>JAIOJX010000003.1:99273989-100605239 GCA_022376925.1 Tragulus kanchil
TAGCTGGACACACTGGTCCAGCCTCTCTGAGGCACGTGGGATCTTCCCAGGCCAGGGATCGAACTGACATCCCTTGCACTACAAGGTGGTGTCCTTACCTACTGGACCACCAGGGAAGCCCGATTTTCTGACAATTTGAAAGGATATTTTCCTCTTTGAGACATCTTCATCAAATGACTAAACGACAGTATTTTAAAGAAATGTATGTCCACCAAGCGAGACAAAACTCATATTGACATCACCCTTTCGCCTAAGCAACACTACCACCTGACTGATTAGAAAAACAGCCCCATACCCGAGGGACGGGGAGGGAATGACATTCCCCGTTTCGATGAGCGTGCAGGACAAACTTTAGATCTCAAGTGCGTGTCTGTGAACGTGAACGGTAGCACCCTGACCTCAGACCTGCAGTGGCTCAGGGCTGTCTCTGCACGCAAGCCGTCGTACTGCGCTGGCCCCCTTCGGCTCCTTGATCCCCTCCACCCGTCTAGTTAAAGACACGGCTAAGTGAGCAGCAGTGTGCTGCCCGCCAGACACCACGGCCACGTTTTCCAGGTGGTTTGCATCACTACCTCTGTCTTTTCAGAAATCCTAGGGTTTTCACTGGCTCTGTTGGAATGCTTATCAGAAACATACGTCACATGAGAGGATGCAGTAAAAAGCTTTAAAGAGTAATTCTTATCCGCCATCCGGACACAGAGCCTATGGGGCAAGTGTGTTCTAATGACGGGGGTGGGCGGCGGTGCACCCAGGTCCCTCTGTCTCACACAAGCCTCCCGCGTCAGTTTCCCTTGGAAGACAGTGGACAAACATCTACAGGCCGCCATGCCAGGCAGCAGGAACTTCAAACCACTGCTTTTTTGGGGGGTACATGTGCACGCTCATGCTCTTCGGGCACGACTGTAAGAAAAATGATTTTCTGACAATTTGGTTTTTTTTTTTGGCCACTTCTATTGGTCTTTCATTTATCCATGTTCATCTATCTTTGTTCTTTAGCCTGTGTGGGCCTCCCATTGCAGTGGCCTCTGTTGCTGCAGAGCACCGGCTCTGGGCACACGTGCTCTAGAGCTCCGGCTCGGTAGCTGGACACACTGGTCCAGCCTCTCTGAGGCACGTGGGATCTTCCCAGGCCAGGGATCGAACTGACATCCCTTGCACTACAAGGTGGTGTCCTTACCTACTGGACCACCAGGGAAGCCCGATTTTCTGACAATTTGAAAGGATATTTTCCTCTTTGAGACATCTTCATCAAATGACTAAACGACAGTATTTTAAAGAAATGTATGTCCACCAAGCGAGACAAAACTCATATTGACATCACCCTTTCGCCTAAGCAACACTACCACCTGACTGATTAGAAAAACAGCCCCAAACCCGAGGGACGGGGAGGGAATGACATTCCCCCAGGAGACGGTCGCTGTTCAGAAGTGATCCAGGTGGACCTGCAGAGGCGCACTGGCCCTCACGTGAGCTCACAGAGGCCTGTCTTCAGAGGGAACTGGGCCGGTTCTCCTACCACCAAGGATACGTTCACATGCCATAAAGCGCTTCTTTCTGTTCATGTAATTTCTACTCTTGTTCTCTGGAAACAGCTTACTCGTTAATTTTAAAATACACAGAAAACGCACCACCAATATTTCTTGGAGGTGTGCTGTCTTCCTGATCACTACCTGCACCAATACGCTCATAAAAGCATTTCTTACAATCTTACTATCTTTACTATTTTTAACATGTGTTAATATTTTGGTATGGAGGAAGGTACGTCTCCCAGGCAGAGAGCTAACATTTTGAAGAAAGTCAATAATGAAGTAATAATGCGCAGTCGTTCTCTGTAAGCCACCTGGTGAACAACTGTTGCAACTTGCGCCATTTCAAATAGTTCAGTAACGATTCACTTACCTGAGAATATTCAAAGTCAGTGATGGGGGCGATGCTCTTGATATAGTCTGATCGAAACTGGTTCTCTGGGTTGGCCAGTGGAACAGGGGGGATAATGGTGCTCATCGCCGACACAATCGTCTGCAGTGGAGTGAAGGAAAAGAAGGTATGGATAAAGAAGACACTTGGGCTCCACGTGTGGCCATCTAGCTTATAATATCCGTCTGAGCAGTTCGAAGGAGCAGAGGGCACAACTTTCCCACTGAACAAATACTCAAAAAAATTCCTGAGACTTTCTAGGTGGTCCGGTGGTTGAGACGCCAACGCTCCGAAATCAGGAGGCATGCGTTCAGTCCCTGGTCAGGAAACTAAGATCCCGCATGGTACACAGCTTGGCCAAAAACAAAACAAAATTCTTACCACAATAGCATCCTTAACATTTTTCCTGATGTCCAGAATTTTCTGTTTCTTCTCTCTGTATGAAAAGAGAAGGGTCAGTAAGTAACTTCATGTACTGTCTTGTTGAGTGGGATTTTAAATTTCCAGCTGGTGGGGCTGCATGAGAAGTCAACATGGGCCCCAGGAGAAGAGTGAAAAAAAATTTTTTTTTTGAATCTGGGGAAGAGAAATATCTGTCTGTTCTGGTTTGGACTCTAAAGAAAGCTCAAGGCACACACCAGCTCCAGACAAACAGAGGTTCAACATGGCCAAATGGTCACGACTACTGCTGTGGAAACCGCACAGCTACACCTGTAAACATACCTTGTTTGAATCTATCTATATGTTGGATTGAAACCGAGGCAGAGCATGGGCACAGAGAGCCGTATATACAGACACACAGGTGCTATCAGATCACTACCTGGAGTATCTCCTAAGTCACATTTTGTTACATAAATAGTTTATTTTAATGGAGGCACTACCAGAAGAAGGGTTTGCCTAAATAGGCCCAATTCTACATCTCGCTTCCATATTTTCCGCCCTTAAAGCTGACGCAAAGATCCAACTAACTGTTTAGTGAGAACACTTTTGGGAGAGGCCTGGAGAGAAGGGACAAAGTTTGCCCGCGGTTGGGAAGCAACCCCGGCCTGGGCCCTTCCTTACTCGGGATTAAATCCGTTGACATGCAGGATCCTCATCTGCTTGACGATAGTGCTTTTCCCGGATTCACCAGCCCCTGCGAACACACAGAGAACGCAGTGAGCCAGGGCCAGAGCCCCTGGCCATCTCTCCCGCTGGCCGAGACTGCCCTGGCGCGCTGGGCGTTCTCGGGCGCGCAGCCGGCGGGGGCGCTGGCCCGGCAGCGCGGCCCTCTCCGGACGCCAGGTCGTGCGCCCCGGACGCCAGGTCGTGCGCCCCGGGCCGCGCGCTCCGCTGGGCCTTACCCAGCAGCAGCAGGCGGTGGGTCGCTTTGTAAGCCAGCCGCTCCTTCTGCAGCTGCTTCTCGATTTTCTTGTTGGCTTCGCGTCGTTCCTTCTCGTCGACGCCCTGGTCTTCTGACGTCTTGCTGTTGCCCAAACACCCCATGCCTGCCCGCTCGCGTGGACGTCAGGCACAGTTAGGGATCTGCACAACGGGCGGCCGAGAACTGCAGTGTGTGGGGCCGGGATCCTTAACATTTTTCCTGATGTCCAGAATTTTCTGTTTCTTCTCTCTGTATGAAAAGAGAAGGGTCAGTAAGTAACTTCATGTACTGTCTTGTTGAGTGGGATTTTAAATTTCCAGCTGGTGGGGCTGCATGAGAAGTCAACATGGGCCCCAGGAGAAGAGTGAAAAAAAATTTTTTTTTTGAATCTGGGGAAGAGAAATATCTGTCTGTTCTGGTTTGGACTCTAAAGAAAGCTCAAGGCACACACCAGCTCCAGACAAACAGAGGTTCAACATGGCCAAATGGTCACGACTACTGCTGTGGAAACCGCACAGCTACACCTGTAAACATACCTTGTTTGAATCTATCTATATGTTGGATTGAAACCGAGGCAGAGCATGGGCACAGAGAGCCGTATATACAGACACACAGGTGCTATCAGATCACTACCTGGAGTATCTCCTAAGTCACATTTTGTTACATAAATAGTTTATTTTAATGGAGGCACTACCAGAAGAAGGGTTTGCCTAAATAGGCCCAATTCTACATCTCGCTTCCATATTTTCCGTTAAAGCTGACGCAAAGATCCAACTAACTGTTTAGTGAGAACACTTTTGGGAGAGGCCTGGAGAGAAGGGACAAAGTTTGCCCGCGGTTGGGAAGCAACCCCGGCCTGGGCCCTTCCTTACTCGGGATTAAATCCGTTGACATGCAGGATCCTCATCTGCTTGACGATAGTGCTTTTCCCGGATTCACCAGCCCCTGCGAACACACAGAGAACGCAGTGAGCCAGGGCCAGAGCCCCTGGCCATCTCTCCCGCTGGCCGAGACTGCCCTGGCGCGCTGGGCGTTCTCGGGCGCGCAGCCGGCGGGGGCGCTGGCCCGGCAGCGCGGCCCTCTCCGGACGCCAGGTCGTGCGCCCCGGACGCCAGGTCGTGCGCCCCGGGCCGCGCGCTCCGCTGGGCCTTACCCAGCAGCAGCAGGCGGTGGGTCGCTTTGTAAGCCAGCCGCTCCTTCTGCAGCTGCTTCTCGATTTTCTTGTTGGCTTCGCGTCGTTCCTTCTCGTCGACGCCCTGGTCTTCTGACGTCTTGCTGTTGCCCAAACACCCCATGCCTGCCCGCTCGCGTGGACGTCAGGCACAGTTAGGGATCTGCACAACGGGCGGCCGAGAACTGCAGTGTGTGTGGGGACCCTGCGGCGGCCACTCGTCCTCACTGCTGAAAGAGATGTTCCGGTCTCTCGGTGTTTTCCGGTCAGAACAGACGTTTCTTTTCCCTCCCCCTGCCCACCGCCAACTCCCACCGCAGAGGACGCAAGGAAGACGCGCGGAGCTCACTGCTTTCTCAAGACAGTCGTTGGGAATGGTCTGCTGGGTGAACAGCAGCGAGCGGAGACAGGGCCGAGCGCGCCGGGGGCCCCGGAGCCAGCAGGAGCTCCGCGCGCCCCGCCGCTCGTGCTCCATGCGCTGCCGGGAGCGCCCAGGGGGACCCGGTGCAGGGACGCGCTGCCCAGTGCCTGGGCCGCGCCGGGGGCGGCCGAGCAAGGCGGGAGGGAGGGAGCGCGCTGGGTCCCCGCCGGGGACTGTGGGCACCTGCGGCCACCCGCGACCCACCCCGAGTCCAAGCCCCCGAGGCCTCCTCACGGCGGGGAAGGGGAGCCGGCTCGGGCAGTCGGCCAGGGGCTCCGGGGTCTGGAGGGGTGGCGGCCACCCTCGAAGGGACCCACGGAGGCTCACCCGCGTGCGGTCCGGTCGCGGCGCGCGCGGCTCCCTCGCAGCCCGAGCGGCACTGGGTCTGGGCGTGCGCTCCCGCGCTCCCGCGCCGCCTCCGGCTCGGGGCGGGCGAGGCCTCGCGCTGGATCATGCATATTCTATCAGGGGGAGGGTCTGTGCCGGGCTAGGGCACCCCCCGCTTCCCGTTCTAGACGGTTCCAGGGCACCCACGGCGCCTCCCGCGGTCTCCTGTGCGCCTCCCACCCCTGGCTCTCCTCTGCGCGCTCTGAGTAGCTTTGCCACTTTTCTGGAAGACGTGCTTGCGCAGAGCCTGGCTCCGCCGCGGGAACCAGGGAGGGCGGCTGCGCGTTCCCACCTGTTGCGGGGGTGCTAGTCGCTCCCGCGCTGCTGGGCGGAGGGCGCAGAGCTCTGACCGCCGAGGTAGCCCCCACTGTGCGTCGCCGCTACCAGCTTCGGGTCCCCAGACCCGGGGCCTTGGCACCGCGCGTCAGGTGTGCCCCAGCTCCTCCGGCCCTCAGTGTGCCCTTGGCTGTCAGCACGCCTGACCACCTGCGCCCGGGCCCCGCGGGCCTCACCTGGCTTTCCGATCTCTTTCCTTCCTTATCTACAGCTGGTTCCCTCTAGAGGACGAACGCCGTCAACTCCGTCTTTGAGGTTGACTATTCGAGGCCAAGTGCCTCACGCCCTGCGTCAGCAACCACAGTGTCCTCCTGTGGACACCGAGATGGCACGGGAGTCTGATTGCCCCCTCTCCTCCTCCCGGGCTTTCCCACTTGCATTCACGCCTCAGCTTCTGGCATCAGGCTTCGGACCACCCCCTTCACCGAAATACTGTCACGGGGCCATCAACGGGCCCCCGGGGTCAGACTTCACCCAGAACTGTGGTCTGGATCTTCTCTGACCCTCTTGCGGCCTCCTTCTGCTTCCCCCGCGTGTCCTTGAATTTCCTAAGCACCCTTCAACCGGGGGAGGCGCCTTTACCCCAGCCCAGCCCACCCTCCTGTCCACGGGTCGGAATCACACCTCCGCCTCGGTGCCTCCCGGGATCTCTGGTTCACTGGCCAAGGCCTGAGCGCACCCCCCGTGCGCACCCACACCTGTGCGCTTCCCTCTCTGAATGAGGCCCTTGATTTTCCGAACCAGAACATGGCCTGATGCCCTGATTCTGTTTCTTTCTTCAGTTACCGTGTTCCTTTGAGTTCGTTTCCTAAACATCGTTCCTATTTTTCCCACCCCATCTGCCGTTGCCATGGTCACTGTCCACTGGATGTGGGCAGTGGCCTCCTGCTCCTTCACTCCTGCCCCCTGCGCCATTGCCACAGTGACAGTGCAGGTCTGACCCCATCACTGCCCCACCACCGCAAGTCCCCAGGCACGGTCCATCAAGACTGCTTCTGTATAAACTGCGCAGCTTAAGTGGCCCTTCCTGGCCCCGCCCCAGCTGCCCCTCGGCCCCTTGAGCGTGAACACTGGGCACAGGGCGTGAGTGTGTGTGTGGTTCTCTTTCTGGGAGACCTGCAGCCCCTTCTTCACTTGGCCACTGCCTCGTCACCCTTCCTGCCCACCACCTGCAGGGGTCCCCAGGTGTGCCCCAGCTCCCTCCGGCCCTCAGTGTGCCCTTGGCTGTCAGCACGCCTGACCACCTGCGCCCGGGCCCCGCGGGCCTCACCTGGCTTTCCGATCTCTTTCCTTCCTTATCTACAGCTGGTTCCCTCTAGAGGACGAACGCCGTCAACTCCGTCTTTGAGGTTGACTATTCGAGGCCAAGTGCCTCACGCCCTGCGTCAGCAACCACAGTGTCCTCCTGTGGACACCGAGATGGCACGGGAGTCTGATTGCCCCCTCTCCTCCTCCCGGGCTTTCCCACTTGCATTCACGCCTCAGCTTCTGGCATCAGGCTTCGGACCACCCCCTTCACCGAAATACTGTCACGGGGCCATCAACGGGCCCCCGGGGTCAGACTTCACCCAGAACTGTGGTCTGGATCTTCTCTGACCCTCTTGCGGCCTCCTTCTGCTTCCCCCGCGTGTCCTTGAATTTCCTAAGCACCCTTCAACCGGGGGAGGCGCCTTTACCCCAGCCCAGCCCACCCTCCTGTCCACGGGTCGGAATCACACCTCCGCCTCGGTGCCTCCCGGGATCTCTGGTTCACTGGCCAAGGCCTGAGCGCACCCCCCGTGCGCACCCACACCTGTGCGCTTCCCTCTCTGAATGAGGCCCTTGATTTTCCGAACCAGAACATGGCCTGATGCCCTGATTCTGTTTCTTTCTTCAGTTACCGTGTTCCTTTGAGTTCGTTTCCTAAACATCGTTCCTATTTTTCCCACCCCATCTGCCGTTGCCATGGTCACTGTCCACTGGATGTGGGCAGTGGCCTCCTGCTCCTTCACTCCTGCCCCCTGCGCCATTGCCACAGTGACAGTGCAGGTCTGACCCCATCACTGCCCCACCACCGCAAGTCCCCAGGCACGGTCCATCAAGACTGCTTCTGTATAAACTGCGCAGCTTAAGTGGCCCTTCCTGGCCCCGCCCCAGCTGCCCCTCGGCCCCTTGAGCGTGAACACTGGGCACAGGGCGTGAGTGTGTGTGTGGTTCTCTTTCTGGGAGACCTGCAGCCCCTTCTTCACTTGGCCACTGCCTCGTCACCCTTCCTGCCTCACCACCTGCAGGGCCAGGCCTGTGGCTCTCTGCTCCGTCATTCAACGGCACCTTGTGTTGTAGTGGTTTGTTTACTGCTCTTTCAGAAGTCTGCTAGACTCTGGCCCGCTGAGGGCCAGGGTGGAGCCTGCCCTTCTCCCCGGCGGCCCTGGGCCGGGTTCAGTGCCTGGGTGAGCGGGAGAGGCCTCGTGAGCCTTTGTTGGGTGGATGTATGAATGAGTTCATGAAGGCCGAAGATAACTGTCACTCTGGCTGTGGGTTCTCAGGAAAGGAAATTCACTATCCTATTTTAAATTCATAAAATACGTGTCCAGTGTAGCACTATCCAAATAGAAATGCTCTTTTAAAAAACAAAAGCAGGGCTTCCCTGGTGGTCCAGTGGGTAAGGACACCGCCTTGCAGTGCAAGGGGCGCCGGTTCGATCCCTGGCCTGGGAGGATCCCACGTGCCACGGAGCGGCTGGACTGATGTGTCCAATTACTGAGCCGGAGCTCTGGAGCGCATGCGCCCAGAGCCTGTGCTCTGCGATGACAGAGGCCCCTGCGATGGGAGGCCCACACGGGCCAAAGAACAAAGACGGATGAAAATAGAGAAATGAAAGACCAATAGAAGTGGCCCGCCCATCCCCCTCCCTCCCCACGCCACCCCCTAAAAGATAAATAAATAAAAATAAATGTTTAAAAAAAAAAAAAAAAAAGAAAACAAAGGCAGTGAAGCAACGCCGCAGGCCACGGGGCACTCTGAACGGGTGGGAGTTCTGGCTAGAGGAAGGACACCGTTTGGCAACGTGGTGAGGCCACCCTCCTGTGCTAACAGACGTTCACCCAGGGCTGTGTGCAGGCAGCCTGGATGGGGCTAACAGGGCAGTGTGAGGTGAGAACGGGTGCACAGACACGCCAGGGTGCAGCGGGATGCTTCAAAGAGTTTGTCTATTTTCTTTCTAATGTTAAGGTGTCTATAAATTGTTAGCTGGAAGAGAAGTGGACAAAACAAAGTCCATGGAAACCTATAAAGGGAGAAATAAATTAGAACCCTAAAAAATAAAGCAAAAGGGTTTTACCTGTTCAAAATGAGGAGTTAGGATGAAAATAACTTACTTCTGTGACTTATCCAGTGATTGCTGGTGCTGAGCTAAATCCTTCCGGTGGAGTGATTTAGTGTTCGCAGTAACCCTAAAAGGAACTCTTGGGACCTTTGTTTTGTAGAATGCTGGCAGGTGAGGAAGAGATGAGTCTTGGATCTAAAACCTGGCTGCAGTGTCTACACCGCATGTCCACAGAACACGGCTGTTGTTTAGTCGCTCAGTCGTGTCCTATTCTCGTGGCCCCATGGACATAGCCCGTCAGGCTCCTCTGTCCATGGGATTCTCCAGGCAGGAATACTGGAGTCGGTTGCCATTTCCTCCTCTGGGGGATCTTGCCACCCAAGTATTGAACCTGTGTCTCCTGCATTGGCAGGCAGATTCTTTGTCACCAGGCCTCCCAGGTGAGCCACCAGGAACCCGTCCAAAATGTAAAAATGTGTTAACACAGCAATGCAACATTTGTGATGAGGAACGCCATGTTGATCTTAACACAGTCGGTTAATAGGTAGGAGCTCAAGACACCTAAAACCAAAAACCAGTCACGTGGCCTTTTCCTAGTCTGGTGTGGGAAACCAATCCTCTTTCGAATTTCGAACCTTTGGGTCAGAATCCAGATTCCCAGCTGGCTAACCTGGAACGCCGCTGCCAGGGAACAGTTCCAGCCGGCGGTGTCGGCCTCCGTTGCCAGGCAACCGCCGCACAGCGTCAGCACCCGGGCTGCGCGCACGCCCACCTGCCGAGGCGAAGGGCCGCTGAGGGGGCGGCCAGGTGCGGCGATGCGATGCCGGGGCAGGGGCAGGCCCTGGGCAACGAAGAGGGGCGGAAGGGCAAACGTGAAACAAAGGGGTTTTTCCTGCTCTTGTTGATGGAGTCTCACTGCATTTGAAAGCTGATTATTTGAATTTCTTTCTTACTTAGATTTGTGAATTCTGAATAGTGATTTTGAAATTTGTTCTTTGTTTCAGCCCCTCTGATTGAAGCTGGCAAATGGTGAAAAGACAGCTGTTCTCTGGTTAGCTGGGCCTCAGTCCTAGAATGCAATGGGAACAAAATTTGTTTTCCTTCATAAGGAGGCCCTCCACAGAAGTTAACAAGATGAAAAAAATTCAAAGAACCTGCCTCACATCGCACCAGCTCTGGATCCAGGAGATGCTGAGCTCGATTGAAGAGTGACCAGAATTCTGGGGAGCACGAGAGTGGATATATTGGATTTAGTTGTTTTTTTTTTTAATCCGTGTTTTAAAAAGTTAATAACTGGTCTAGCATTTTACACTGTAGAGTCTACTAAAGGTTAAGACTGCACTCTAAGACATCTGGAGCGGGTGTATTGAAAGATTTGGAGGAGGAGGAACAGAGCAGAGCGAGAGCGGCAAACGGTCCTGACTCAGGGCAGTGCCGTCGACCCAAGAAACCAAACGCTGCGCCCGTTTTGCAAACAGACTGTGTGTGCGGGGCCAGCGCGGAGGCGGCCGAGTGGCCAGCGCACACATGGCCCTCCTGCAGCCTCGCGCCATTTAGCACTTTGCAGCTGTTTTCTCTCTTTCCCTTTTTGGGGTCTCGCTGGTAATGGTCCGTGTGGATTATTTTCATTCTCAGCGGCAGAGCTCGGCCCACGACCTAAAAATCCTGTAATATATATATACATATACATGTATATATATAATGTAATATATATATAATGTAATATACATTATATTATAATGTAATTATATATATAGATTTTATATAGAAAAGTAGGGAAACGTTTTCACCATTCCCTTTCTGTATATAGCATTCTGCAATAATATATTGTAGAATTTATGGAAATACTGTCTCCACAGCAAAGCACACCACTGAGCCATCAGGAAGCCCCATGAAGGTCGTAAGGCCACGGAATTGTACACTGAAAGATGTTAAGATAGTAAATTATATGCACATTTAACCACAAAGGCAAAAACACACGTAGGATCTTCATCTTGTCAAACCAGGGAGCGGATGCTCTGCTCTTGTTGATGGAGTCTTGCATTTGAAAGCTGATTATTTGAATTTCTTTCTTACTTAGATTTGTGAATTCTGAATAGTGATTTTGAAATTTGTTCTTTGTTTCAGCCCCTCTGATTGAAGCTGGCAAATGGTGAAAAGACAGCTGTTCTCTGGTTAGCTGGGCCTCAGTCCTAGAATGCAATGGGAACAAAATTTGTTTTCCTTCATAAGGAGGCCCTCCACAGAAGTTAACAAGATGAAAAAAATTCAAAGAACCTGCCTCACATCGCACCAGCTCTGGATCCAGGAGATGCTGAGCTCGATTGAAGAGTGACCAGAATTCTGGGGAGCACGAGTGGATATATTGGATTTAGTTGTTTTTTTTAATCCGTGTTTTAAAAAGTTAATAACTGGTCTAGCATTTTACACTGTAGAGTCTACTAAAGGTTAAGACTGCACTCTAAGACATCTGGAGCGGGTGTATTGAAAGATTTGGAGGAGGAGGAACAGAGCAGAGCGAGAGCGGCAAACGGTCCTGACTCAGGGCAGTGCCGTCGACCCAAGAAACCAAACGCTGCGCCCGTTTTGCAAACAGACTGTGTGTGCGGGGCCAGCGCGGAGGCGGCCGAGTGGCCAGCGCACACATGGCCCTCCTGCAGCCTCGCGCCATTTAGCACTTTGCAGCTGTTTTCTCTCTTTCCCTTTTTGGGGTCTCGCTGGTAATGGTCCGTGTGGATTATTTTCATTCTCAGCGGCAGAGCTCGGCCCACGACCTAAAAATCCTGTAATATATATATACATATACATGTATATATATAATGTAATATATATATAATGTAATATACATTATATTATAATGTAATTATATATATAGATTTTATATAGAAAAGTAGGGAAACGTTTTCACCATTCCCTTTCTGTATATAGCATTCTGCAATAATATATTGTAGAATTTATGGAAATAATGTCTCTCCACAGCAAAGCACACCACTGAGCCATCAGGGAAGCCCCATGAAGGTACGTAAGGCCACGGAATTGTACACTGAAAGATGTTAAGATAGTAAATTATATGCACATTTAACCACAAAGGCAAGAAAAAATGTCACACGTAGGATCTTCATCTTGACTGCGGTGGGAGAGAGAACTCCTGGGATTTCCGCTATTTGTTTTGAGGCAGCGGATTACAGTCACGGTGACGGCAATTCTTGTTTACAAACATCTACTGCAGTTATAGTTTCTGACCAGCAGGTGGCGGCACAGTGCCTGGAGTCAGGAGGCGGCTCCAGCCGCACGGTTCATTCTCCATAAAGCGGTTTTCCAACCCTACACACAGGCAGCCTTGAAGGATGAGTTCGACCTTGTCTCCGATCTCAAGCACTTTAACCAGCCAGTACGTGTGCAGTCCCGTCCTTGGAGATCTGTAGAGGTTACAGTGGGAGCACGGAGGGGTGAGTGTGCTGCAGCCCCATGGCTCCCACCAGGCTCCTCAGTCCATGGGATTCTCCAGGCAAGAATACTGGAGTGGGTTGCCATGCCCTCCTCCAGGGGATCGTCCCAACCAAGGGATCGAACCTGGGTCTCCTGCATTGCAGTCTGATTCTTTGCCACTGAGACACGGGTGTGTGTGGTCAGTTATAAACGTGAAGGAAAATGTCACTTAATTTCCTGTAGGATGTGTGCTAATCTCTGTCAGTCGTCTTTCGTCTTTTTTAAAAGACATTGAAAGGTGCACTGTTTCCAGCGGCACATCTGGTCAGATCATCATGACAGCTACGAGATTATCCACACTTTGCAGAGAAGGCCGTTGGTCTTGAAGACCCCAGTGGGTGGAGCCCTGTCTGATCCCACAGCCTGGGCCCTGTTCAGAAGGGGGAAACTGCACCATGCTCTCTTCCAAAAGGAAAGATCAAGCCCACCTCCTCACAGACACAGGCAGAGTAATCTGCATATAATGACTGATGAATTAATTCTTTGCTCAGTTGCCTTAGAAACCGGTGTCTTTTTAGAATTTGGCTTAGTTCCAGAGTCGAAAGCAACAGTTTTCCCCCTGACAGACTCTCAGCCTGGCTGTGGAGTAAAGCAGAACGTGAACCTGCTCCCTCATGGGGGGATGCGGGGGGACGCGCAAGCCTTTCTCTGGAGAGCTGGGCAGGCTCTTCCTGAAGCTTGTGGGCTGTGAACCAGGGGGTCGGAGCCTAGCGTGTGTGGCCTTGCCATGAGTGGTCGATTGTGTCATTAGGCAAGACCCACGTGATGCATCTGAACCACAGATAAATTCAAGACCGATGTCAACAGGCAGCGTCTGAGTGCAGACAGATCCCAAGGCCTCAGAGGCAGAAACAACAGGATGGGGTGCCCGTGGAGGCAGTTGCTGAGAACAAGGATTTTCAGAGAGAAAGAGAACATACACGACGCGGGAAAAGGCAAGGCAAGCCTGTGGGATGGACGGAGCTGCCGGTGTCAGAGAGAGCTCCTGGTGTCTGGCATGTGTCTGTCATTCTGTGCATGCATGTCCACCGTATGTCTGCGCACACGCCTATTCCCTTGTCGTGTCTGCTGGAAACACCCAGGCGTTAGACACCCCAGCAGCTGTGAGCACACCCAGCGCCTGCCCTTGGCCTTCGGCATCACCCACCACCTAGAGGAGCCAGGGCTCTGCTGAGAAGCTGCAGAGTCCAGGGTGGGGGCAGGGAGAGCCACCAGAAAAGCCTGGAACAGGGTTATGACAGGCGAGGAACGTGCTTTCAAACGCTGGGGGCGTATCCAGAGAACACAGAGCCAGAGAGAAGGCACTCCCATTGGGCCAGATCTGGGATGATTTCATCACTAAAATATGTGAGGTCAGTAGTGAATTCTAAGCCACTGAAAAATATAAGAATACCACCCGTCCAAGCCCAGAAGAAAGAGATATATAAAGCAGGGAGAAGGGAATGTATTCATGTTATAATCATGGAGAAGCGAGAACCCTCTCGGTTCTTGGCTCCTCTCCTTTGGGAGCTGGCTTTCGTTTGTGTGCACTTGACCATCCATCTCCCAGGAGTCTGCAATGCTGATTGCCATGTCCAGCGCTGCCCCAAGGAGCCAGGACGCACACTCTCTGGCTGTGGGTTCCGTAAGGGGTGATTATTTATCCCCCTGATGGCTGGAAGTCAGAATTGTCAGAAGCAGGGAGGAGACAGGGTGAGTTTTAGGTGAACTGATGACAGGCTGACCTGGAGGCGGGGGCGTCCTGCCCTGGACAGAGAGGACAGGAGCACTGTGCAGAATCGACAGGTGGACGACCTGTCCGGGGATGCACAGCATCGCACGGGCTCACACAACAGTTATTCCCAGAAGAGAGAAAAGGGACCACGCCAGGGCGGGGCCGCTGGAGGATCCTCTATCCTGGGGATGTCTGTGCAGAGGTGGGCAGGTCAGTGACCCCAGTCAGGTCAGGTCAGTGTCCCCGCCTCCAGGTCCAGCTCGGCCACTGGTCGGGCACCCGTCACCTTCACCTCTACCCCAGCACGTCCATTCACACCCGGGGGCCCAGTTCCAGGGGGTGTCCCCGCTACCTGCCCCCGCAATGCCCGGGCTGGCAGGACCACGGTTGGGGAGCGGCCACCGCGCGTCCATCAGGTTTCCCTACGGCAGCATCACCTGGTGGTCGCCTCAGGAATGACCGGCTGCGTGCCCCTGGTTCTAGTGTTAGAACCCTGCAGGTAGGACAGAAGGCGCAGTGACCTATGTTTAAGAACAACAGGCAGGCGGAATATTTAAGAGGCCTCTGCCACACAACAACAGAAAGACAAATAGCCCAATTTTAAAAGAACAGACCTATCTCTTAAGGAAGAGGTACGAGTGACCAATCAACATATGGAGAGATGAGAAACACGAGTGTCTCTTGTTAGGATATAATTAGGATATAAACTTATGAAGATCTAGATAGAAGGTAAAAGGTATTCTAAGGTAATTACATATAAATGTGGGGACAGGAAAGGAGGTAACACCCGAGATGCCCTCTGACACTGGGGCTGAGCGGGGAGAGGATTCCAGGCAGAGGATGGGGAAGCCCAGGAGCTGGTGGGCTGGTGTGGCGGGCGCACAGGCAGGTAGGGGGAGTGGGCCGCGAGCAGCGGGCAGAGACAAAGGCTACGAACCCCCCGCTGTGAACAGCCGGGTCTGGGGTGCAGCGCACAGCGTGTGGCTACAGTGAGCTGTGCTGTGCACTTGAAAGCTGCTCAGACACTAGACCTCGGTATCCCTGTCACACAGCCTTCTAGACAGCTGTGTGGTCATGGATGGTAAGCTGACCGACTGTGATCACGTCACGGTCCGAGGAGGCAAATGTCGAATCGTTTCTCTGGACCTAATGCAATGTTTTCTGGCAAGTGTATCTCAATTTAAAAATACTAAAATCAGGGCTTCCCCTGGTGGCCTTGTGGGTGGGGGCGCCACCTTACGGTGCAAGAGGTGCCGGTTCGCTCCCTGGCCTGGGAGGATCCCACGTGCTGCGGAGCGGCTGGACGGATGTGTCCAACTACTGAGCAGGAGCTCTGGAGCGCATGCACCCAGGACCGGTGCTCTGCGACAACAGAGGCCACCGTGATGGGAGGCCCACATGGGCCAAAGAACAAAGATGGATGAAAACGAATAAATGAAAGACCAATAGAAGTGGCCAAAAAAAAAAAAAAACAAAACACCCACCAATCTAAACTCAACCTCCTAAGATAAAAGTTTGCCCCTTGACCCCGTCCTCTTCAGCCCCACAGCAGAAACAGAAGAAACACAAAGAAATCAATGTCTTCCAGCAAAGACAATGGGAATGAATTTTCTCAAAGTTCCAGAGGCTGGAAGGTCCCAGAGGGAGGGGCTGGCCGGGCTGGTTCCTCTGGGCCTCTCTCGAGGCTGGCACATGGCCTTGTGTCTCCACGGGGTCATCCCTCGTTCATGTCACATCCAAATTTCTTCTTTATGTGAGGACACGTGAGGATGCCCATCAGACTGGATCAGGTCCAGCTGCCCAGAGCGGGGACTTCTCGCCGCAGTGGTCTGTCTTGCTGTGGAGCGCAGGCTCTCCGGGCTCGGGCTGCAGTCTCTGCCACACTCGGGCTCAGCAGTCGTGGTGCCCGGGCCTCGCTGCCCTGAGGCGTGTGGGATCTTCACCAGGGGTGGAACCTGTGTCCCTGCGCTGGCGGGCAGATTCTCATCAACGGTGCCACCAGGGAAGCCCTCATTTTACTTTCACGGCTCTGTCTCTGAGTACAGACGTGGGGGGCGGCCTGAAAGGCCCTTTGATATAAGGGATTTGGGCGCCCTCCGGTTTGGGTGTCAGTAGAGGCCCTGGAACCAGTTCCAGGTGGGTTCCTGACGGCAGTGACCACGGTGTGACCCAGCCTGGGACCACAGTCTCCGGGTGGTGGGCCGCCTCGCCGGATGTGGAGGGCGCCCTGGAACTCTGTCCTCCGTTGGCCTAAGTGAATGCTCGGCTGCACTTGATGAAACTGGGGATTGTTTGCCTCCAGGCAGACACACAGGGATTCGGGTCACAGATAAACAGGGCTCGGCCTGCCTCGGGGCACAGTGGCATCGCGGAAGCCCACCTCTCTCAGAGCTCTCAGATCCATAATCACCAGACCACGCCCTACGCCGAGGCCACGGCCAAGGGAGACCGGCGACCCTGGCCTTCTCCGTCCGTCCAAGCTCACTATTGCGCCCAAGCCCAACTGGGAGCAGTTTCTTCTGAGAAAACACCACCCGCCCGAGGGAAAGTGGGCCTGAGAATGAAATAAACATCCTCCATTAGTGCATGGGCCCCGCTGCGTCTCTGCCTGCCTTTCAGGCCCCGCGGCACCGATCGATGGCTGGCGGGGCCGTGGTTACATTAAGAAATGGCTCTAAAGTAAAGTGCCCGTTACTTCAGAGCTTCCGAGAGAGAGAATTACCTCACTGCCTTCCTGGCCATCCCACGCCTCACCCCTGCCCCTGGGGGCTTCACCGCGTCTTGCCAGGATGCAGGATTGCCTCACACGTGAGAATCTCTGATAACCAAAGGAGAAGGCCTGCCCTCATCCCCCGGGCGGACACCACAGAGGTCGTGGCGGGAGCTGGGAGTGGACCGTGGGTGCAGCTGGCGTGGGGCAGGGGCTGGCTTCAGTGGTGGCAAACATGCTGGCATTTTGTTCTGCATCTGCTCCAAGTACCACCTCAATTCACCATTCTCCAACAAACCACTCAAAATGAAACAAAAAGACCCCTGGTCCACTTTAAAAACAAATCTATTTTACAAGTGTACTTGGATCCTTTGGTGATCCCCACGCGGCCTCCCTCCCACCGGGACCCTCTCCGTCCCCCACACGTGGTGTCAGGGGACCTGCGGTCGGTGCTGGTACTCTCGCCCTCACATGAAGCCACAGGGACGCCTCTGCTGACCCCGGTGCAGGTGGGTGGCTGGAAACACAGCCGGACGTCCTTCTGAACAGGCCCCCCCCTCCCCCCGCCCCCGCCCTGCCAAACAGTGGAGTAACGCCATCTCCGGCCGCCTGGGCTGTCTTCCTTCTGCCAGGGGTCGGGTGGGTTCAGGGCCCTTCCGCACTGGTCCTGGAGGCCCACGGCCCCCTGCTCGTCCTCGCTGTGCTGTCCTTCGGCCACACCTGCTGCCGTCTTGCTCTGCTGACGGAAGTGAGGAACTCTGTGCACGTGGCGGGCGATGGTTTATACAACAGACTGATGCAGGGGCTGTGGCTGCAGCCCCTCCAGGCTCTAGGCCGGGCTGTGGGGCGCGCCTGGGAAAGCCAGGCTCAGCCAGAGCACCTGGAACGTCTCCTGATGTCAAGGGCCGGGGACTCCAGGAGCCGCCCCGCAGGAGGGGTCCCAGGCGTCCAGTGGAGACTCAGGATCCAGTCACTGTTTTGGTCACTGCGCATGCGTGTGTGGGTGCTAAGTCGCCTCAGTCCTGTCCGACTCTTTGAGACTCCATCGACTGTAGCCTGCCAGGCGCCTCAGAACCAACGAATAATCTTTTTGAGTTATTTTAGTTTGGTGTATGAAAAGAAATTTGGCTGGAATAATTTCTAAGTGAGTTCTTTCCAGGAAAAAAAAGAAGTGTGGGTGGGAATCCTTTGAGCTCTTGTATATCTGAAAATCTGTTTTCCCCTTACACAGACACGATGCAGTGTCATGAGGTGCGAGGGTCTGGGATGGCCCTTCTGCATTTTCACACCTCTGCTGGGAGTGGACCGTGGGTGCAGCTGGCGTGGGGCAGGGGCTGGCTTCAGTGGTGGCAAACATGCTGGCATTTTGTTCTGCATCTGCTCCAAGTACCACCTCAATTCACCATTCTCCAACAAACCACTCAAAATGAAACAAAAAGACCCCTGGTCCACTTTAAAAACAAATCTATTTTACAAGTGTACTTGGATCCTTTGGTGATCCCCACGCGGCCTCCCTCCCACCGGGACCCTCTCCGTCCCCCACACGTGGTGTCAGGGGACCTGCGGTCGGTGCTGGTACTCTCGCCCTCACATGAAGCCACAGGGACGCCTCTGCTGACCCCGGTGCAGGTGGGTGGCTGGAAACACAGCCGGACGTCCTTCTGAACAGGCCCCCCCCTCCCCCCGCCCCCGCCCTGCCAAACAGTGGAGTAACGCCATCTCCGGCCGCCTGGGCTGTCTTCCTTCTGCCAGGGGTCGGGTGGGTTCAGGGCCCTTCCGCACTGGTCCTGGAGGCCCACGGCCCCCTGCTCGTCCTCGCTGTGCTGTCCTTCGGCCACACCTGCTGCCGTCTTGCTCTGCTGACGGAAGTGAGGAACTCTGTGCACGTGGCGGGCGATGGTTTATACAACAGACTGATGCAGGGGCTGTGGCTGCAGCCCCTCCAGGCTCTAGGCCGGGCTGTGGGGGCGCGCCTGGGAAAGCCAGGCTCAGCCAGAGCACCTGGAACGTCTCCTGATGTCAAGGGCCGGGGACTCCAGGAGCCGCCCCGCAGGAGGGGTCCCAGGCGTCCAGTGGAGACTCAGGATCCAGTCACTGTTTTGGTCACTGCGCATGCGTGTGTGGGTGCTAAGTCGCCTCAGTCCTGTCCGACTCTTTGAGACTCCATCGACTGTAGCCTGCCAGGCGCCTCAGAACCAACGAATAATCTTTTTGAGTTATTTTAGTTTGGTGTATGAAAAGAAATTTGGCTGGAATAATTTCTAAGTGAGTTCTTTCCAGGAAAAAAAAGAAGTGTGGGTGGGAATCCTTTGAGCTCTTGTATATCTGAAAATCTGTTTTCCCCTTACACAGACACGATGCAGTGTCATGAGGTGCGAGGGTCTGGGATGGCCCTTCTGCATTTTCACACCTCTGGCACCATTGCTCTGTCCGGTCCAGAACCCGGCTGTGTGCATGGCAACGTGGCTTCGGATGCAGCCTTGTCCCTTCTAAGGCAACCTGACCACGTACTTGTCTATTTTTTCTCTTTGATTCTCCAAAGCCGTTTTTCATGTTAGACCTCAGATATCTCAGTGGGGCCAGCGGCTAGATTATGTGTCCTTTCACTTGTTCATTCTTGCAATGGTGAGCCCTTCCAGACTGAAGACTTAGTTGTCCTTGAAGAACAGACTCCTGCATTTGTGAGCAGGGTCTTCCTCCATCGCGGGCAGCTCTCTCTTGGTGCCCTCTGGGCAGAGAACAACACGTCTTCCTCCTTACAGCTCACAAAACTGGGGTCAGAGGCCAACGTCTCCCCATCCCCCAAACTTTAGAAAAGGCCCAAGGCTTAACAGCGTCTGGATCTCAGGCTTTACCAGCACAGAGCGTGTCCCCAGGTTGTTCCTTGGATAGACTGCTCACTCCAGCTCCAGCGGGAAAGGCCCGCAGTCAGGCACTCTGCACCTTCTCTCTCGTTGGGGTGCAGCGTCTTCTCCGGGCGCAGGGTGCCCAGGGAACGAATCTGATGGAGAAGCGGGATTGAACTCTACCCGTGAGGCAGAGGGACCGGATCCCACTGTGCAGTTGTTTCTCTGAAGGGGACAAGCCACAGCCACCCGCGACCCCACGGTGGGGGGCCTCCTGCACCTGCTTTAGCCCCCGTGCTTCCAACAGCCGCTGCGCACAGGAGGTGGAGGCGCGGCCGCACGCTGTGGGGATAAAGTGCATGGGCTCGAGATTCCTGAGCCGGCTCCCCCCATCAGCAACCAGTGAGCCGCGGGCCGGAGGACGAAGTGAGGAAAAGAGCAGCCCCGCCGCGCAGCGCCTTCGCGGCGCAGCCACGCAAGCGGACGCTGTTGGGTAAGCACGGCTCGGACCCGAGACCGAATCCACCCGGCCCGCGTGCGCCCGGCCGTGCTCCCCTCGCCGCGTGTGGGCCCCTGCGCGCCCCGCCCAGCGCCGGGTTCCCCTCGCCGCGCGTGCGCCCCAGCCAGCGCCCCGTTTCCTGCGCCTCCAGTGCGCCAGTGCGCCCCCTGCCCAGCGCCCCGCACCCACCGAGCAGCAGCAGCCGGTGCGTCCGCCTCAGGTCGCGCTTCTGCTCACGGAGCTGGCGGTCGATGCGCCTGCTGACCTGCCTGGCCTCGCGCTCCTCTGCGCGCGGCTCGTCCGCGCGCTGCCGCCTCTCCTTCTGCGCCAGAGTCCGCGCGGCGCCTGCCCCCGCCGGGGTCCGGACCAGGGCCGGGTCCACATTCGGGATCGTGTCCAGATCGGACCGCGCACCCTCTTCGGGCGGCTCCGGGTCCCCTAAGAGCAGCGGCCGGAGGCTGTGGCACAGCCCCATCAGGGCGCGGGGCTCAGGCCGGGGTCCCAGCCGAGCGGCGGGAGGGGGTTGCGCGCGGACCTGGCGCGGCGCTGCGGACCGCAGCCTGGAAGGCACAGGTCCGGCGGGCCCCCGGCCCCTCACCGCCCCCTAGGGCCATTACGTCTTTTCCGTTGGCTTAGGGAGTGGCGACCGCCTCGGCCGGAGATCACCTGACCACGCGGACCTCGGCCCGGACAAGCATCGAAAACCTGGCCGCCGCCTGGCCAGGCCCCATTACCGTAAATACCGCCACCGGCCCGTCGCCCCGTTACCGTAAGTACTGCTCCCTAACCAGTAAATACTGCTGCTGCCCGAACCTGGCGCGCAGCTGCAAACTGCCTCCGTGGCCCGGTGGTGCTGTCACCGGCCAGAGCGCATTGCCTCCCTTAAGACTTCTCCGTCGCTTTGATCTGGAGCAATGGTCAGTAGGAACGCAAAGCAGGATAAAGGCGTGGGATGCCAACGTTGGGAGCTTGAGTTCCCCGGTGGTGTACTTTCACCTTGAGGCCCGGACTCCTGCTCGCCACCCTCGCGTGCACACACCTCCGCATATTCTCGACCCCCACCCCTCAAACTGTTACGTCCTCCATCTTGACATCATTTTCAACAATGTCTACACTCGGTAAACCACTGAAAGCAGGTGGGCAATTGTCATGGACTGTTTCAGTTCAGTTCAGTCGTGTGGGACTTTTTGCTACCCCAAAGTCCCTGCACCCAAACCTCACCCCTCACATTCGCTTTGTAAACATGTATTTTGTATTGGAGTATACTTGGTTTATAATGTTGTGTTAGTTTCTGGTGTATGGCGAAGTGATCCAGGTATACGTGTATACGTATATTATTTTCCATTTGAGTTCATTGTAAGATGTGGACTATAGCTCCTTGGGCTGTACAGCAGGTCCTTGGCGTTTTATCTGTTTCATCTATTTTTAGTGTGTTTCTGCTAACCTCAAACTCCTAAATTATCCCTCCCCTCCACCCTCACATTTACTTTTTTTGGGGTTGGCAAATACATTCGGGATCGTGTCCAGATCGGACCGCGCACCCTCTTCGGGCGGCTCCGGGTCCCCTAAGAGCAGCGGCCGGAGGCTGTGGCACAGCCCCATCAGGGCGCGGGGCTCAGGCCGGGGTCCCAGCCGAGCGGCGGGAGGGGGTTGCGCGCGGACCTGGCGCGGCGCTGCGGACCGCAGCCTGGAAGGCACAGGTCCGGCGGGCCCCCGGCCCCTCACCGCCCCCTAGGGCCATTACGTCTTTTCCGTTGGCTTAGGGAGTGGCGACCGCCTCGGCCGGAGATCACCTGACCACGCGGACCTCGGCCCGGACAAGCATCGAAAACCTGGCCGCCGCCTGGCCAGGCCCCATTACCGTAAATACCGCCACCGGCCCGTCGCCCCGTTACCGTAAGTACTGCTCCCTAACCAGTAAATACTGCTGCTGCCCGAACCTGGCGCGCAGCTGCAAACTGCCTCCGTGGCCCGGTGGTGCTGTCACCGGCCAGAGCGCATTGCCTCCCTTAAGACTTCTCCGTCGCTTTGATCTGGAGCAATGGTCAGTAGGAACGCAAAGCAGGATAAAGGCGTGGGATGCCAACGTTGGGAGCTTGAGTTCCCCGGTGGTGTACTTTCACCTTGAGGCCCGGACTCCTGCTCGCCACCCTCGCGTGCACACACCTCCGCATATTCTCGACCCCCACCCCTCAAACTGTTACGTCCTCCATCTTGACATCATTTTCAACAATGTCTACACTCGGTAAACCACTGAAAGCAGGTGGGCAATTGTCATGGACTGTTTCAGTTCAGTTCAGTCGTGTGGGACTTTTTGCTACCCCAAAGTCCCTGCACCCAAACCTCACCCCTCACATTCGCTTTGTAAACATGTATTTTGTATTGGAGTATACTTGGTTTATAATGTTGTGTTAGTTTCTGGTGTATGGCGAAGTGATCCAGGTATACGTGTATACGTATATTATTTTCCATTTGAGTTCATTGTAAGATGTGGACTATAGCTCCTTGGGCTGTACAGCAGGTCCTTGGCGTTTTATCTGTTTCATCTATTTTTAGTGTGTTTCTGCTAACCTCAAACTCCTAAATTATCCCTCCCCTCCACCCTCACATTTACTTTTTTTGGGGGGGGGTTGGCAAATTACTTTTTTAAAAAAATTTTATGTATTTATTTATTTTTGGCTATTCTGAGTTTTCACTGCTGCCATAGGCTGTTTTCTAGTTGCAGGGAGTGGGAGCTCCTCTCTAGTGGAGGTCAGCAGGCTTCTTGTTGCGGTGATGTCTCTTGTTGTGGAACTTGGGCTCCAGAGCACATGGGCTTCAGTAGTTGCAGCGCATGGGCTCCACAGTCGTGACTCCTGGGCTCTAGAGCACAGGCTCCATAGTTGTGGCTCATGGGCTTAATCGCTCTGCAGCATGTGGGATCTTCCTGGATCAGGGGTCAAACCCGTGTCTCCTGCATTGGCAGGCGAAATCTTTATCACTGAGCTACCAGGGAAGCCCCGAAATTACTTTATTTGAAGGTACTAAGGAAACATAAGTAGACATTTTGGTACAATTTATAGAAAAGGTGAAGGTAACCCCAACATGCACTGCCTTGGTGACGGGGGTGGAGAGGGTGGTGGGGGTGTGTGGAGGGGTGGGGAGTCACCCCTGTGGCCAAGGAAAGCCAGCCTGAGGCTTAGCTGCTGCTTCCCAGGGTGTGCTTGTCAAGAGGTCCTCTGCCATGCCAGATTCGGGGCCCCTGTCTTGCGCAGGTTGGTTACGCGGTCACCCAATTCTTTGGTAGACGTCACCTGCTCATCCAGGTTGTGTGTCTCAATGAAGTGACACAGATGGGGGTCATTGCTGTCTGTGGCCAGTTTGTGCAGCTCCAGTAGTGACTGATTCATGCTTTTTTCCAGCTGCAGCGCGCATTCCATTGCCTTCAGCCTATTCTCCCCGTCCTCACGGTCTGGTTTCTCCATGTCCTGAAGGAAGATTCGGCCGCCGCGTTGGTTCTGCAGCTTCATCAGCTTTTCAGCATGTTCCCTCTCCTCCTGAGACTGTTGAAGAAAGTATTTAGCAAAGTTCTTCAAAGCCACATCATCGCGGTCCAAACAGTATGACACGGACAGGTCAACGTCGGAGGCACAGAGCTCCAGGTTGATCTGGTGATTGACGGCGGGCTCCGAGTCCTGGTGGCACTTCTGGTGCCCTTGCCAGGGGGATACGGTCGTCGTGGCGGGCAGCTGAGAAGTGGCGGTGGCTGCGCACCGCTGGGACCTTGGGGTGGGCGGAGGGCTCTGTGAGGCGGTGACGAGAGCTGGCTCTGAGTGGGGCACGAGCAGCTGGGTTTGTCAAATGCTGCTGAAGCAGGAAACCGCGGTGACTCTCCCCTCCCCCCTCACATCTGCTTTTTTTTTTTAAATTAATTTTATTTATCTCTTTGGTGGGTGGGGTGGGGAGGGAGGGGGATGGGCGGGCCACTTCTATTGGTCTTTCATTTCTCTATTTTCATCCATCTTTGTTGTTTGTCTCTTGTGGGCCTCCCACCGCGGTGGCCTTTCTCCTCGCAGAGCACCGGCTCTGGGCACATGTGCTCCAGAGCTCCGGCTCGATAAGTGGACACATCGGTCCAGCCGCTCCGCGGCACGTGGGATCTTCCCAGGCCAGGGATTGAACTGGCGCCCCTTGCACTGCAAGGTGGTGTCCTTACCCACTGGACCACCAGGGGAAGCCCTCACATCTGCTTTTTTTTTTTTTTTTTTTTTTAGATTTTGACATTTTAATTTCTTTTGACTACAAGTAACTTCTTGCAAGCAGGCCAGTCCTTGAGAGATCCAGGCCAATTCTTAAAATGTTTAGCAGAATGACATCATAATACAAGGTGCTAACAACAGGATTTTATAAACTCTAAATAATACCATTTGTCTACATTTTTTCCCTTAGGAAACAGCCAACAATCTAGTCCTTAAAGGCATGATATACAGAACATCTTGATCTACACAGGACAGAATGATCCAAATTACACGGTGGTCAACCTATCAGTGAGCCAGGCCAGAGATGGCCAAGAAAAAAGTGCTTACATTTTGAAAATTTGTTGTTTTAAAAAAATTCCTAGCTGTTTTTAGTAAGAACGCAAGTAAAAAATATTATAGATGCACCACGTTGATACTTGATTTTGCCAAGGCTTTCCACTAGAACACAAAGTCAGAGTATGGGGATAAGACACTTAAGATCTTATTTTCAAAACAAATTACTTAGTAATAAGAAATATGACATACTGCATTCTTCCGTTTGCCACAAGAACATACTGACGATGAGGACTTTTCAGTCACCCCTCACCTTCCCACACGATTAATCTTGCTACTCTCTCCTATGTTACATATTCACGTGGGAAAAAAACCCGTCAGGAGCTTTTGCCAGAGTCAGGAAATGAAAAATATAGAATGCCTAATGAGTTACTTGTGAGCCTAGTTAACATATTTAAGGATGGACCCATAAAATCTAGCCACTGTTTTGCCAAACATCTGCAAACGGCAGACATCCTTAGCCGTAGCTCCTATTCAACGTTTTAAAGTTGGGCTCTGTTCCATCTGTAACTCTTTTCTTCAGGGGTGGGGTAGATGCTAGTCATCAAAGTCTGGAATGTCATCGTAGGAGTATCCCCGGTAGCCTTTGGATGCATAGTAGGCGATGCGCAGGTGGTTAAATCCTGGCAGGAACACCAGGATGCCAATGATCAGGACAGGAACGGCCCGGTCTGCCCCCCCTTTGCTGATATAGCCAGCTAGCAGGAGGGAGCCTATGATAATGAGAAAGGCGCCAATCAAAAACAGCACTGTAGCAAGCGCAATGGCCTTATACGGGATCTTAGGAGGGTTTTTCTTAAACTGAAGGTCAATGTAGCCGTCATCTGTACTAGAGAGTCTTGAGTATTTCACTTTGCTACTGGGGATTCCAGTAGCTAGGCTGGTCTGAGACGGCATCATCACCCACTGACACCGCTATAGTCTGAGCCTCGGCCAAGTCGCCGGCGCGCCGCCAGCTCGCCCTCGGTTGGCAGCAGGAGGGCCCAAGCCCCCATTGTACGCCTCTATCAACTGCCGCTCAGCCCCGGCCGGCTGGACGCCGGAAATGGCTAGCGGAAGTGGCCCACATCTGCTTTTTAAAGTTGAGCTCTAAGACTACACTCTCAGGGACTGTTTCCACAGTTCTTTAAAGCTGGGCTGTAACTGATACACAGCCTGACACGAGTCTCAGGTGGACAGTGCGGCAGTTCATAGCCCTTACTCTCCGCGAGATGACCGCCAGACTAAGTCTAGTTTAGCTTACATCCATCACTTCAGGAAGGCCCGAAGACACATTTTCCTTGAGCTGAGAATGTTCCAGATCTCTTCTCTCAGCAGCTTTGCATGTACCGTCTTGTTCCCTAGCGTCCTCATGCAGATCGTGGTCTCCCCAGGACTTCTCTCATAACTGGAAAAAAAACCCGTCAGGAGCTTTTGCCAGAGTCAGGAAATGAAAAATATAGAATGCCTAATGAGTTACTTGTGAGCCTAGTTAACATATTTAAGGATGGACCCATAAAATCTAGCCACTGTTTTGCCAAACATCTGCAAACGGCAGACATCCTTAGCCGTAGCTCCTATTCAACGTTTTAAAGTTGGGCTCTGTTCCATCTGTAACTCTTTTCTTCAGGGGTGGGGTAGATGCTAGTCATCAAAGTCTGGAATGTCATCGTAGGAGTATCCCGGTAGCCTTTGGATGCATAGTAGGCGATGCGCAGGTGGTTAAATCCTGGCAGGAACACCAGGATGCCAATGATCAGGACAGGAACGGCCCGGTCTGCCCCCCCTTTGCTGATATAGCCAGCTAGCAGGAGGGAGCCTATGATAATGAGAAAGGCGCCAATCAAAAACAGCACTGTAGCAAGCGCAATGGCCTTATACGGGATCTTAGGAGGGTTTTTCTTAAACTGAAGGTCAATGTAGCCGTCATCTGTACTAGAGAGTCTTGAGTATTTCACTTTGCTACTGGGGATTCCAGTAGCTAGGCTGGTACGAGACGGCATCATAACCCACTGACACAGCTATAGTCTGAGCCTCGGCCAAGTCGCCGGTGCGCCGACAGCTCGCTCTCGGTTGGCAGCAGGAGTGCCAAAGGCCTTATTGTACGCCTCTATCAACTGCCGCTCAGCCCCGGCCGGCTGGACGCCGGAAATGGCTAGCGGAAGTGGCCCACATCTGCTTTTTAAAGTTGAGCTCTAAGACTACACTCTCAGGGACTGTTTCCACAGTTCTTTAAAGCTGGGCTGTAACTGATACACAGCCTGACACGAGTCTCAGGTGGACAGTGCGGCAGTTCATAGCCCTTACTCTCCGCGAGATGACCGCCAGACTAAGTCTAGTTTAGCTTACATCCATCACTTCAGGAAGGCCCGAAGACACATTTTCCTTGAGCTGAGAATGTTCCAGATCTCTTCTCTCAGCAGCTTTGCATGTACCGTCTTGTTCCCTAGCGTCCTCATGCAGATCGTGGTCTCCCCAGGACTTCTCTCATAACTGGGAATTTAGCAAGGAGAAGGCTGGCCTGCTGCTGTCCGTGGGGTCACAGGAGGCTGGCCACGACTGAGCAATTGTACGGCACTGGACGTCTGCACCTGGGGCTCTCCTGTCTGTCTGCCCCACCCGAGCGCACGGCCTCTGAGAGCCACCCACCCAAGCTGTGGCTGTGAACTGGGCGTGTGTGTTTCCCGGATTCCACATGTACGTGATGAAGCACAGTATCTGTTTCTGACCTATTTCCCTTGGCACAGTGCCCGTAAGGTCTGTCCATTCGGTCACAAACGGCAAGAGTCTGTTCTTTTTCACGGCCGTGAGGTATGCATGGATCCCGCCATCTCTGCGCATGGCTCCACCAGTGGGCACTCGGGCTGTCTCCACATCTCACTGTTGTGAGCAGTGCTGGAGGGAACATGGTGGCGCCGTGACTTTTCACATCCATTCTTCACATCCTCTCAGGAACCCACAGAGCTTTACTGAAAGTTAGCTCAGCTCCGTCCTTATGTCACTATGACTAGGTAAATTCTTACAATTGAGCTACTTGCTGTATATTATAAAAACTTTTCCGTTCCTCTGGGTGAGCAATCTTCTTTGCTCTGGTTTTCTATGTTCTTATCACTAGTTTAGCAATACGTTCTGTACTCCCGCCCCGTCAGGAGAGTCACCTCCCCATACCCTCAGATGCGTCGGGATCGCCTCCCCCTGCACCCTTAGACACATCGGGACCCCCCCGCCCCCCGCCCCCTCAGACACGTTGGTGTCCTCACTCCCATCATCTGCTTCCCTCTCGACGGGCTACTCCCTCAGAGTCCCTGACAATCACTGATGTGTGTATAGGTGCCATATGCTGCCTTTTCCAGAATGCCATGTGGTTGGAATAACAGTATGTAGCCTCTTAAGATTGGCTTCTTTCACTTAGTCATATGCATCTAGGATTTCTCCGCATGACTTGTTAGCTCATGTCCTTTTAGCTCTGAATAGTGTTCTCTTGTCTGGAGGTACCGTAGTCTACCCATGCACCTAACGAAGGACATCTGAGCTTCCAAGTTTGAGCAAAGCTGCTGTGAATGCCCATGTGCCGGTTTCTGTGTGATAGTTTTCAACTCGTTTGGGTAAATGCCAGGGAGCACGGTTGCTGGATAGGATGGTATCAGCTTTCTGTTGTGTGGAATTCCCTGTTTTCAGGTTGCTACCAACATTTCTTTCTTTGATTTGCTCCCGCTATTTGGTAGAAAAAAATCGAGTACGTTGGAAATGAATTTTCTGAGAACTTGCACATCTAAAAATGCAGTGCCCCCTTCTCCCCATGCTTAATTGCTACCTTGGCTGGATATAGAATTCCATGTTAGAAGGATTTTCTCTTCGAATTTAAAATAATCTCTTTTATTTAGTTGGCTGTGGGGCATAGTATATGGGGTCTAGTTCGTTGACCAGGGGTTGGACCCCGGCCCCCTATGTTGGGAACACACAGTCTTGGTCCCGGGACCACCAGGGAAGTCTCAAGCCCCCCATTTTACCTTCTCACCACTAATGCCGGCCAGTCCTTCTCCCCACCCTCACCGGTGCCTGCTGTTTGCCTTTGGAGTAGAGCTGCCCTCCTGGGTGTGCCGGGGACTCTTGTGGTTTTGATTTGTATTTCCCTGGAGACTACTGATGCACAGTCATTGATTTTTAAAATCTGCTCTCAAACTCATTTCCTGTCGCCTTTCCCCTTGGTTAATTGTTCAGATGTCTGCCTCTACAACCAGCTAAAAACATAAAACCCACCTGCCCTTGCTCAATGGGGACTAGCTTTCCTTGCCTCTGAGAGGGTATTCATGAGAGTATTATGACACTTTATTCTTGAATTTTACAGGTGAGTTTTAGTGTCTTTCACTCTGTATTTTCCTTTCAAATGGTCCAGCCATCATTTGACCGTCAGAGCGTGCTGGAAGCCCTGTCCCCACAGGCCTTGTGGGTCCTCAGGGTCGTCCCTGCCGGGTGGTGTGGCCAGTGGGCTCCAGCTGCGTGTCTGTGGACACTGGAGACGTTCCCTGCGTGCTTTTGTCCAGAGGCTTTGACTAAGCTGGAGCTTGGGCCCCACTTTCTAAGAGCTTAGTTGGGGGCTGCTCATGATTCAGTACGTAACCTTTTAGTGAAACTCCTATTTTCAGACCCAAAGTCCCTCCGTCAGTGTCCAGCCCAGGCCAGAAACCCTGGTCTGTCCGGCCAGGGAACAAGGCTCGTGACCCCGGCTGGTCCGGGTGGGGGGCAGCTGTTCAGTAGAGAGGATGTAGGTGTTTGGTGAGTGCTCTGTGGCCCTGTGATCAGTCTCCGTTCTGGATCGGTCATGTCTGTAACGTTCCTTTGTTGTTCAAAGTCTTCTGCTCTGGGGCACCACCCCTGCCTCGCCCACTCTGTGCCGACCCAGCCTACCTGGGCCTCCTTCTGCCTTGCCTTCCAAAATTGTGTTTCCCTGTCCTACACACTTTTGAGGTTTCTTTCAGCCTCGTGGGGCATGTTAAGTTTTGGAATAGACACCACTGAAGAAGTAGCAGCGTGCTCTCTGTGCCTCTTGGGTCACAACAGCCGTATGTGATACTGAGATGTAGAAGAGGCCCCATTGTGCCCTCCTTTAAAAAAAGAGAAAGGACTTTGTCATCTGACAGTGTCGGTCAGCCAGGGCGGGCCCGTTGGCACCAAGACGTGTCACATGGAGGAGCCAGTCCAGGTTGGCTTTGGTCTCAACACGTAAGTGACGGCGGGAGGCTGGTTTGGTCCCTCCGGAAGCAGCACAGCGGCCTGCGTGTGAGCCAGACGCACAGGGCAGAGGCCTCGGGCCCGCGGCCCCCGCTGGAGCGCCGAGCTAACACGGTTCCTGCTGGCTGCTTCGCGCGGGTCCCTGGATCAGGTGCCGGTGGGGACGGGGAGGGAGGGAGGGTGGGGTGGCTGTCACGCTCCAGGCCATCCTTAAGGATCCTTCTTTGTGAAAGAATCTATTCAGCTACGATCCCAGAGACTAGAGAAAAGTGAACAGAACCGCCTCTTCTCCTGGCCACGTGTGCAGGAGCGTGTTCCCCGTCTCTCTGTCTCCCGGCCTCTTTGCCCGGCGTCTCTGCTCCCATCAGAGGCCGGCTGCTGTGCCTGCCCGTGTCGCTCCCTCCCGTTTGTTTTCCTGCACTTATCTCCTCTTTCTCTTGAAATATTCCCAACAGAAATGCAGGCTGAGCCCCTCTCCCAGCTCCTTCCTCCTGTCCCCTGTGCCCACTGGCCTCGGGCCAGGCCTTGGTTCAGGTCCTGGGGGCTCCGTGCGGCACACTGTCAGATCCAGCCACACTCGACAAAGCGCTGAGAATGCGCCTCACTTTTTGAGAGCACGCTCTCCCCATTTCCCTTCCTTTCTCACGGTTTCTTCTTGGGCTCTTTTGGCCTTGTCGCCATTTGGTGCTGAGTCCCGAGGCTCCACCTTTCCCAGGTCCGGGTTAAAATCCAGCCCCCAGTTTAAATCCTGCCTGCCTGTGGGTGACCCTGCCTTCCAGGTGCCTGTATTTCACCCCCTTGGCCTCTCCACTTGGAAGTCTGACGGTCATTGCACTTTAACCTGTGCAGATGGAGCACCTGCTCCTGCCCCACAAACTCTCCTTGTTCTCTCTGCCACAGCTCAGGAGAGGTGCTCGGGCCTCGTCCCCTGCTCACGACAGACACGGGGAGTCTCCTCTGTCCCTCGACATTGTGCTCCTGTCCATCTGTGCGTCAGGGGTCCTGGCCTGCTGCGTGTCCTCCCCGCCCCGCCCCTCCGTGTCCACCGCCCCTGCCCCAGTTCGCGTCAGCACTGTCTTTCACTTGCTGCGTTTTCTTCCTTTTGCAGGAGCTGGTCTGAGCGTCTGCTTCCACAAGTGACCGCTCGGGTCTTGTAAAGCCACTGACATCACTCTGCTCCTCCCGGGCCTGCGGTGGTTTCTCTTTGCATTTGGGGTCCCTCCGCTGCCCCTGCCCCCGGCCCTGGTCGGGCTCCTGCCTCAGTGGGCCTCTGCGGCCTCCTCTGACGCTCACTGTCTGCAGCAGCCACGGGACCGCCCTCCCTGGCCCGGCTTCTGTGCCTTAAACACTGCGGCAGGTCAAGGTCATTCCTGCCCCAGGGCCTGGGCGCCTGCCTGTTTCTCCGGCCCTCCCCCGTGACCTTGCGGCAGTGTCAAGCGTGTTCCCGTCTCTCTGTCTCCCGGCCTCTTGCCCGGCGTCTGCTCCCATCAGAGGCCGGCTGCTGTGCCTGCCCGTGTCGCTCCCTCCCGTTTGTTTTCCTGCACTTATCTCCTCTTTCTCTTGAAATATTCCCAACAGAAATGCAGGCTGAGCCCCTCTCCCAGCTCCTTCCTCCTGTCCCCTGTGCCCACTGGCCTCGGGCCAGGCCTTGGTTCAGGTCCTGGGGGCTCCGTGCGGCACACTGTCAGATCCAGCCACACTCGACAAAGCGCTGAGAATGCGCCTCATTTTTTGAGAGCACGCTCTCCCCATTTCCCTTCCTTTCTCACGGTTTCTTCTTGGGCTCTTTTGGCCTTGTCGCCATTTGGTGCTGAGTCCCGAGGCTCCACCTTTCCCAGGTCCGGGTTAAAATCCAGCCCCCAGTTTAAATCCTGCCTGCCTGTGGGTGACCCTGCCTTCCAGGTGCCTGTATTTCACCCCCTTGGCCTCTCCACTTGGAAGTCTGACGGTCATTGCACTTTAACCTGTGCAGATGGAGCACCTGCTCCTGCCCCACAAACTCTCCTTGTTCTCTCTGCCACAGCTCAGGAGAGGTGCTCGGGCCTCGTCCCCTGCTCACGACAGACACGGGGAGTCTCCTCTGTCCCTCGACATTGTGCTCCTGTCCATCTGTGCGTCAGGGGTCCTGGCCTGCTGCGTGTCCTCCCCGCCCCGCCCCTCCGTGTCCACCGCCCCTGCCCCAGTTCGCGTCAGCACTGTCTTTCACTTGCTGCGTTTTCTTCCTTTTGCAGGAGCTGGTCTGAGCGTCTGCTTCCACAAGTGACCGCTCGGGTCTTGTAAAGCCACTGACATCACTCTGCTCCTCCCGGGCCTGCGGTGGTTTCTCTTTGCATTTGGGGTCCCTCCGCTGCCCCTGCCCCCGGCCCTGGTCGGGCTCCTGCCTCAGTGGGCCTCTGCGGCCTCCTCTGACGCTCACTGTCTGCAGCAGCCACGGGACCGCCCTCCCTGGCCCGGCTTCTGTGCCTTAAACACTGCGGCAGGTCAAGGTCATTCCTGCCCCAGGGCCTGGGCGCCTGCCTGTTTCTCCCCTAGAGAGCGGCCCCAGGTGGCCGGCAGCTCCGTGACCTTGCGGCTAGGCGTTAGGAACAGGCGCTGGATCTGGGCTCCGCTGGGGCAGGAAGCTGGCTTTCCTAGGTCAGTGTCTCCAGCTGGGCTAATGACTTCATCGTCAAGTCCGAAAGGAAGAAGAGACGGCGCGTGGTGCCGAGGAGGATTCAGAAAGACAGCGGGCGTCCTGGCCCTCATCGCATCTGCTCTCCCCTCCCCGCGGAACCTCTCTGAGCGGGGGCTGCGCCCTGTCCGTCAGGAGCAGAGGCTCTGACCACGGCAGGGTGGCCGCCGCACGCGTGTTCACAGCGCCTGGCAGCCGGGCTGGGAGGGAAGGCGCTGGAGCCGGCTCCTCCGGGCCTCCTTCCGGCCCCTGGTCAGCGACTCTGGGTCAGGGGCCAAGACCAGCTATTGCGGGAGTGTTTGCATCACAGAAACTAACAGACGCTGGACACCAGGGCTTTCTCCCTGAAGGTCCTGCACGCCTGGGGATTCACCCCTCTAGGGGAGGCGGGCCTCTCTCTGGAGGCTGCTTGGGTTAGAGGCAGATGCCTGGTGTGAGGTTGAGCAAGCAAGCCCTCTTCTTTTTTGAGGGAGAGGGGCGCGAAGGATCTTTGATCCCTGACCTGGGATTGAACCCCTGGACCACCAGGGAAGTCCCTAGTTCTCATGCTGGGGGTTGTCTTGGGTGGGTTCCCGGAAGCAGACCCCGAGGAGAGCCCTCGTGGGAAGGAGGTTCTCCAGGAGAAGCTGATGAGGGGCCCGGCCCACCGGGCTTTCTGGGGCCGTCTCAGCCTGGTCTGACCCCGGGGCCCCAGGGAGGTCGCCGTGCCATCCAGGCTGCTGGATCCCGGGCTGCTCCGGCCTCAGCAGGCAGCCTTGAGTGTGTCTCTGAAGGAGGCAGCAGAAGAGGATGCTGGGTACAGACCTGGGTCCTGAGATACTGGGCAGAGGGGCGCCAGGGTGGCCCCGGAGGTGAGACCGACCTAGCCTCACTACTTGGCCCCTGGAGCACCGTCCTTGCCCGTCTGTGCACGGTGCCCACCCCTGCCACGCTTTAACCCCCCGGCCTTTGCCTCCTCCCGCCCCCGTGTGTGGACAGGCCCCCAGGCTCACGGGCCGGCCGGTGGGTCCTACCTATCCCAACACAGGGCAGGCGGGCACCTGGAAGAGCCCAGGAGTGCCTGTGTGTGTATGGAGGGGCTGGTTCCGGTAGGCTGGGCTTCCTGAGGGCAGGGGAGTGGGCTGGTCCCAGCCTAGTGCTCTGGAGGAGGCAGCACTCCGCACGGGGGCCTGGGCTCGGGCAGAGGCTGGCATGTGCGTCGCTGTGGGGGCGCTGGGCCCCTGAGGCATCCACAAGCCTGCCATCCTGGGCTGGCAGGTCCCAGGAGCCCTCCGGCCGCAGTGGGAAGGGTGGCGGTCCGTGGGGCTCGTGGGGGAAGCCAGCCCGGCTCGTCGGCGTTAGAGTCACTGTTGGGGGGGCGGAACCCTTTGCTGTGAGGGTGCCTCTGTCCTGGGCCCCATGGCACTGCCCAGGGGTCAGCTCGGAGGAAGGGCGGAGAGCGGAGAGCCGGGGCCACACCCTCGCCCCCCCACCCCCAGTTGAGGTGCCAGGAGTGCCCCCGCCCCGGCGTGAGTGGAGGGGCTCGTGGCGGGCTTGTGGGGCAAGGAGATGGAGGCTGTCACGGTCCTGCTCCGCTGCACTGTGAGCGAAAAGGTCGCATCTGTGCCTGCTCCGGGGGGGCCCTGCCCACCCCCACGTCTGCTGGGGTCTCGACTGCCTCAGGCTCTGTGCCCCCATGTGCCCCAAGGCGAGGCTGAAGCCCTCCCCTCCCACGCCTGACTGGGTCCAGGAGGAGCCTCGTAGACCTTGGGGTACTCTGACCTTGGGTCACGACTGATTATTAAGGGAATCTCCAGTCTCCACATGCAGGCTCAGGGGTGGCTGGGGCCTGAGGGGCTGGAGGAAGCCCGTCCGTGCAGAGACCCGATGGAGGCAGGGGTGGGGGAGCCAAGGCCAGGCCTTGCCGGGGCCCAGCTGGGACTGTGGGCCTGGGCCCGGAGAGGCTGCCCGTGGGCAGCGCAGCCTTGGGTTTGCTTCTCCCGTTTTCGGTCTTCCAGGTCTTCCTCCTGGCACGCCCCCTCTGTGTGCTTCCCCGTGGGCTGGGGCTTCCCGGAGGGGCCCTGTCTCTTGTCACTTCTGCACCCATGTCTGTGGGTCGCTGAGCCTGGCGCATGAGGGCTCACAGCCGAGCGTGGGACAGAATCAGCCTCCTAGGGAAGAGACCCTGGGTCTCCAAGCAAGGCCGTGGTGACCGCATGCTGGGGGGAGCCCGTCGAGGGGGTTAGAGGCTGGCTCCGGGGGGGGGGGCTGGTCCCAGCCTAGTGCTCTGGAGGAGGCAGCACTCCGCACGGGGGCCTGGGCTCGGGCAGAGGCTGGCATGTGCGTCGCTGTGGGGGCGCTGGGCCCCTGAGGCATCCACAAGCCTGCCATCCTGGGCTGGCAGGTCCCAGGAGCCCTCCGGCCGCAGTGGGAAGGGTGGCGGTCCGTGGGGCTCGTGGGGGAAGCCAGCCCGGCTCGTCGGCGTTAGAGTCACTGTTGGGGGGGCGGAACCCTTTGCTGTGAGGGTGCCTCTGTCCTGGGCCCCATGGCACTGCCCAGGGGTCAGCTCGGAGGAAGGGCGGAGAGCGGAGAGCCGGGGCCACACCCTCGCCCCCCCACCCCCAGTTGAGGTGCCAGGAGTGCCCCCGCCCCGGCGTGAGTGGAGGGGCTCGTGGCGGGCTTGTGGGGCAAGGAGATGGAGGCTGTCACGGTCCTGCTCCGCTGCACTGTGAGCGAAAAGGTCGCATCTGTGCCTGCTCCGGGGGGGCCCTGCCCACCCCCACGTCTGCTGGGGTCTCGACTGCCTCAGGCTCTGTGCCCCCATGTGCCCCAAGGCGAGGCTGAAGCCCTCCCCTCCCACGCCTGACTGGGTCCAGGAGGAGCCTCGTAGACCTTGGGGTACTCTGACCTTGGGTCACGACTGATTATTAAGGGAATCTCCAGTCTCCACATGCAGGCTCAGGGGTGGCTGGGGCCTGAGGGGCTGGAGGAAGCCCGTCCGTGCAGAGACCCGATGGAGGCAGGGGTGGGGGAGCCAAGGCCAGGCCTTGCCGGGGCCCAGCTGGGACTGTGGGCCTGGGCCCGGAGAGGCTGCCCGTGGGCAGCGCAGCCTTGGGTTTGCTTCTCCCGTTTTCGGTCTTCCAGGTCTTCCTCCTGGCACGCCCCCTCTGTGTGCTTCCCCGTGGGCTGGGGCTTCCCGGAGGGGCCCTGTCTCTTGTCACTTCTGCACCCATGTCTGTGGGTCGCTGAGCCTGGCGCATGAGGGCTCACAGCCGAGCGTGGGACAGAATCAGCCTCCTAGGGAAGAGACCCTGGGTCTCCAAGCAAGGCCGTGGTGACCGCATGCTGGGGGGAGCCCGTCGAGGGGGTTAGAGGCTGGCTGCCTGGGGTGGGAGGAGCAGGAGACCAGCCCGAGTGCAGCTCTCTGGCAGCTTGGTCGCGAGGGGAAGAGCATGGCGGCGGCTGTGGCGGAGAGGCGGACCGGGAGACGGCCGGGTCTGCAGGTGGCCCGACTAGCTGGCGGTAGCCTTGCCCCTGCGCAGACTGTGCAGAATCTGAAACGCCAGGTCCCTGGACCCGGAGCCAGGATGTCACAGCTGGTGGTGTTTGAGGTAGAAGGGCCGCTGGGCCCTGGACAGTCCTTTTCTTGTGAACGCTGCGTCTTGTGTGACCCTGAGCCCTGGACAACGTAGTTACGAGTGTCCTCAAAACCATGAGTCCGTGAAGGAGACTGTGGCCAGTTCTGGGCAGGCCAGAGAAACTCAGGGAGAGTGGCTGGTTCTGGGGTGGAGCCCAGGGCAGCCCAGGAGGCAAAGCCAAGATGCTGCAGGAGCAGAGGGTCTGGTCCAGCGTAGGGAGGGGCCGGGAGGAGCGGGGCTCTGAGTCCGTGGCAGTTACTGGGAAGCTGTTGATGGGGGGCGGGGGAGGGCGGGGGATTGGAACCCAGGCAGTTGGAGGTGCTGGTAGTGCTGAGCTGGGGCAGAGGGAATGCGGAGCCAGGGGCAGTCAGGATCTTGTCCATGTCTTTGGACTTTGACATTTCCCAGCCCCAAGTTTAGTCCCCAGAGGGCTGGAGGAGGCAGGCCTGGAAGGAAGTCCGGGAAGGGGGTGGGGTCCCTGCCCTGAGGTCGGCTCTGAGCCTGTCTCTCCTCCTTTCCAGGTATTGCCTGGCAGCGCAGCCTTGGGTTTGCTTCTCCCGTTTTCGGTCTTCCAGGTCTTCCTCCTGGCACGCCCCCTCTGTGTGCTTCCCCGTGGGCTGGGGCTTCCCGGAGGGGCCCTGTCTCTTGTCACTTCTGCACCCATGTCTGTGGGTCGCTGAGCCTGGCGCATGAGGGCTCACAGCCGAGCGTGGGACAGAATCAGCCTCCTAGGGAAGAGACCCTGGGTCTCCAAGCAAGGCCGTGGTGACCGCATGCTGGGGGGAGCCCGTCGAGGGGGTTAGAGGCTGGCTGCCTGGGGTGGGAGGAGCAGGAGACCAGCCCGAGTGCAGCTCTCTGGCAGCTTGGTCGCGAGGGGAAGAGCATGGCGGCGGCTGTGGCGGAGAGGCGGACCGGGAGACGGCCGGGTCTGCAGGTGGCCCGACTAGCTGGCGGTAGCCTTGCCCCTGCGCAGACTGTGCAGAATCTGAAACGCCAGGTCCCTGGACCCGGAGCCAGGATGTCACAGCTGGTGGTGTTTGAGGTAGAAGGGCCGCTGGGCCCTGGACAGTCCTTTTCTTGTGAACGCTGCGTCTTGTGTGACCCTGAGCCCTGGACAACGTAGTTACGAGTGTCCTCAAAACCATGAGTCCGTGAAGGAGACTGTGGCCAGTTCTGGGCAGGCCAGAGAAACTCAGGGAGAGTGGCTGGTTCTGGGGTGGAGCCCAGGGCAGCCCAGGAGGCAAAGCCAAGATGCTGCAGGAGCAGAGGGTCTGGTCCAGCGTAGGGAGGGGCCGGGAGGAGCGGGGCTCTGAGTCCGTGGCAGTTACTGGGAAGCTGTTGATGGGGGGCGGGGGAGGGCGGGGGATTGGAACCCAGGCAGTTGGAGGTGCTGGTAGTGCTGAGCTGGGGCAGAGGGAATGCGGAGCCAGGGGCAGTCAGGATCTTGTCCATGTCTTTGGACTTTGACATTTCCCAGCCCCAAGTTTAGTCCCCAGAGGGCTGGAGGAGGCAGGCCTGGAAGGAAGTCCGGGAAGGGGGTGGGGTCCCTGCCCTGAGGTCGGCTCTGAGCCTGTCTCTCCTCCTTTCCAGGTATTGCCTGGGCTGACGGCAGCAGCTTACCAGGGTGTGGGCTTGGCACCGATGTTGGCTCCTGTCCCCCGAGTGCCCGGCTGGACGGAGGGCAGAGCAGGGGAGGGGCCATAGGCACCAATGGCCCTGGGCTCCCTTGTGCCGCTCAGCAGGGCTGTGGCTCCAGCCGGTAACCAATGCCGTGCAAAGCTAGAAGGAAACAACAGGGGCAGCCCGGCAGCCCGGCAGCCCTGCTGCAGCTCTTCAGCCTCTCCCCAGCCCTGTCTCCTGCTCTCGTCCTCCCCGACCCCGCCCTGAGCCCCAGGGCTGACCCACGGCTTCTCCTGCCCGGCCTCCCCACCCTTTGTCTCGGAGGTCCATCTGTCGGCGGGTTCCCCCAGGGGGCTCTGTCCCCAGCGGGTTGGTCACCCGCAGTTCCCTGCTGAAGTGGGAAGTGTGTGGGTCAGGGCTGCCCCAGGGGAGGGGCTTTTCACAGTCCTCACTTGGCCTGGGGCTCTGGTCTCTCTGCAGCATGCGCCCTGTGTTGGGCCTGGAGGACCCTTCACTTGCCCCGAGCCTTTCCGCTTAGCGTTGGAACCTTCCTGTGTAGCGGACATGGTCTCAGCCTGGCTTTCAAACAGCACAGTTCTCTCACCCTTTGGTCAGGGCTGGGAGTCAGCCCCTTGAACATGCCGGTTCTTTCTGGGCTGTGTTCCCCTTGATGCCTTTCCCACATCAGACATCCCTCTCTCTTCTCTCGACAAGCCTGTTTTTTCAAACTAGCCCTCATTTCTTCTCTGAATTATTTTCAACATTCATTTGGAGATGGTTATCTTTTGTCACTTGATTGAACATCTCTCATTGGTAGTTGTTCTTGTGAGTTTCCGCAGACCTATTTTTTCCCAATTTAAGTTAGAAAAAGATAAAGGCTATGGAGTTTGTACTTTTCACAGTGCCTTGCAAGCATACACTTCAGTGAACACTTAGGTTGAATTGGTTTATGGAAAAAAAAATGAAAATACATGATTCCCACTAGTATGGATGAGCATGTGATTGTTTGAGAACAGAGCTATCTTAAGCTCTTTTGATTACTCTTGTACCTTTGGAGCCTGGCGTGGTAATACTCATTGATAGGATTACTCTTTGGAAAGATGGTCAGGAAAATATCCTTATTCCACAGCACTTTTATATTTTCTGATAATATGAAAGAGATCAACGTGGAGCTGATGCTCCTGACTCATCTTCGTCAGCTGTGTCCTGTGACTTTGAACGTCCCTGGGCCTCATAGGCTGAGTCCCGGCAGGCTGACTTCTGCCGAACCATCTGCTAACAGCTGATTCGACAGTTCATCAAAGAAGTCATAAGAATGTGTCTGAATTATGGAAATTAGGCTTACAGTCAACTATGTCTCTGATACGATTCTGGCTGCAACAGAACAAAGCTAATATGGTCGGGGTGGGGGCATGGGGACCTGGGAAGTGGGGCAGGGCCGAGAGTCGGGGTGGGGGTGTCCTGGCTTCCTGTCATTCACCAGCTGTGGGACGTTGCATCAGGAGCTGGTCTGGCATATGCTTTTCTCATGAACACTACATTCTTCTAGTTTTAATATGGGGGGAGTCATTTTCTGACCATGTCAGCGGCCTCTGCAGGTCCCCCTGGTGGAGCCAATCAGCACCTGAACTGGGGTCCAGGAGCCTTGAGACCTTGGGCTGACAGGAAGTGGGACCAGGGCTCAAGTTTCATGTCAGGGACTGGGAGGGGCCTTGTGCTTGATAAGAGGTGGAGATTGGCCGGGCTAATCTCAAAATTGAGTTCCTGAGATGTCCAGATGCATGCCCAGAGCTGAGGTCTTGAGGTGCAACCAAAGTCAAGATCTGGGCCCCCAGATTCTGGGGAGGTGGGATCCACAGGGGTTAGCACATGCCCTCCTCCGCCTGCCTCCCAGCTCTCCTGAGCGGGATGTAACCTCAGATTCCTGAAACGACAGGCGGCAGGTGGCTTGGCACCAGGCTCCCCTCTCCGGGGCATGGGCGCAGCAGCTCTGTGGGTGCAGAGGCCACGGTGGCGGCAAACCCCCGAGGTCCGCGCAGCGCCGGCTGTGCAGGGGGCTGGTCCGTCCGGGCTGCCTCCCCCAGTGCTGCTGAGGCCTGACAGCAAGCCCGGTGCCTCTGGAGACCCTGCTGGCGGTGCCTATGGGCGGACTGGCAGATGGGCCGCCCCTACTTGCTGACTCCCCACACGGCCCCCTGGCATCCGCAGCTGAGACCGTCCCGCGTGTGAGGTCCGGCGTGCCAACCGAGCGGGCATCCTGCTCCGTCCCCTCCCTCCTTTTTGGACTAGAAGCAGCCTCACCTCAGGTTCGTCTTGAGCCCGCTGGCGCAGCCACGCTGGGGAATAAGCGTGTGGGCCACCGAGCTGACCAGTGCCTCGTGGCCAGCAGCAGCCCTGCTCGTAGCAATGCCAGGGGTGGTGACGACCACAGAGGACCGTCAGAATACGGAGATCACGCAGTTACTCATTTTTCCTCTACAGAACGTCTAACCTCACAATGAAAACTTGGATACCACTCCATAGGCCTCTGCTTGTGAGGAATACTAGCTTTGAAGGTCAGGGCTCTTGGTTACAAGTGACAGAAACCCTACTCAAACTTGTTAACCAAAAGAGGAAAAAAATAGGGATTTTTTTTTTGACCGGATAATTCAGGAGTGTTGGGCTGTAGTGGTTGAAGCTGGACCGTATCCAGGGGCTCCGTATCCTCAAGGCCATGGCTGTGTCTCACCGTCCCCTGGACTCTTGCTTCGGCCTCATGTTAAAGTAGGTTCTCCCTACCTGATGGGCTCACCGCCTCCTTCCAGCTAGTTTCCTAGACTCAGAGGAGCTGTTTCTTTTCTGATAATTCAGCGAAGTTCCTGGGGAAAGGTCAGTTACTATGACCCCTCCAGAAGGTACCTTAGTGGGCTGGGCAGGGTCTGTGTCACCTTCAAGAAGCACAAGGACATGTAGCGTCTCGCGTGGTCCTGGGATGAGTGAAGCTGATGCCCCGTCTCCCAGGACACGTGCTGTGACTGTAGGCTGTTGTTTCTTGCTGAGTCTACGTCCTGGGCCCCTCCTGTAGCTTCCAGTTGATCCCCTCAGGGCTTGAATTCGTCCTCTCAGTTCCCAGGTGTTTGCTGATCCCCAGATGGATGTATTTTCCTGGAAATGTTTAAGAACGAGTTTGGGATCAGGTGGGGAGGTCCTGGTTCTCTGGCAGGCCTCTGGCCTCATCCCGAGACCTCCATCTTCACCCTTGGCACTCAGGGCCTGGTCATCTCTTCTTGCTTTCCTGGCTGGTGAAACGGGGTGACCCATTCAGTTGATTACACCTGAGATGGTTTCGTGGGGATCAGATGAGATTACACTTGGGCTGTAAGATGCAAACGCCCCATCGTAAAGGCCTTGTGTTAAATAATTTAAACTAATATATAAACAGGATGCTCACAGATATTTGAGCGAAGAGATCGCATTTTAAATACTTGGTCCACTTTATAAAGCTTATGTTTATGTTCAGTCAAGATATCACCACCTTGGGCTTCCCTAGTGGTCCAGTGGGTAAGGACACCACCTTGCAGTGCAAGGGGCGCCGGTTCGATCCCTGGCCTGGGAGGATTCCACGTGCCGCGGAGCGGCTGGACCGATGTGTCCAGTTACTGAGCTGGAGCTCTGGAGCGCATGCACCCAGAGCCGGTGCTCTGCAGCGAGAGAGGCCACTGCGATGGGAGGCCCACATGGGCCAAAGAACAAAGATAGATGAAAAATAGACAAATGAAAGACCAATGGAAGTGGCCCACCCGTCTGCCCCCCTCCCCACTCCACCCCCTCAAAAGATATCACCTTTAAATTTTACCGGACTCAGTATTTCAGTAACTTGGTGATTTCCAAACCTGAGTCTTATTTTTCAAAGAGCCGACTTGACAGATGCCAGCTCGTTTCTCATCAGAGGAATTTAAGCTTTATTGAAGAACAATTGCCCATTAGGAGATATTTAATGTCCATATTTTATCCCCATGATGTTTTAAAAAGGGCAGGGTCTGTGTCACCTTCAAGAAGCACAAGGACATGTAGCGTCTCGCGTGGTCCTGGGATGAGTGAAGCTGATGCCCCGTCTCCCAGGACACGTGCTGTGACTGTAGGCTGTTGTTTCTTGCTGAGTCTACGTCCTGGGCCCCTCCTGTAGCTTCCAGTTGATCCCCTCAGGGCTTGAATTCGTCCTCTCAGTTCCCAGGTGTTTGCTGATCCCCAGATGGATGTATTTTCCTGGAAATGTTTAAGAACGAGTTTGGGATCAGGTGGGGAGGTCCTGGTTCTCTGGCAGGCCTCTGGCCTCATCCCGAGACCTCCATCTTCACCCTTGGCACTCAGGGCCTGGTCATCTCTTCTTGCTTTCCTGGCTGGTGAAACGGGGTGACCCATTCAGTTGATTACACCTGAGATGGTTTCGTGGGGATCAGATGAGATTACACTTGGGCTGTAAGATGCAAACGCCCCATCGTAAAGGCCTTGTGTTAAATAATTTAAACTAATATATAAACAGGATGCTCACAGATATTTGAGCGAAGAGATCGCATTTTAAATACTTGGTCCACTTTATAAAGCTTATGTTTATGTTCAGTCAAGATATCACCACCTTGGGCTTCCCTAGTGGTCCAGTGGGTAAGGACACCACCTTGCAGTGCAAGGGGCGCCGGTTCGATCCCTGGCCTGGGAGGATTCCACGTGCCGCGGAGCGGCTGGACCGATGTGTCCAGTTACTGAGCTGGAGCTCTGGAGCGCATGCACCCAGAGCCGGTGCTCTGCAGCGAGAGAGGCCACTGCGATGGGAGGCCCACATGGGCCAAAGAACAAAGATAGATGAAAAATAGACAAATGAAAGACCAATGGAAGTGGCCCACCCGTCTGCCCCCCTCCCTCCCCACTCCACCCCCTCAAAAGATATCACCTTTAAATTTTACCGGACTCAGTATTTCAGTAACTTGGTGATTTCCAAACCTGAGTCTTATTTTTCAAAGAGCCGACTTGACAGATGCCAGCTCGTTTCTCATCAGAGGAATTTAAGCTTTATTGAAGAACAATTGCCCATTAGGAGATATTTAATGTCCATATTTTATCCCCCCATGCATGAAATATGTACATATATTTTATAGGATAAATGATATATATTTATAGAAAAAGAGAACATGGCGTGAAGAATCTGAGCCCACAAGGACTGCAGACTACAGTCAGAAGGGCAGCCCATAGATAGGTTTTGTTTGACATACAGAGTTTTAAAAAATGTTTGAATGGATTCAGGAGAAAGTTGCCTTCTCCAGTTTGTATCATGACCTACTTTTGCTGCCTGAATAGTTGTTGCTGTTCAGTTGCCAGTCGCGCCCGACTCTGTGCAGCCCCTGGACGGCAGCCCACCTGGCTTCCCTGCCCTTCACCATCTCCTGGAGCTTGCTGAAACTCTTGTCCATTGAGTCTTTGATGCCATCCAGCCATCTCATCCTCTGTCTCCCTGATCTCCTTCTGCCTTCAATCTTTCCCAGCATCAGGGCCTTTTCTAATGAGCTGGCTCGTCACACCCGGTGGCCAAAGTATTGGAGCTTCAGCTCAGCATCAGTCCTTCCAGTGAATATTCAGGGTTGATTTCCTTTAAGAATATCACAAGTCTCCTCAAGGCCCAGAGGGGCCCATATAGGAAAGGAGCCCCTGGTGAGGATAGGGGGCCCTCAAGAGCTCCCAGAGAGTATGGGGTGTCACGACCCCTGGCTGTAGGTTCACAGCAAGATGTGAAATGTGACAGCATTTCCCCCCGCCCCCCAGGTCATTCGTCTTTGACCTCTGCCCCCTCCCTGGTTGCTAGGCCAGTGCTGAGGTGGTGACCCTGTTTTTAAAGGTGAAATCTTGGTCACTTGAGTAAGTTCCTCCATGTTAAGCAACTATGTACAAAGTCATTTTCCAGAAAGCCCTGAGGCTGACTGGTAACCTCAGAAAGGGTCTCTACATGGCCCAACATGGGGTGGGGCAGGGCGATGCAGCTCAGAGGTTTTCTGGGACCCCAAGGGCCTCCCCGGGCCCCGATGCCCACTGGGAGGAGGGGCAGTCCTTGAAGTGACCCGACAAGGCCAGTGTTGTAGGTTGCGTGACTCGCCCTCCCTCTGAGAATGGTCTCAGAGGGACCGTGTGGCCATGGAGTGCCTGCACCTGGAGCTGGGATCCAGAGGTGAAGTCTGGGATTTCGCCCATTGTGCTTACCTGAAAACAAAGGGGACCAGAAGTAAAAATACAACACAGGAAAAGTCATGACTCACGTCTGACCACAGGGGCCGTCTGTGGCCGGTGGACCGAGGGGCTTGCTGGTGCAGCCCCCGAGGGGACCCGCTGGGCCCGTGGAAGTGCTTTGGGGGTCTGGGGATCCTGGGGCCACTGGGCTGGACGCCGCCCCTCCTCCTGAGGGCCCAGGGCACAAGGAGGGAATGGAACCAAGGCTCGCTCCCCAGTGGAGATCCAGGCCTCTGGGCTGGATGGGGCTGACACGGGTCCACCTTCCCTGATTCCCGCGGAACAATGTATGAAGTCCGCATTGCTCACTGGCACTTTGTGTGGGTTGGTTCTCCTGGGGAAACTTGGGGAAATTTGGAGGAAACATTAAATTTCATGATGCCTGGTGGGCCCAAGGCCTGGGGCTGACCCTGGGGTCAGGAGCAGGCAAGCCCCCACCGTGGAATAGTTCAGGGCCAAAGTATTGGAGCTTCAGCTCAGCATCAGTCCTTCCAGTGAATATTCAGGGTTGATTTCCTTTAAGAATATCACAAGTCTCCTCAAGGCCCAGAGGGGCCCATATAGGAAAGGAGCCCTGGTGAGGATAGGGGGCCCTCAAGAGCTCCCAGAGAGTATGGGGTGTCACGACCCCTGGCTGTAGGTTCACAGCAAGATGTGAAATGTGACAGCATTTCCCCCCGCCCCCCCGGGCATTCGTCTTTGACCTCTGCCCCCTCCCTGGTTGCTAGGCCAGTGCTGAGGTGGTGACCCTGTTTTTAAAGGTGAAATCTTGGTCACTTGAGTAAGTTCCTCCATGTTAAGCAACTATGTACAAAGTCATTTTCCAGAAAGCCCTGAGGCTGACTGGTAACCTCAGAAAGGGTCTCTACATGGCCCAACATGGGGTGGGGCAGGGCGATGCAGCTCAGAGGTTTTCTGGGACCCCAAGGGCCTCCCCGGGCCCCGATGCCCACTGGGAGGAGGGGCAGTCCTTGAAGTGACCCGACAAGGCCAGTGTTGTAGGTTGCGTGACTCGCCCTCCCTCTGAGAATGGTCTCAGAGGGACCGTGTGGCCATGGAGTGCCTGCACCTGGAGCTGGGATCCAGAGGTGAAGTCTGGGATTTCGCCCATTGTGCTTACCTGAAAACAAAGGGGACCAGAAGTAAAAATACAACACAGGAAAAGTCATGACTCACGTCTGACCACAGGGGCCGTCTGTGGCCGGTGGACCGAGGGGCTTGCTGGTGCAGCCCCCGAGGGGACCCGCTGGGCCCGTGGAAGTGCTTTGGGGGTCTGGGGATCCTGGGGCCACTGGGCTGGACGCCGCCCCTCCTCCTGAGGGCCCAGGGCACAAGGAGGGAATGGAACCAAGGCTCGCTCCCCAGTGGAGATCCAGGCCTCTGGGCTGGATGGGGCTGACACGGGTCCACCTTCCCTGATTCCCGCGGAACAATGTATGAAGTCCGCATTGCTCACTGGCACTTTTGTGTGGGTTGGTTCTCCTGGGGAAACTTGGGGGAAATTTGGAGGAAACATTAAATTTCATGACATGCCTGGTGGGGGCCCAAGGGGCCTGGGGCTGACCCTGGGGGTCAGGGAGCAGGCAAGAGGCAGAGGCCCCGTGAAGAAGGCTGTGCCTGGAGTCTGCAGAGGGGAGGGCTCTGAAGTCCTGAGAAAGCACTGTGATTACGGCCTCCTGCAGTCGCCCTTGACCTTCAGGGCTTGAGGAAGCTGGACTAGCGGTTCACTAGAGTGGACTCAGGGGGGTCTCAGCCCCAGGACTGTGGATATCTAGGACCTGATGACGGCAGCAGCATGTTCAGCCTCCCCACTGCCCTTGTCCACAGGGAGGGCCGGCCCATCCCCTGTCCACGGCGAGGCCAGCCTGCCTCCTGGGCCCCTGGGCTGTCTGCTTTGTAGGCCTCTGTCTTGTTTGAGAACATAGAACATGTTAATCTGCAGCTCCTGCCCCATAGGCCTGGAAGGCAGCTGGCTGCAAGCCTGTCTACCCCCACATCACACCCCAGGAAGATGTGGCATCTGGCTGCTCCATCCTGAAGGGTGGCTGCGACCACCCCTACCTTATGTCTCTGCTGTGCAGGACCACAGGTGCCTGGTCAGCCCTCTGGACCGGCATCTTGTTTCTCTGCCTACACTGTAGGCTCTTGAGCATGGGCGTGGACGCCGGGGTTGGGAAGGGCCGGACACCCCTTCGCATGTGTTACGTGTGACTGGCGCTCCCGGGGTGCTGGTTGGAGAGGCAGGAGCATGGGCCTCTGAGCTGTTGGGGCAGGGATACCAGAGGCCATTCTGGCTGGAAAAGTCATGACTCACGTCTGACCACAGGGGCCGTCTGTGGCCGGTGGACCGAGGGGCTTGCTGGTGCAGCCCCCGAGGGGACCCGCTGGGCCCGTGGAAGTGCTTTGGGGGTCTGGGGATCCTGGGGCCACTGGGCTGGACGCCGCCCCTCCTCCTGAGGGCCCAGGGCACAAGGAGGGAATGGAACCAAGGCTCGCTCCCCAGTGGAGATCCAGGCCTCTGGGCTGGATGGGGCTGACACGGGTCCACCTTCCCTGATTCCCGCGGAACAATGTATGAAGTCCGCATTGCTCACTGGCACTTTTGTGTGGGTTGGTTCTCCTGGGGAAACTTGGGGGAAATTTGGAGGAAACATTAAATTTCATGACATGCCTGGTGGGGGCCCAAGGGGCCTGGGGCTGACCCTGGGGGTCAGGGAGCAGGCAAGAGGCAGAGGCCCCGTGAAGAAGGCTGTGCCTGGAGTCTGCAGAGGGGAGGGCTCTGAAGTCCTGAGAAAGCACTGTGATTACGGCCTCCTGCAGTCGCCCTTGACCTTCAGGGCTTGAGGAAGCTGGACTAGCGGTTCACTAGAGTGGACTCAGGGGGGTCTCAGCCCCAGGACTGTGGATATCTAGGACCTGATGACGCAGCAGCATGTTCAGCCTCCCCACTGCCCTTGTCCACAGGGAGGGCCGGCCCATCCCCTGTCCACGGCGAGGCCAGCCTGCCTCCTGGGCCCCTGGGCTGTCTGCTTTGTAGGCCTCTGTCTTGTTTGAGAACATAGAACATGTTAATCTGCAGCTCCTGCCCCATAGGCCTGGAAGGCAGCTGGCTGCAAGCCTGTCTACCCCCACATCACACCCCAGGAAGATGTGGCATCTGGCTGCTCCATCCTGAAGGGTGGCTGCGACCACCCCTACCTTATGTCTCTGCTGTGCAGGACCACAGGTGCCTGGTCAGCCCTCTGGACCGGCATCTTGTTTCTCTGCCTACACTGTAGGCTCTTGAGCATGGGCGTGGACGCCGGGGTTGGGAAGGGCCGGACACCCCTTCGCATGTGTTACGTGTGACTGGCGAGCGCTCCGGGGATGCTGGTTGGAGAGGCAGGAGCATGGGCCTCTGAGCTGTTGGGGGCAGGGATCCACAGGAGTGGCGAGGGTGCGGTGGTGGGGAGCACATGTGCAGGGAACCCGGAGAGGGGGACACAGAAGCATGATTTGGATTTTAGCTCCGTTGCTGCCGCTGGCTAGCTGTGCTCCCTTGGCCGTGTTCTCACGCCTCTCCCAAGGAGCCGGGTTCTCTGCCCCCGTCTGCCTCTGTTCTCACCTCCTTGACGCTGGATTAGAGAAGGGGCTTTGTAAAGCTCCCTCACCCCTGGCTCTGCCCCCGTGGGCTTTCCAGGTGGACATGCATGGATGCTGTTCCAAGTCCACCTTGTGCTGTTAGAAGTATTATTCCTTCATCAGAGAGAGAAGGTCCAAGGCTAAGAGACGGAGAAAAGTCCACCAGGACGGCGTCTGGGAGGTCAGCGGGGGTGGGTGCCGATGGGGGGGCTCCAAATGCGGCAGGTTGTTCACGGCCAGGACAATCTCAGGAGACGTGGGGACGCGCGTGAGCCGGCTGATGGGCGGACCCCACCCCAGTGACGAGGTCAACACAGACTCCATAGAGAAAGAGAAAAGGCTGCTTTGTGGAGTTGCTTCAGTAAGGGCTCCTGCCGGTGTCCACAGAGTGCTGTCCCGTGCCTCGGAAGGGCCGGGGACAGCGCTCTCCCGCTGGACCCAGGACGACGTGCCTGGTCGACGGCCAGGAGCAGGGAGACTCGCCCTCCACGTGCTGCCTGCTGTGTCCTCGGGCGGCGGCGTTCACTCCTCCCTGCTCAGCTGTCTTCTCTGCCTCCTTTGCCTAATCCTTCTCTCCAGCGTGATGGGTACTCTGTGCCCACGGAGACACTGTTTTCTTTTTTCCTGCCAAGTCCTTGTGGTCTGCCCAAGCGGTCTCTGCCTGGGTTTCTCCATGTAGGGTGGCTGCGACCACCCTACTTGTGCTGACACTGGCGTAGCATCTTGTTTCTCTGCCTACACTGTAGGCTCTTGAGCATGGGCGTGACGCCGGGTTGGGAAGGGCCGGACACCCTTCGCATGTGTTACGTGTGACTGGCGAGCGCTCCGGGGATGCTGGTTGGAGAGGCAGGAGCATGGGCCTCTGAGCTGTTGGGGGCAGGGATCCACAGGAGTGGCGAGGGTGCGGTGGTGGGGAGCACATGTGCAGGGAACCCGGAGAGGGGGACACAGAAGCATGATTTGGATTTTAGCTCCGTTGCTGCCGCTGGCTAGCTGTGCTCCCTTGGCCGTGTTCTCACGCCTCTCCCAAGGAGCCGGGTTCTCTGCCCCCGTCTGCCTCTGTTCTCACCTCCTTGACGCTGGATTAGAGAAGGGGCTTTGTAAAGCTCCCTCACCCCTGGCTCTGCCCCCGTGGGCTTTCCAGGTGGACATGCATGGATGCTGTTCCAAGTCCACCTTGTGCTGTTAGAAGTATTATTCCTTCATCAGAGAGAGAAGGTCCAAGGCTAAGAGACGGAGAAAAGTCCACCAGGACGGCGTCTGGGAGGTCAGCGGGGGTGGGTGCCGATGGGGGGGCTCCAAATGCGGCAGGTTGTTCACGGCCAGGACAATCTCAGGAGACGTGGGGACGCGCGTGAGCCGGCTGATGGGCGGACCCCACCCCAGTGACGAGGTCAACACAGACTCCATAGAGAGAGAGAAAAGGCTGCTTTGTGGAGTTGCTTCAGTAAGGGCTCCTGCCGGTGTCCACAGAGTGCTGTCCCGTGCCTCGGAAGGGCCGGGGACAGCGCTCTCCCGCTGGACCCAGGACGACGTGCCTGGTCGACGGCCAGGAGCAGGGAGACTCGCCCTCCACGTGCTGCCTGCTGTGTCCTCGGGCGGCGGCGTTCACTCCTCCCTGCTCAGCTGTCTTCTCTGCCTCCTTTGCCTAATCCTTCTCTCCAGCGTGATGGGTACTCTGTGCCCACGGAGACACTGTTTTCTTTTTTCCTGCCAAGTCCTTGTGGTCTGCCCAAGCGGGTCTCTGCCTGGGTTTCTCCATGTAGCCCTATCGGCCTCGTGGGCCCAGTGGGCTCGTGGGCTCGTGGGCCTGGATCCCTAGCTTGTGGGCCAAGGACGATGGTACCCGGTCGGACTTCTCTAAGCACTTAGCAAGAATGTTCTGGCCCTTCCTCTAGCATCCACCAGGAGTGGCTGCTCTGTCGACCTCTGGCTGCCCCAGCTGGTCCCCCAGTGCTGCTCTTAAGGCAGCCGTGGCGGCTGGCTTGACGTGCCAGGACCTGTCCTTTCTGGACCTGGGCTGACCTGTTCGCTGACCTGGCCGGCAGGTCGGGTCCTTTCCTTTCTCAGAGGCTCTGGTGACATTTGGGTTCCAGGCTGTGCTGAACTGTGAAACTGTCCCCAGGAAGGCGGCCCCTCCCACTGGAAAGGCCTCCCAAACTTTGCGTTGCCTGGTGGTGCAGGAGGCCGGCGTGAAACTTGCCGCTGCGTGTCCAGAGCTTTAACAAAAATTAAAGAAAAAATAAGTCTCTGATGACGTCAGAAACGACCCACTGAAAAGGAAACGAGGGAAGATTACTTGACTTCAGAGAAAGTGACTACCCCCCAGCCCGTGGGGCCTTGAGACAACAGACACTGTTGTGCCCAGAGGGTGCGTGTTTATGTCGGTGGGTTGGGAACATCTGGGGGGCACTCGTGGGTCTTCATCATTTCTATGTCTATATCTGGTGACTGCTGTACCTTTCTGTGGGCCCAGGGTGAGCCAGAATATTCATGGAAAACAGCTCTTTGCATAAGATTTTCAGACTGAGCGAGGATTAGTTTTCATCCCCCTTTCAGCTGTGTTCTCTGGAAGCAGACAGACAGGAAATAACTATCTGCCCGAGGGGGGCCCATGGGACCCTTTCTGGGAAGACGGCCGGGACAGAGGCTGCCCTGCTGGAGCTGAGCTCGACCCCGGCAGCCCCCGCTGGGGCCCACTGCACATCTGTGGGTTCTCAAGTCTGTCTTGGAACCCTACAGGGATCCCTGCCCCAGCTGCCCCTCCTGTCTGACAGTTTTTTATATTCTGCCCCACAGGTCAACCCTGGCTTTACCTGGGATTCTCTGAAATCACTGCAGCCTGAGCAGAGGGAAGACAGGCTGGGACACACAGAAATGAGGGGGCGTCCATGGGAGTCCCAAATGGGGGCAGGCGCCCCACAGGCTGCGTGTACCCGTCGGACTTCTCTAAGCACTTAGCAAGAATGTTCTGGCCCTTCCTCTAGCATCCACCAGGAGTGGCTGCTCTGTCGACCTCTGGCTGCCCCAGCTGGTCCCCCAGTGCTGCTCTTAAGGCAGCCGTGGCGGCTGGCTTGACGTGCCAGGACCTGTCCTTTCTGGACCTGGGCTGACCTGTTCGCTGACCTGGCCGGCAGGTCGGGTCCTTTCCTTTCTCAGAGGCTCTGGTGACATTTGGGTTCCAGGCTGTGCTGAACTGTGAAACTGTCCCCAGGAAGGCGGCCCCTCCCACTGGAAAGGCCTCCCAAACTTTGCGTTGCCTGGTGGTGCAGGAGGCCGGCGTGAAACTTGCCGCTGCGTGTCCAGAGCTTTAACAAAAATTAAAGAAAAAATAAGTCTCTGATGACGTCAGAAACGACCCACTGAAAAGGAAACGAGGGAAGATTACTTGACTTCAGAGAAAGTGACTACCCCCCAGCCCGTGGGGCCTTGAGACAACAGACACTGTTGTGCCCAGAGGGTGCGTGTTTATGTCGGTGGGTTGGGAACATCTGGGGGGCACTCGTGGGTCTTCATCATTTCTATGTCTATATCTGGTGACTGCTGTACCTTTCTGTGGGCCCAGGGTGAGCCAGAATATTCATGGAAAACAGCTCTTTGCATAAGATTTTCAGACTGAGCGAGGATTAGTTTTCATCCCCCTTTCAGCTGTGTTCTCTGGAAGCAGACAGACAGGAAATAACTATCTGCCCGAGGGGGGCCCATGGGACCCTTTCTGGGAAGACGGCCGGGACAGAGGCTGCCCTGCTGGAGCTGAGCTCGACCCCGGCAGCCCCCGCTGGGGCCCACTGCACATCTGTGGGTTCTCAAGTCTGTCTTGGAACCCTACAGGGATCCCTGCCCCAGCTGCCCCTCCTGTCTGACAGTTTTTTATATTCTGCCCCACAGGTCAACCCTGGCTTTACCTGGGATTCTCTGAAATCACTGCAGCCTGAGCAGAGGGAAGACAGGCTGGGACACACAGAAATGAGGGGGCGTCCATGGGAGTCCCAGACTTCCCCCTCCATGCGACGGGGCCGCCAGGCGCCCCCACAGGCTGCGTGGACATTGGTGGGTCAGCAGGGACCTCTCCAGGGCCAAGGACCACTGTCCTGCTGCGTCTGCACCAGGCTGGTTGGGTCAGGGGGAGTCGTGGCTCTTGAGGCTCTACCCAGGACGCTTGGGAGAGGAAGGGCGACACAGTAAAAATGCTAGACGACAGAGAGACCGGGGGAAGGCAGCCCCCTCCCCGGAGTCCACAGAGAGCAGCTGGAAGATTCAGGCCCTGAGAGCATCAGGCACAGCGCCTTCCCCACCACTGTCTGACGCCCTCAGCAGGTAATCCAGGAACGACCCAACCCAGGGTCTGCTGCAGGGCGATGGAGAGCCTGGTGGACCGGGCACCAGAAAGTCTCCAACAGGCTGGAAGGAGTGGGAAGAGAAAATATGGGCCGCCCGGCCAGGCTCCCTGAAGGAGGGACACACCGGGGAGCCTCGGGGTGATAAGGGATGTGGCTGGTGGTGGAGGCGGGGGCGGAGGGGAGGGCAGGGTGGAGGCAGGGACCAGGCGGCTGGTGGCAGTGAGGGTCCAGGGATTTCAGCGTTTGGGGCAGGGTCGGGTCCCTCAGGCCAGCTGCTGTGTGTGTGGAGCAGCGTGGATGGGCAGGAGGCTGGGTGGCGGGGCTGGGGCAGGGCAGAGGCATTGCAGGTGCTTTGATGTGGGGGGCTGAGGTGGAGATGGTGGGTGGGAGGGAGCTTGGGAGGCGGGACCTGAACGGCAGTGGGAGGGAGGGCCGGGTGGGCGGGTGCTCACCTGTGTGCAGGGGGGGCAAATTGCCCAGGTGCTTTGATGTGGGGGCCTGCAGGTGGAGATGGTGGGTGGGGGAGCTTGACGGGAAGACGGAAGACAGCTGGCGACCCGCGGGGGAAATGGGCAAGTCTGTCTTGGAACCCTACAGGGATCCCTGCCCCAGCTGCCCCTCCTGTCTGACAGTTTTTTATATTCTGCCCCACAGGTCAACCCTGGCTTTACCTGGGATTCTCTGAAATCACTGCAGCCTGAGCAGAGGGAAGACAGGCTGGGACACACAGAAATGAGGGGGCGTCCATGGGAGTCCCAGACTTCCCCCTCCATGCGACGGGGCCGCCAGGCGCCCCCACAGGCTGCGTGGACATTGGTGGGTCAGCAGGGACCTCTCCAGGGCCAAGGACCACTGTCCTGCTGCGTCTGCACCAGGCTGGTTGGGTCAGGGGGAGTCGTGGCTCTTGAGGCTCTACCCAGGACGCTTGGGAGAGGAAGGGCGACACAGTAAAAATGCTAGACGACAGAGAGACCGGGGGAAGGCAGCCCCCTCCCCGGAGTCCACAGAGAGCAGCTGGAAGATTCAGGCCCTGAGAGCATCAGGCACAGCGCCTTCCCCACCACTGTCTGACGCCCTCAGCAGGTAATCCAGGAACGACCCAACCCAGGGTCTGCTGCAGGGCGATGGAGAGCCTGGTGGACCGGGCACCAGAAAGTCTCCAACAGGCTGGAAGGAGTGGGAAGAGAAAATATGGGCCGCCCGGCCAGGCTCCCTGAAGGAGGGACACACCGGGGAGCCTCGGGGTGATAAGGGATGTGGCTGGTGGTGGAGGCGGGGGCGGAGGGGAGGGCAGGGTGGAGGCAGGGACCAGGCGGCTGGTGGCAGTGAGGGTCCAGGGATTTCAGCGTTTGGGGCAGGGTCGGGTCCCTCAGGCCAGCTGCTGTGTGTGTGGAGCAGCGTGGATGGGCAGGAGGCTGGGTGGCGGGGCTGGGGCAGGGCAGAGGCATTGCAGGTGCTTTGATGTGGGGGGCTGAGGTGGAGATGGTGGGTGGGAGGGAGCTTGGGAGGCGGGACCTGAACGGCAGTGGGAGGGAGGGCCCGGGGTGGGCGGGGTGCTCACCTGTGTGCTGGGGTGATGGGATGGGCCGTCCGTGGGTGACTGCTGGGGCAGAGATCTGGCCCCAGATGGAACCTGCTAGAGGTGGTGGGTGAGGGTGAGATCCTGGAGGGAGGCTCTCGGAGAAGAGGAAGGGAGCCACGGTGGCACTCTGGTCCAGGGTGTGCCGGAGGAGGGGCTCTGAAGGAACCTGAGAAGAGGCGGGCAGAGCATCAGAAAGTGACAAAGGGAGGGTTGCCAAGGGGCGGGGGACACGTTTTGTCCCAAGGTGGAACAAAATGTCCCCCGTGCCCAGGCTTCTGAGAGGCCAGAGGGGGCAGGTGTATCCACTCAGGACGGAGAAGGGGAGCAGAGGGGTGGGGCTGAGGGAGCACCGCCAGGAGCTGGGATGCGCTCGGCAAGGCTGAGAGGAGGCGCCGGGAGAGCATCCCCTCATCTGCCCGCTCAGCAGGGAGGCTGTCCCCGTGGGAGCATGCCTGCCTTTGCAGCTGTTGTCTGCTAGGTTCTGGGATCTTGAGACGCATGAGGAATACAGCCAGCTCCCAAATACTGACAGAGACCACCCTCCCCCCACAACGTGGAAGCTGACCCGCTGAGTGTGCTGCTGCGGGTGTGGGGCTTACTTTCTCGGGCCTGTCCCCCAAAGAAATAACAGCAAAAATAAGCCGCTGGGACCTAATTAAACTTACGCTTCTGCACAGCAAAGGAGACCAGTCAGCAAGACGAAAGGGCGACTTAGGGACCAGGAGAGAGCACTGGAGACAGCGTGACCCACAGCAGGTGCACTCTTCTCGGCGGGGGCAGACTGTCCTCCGTTGATCTCGTCCAGAAGCTGCTGGCCAGCATCCACAGCAGCCCACGCCGCCTCCAGGGGAAAAGCAGGAGCTGGGGTGAATCTAGGAGCTCAGTCTCTTGGCAGGCGGGTGCAATGTGCCCCTGCAGAGCCGTCAGTAGGTGTGACGTGCTCACTATTGTCTCTCGGGGACCCTGCTCCATGGTGTCACTGCATCTGGTCCAGGGCCAGGGCTGTCCTCTGGGGACTTGGGCCCACCCTGGGGGCAGGGCAGTGGGCCCCTGGTGGGCCGGCCCTGCAGGACGTCTGCTGGGCTCCTGGGTCCTTCTCTAAGCTGGGCTCTTCCAACGGAGTGGGAGGGAGGGCCCCACGGTGGGGGGGCCGTCCGTGGGTGACTGCTGGGGCAGAGATCTGGCCCCAGATGGAACCTGCTAGGGGTGGTGGGTGAGGTGAGATCCTGGAGGGAGGCTCTCGGAGAAGAGGAAGGGAGCCACGGTGGCATGAGGTGTGCCGGAGGAGGGGCTCTGAAGGAACCTGAGAAGAGGCGGGCAGAGCATCAGAAAGTGACAAAGGGAGGGTTGCCAAGGGGCGGGGGACACGTTTTGTCCCAAGGTGGAACAAAATGTCCCCCGTGCCCAGGCTTCTGAGAGGCCAGAGGGGGCAGGTGTATCCACTCAGGACGGAGAAGGGGAGCAGAGGGGTGGGGCTGAGGGAGCACCGCCAGGAGCTGGGATGCGCTCGGCAAGGCTGAGAGGAGGCGCCGGGAGAGCATCCCCTCATCTGCCCGCTCAGCAGGGAGGCTGTCCCCGTGGGAGCATGCCTGCCTTTGCAGCTGTTGTCTGCTAGGTTCTGGGATCTTGAGACGCATGAGGAATACAGCCAGCTCCCAAATACTGACAGAGACCACCCTCCCCCCACAACGTGGAAGCTGACCCGCTGAGTGTGCTGCTGCGGGTGTGGGGCTTACTTTCTCGGGCCTGTCCCCCAAAGAAATAACAGCAAAAATAAGCCGCTGGGACCTAATTAAACTTACGCTTCTGCACAGCAAAGGAGACCAGTCAGCAAGACGAAAGGGCGACTTAGGGACCAGGAGAGAGCACTGGAGACAGCGTGACCCACAGCAGGTGCACTCTTCTCGGCGGGGGCAGACTGTCCTCCGTTGATCTCGTCCAGAAGCTGCTGGCCAGCATCCACAGCAGCCCACGCCGCCTCCAGGGGAAAAGCAGGAGCTGGGGTGAATCTAGGAGCTCAGTCTCTTGGCAGGCGGGTGCAATGTGCCCCTGCAGAGCCGTCAGTAGGTGTGACGTGCTCACTATTGTCTCTCGGGGACCCTGCTCCATGGTGTCACTGCATCTGGTCCAGGGCCAGGGCTGTCCTCTGGGGACTTGGGCCCACCCTGGGGGCAGGGCAGTGGGCCCCTGGTGGGCCGGCCCTGCAGGACGTCTGCTGGGCTCCTGGGTCCTTCTCTAAGCTGGGCTCTTCCTGTGAACAACAGGGCAGTTTGACTAGATGATCTCTAAGGACCCTTCCAGCTGTGCGTGTGTGGTGGCCGAGCCCCAGGGCAGTGCGGGGAGCGATGAACCACGACTGGGCTGGGGCGAAGCGCGGGGGCGGCTTTGCTGGGAGACACACACAGGCGCGCACGCCTAGCCCCGCCCTCCTCTGGCCCCTCCCACTCCGCGAGCCCACCTGCGTCTTACCCAAATTCCCGTGTTGCGCACCGCCTGCTCCACCCCCTCGTGCTTCCCAGGGCCAGGCAGCAGGGGTGGGAGGCTCTCCAACCCCTTCCCCAGGAGGCCTGCCCCAGGTACCCCTGCCGCTGCGCCCCTCCCCCGTTCCACAGTCATGTTTCTTGGGAGTAACGGTGGCTCCATCAGTGCCCCTGAGCCGCCTCCAGCCCAGCCCTCAGCCCACCCCCGGGCCCATCCACCTCCGTGGGAGCCGAAGCCAGGGGCGCCTTGGCCCTAGTGCCCCTGGTCCAGTGGGCCAGCCCTCGTGCCCTTCCTGACTCGGCTCCTCTCCAGGCTCCTGAGTTCTCGTTGTGACTGGCGCTTGTTCCCAGCCTTGGTCTTGGATCCTACGGCCTGTCTGTCCTCGGGCTCTGTCCGTCCCGTCCCCCGCCCTGTGCTGCTTCAGCAGGTCCCTGGTGGGAAGGGGACAGGAGCAGAGGTGGGGCAAGGGCCGAGCTGGGGAGGTGTATTTGGGCGGGCGATCTGAAAAGCCCACACTGGAGGCGGTTGGGCCCTGCTTCTTTCTCTTTGGGATCTGTGGGGCGGTGGGTGCTGGTGGGGGCCTGTTGAGATCATGGATGGGGGGTGCAGGGCCCGGGCACTGGGCACCGTCTGCTCCTGGGGCCATGGGACAGACTCACTCTCACGGGGCTCCTGGGGGAGCATCTGAGAGCCTCACTCTGGAGGCGCCCTAGAGGCGGATGGGGTGGGGGTGTCTTGCCACTGTGACTGGGCCCAAGAGCCACGCAGCCCCAGCAGGAGCAGGTGCAAAGTCTCACCTTCCAGCTGGATGCCGGGGGTAAGGCTGGGTCCTTCTCTAAGCTGGGCTCTTCCTGTGAACAACAGGGCAGTTTGACTAGATGATCTCTAAGGACCCTTCCAGCTGTGCGTGTGTGGTGGCCGAGCCCCAGGGCAGTGCGGGGAGCGATGAACCACGACTGGGCTGGGGCGAAGCGCGGGGGCGGCTTTGCTGGGAGACACACACAGGCGCGCACGCCTAGCCCCGCCCTCCTCTGGCCCCTCCCACTCCGCGAGCCCACCTGCGTCTTACCCAAATTCCCGTGTTGCGCACCGCCTGCTCCACCCCCTCGTGCTTCCCAGGGCCAGGCAGCAGGGGTGGGAGGCTCTCCAACCCCTTCCCCAGGAGGCCTGCCCCAGGTACCCCTGCCGCTGCGCCCCTCCCCCGTTCCACAGTCATGTTTCTTGGGAGTAACGGTGGCTCCATCAGTGCCCCTGAGCCGCCTCCAGCCCAGCCCTCAGCCCACCCCCGGGCCCATCCACCTCCGTGGGAGCCGAAGCCAGGGGCGCCTTGGCCCTAGTGCCCCTGGTCCAGTGGGCCAGCCCTCGTGCCCTTCCTGACTCGGCTCCTCTCCAGGCTCCTGAGTTCTCGTTGTGACTGGCGCTTGTTCCCAGCCTTGGTCTTGGATCCTACGGCCTGTCTGTCCTCGGGCTCTGTCCGTCCCGTCCCCCGCCCTGTGCTGCTTCAGCAGGTCCCTGGTGGGAAGGGGACAGGAGCAGAGGTGGGGCAAGGGCCGAGCTGGGGAGGTGTATTTGGGCGGGCGATCTGAAAAGCCCACACTGGAGGCGGTTGGGCCCTGCTTCTTTCTCTTTGGGATCTGTGGGGCGGTGGGTGCTGGTGGGGGCCTGTTGAGATCATGGATGGGGGGTGCAGGGCCCGGGCACTGGGCACCGTCTGCTCCTGGGGCCATGGGACAGACTCACTCTCACGGGGCTCCTGGGGGAGCATCTGAGAGCCTCACTCTGGAGGCGCCCTAGAGGCGGATGGGGTGGGGGTGTCTTGCCACTGTGACTGGGCCCAAGAGCCACGCAGCCCCAGCAGGAGCAGGTGCAAAGTCTCACCTTCCAGCTGGATGCCGGGGGTAAGGCTGGGCCCAAGGTGGAGACCGAGCCTCAGTGCACAGCACCCCTTCAAGCCCAGAGGCCCTCCTGGAGGAGGGCAGGGGATGGGGAGAACGTGGAGAACCTGACGACCCGCCAGGGGTGTGGTTACATGAATCGTCAAGTGAGAATATCCAAGAGGTTTCCGGTGGGGAAGGAACCTGCATTTTCTTCTCACACTTGTGTACAAAGGGAGATGTGTACAAATTTTGCAAGAAATTTGAAGGGACTTTAAAAAATGCTTTGAAATAAAAATCCGTTAGGATGGTGAATGTAAAGTCTGCGGACTACGTGGAGAGTCCCACAAGGTGTGACGTCACGTGAGGGAAGAATACAGTTCATGTGTCTGGCGGTGGCCACGGAGGATTGCAGGCGGCTGAGTGAAGTCTGGGGAGAAAGCCTGGGCGTGGGGTGACTGCTGGGGCACCCCCGTGCGTGGGTTAAAAACGGCTTCAGCTTGTTCAGAGCTGGTGAAGTGAAATCACTAGCACTTTCATTTTAATAATTGCGATCTGCTTCAGACTAAATAAGGAAGAGAAATTCTGTTTTCCTTTTCTCCCCTGTGGGGCAGTGCACCCGACACTTTGCTTTTCTCTCTCCTGGAGCTACTGTTTCTGTTTGAAAACCGTCTCCCACATAGTTTTCCATAGTCATGGCTTTGAAAGGATCTTCCTTAAGAAACATGAAATGGATGTATCACTCCCCTTCGCTTGGAAAGAGGTTTGCGTTCTGAGTCTCACACACCCGCAGCGCAGTCTGGTTTACGCGGCACGGTAGGTGGGCTCGGCCCCTCGCGGTCCGTGGGGCCTGTTCTTCCTCCGGGTGTCTCCGTAGACGTGTTTCTTCTGTAAAGCTTTTATTACAAACTGTGCTGGTAACCAATCACCGCCTCAAAGCCACCCTGACCCTCGGGAGCTTTAAACAGCAGTGGGCACCTGGGCCTCACTTTGAGCCTGAGGGCGGCTCGGCCTAAAGTTCTCGAAGTTGCGGTCAAGACCTCGCCCGTCCCTGCAGGCTCTGGGGACCGGGGGTGAGCGCCAGCAACAGTGCCCTTGGCCTCGGCCTCGGCCTCTCCCACCTTTCTTTACGCTGTTTTCAGAGGCTCAAGTAGCCCTTCCACCTGTGATGTCCGGCTCACTCGGCAGGTGGACTGGGGCACCTGTCAGCTGTGCAGATCCTGTGTGGTGCTGCCGGCGAGCCCTGGCCTGGCCGCTGGCTTCCCCAAGAAGAGAGGCTGGAGAGAGCCCGGGGGAGGCCAGCGCGTCCCCCACGCCCTCGCCCTGGAGGTCACGCCGTGTGGTGCGCCACACCTGCTGGTTCCACGTGTGGGCCCGCTCTCCATGGAGCAGGTGCGCCCGGGGCACTCGCGCCAGGGGAGGGGCCTGGGCCACCGGGGCGCACGTCCTCCCACATGGCATCTCTTTTCAAGGCCCCTAAAAGTGTCGGCCCATCGAAGCGTCTCAGAGAACCCAGGCCCTCAGGGTGCGGTGGGGGCGCTCAGGTCGGCTACCCACTGCCTGAAGAGCTGTGAATTACAGAGCCAGTCGCGTGCCTCCCACACCGGGAGCATCCATCCTGGGGGTGAGCAGGAGACGCGAGACGTTCCCGTCCAGAGCACGGCAATGGCCGTACGTGGTCACGCTGTTGAGCGACGTCTGGTGACGGGTCTCCTGGCCGCCAGGCTGTACCCTCTGAGTTCGGTTTCTAACCTGAACCTGCCTTCTTTTCCTTGGAAAAGCAGCCTGTGTTTGCACCTGGGTGGTTTCCAGCCATCCTGTCTGCCGGCACCTGAGGTTCAAAGGCCACCGGGCATTTGGACGCCTCTGTCCGCGTCTGTCCAACAGCCAGAGCAGTGCGATTCTCTCCCAGTCTCCATGGGCCTTGGCCTCAGAGGGTTAGCTCCTGTGGACAAAAGTCCTGCCCCACCTTCTGCAGAATCGGCCTTCTCCACCCCAGGCTGTCGCCAGAACCGTGGGAGGGAGAGCCCCGATGCCCAGAGTCATCCTGGGCTGGCAGGCCAGGGCTGGGCAGTCCTGTGAGGCCAGAATAGGGGATGCTGAGCTGAGCTCCCATCCACACCTGTTCTGGATGGGGTCTCGGGTGTGACCATTGCCCTGAACCATCCCTGTCGCATCTGGGCAGCCTGGGATGTTCAGACCCCACCCTCCTCGGCTCTGTCCTTCAACTCCTGTCTGCAGGTTGCATTTTATTGAGACCAGAACGCGGGGAAAGAAAAAGAGCCCCTTAAAGATTCAGCCAGATACCTCAGTCCATGCATGACAGACCACCTGCTGCCAGGTGACCTCTGGTCTCTAGGAAGGTCCTCCTCCTTTTCTTCCAGGCTCCGTCTCTCCCACCCCTCTGCCCTTCCCAGATGTGCCAGGCTTTGCCAATGGTTCCTTCAAAGCCCCCTAGGCTCTCCGGAGCGCCTGTCCCCACGCCTTGGGTTTCTGAATCATAACCCCTCTTCCTCACACCCGCATCGTGAGCTCTAGTTCTTGGCCTGGCAGGTTACCCAACACTGGGGCTCCTGGCCCAGCACCGCTTTGCTCTTTCATTCATTTCCTGTGGCTAGGAGCTGGCAGATGGCTGAGCCTGGGGGCCAGCCTGGGGTCAGCTGTCGTTGCAGTCATACGAAGGCTTTCCTGTGTCCAGCAGGTCCCGTGGGAGATGCTCCTCTTCCACAGGCTGGCGAGTGGCTGCCTGCTGTTGGTGGGAGGCCTGGGCTCCTGGCCATGTGAACCCCCCGCAGTGCCGCCCGGGAGGCCTGCCGCGTGACGGCTGGCCCTTCTTGGGCGGGGTGAGGATGCACGTTCCAGATGTAGATACGTACAGTCGACAGTGACCTGGGTACCCTGCGTTCTGAGGCTGGGGCAGGCGGGCAGGGTGGAGGCGAGCTTGCAGCCAAGGGGAGTCAGAACACGGTCACACACACGTGGGTCTCCACAAACCTGCCCCAAGCAGAAGAGAGCCTGGGCACACACACCGCGTGTGGAGTGAACTAATTCAGTGAAAGCCAAGGGTCTCTGCCATGCCAGAGAACCAGAGCCGGGCCCGTGCCTTCACTGTGGAGACGCTGGACCCCTCTGTCCCCTTTCCAGAAATGGAAGGGCCCGAGCTTTGTGGTCTTGCAACCTCAGCCATCTTTATAGTTTCTTTGAGGGGTGATACTCAAAATATTTAACAACCAGTATACTGTGAGCACTGATTGGGGCAGGGGAGGCTGTAGATGCCCAGCATGGCCACATGTTGGTCCTGGCCGGCGTCAGGCTGTGGGCTCGTGTCTATACACAAGAGCTGTTCCAGCTTTGGATGTTTTTATTTTGCTTTTCCCACTTACTGTTGTATTTCTGAGCTTTCTCCATGCGGCAGCAGGTGGGCGTGGTGCACGTTCATGTGACTCGCACAGTGGACAAGCCCATGGTCACTTGAGAATTCGTGCCTTGATGGGCACGTTCCACTCCTGCGGCCCCTGTGTTCTTTTCACGTCTCCCTGCCATTACAACAAGGCTGCCGTGGGCCTCTGTATGTGTTGATTCCTGGTGCCGCAGTGCTGCAGCTGCCCCGGAGCACCCCTCGCAGCGGGAGCTCAGAACGCACATGCTCAGCTCAAGCGCGCAACCCTCGACATCAGAGTGGGCGCGGCTTTCCTCTGTCGCTGCCACTTCGGGCGGTTTTCTTTGCTCAATGTCTTGGTATTCTGAACTTTTGTTTTTGATTTTTGGGCTTTTTCAGAGGGGTCATGTTTTCGTATTTTGCAGTTTGGTCATTTTTGTTTCTTTTTTTCTGGTATCCGCTGGCGTTTGGCTTGTTTTCCTATTGCGGCTTCTCTCTCCTTCCCCTCTCAGCCTGCAGGCCGTGCCCAGGTTGCCACCTCAGACGACTGACATTCACACTCAGTGACTCAGTGATGTCGCCAGGTACCCCAGAGCCGGGTTTGTCTGTCTGTCCACCTTCTGTTCAAGGTCTACTGCCTACCCCGGGGCCTCCTCAGGGAGTCAGAACTCCAAGCCTCATGTGCCCACTGCGCACCTGCACGAGCCGTGGAACCTGGCGCCCACGGCCATGTCAGCGAGTGAGCTTGTGGAGTCCTGTCTGGTCAAGGGTGTGTTTCCTGAACTCGGCACCCCTGGTGTGTCGTGGGTGAGGAGGGCAGGGCTGGCTTCGTAGGGGTGGGAATTGCTTTCTTGGGAGGTGCTTCGTCCGCAGATGTGGCCAGGGTGGCCTCAGTGACTGGGGTGGAGGTCGCTTCTCCCCAGGGCCGTTGGGGCTTTTTATCTCACTGCTGTGTTGGAAATTCGAAAGGGTCTGCTGCCGAAGCTGTGGCCTGGAGGGATTCCTGTGTCCCCAGGGCAGGTGGCCTCACTCTCCCTGGACAGCAGGCTACTGCTGAGAACTTGCCCCAGGCGGCCCCTGAGTCTCAGCGGGCCTGGCCCCTCGGAGGCCTGATGGTGGTGCTCCTGCTGGGGGTAGCCAATGGCTGGGCAGGGCGGCCTGGCTCTCTGCCCTGGTCAGTGTCTTCAGCAGAATGTTTTCCTGCTCTGTCTTGTAGCTGCCACTTTTCAGCTCCTGATTCTCTTTGAGGACCCACTTGCTCTCCGATGGTGGACGCTGGAAGTCCTGCGTCTTTCCACCAAATCCACAGCTCGCCTCGGGTCCCAGGGCTCTTGCCTTGACTGGAGGGACTTGTGAGTCCTGAGTCCCAGACTCGCCAGGGATTTGAACCCCAGCACAGAGGAGGGTCCTTTCTTACAGAGAAGGGGCCCTCTGTATGTGTGTGGGATTCTGTCTTTTGGGATTTTGTCACCTCTGAGGACCAGTAGCAATTGTATCGAAAAATCATGGAGGACGGAGTGGCACAGGGAGCAGTCTTCCGAAGGAATACCCGTATTTGACCACGTTACCTGACATGATGAATGAAATATCAGTAAATTGCAGACGACTGCCTACCTGGTTGAGTTAGACGGTATGGCTGTCCAACCGTTTTTGCTCATTTTCCCCAGTTCTCTTGAGCTGTAATTTTATAAAATACACTACACCTGCTCTAAGTATGTAGTTTGGTGAGCTTTAACATATGTATTTACCCATCGTACCATTGCCACAGTCAAAACCAATAAAGAACATATACATCACCCAGTGTTTCTTGACAGCTCTTTGTAATCCATTCTCAGGAAACCACCGGTCTATTTTCTTCATCATAGCTGTTGTTGAATCGCTGAGTTGTGTCCAACTCTCTGTGACCCCACGGACTGCACCATGCCAGGCTTCCCCGTCCTCCACCACCTCCAGGAGCTTGCTCAAACTCATGTCCATTGGGTCAGTGGTGCCATCCAACCCTCCTCCGTCGTCCCCTTCTCCTCCTGCCCTCGATTTTTCCCAGCATAAGGGTCTTTTCCAAAGAGTCAGTTCTTCACATTAGTTGGCCAAAGTACTGGAGCCTCTCCTTCAGCATTGTGCAGAGTTTTACAGAAGTGGATGTCAATAGTTTGTTCTTTTTTTTTTGGCCACTTCTATTGGTCTTTCGTTTATTTATTTTCATCCATCTTTGTTCTTTCATCTGTGTGGGCCTCCCACCACAGTGGCCTTGCTTGCCGCAGAGGACCGACTCTGAGCACGTGTGCTCCAGAGCTCCGGCTGGGTAATTGGACACATTGGTCCAGCCACTCTGTGATACGTGGAATCTCCCATGCCAGGGATCGAACCGGCGCCCCTTGCACTGCAAGGTGGTGTCCTTACCCATTGGACCACCAGGGAAACCCTGTTCCTTTTTTTTAAATTGCTGAGTAGTAGTCCATTTTATGGGTGTACCATGATTTACTAACTAACCTGGTATTGGACATTTGGTTATTTTCCAGATTTTGGCAACAACAGACAAAAGTTGATGTAGATACTTATGTCCTTGTCTTTGTCTGAACATATGATTTCATTTCTTGGTTAAATACTGAGCTGTAGAGTAGCTAGGTCAAGGGAAGTTGTATGTTCAACCTTCAGGGCTTCCCAGGTGGTGCTAGTGGTAAAGAATCTGCCTGCTACTGCAGGAGACAAAAGAGACTCAGGTTCCGTCCCTGGGTCAGGGAGATCCCCTGGAGGAGGGCATGGCAGCCCACTCCAGTGTTCTTGCCTAGAGAATCCGATGGACAGAGGAGCCTGGTGGGCTCCAGTCCAGAGAATCGCACAGAGTTGAACATGACTGCAGAGACTTAGCACTCACGCATACATGTTCAACTTTTAAAGAAACTGCCAAACTGTTTTCCCAAATTGGTTTGACCTTTTTGCATTTCCATCAGCAGCGTCAGCAAGTTCCACCTGCCCCTTGTTCTGCCAACGTGCAGTCTTTTAGTTTTGCCTGTTTTCTTGGTGTGTAGTGATGTCTCACTTAGTTTACATTTCCTTGAACACTGATAATGTTCAGCCTTTTAATGTGCTGTTAGTGCTATCCATATATTTTCTGTGTGGAAATGTCTGTCAAAATACTTTGCCAATTAAAAATCAGTAAGCTGTCTTATCCCTGAGCTGTTGGAATTCTTCATATACTCCAGATGCAAGTCCTTTGTAGCATATATTTCCTCCTAGTCATTGGCTTGTCTTTTCCTTTCCTTAATATTTTGAAGCTCAGAACATTTGATTTCTGGAGAAGTCAACTTTATATGTATATTTTCTATTGGTGTTCCTGCTTTTGAGGTTTGTTTCTTCATTTCTCACTTCTCTGATTGAGCTTATTCTTTGGCTAAAGATGAGGTCATGTGAGTGGAACCCTTGGATTGGCATTAGTATGCTTGGAAGAAGAGACCCCGGAAGTCTGCGTGTGTGCGTTCTCTCCACTCGCACCTTCCCAGAAAGGCTGTGGGAGGAAGCAGTGAGAGGGCGGTATTCAAGCTGGGAAGACACCCCCCTGCCTCGGACCCCCTGATCTCAGACTTCCCGCCTTCAGGACTAGGAGCACGGTGACTTCCTGCTGTTTAGGCCCCGGGTCTGTGATGCTGTGTCGTGGCCGGGAAGTCGGCCAAGGCAGTAACCTTACGATGGTGCCTCTTTGTTTCCCTGTCCTAGTCTTTGTGCTGTTGTGTACAGTTTCCTTCTAGCCAGGTTATAAACGGTGCAGTGCACCATAATTAATTTTTGTTTTAGACATTTCGGTTGTTTCTTACGGAAATATTGAAGCATCAGTAACACTGTCAAAATTGTTGTGTCATGTTTACAGTTGAGGCGTCATGGTTACAAGTCAGCGTGGTCTGCATTCTTACTGTAAGTTCATCGCACAGAGTTGAACATGACTGCAGAGACTTAGCACTCACGCATACATGTTCAACTTTTAAAGAAACTGCCAAACTGTTTTCCCAAATTGGTTTGACCTTTTTGCATTTCCATCAGCAGCGTCAGCAAGTTCCACCTGCCCCTTGTTCTGCCAACGTGCAGTCTTTTAGTTTTGCCTGTTTTCTTGGTGTGTAGTGATGTCTCACTTAGTTTACATTTCCTTGAACACTGATAATGTTCAGCCTTTTAATGTGCTGTTAGTGCTATCCATATATTTTCTGTGTGGAAATGTCTGTCAAAATACTTTGCCAATTAAAAATCAGTAAGCTGTCTTATCCCTGAGCTGTTGGAATTCTTCATATACTCCAGATGCAAGTCCTTTGTAGCATATATTTCCTCCTAGTCATTGGCTTGTCTTTTCCTTTCCTTAATATTTTGAAGCTCAGAACATTTGATTTCTGGAGAAGTCAACTTTATATGTATATTTTCTATTGGTGTTCCTGCTTTTGAGGTTTGTTTCTTCATTTCTCACTTCTCTGATTGAGCTTATTCTTTGGCTAAAGATGAGGTCATGTGAGTGGAACCCTTGGATTGGCATTAGTATGCTTGGAAGAAGAGACCCCGGAAGTCTGCGTGTGTGCGTTCTCTCCACTCGCACCTTCCCAGAAAGGCTGTGGGAGGAAGCAGTGAGAGGGCGGTATTCAAGCTGGGAAGACACCCCCCTGCCTCGGACCCCCTGATCTCAGACTTCCCGCCTTCAGGACTAGGAGCACGGTGACTTCCTGCTGTTTAGGCCCCGGGTCTGTGATGCTGTGTCGTGGCCGGGAAGTCGGCCAAGGCAGTAACCTTACGATGGTGCCTCTTTGTTTCCCTGTCCTAGTCTTTGTGCTGTTGTGTACAGTTTCCTTCTAGCCAGGTTATAAACGGTGCAGTGCACCATAATTAATTTTTGTTTTAGACATTTCGGTTGTTTCTTACGGAAATATTGAAGCATCAGTAACACTGTCAAAATTGTTGTGTCATGTTTACAGTTGAGGCGTCATGGTTACAAGTCAGCGTGGTCTGCATTCTTACTGTAAGTTCAGATTTCCATCTGGTATCACTTCCCTATAACCTGGAATTTGGTGGTGGTGGTGCTTTCCCAACTTGTTCCTATAACATCCTTCTGGTGGTAATCATTTCAGCTTTGGTGTGCCTGGGAAAAAAAGTGATCTTAATTTTTCCCTTGCGTTTGAAGAGGTTCTCTCTGAAGCACAAGGCTAGGTTGACAGTGGGTGCCCTTCCAGTGCTTTAAGGAGGTTGCTCCACGTGGCCCCTGCCCAGGCGGCTGCTGTCACCTCCGTCTTTACAGGTGGACCTCGTGGTGGTGCGTTTTGCTCTGTTGCGTTTGGCACCAATGGAATGTGTGTGGCAGCCTTGCCTGCTGTGAGCGTCCTGGCATCGGCTCACTTTGTGTTCTGTGTCATACTCTGGTAATACTGAGGGTACTTCAGACCTCCTCGTTCTTACTATATTTGTTGTTGTGGCCTGTGATCAGTGATCTTTGATGTTGCTCTTGCAAAACGTGACTTGCTGAGAGCTCAGGTGATTCGCTTTTTTATTTTTTTAACAGTAAAGTGTGTTTTATTTTCACACTAACAACTTAGAAGTCTTTCCAATTCAGATGGTGCTGTGCTGCTTAGAAGGTGAAAGCTTGGCCCTTAGGCCAGGGACGCAGTGTCAGGGGTGCACGCGCGAGCCGCGGAACGTTGGGACCCCGGCGTGCTGGAGCCGGTGTCTCCCGTCCTCGGGGAGGACGGTCTCGAGAGGCCTGCAGGGCTGGGAGCGGGGATTTGGGATTTTGCTGTTAATGAAGAAGTTGGACAAATTCTTATCCTTGATCACTGTTTCCCTTGAGAACATGTGTTCGCTTTGCTTGTTCTGGACGAGGCTCTGAGGTACCACGGTCCTGCTTTTGGCACAGACGCTTGCTTGATGTGCGATGCGCTTCCATCGCTCTCACGGGAATGAAGAAATCCCCGTTGGCCACGGTGTACAATGCTTTTCTACCTTGTTGAGTCTGATGGGCTCCTATGTATTTTTTCCTCTTTCCACATCTGGCTGATTTGTTTTGGACCTGGTTGATTTTATCTTAACAGCCCCGCCTGTGTGTGCCGTGGGGTGTGATTCTGCCTCTGTGAGGCTTGCTTTCTCCTCCGCCTCCGCTGGGGGTGCAGGAGCTGTCTCTAGGCCCCTGGGTCTGCACAGAGGGCAGCTTCCATTGCTGTCGACGGATAGGGGCTCGTGTGTGATGGCTTCCCATGCAGCTCGTGGCAACAAGCGCATATTCTTGGCCTTCTCTCTTGGCTCTTTTGAGTGAGTGGGAGATGTTTCAACCAGTCTTCTGTCTGAACATAAGTGTCCTTTTAATTTTCTTTTGGATGGTCTGGTCCCTGATTTGGCACTGGCACTGGCAGGGGTCTCCTCTCTTGTGTGCCTGTAGTTGGTTGTTGCATACCTATCGCTGATGGTTCATTGTGGTTGCTAGTAGTTACTTGTTCAACTCCTAATATTTTATTGAGGATTTTTGTATCCATGTTCAGAGGTTTTCCTTCCTTATAATGTGTAATACCTCCCTTTGGTTGGTATTATTATTATTAGGGTAATGCTGGCCTCATATACTAAAGTATTCTCCAGGGAATCTCCCCAGTCCAGGGATTGAACTCAGGTCTCCTACATTGCAGGCAAATTCTTTTTTTTTGGCCATTTCTATTGGTCTTTCCTTTGTTTATTTTCATCCGTCTTTGTTCTTTGGCCTGTGTGGACCTCCCACCACAGCAGCTTCACTCGCCACAGAGCACCGGCTCTGGGCATATGCGATCCAGAGCTCCAGCTCAATAGTTGGACACATCAGTCCGGCCACTCCACAGCATGTGGGATCTTCCCAGGCCAGGGACTGATCCGGCACCCCTTGCACTGCAAATCGATGTCCTTACCCACTGGGCCACCAGGGAAGCCCCATGCAGGCAAATTCTTTATCTTCTGAGCACAACCCCGTGGAAGCCCCATGCAGGCAAATTCTTTATCTTCTGAGCCATCAGGAAGCCCCATAGAATGAGTTAGGAGTATTTAGTTCTCTGCTTCCATTTTGGGAAGAGTTTTGAAAGTAAACGTGTACAATGCTTTTCTACCTTGTTGAGTCTGATGGGCTCCTATGTATTTTTTCCTCTTTCCACATCTGGCTGATTTGTTTTGGACCTGGTTGATTTTATCTTAACAGCCCCGCCTGTGTGTGCCGTGGGGTGTGATTCTGCCTCTGTGAGGCTTGCTTTCTCCTCCGCCTCCGCTGGGGGTGCAGGAGCTGTCTCTAGGCCCCTGGGTCTGCACAGAGGGCAGCTTCCATTGCTGTCGACGGATAGGGGCTCGTGTGTGATGGCTTCCCATGCAGCTCGTGGCAACAAGCGCATATTCTTGGCCTTCTCTCTTGGCTCTTTTGAGTGAGTGGGAGATGTTTCAACCAGTCTTCTGTCTGAACATAAGTGTCCTTTTAATTTTCTTTTGGATGGTCTGGTCCCTGATTTGGCACTGGCACTGGCAGGGGTCTCCTCTCTTGTGTGCCTGTAGTTGGTTGTTGCATACCTATCGCTGATGGTTCATTGTGGTTGCTAGTAGTTACTTGTTCAACTCCTAATATTTTATTGAGGATTTTTGTATCCATGTTCAGAGGTTTTCCTTCCTTATAATGTGTAATACCTCCCTTTGGTTGGTATTATTATTATTAGGGTAATGCTGGCCTCATATACTAAAGTATTCTCCAGGGAATCTCCCCAGTCCAGGGATTGAACTCAGGTCTCCTACATTGCAGGCAAATTCTTTTTTTTTGGCCATTTCTATTGGTCTTTCCTTTGTTTATTTTCATCCGTCTTTGTTCTTTGGCCTGTGTGGACCTCCCACCACAGCAGCTTCACTCGCCACAGAGCACCGGCTCTGGGCATATGCGATCCAGAGCTCCAGCTCAATAGTTGGACACATCAGTCCGGCCACTCCACAGCATGTGGGATCTTCCCAGGCCAGGGACTGATCCGGCACCCCTTGCACTGCAAATCGATGTCCTTACCCACTGGGCCACCAGGGAAGCCCCATGCAGGCAAATTCTTTATCTTCTGAGCCATCAGGGAAGCCCCATAGAATGAGTTAGGGAGTATTTATTCTCTCTGCTTCCATTTTGGGGAAGAGATTGTAAAGAAATGGTATAATTTCTTTCTGAAGTATTTGGTAGAACTCACCAGTGGGCTTAGCACTTTCTGTTTTGGAACGTTATTAATTATTGATTCAATTTCCTTAATTAATATAGGGTTATTCAGTGTATCTGTTCTTTTTTTTTCTTTATCTTTTTTTTGGGGGGAGAGGGTTGGGGAGGGAGGGGGCAGGTGGGTCACTTCTATTGGTCTTTCCTTTATTTTTCATCCATCTTTGTTCCTTGGCCCATGTGGGCCACCCATTGCGGTGGCCTCTATTGTTGCAGAGCACCGGCTCTGGGCGCATGTGCTCCAGAGCTCCGGCTCGGTAATTGGACACATCAGTCCAGCCACTCTGCGGCACGTGGGATCTTCCCAGGCCAGGGATCGAACCGGCGCCCCTTGCACTGCAAGGCGGTGTCTTTACCCACTGGACCACCAGGAAAGCCCTGTTTTTTTTTTTCTTGTGTGAATTTTGCTAGGTTGTGTCTTTTTTAAGAAATTGGTCCATTTCATCTAGATTATCAGATTTATGGGCACAGAATTGTTCATTATATTCCTTTATTATTTTTTAATTGGAATATTATTGATTTACAATGTTGTGTTGGTTTCAACTGCATAGCAAAGTGATCACGCGCACACGCACACACACACATGCATACATTCTTTTTCAGATTTTTCCCTTATAGGTTATTACAAAATATCGAGTGTAGTTCCCTATACTATACAGTAGATTTGTGTTGGTGGTCTATTTCATACCTGTATGATCTTTCTAATGTCCACAGAGTCAGCAGTGGTGAAATCACTTTCATTTCTGATAGTGTGAATCCGTGTGTCCTCTCTCTTTTCTTGGTTTAGTTGGTTAGCACTTCATCAGTTTTACTGATATTTTCGAAGGAGGCCAGCTTTTTCTTTCATAGATTTTTTTTCCTCCTGATTTACTGTTTCCAATTTAATTGATTTCTGCTTTACTTTCAATGATTTGTTTCTGCTTAACTGGATTTCATCTGCTCTGATTTTTCTAGTTTCCTAAGGATGCTTGCTTAGTTTATTGATTTCGGACTTTTCCCTAATATATGCATTCAATGCTATAGAATTCCCTCTAAGCACTGCTTTGGCTGCATCACACAAATTATGATAAACTGTATTTTCATTTAGTTCTAAGTATTAAAAAATTTCCCTTGAGACTTCTTGTGTTCATGTTATTTAAAAGTGTGTTGTTTTATCTCCAAGTGTTGGGGGTCTCCCAGTTTTGAGTTTAGTGTAGTGTGATTTTAGTTTCTTCCCACTGTGGCCTGGGAGCACACATTGTACGATACCTATGCTTTATGCCGTCTGCCTTGGCGAAGGCTGCATGCAAGCGTGGGAAGCACTTGTGTTCTCTGGCTATTGGGTGAGGTTGCCTCTGGATGTCAACCAGATGCAGTTCACTGATGGTGCTGTTGGGTCGTCTGTGCCCCCGTGATACCCTGCCTGCTAGGCTGTGGTTTCAGAGGGTGCTGAGCAGGAGTGGATTCACTTTTCTCTTCTTACAGTTCTATCAGTTTTTGTGACTTGTGTTTTGATGGTCCGGTGTTAGGCAAGTAGTCTCTAGGGATTTTTGTATCATCATGTGGTGCACCTCTTGATCTCCAATGACTGTGTTTTCAAGGTGGCTTTGTCTGAAATTAATCCAGCTGTTCTAGTTTTCTTTCAGTTAGTGTTAGCATGCTGTATCTTTCTTTCTTTGCTTTTTAATCTATCCTGCGTTGAAAGTGGGCTTCGGAAGGTAGATAACCTGATAGTCTTTGTTGATGGGCCTCCCAGGTGGCACTAGTAGTAAAGAACCTGCCTTACAACGTAGGAGACACAGAACACTCTGGCTGAATTTCTGAGTCAGGAAGATCCTCTGGAGAAGGAGATGGCAACATACTCTGGTATGCTAGGCTGGAAAATTCCATGAACAGAGGAGCCTGGCAGGCTACGGTCCATGGAGCTGCAGAGAGATGGGCATGACTGAGAGCTCACGAAGCTGTTTGTTTAGACCATCCCTTTAAAGTGACTGATAAAATTAACCTGGGTTAAGTTCCCCCATATTTGTTGCCCTTGTTCTTTGTTTGTCTTTTCTTTTGCTCTTCCATTCTTCGACTCCCTTCTGTGGTTTTACTATTTTATATCATTCTTGTGATTTTACTTTTTTTCCTCTCTTTAGCATATTAATTATCCTTTTTTTTAAAATCTAAAATTTATTGCCCTGGAGTTTGAAATATATGTTTACAACTAATCTGAGTCCTCTTTCAAACAACACTGAAGATGGTAATTTCTCAAAAAATGATTCCTTTGTTTCAGTTGTTTTTAAAATGCCAGTAGGTAAATTCATTGAAAAGTTACTGTATGTTAGACATTAGGCAAAACCACTTACGTGTATTATCTCATTTAAAACCTATCAAAGTCTTAGAAGAGCTGTTATTAGGCTGGTTTCATGTAGGAGGAAAAGGATGGGAGGAAAGGGCAAGCCTTGCACTCAGACTCACACAGCTAGTACACAGGAAAGCCTTCCTTTGAAATGGGCGGCTTAGCTCCAGATCCCAATACCCATGAGGTACAGAGCTATACCAACGTATACAGTGTTGGCATTAAAGATCAAAGTGAAGGACTTCCCTGATGGTCCAGTGATTAAGACTCCTCACTCCCAATTCAGGGGGCCCAGGTTCATTGCCTGGTCAGGGAACTAGATCCCGCATGCCACAACTAAGACCTGGTACAATAATAATAATAAAAAAAAGCAAATATTAAAAAAAGTGAGGGAGCAAATCTCTGAACTTCCTGCTCTTCTCATTTTTCATCATGAAGATGCCATTCTTTTCCAGATGTCAGAATACTGTATGTTTGCAAAATGAGTCTCCTGTCAAAGTCTTTTAGGACTAGGGACCGAGCTTCCAGATTGGAAATAGCAGCCCGTGTATTTGGAACAATGTTACCAGTGAAGAAGATTAAAAAGACTGTATCAAATATCTGCTTGAAGGAATCAGAGTATTTATAAGATAGTAAAATTTGGGCCCCAATTCACAGCATCCGTCGAATGGTTATGACCACCTGAACTGTCAGAGTCCAGAGCTTATGTTCAAGCCTCTTTACTCGCTGCCCACTGAAGCCTTGAGAACGTGAGCGCCTCCTGTTGTGAAGAACAAAGAAAAGAGAGTTTACTTCCCTGGTTCAGGAAGACCTGGAGAAGGGATGAGCTCCCCACTCCAGTGTTATTGGGCTTCCCTGGGGGCTCAGATGGTAAAGAATCCGTCTGCCCTGTGGGAGACGGAGATTCAGCCCCTGGGTTGGGAAGGCCCCCTGGGAAGGGAACGGCTACCCACTCCTGTACTCTTGCCTGGAGAATCCCATGGACAGAGCAGCCTGGCGGGTTGCAGCCTGTGGAGGTCACAGAGTCAGACACGACTGAGTGACTGAGATACTACTGCTGCCCGTGACACTCAGGCCCTGCAACAGCAGTCGTCTCATGGCACTGGTTGTTGGAGCATCTCTATCCGCACATTAGTTGGTGAATCGCAGATGACTCATGAAAGGTGAGGAAAGTTCTCGGTTCAGAATAACACTTCGAGTCCTTGCTCTTGAGCTCTTTGAGAAGGAGGCTGCCTGATGGTGGAGGGGGTGCCCAGTCAGGCTGAGAAGCTGGAGCAATGTTTTGGTTTGACGTGCAAAGGCTTGTCTCTCTGAATTTGGTCTGGACTGTGGCTCTTCCCGAAGCCCAGAGCGTGGAAATCGCCATCTGGCAAGTGAAACCCTCCCGGGACTGGGATGACGAAGATGCACCTGCTCCGTCTGCTCCTGTCCCAGTGAAGCCCTGGCCTGTGCAGACGCACATTGGTGCAGAAGTGAAGACTTGCTCTTTTTGGTCCCAAAGGTTAAACTTCAGCTCATTCGCACATTCTGTTGTGTCAGTGAGAACACATCGTGGGGAAGGGTGCCATTCCAAAACATCCTTCCCAGTTATCCTCCGGGAAGATGAATTCTTTAGTGTTGTTTTCCTTGTTGAACCACATGACTGACGTGGAGAAAACGAAATCCCGAAGCGGACAGGGTGGCCCAGAGACGTCCCAGCTGGGCACTCGCCCTCCCGTGGGCTGTGGCTGGAAGAGTTCTGTCTGCACCAGAGAAACCTCTTGTCTGCTTGACTCTGAAGCCTTCCGTGTGCTCCTCAGCCCGGTGACAGGGAAGGAAAGAGCATGTCCCGTGGCATCCTTGGATGAGGTGCGTGCCCACGGCCCATGCACAGGTGGGTCGAGGGGCATGGGGGGTCACTGTGTGGGGGGTCACTGTGTGGGGGGTCGCTGCGTGGCCCATGGGGGGTCGCTGTGTGTGGGGTCACTGTGGGGGGGGTCACTGTGTCGGGGGTCGCTGCGTGGCGGTGCTCTGAGTTGAGCACGGTCCCGTCCACGGCAGGCACACCCTTTCCTTCCTGAGTGACTCAACCGGCCCGTGTCACGGCGAAACTTCTCAAGTTCTTCACTGGCAGTTGGTGACGCTGTGAGAGTTCACAAGTGCAGATTTATGGTGGGAGGATGTTCCTGCTTGGACTTGGCTGGTGGGTGGCATGAGAGCTGGCTGGCGGCAGCACACCTGCCCATCACTTACTGGACGTCACCTGCTGGCTGCGTGTGGGGCATTTGCGTTTCAGGGCCTCCCTGGGCAGCTGCTCTGTGACTGTTTACTTTCCAGGGGTTTGGAGGAAGGAAAGGAGACCTCCTGCCTTCTTGAAGATGCAGTTCACAGATGCAGGAAAGAGATTTTCTGGTTAAGACACTCAGAAGCCAGGAAGACATAAGGTATGGCCAGGAGTCGTTAGGGGACACCCAGGAAAGACCGCCTGAAAAATGCAAACACAAACCACAGCTTTATCTTTGAGGAGGTGCGTGTGAATTCCCTCGAGCAGAGGGCAGGAGAAGGCAGGCAGAGAAGAACAGGAAGAGAGGGCTTCAGCGAAGACTTGCTCTTTTGGTCCCAAAGGTTAAACTTCAGCTCATTCGCACATTCTGTTGTGTCAGTGAGAACACATCGTGGGAAGGGTGCCATTCCAAAACGTCCTTCCCAGTTATCCTCCGGGAAGATGAATTCTTTAGTGTTGTTTTCCTTGTTGAACCACATGACTGACGTGGAGAAAACGAAATCCCGAAGCGGACAGGGTGGCCCAGAGACGTCCCAGCTGGGCACTCGCCCTCCCGTGGGCTGTGGCTGGAAGAGTTCTGTCTGCACCAGAGAAACCTCTTGTCTGCTTGACTCTGAAGCCTTCCGTGTGCTCCTCAGCCCGGTGACAGGGAAGGAAAGAGCATGTCCCGTGGCATCCTTGGATGAGGTGCGTGCCCACGGCCCATGCACAGGTGGGTCGAGGGGCATGGGGGGTCACTGTGTGGGGGGTCACTGTGTGGGGTCGCTGCGTGGCCCATGGGGGTCGCTGTGTGGGGTCACTGTGGGGGGGGTCACTGTGTCGGGGGTCGCTGCGTGGCGGTGCTCTGAGTTGAGCACGGTCCCGTCCACGGCAGGCACACCCTTTCCTTCCTGAGTGACTCAACCGGCCCGTGTCACGGCGAAACTTCTCAAGTTCTTCACTGGCAGTTGGTGACGCTGTGAGAGTTCACAAGTGCAGATTTATGGTGGGAGGATGTTCCTGCTTGGACTTGGCTGGTGGGTGGCATGAGAGCTGGCTGGCGGCAGCACACCTGCCCATCACTTACTGGACGTCACCTGCTGGCTGCGTGTGGGGCATTTGCGTTTCAGGGCCTCCCTGGGCAGCTGCTCTGTGACTGTTTACTTTCCAGGGGTTTGGAGGAAGGAAAGGAGACCTCCTGCCTTCTTGAAGATGCAGTTCACAGATGCAGGAAAGAGATTTTCTGGTTAAGACACTCAGAAGCCAGGAAGACATAAGGTATGGCCAGGAGTCGTTAGGGGACACCCAGGAAAGACCGCCTGAAAAATGCAAACACAAACCACAGCTTTATCTTTGAGGAGGTGCGTGTGAATTCCCTCGAGCAGAGGGCAGGAGAAGGCAGGCAGAGAAGAACAGGAAGAGAGGGCTTCAGCGAGGAAAGAAAAGGCGTTTGCTCAGCTGAGTCTCAACAGCAGACATGAATCCGCGAGATTCACGCAGACGCGCGTCTGCCTCGGGCTCGGGACTCATTCCCGCCCCTTCTTCCCACATCGCTGTCTTTGAGGTCTCTCCTCAGCACTACCCCTCCACCACACAGGCTCCCGGATGCCTTCTCTTCCCTCTGAAACGTTCTTTCCTGCATTCGTTGCATAATTTGGTTCCTTCTCAATCTCCTTTTAGCAGATAAGAAGTTTCTCTGGTAAGAGAATTCTTCTGGGTTGGTTCTCCTTTGAGCCTACCCACTGTCCTGATAGCATCGGTTCTCTCTGAGCTGACCCGCTGTTCTAGCAGCGTCTTCCATGATGATTCTCCCTTAAACCGGCCCGCTGCACTGGCAGTGACTCTCCCTTCCCCCACTCTAATAAACTTTACTTTCTCCTCACTCTGCAAAAAACAAAAAGAGAATACTTCTGGCCACAGCCCGGGGAGGGCGAGTGCCCAGCAGGGACGTCTCTGGGCCACCCTGTCCGCTGCTGCAGGGTAGTCAGCCTGAGCAATTCACGGTCACGCACAGAGTGCCTGTCCTTGTTGTCTCTTGGTCCTGCATTTCCTGCTGCTGGTGTCCTTCCTGTGGCTCAGATCACTCACCGTCCCTCTGAGGGTCCTTGGGGCTGATGGGCAGCCACGTTCCCTCCAGGGCCAGTGAGATGGACCTGGAACTTTGGGAGGCTGACGAAGGGGCTCCCAGAGCCTGGCCTTGACCTGAGGCCAGGTCTTTGGTCTGCAGGGTTTTCATCTGGAGAAATTGTTAGGCTGATGGGGGCCCATGGGGCCTAGCCAGTCCAGAAGGCAGTGGTCTTAGGATGAAACCCGGAGATTTCTCGCTGACTCATCACTGGCGCCAGCTACATCCGGAATCTTCCTGCCCAGACGGAGTTCAGCGCAAACAAAGAAAATGCCTCTGTGCAGGTGCAAGACCTTACCCCTCCCCTGACTTACGTTTTTTCACCTTGAGCAGATAAAAGCCCCTTACCCTGCCTCTGGGCGTGACTTCACGGCCCGCTCAGGGACCCGTGAACCTTGCCCGGGAGCAGGATCCCAAATAAAACTTAACTCTTTGCTTATAATTTGGCTGACTTGCCTGTTTCTTGCTGTGCCGAGATCTTACATCTGGTGCTGAAACCCGGGAGGAGATTGTGACCCCCAGTCCCCCATGAGGGCCTCTCCTTCCCCTTCCTCCACAGATGCAGCAGGGAATGGCCAGTCTCCCACCTGATCCAGCAGCTGTGAGCAATAAGTCCCCTCCTCCTTTCCGGTCTTCATGTGGGGTGCTGAGTCCTCTGGGTACCTGTCCGAAATTGCAGCCATGTCAGGGAACCCTCTGTCCGCCTTACCAAGGCTGTCCTGAAGATGTCCCGATAGTCTTGAGGTCTCCGTTCCTGCCTCCAGGACTGCTGTGGAGATGTCCCAACAGTCCTGAGGTCTCCATCCATTCTGTGATCCTAGATAGATACCTGGGACGCCAGTCTCTATCTAGCCTCACTGTCTTGGCCACCCCGGGTGACGACGTGGGAGATCAGGAGTCCAAACCCGACCCCCAGACTCCGCTGGGCTGTCTGACATGCAACTTCTCCAAACTGAGCCTTTCTCAGGATCTCCGCCTTAAACGGCTTATATTTTACTGTAATACTGTCTGGCCCCAATACACTCTAGACAATCAGTCTAAATGACCAACAACTGGCTCTTCTGATTTTAATATCCTCACTGACTTAGATAACTTCTGCCACAGGAACGGGAAATGGTCTGAAGTCCCCTGTGTACAGGCCTTTTGGGATCCTGCTTCTGTCCCTTCCTCTGCTCTGGCAGCCCCACCACCCAAGTCCTCCTAGCCAGAGAGAGCTCTCCCAGACCTAAACCCCACCCCACCACTTTGCCAGAAGCGATCCCTCCTCTCTTTCTGACCCACCTGAAGACCTTTCTCCTCCTCCGACCCGCCCCCACCCCATCGGGGACCCACCCCGCCCTCTCCGCCTCCCAGCCATCTGCCCCGCCTGCTCGAGCTGGCTCTTCCAGCTCTCCCTTCCCCCTTCTTGGCCTCCTCTCTGTGCTGGGCCGGGTCCATCTCTCCCTCCAGCCTGGCCCTCCACCCCTTCTGCCCTGCCCTCTGCCCCGTCAGCCCCTTCACCTCCAGGGTCCCCGTGGGCTCTCGCGCTTGCTCTTAGGGACCCGCCCTCCACTTCGACTGGCTGCCCTCCACAGTGGCTGTTGTTCACTGCGGGGGTCACTGGTCTTCTGCCGACCCCGTGGCTCATGGCATCACCTGGGGTCTCGCTCTGAAGGCCTTCTCTTCCTGGCCAGTCTCCCACCTGATCCAGCAGCTGTGAGCAATAAGTCCCCTCCTCCTTTCCGGTCTTCATGTGGGGTGCTGAGTCCTCTGGGTACCTGTCCGAAATTGCAGCCATGTCAGGGAACCCTCTGTCCGCCTTACCAAGGCTGTCCTGAAGATGTCCCGATAGTCTTGAGGTCTCCGTTCCTGCCTCCAGGACTGCTGTGGAGATGTCCCAACAGTCCTGAGGTCTCCATCCATTCTGTGATCCTAGATAGATACCTGGGACGCCAGTCTCTATCTAGCCTCACTGTCTTGGCCACCCCGGGTGACGACGTGGGAGATCAGGAGTCCAAACCCGACCCCCAGACTCCGCTGGGCTGTCTGACATGCAACTTCTCCAAACTGAGCCTTTCTCAGGATCTCCGCCTTAAACGGCTTATATTTTACTGTAATACTGTCTGGCCCCAATACACTCTAGACAATCAGTCTAAATGACCAACAACTGGCTCTTCTGATTTTAATATCCTCACTGACTTAGATAACTTCTGCCACAGGAACGGGAAATGGTCTGAAGTCCCCTGTGTACAGGCCTTTTGGGATCCTGCTTCTGTCCCTTCCTCTGCTCTGGCAGCCCCACCACCCAAGTCCTCCTAGCCAGAGAGAGCTCTCCCAGACCTAAACCCCACCCCACCACTTTGCCAGAAGCGATCCCTCCTCTCTTTCTGACCCACCTGAAGACCTTTCTCCTCCTCCGACCCGCCCCCACCCCATCGGGGACCCACCCCGCCCTCTCCGCCTCCCAGCCATCTGCCCCGCCTGCTCGAGCTGGCTCTTCCAGCTCTCCCTTCCCCCTTCTTGGCCTCCTCTCTGTGCTGGGCCGGGTCCATCTCTCCCTCCAGCCTGGCCCTCCACCCCTTCTGCCCTGCCCTCTGCCCCGTCAGCCCCTTCACCTCCAGGGTCCCCGTGGGCTCTCGCGCTTGCTCTTAGGACCCGCCCTCCACTTCGACTGGCTGCCCTCCACAGTGGCTGTTGTTCACTGCGGGGGTCACTGGTCTTCTGCCGACCCCGTGGCTCATGGCATCACCTGGGGTCTCGCTCTGAAGGCCTTCTCTTCCCTGGTCACTGGCCCACCTAAAAGCCTTTTCCCTCCCTCTTGCTCTCCCTTTCACTCCTCCGATGTCACTCTCCCTCCCGTTCCTCCAGCCCTCCAGTCCGGGACTGGTTGGCTCCCGCCCACACTCTTGAGACCCAACCCCAACTCAAGCCAATCACCCTTCTCTCCTATGTCCCCACCTGGACCCGACCTTCCCCACAGAGACTACGATCCTGGCTACCCATTTGATCACCCAGTCAGCTCCAGATATCCGTAAAAACTTAAACGAACAAAAGACGGTGCACAAACCCCTATCTGAGATCTGGTAAATATGGCCTTTAAAGTCTTCAATGCCAAAGATAAACAGACTGAGGCCGTCCGCCAGGCCAGGCTACAGCAAAAGGTTACCCTCCAAACCCAAGCGTTGGTAGCTGCCCTGCGGCCAGCGGCTCCTAAGAGCCAGAAGACCCGGGGTCCTCATGCCAGCAGGCCCTGCCAGGAGCCTGTTTCAAATGCGGCAAAAAGGGCCATTGGGCCAGGCAGTGCCCCAAACCGCGGGTGCCCACCAAACCCTGCCCCACATGCCAGCAGATGGGCCATTGGAAGAGCGAATGCCCAGCCCGGTCTGGTGCATCCTCGGCGCCTCCATGCGGAGGTCCCACCAACCTGGGTCTTCCGGCCTGGAACTGCTAGGCCTGGCTGAAAAGTGACGCTGCCCGGACTTGAAGACCCCCATCACCCTCACCGAGCCCAGGGTAACACTCCAGGTAGCAGGTAAGTCTATTTCCTTTCTAATAGACACGGGGGCCACCTTCTCTGTACTGCCGAGCCATTCGAGGTCTCTAACTCCTTCCCAGATCTCGGTTATGGGTATTAATGGTCGCCCTACCCTCCCTCTTTACAGAGAACCACTGCTCTGCCTCCTAGATTCCACTCCATTCACTCATTCATTCTTAGTCATCCCCTCGTGCCCTGTTCCTCTCCTTGGTCGATATCCTCACACATCTTAAAGCTGTCATCCAGTATTCCCCTGGTCCCTCTACTCCCTCCCTCATGCCCCTGATTGCCCAAGAACACCACGGCCCCAACCTCCCTGGTGAAGCTTGACAGATCAATTTCACCCATATGCCCACTTGTAAGCGTTTTTGCTATCTTCTCACCATGGTAGACACATTTACAGGATGGGTTGAGGCCTTCCCCACGGCTCGTTAGACAGCTGACACTGTAACATCAGTCCTACCGAGAACATATCATTCCCCGTTTCAGCCTCCTAACTCTATCCAACCTGATAATGGGCCGGTTTTCATCTCCCAAGTAGTCCAGCAGGTTTTGTCGACTCTCAATATTTCCTGGAAACTTCACATTCTCTACCAGCCCCAGTCATCTGGAAAGAAACCTTCAGCAAGGACACACTGATTGGTTCCTCCCCAAACTAAGTGGGAAAGCATCGCCCAACAGATCTGGTAAATATGGCCTTTAAAGTCTTCAATGCCAAAGATAAACAGACTGAGGCCGTCCGCCAGGCCAGGCTACAGCAAAGGTTACCTCCAAACCGCTTGGTAGCTGCCCTGCGGCCAGCGGCTCCTAAGAGCCAGAAGACCCGGGGTCCTCATGCCAGCAGGCCCTGCCAGGAGCCTGTTTCAAATGCGGCAAAAAGGGCCATTGGGCCAGGCAGTGCCCCAAACCGCGGGTGCCCACCAAACCCTGCCCCACATGCCAGCAGATGGGCCATTGGAAGAGCGAATGCCCAGCCCGGTCTGGTGCATCCTCGGCGCCTCCATGCGGAGGTCCCACCAACCTGGGTCTTCCGGCCTGGAACTGCTAGGCCTGGCTGAAAAGTGACGCTGCCCGGACTTGAAGACCCCCATCACCCTCACCGAGCCCAGGGTAACACTCCAGGTAGCAGGTAAGTCTATTTCCTTTCTAATAGACACGGGGGCCACCTTCTCTGTACTGCCGAGCCATTCGAGGTCTCTAACTCCTTCCCAGATCTCGGTTATGGGTATTAATGGTCGCCCTACCCTCCCTCTTTACAGAGAACCACTGCTCTGCCTCCTAGATTCCACTCCATTCACTCATTCATTCTTAGTCATCCCCTCGTGCCCTGTTCCTCTCCTTGGTCGATATCCTCACACATCTTAAAGCTGTCATCCAGTATTCCCCTGGTCCCTCTACTCCCTCCCTCATGCCCCTGATTGCCCAAGAACACCACGGCCCCAACCTCCCTGGTGAAGCTTGACAGATCAATTTCACCCATATGCCCACTTGTAAGCGTTTTTGCTATCTTCTCACCATGGTAGACACATTTACAGGATGGGTTGAGGCCTTCCCCACGGCTCGTTAGACAGCTGACACTGTAACATCAGTCCTACCGAGAACATATCATTCCCCGTTTCAGCCTCCCTAACTCTATCCAACCTGATAATGGGCCGGTTTTCATCTCCCAAGTAGTCCAGCAGGTTTTGTCGACTCTCAATATTTCCTGGAAACTTCACATTCTCTACCAGCCCCAGTCATCTGGAAAGAAACCTTCAGCAAGGACACACTGATTGGTTCCTCCCCAAACTAAGTGAGGACGGCCCCACAACCGCCACTCCTCTGCAGCCAGGAGACAGTATCCTCCTCTCAAGACTCTCTGCCCCTGATCTCTAGAGCTGCGGTGGACAGGACCACACTCGGTTCTTACAAAGCTGCATGCAAGAAATTTCCCGAGTTGCTATAAACCAGATGTGTCTCCATCCTTACTCTCGGCTGCCCACTGGCCCCCCACCTACAGACCAGCCTTAAGCCCCTTTTACGAGACCCCTTCTCAGCAGGAAGTAGCCAGAACGGACTTGGCGCCCTATTACACCAAAAGGCTGGAATGTTAGGCCGATGGGGGCCCATGGGGCCTAGCCATTCCAGGAGGCAGTGGTCGCAAAAGATTTTCGGCTGGCTCATCACTGGCGCCATCTGCATCTGGAGTTTTCCCGCCACAACCAGTACAGCTCAAACAAAGAAAATGCCTCTGTGCAGGAGCAAGACCTTGCCCCTCCCCTGACTTGACCCTGAGCAGATAAAAGCCCCTTACCCCACCTCTGGGCACGACTTCATGGCCTGCTCACAACACGTGAACCTCGCCTGGGAGCAGGATCCCAAATAAAACTTAACTCTTTGCTTATAATTTGGCCGACTTGCCTGTCTTGCCTTGTCTTGCTGTGCTGAGAGCTTACAGAAATAATAATAGCTTTTTGTTGAAAAAATCTTAGAGGAATATACTTGAGACGTTTGAGAGAAAATTTAAAACATCCTGCTCATTAAACGTCTGCCACAAACATCCCTTCTGGTTCTGTCCTAAAGGAGTGGTTTCATCCGCATGCGGAAGCTTTGGCTGATCAGTGATTTTCCTGAGATTAAGCAGGCTAGTACAAATAAATTTGGTAATCCCAGTAAAATCCCTGTTTGTTTAATACCAGTGGTTTTTTCTTCATCCGTTCATCCAGCGTGGTGTACCTCCCAAGCCCCGGGCAGCCACGTTTGGGTGGAAAGGGCACACTGACGGACAGACTTCATGGAGTCCCTGTCCATTACCCTCTGGACACGAGGGCAAGTGTCTGACTCCAGGTTCTCCAGGCAGCCGTGGCAGGAGGATGAGGAGACCTGCTGAGCTGTGAAGGCCCTGGTGTGAGGCGTGGCCCCTGGTGTGAGGCGTGGCCCCTGATGACTTTGCCTCAGCACCCTGCCTCTCAGCGTGGGCAGTCCCCACCCCCAGCGTCTGCTAAGCTGCTCACATTTCAGACGCTGCGGGGCTCATCCCAGATGGGTTCTGCCATCCCACAGACGGTCATCCCTGACCGGGCCCATTAGGGCCTCTTTCCAGGGCCTCCATGTTCTCCTGCTCTGTGTCTTGCCGGGTATCTGGGGGGTCTGTCAAAGGTCAAAGGGGAAAAAAAAAAAAACAACCGAGAGAATGAGAGAAAGTAGAAATCCCAAATCAGTCTACACGTGTGAAAACAAAGACCCATGTCCGTTTCACGGCAGTAGAGGGCACTGTGGGCTAGGGAAGGGAGGTCTGGGTGTCCCACCTGCTTCTCTGCCACCTCCCCCAGAGCTCCCCGCATGCATCGTCAGGTCTGGGAGCCTGGCCCCCACGTGCTCTGCCTCTGACTGTGACTGAGGAGCCAGGTGGAGCCCAGGGCATCTGGCCGCAGTCCAGAGCAGGGGCGCCTGAGAATTCCCAGGAAGTGGAAAGAGAGACCAAATCTGTTTCTGCCTGGCAGACGACCTTCCTTATATTGGTCCAGATCAGGCCCCTTCCTGAGAGGTCCACCCTGCTCTCCCCTCATCAGGAGACGCGGGCTCCGTCCCTGGTCGGGGAGATCCCCGGAGGAGGGCAGCGTTCTTGCCTGTGACTCCCATGGAGAGGGAAGCCTGGCGGGCTGCAGTCCATGGGGCCACAGAGAGTCAGGTATGACTGCGCATGCACAGACACGCAAAGAAAGACCTGGGAGAACTGTCCTATATAAATGACTTAACCAACTCTTAGCTGGGCTCCTCCTCACTGGGAGGGCCACCGCACCAGGGTGTGCATCTCTGCTTTTCTTCCTTTTTTTCTTGACTGTTTAATTAAAAAAAAATGTTTACAGTGTTGTGTTGGTTTCCATTGTTGTGCAACAATGGAAAGTAGTCCCCTTCCTCTCTCCCAGGCTCTGTTTCTCTGTTGTATTCTCTTACTTATGTGTTGTGTCTCCAGTAATAAACTTTGTACCTATTTTTTCTCTACCGTTTTTTGCGTCCTTGAAGTGTTCTTTCAAATGGGGGTGGCAAGAGTCAGAGGAGCTTTATTTATAGCCTCTAGCCCTGCTGGACTCAGCAGCCAGGATTCTTGGTTTTCATCCAGGCCACCCAGGTCCGGGAAGCCCAGGTGACTCAGTGGTAAAGAATCTGCCTGCAATGCAGGAGATGAGGGTTCAGTTCTCGAGTCAGGAGGAGAAAATGGCAACCCACTCCAGTGTTCCTGCCTGGAGAATCCCGTGGACAGAGGAGCCTGGCGGGCTACAGTCCATGGGGTTGCAGAGTTGGACACGATGGAGCGCCATCCAGGCAGGTCCAGGTCTTGGGCGGAGAACTAAGACCTCAAGCTGCTGCTTGATGCCGGCTCTCTGAGATCAGCAGCAGTTCTTACCATACTGCGTCTACAGCCCACTCCATTTGTTGGAAATTTCATTATATTGAGAAGCTGTCTGGGTTCAAGATGCTTCCAGGGAGAGATGCCATTTTTAATGAGTTGTTGTAACTAATCCTTTGAAATCTATCCCACTTTAGGTAATATATTTTATCTGAAAATTCTCCTTTCAGACTTGTAAGTAGGATTTGGTCTGAGCAGACAAATACTATATGGCCATACTACTATGAACTCTTCTGAGCGAATAATAAATAGCATACTTATACCTGTTCAGGAGATTGGAAACAGAATCTAATTTATTTATTAGCTTGGACTAGTTAGCATGGAAAGAACAATTCTATTTGCATATAAAGGACACTAATGGCTCAAACCAGAGCTGAAAATTGCATTTCCCTCTATTTAACAAGCTGAATTGCTCCTTTGTGTCAATGAAAGTGGATGCTTCTCCCAAGCTGGGCTTTTCTGAGCGCCGTCCTGGGCCCGCGGGCAGCTGTGTCTGCAGAGGATCTCTCAGGGGTTTAACACCAGAGTTTGTTTCTGAGGTCAAGACAGTGTGAAACAACGGGGAGTCCAGTTGAAAGCTGTAATAGGCGCCTGTGACTGCGGTCGTGAATGCGTGAATGTGCACACAGGAGGTGGGTGAAGAGCCCGCCCTGCACTGCAAGGGGCAATCCCTGGTTCGATCCCTGGCCCGGGAAGATCCCGTGTGCTGCGGAGCGGCTGGACCAGTGTGTTCAATTACGAGCCAGCGCTCTGGAGCCCACGCGCCCAGAGCCGGTGCTCTGCTACAGGAGAGGCCACTGCAGTGGGAGGTCCATGCAGGTCGAAAGAACAGATATAGATGAAAGTAAATAAATGAAAGACCAATAAAAAGAGGCCAAAATTTAAAAACAAACAAACAAATAAACCAGCTTTATCAGTTGGCCATAAGTCCAAAGTCAAGGGGTTGGCAGGGCCATGCCTCTTCCGGGGGCTCTGGGGAGCGGCCTCCTGCCTTGTCCAGCTCCGGCAGCTTCCGGCACTCCTCAGCCTGTGGCCACCTCCCTCCTCCCCCAGCCTCCCTCCTCCCGTGGCCTTCTCTTCTTTCTGCATCAAACCTCCCTTCACTGCATGTGAGGACCCTGTGATCGTTTTGGTTGAGGACAACGATTAAGATCATCTCCCCTGGGCTTCCCTGGTGGTCCAGTGGGTAAGGACACCGCCTTGCAGTGCAAGGGGCACCAGTTTGATCCCCGGCCTGGGAAGATCCCACGTGCTTCGGAGCGGCTGGACGCATGTGTACAACTACCGAGCCTGAGCTCTGGAGCACATGCACCCAGAGCCGGCGCTCTGCGACAACAGAGGTCACTGTGATGGGAGGCCCACACAGGCCAAAGAACAAAGATGGTTGAAAAGAAATAAATGAAAGACCAATAGAAGTGGCCCGCCCGCCCCCCTCCCTGTCCACCCCCCCCTCCAAAAAAAAGATCTTCTCCCCTCTTGAGACTCCTAAGTCACATCCCTAAGGTTCTCGTTGCCATTTGAGGTTCTAGGCCTTGGGGCACGTTCACCCTTCTACCAAAGTCAGCTGACTGCACAGTTCAGCTCGCCTCGGGGGGACGCTGTGTCCAGGTGAAATGAGCCCCAAAGCCCCCATGCGGGGATCCCTGTGGGGTGCCGGCGGAGCCAAGCAGGCCCCCAAGGAACCCGCTGATGCCCGGAAGGGTCCCCTCCTGTCAGGAGTGAGCGTGTCCTTGGGAGGGAGGCTCGGACTCACTGTCCAGAAACCTGTAGGTTCAAACCCTGGGCCAAAATCCCCAGGTGGCTTGTGTTGAATTAGGTATCCACTTTTGTTTTTTTCAGGGGTTGCTTGTCACTGTCCGACCTCATGAATTCAGGGCTCAGTTCTACAAGGCGATCCTGTCCAGCCCACACCTTTCACAGACAGCTGCACTTCTTCCTGAAGTTTTCAAGAAGACAAGCTTAGCTTTGGAAAAGAGCCTCTTGAAAATGTTATTGTTTTTGCTTTGAATCCTTTAATTTATTTCAGCTTATTAGTTGAAATATTCGTCAATACTACCACTGAAGTACACAGGGCATTTTGAAACCATCCTGGATTTTAAAGAAACAGATTTTTTAAATAGGGACATTTAAATATGATTTTTTTTTTTTGGCCCTCCTCAGAATGCCAGAATGTGAGCTTTCCATAGGTGTCCCGGGTTTAGACTTATGTAAATATATGCTTTGAATTGGTCTCTTTGTACCTGGTCCTGCATTGAGAGCAAATTGCCAAGTTAGTTGTCCACCAAACAGAAAATACTAACCTTTCTGTAGATTTCTGAATAACTTAAAAGGAGTTTTAAGAACTTGTTTGAGCCCAGGAAGCAAATTCCTAGAAACATTTGGAAGTGTGGGTTTAATTTATAGCTCCTGGGGGACGGCAGAGGGCAGGGCAGCCGGCGAGGCGACGGTGGCTGGTCCGCTAGGGCCTCGGTGGGCCTGTGCGGGCTTGGAGATGGGTCTGCTCAGCTGGGGCCCCCAAAGGCTCTCACTCTCTTCCCCCAGAGATCCTTCTTGAAAACACCCATCAGAGGGTGAAGTATGTTAGACCATCAGAATCAGTCTCCTGGGGAGTCTGGGTGGCAGTATGAGATACACATTTTTTTAAATTAAGTGTAATTTTTAATTGAAGGGTAATTAAGATACTGTGAGATACATATTTCCAGATGCCTCGCCACTCTTTGGGCCACAGTTGCATCGAAGTGAAGGCTGGACAGTTGAGTCACTCGTCAGACCGAGAGCGTTCCCGTTCCAAAGGGCTGTTGTGCCCGTCTGTGAGGATAAGGGTGGAAGGGCGAAGCACACCGGGTCTCCGGACGTGAGTCACTCAGTCGCGTCCGATTCTCCGTGACCCCCCAAGCTCCCGTGCCAATGGGACGCTCCAGGCACACAGACCGGGCAGGTCACCATTCCCTTCTCCATGGCATCTTCCTGACCCAGGGATCGAACCCAGGTCACATGCACTGCGGGCAGATTCTTCCCTGTTTGAGCCACCAGGAAAGCCCCCCAAAACATGAAGCCCCAGAGAAATTTCGCAAGGTGCCACGAGAGGGCAGCAGCGCGACCAGAATACCCTCCAGCCTCTGCCTGACTCCACAAAAAGACCCTGAAACCCGACACACAGACACGGACGTGCTCTTGGGCAGCGACAGTACCAAGTTCACCGTGGCAGAGCCCCTTCTTTTCTGAGACTTTGCCTTAACGCTTGCAGTCTTCACAGTACGAATTCGAAAATATCAGGAAAATAACAACGAATGGCGTGACGATACTCGTTAGTTTTTGGGTTTTCTGGATTCTCCTTGCGTTGGCGTGTTGTAAAGCCTGTTCTGAATCAGGGTGCTTTGATGGGACATCTACTCCGTAGTATATGACCTTGGGCAAAGGGCATGAGGTTCTTCTGTCGTCTCACTGTAAAGTGGGCTCCTGTGCCCATTTCACAGGGGTTCTGTATAGCTCCTGGGGGACGGCAGAGGGCAGGGCAGCCGGCGAGGCGACGGTGGCTGGTCCGCTAGGGCCTCGGTGGGCCTGTGCGGGCTTGGAGATGGGTCTGCTCAGCTGGGGCCCCCAAAGGCTCTCACTCTCTTCCCCCAGAGATCCTTCTTGAAAACACCCATCAGAGGGTGAAGTATGTTAGACCATCAGAATCAGTCTCCTGGGGAGTCTGGGTGGCAGTATGAGATACACATTTTTTTAAATTAAGTGTAATTTTTAATTGAAGGGTAATTAAGATACTGTGAGATACATATTTCCAGATGCCTCGCCACTCTTTGGGCCACAGTTGCATCGAAGTGAAGGCTGGACAGTTGAGTCACTCGTCAGACCGAGAGCGTTCCCGTTCCAAAGGGCTGTTGTGCCCGTCTGTGAGGATAAGGGTGGAAGGGCGAAGCACACCGGGTCTCCGGACGTGAGTCACTCAGTCGCGTCCGATTCTCCGTGACCCCCCAAGCTCCCGTGCCAATGGGACGCTCCAGGCACACAGACCGGGCAGGTCACCATTCCCTTCTCCATGGCATCTTCCTGACCCAGGGATCGAACCCAGGTCACATGCACTGCGGGCAGATTCTTCCCTGTTTGAGCCACCAGGAAAGCCCCCCAAAACATGAAGCCCCAGAGAAATTTCGCAAGGTGCCACGAGAGGGCAGCAGCGCGACCAGAATACCCTCCAGCCTCTGCCTGACTCCACAAAAAGACCCTGAAACCCGACACACAGACACGGACGTGCTCTTGGGCAGCGACAGTACCAAGTTCACCGTGGCAGAGCCCCTTCTTTTCTGAGACTTTGCCTTAACGCTTGCAGTCTTCACAGTACGAATTCGAAAATATCAGGAAAATAACAACGAATGGCGTGACGATACTCGTTAGTTTTTGGGTTTTCTGGATTCTCCTTGCGTTGGCGTGTTGTAAAGCCTGTTCTGAATCAGGGTGCTTTGATGGGACATCTACTCCGTAGTATATGACCTTGGGCAAAGGGCATGAGGTTCTTCTGTCGTCTCACTGTAAAGTGGGCTCCTGTGCCCATTTCACAGGGGTTCTGTGATGACTAAGTCAGAACTTTTGTGAAGGAACCTGTTTATTAAATCAGAATCTAAGGCTTTAACCTTTTAATGCTTTTGTCTTTCAGCATTCCATATTATGTAGGTCTTGAGTAATCCTATAGATAAAACTTTACAAACAGAAAGGTCTCTGTCTGGAAAGTCATAACTTTCAGCTCATCAGCAACCAAGAAGTTCTTTTCCAACATTCCATCTCCTCAGAATTAAGCGTTAAGACAGAAAGCAAGATGTATTTTCCAACATAGGGTGTTTATAGCTTTGATTTTAAGGCCAATAATGATTGAAAAGGGGTTTTAACGTCCAGCGCTATGAACTCGGCATTCCTGTCCAGCGGGTCAGCTTCAAACCAGTTCAAGGAAAACACTATTAATCATGACAATTTTAACATTAAACATACTCTTTTACTAATAAGAAATCACAAAGCCTTGTAAAGCTTATGTTACCCTTTGTTCCCATGAAAGTGTTAATTTTGGAAGGAGATCAAGTCTTTGTCTTTAGCACAGAAGGATGCTGCCAGTCCTTCAAACTCAGTCCAGGGCTTTTGGGCCAGCCGAGCTCCTGGAGAGCTGGCTGCACCTCTCCTCTCTGCTGGGCGCGGATGGGCTGACACAGGGTTAACTAGGGGATTTAAATCTTGCTCCGGAGAAGAAACTGAAGTCGACAGACCTCAGGGTGCCCTTCACTCAGGCACTCCTTTTTTTTTTTTTTTTAAGATTTATTTATTTATTTATTTTGGGCGGGGGTTTGGTTGGGGAGGGAGGGGAGCAGGCGGGCCACTTCTATTGGTCTTTCGTTTCTCTATGTTCATCCGTCTTTGTTCTTTGGCTCCTGTGGGCCTCCCATCACGGTGGCGCTGTCGTTGCAGAGCACCGGCTCTGGGCGCATGCGCTCCAGAGCTCTGGCTCGGTAATTGGACACATCAGTCCAGCCGCTCTGGCACGTGGACCCCGATCAGTCCCAGCGCTCCCCAAATACAGGAAAATAACAACGAATGGCGTGACGATACTCGTTAGTTTTGGGTTTTCTGGATTCTCCTTGCGTTGGCGTGTTGTAAAGCCTGTTCTGAATCAGGGTGCTTTGATGGGACATCTACTCCGTAGTATATGACCTTGGGCAAAGGGCATGAGGTTCTTCTGTCGTCTCACTGTAAAGTGGGCTCCTGTGCCCATTTCACAGGGGTTCTGTGATGACTAAGTCAGAACTTTTGTGAAGGAACCTGTTTATTAAATCAGAATCTAAGGCTTTAACCTTTTAATGCTTTTGTCTTTCAGCATTCCATATTATGTAGGTCTTGAGTAATCCTATAGATAAAACTTTACAAACAGAAAGGTCTCTGTCTGGAAAGTCATAACTTTCAGCTCATCAGCAACCAAGAAGTTCTTTTCCAACATTCCATCTCCTCAGAATTAAGCGTTAAGACAGAAAGCAAGATGTATTTTCCAACATAGGGTGTTTATAGCTTTGATTTTAAGGCCAATAATGATTGAAAAGGGGTTTTAACGTCCAGCGCTATGAACTCGGCATTCCTGTCCAGCGGGTCAGCTTCAAACCAGTTCAAGGAAAACACTATTAATCATGACAATTTTAACATTAAACATACTCTTTTACTAATAAGAAATCACAAAGCCTTGTAAAGCTTATGTTACCCTTTGTTCCCATGAAAGTGTTAATTTTGGAAGGAGATCAAGTCTTTGTCTTTAGCACAGAAGGATGCTGCCAGTCCTTCAAACTCAGTCCAGGGCTTTTGGGCCAGCCGAGCTCCTGGAGAGCTGGCTGCACCTCTCCTCTCTGCTGGGCGCGGATGGGCTGACACAGGGTTAACTAGGGGATTTAAATCTTGCTCCGGAGAAGAAACTGAAGTCGACAGACCTCAGGGTGCCCTTCACTCAGGCACTCCTTTTTTTTTTTTTTTTAAGATTTATTTATTTATTTATTTTGGGCGGGGGTTTGGTTGGGGAGGGAGGGGAGCAGGCGGGCCACTTCTATTGGTCTTTCGTTTCTCTATGTTCATCCGTCTTTGTTCTTTGGCTCCTGTGGGCCTCCCATCACGGTGGCGCTGTCGTTGCAGAGCACCGGCTCTGGGCGCATGCGCTCCAGAGCTCTGGCTCGGTAATTGGACACATCAGTCCAGCCGCTCTGCGGCACGTGGGATCTTCCCAGGCCAGGGATCGAACCAGCGCCCCTTGCACTGCAAGGCGGTGTCCTTACCCACTGGACCACCAGGGGAAGCCCCAGGCACTCCTTTTAACACTGAGAATGTCGGGTTACCCACAGGCAAGAGGCCTCCTCCAGGCCTCCGAGTCCCTACCTTCGCAGAAGGGGTCAGGCCGCGTCCACACCAGGACCCATGGGCAGCTCGCGGCCTCCAAGGGGCTCTTCCTGGGGCCATCCCCTCTCCTTCAAACTTCTTGTTGAAAGTGACTGGCTCCCCGGTCCCCACCCGGGACACATCCGGTGCCCGGACACAAAGCTGACTCCGCCAGCGCCAATGTCAGTGCTGGTCAGATGAGATGAAAGAGGATGCATTTCTTTTTGTCTTTCTCCCTCAGGAAGGGCACCTGGTCCTGCCAGGCTGGTGGAGACCCCCATGACTGCAGCACCAGGAGCTGAGTGGGAGGCAGAGCCGGGTGCAGCTCGGGGCGCAGGGGCTGATGAAGCAGGAACCTGCCGGGCCCGTGCTGGCCTCCTGGCCAGGGCCTGGCGGACTCTTCTGTCCAGGGCTGGAGCGTCAGCACCTTCAGTCTGGTGGCCACTGGGTCCTGCCCTGCACTGGGTCCCATAGATGAAAGCCACCACGGGACAGTAAAGAAGGAAAGGAGAGGGCGTGCATCCCCAAGAAAGCTATTAATAAACATAGGTGGTGGGATGTCCCCGGTGGTCTGGTAGTTAGGAGTCCGCCTGCCAATGCAGGGGACAGAGGTTCTATCCCTGCTCTGAGCCTATTGGCTGCAGCCACTGAAGCCTGCGTGCCTAGAGACCGTGCTCCACAATAAGAGGGGCCGCTGCAGGGAGAAGCCCGCACACCACAACTAGAGAAAGCCTGTGTGCCGCAGGGAACAGCCAGTACATCCAAAAGTAAGTAGGTGGTGGGGCTTCCCTGGTGGTCCAGTGGGTAGGGAGTCCACCTTGCAGGGCAAGGGGCACGGATTTGATCCCTGGCCCAGGAAGATCCCATGTGCCGCAGAGTGGCTGGACCTGTGTGTCCAATTATGAGCCAGCGCTCTGGAGTGCACGCTCCCAGAGCCAGTGCTCTGCAATGAGAGAGGCCACTGCAATGGGAGGCCCACACAGGCCAAAGAATAAAGATGGATGAAAATAACTAAATAAAATAATAAAAGAGGCAACATTAAAAAAAAAATCTAACAATCTATGAAAAACAAAAACCATATAGGTGGTGGACACAGTGGCGTTAGGCACCCCAGAGAGATGCCCCAGAGAAACCCAGTGAAGCCGCTGTCTGACAAGAGATGGGGAGGAAGAGAGGAGAGGCATCTGTTTCCTGCTCCGAGCCCTCCCTTGGCGGGAGCTGCCTCTCGGAGCCTCTGAGGCCTCTGCACACGCCTCCCCGGGCACACGAGCAAGGCTTGCATCTGGGACAGGTCAGGAGCCTCCTGGTCCTCTGGCCATGCTCCTTTGTTGACCCGAGTCTTGTCCACCGTGGGGGCCAGTGGGCCGCGTGTCTTCACACAAAAGGCTTCAGCCCCACAGAATATCTGCAGAGACACACTGGGTTTTGTTTTGTTTTGTTTTATGTTTTTGTTCCCTCCTCATGGCACTGCAAAATATGTACAGTGGAAAGTTCTCCAACTAACACTTAATCAAGCGGCCCTCCGGCCATGTTTCCTCCCAGCTGGCGTCCAGCGTGGGAGAGGACCAGAGACACCATGCCAGGAGTCCTGGGCTCAGAGGTGGGCTGGGGACCCTCCGGGGCCACCCTGGGGCAGCTGGGACGGCCTGGAGGGTCTGTGGTCTGACCAAGGTCACCCTCTTGCGCACCAGAGATTCTATGTGTCTGTTCGATGACTTGGCGGTGAGTTCCGTCAGTTTCTGCAGCCACTGAAGCCTGCGTGCCTAGAGACCGTGCTCCACAATAAGAGGGGCCGCTGCAGGGAGAAGCCCGCACACCACAACTAGAGAAAGCCTGTGTGCCGCAGGGAACAGCCAGTACATCCAAAAGTAAGTAGGTGGTGGGGCTTCCCTGGTGGTCCAGTGGGTAGGGAGTCCACCTTGCAGGGCAAGGGGCACGGATTTGATCCCTGGCCCAGGAAGATCCCATGTGCCGCAGAGTGGCTGGACCTGTGTGTCCAATTATGAGCCAGCGCTCTGGAGTGCACGCTCCCAGAGCCAGTGCTCTGCAATGAGAGAGGCCACTGCAATGGGAGGCCCACACAGGCCAAAGAATAAAGATGGATGAAAATAACTAAATAAAATAATAAAAGAGGCAACATTAAAAAAAAAATCTAACAATCTATGAAAAACAAAAACCATATAGGTGGTGGACACAGTGGCGTTAGGCACCCCAGAGAGATGCCCCAGAGAAACCCAGTGAAGCCGCTGTCTGACAAGAGATGGGGAGGAAGAGAGGAGAGGCATCTGTTTCCTGCTCCGAGCCCTCCCTTGGCGGGAGCTGCCTCTCGGAGCCTCTGAGGCCTCTGCACACGCCTCCCCGGGCACACGAGCAAGGCTTGCATCTGGGACAGGTCAGGAGCCTCCTGGTCCTCTGGCCATGCTCCTTTGTTGACCCGAGTCTTGTCCACCGTGGGGGCCAGTGGGCCGCGTGTCTTCACACAAAAGGCTTCAGCCCCACAGAATATCTGCAGAGACACACTGGGTTTTGTTTTGTTTTGTTTTATGTTTTTGTTCCCTCCTCATGGCACTGCAAAATATGTACAGTGGAAAGTTCTCCAACTAACACTTAATCAAGCGGCCCCTCAGGCCATGTTTCCTCCCAGCTGGCGTCCAGCGTGGGAGAGGACCAGAGACACCATGCCAGGAGTCCTGGGCTCAGAGGTGGGCTGGGGACCCTCCGGGGCCACCCTGGGGCAGCTGGGACGGCCTGGAGGGTCTGTGGTCTGACCAAGGTCACCCTCTTGCGCACCAGAGATTCTATGTGTCTGTTCGATGACTTGGACGGTGAGTTCCGTCGTGTAAAGGAACCAGGCTCTGCTCCTTGGGTCATGCGGTGGGGTCCTGTGCTCCAGGGGGAACCTGAGGATGGGGCAGCGGCCAGAGGGATTGACTGGATAGCTGGAGGGACTGACCAGCATCTGCCCAGTTCTTCCCAAGGTGGTCCTCCCCGATGGACCGAGGCCTGCCTTCCGGAGTCGTTGGGGCCGCTGGAGGTCCTGGGTGGTCACCACTATGGGCACTTGTCTTTCTTCAAGAAGCAAAATCTGCCAGTGGATGCTATTTCCATCCTCTTCACTCTTCCTTTGAATTCTGAATTATGTGGCCGGAAGAATAGCCACATTTTTCTTTTGAAAATTATTTAAATATTATTGTTTCTCTCTCTCTCTTTTTAAATTTTGGCCTCTTTTATTGGTTTTTTATTTATTTATTTTCACCCATCTTTATTCTTCCACCTGTGTGTGCCTCCCATTGCAGTGGCCTCTCTCACTGTAGTGGGCTCTCTTATTGCAGAGCACCAGCTCTGGGTGCAGGAGCTCCAGAGCTCTTACTTGTAATTGGACACATGGGTCCAGCTGTTCCACGGCACATGGGATCTTCCCGGGCCAGGGATCGAACCGGTGCCCCTTGCACTGTAAGGCAGACTCTTTACCCACTGGACCACCGGGAAGCCTTGTTTGTCTTTTTTTTGAGGAATGTTTATTTTCCATTAATCATCATTTTTATGACCAACCTGTAATATACCCATCATTTCTTCTATTTTAAAATAATGCTTATTTCTTCCCACTCCCTCCCCCAACATTTCAGCTGACTTTTGATTTCTTTTGCCTTTGGTCCCACTTCTTTGGTCCATTTCTGGTGAAGTGGAGGAGGAGGCAGCCGCCTGTGGCTCCATGCCCAGTCTTTCCCCAGTGACCCCTTCTCCCTCCCTCCCCTAACCTCCCCACAGACGGTGAGAGACAAATCTCCTCTCCCACCCCAGCCTCCATCACCCCCCTCCCTCTGGGGGCAGATATGGCCAATGTCCGCCACATTAGGGTACAGACCCCGTCCCCGGGCCTCCCCCACCCGCTGTCCTCCCTTCCGGGGGCGGGGCAGTGTGGGGTGGAGTCATCTCTGCTCCAACATCACATCCAGTCCACGCTTTAGCCCTGGGCATCCTATAGGACCTCAAGCATCTGTTCCTTTCCAAAGTCCCCAGAGGCTGTGCTCGCCGGGTGGGTGGGTGGGTTGGGGTGATGTGTGGGGTGACGGGACTGGGGGCCCCGGAGGGGAAGAGGGCCGCATCTAGTCGACTGGTTCACACGCAGATGCTCCCCTGCTGTGCTCCAAGGGAGCCCACCGCCCCTGAGGACTGAGCTCCTCGAGGCCTGCCTGTCTCCCTTTTCCACTGTGAGTGAGTTCAGGGGAGGGGCTCCGGCCCCCTCTGGAGGTGGCTCAGACCCCAGGGACTCATCCTGAGGATCACCTGGACAGAAGAGGCCAGGCCCGATGGCACTGATCTCTGTTTATTTGAAATAAGTGAGGGTGGAGACGAAGCTGTGGTTTGATTGTGTTGGGATGTTCCCAGGTTGCGTATGAAGCTCCATGTCTGCATGAGCAAATCCCGCCTCAGAAGCAGGCATTTCCAAATGTGTTGAGAGATACACCACAGGCACATCCTGGAGTCACTCAACTGACAGGACTGTAGGGAAAGAAGAGGCCTCAGCAGCCTTGTCTCGGAGCAGACACTGCTCAACTGCAGCCCACTGAGTGGATGTGTGGGTGGGACACGGGTGGCCCCCGTAACCAGGGCCCATGTGGCTCGAGAACTCCCTACAGACCACCCTCAACATCCCTCAGCACCCCTGCGGTCATCCTCTGAGAGCTCTGTCTCCTGAGACAGGAGCCTTGATGTCCTGTTTCTGAAGGAAGCCTTTCAGTCCTCGGGAAGCAATTGCCCAGAGGCTCAGGTCAGCCGAGTGACAGAGAGCCTGCACATTTAGTGTAGATTAATTTGCTGTCTGCTTCAGGTGAGCTCTTTTCAGTCCCCTTCGCCTCCTCAGTGGAGCTGGAGAACTTGGAATCATTCTTATGTTAAGAAAGGGCTGTTTTTCCATGCCACTTTGTTTTCTTTTTTTTTCTTTTTCGTTTTCTAACTTTTAAAGACAACAAAACCTAACAACTCTGAAAACAGGTGATGTTTATTTGTCAGACCAGCCTCCATTAAGGCATAAATTGAGCGTTGGGACTGAGGGGTTAAGGAAGGATTCAGGGTGTAAGTCAGAGGAGCAGGGCAGGAAGACAGTGCTTGGCAGATGAGACATGGGAAGAGGAAAGAATGTGAAAATCTATCCCAAAAGGCGGAGGTGACAAGCATACCCTCTTGTAGATTGGGCAGAGCGTCCGCCGAGGTGGACTAGAGGAGCGAAGCCTGCCCGGCAGCATCGTGGACGGGCTCAGAACTGCTCCCGGAGGGCGGCGACACCTAGCCTGCACCCAAGCCCACGGTGGGACCTCCGGGAGCAGGCGCTCGCCCGGTCGTCGCAGATGGCAGCAGGCCTTCCTGGACGGAGCGGGCCGGGCGTGTGGAGCTCCTGGGGCTTGATGTCTTTCACCAGTTCCAGTGCGGCTTCTCGTGTACAGTAAAGCGTGCATGTAAGCATAAACTCAGAGGCTTAGATAATAAACGTGAGTTGTTTCTCGCAGCTTCAAAGACTATTCTAGTTTTCTGTGAAAAGACTCCAGAAATGAGAGAAAGGAGCCGCCTTGGAATATTAAAGGAAGTACAGTCTAGAGACGGTGGGAGGAGAATTCTGATTTATCCTCTTGTTTAGAAGTGGAGATTGCAGGCAATGTGCAAATGGGGACTTTGTGCACGGGTCTGTTCTCTGTCGGCATCTCCACTGCTGCTCTGCAAATGGGTCCATCAGTACCGTCTTTCTAGACTTTACATGTGTGTGTCAAGATAGGATACTTGTTTTTCTCCTCCTGACAAGTTCACTCTGTATAATCGGCTCTAGGTTCATCCACCGCCGTTTGTGTTCTTTGAGTAGCTGAGTAATATCTCACTGTGTGTACATACCACAGCTTCCTTATCCACTCATCGATCAATGGACATCTAAGTGGAATCAAACCCAGCTGTGAGGTGAGCTTGGTCTTGGGCTTGGTTGTTTCTGAAGCCTGTTCGTCCCTCTGTGGACTGAAGTCAGCATGCTGCTCTCGGGAATGTACTGAGGGCTGGGGGTGCTCTGCCTGTGACAGTGTGTTGGGAGAGAGCCTTTCCACACCAGCCCTTGGAAGGTGACGCGATGTCGTACATCAGTCTCGGTTCCCTGCTCGGTCAGGAAAACCGATAAAGACGAGCTATTCGTCATGGACTTGCCACGCATGTGCTTGGGCTGTCTGCACTTCCTTTCCTTGCTGCGGACGGGCCATCATGGCCCCAGGCTCTCTGTCTTTCCTGGCCCAGTGTCCACTCCTGTCCACTCCGCTGTGGTTTCCATGGGCCACACAGGCCAGAGAAACAGTGCCGAGAGCCTTGATGCTGCAGCCCGAGCCACGCAGGCCTCCCTGAGAGGAGTGGAGACGGGAGGCCTCAAGTCACGGTCTCATTTAAAATGTAAAGAAAAATAGTTTTCTGGTAAAGTAACAGAAAATGTTAGAAAACACAAAACTGCCCAAAGTAGACATTTTACAGCACTCCACTCTTCTGCAGCGTATGAGTGAAGTGAGACGCTCCCCTGACCTCTGGCCGTCCCCTGGGTCCCCACGGCTAACAGCTTGCCTGTCCCACTGCACTGTCCCTTGTTCCCCTCCGTCCAACCACATGCGTGTCACACGTGGAGTGTTATGGAGTTTCTACCATACTGGATCGGACCGTATGCATTGTCTGACAACATCTATTTATTCCTTAACAATATTTGACTTGGTTTTTTTTTTTCTAAATCAGTTCATATAAATCTACTTCATGTTAAGAAGTTGCCACATAAAACTACAGCACACTCATATACTATAATTTACGAAGTCATCCCAATTTTGTTGGATCCATGGGTTCGTTTTGAGAGAAGACGTGACAAGTAAGCAGCGTTTGGGTCCTGGAGGCAGTTCCCCAAGGCCAGAGCGAGGAGCCTGGAGGAAGGACTGTGTGTCAGCCGTGTGTGGCCCCGGGAGGGGACAGGGCCAGCGGGTGCCCGGGTGTGGCCTCGCAGGGTGGCCTTCACAGCGCTGCCCCGGGCCCCGTGCCAGGACGCAGACCCATCTTAAAAGTAGCAAAGCAACATGGAACTGGCTGCGGAAGTTTATTTACTACCTCCGGAGGTGACATGACAGTAAATGGTTTCCCATTACTGACTGTGTTCGCATTGGAGCCACAGGGCCACAGCGGTTGGAACGCTCCAGCTCCTGTGAGTACAGGTCCAAGCGGTGGCAAAGCCACCGGCCGAGGTCCCCGTCCTTGGGCCTGTCTGCATAAAGACGAGCTATTCGTCATGGACTTGCCTTGCTGGCGGACGGGCCATCATGGCCCCAGGCTCTCTGTCTTTCCTGGCCCAGTGTCCACTCCTGTCCACTCCGCTGTGGTTTCCATGGGCCACACAGGCCAGAGAAACAGTGCCGAGAGCCTTGATGCTGCAGCCCGAGCCACGCAGGCCTCCCTGAGAGGAGTGGAGACGGAGGCCTCAAGTCACGGTCTCATTTAAAATGTAAAGAAAAATAGTTTTCTGGTAAAGTAACAGAAAATGTTAGAAAACACAAAACTGCCCAAAGTAGACATTTTACAGCACTCCACTCTTCTGCAGCGTATGAGTGAAGTGAGACGCTCCCCTGACCTCTGGCCGTCCCCTGGGTCCCCACGGCTAACAGCTTGCCTGTCCCACTGCACTGTCCCTTGTTCCCCTCCGTCCAACCACATGCGTGTCACACGTGGAGTGTTATGGAGTTTCTACCATACTGGATCGGACCGTATGCATTGTCTGACAACATCTATTTATTCCTTAACAATATTTGACTTGGTTTTTTTTTTTCTAAATCAGTTCATATAAATCTACTTCATGTTAAGAAGTTGCCACATAAAACTACAGCACACTCATATACTATAATTTACGAAGTCATCCCAATTTTGTTGGATCCATGGGTTCGTTTTGAGAGAAGACGTGACAAGTAAGCAGCGTTTGGGTCCTGGAGGCAGTTCCCCAAGGCCAGAGCGAGGAGCCTGGAGGAAGGACTGTGTGTCAGCCGTGTGTGGCCCCGGGAGGGGACAGGGCCAGCGGGTGCCCGGGTGTGGCCTCGCAGGGTGGCCTTCACAGCGCTGCCCGGGCCCCCGTGCCAGGACGCAGACCCATCTTAAAAGTAGCAAAGCAACATGGAACTGGCTGCCGGAAGTTTATTTACTACCTCCGGAGGTGACATGACAGTAAATGGTTTCCCCATTACTGACTGTGTTCGCATTGGAGCCACAGGGCCACAGCGGTTGGAACGCTCCAGCTCCTGTGAGTACAGGTCCAAGCGGTGGCAAAGCCACCCGGCCGAGGTCCCCCGTCCCCCGGGAGCTGGATGTGCCCCATGCGAGCCGGGCAGGGCGGGGGCTTCAGCGCGGGAGCGAGGAGGAGAGAGGGGGAGCGGGGAGGGGGGAGACCCTGGTGGGAGTCCCCTGGCCCAGGCAGCCCTATGAGTGAAGCTGGGCTCCTTTGGGGCCTGAGTTCTGTCATCTTTCAAAAAGGAGCTGAAGTGGAATGGGCTGAGACCCCCTTTGTCCTCAGCTCCCCTGCTTCGTGGATGGGCTGCCTCGGGAGAGGAGCGGCTGGAGGCCGCCCAGCTACAGCTGGCGTCTGCAGTGGTCCCGAGGCCCCTCCAGCCTGGACGAGGGGCCCACAGGCCTCCAGGTGCTCCTGGGTGGGGGTGCCGCGCAGGTGTCCGGGCCAACCTGTCTGTGCATCCCGGCACGTGCTGCCGGCCGCTGTTGCAGGCCGTGGCTGCCTATCAGGAGAGCGAGAGCTCTGTTACAAAAATGTCTTGGATTGAAAAATGACACACCTTCACTCACACCTTTGCTGTCTGGCTCCGATGGTAAAGAATCTGCCTGCAGTGCGGGAGGCCTGGGTTTGATCCCTGGGTCGGGAAGGTCCCCTGGAAGAGGGAATGGCCACACACGCCAGTCTTCTTGCCCGGAGAATTCCACGGACAGAGGAGCCTGGTGGGCTACAGTGCATAGGGTCACAAAGAGTGGGACACGATGGAGTGACTAACACTCACACCAGATTTAGGTGCTTTTTTTTTTTTTTAAGGAAGATAAAACGTCAAAGTTGGTTTCCTCTGACCCCTTTTCTGCGGGAGCAAAGTCAGATGCTCACGAATGACCTTAATTTTCCCTAAGGTTCCTGGTGGCCTGGTCCTGTCCTCTCAAAGTCAGGCCTCCAGCAGTGAGGTCTCAGCCCTGGTTCCTCTAAGCCGGGCCTTCTCTGTCCTGGGAAACCCAGCCTCTCAGGAAACCTGGAGGCTGACGCAGCCAGACGACGCGGGGTGATGCAGCTCCTCTCCCTGGAGAGGGGACCCCTTCCCTTGGCTGGAGATGCCCTCTCTCCCTGTCAGGGCCAGCAAGTCAAGAGGGATTCATGTGCAGGGGTCTCTGGGAACATGATGTTGCTGGACCCCAGTGTCACCTCGAATTATGGAGGAAGGTTTCCTTCAAATTGTTTCCTGCGTGAGTGAGCGATGAGAGACGCGAGTCCTTTGTCCCATCCCCGGACTAACTTAGCCTCATTTCCTCCTTGCAAGCGCGGTTGCAAGAGTTACCGGTTGAGTCTGCTGTTGCAGATGGAAGACTCAGTGTCTGTCCAGTCACTGCGGCTGCTGCGGCGACTTGTGCTTTTGTTGTTTTCGGTTCTTTGGAATAGGGCTCCTGTGTAGCTCTGAGCCCAGAGGGGCTGGAGAAGTCTCTTCCCATTGTCCTCAGTGTCTAATGGTGCTAATAATGCCTAATCATCCTTGAAGATTACATACTCTCTGTAGACCATTCTGCAAATATAAGACAGAATTACTTAAGCTGTGCAGAGCTGGTTAGCGCACAACTAGTTCTCACAGAACTAGTTAGTGCAGTAGCCAGGTGGAGAGGCTTGGTTTGGGTGTTCTGTAATTTTCGTCTTTGTTTTCCGGAATGCGGCAGAAGCCCAGCTTCCTGGACCGTGTGCCTGATCTCCAGAGCAGAGCTTCCCTCTGTGTGTAGATTTGAGGCCTGTATCATAAACTGTGACCAGATATTTTTTGTCACAGCCTAGACTTTCTGCCCAAGCATGACATCTTGCAAACTGGCCTTGTGTCTGGAAAGGGCACATTGATCTGGCCTTTTGCACAAAACCCTTGAGCAACACCAAAGCCCGAGGGGGGTGAAGAGGTATCTGGGTCCTCGGGCTACAGGGGTTCATTCTTGTCTCCTCTGCCTTTCTGAGGTTCCAGTTATGGGGATGAGTGTCCCTGAAATTGCTGTTGGTCACAGAAGGAAAATTCTGGTGAAAACTAAGATGTCAGCCCCTGAGGGAGAAGGGTGAGGAGGTGGTCTTGTGTGCTGTGACCTGGCCGCCGCCAGCATGGGGCGGACGGGCCTTCTCTGTCCTGGGAAACCCAGCCTCTCAGGAAACCTGGAGGCTGACGCAGCCAGACGACGCGGGGTGATGCAGCTCCTCTCCCTGGAGAGGGGACCCCTTCCCTTGGCTGGAGATGCCCTCTCTCCCTGTCAGGGCCAGCAAGTCAAGAGGGATTCATGTGCAGGGGTCTCTGGGAACATGATGTTGCTGGACCCCAGTGTCACCTCGAATTATGGAGGAAGGTTTCCTTCAAATTGTTTCCTGCGTGAGTGAGCGATGAGAGACGCGAGTCCTTTGTCCCATCCCCGGACTAACTTAGCCTCATTTCCTCCTTGCAAGCGCGGTTGCAAGAGTTACCGGTTGAGTCTGCTGTTGCAGATGGAAGACTCAGTGTCTGTCCAGTCACTGCGGCTGCTGCGGCGACTTGTGCTTTTGTTGTTTTCGGTTCTTTGGAATAGGGCTCCTGTGTAGCTCTGAGCCCAGAGGGGCTGGAGAAGTCTCTTCCCATTGTCCTCAGTGTCTAATGGTGCTAATAATGCCTAATCATCCTTGAAGATTACATACTCTCTGTAGACCATTCTGCAAATATAAGACAGAATTACTTAAGCTGTGCAGAGCTGGTTAGCGCACAACTAGTTCTCACAGAACTAGTTAGTGCAGTAGCCAGGTGGAGAGGCTTGGTTTGGGTGTTCTGTAATTTTCGTCTTTGTTTTCCGGAATGCGGCAGAAGCCCAGCTTCCTGGACCGTGTGCCTGATCTCCAGAGCAGAGCTTCCCTCTGTGTGTAGATTTGAGGCCTGTATCATAAACTGTGACCAGATATTTTTTGTCACAGCCTAGACTTTCTGCCCAAGCATGACATCTTGCAAACTGGCCTTGTGTCTGGAAAGGGCACATTGATCTGGCCTTTTGCACAAAACCCTTGAGCAACACCAAAGCCCGAGGGGGGTGAAGAGGTATCTGGGTCCTCGGGCTACAGGGGTTCATTCTTGTCTCCTCTGCCTTTCTGAGGTTCCAGTTATGGGGATGAGTGTCCCTGAAATTGCTGTTGGTCACAGAAGGAAAATTCTGGTGAAAACTAAGATGTCAGCCCCTGAGGGAGAGAAGGGTGAGGAGGTGGTCTTTGTGTGCTGTGAGCTGGAGCCCCCAGATTCCGAAAATGCTCTTCCAGGAGCTCACCCACACAGGGCTCCAGGGCTGGACAGGCGGACCATGGGGCCCTGCAGACTGGGAACAGGCTTAACGAGAGCTGGAAGACCCAGAGCGCCGGGAGGAGGCCCGTGCTGTGTGTCCGGCTCCGCCCTGCTGGACGGGGGATCAGGTCAGCCTGCGCTGGCCCTGGTGTGCGCCGGGCTCCGTGGTCCGGCTCCAGCGACCGGGAGGCATCACTTGCCAGCCTCTGCGATCTTGCCGAGCCATCCCCGCCCCTCCTGAGGGAGCACCTACATTTTGGCCAAACATTAGGAATTGAATATTTAATGTTAAAAGAGAAACAGTTTGGAAGGCCTAGGAACCTCTTGTGTGCCTCATGGCACTTAGGAGATCCCTGGGCCCCCTTAAACAAAGAGCTCTGTTCTTCTAGAGCAATTACCAGAAGTAAAAAAGCAACGGTGCCAGGAAGATCTTTTAAAGGCGCCTCTGCAGAAGGAAGACGTGGTTCAGGCCGCCTGTGGGCAGATGGGTGGCCCTGGGAGGGCTTGTGGTTGGGAGCGCCTGATACCTTGGGAACCTGCAGCCAGGGTTCCTTCGAAAGCCAGGCTGTGGTTGGTGGCCACGTGGGTGCTGGCTGGCAAGGCCACCTGCCCCTCGACCACTGGATGGGCATCTGTCATCTAGCCCGCCTGCCTGCATCTTCAGAGGCGGGCTGTAGTTAGATTAGCCAAGCACTGGAATTCACTAAAATGGTTGCGCCTCATGAAGTCAGTTTGCTTGTGAGCGGCCCTTTGCTTACGGGCAAGGTTGCTGGCACCCTGGCTTCCACGCTGTTCTCTGGTTCCCAGGTGGCCTTATCCACAGCACCTGCACCAGTGCCTCCAGGGAGCCATGTCCACCGGAAGTCCCGGCTGCTGGGTCCTTCAGGCTGGCGCCTCCCTCACTGAATTTGCAGGGTCCTCACTGCACCCTGGGGGCTTCACTGAGTTGCTCAAGTGACCTTAGGAAGGAGGGGGCAGGGAGGTCAGCGGAGGCCGGTGGCCCCTTGTCTCGTGAGATCGTGTGCCCCCTCCAAGGGACTGCTCTGTGGCCTTTGTCCTCCTCACTGCGCGAGGTCGTCCGGCCTCCTTGCCCACTGCCCAGGATGACCTCATGTCACCCCTCTGCAGTTTTGTTTCCTCCCTTCTCCTTCCCTCCCTGTAAGACAGGCTCCGGCCTTCCCTGTGGAAGATGCTGGACTCACCCTCTTGGCAGAACATAGCTTTTGGGTGATATTAGGAGGCTTCTCGCTCTCTTCATTTTCACCCTCCCAGATTCATGATGTGTGGGACGAGGGAGGAGAGCTGCCTTAGTATCTGTAAAAATAATCAAGTCCCCGAGACTTTACTTTCATCCTTATGACCACATGAATCATTTACCTGAAAACATGAGATAAGATCCCACTAGTATTTCTGTGTTTTTCTGTCTTCAGATAGCATTATGTCTGAAGAGCCTTCCGTGTTAGAGCACAGAGATGAACTTCATTCTGTTCAGTCTTTGCGTACAATGCTCTTCTTGTTTAGTACTAAGTCCTGTCGAACTCTTTGCCTTCCTGTGGACTGTAGACCCCCAGGCTCCTCTGTCCATAGGCCTTCCCAGGCAAGAACACTGGAGTGGGTTGCCATTTCCTTCTCTGGGGGTCTTTCCAAATGAGGGATCGAATGCGAGTCTCTCGTGTCTGGTGCATTGGCAGGGGGATTCTTTACCCGGCAGAATGTTTTCCTCTGCTTGACTTTTTTCACTTAGCATCATACCCTTGAGTTCCTGCAAATGGCAGGAGTTCCTGTTCCCTGCAGCATTATTCAGGGCAACCTAGACAGGAAACTAAGTAAGCGTCCCAGGCAGAGGAGTAGATAAAGGATGCAGGGTCTATCCATACAGAGGAATATTATTCAACCTTACAAAGAAGGTGCTGCCGCCCTTTACAACCCTACAGATGAGCCTCGAGGGCCTACATCAGGGACTAGGTCCGACAGAGAAAGACAGACGCTTCTAGACCCTCTTTCTGACACAGCTCCGTGCTTCATCACTTCACTCGGGCTCAAAGGTCTGCATTCCTTCCCAAGGAAAATTTTTTCTGAAAATATTTCTCCCCCCTTTTTTAGGGTTTTCATCCTGACAGAGATGAAATGCTCTCTCCCTGAGGTCTAGCATTTCAAGGTCACCCCGTTGGAACACGAGCATCCTTATAACCAGCAGCCACGGAGCTACCTCCTTGTCTGCAGTGAGGCCCTCTGACCCGGAAGCCCTGCCGCACCTCCCCCGCCTTGACCCAAAGGCTCATTTTCCTCCCGGATCCCTCCTTGCTGTTCTGGCAAAGAGAACTTGCTGTGAGTTGGGTATTCTGACTTTTTCCTTTGCAGAGGATAAAGAGAATAATTTGTTTTTAAAATGAAAAAAAGTTTTAAGGTGACTAAGTATCCTTTTAAATTTTAGAGCAGGAGCTTAATTCCAAAACACACTTACAAATTTATAGCCTGTTGCCGAGGCTAAATATGACAGCGTGACCTTTTATCATTTTATTACTGGGTTGGCTGACAGGTCTGAATCCGTGTCAAGCCGGTTCTTTCCAGCGCCATGGGGTGAGTCATGCGAGGCTGCAGGCGGGGAGCCCGGGCACGGCCGCGCGCGCCAGCCCTGGCCTGGGCTCCTGAGGCCTCAGGACGCCGTGAGCTCGTGAAACCCACAAGCCGCTTTCTCAGGGGTTTCAGTAGCTCCCCCAGGAGACCCTTCCAGCACGACCAGCGAGCAGGCAGAGTCCACGCCCCGCGCGTGGTCTCTGGAGGACAGGTGGTCTCTGCTCGAGGAGCTGGAAGCATCTGGGGACACTAGTGACATCGCTGCTTGCGGGGGAGAATCTGCGAGGCCGGTCACTCCAGAACCGACTGTCTGCTCCCTAGAGACCTGCTTCACGTCACGGAGTCTGCAGGAGAACGAGGAAAACGCCCACTGATGTCCATTTGAGGCTCATAGAGCACGATCCTGTGCCTGGCTCTGGGCCAGGCGCTGTGAATTCAGTCCAGGCCTTGGAGGACCAGGCGTGGTTCCCACTCCCCTGGAATTCAGTCCCCGGACCAGCAACCACGACACCTCAGACAATCGCATTCCCTCTTTCTGACACAGCTCCGTGCTTCATCACTTCACTCGGGCTCAAAGGTCTGCATTCCTTCCCAAGGAAAATTTTTTCTGAAAATATTTCTCCCCCCTTTTTTAGGGTTTTCATCCTGACAGAGATGAAATGCTCTCTCCCTGAGGTCTAGCATTTCAAGGTCACCCCGTTGGAACACGAGCATCCTTATAACCAGCAGCCACGGAGCTACCTCCTTGTCTGCAGTGAGGCCCTCTGACCCGGAAGCCCTGCCGCACCTCCCCCGCCTTGACCCAAAGGCTCATTTTCCTCCCGGATCCCTCCTTGCTGTTCTGGCAAAGAGAACTTGCTGTGAGTTGGGTATTCTGACTTTTTCCTTTGCAGAGGATAAAGAGAATAATTTGTTTTTAAAATGAAAAAAAGTTTTAAGGTGACTAAGTATCCTTTTAAATTTTAGAGCAGGAGCTTAATTCCAAAACACACTTACAAATTTATAGCCTGTTGCCGAGGCTAAATATGACAGCGTGACCTTTTATCATTTTATTACTGGGTTGGCTGACAGGTCTGAATCCGTGTCAAGCCGGTTCTTTCCAGCGCCATGGGGTGAGTCATGCGAGGCTGCAGGCGGGGAGCCCGGGCACGGCCGCGCGCGCCAGCCCTGGCCTGGGCTCCTGAGGCCTCAGGACGCCGTGAGCTCGTGAAACCCACAAGCCGCTTTCTCAGGGGTTTCAGTAGCTCCCCCAGGAGACCCTTCCAGCACGACCAGCGAGCAGGCAGAGTCCACGCCCCGCGCGTGGTCTCTGGAGGACAGGTGGTCTCTGCTCGAGGAGCTGGAAGCATCTGGGGACACTAGTGACATCGCTGCTTGCGGGGGAGAATCTGCGAGGCCGGTCACTCCAGAACCGACTGTCTGCTCCCTAGAGACCTGCTTCACGTCACGGAGTCTGCAGGAGAACGAGGAAAACGCCCACTGATGTCCATTTGAGGCTCATAGAGCACGATCCTGTGCCTGGCTCTGGGCCAGGCGCTGTGAATTCAGTCCAGGCCTTGGAGGACCAGGCGTGGTTCCCACTCCCCTGGAATTCAGTCCCCGGACCAGCAACCACGACACCTCAGACACGAGCAGGAAGGGACAGTGGCGGGGCGGCCGAGGGAAGGCTGAGGCCCAGGAAGGCACCGTGAGTGCCCCTGAGCAGATGAGTGCTCAGGAAGGATGGTCCTGTGGCTCCTGTTTGGGCTGAGACCTGACGGGGAGATAGGATTTAACTGAGGACGAGGGATGACTGCCAAGGGGAGGGGAGGGCCCTTGCTGGTGGCGGGCTGGGAGAACCAAGGGCAGAGATCCTGGGGTCATGATGGGGATGAAGCTATGGCCAGGGGAGGGGCAGACCACCGAGTGCCCTTGGACTTTGGGAGGGGCCAAGGTGAGCTGCCCACAGGTTCTCGGCAGAGGGTGAACTGATCAGAGTTGCACTCAGTCGAGAACTAGGTATCTACCATGTAGAGAGCACAGGCAGGGCACCAGCCAGGTCTGGGGGGACCGGTTGGAGGTGGGGGCCAAGGCAGGCAGCGTCTCCAGGAGGAGGGGAGGCAGGTCTCTCGACTCAGAGATGGATCTTCCCAGGGAGTGAGAGGCAGGAAAGCTGAGGATAGATCTTGTTTAGGCAACACTGGCAGAGAATGAGGTTTGGGGTGGAAATTTAGGAGTTTTGATGTGCACAATGTTGAGATAGAAGTATATATTCCTAAAAACCTTGTGGAGACCCTGAGGACCATGGACTGTGTTGGTGAGGGTCTCAGAAGAGAGTGGAGCTAGGATTTGGGAATTCTCAGTCAGGGAGATAGTGAGACAGTGAACTGTGGGTGAACTTGGAGAAGCCTCAGTGTTTAATGATGGGGCGGAGGAGGATGCGCCAGCAGCGGGGATGGAGAGGAAAATGCAGGAGGGAACCAAGAGAATAGACTTTTCCTGGAAACCGACAGAAGGTGTTGTTTCAAGAAGGAGGGAACGTGCGCAGTGGAGCCAAACGCTCCAGATGGCTGAACAGAAGAGGACGGGTCGGATTCCACTGGACTGAGCAACTCAGAGATTCCCAGTAACCTCAGGAGAGGGACTTCAGAACCTTTGGCTCTGGGCCCCCAGGCGCTGTGAATTCAGTCCAGGCCTTGGAGGACCAGGCGTGGTTCCCACTCCCCTGGAATTCAGTCCCCGGACCAGCAACCACGACACCTCAGACACGAGCAGGAAGGGACAGTGGCGGGGCGGCCGAGGGAAGGCTGAGGCCCAGGAAGGCACCGTGAGTGCCCCTGAGCAGATGAGTGCTCAGGAAGGATGGTCCTGTGGCTCCTGTTTGGGCTGAGACCTGACGGGGAGATAGGATTTAACTGAGGACGAGGGATGACTGCCAAGGGGAGGGGAGGGCCCTTGCTGGTGGCGGGCTGGGAGAACCAAGGGCAGAGATCCTGGGGTCATGATGGGGATGAAGCTATGGCCAGGGGAGGGGCAGACCACCGAGTGCCCTTGGACTTTGGGAGGGGCCAAGGTGAGCTGCCCACAGGTTCTCGGCAGAGGGTGAACTGATCAGAGTTGCACTCAGTCGAGAACTAGGTATCTACCATGTAGAGAGCACAGGCAGGGCACCAGCCAGGTCTGGGGGGACCGGTTGGAGGTGGGGGCCAAGGCAGGCAGCGTCTCCAGGAGGAGGGGAGGCAGGTCTCTCGACTCAGAGATGGATCTTCCCAGGGAGTGAGAGGCAGGAAAGCTGAGGATAGATCTTGTTTAGGCAACACTGGCAGAGAATGAGGTTTGGGGTGGAAATTTAGGAGTTTTGATGTGCACAATGTTGAGATAGAAGTATATATTCCTAAAAACCTTGTGGAGACCCTGAGGACCATGGACTGTGTTGGTGAGGGTCTCAGAAGAGAGTGGAGCTAGGATTTGGGAATTCTCAGTCAGGGAGAGAGTGTGAGACAGTGAACTGTGGGTGAACTTGGAGAAGCCTCAGTGTTTAATGATGGGGCGGAGGAGGATGCGCCAGCAGCGGGGATGGAGAGGAAAATGCAGGAGGGAACCAAGAGAATAGACTTTTCCTGGAAACCGACAGAAGGTGTTGTTTCAAGAAGGAGGGAACGTGCGCAGTGGAGCCAAACGCTCCAGATGGCTGAACAGAAGAGGACGGGTCGGATTCCACTGGACTGAGCAACTCAGAGATTCCCAGTAACCTCAGGAGAGGGACTTCAGAACCTAAAGGGACGTCCCAGTGCTGTGAGCTTTTTACCCAACACAGGATGGAATGATACAGAGAACCCCGCTATACATTTAGACCACAGACGAAAGCTGCCCTCTGTCCTGGCTGAGTTCACAAAAGAGAATGCTTTTGGGAAGAAAGTTTGTACCTTTCTGGACAAACAGCGGTGCAGGGGGCAAGGCAGACATCCAAGCACAGAGACAGTGCGATGGGAAGACCTGCCCTTCAGCCCCGGTCGGCCCGGCTTTAGCCGTGCTGTTGGCGGTGGGTCTGCCCCAGGCTGGGCTGCAGCTCCTGTGTGTCTGGGGCTGCCGGTGAGGACACTTCCTGGAGCCCTTTATTGGCTGGGGGACTAAGGCCCCGTTCCCCTGCTGGCTGCATGCCAAGGGAGGGACTGATGCAACTTCTTTGGGTTTCCATTTTTTTTTCACTCGAAAATGAGGCTGCTCTAGGTCCCTTGTAACTGAGCGGTGTTCTGCAGGGCCTTCCCAGGACAGAGCCCTCTGCTTCATGTCCTCTGCCCGGCTTGCCTCGATAAAGGAACTTTAGTCTCCTAGGCCTCCCCGGAGATCCAAAGACTAAATTTCATCAGAGAAGTGGGAAGACACAGAAAGAGTCAAGCAAGGCAACCTAAGACTTCAGCCATTGAACAGAGTCATGGACCTTTAGTTCCTCCTCAGGGGCTGGAGCTGATATTCTGGGCCAGGCCCTGCGATTGGGCTGCAGATACTGAAACCCCCAGCAGCAGGAAAAAGTTAACTATATGCTGACCTCAAGCACACAGACTCCGGACGTGCTGGAACCAGAGAGCTGACAATGCTGACCCCCGAGTACCTCACCTCCTGCCAATCAGAAGAAATTCCTAGTTGAGTCCAAAATGCAACCGTGGTCAGACAGGAGAAAGTCCACGAGCTGATCACACCCTCTAAACTCCCGCCCCTGACGCTGGTCCTTCGGGAGTTCAGGTCTTTGAGCATGAGCTATGTGGACTCTCTCTTCACACCTGCAAGAAACACTGCACTTTCGCTCCCCACAACCCGGTGCCAATAGATTGGCTGAACAGAAGAGGACGGGTCGGATTCCACTGGACTGAGCAACTCAGAGATTCCCAGTAACCTCAGGAGAGGGACTTCAGAACCTAAAGGGACGTCCCAGTGCTGTGAGCTTTTTACCCAACACAGGATGGAATGATACAGAGAACCCCGCTATACATTTAGACCACAGACGAAAGCTGCCCTCTGTCCTGGCTGAGTTCACAAAAGAGAATGCTTTTGGGAAGAAAGTTTGTACCTTTCTGGACAAACAGCGGTGCAGGGGGCAAGGCAGACATCCAAGCACAGAGACAGTGCGATGGGAAGACCTGCCCTTCAGCCCGGTCGGCCCGGCTTTAGCCGTGCTGTTGGCGGTGGGTCTGCCCCAGGCTGGGCTGCAGCTCCTGTGTGTCTGGGGCTGCCGGTGAGGACACTTCCTGGAGCCCTTTATTGGCTGGGGGACTAAGGCCCCGTTCCCCTGCTGGCTGCATGCCAAGGGAGGGACTGATGCAACTTCTTTGGGTTTCCATTTTTTTTTCACTCGAAAATGAGGCTGCTCTAGGTCCCTTGTAACTGAGCGGTGTTCTGCAGGGCCTTCCCAGGACAGAGCCCTCTGCTTCATGTCCTCTGCCCGGCTTGCCTCGATAAAGGAACTTTAGTCTCCTAGGCCTCCCCGGAGATCCAAAGACTAAATTTCATCAGAGAAGTGGGAAGACACAGAAAGAGTCAAGCAAGGCAACCTAAGACTTCAGCCATTGAACAGAGTCATGGACCTTTAGTTCCTCCTCAGGGGCTGGAGCTGATATTCTGGGCCAGGCCCTGCGATTGGGCTGCAGATACTGAAACCCCCAGCAGCAGGAAAAAGTTAACTATATGCTGACCTCAAGCACACAGACTCCGGACGTGCTGGAACCAGAGAGCTGACAATGCTGACCCCCGAGTACCTCACCTCCTGCCAATCAGAAGAAATTCCTAGTTGAGTCCAAAATGCAACCGTGGTCAGACAGGAGAAAGTCCACGAGCTGATCACACCCTCTAAACTCCCGCCCCTGACGCTGGTCCCTTCGGGAGTTCAGGTCTTTTGAGCATGAGCTATGTGGACTCCTCTCTTCACACCTGCAAGAAACACTGCACTTTCGCTCCCCACAACCCGGTGCCAATAGATTGGCTTTATGGTAGTTTGGTAACATGCCCTCCCCAAGGTCATGTGTAGTTTTGAAGTGGTAATAATTAGCTTCCTCAAGGTGAATGTCTAATTTTGTCTGCTCCATGAAGCCAATCAGGCATTGACTCTAACATCCTCATCCCCAGACGGGCAAATCCTTTATACACTTTTCTACGAGCACACAGCTTTGTCTCCCTACCCCCGGCCCCTTCCTCCTCTGTGGCCGTGAGCTATCTCCATCCCTCCATGGTGGGTGAGATTGTTTTTACCCTTGTGGGGCTGTCTCTGTGTAATTGTGGTCTCTCTGAAACACCAAGGCCCAATTTTCAGAAACAAACACAGCAGGGATCGGACAATGATTCCCTGGTTTCATAAAGCCTCTGAGGAACATTAGACAATGTTCATGATAGAAGTAAAACTCAATTATCTTCCATGCCAGAGGTTTCCATGTCTCATAAGAGATTCCACGGAGGACCACTGGGTCCTTCAGCGATGTTTGCAAACCTCGAAGTGCTGGTGTTGTTCAGTGGGGTCATGTTAGTTTATGACTTTGAGTGGGTCTATCAAAACCACCTAGTCCTACTGTTGCTGCATTTTGGCCTCACCTAGGAAAAAAAAGCATAGGAGGGAACTAACTTAGCAGCAAAGCAATAGATACTCTCTTTTTTAAAAAAGGATAATACATTTGTATTTTTGAAAATTTCTAATTTTATTGGAACCCAGGGGCTGGAGCTGATATTCTGGGCCAGGCCCTGCGATTGGGCTGCAGATACTGAAACCCCAGCAGCAGGAAAAAGTTAACTATATGCTGACCTCAAGCACACAGACTCCGGACGTGCTGGAACCAGAGAGCTGACAATGCTGACCCCCGAGTACCTCACCTCCTGCCAATCAGAAGAAATTCCTAGTTGAGTCCAAAATGCAACCGTGGTCAGACAGGAGAAAGTCCACGAGCTGATCACACCCTCTAAACTCCCGCCCCTGACGCTGGTCCCTTCGGGAGTTCAGGTCTTTTGAGCATGAGCTATGTGGACTCCTCTCTTCACACCTGCAAGAAACACTGCACTTTCGCTCCCCACAACCCGGTGCCAATAGATTGGCTTTATGGTAAGTTTGGTAACATGCCCTCCCCCAAGGTCATGTGTAGTTTTGAAGTGGTAATAATTAGCTTCCTCAAGGTGAATGTCTAATTTTGTCTGCTCCATGAAGCCAATCAGGCATTGACTCTAACATCCTCATCCCCAGACGGGCAAATCCTTTATACACTTTTCTACGAGCACACAGCTTTGTCTCCCTACCCCCGGCCCCTTCCTCCTCTGTGGCCGTGAGCTATCTCCATCCCTCCATGGTGGGTGAGATTGTTTTTACCCTTGTGGGGCTGTCTCTGTGTAATTGTGGTCTCTCTGAAACACCAAGGCCCAATTTTCAGAAACAAACACAGCAGGGATCGGACAATGATTCCCTGGTTTCATAAAGCCTCTGAGGAACATTAGACAATGTTCATGATAGAAGTAAAACTCAATTATCTTCCATGCCAGAGGTTTCCATGTCTCATAAGAGATTCCACGGAGGACCACTGGGTCCTTCAGCGATGTTTGCAAACCTCGAAGTGCTGGTGTTGTTCAGTGGGGTCATGTTAGTTTATGACTTTGAGTGGGTCTATCAAAACCACCTAGTCCTACTGTTGCTGCATTTTGGCCTCACCTAGGAAAAAAAAGCATAGGAGGGAACTAACTTAGCAGCAAAGCAATAGATACTCTCTTTTTTAAAAAAGGATAATACATTTGTATTTTTGAAAATTTCTAATTTTATTGGTGCTTAGTTGATCTACAATGTTGTGTTAGTTCCAGGTGTACAGTAGAGTGATTCAGTTATACACACACACACACACACACACACACACACACACACACACACACACGTATCTTTGTTTTTCTTTTTTAAAAACTTAGTTGGAGGATAACTACTTTACACTATTGTGATGGTTTTTTTTTTTTATCATACTTCAGTAGGAATTGGCCACAGGTGTACATGTGTCTCCTTCACCCTAAACCCTCCTCCCACCTTCCCATTGAGGTTATTTACCTTCCCAAGGACCTAGGGCTTGCTCATCAAATTTCCAATCACAGTACATCCACGAGTCTGGACACCAAGGACAAGCTGTGAGTGGAGGGGGAGGGTCCCTCAGGTTCCCTGTGATCTCAAGATGGACCCGTCTTTCATGTTTCAATCTGCGACCTACTGACTGGAGTGGAGGAAGACTGTCGTCCAGAAAGCCAATCCTATATGAAAGGCTCTTGCTGTCTGTCCCCCAGGTTTGGAGAACTGATTTAACACCCTGGCATGTCTCTGTTCTTCATGGATGAAGTGGCCAGGGAGCTGGATGACCTCACCTCTTCCCAGAAAGTGGAGACGGTCAGTAACCTTGAGGCAGCCCAAGGCTGCGAGGGGGTCTGGACGCCAAGCCACAGTCTCCACTGCCGCCACGGTGGATCTAATATCCTAGTTAATGTCCTCATTTCCCTGTTTATGGCCGGTCCAAGGCTGCCCTCCTGTCAACCAGCCCTGCACTGGTGGGAGAGGCTTGCCTGATGGGGAACACAGGCCTTTGACCCTGAGGTCTGGCCTGCCAGGGGCCTCGCTGTGTCAGGCGTGTGGCTATGGATGGTGGTGTTTTCGGCTGTCATGGAGCACAGAGCACCTGCAGGGGCCAGTTGGGTCCTGTTAGTGCAGAAGGCAGAAGTGAAGGTGTAAGTAAGCCTGACCCCATGACCCCATGTCTGGGGGCCCAGGCTTCTCGACCCGCAGCGTTTCCATGCCGTGTTTCACAGTTTTGTCTCCAGGGAGCAACAGAAGCAGAACCACACTTGAAAACCACCGCTCCTGGCTCCTCTCCTGATGCGTCAGCCTCTTCAGTTGGCCTCAGCCCCACGATATGCGTTTCCATAGTGTTTCCTGGCTCACGGCTCTTGGAGCATTCAGTTTACGGGGGTGAAACCTCCGCAGGATCTTTCCAGCTGGACATTTGAAAGTGAAGGGAAACGATCATATCTTAGACTAAAAAATCCACTCGACCTTGTATCAGCTTGGAAAACGGAGAATACAGAGTTATAAAATCTCAACACCAGACCTCTAAGCCATCATCTAAACTTGCTTTGGAGATTAAAAAAGAATTCCAAAGTCTCGAAATGACCTGCTTTACCATGATCGTAAAAAGATGGGTTGACATGTAAGTGCTTAATATATGTGAGGTGCTATGTGAGCGTTTTATTTGCATGACCTCTTAGTCTACGGATGAGAAACATCTCTAAGTGGAAACCAAGCTGGGCCTCAGAACCAAGGTTGTGTGATGGCAGAGGCTGGGCTGACCATGCTGTGTACCCGTTCCCAGAGCCAGTGGGAGCAGGTGACCCTGGAGGTGATGTTTCCACAGGTGTGCACCCTCGATCCAGGCAGAAGAGCTGTGCCTGGCCACACCTATGCCAAACACACTGAGATGTCAAACATCAAAAGCCCGTAAAAGTGTTGTGAACTAAATCTAAGAATAAGACCTGGATTTCAGCAAGCAGCCCTGAGGGTCGCAGACCTCTACTTTTTAGGGAAGCGTTTTGAAAGCACTTCGTCTCCAAACCAATGTAGAGGCATTCCCAGCCAGCAACTCGAGGATTTAAACTATATGCTGGCTTAGTTAAAATATTTAGATCACAGGCAGGAAATGAGATATTGTTTCTCTACTGAGATCTTTTCCAAAGAAATACCGTCTTTGTCAAGTAGCTTGGTAGACAGAGGATGGTAAAATATCTGATACCTGGGTCTGTTCAGTGGATACAAGTGATCATTTTCCCTTTAGATGAGCAGAGCTCTTGTGAGCTGATGACCAGGATGGGAGCATCTGTTCACAGGATGATCATTTACTCACTTATCTACAGTTTATTGAGCGTCTACTGCTCGCCAGACGGGCAGCTTGTGGCCATGGGCGTGCATAGTACAGGGACAGCGCTCTGTATGTTGCAGATTGTTTAAAAATGTTACTGAGCAAGTGACCCTATGGTGCCTCTGTAGAACTAGTGTCTCTAGAAATTTCCCATTCTCTGCTGTAATTCTTTTTACTACTGAGAGCTTGAAACAATTGCATCAAAGGTCTGGATGTGATCCTGCAGTTATAGAGTGTTAGGTCTGGAAGTACATCACAGAGGCTTTCTTTAGCCTTCAGACCAGGAAGCAGGTCAGGGCACGAGGGAGTTGGACGAGGCCATGGGGCTTGAGCGGGGTGGGAGGGGTGGAAACCCAGGTTTCTGATCTGCATCTTGTTCTTCTCTTACTGAGCATGCTACTGGAAAAAGGCATGTGTATCACATGGATGAGATGAGCCTCTTTAATCCATTCTATTACTGAGGTCACCACTGAAGAAAGCCATGAGGTCACATGGATGAGATGAGTCTGTTGAGTCCACTCCAGGTGCATGACAAAGCAATGTTTCTTAGAAAGCTTATCTTCCTTCAAATGTCTCCAAGAGTTGAATATGCACTGTCAAGAAATTCTCTATAAAGAAGCAAACTATCTCATAAACTACAAAGTTAAGCTCAATAGGTAGCTTAATCCCATATCTGCTTTGGGTTTTTCTTTAGTGAAAAAGAGGAACCATTGATGATTACATTGATTTTTATAAATGTTCACAATGATAGCAATAAGTCGCCCTAGCTTTTGTAAACTTGGGGGGTGTATTTCGAGGTTTCTTGAAGGGGCAAGTCGTTGTTTGGTTTTACATTAGACACACAGACGTCTGATCCAGGCTGAGTCTACCTATGCTTGTCCTTCCCTCTGTATCACACACACAGCTCTTCGGTTTCCCTCGGAAGCAGGCTGAGATCTACAGGGAGAAGAGTGGACGGAGGCTCTGGCGCATCGCCTGTCCCAGGTGAGGGTGCAGGGATGGGTGGAGACCGCGAACCTCTGGGGACTGCAACGCTAGGGCCAGGCAGCTCTTCAGTCAGGTCTTGAGGTCCTGCTCTTGGATCCCACACTCTGCCTCATCGTGGGAGGGTTCCTCTGGGAAGGGAGTGTGACCCAGGGTGAAGTGGCTCTTCCAGTTGAGGGCAGTTCCTGAAGCAACTGAGACAGGGCACACTGTGATCCTACAATGGTGCTCGGGTGGGACCCTCAGAAGAATGACATTGGTTTGGCAACTCTGTTGTTCCATCAGATAACTTTTGGAAGATGGGCGACTGAAGTCATTGGGGAAGTGAGAGTTGGTGAGTTATTGTTATTATTTGGATTATGTGCAAAGTAGTTAATAAGGCTGAAGATGGAGAGATGAGCTATGACTTGAGTTTGTCTCTGTGGTAGTTTTGAAAGGTGGTCATTATCTTTTATCAGGAGGAATTGGTGCGAGTGGCCTGAGTAGTCCCCTTCTTGATCGGCTGGAGTCGTGTTGGGAAACCTGATGAACAGTGACGGCAGAGGCACTGCTGCACTGAAACTTTTTATAAAGATCGACTTTCCAGCAGGATTTGGAAAAAGTTTTTCACTGACTTACCAAATGCCTGGATGATGAGAGTGAAAATTAATAATATGAAGTTGCTCAACGCTCAGATGGGGTGGCTGGGGGCTGACTCCAGGCCCTGGAAAAGTGTAAGAAAGAGAAATCAGAGAATAGTTGTAGATTTAGAATGGCAAACTATTCCAAATATTGACTCTAAAAATGATACATCTTCAATATCCTTTTTTTTGATTTATTTTATACCTGAGTCCTAAGGTGTAATTCAAGATACTTGTAACAGATGTGTGCTACATGATCACATGTGGTCCTCAGTGACCTCAGCTCCCATCTGATTCCATCTGATCCTGCCTTTTGCCAAAAGTAGGTATTACAGATCTGCTGTCAAAAAATCTGGAAAAAAAAACGCAACAGAGGGTCCAGGAGCCAAAGCACTGTATGGATGATGTTCCCACCATCAAAACCAGACACATCCTCTGTCTCCCTAGGTTGTCCTTGTGGTCCTTGCTTCTCTCATGACACTGCCCTGTCTCCACCATCTGTCTGCGGTGGGAGCAAAGCCAGGTCTCTGCTCTGCGTCCCATTACTGGTAGACTAACATCTCTTTCTTTACACCCCTTCATTCTTGTTTTTTGCATCCTGACTCTGCTTCTCAGTTCACAGGTGGTGGGGGAGAAGGACACATCATCTCATGGTCCACAATGTCATGTCGTTAAGATGGGGACAAGTCTTCCTCATAATTTTCTGAATAATTGACAAGATGCTCTGTACAAAGAGAGACCAACTCAGACTCTAACCAGATGGCAGAGTTCCAATAACAAATGGCTGGGAAGGACCATTTGATTCCCCAAACTTGGATCTGGTATTGTCCTTGATTCAGGTGTCTCCAGCTGGGGCCAGGGTCAGGGGCTGGACCAGGAGCTCAAATGCCACCCTGTGTGCCTGGCAGACACCTGAAGGGGCTTGATGATGGTAACCACAGCATTGCCCTTCCCCACTTTATTTTACGACCGGTTTGTCAGACTCAGAGTTTCTCTTCACCCAGTAAGGTGCTTCTCCTAGAATTCCCCAAGGACCCTGTGCAGTTAGGCAGGCCTGTGTGAAGAGCAAATGGAACTCATCTGGCTCACAGTAGAGAGGCAGGACAGCCTCAGGGGAGTGCTTGGTGGGTGTCTGTTTAATTTTGTTTGACCTCCTGTCTTGATGGGAGCCTGGCCTGGGACTTCTGTGGGCAGGCCTGTCGCTGTGTTCTTCCTGTGAATGCTTTCCATGCGTGTGTGCATCCATGTGCATGCTTGGTCATGTCCAACTCTCTGTGACCCCATGGGCTATAGCCTACCAGACTCCCCTGTCCTTGGGGTTACTTGTAACAGATGTGTGCTACATGATCACATGTGGTCCTCAGTGACCTCAGCTCCCATCTGATTCCATCTGATCCTGCCTTTTGCCAAAAGTAGGTATTACAGATCTGCTGTCAAAAAATCTGGAAAAAAAAACGCAACAGAGGGTCCAGGAGCCAAAGCACTGTATGGATGATGTTCCCACCATCAAAACCAGACACATCCTCTGTCTCCCTAGGTTGTCCTTGTGGTCCTTGCTTCTCTCATGACACTGCCCTGTCTCCACCATCTGTCTGCGGTGGGAGCAAAGCCAGGTCTCTGCTCTGCGTCCCATTACTGGTAGACTAACATCTCTTTCTTTACACCCCTTCATTCTTGTTTTTTGCATCCTGACTCTGCTTCTCAGTTCACAGGTGGTGGGGGAGAAGGACACATCATCTCATGGTCCACAATGTCATGTCGTTAAGATGGGGACAAGTCTTCCTCATAATTTTCTGAATAATTGACAAGATGCTCTGTACAAAGAGAGACCAACTCAGACTCTAACCAGATGGCAGAGTTCCAATAACAAATGGCTGGGAAGGACCATTTGATTCCCCAAACTTGGATCTGGTATTGTCCTTGATTCAGGTGTCTCCAGCTGGGGCCAGGGTCAGGGGCTGGACCAGGAGCTCAAATGCCACCCTGTGTGCCTGGCAGACACCTGAAGGGGCTTGATGATGGTAACCACAGCATTGCCCTTCCCCACTTTATTTTACGACCGGTTTGTCAGACTCAGAGTTTCTCTTCACCCAGTAAGGTGCTTCTCCTAGAATTCCCCAAGGACCCTGTGCAGTTAGGCAGGCCTGTGTGAAGAGCAAATGGAACTCATCTGGCTCACAGTAGAGAGGCAGGACAGCCTCAGGGGAGTGCTTGGTGGGTGTCTGTTTAATTTTGTTTGACCTCCTGTCTTGATGGGAGCCTGGCCTGGGACTTCTGTGGGCAGGCCTGTCGCTGTGTTCTTCCTGTGAATGCTTTCCATGCGTGTGTGCATCCATGTGCATGCTTGGTCATGTCCAACTCTCTGTGACCCCATGGGCTATAGCCTACCAGACTCCCCTGTCCTTGGGGTTCTCCAGGCAAGAATACTGGAGTGGGGTGCTATTTCCTTCTCCAGGGAATCTTCCCAAAGCAGGGATCAAACTCACATCTCTTATGTCTCCTGCATTGGCAGGTGGGTTCTTTATCACCAGGACCACCTGGGAAGCCCTTGGTATTCATTGTTATCCTACAGTATCCAAAACTTGAATGGCCAGGTGAATTGCCCCAACCGTGCTTTCCCTTCCTAAGAAGCTGTCACTATTTGGGGGGCTGATGACTCAGAGCACCTGTGGGGAAGCCCAGTCTCCAGGAGCAGTGGTTTGTCTGGTTGTTTTTGCAGCTCCAGGACCCTCTGGGGAGCGCTGCTGATCCCAGGAATCTGGCTGCTGAGGCTGTGCAGTCTTCCTGCTGTGGCTCACACGTGGAACTTCCCTCTTGCACATGCTGCTAAGAGTGGTATTGTTACGTAGATCTGTGGGTGCCTCTCAGAGAGACAACACCCAACCAGCCAGTCCTAGGGACGCACACATCCCATGCGTTCTCCAAGGTCACCTTTAAGGAACGACGCCTGCGGAAATCCATGGACAAAGATGCTGAAGTTAAAAACATCACTCCCAACAACATACTCCAAAAACGCATCAGAGAGAAATCTGAAGTGCCATCTCTAGTATTTATGAAGGTACAAAAGGCCAGATAATAGAATAAATAACAGAGAGGTGACAACTCAACTAAAAATCCCCTAAAAATCCATTTTAATGTAAAAAATGACTGTGTTTATCCATTGTGTGTTGTATCCTCACCAGATTGCCTAAATCCTGACAAAGGCATGTCACAAATTTAAACCTGGGAAAAAGAGCAAATCGAGAGTTAGAGTAGAGCGCCATGCTCATGGATAGCTTGTGAAGTCCGTGGCGGTTCACAGAGCCGGTAACAGAAGGGGAAACTGGCCAAGTCCTGAGCTTGGCTTTCGTTCTGGTTACCTTCTGAACCTGTTCTCTGAAGTCTTCCTGTTGCTGTTTACTCATAAGGTCCACTTTGGGAGACAGTCCTTTACAGCAGTGGATGGTTTTTGGTGCAATTCCGTCAGGAGTGGTGTGGACAGCAGAGCTCCTCCAGCTGGTTTTTCTTAGAAAGTGAGCCCCTCCTGGGGGCTGTGGCTGACCATGAAGCAGCCCTGCTGCTTTTCGGAAGAGTCAGGACATTCTCTCTACCCCTGCCTCCTCTGGTCCAGATTGTCGTTTTGGGTAGCGGGGGTGCCATGGGACTGTGAGCCTTCAGGAAATTCCACCCCATAATGTGAGTCGATTCAAGTGTGCAAACTCATTAAAGTCACCCCACCAGAAATTAAAAAAAAAAAAAAAGGTATAGGAACATTTCCTGGAAGCACCTGATCCTTTTTCCATCCCTGAAACACAAATCTACATAAATCTTCCAGGCATTTGGTTGGAAACCAGAGAAGGCAGAGAGCAGACTCTCGTCTTACCTGGGACGGATGTCAGCTTCCTGTTTCGTAGGAGAGGAGCCGCGTTGAGATTGCTAATTTCCAAAGGAATTAGGCTAACTAGGTTGTTTGGTCTCTGTGGTTAGAGGATGGAATGGCTCTTGAGCAGTTAAGCGTCTGGTGAACATCCATTATGTCATAGAGATACAAATATGAGAAAAAGAAAATTTTCCCTTATAATGGGGACTTTTAGGATTTATTTAAAATGACTTCCCTATATAATTTGCAGCAATGCTAACTATATTAATCATGTTGTACCTTACATTCCCAGTACATATCTTATAACTGGACATTTGTACCTTTTGGCCACCTTCATCTGATGTTCAGTTCCTGCTCTGGTAACCACAAATCTGATCTCATTTTCAGTGATTTAGCTTGGTTTTGAAGTAGCACTGACCTTCAACACTGTATTAGTTTCTGCTGCTTTTCTGCCTTCACTGCAGGTGGCAACCTCGTGAGCAAGGTCAACAATGCCTGGATTATAAAACTTGTTGTAAAGATCATACGAGTCAAGTTATGAAAATAGAAAATGCCAGAAAATACTCAAATGAAATAATAAAAATATGAAAGGGCCTGGGGGAAACCCCATGGACCCGTGGCCCATACTTTCAGGACCTCTGCTCCCGGGGTGAGTTAGTTACACACAGTGCAGTGGTACTGAGTGCATGAAGGACCAGGGAGTCCTGGGTCCCCGTCACTAACTCGTGCGGCTGATGCTGCAGCAGAAATGCCTCGTGCAAACATGAAGTGCCTGGGTCCTGTCTCAGGAATGTTGGCAGTTTGCTTAGATCTCTGTGGGGAGACCACAGATTAGGAATTCAGATAGACAAGCAAAAGGACCTAATCAGATTTTTTCAATCTGATATTTAGTGTCTCTATGGAACATGCCTTAAAAAGTGTTGAAAGTGTTAGTCGCTCAGTCGTGGCTGACTCTTCGCAACATGAATCTGCCCGACCCAGGGATCCAGCCTGGGGCTTCTGCGTTGCAGACAGTCTTATTGGCCACTGGGGTGTTGAGGCCCTAACTCTCACTGCTCCTGCCTCTGACCATGGTTTATTCATCCATCCAAGAAGTGGCCAGGATCTGAGATCCCAGCCACACATACTCACAAGGCTGATTTGTGGCAAAAGGGGCAATTTTCCCTTTAGGATGGGTGATGATTAAATTTTCTTCTGGGAAGGCCCAGAGGATCATAGTCCCACAAAAGGCCTTATTTTAAATATCCTTTTGGATTTGGACAGCTTCGACAAGGCATGGGATTATGCGTATGTGTATGCATGGGATTTGCTAAGAATTCCATTATGTCCATGATTTCTTGATAAGTTTTGGAAAGAGGTGAAAAGAACTGACTTGCTCTCTTCACCTTACGTTTTGCGAAGAGCGCCCACGAGACGGGAGGAAGCCAGCCGGGCCTCAGTAATGTGCACTCAGGCTGTTCCTCTCCGGGATGTCAGCAGTTTCTCTGCCTTCCTGAGGGAGCACTTGCAAATAATTTGATCCAGAGAAGATTTATGCTTTTAGGTAACACCCTTTCCCCGTTTTTTTTTAGCAAGGGGTCAACAATGCCTGGATTATAAAACTTGTTGTAAAGATCATACGAGTCAAGTTATGAAAATAGAAAATGCCAGAAAATACTCAAATGAAATAATAAAAATATGAAAGGGCCTGGAAACCCCATGGACCCGTGGCCCATACTTTCAGGACCTCTGCTCCCGGGGTGAGTTAGTTACACACAGTGCAGTGGTACTGAGTGCATGAAGGACCAGGGAGTCCTGGGTCCCCGTCACTAACTCGTGCGGCTGATGCTGCAGCAGAAATGCCTCGTGCAAACATGAAGTGCCTGGGTCCTGTCTCAGGAATGTTGGCATTTTGCTTAGATCTCTGTGGGAGACCACAGATTAGGAATTCAGATAGACAAGCAAAAGGACCTAATCAGATTTTTTCAATCTGATATTTAGTGTCTCTATGGAACATGCCTTAAAAAGTGTTGAAAGTGTTAGTCGCTCAGTCGTGGCTGACTCTTCGCAACATGAATCTGCCCGACCCAGGGATCCAGCCTGGGGCTTCTGCGTTGCAGACAGTCTTATTGGCCACTGGGGTGTTGAGGCCCTAACTCTCACTGCTCCTGCCTCTGACCATGGTTTATTCATCCATCCAAGAAGTGGCCAGGATCTGAGATCCCAGCCACACATACTCACAAGGCTGATTTGTGGCAAAAGGGGCAATTTTCCCTTTAGGATGGGTGATGATTAAATTTTCTTCTGGGAAGGCCCAGAGGATCATAGTCCCACAAAAGGCCTTATTTTAAATATCCTTTTGGATTTGGACAGCTTCGACAAGGCATGGGATTATGCGTATGTGTATGCATGGGATTTGCTAAGAATTCCATTATGTCCATGATTTCTTGATAAGTTTTGGAAAGAGGTGAAAAGAACTGACTTGCTCTCTTCACCTTACGTTTTGCGAAGAGCGCCCACGAGACGGGAGGAAGCCAGCCGGGCCTCAGTAATGTGCACTCAGGCTGTTCCTCTCCGGGATGTCAGCAGTTTCTCTGCCTTCCTGAGGGAGCACTTGCAAATAATTTGATCCAGAGAAGATTTATGCTTTTAGAGTAACATTCCCTTATCTTGCTAATCATCTGCCTGATTTCAGATACACAGGCAGTATTAGATCACCTCTTAAAGAAAAGGCTTTGGCTGCTGCAGATTTGGGAAAACACTGAAATGTTACATAATCTGAAACGTGTGACATGGAATGTGTCTTAGAGAGAGAAATTAGCCTTAGAGCACAGTTGAATATAAGTTGTTTTAGAATAGCACACATATGAATGAAAATTACAACCAAGATGGAAACTCTCAACAAACATGCCATTCTCAAGCACGGGTGAGTGTTTCTCTATAAAATGTGATGCTTTCTGGTGATAATAGCTAAGATTCCTCATAGTTGAAAATAATTCCAGGATGCTTTCTTCAATCATGGTTCACAGGTGGTGCTGGACGATGATCTCACTCTCTGTGTGCAGTCCTCCAGACCCTGAGGACGAGCCAGATTTACGTCTGTGGTCTTAGGGGATCCCTGGGAACATGCTGTGAGACCCCTGTGGCTTCTCTTGGTGCTTCTGTCCCAGCAAGCTCGCCCAGGTGGTGCTCCTACGATGGAGGCATGGAGGAGAAGGGACGCACCTGCTTGGCTTCTTCCCACACGGGCCAAGTTCAGGGAACACGCACTGTGGGCTGAGCTAGCGGTGCACCCACTACGTGCTGGGCTCGCGGCACACACACTGAGCTGAGGAGCTGGGACCTCATGACCTCACACTGAGTCGTGGTGTTTCCTTATTTCCTAGGATGCTGGGCTGTTTCTCCCTGGCTTTTTATGACTTGAGAGTGTTGAGGGCTTTTGGTATTTTGTGCAACAACCTCAGTTTGGATTTGTGTGACGTCTTTCTGGTCATTAGACTTGGGCTATGGATTTAAGGAAAGAATGGTCAGTGGATTCTTTGGAGTGATGGAAATATTCTATGTTCTCACTGCAGTGATGGCTTACATGGGCTTATGCGCTGTGTGTTGTGTTAACTCACTCCATCGTGTCTGCCTCTTTGTGACCCCGTGGACTGTAGCCCACTGGGCTCCTCTGTGCATGGGATTCGCCAGGCAAGACTACTGGAGTGGGTTGTCATGCTCTGCTCCAGTGGATCTTCCTGACCCAAGGATTGAACCTGTATCTCTTGTGTCTTCTGCATTGGGTTCCTTACCACCAGCACCACCTGGGAAGCCCTACATGGGCATATACATTGGTCAGAACTAACTGAAGTATGGCATGAAATGAGAACATTATTTATTGTATGCCCATCATACCTCAATGAAACTCTTGGAAAGAGGTATTCCATTCATATTCATGTCCACACACATCAACCGTCAAACAATCTGGGTTAAATAATATTCAGTCGGTCTGTAGTTGCAAGACTGCCAGGACCTTTAAGACTCTAAATCTCTAATGTTCCTCATGGTTCTCCAGGCATCAGGCACCACAAGGGGGTTGCTAGACTTTTTGGGCCATCAGACCTTTTCCTACTACCTCACAGTGTCTGAAATCCAATTGGGATGTGCTAGCCTGAGTAAATTATGTTTGACTTTATAAGAAAAGTAACAGAAGTGTGGAGAGTTGTTTGATTTTTCTATTACGGCCAAAGACTGGGTACATGTTTATGTCCATCAAAGTATCTTTGAGTGTGAAAAAGACAAGGGATGTTTCTTTTATGAATATAATCACAAACACAGCCCATGAATCACGTGACATAAGCCATGAATCACAGCCCACCTGTGAGCCTCATCAGGCTCTTAGCTAATGGCCTGTGTACACATGCTGTCGTCATGAGTTCTCTCTTATTTGGACCCAGACTGGATGAAGGGAGGCATCATGTGGTCACAGGTCTGAGGAAGTTGGGTTCCTGTCTCCTTGTCTTCACTGAGCACTCAGGCCGTGGATCTGGGCAGACTGGGACAGGGCCAAGGGTGCTTGGCCAGCTGCTGAGGGCCTGAGGGGATGGCCCCCACGAACCAGGAAGAAGGAGGCAGGGTGAAGCTGAATTCTGGAGGACAGGCTCCTCCCTAGGATGCCCTCTCAGTCACGTGTTTCCAGTGATGACCCCCAGAAGTGGCCTCCGGTGGCGCGGAAGGCCACCCGTGTCTCTGGGTGCTCCAACACCTCCCTGCTTGGAGTCTGACCTCCTGGGTGAAACAGCCTCTGTTGATTCAGGTTTGGGAGAAAGACCCTCTCATCTTGAGCTGCGTTTTGATGCCCTGACAAGGCTCACAGGCGGGCTATGATTTGTGGCTTGTGTCGCATGATTCACGGATCGTGTTTGCAATTATATCGATAAAGGAAACATCCTTTGTCTGTGCAGCTCCATTATGCACTTAACTATTGAGACAGTATCGAGTACTTTCATGTTTTTCTCCTAGGCCTGAGACCCAAAGTCTGCATTAATAATGATTTGTAATGTTTGGAGAGGCTGTGAATGCAGTTAAAAGTATTCAGCCTATTATAATAGCGCTTGCTGCATCCTGGCCAGGGTTATGTCTTGAGATGCGGCCAAGCCTGGTCCAGGTAATTGTGGAGATGCTCCAGGTAACCACGGTTATGTCCAGGTAACCGTGCTGATGGTCCAGATAATGGTAGTGATTGTCCAGGTACCTGTGCTGCATTGAGGCGGGTGCAGGATCAGTGCCTGGAGCTTGGCTTGGATGGGGTAGGTTGGGAGCTGAGACCTTGCCTCAGTCAGTGACCCAAAGTCTCACCTGGCAATCAGATGTGGGATTTTAAACATGGTACATCCCGGGGTGAACTCTAATGTAAGGATAAAGCGTCCTAGGGTCTGGCCTGAAGGGAGGTGGAGCTGGTGTGCTGCAGCATGAAGGGAATAAGCAATGAGACCAGCAGGAATCCCAGGGGAGGGAGGTCTCCCCAGGGGCCAGAAGACAGGAGAGTGCCCCTGGTCCTGGGCTTCCTGGGCCCCGAATGTGAGTGCTCATGTTCTCAGAAGTAACTGGGCTACAGGACTTGCAGGGACTGGTGGCTGAAACCCCAAGGGCCCATTTATTCCTCTATCCTGAACACGTGAAGCCATGTAGGAACGGGGAGCACCATCCACTCGTCTTCTCTTTGGAGATAAGTCTACATGGGAGACAAAGGAGGGTCAGAGGCTGTGTGCAGAGCTTGGGCTCTTAGCAGGGAATGTGAGTAGTGTGTCGGTTCCACGGTGTCACTCCTGTCTCACAGCTCTCGTGGATGCTGTGCCCCACAAACAGGTCCTGCTGCCAGGCTGGGGTGTCTACTCCCGTTCCCAGGGTAGGAGACGTGGCATCAGGATTTCCCCGCAGCCTCCGGCATCACCGATCACCCGCTTCTCAACACCGTGCTTCTAGAGATAGGCTAGCTGCTCTGGTTTAGTCGGGACCACTGGCCCGAGGCCCCTTGATGGTGAACTGGCAGCACTCTGCTCCATCCTGTCGACTGTCAGTCATAAGGCTTTGCTCTCGAAGATCACCTGCTTCCTAAATTCCTGGGCTAGGGGAGTTTTGGCAGAACAGCCCCTCCTTGTTGAAGCATCAGCTACACCGAGTAGAGAAAAGAGGAATAAGGATGCCAGAAACCACCGTGCCTACATACGTCAGCAGTGGGAAGGTGTGGCCAGAGGTGAAAACCCCATGGTATTCATGGGCAGGCCAGCTCTGGTCTAATTCTCTGGGGCACTCCCTTCTCTGTGACTGGGCTCTATGCTGCACAGAGCAAGATCATTCCTCCCTCTTCCATCTGAAGGCTCAGCAGCGTCCATAGACAGCTGCTGTTGGTACAACTGTTAGTACAGTTGCTGGGTGTCAATTCCTCTTAGTAGCAATGGGCCTTCCGTACCGGCACCCCTCCCTTGTGATCTGATGCTGTTTGTTTGTTGAGTCAGTCCTCGTGTTGGAGACGTGGTTCGTAGGGTAGGCTTTGTAATGGATGGAGGAGATTCGTGATCCACCTAAGATAAGAGCCCTTCCTCCATCAGCTCCATCTCGCGTGGCTCCACTGGTATGTTTTGTTGTTGTTTACTCTCTTTCCTCCCAGTGGACTGGTGCTGGATGGAGGCTCACTCTCTCTCCACTGATTGCCTCCCTGAAACGTTTGCTTCAATTAGGGGAATTGACAAATCTAAAAGGTTCTTAAATATTTCAGAAAAATAAATGGATGCAAATTCTCTAAATAGCTAATGGTTGGGGGACTTCTGCTTCTGGGAAGATGGGGTAGGGGTGGTTTTCCCTGTACCTCTCCCTAAGTACAACCAAGACCCCTCAACGCTACATAGGAAGCCAGGTTGAGAAGGCTCTGCAAGGCGAGAAGGCAGCACACTGGCTGGGGATGTGGGGCCCTGGTCAGTGCGGTGGCGGTGGGTTCCCTGGGTTTTCGTTTTGCCTCGTATAGTCCAGACTTGGAGATTAAAAAAAAAAAATACCAGCAACCTGGAAAACCACTGGCACAGACAATAAAAGCCCAACATAGGGCTTCCCCTGGTGGTCCAGTGGGTAAGGACACCGCCTTGCAATGCAAGGGGTGCCGGTTCGATCCCTGGCCTGGGAAGATCCCATGTGCCACGGAGAGGCTGGACCGATGTGTCCAATCACCGAGCCGGAGCTCTGGAGCACATGCACCCAGAGCCGGTGCTCTGCGACAACAGAGGCCACCGTGATGGGAGGCCCACACGGACCAAAGAACAAAAGATGGATGAAAATGGACAAATGAAAGACTAATAGAAGTGGCCTGCCTGCTCCCCTCCCTCCCCACCCCACCCCCATCAAAAAATAAATAAATAAATAAATCTTTAAAAAAAAAAAGTTCTCTGTCCATAGTATTGATGATTCAGTAGAAAAATTTTAATTGGGAAAGAAAATGATAAAATCTAGTAGCAAAATTTTGGCTCAGCAGCGTCCATAGACAGCTGCTGTTGGTACAACTGTTAGTACAGTTGCTGGGTGTCAATTCCTCCCTTGCACCTCCCTTGTGATCTGATGCTGTTTGTTTGTTGAGTCAGTCCTCGTGTTGGAGACGTGGTTCGTAGGGTAGGCTTTGTAATGGATGGAGGAGATTCGTGATCCACCTAAGATAAGAGCCCTTCCTCCATCAGCTCCATCTCGCGTGGCTCCACTGGTATGTTTTGTTGTTGTTTACTCTCTTTCCTCCCAGTGGACTGGTGCTGGATGGAGGCTCACTCTCTCTCCACTGATTGCCTCCCTGAAACGTTTGCTTCAATTAGGGGAATTGACAAATCTAAAAGGTTCTTAAATATTTCAGAAAAATAAATGGATGCAAATTCTCTAAATAGCTAATGGTTGGGGGACTTCTGCTTCTGGGAAGATGGGGTAGGGGTGGTTTTCCCTGTACCTCTCCCTAAGTACAACCAAGACCCCTCAACGCTACATAGGAAGCCAGGTTGAGAAGGCTCTGCAAGGCGAGAAGGCAGCACACTGGCTGGGGATGTGGGGCCCTGGTCAGTGCGGTGGCGGTGGGTTCCCTGGGTTTTCGTTTTGCCTCGTATAGTCCAGACTTGGAGATTAAAAAAAAAAAATACCAGCAACCTGGAAAACCACTGGCACAGACAATAAAAGCCCAACATAGGGCTTCCCCTGGTGGTCCAGTGGGTAAGGACACCGCCTTGCAATGCAAGGGGTGCCGGTTCGATCCCTGGCCTGGGAAGATCCCATGTGCCACGGAGAGGCTGGACCGATGTGTCCAATCACCGAGCCGGAGCTCTGGAGCACATGCACCCAGAGCCGGTGCTCTGCGACAACAGAGGCCACCGTGATGGGAGGCCCACACGGACCAAAGAACAAAAGATGGATGAAAATGGACAAATGAAAGACTAATAGAAGTGGCCTGCCTGCTCCCCTCCCTCCCCACCCCACCCCCATCAAAAAATAAATAAATAAATAAATCTTTAAAAAAAAAAAGTTCTCTGTCCATAGTATTGATGATTCAGTAGAAAAATTTTAATTGGGAAAAGAAAAATGATAAAATATAGTCCACAAGGTATAAATTTGAGCCTATTGAGACTCTGAAAATCGATTACACCTGGAATTTTAGATTTTTCTCTCCAACATGATAAGGATTATAGATTGTAATATTGGTCACTGTTCTGTTTTGTTTTTAAAGACGATACTTGCATTTTCACTTTATGCACATTTCATCTGGAGAAAAAAGGCGTCAGGTATCATCAGAGAACAGGAAATGCCAGGTGGCAGGGACTTAGGAAAGCAGTACTAATTGCCTCATTTTCCCCCAGAATTTCACCATTCTTGCTGGAGGTGCTGATGAATGGCCAGTGTGGAGCCTTCCCAGAGGTGCAGGGTGCTTAGATGATAAAACAAAATTGTTTGGTGGAGAAGAGATTATGTTTTTTCTTTTCTTGCTTACTAAAGGCCAATGTCCACTTTAGAGAGATCAATATTCCTGAACTGCAAACTTTGTAGAAGCTACAGGGAGTGGTCCTGGTCAAGCGGACGTGTTAACCCTCTCTGTGCTTGGGGAGCAGAGCTGCGTTTCCTCTGCGGTTGAGTGTTGCTCTGTCTTGGTGGAAAGCAGCAGTCACCTTCCAGGAGTCCAGACCGGTCGACTGTGGCTCTGCAGTCCCAGACAGCCCTCTCTTCCTCCGTAGAGAACCTGGGCAGGGTCTGGGCTCCTGAGTGCCCAGGGTCAGGTGGGAACGTTTGCTGGGGCAGCACATGTGTTAGCTTTAGGACGCTCATCGTGCTCAATTCTCCAGGCCTTGTCTTCAACGGCTCCTCCAGGGCAGGCCTCCCTCTGGACCTGGGACTGGATGGCCCTCCTGGTCTGTGTTCTCAGCATAGCCCGGGTTCTTCTGTCAGAGCCTCCTCCGATGTCAGGCTTTTATCTCCCTAATTTCCTCTCTGCTCTCGGGACTATCAATCCCATGGTGCAGAGACCTTGCCTGTCTTGTTTTCATGACCAGTGTGGGTTCGCGGGGAGGCACGGCAAAGCTGCGTCTTCCAGTAACTTCTCGAGCTAAAAAAGTCCAACTGTTGGACTTCCCTGGTGGTCCAGTGGGTAAGGAGACCAACTTGCAGTGCAAGGGGTGCCGGTTGGATCCCTGGCCTGGGAAGATCCCACGTGCCGCGGAGCGGCTGGACCGCTGTGTCCAATTACCGAGCCGGAGCTCTGGAGTGCATGCGCCCGGAGCCGGTGCTCTGCGACGACAGAGGCCACCGCGATGGGAGGCCCACACCGGCCAGGGAACAAAGATGGATGAAAATAGACAAATGAAAGACCAATAGAAGTAGCCCGCCTGCTCCCCTCCCTCCCCACCCCACCCCAAAATAAATTAATTAATTAAAAAAAAAAAAGCCCAATTGTTGAAAGTTAATAACCTGTGAAACCTTTTCACTGCTTTCAACCGCAGCAGCGGCCACAGGCTCACCCGCACGTCTCTCCAGCCCTCAGAACGGGAGCTGCCGGAGGTCACCCTCCTGATCGCTGGCTGGGGTCGCGCACTCCCAGGGACCATGTTTCTGCCCCTGCCTGTGTGACTGGAGCTCTGACATGGGCACCCCTTTCTCCACCACACGAAACTATGTCTTTTCCAAGCTGTGGGTGGAAAGAAGTGACTTGCCTACATGGCTAAGTGAAGAAGAAAGCACACTAAAGCAGAAACTGGATTTCACTGTTTCCTTCGTGGTCCTGATAATGTTTCCAAGTGGTGTCAGAGCAAACTGCAGCCAATATACTTGCTATCCAGAACCTAAGCGATCAGTCACTTAAAAATGACATGTTCTCTTGTGACACGAGCCATTGTGTAAGCAATTACTGGGAGCATCAGCACATGGAGAGTCTTTCTGGAGCTGAAATTGTTCTTTCTGAAGAGATAGATTTTCAGCCTTCCCCATATTTAGCTTGTTATTCTCTGGAGATAACAGACCTTCACTGCTACTCAACACAGCAGGGTAGCTCCTGGTCTGTGTTCTCAGCATAGCCCGGGTTCTTCTGTCAGAGCCTCCTCCGATGTCAGGCTTTTATCTCCCTAATTTCCTCTCTGCTCTCGGGACTATCAATCCCATGGTGCAGAGACCTTGCCTGTCTTGTTTTCATGACCAGTGTGGGTTCGCGGGGAGGCACGGCAAAGCTGCGTCTTCCAGTAACTTCTCGAGCTAAAAAAGTCCAACTGTTGGACTTCCCTGGTGGTCCAGTGGGTAAGGAGACCAACTTGCAGTGCAAGGGGTGCCGGTTGGATCCCTGGCCTGGGAAGATCCCACGTGCCGCGGAGCGGCTGGACCGCTGTGTCCAATTACCGAGCCGGAGCTCTGGAGTGCATGCGCCCGGAGCCGGTGCTCTGCGACGACAGAGGCCACCGCGATGGGAGGCCCACACCGGCCAGGGAACAAAGATGGATGAAAATAGACAAATGAAAGACCAATAGAAGTAGCCCGCCTGCTCCCCTCCCTCCCCACCCCACCCCAAAATAAATTAATTAATTAAAAAAAAAAAAGCCCAATTGTTGAAAGTTAATAACCTGTGAAACCTTTTCACTGCTTTCAACCGCAGCAGCGGCCACAGGCTCACCCGCACGTCTCTCCAGCCCTCAGAACGGGAGCTGCCGGAGGTCACCCTCCTGATCGCTGGCTGGGGTCGCGCACTCCCAGGGACCATGTTTCTGCCCCTGCCTGTGTGACTGGAGCTCTGACATGGGCACCCCTTTCTCCACCACACGAAACTATGTCTTTTCCAAGCTGTGGGTGGAAAGAAGTGACTTGCCTACATGGCTAAGTGAAGAAGAAAGCACACTAAAGCAGAAACTGGATTTCACTGTTTCCTTCGTGGTCCTGATAATGTTTCCAAGTGGTGTCAGAGCAAACTGCAGCCAATATACTTGCTATCCAGAACCTAAGCGATCAGTCACTTAAAAATGACATGTTCTCTTGTGACACGAGCCATTGTGTAAGCAATTACTGGGAGCATCAGCACATGGAGAGTCTTTCTGGAGCTGAAATTGTTCTTTTCTGAAGAGATAGATTTTCAGCCTTCCCCATATTTAGCTTGTTATTCTCTGGAGATAACAGACCTTCACTGCTACTCAACACAGCAGGGTAGGCTCTGACCTCATCCCTTAAATGAGGACAGTGGGTTCAGAGAGCTCCTGTGAATCACCCGGGTCACACAGCAGAGCCTGGGTCACTCCAGTATTCTTCCCATGGGCAGAGGAGCCTCCAGGGAGGGCTACAGTCCATGGGGGTCACAAAGAGTCGGACATGACTTAGTGATTAAAACAACAACAATAATGACAATATATGGAGGAATAAAAACCGGACAGGTAGGAGGTCATCAGACATAAAGAGAATTAAGATCTTGTACTATTTTGGAGGCAGAAAAATATACTTAAAAACTTCACAGAATAGTAACCAAGTACATGAATAAATTTAAGGGTAAATTTAAAATGTAAAGGTAAGCATGGGGCTTCCCTGGTGGTCCAGTGGGTAAGGACACCACCTTGCAGTGCAAGGGGCACCAGTTCAATCCCTGGCCTGGGAAGATCCCATGTGCCACGGAGAGGCTGGACCGATGTGTCCAATTACCGAGCCGGAGCTCTGGAGCGCATGTACCCAGAGCCGGTGCTTTGCAACAACAGAGGCCACCGCGATGGGAGGCCCACACGGGCCAAAGAACAAAGATGGATGAAAAATAGACAAATGAAAGACCAAGAGAAGTGGCCTGCCTGCCCCCTCCCTCCCCCGCCCCCCCCCAATTAATAAAAAGTAAGCATGAAAGAAGTGAGTTGTTTTTTTTTTTTTTTTTAAAAAAAACACAGTTCTCTAGTAAGAAATAGTTGATTTTTATTTATTTGTTTATTTGGTCATATCCTGTGGCCTCAGGAATCTTAGTTCCCTGACTTGGGATTGAACTCTCGCCCCTCACACTGGGAGGTTGGAGTTTTAACCACTGGACCACCAGGAAAGTTTCTCCCCATGAGGTCTGTGTGCTCACTGGGTGTGTGCCCCCAAGGTACTCTCCAGGGGCTTGCCTTCCTCATGTGGGGTATTGGTTCTATATCAACAGGGAAGCCTTAATCTCTTCATCAATTTCCATTAAAAATAACTCCAGGAACACAAATTACTTATGAGTGTCAGCCTTAGGTTTAATCACGTTTAGTTTTGGCCTCCTCAAGCCTGCCTGTTGCACCTGCTCGTCAGGAGCCCTCCCCCTTCCAGCAGCGCTGGTCCCACCCTCTTCCTTGGGGCTCCTGGTCTCAGATCTGCCCACACTCCTTTATCCCCCAGGGCCACGAGGCTCTCTTTCTGTTTGTCTTAAACACAGCAAATACGCCTTTTCTGGATCCTGGGTGTAATTCAGCACTCAGGGCTTACCATATACCCCACGCCTCAAGGTAGTTTTCTGAACTAAGGCAACTTCTTTCCTGATAGGAACTTTGATCCTAATTATTAAGCCAACTTCTTCACACCTTGTACTCTCTGGGACTGTAATTGGTTGTGCAAATATTTAAGTGTACTATAAAGTTACATTCTTGATGCTAAGTAAGCATGAAGACTTGAGGGGAAGAACTGAACAAAGCCTTGTGGTCACTAGTGATCGATCCTATAGGGAGCTGGATGTTAGGAATAGAACGTGATGCAGCTGGCCCTTTGGTCTTTGCTGAGACTCAGAGCGTAGGAAGATACCCCAAAATTGACTCTGGGGTGGTCTTTTCTGCTAAATATAAGATGAACTGGACCCGTAGAACCACTTCTCTCTCCATGTGTGATCACATTCACGGGCATGGCTCTGTTACTCAGACACTGTTCTGGCTTGTTTGATTGCATGCCTCTCTTTTATTCACTCACAGAAAACTCTTAATAGGCATTTTGTCAAATGGGTGAATGAATACTTTTTCCACGTCTGTGAGTACTCCGTGAACAAATTATCCTTAATTGACTGAAATAAACTGAGGAAAATTTTCTAATCTGTTGGTATCTGGATTAGGGTTACAAAGAAATACACCTTTAAAAAAAACTTTTCACCTTGGGATTGAACTCTCCCCACGGGGGGCCTGAAGGTTTCTCCCCATGATGTCTGTGTGCTCACTGGGTGTGTGCCCCCAAGGTACTCTCCAGGGGCTTGCCTTCCTCATGTGGGGTATTGGTTCTATATCAACAGGGAAGCCTTAATCTCTTCATCAATTTCCATTAAAAATAACTCCAGGAACACAAATTACTTATGAGTGTCAGCCTTAGGTTTAATCACGTTTAGTTTTGGCCTCCTCAAGCCTGCCTGTTGCACCTGCTCGTCAGGAGCCCTCCCCCTTCCAGCAGCGCTGGTCCCACCCTCTTCCTTGGGGCTCCTGGTCTCAGATCTGCCCACACTCCTTTATCCCCCAGGGCCACGAGGCTCTCTTTCTGTTTGTCTTAAACACAGCAAACGCCTTTCCTGGATCCTGGGTGTAATTCAGCACTCAGGGCTTACCATATACCCCACGCCTCAAGGTAGTTTTCTGAACTAAGGCAACTTCTTTCCTGATAGGAACTTTGATCCTAATTATTAAGCCAACTTCTTCACACCTTGTACTCTCTGGGACTGTAATTGGTTGTGCAAATATTTAAGTGTACTATAAAGTTACATTCTTGATGCTAAGTAAGCATGAAGACTTGAGGGGAAGAACTGAACAAAGCCTTGTGGTCACTAGTGATCGATCCTATAGGGAGCTGGATGTTAGGAATAGAACGTGATGCAGCTGGCCCTTTGGTCTTTGCTGAGACTCAGAGCGTAGGAAGATACCCCAAAATTGACTCTGGGGTGGTCTTTTCTGCTAAATATAAGATGAACTGGACCCGTAGAACCACTTCTCTCTCCATGTGTGATCACATTCACGGGCATGGCTCTGTTACTCAGACACTGTTCTGGCTTGTTTGATTGCATGCCTCTCTTTTATTCACTCACAGAAAACTCTTAATAGGCATTTTGTCAAATGGGTGAATGAATACTTTTTCCACGTCTGTGAGTACTCCGTGAACAAATTATCCTTAATTGACTGAAATAAACTGAGGAAAATTTTCTAATCTGTTGGTATCTGGATTAGGGTTACAAAGAAATACACCTTTAAAGAAAGAGAGACTCTTTCTACCTGATTTAGAGAAACGTCTGTGCCTGGGAAAAATTGATAATATTTCTGCCTGTGAGTATAAAGTTCAGCTCTATAAGTGGCTTGTTAGATGAGAGCTACCAGGATGTAAGGCAGCTGACAGGAGAATGTGATTTTTTCCTGAAAGAGTTTTAGATTTCTCTAGTTTCAAAATATTCAGACCTAAACCCCAAATGCATATTTGTACTTATTGCATTTAAATATTGGGATGTTTTGACTCTTATTGAGCTCATGTCCACATTATCCTCACCTGGTTTTCTAGGCACTCAGGCTCCTTGAGTACAATTAGCTCTGAAATATACTCCGTGTAAAACAGAAGCCAAACACATTTCTTACAGAACTCTTTCAGATGGTTTTACTTCTAAAATTCAAACTTGCTTATGATGAAACTTGGCCATTTTCACATCCATTAACTGTTTATTCAAATCCTCTTGGATTTACTTTCCATCGCATGGGCATTTAATCATCTAGGAAAACACAGCGAAACCAAACACTTAATATCATCCTTCTTGGGGATTTCCCAGAAGGTGCTGGGACCTGGTGTGTCTCTGTGTTGAATTGGTCGCAGGTAGATGACGACCAGTCTTTGTTCTACTGCTCTGAGTCTATGCAGGAGGTGGTGAGGGGGTGCGCACTTGCTGGTCGCAGAGCGAGACCACCTCTTCTACCTCTGATGGATGCCAGAGGCCCCAGGCGCTGGGAGGCCTCCGCGGTTAATGTGAAGTTTGTAAATGCACTTGCGTTTATGAACAGGACAATCGGATGCATTATTAATGCCCGCCTGAGAAGGATAACAAGAGGCTTTTGTGGTTTATGCACTAAGCTGTGTTTTCACTTAGGAGTGGACGACAGTAATCAGAAATTGATGATACAGACAACAGTGATCAGAAAACCGCAGTGCATGCACCAACAAGCAGAGGGGAGCCACTAATTCAGGGGTGAGCATTTGTCTTAAAAAAACCATTTCTGTCCTCCATTGGTGGTTGTTTGCACATACTTCTGTCCCTTTAAAAGGCTTTGTTTACATCAAGAGCTCTGAAATTCCATGAGAAAAGTCATGTACTCATAGATAAATGTGTTCTTCATCTAAATCGCGGTTTATGAAGTTACTGGACAACCTTACTACTGTGACAACACTTTCTTTTTCATTTTTAAGAATGTATTTAACGAATTTTCCTTTTTCTTTTCTTCCCGGTGTTTCCAACGACAGAAAGACACTGGTTCTTATTGTGATGATGTTATCTTACCCACCTGTGGTTCTGAGAGGTCTCAGTGTCTGGGACAACTCTAGGGCTTTCTGCCATTGACACAAAGAGACGGTGGGGATGGTCAGGGCTTGGCCCCGGGTCTGGGGTTCATGAGCAGCAGGCAGCACGCACAGCTGTTTCTGGTGCTGCCGCTTTGCTAAAGCCACAACTGGAGGAGCCCTGGCCTGGGCAGGATTAAAAGGGCTTCTGTGGGCTGGCCAGGGAAACTTCCCAGCCTGTGGTTACCTGGGGAAGAGACTTAATGGCAAACAATCAAGTTAGGAGGGAGCCATGGGAACATGACCCATTCTTGGGCTGGGAGTGGCCTTAGCCCAGTATCTTCCCAGCCACCAAGTCCATCACACGTGGGCTCCCTCACAGATGCTGGGTCCGTAAAGCTCCCAGCAGAGAAGCTCGTAAAAGAACACTTAAGGTTGGGCTTCCCCTGGTGGTCCAGTGGGTAAGGACACCGCGTTGCAGTGCAAGGGGCGCCGGTTCAATCCCTGGCCTGGGAAGATCCCACGTGCCACAGAGCAACTGGACTGATGTGTCCAGTTACTGAGCTGGAGCTCTAGCGAGCCTGCGCCCAGAGCCGGTGCTCTGCTGTCGACAGAGGCCACTGCGATGGGAGGCCCACAGGAGCCGAAGAATAAAGACGGATGAAAATAGAGAAATGAAAGACCAATAGAAGTGGCCCGCCCGCTCCCCTCCCTCCACAACCCGACCCCCGCCCAAAATAAATAAATAAAAATAAATCTTTAAAAAAAAAAAAAAGAACACTTAAGGTTATGGTGCAGAAATCCCACGGGTTCTTCTTAAAAATCAAGTCGATTCTTGCTGTGTTCTAATAGCTAATCGTCTAAGAGTTGCCGATTATGAATGCTAGGTTTAGACATTATTTTTCCCCTCGTACTTACCAGTCTTTTGTGCTCTTTAAAGGAAGAAAGAGAGAAAGAAAGAAAGAAAACACACCCCAAAAGAAGGTTTCATCTTGCTGTGTTTGTCTCAAGCAACATGTGGTGGCTTTGCAAGTATACAGCTTTAAGAGGTTTTAGTCTCTGCTGTTTATGGCTTGTTTCTAAACAATGCATGACTCTTGTTTCCTTCAAGACAGAAGATGGTCTAAATGATCTTACCCACCTGTGGTTCTGAGAGGTCTCAGTGTCTGGGACAACTCTAGGGCTTTCTGCCATTGACACAAAGAGACGGTGGGGATGGTCAGGGCTTGGCCCCGGGTCTGGGGTTCATGAGCAGCAGGCAGCACGCACAGCTGTTTCTGGTGCTGCCGCTTTGCTAAAGCCACAACTGGAGGAGCCCTGGCCTGGGCAGGATTAAAAGGGCTTCTGTGGGCTGGCCAGGGAAACTTCCCAGCCTGTGGTTACCTGGGGAAGAGACTTAATGGCAAACAATCAAGTTAGGAGGGAGCCATGGGAACATGACCCATTCTTGGGCTGGGAGTGGCCTTAGCCCAGTATCTTCCCAGCCACCAAGTCCATCACACGTGGGCTCCCTCACAGATGCTGGGTCCGTAAAGCTCCCAGCAGAGAAGCTCGTAAAAGAACACTTAAGGTTGGGCTTCCCCTGGTGGTCCAGTGGGTAAGGACACCGCGTTGCAGTGCAAGGGGCGCCGGTTCAATCCCTGGCCTGGGAAGATCCCACGTGCCACAGAGCAACTGGACTGATGTGTCCAGTTACTGAGCTGGAGCTCTAGCGAGCCTGCGCCCAGAGCCGGTGCTCTGCTGTCGACAGAGGCCACTGCGATGGGAGGCCCACAGGAGCCGAAGAATAAAGACGGATGAAAATAGAGAAATGAAAGACCAATAGAAGTGGCCCGCCCGCTCCCCTCCCTCCACAACCCGACCCCCGCCCAAAATAAATAAATAAAAATAAATCTTTAAAAAAAAAAAGAACACTTAAGGTTATGGTGCAGAAATCCCACGGGTTCTTCTTAAAAATCAAGTCGATTCTTGCTGTGTTCTAATAGCTAATCGTCTAAGAGTTGCCGATTATGAATGCTAGGTTTAGACATTATTTTTCCCCTCGTACTTACCAGTCTTTTGTGCTCTTTAAAGGAAGAAAGAGAGAAAGAAAGAAAGAAAACACACCCCAAAAGAAGGTTTCATCTTGCTGTGTTTGTCTCAAGCAACATGTGGTGGCTTTGCAAGTATACAGCTTTAAGAGGTTTTAGTCTCTGCTGTTTATGGCTTGTTTCTAAACAATGCATGACTCTTGTTTCCTTCAAGACAGAAGATGGTCTAAATGATCAAGAAAAGAATTGGGCGGCTTCTTGAGGACATTTCTCCACAAATTGTAGAAAGCACATTTCGCGAACAGTTTAAAGGCCCCTCTGCAGGACCAGGTGGCTTCAGGAATGGTCCTCCCGATTCGTTCCAAGTCTTTGGTGCACAGTCTCCTCTATCTCTGTCCCTCTCATTTCAGATGTGTTAACATGTGCTCCATATTGATCTTCACAGGCACTGCCTAATGTAAATATTTGTGATTTCCTTCTCACATGGTGGGAAGAGCTGACTCATTGGAAAAGATCCTGATGCTGGGAAAGGTTGAAGGTAGGAGGAGAAGAGGGCGGCAGAGAATGAGATGGCTGGATATCATCACTGACTCAACTAACGTGAATTTGAGCGAGCCCTTGGAGACAGTGAAGGACAGGGGAGCCTGGCAAGCTGCAGTCCATGGGGTCACCAAGAGTCTGACACCACTTAGTGAATGAACAACAACAGACTTCTTTTCACAGACTGCAGAAAAGTGTAAGAAGAATGGATATCACTGAATCTCGTGTTTAGAAAGAAGGGAGGGAAGTTGGATTCCATGGCTGCATTACTGATTTCTGAGGATAAGTGGCTAAACTGTTCAGAAGTGAAAAATATGTGCTTTAATGTTAGATTATGACTTTACATTCTTCAGTTTGTCCTAAAATTTATTGCCCTGTGGAATGAGTATATGATGTTTTCGGATTAGGCCCAGATGTATATCCAGAATGTAAAATGGCAGAGAGAAATGTATACCATATGGTCTGGATTCTTGGGGAAGTTACAAAACCTCTGGGTCTCAAGAACTCTTAGGGCCTAGATGATAACATCATGTAAAACAGGGTAGTTTAGAGGATATTTGTACTTTTTCATTAGAGCTGCATTGTGAGTGAGATCCCAGCAGGTCTGGGGGAAACATTTCAGTGACATGAGCTTTGTCCTGTGAGGCATTTATCCCATTTCCGGCCAAGCGTTGGCAAGCCCAGCGCACTGTCTTTCCTCTGGAAAGAGAAACAAAATCAGCCTTTCCCACAGCTGGTTCTGCCTCTGACGGAGCTGAGCTTGAGACTCAGTGATGGTCTCTAGTCCCAGGTTGCTTCCCTGCTTGGACTCTATAGTGCTGTGTGCTGTGGTGTGCCACATCGATTCAGTCATGCCCCGCTCTGTGCGGCCTCCTGGACTGTACCCTCCCAAACCCCTCTGTCCCTGGGACTCTCCAGGCCAGAGTGCTGGAGTGGGTTGCCATTGCCTCCTCCAGCGGGTCTTCCTGACCCAAAGATCGAACCAAGATCTCTTCCGTCTCCAGCACTGGCAGCAAGATTCTCTACCACTAAGGCCCTTGGAGCCTGTAGTTGCACATTTTTAGTTCTCTGAGCACATAGGTGTTTGGAACTGAATGTTTGCATCCCTTCAAAACTCACATGTTGAAACACTAAGCCTCAAAGTGATAGTGTTTGAAGATGGGTCTCTGGGAGGTAATTAAGATCAGACGAGGCTGTGAGGATCCAGCCCTGTGGTGGGAAGCATGCTGTCATGGAGATGCCAGCATGACTCAAGCATGAATGAAAAGTAGCCCCGAGAAGACACAGGGAGAAGGCGGCCATCTGCTGGTCTCTAGGAGAGCTTCACCAGGCTGGCCCCTTCAGCTTGACCCCCCAGACTCTAGAACTGTGAGAAAACAAACATATTTTTATTGTTTAAATCATCCAGTTAGGGCAACCTGAGCAGACCAAGACATCCTGTGTAGTAAAAGAGGAGTGAATTCAACAGAGGAGACTCTTGCCTTTGTAGTCACTTTGGGTGAATGATGGCCACCAGGTCCTAATTCTTAATTCCATGCATGAGAGGTGGGGAGTGGCAGAGAGAAATGTATACCATATGGTCTGGATTCTTGGGGAAGTTACAAAACCTCTGGGTCTCAAGAACTCTTAGGGCCTAGATGATAACATCATGTAAAACAGGGTAGTTTAGAGGATATTTGTACTTTTTCATTAGAGCTGCATTGTGAGTGAGATCCCAGCAGGTCTGGGGGAAACATTTCAGTGACATGAGCTTTGTCCTGTGAGGCATTTATCCCATTTCCGGCCAAGCGTTGGCAAGCCCAGCGCACTGTCTTTCCTCTGGAAAGAGAAACAAAATCAGCCTTTCCCACAGCTGGTTCTGCCTCTGACGGAGCTGAGCTTGAGACTCAGTGATGGTCTCTAGTCCCAGGTTGCTTCCCTGCTTGGACTCTATAGTGCTGTGTGCTGTGGTGTGCCACATCGATTCAGTCATGCCCCGCTCTGTGCGGCCTCCTGGACTGTACCCTCCAAGCCCCTCTGTCCCTGGGACTCTCCAGGCCAGAGTGCTGGAGTGGGTTGCCATTGCCTCCTCCAGCGGGTCTTCCTGACCCAAAGATCGAACCAAGATCTCTTCCGTCTCCAGCACTGGCAGCAAGATTCTCTACCACTAAGGCCCTTGGAGCCTGTAGTTGCACATTTTTAGTTCTCTGAGCACATAGGTGTTTGGAACTGAATGTTTGCATCCCTTCAAAACTCACATGTTGAAACACTAAGCCTCAAAGTGATAGTGTTTGAAGATGGGTCTCTGGGAGGTAATTAAGATCAGACGAGGCTGTGAGGATCCAGCCCTGTGGTGGGAAGCATGCTGTCATGGAGATGCCAGCATGACTCAAGCATGAATGAAAAGTAGCCCCGAGAAGACACAGGGAGAAGGCGGCCATCTGCTGGTCTCTAGGAGAGCTTCACCAGGCTGGCCCCTTCAGCTTGACCCCCCAGACTCTAGAACTGTGAGAAAACAAACATATTTTTATTGTTTAAATCATCCAGTTAGGGCAACCTGAGCAGACCAAGACATCCTGTGTAGTAAAAGAGGAGTGAATTCAACAGAGGAGACTCTTGCCTTTGTAGTCACTTTGGGTGAATGATGGCCACCAGGTCCTAATTCTTAATTCCATGCAGTGAGAGGTGGGGAATGTGGAGCTAGTGGTAAAGAACTGGCCTGCTGGGGTGGGAGACCCAAGAGACCCAGACTCGATCCCTGGGTGGGGCAGATTGCCTGGAGGGGGGAATGGCAACGCAGTCATGCTTGCCTGGTGAGTCCCATGGACAGAGGAGTCTGGAGGCTACAGTCCACGGGGCTGTGAAGAGTTGGATACTGAAGCGCCCTAGCATGCACACACAGGGATTTTATCCTGGATTATCTGGGTGGGCTCAAACCCAACCCCAAATGTTCTGTAAGAGAGACAGAGCACCTCCACTGAGGAGGGAGAGGCAGGGTGACCACGAAGCACAGGTGGGCTGTCAGAGTCACCGGCAGCTGGAGAAGGACCCCAGCACAGCCTCCTCCGGGGCCTCTCTGGGGAGCTCCGCTCAGTTCCGGCTTCTGGCCTCCAGAAATGTCAGAGTCAGTCTCTGTTGTTCTGAGCACACAGGTTACCTGTCAAAGGAACGGTGTGCCCCGTCACTCCTCGCTCTCTCGGACACAGAGCTTGTTAACCAGATACCCAGGGCCCTGGCCTTGAGTTCGGGGTGTCTGTTGCCCCCACAGCAGGAGAACCAAGTCCAGGGAGGGCTGCTCAGGCCTAAATCCGCCTTCCCGCAGGATGAGCAGGCCGGGTTGGAGAGAAGGTCTTCTCACCTCCAGGTCAGTCTTCTGGAGGTCGTGGCCGACACCTGCCAGCCTGCCCCCAGCCCAGAGGGCAGACCCAGGCCCACGTGTGCAAGGGGATTTGGGGGTTTGGCCCCGCGGGGCTTCCAGACGCTGGACCAGAAGCTCTGTGGGCTGAGAAGAGGTGCCGGCAGGCTTCAAGAGTTGCCTCGTCGCCGGGCCACAGCTCTGCCCTGTGCGGGTGCCTTTCAACGCTTCCACTAGGCTTTATTTTTATGACAAAGAATGCTTGGATGGTACCTTTGAGGATCAACGCTTTTGTGTGGTTCCCAACCCCCCAACAGAGAAAAGGTGGGACAGTGGCAGGCTCGCGGTGACCTTTCTCTGCCAGCTCCCTCATGCCAGCCTGGTGGAGCGCTGCTCATGCCGGGAAGGCCGCTGTGCCCAGGGGGCCAAGAGATCGGGCGCTCTGCGGACTGCCTCCGCTCAAAAGGACCTACGTTCTCAAAACCCAGGCCGTAATTAATTGATTGAAAGTTTAATTTTATGTCCCTTGGGGTGGCTGAAAACTCTTAGCTAGCAGATGCAAAGATATGCACTGACTTAGTCCCATGGACAGAGGAGTCTGAGGCTACAGTCCACGGGCTGTGAAGAGTTGGATACTGAAGCGCCCTAGCATGCACACACAGGGATTTTATCCTGGATTATCTGGGTGGGCTCAAACCCAACCCCAAATGTTCTGTAAGAGAGACAGAGCACCTCCACTGAGGAGGGAGAGGCAGGGTGACCACGAAGCACAGGTGGGCTGTCAGAGTCACCGGCAGCTGGAGAAGGACCCCAGCACAGCCTCCTCCGGGGCCTCTCTGGGGAGCTCCGCTCAGTTCCGGCTTCTGGCCTCCAGAAATGTCAGAGTCAGTCTCTGTTGTTCTGAGCACACAGGTTACCTGTCAAAGGAACGGTGTGCCCCGTCACTCCTCGCTCTCTCGGACACAGAGCTTGTTAACCAGATACCCAGGGCCCTGGCCTTGAGTTCGGGGTGTCTGTTGCCCCCACAGCAGGAGAACCAAGTCCAGGGAGGGCTGCTCAGGCCTAAATCCGCCTTCCCGCAGGATGAGCAGGCCGGGTTGGAGAGAAGGTCTTCTCACCTCCAGGTCAGTCTTCTGGAGGTCGTGGCCGACACCTGCCAGCCTGCCCCCAGCCCAGAGGGCAGACCCAGGCCCACGTGTGCAAGGGGATTTGGGGGTTTGGCCCCGCGGGGCTTCCAGACGCTGGACCAGAAGCTCTGTGGGCTGAGAAGAGGTGCCGGCAGGCTTCAAGAGTTGCCTCGTCGCCGGGCCACAGCTCTGCCCTGTGCGGGTGCCTTTCAACGCTTCCACTAGGCTTTATTTTTATGACAAAGAATGCTTGGATGGTACCTTTGAGGATCAACGCTTTTGTGTGGTTCCCAACCCCCCAACAGAGAAAAGGTGGGACAGTGGCAGGCTCGCGGTGACCTTTCTCTGCCAGCTCCCTCATGCCAGCCTGGTGGAGCGCTGCTCATGCCGGGAAGGCCGCTGTGCCCAGGGGGCCAAGAGATCGGGCGCTCTGCGGACTGCCTCCGCTCAAAAGGACCTACGTTCTCAAAAACCCAGGCCGTAATTAATTGATTGAAAGTTTAATTTTATGTCCCTGTTGGGGGTTTGGCTGAACACCAGCTCTGTGATAGCTAGCAGATGCAAAGATATGCACTGACTTCACCTTAGTCTCTGGACTTCTTTCTTTTTTTTCAGAGACATATCTAAGGCATTTTTTTGAGTTTCTCCACGTGCTGTTTGTATTTCCCAGGAAAACACAGTGCTTGCCTTATTCTCTTGTTCGTCAGCTTCATGTGAACGGTATGGACAGCTGGGCCAGCTGCCCAGTTCCCCATTTTTCTGCTTTAACTGATCAGAACTTAGAGTAGAACACTAACAAGTACCGTCTGTGTCATTCTTTCTAGAATCTTTCTGGTGATCTCGAAAGCTTGTTAATTACTCACAAAGAAAATAAAGAAAACCTCTGCAAATCTCTGCCTTCCTGTTTATGATGAGAAAATCTCAACAAATAAATATGTTGCCTAGTAAATGCCTGAGAGTTTATGCCAGGAAAGCCAAGAGATTACATTAAATAAACGATATACCGCACACAGGGGATTCCATTAAGTACTAGAGATGCTAATTATCTGTTGAATTACTTCCTTTCTCCCTCTTTGACCTTTCTGGGGGTTACCCACAACCTGTTTCAAGAATCCTTTATATTTTTAATTCAGTCAGATTCTGAACATACACCTTTATCATGTGTGCATTGATTAAAGCATCTGAAGTGTCAGAAAAGGAGGGGGGAAGAGAGAGAGACGTGTATATCTAGCATCCTGGGGGAGAAGCTCAGGATGGAGCATTGCCTGTTGGGGAAATTCTAGAGATCTTAGTTACCATCTATATTTGGACTCAGCGATTTCAGGGTGAGTCATACAGTGCACTGAAAAGTCCGTAATAGACTCAGAAAGGCAGAAAGCAGAAGGCAGAGGGAGAAGGCAAACAGGAAACCCATTCAACAACAGAAATAAAACACTTCTTCATTGGATTTAGAAACTTAGGACTAGTGTCAAAGAAGAAAATACTTAAAAAATGATAATGGAATAGAAATATTAAAACTGTCTTCTTAATTATGCTAATAGAGTCTAGTGGGAGAGAAGAGTGCGTGGAGAAGGAAAGCATATTAAAGTATTCTGCTTGGTAGATTTCAAAGTCCATGGCTTTGCTCTGTGACAATGTAGGAAGCATGTTCATAAGAAATACAGGTTACTTATGGTTTTGAAAAGCTTAAAACTAACTGGTGGTTAAAATGGAAGACAAGATACATTGTGCGTGTGTATGCGTGTAAGTTTCAGTTATTTATCTATCTACATGAAAACATCGGTTATGATAAAAGTAAAGGCCACATAGTTTATCTGGTGAGTAAACGAAAGCAAAGGAAACATTGAGGAAGTTCAAAAACAAAGAAGGAAAGAGCAACACAAAAAGATGACTAAATATTTCAGCCAAATATGCTGATTGGTTGAATGATCTCATCAGAGGATAAAGTCTCTGGATAGCATTGAATATAAGACAAAATGTTCAGTATTAAGGCAACATAATTAAAGTTAAGTTGCCTTGAAAAGAATAAAAGCTTAAGAGTGTACCCTTGTGAATCATGAAAATGGGAACAACCCAAATATCAGCATATTAAATGTTCAAAGATAAACAATAATTCAAGGCAAAAGACCTAAATGGGAGGAGGATTTTATACTGATAAGGCACAATTCTTGTCTTAAAGCAGGTTACCAATGGCTTTTGTACTGCATATATTTTTCTGCACTTGCTTATTTTTCCTAAATATTTTTGCTATACACACGACTTGGAAGGTCTCATGAACATTTATTTTCATGGCTTCATGAAATTCCACTGCATAAAATACCGTAATAGTGTATTATTTTTGGATCCATAGCTAACAAAAGTATGAGTAAATTTATGAGAAATATAAACTTAAGAAATAGTACAAAGGTTTCAGCTGGGGAGGAGGGAAGACAGACAGCCCAGGGGAGGGATCACAAAGATGAATTAACCGTGCTGCTAATGTTTTGGTTTTCAAATATTCATTGTATTGTTTTTATAACTTTATATTTCTTACTAGTACATAAGGTAAAAACCTTACAATAACATAATAAATTCTCATTTTGTCCATATAAGTTCTATGAAACTTTCTGTGCTAAACCAAATTGCATTAAAATATATAATCATAATATTATAATTATCCTCCAATTAAAATAAATAAGTAATATATATATGTGTGTGTGTATATATATATATATACACATATATAAAGCACAGGATCTTAGTAATTCAATAGGAAAGGGAAAGAAATAAGATGGGTCGGGGGACTTTAAAATTTCAACTTCCAAGACTTAAGGTAGTAAAGAAAATAGAGGATTTGAAAATGTACTGAGTGACTAGAGCTCTAGTAAATTACTAAACACTCAATTGTTTAAATGCGTGTGTGCCTGATCGCTTTAGTCATGTCTGACTCTCTGCCACCCCATGGGCTGCAGCTCTCCGGGGTCCTCTGTCCATGGAATTCTCCAGGCAAGAACACTGGAGAATGTTGCTATGCCCTCCTCGAGGAGATCTCCCAATCCAAGGACTGAACCCGCGTCTCTTGTGTCTCCTGCATTGGCAGGCGCCTTCTTTACCACGGTGTCACCTCCCGGAATTTGTTCAAATTCATGTCCTTTGAGTCAGTGATGAGATAGCTGAATGTACAATAATTTTTTTTCTTTAGCAAGGGTTATGTGAAGAGATAAACAATAATTCAAGGCAAAAGACCTAAATGGGAGGAGGATTTTATACTGATAAGGCACAATTCTTGTCTTAAAGCAGGTTACCAATGGCTTTTGTACTGCATATATTTTTCTGCACTTGCTTATTTTTCCTAAATATTTTTGCTATACACACGACTTGGAAGGTCTCATGAACATTAATTTACATGGCTTCATGAAATTCCACTGCATAAAATACCGTAATAGTGTATTATTTTGGATCCATAGCTAACAAAAGTATGAGTAAATTTATGAGAAATATAAACTTAAGAAATAGTACAAAGGTTTCAGCTGGGGAGGAGGGAAGACAGACAGCCCAGGGGAGGGATCACAAAGATGAATTAACCGTGCTGCTAATGTTTTGGTTTTCAAATATTCATTGTATTCTTTTTATAACTTTATATTTCTTACTAGTACATAAGGTAAAAACCTTACAATAACATAATAAATTCTCATTTTGTCCATATAAGTTCTATGAAACTTTCTGTGCTAAACCAAATTGCATTAAACTATATAATCTTAATATTATAACTATCCTCTAATCAAAATAAATAAGTAATGTATATCTGTGTGTGTGTATATATATATATATACACATATATAAAGCACAGGATCTTAGTAATTCAATAGGAAAGGGAAAGAAATAAGATGGGTCGGGGGACTTTAAAATTTCAACTTCCAAGACTTAAGGTAGTAAAGAAAATAGAGGATTTGAAAATGTACTGAGTGACTAGAGCTCTAGTAAATTACTAAACACTCAATTGTTTAAATGCGTGTGTGCCTGATCGCTTTAGTCATGTCTGACTCTCTGCCACCCCATGGGCTGCAGCTCTCCGGGGTCCTCTGTCCATGGAATTCTCCAGGCAAGAACACTGGAGAATGTTGCTATGCCCTCCTCGAGGAGATCTCCCAATCCAAGGACTGAACCCGCGTCTCTTGTGTCTCCTGCATTGGCAGGCGCCTTCTTTACCACGGTGTCACCTCCCGGAATTTGTTCAAATTCATGTCCTTTGAGTCAGTGATGAGATAGCTGAATGTACAATAATTTTTTTTCTTTAGCAAGGGTTATGTGAAGAGATGGGAGTGCAAACAAGCTAGCCGTTTACCTAAGAGAGGTGAAGGTGAAAGAAAACAGAAAGAGACACTGTCCTTCAGAGAGATCATGGAGCCAAGCCAGAGCACAGTGATGAAAGCCAGCGACTGCCTCCTACGATTTGGCAGCAATGAGAAATATTTCGCTGAGTTTGTGCAAGGAACAGCTGTGGTCTCCTTTAAGGGCGGGGATAAAGAAGCATGGCGTCTACCACGACACTCTGGCAGCTTGCGGTTCATACCAAGAGCACAGTCCAGGCCAGCGGCAGGCCTGCCGGATGACTGGTTCCTGGTGCTGAGGTCTAGCCACTCCATGACTGCCCTGCGGACACATTCCAGGAGATGGTTTAACTTTATAAATAATGCAGCTTTTCTTCAATTTCCTTTCTCTCTAGGTTTCGGGCTCTTTAATGATTTCAGACATTACTGTGCAAAACCACTGTTGCAGGGTTACCATGCTGTCTGAATCTGGCTGGGCGCTGGGCTTCCTCCCTTATGGGCAGCAGTGGACCTGAGGCCAGACACTTCCTGCCAGGGCCTGTGGTTTGCATTGCCGCATCGTTTGCTAAAATAAATTGCGGAGATAAGGCTGTTTGGAAGAGGTCTTCTGCTCCCCTTACACATGTATTTTCTTCAGCTTTCTTTCTTGACTGCATTTCTTCCTGAAATTCTGTAACAGGAGCACCCAGGAACCCCCACTTCGTCTGTTTCCTTGTAAAGAGAAGGCCACTCTTGGCCCAGCAGATGCATGAGACCAGCACAACAATAAGAAATTCCTGGTCCCAGCCTATTTTGACCTGGAGTCTTCTAAAATACAAACTTTCAAAAATCATAATTATGCCAACATGGATACATTGTTGTCAAGAACGTGGCCCTTAAAATAGATTCCATTATGTCAAACTATGCTCTGGACCAATGCTTTGTAATAGCACAGTTAAACAGTTTCCATAATTCCATGTACTTTTGATTGAAATAATTATTTAAATATATTTATATAGATTTCAAATTTTTGTTTTACAATGGAGGATACTTGAGTTAGTTTCAGGTGTATAGAAAAGTGATTTGGGGGCTTCCCCTGGTGGTCCAGTGGGCAAGGACATCGCCTTGCAGTGCAAGGGGCGCCGGTTCGATCCCTGGCCTGGGAAGATCCCACGTGCTGCAGAGCAGCTGGACCCATGTGTCCAATTACCGAGCCGGAGCTCTGGAGTGCATGCGCCCAGAGCTGGTGCTCTGTGACAACAGAGGCCACTGCGATGGGAGGCCCATAGGAGCCAAAGAACAAAGACGGATGAAAATACAGAAATGAAAGACCAATAGAAGTGGCCCGCCCACTCCCCTCTCTCCCCAACCCGACCCCTGCCCAAAATAAATAAATAAATCTTTAAAAAAAAAAAGGCAAAAAAAAAAGAAAAGTGATTTGGTTGTACTTCTAGACATATATATTCTTTTTTAGATTCCTTTTCCAAATAGGTTATTACAAAATATTGAGTAGAGTTCTCTGTGATATAGCAAGTCCTTGTTCGTTATCTATTTTACGTATGGTAGTGTGTATATGCTAACCCAAGCCTTCTAATTTATCTCTCCATCTCACCCGATTTGTATACAGATTTGATTCACTTAATTAATATTTTCTCCCATCAAGCTTTTCAGATCACCGATTAGTCTATTGTGAGCTGTCATTTCATTATATCCTTTGAACACAAATGTTTAGAGGTCAAACGCTGCAGCTCTAAAAGCGACATCAAGCTACCGTGATGTCAGGCCAGTGTTTGAGCAGTAGAACACTTACGAGGTTTTAACCAGTGTCAGTTTTACTGTTTTATCGATCATTTTGATCAATATTACTTATTGTAAACTAGAAAAAATTCCTTATAAGATTTTTTTGAGTCAGTGAGAAATTTGGGAGGCATTTTATCAGCTGTAGTGAGGGAACTAATTGTAGGTGAGGAGGGGGGAAAGGCAAGGGGGTGGCATTCTGTGGAGAGGGAGGGGCGTCGTGGAGGGGACGGAGGGATGGAGGGATCTGGGGGGGCTGGGGCAGAGGGGTGAGGGCAGTGGAGGGAGGGAGGGAACAGGAGATAAGAGAAGGGAGAGGGTGGAGGGGTCAAGTAGACGCAGGGCCAGCGTGGCCCCTTCAAACTCCTCTGCTTCAGAAGAGACTTGAACTTCTCTCGCAGGAAAAACGAGTCTGAATATTACTGGTGGACAAGTAGTTTTTAAAGATCTGGGGCTTGAAACCTTCTACCTTCCCCAGTGAGAGCCATGCTGGCCTTTATCACTGATACTCCTGTCTGCTTCTCCTTTGAACTGGGGGTCAAGAGTCAGGAGCATCCCTGTGGCTCAGCCTGGGGCCAGAGAGGTACACAGCTGGGGGTGGGCCGGCCAGAGCGCGGGGCCCTGCAACCGCCTGCAGGTTTCCCTGCTGGCCAGTGATGTGCTTGCCTCTGGGAGACGTGGGTGGCAGCACACAGGCCCTCAGGAGCCTGCAGCAAAGAGCTCGCTGGCCAGGGCTGTGAGGAGAGGAGGCTGACAGCCGGGTGGACGCCCATCCTGCCTGAATCCTGCGTCCCTTTCTCTTTATTCCATGCCTGGTCCCTGCGGAAGACAGCACGGCGGACGTTTATAGCCATACACAAGTGCACGTGGTTTCTAAACCAAAGTAATTTTTTAAAAAATGGAAGTACGCGTGACTTACACGTTGTGTTACTTACTACTGTGCAACAAAGTGATTCAGTTGTACACATATATACATTCTTTGCAGTTACTATTTTCCATTATGGTTGATCACAGGACACAGAATATAGCTCCCTGTGCGCTACAGTAGGGCCTTGCTGTTTATCTGTCCTGCAGACACTAGGCAAACCCAACGACCTCGTCATTTATCCGTCCTATAGATAACTAGTTTGTATCTGCTAAACCCAACCCCTCCCCTAGTCTGTCTTCTGTGTCTGTGATTGTTTCTGTTTCATAGATCAGTTGATTTGTGTCATGTTTTTTTAGATTTCCCATATAAGTGATATCACGTGATATTTGCCTTTCATTTTCTGAATTACTTAGTATGATAATCTCTAGCTGCATTAACAGGAATCATTCTAATGGCTTTTTAATAACCTGCTTTTCCTACTCAGCTCTCTTAGGGATATATCAGGATGTTCATGACAAACATTATAATTTTTAATAGCTTGGATGCACGATGTCCAAAATGACCCAGAAGTGTGCTTTTTACAATATCCATAGCCAGTTATGCGCAGGGTAATATTTTATACAGTGCTAATTATATATGCATAACCTTTATGTTTATCTATGAATTTCTTTTCTCTGTAAAATTGATCATCTAGTCTTACATTTATTAGTCATTATCAAATCACTTGTTGTGTCTTATCCAACTTTCTATTGGTGTCTTTTTTGATTGATTGGTAAGATCTCTTTGTAACCTGAATGCTCGAGGTCTTTGTCTGGCTTATAAAATGGAAAAAATTTCCCCACTTGTCTTTATCTTTGATAGAAAATGTTTGAAGAAAACTCAAGTTTTATATAGCCCAGTTCACCATTCATTCTCTGGCAGTCTGTGTATTTACACGTTGAGGGAAAAATTCATGTTCCTAGGGATTCAGCACCCTGAGCAGTATTTTTTGGTTGTACTTTTTCACATGGTCATTTTCTTCATAACCCAGTTTAATCCACTTGGAGCACATTACGTCATAAGGCTCAAGTCAGCACACATTTCTGTTTGATTGTTTCTAATGACCCATCATTTGCCCTCCATTATTTATTCAATAATTCATTTTCCACTATAGATCTGAAATGCCATGAATATACTTCAATGTACTTCTTTAAATCCTATTTCTTGTTCCACTTATTTTTCTGTCCTGTGCAATAACCACACCATTTAAATAATTGATTCGTTTTCATTTAATTTAAATTATTAAATATACCTTGATATCTGATGGCATTAGTGCCAGCTTACTGCTCTACTTTTTCAGAATTTTCCCAGCCATTGCCTTCCAGACACATTAACAACTCAGACTGACAGTTTTCAAATACCACTCTGCTCCAGAAAAAAGCCGTGAAATTTAGACTGGAATTGCACCGTGTTTATAGATTAATATGAGGGGAAGTTTAGAATCTTTTCAGTTTTGAGTCTCTCCATCCGACGATGGATTAGATTCATCAATTTACTTAATATGTTAAGTAAATTTCTACTTTTTTTCCTTATAAGTCTTAGATACTTCATTGTTTGTGTGTATGTATATGTGTATTTTCATTTGTTGGTTTTGAAAAGGAAAGTTTTAGTCATAATATTTCTAGCTATTCATTGATAGTCAAAAAATTAACTGTTATATTTTATTTTATATTTATCCATGTTGTCAGTTTCTCTTATGGATTCTACTAGTTTTCAAATTTTTACTGAAGTATCTTGAGCATTTCAGGGATAGAGACAGCAAGGACTCCTTGGACTCCTTGGACAGCAAGGAGACCAAGCCAGTCAATCCTAAAAGAAGTCAACCCTGAATATTCATTGGAAGGGCTGATGCTGAAGCTGAAGCTCCAATACTTGGGCCACTGGAAGTGAAGAGCCGACTCTTGTCTTTATCTTTGATAGAAAATGTTTGAAGAAAACTCAAGTTTTATATAGCCCAGTTCACCATTCATTCTCTGGCAGTCTGTGTATTTACACGTTGAGGGAAAAATTCATGTTCCTAGGGATTCAGCACCCTGAGCAGTATTTTTTGGTTGTACTTTTTCACATGGTCATTTTCTTCATAACCCAGTTTAATCCACTTGGAGCACATTACGTCATAAGGCTCAAGTCAGCACACATTTCTGTTTGATTGTTTCTAATGACCCATCATTTGCCCTCCATTATTTATTCAATAATTCATTTTCCACTATAGATCTGAAATGCCATGAATATACTTCAATGTACTTCTTTAAATCCTATTTCTTGTTCCACTTATTTTTCTGTCCTGTGCAATAACCACACCATTTAAATAATTGATTCGTTTTCATTTAATTTAAATTATTAAATATACCTTGATATCTGATGGCATTAGTGCCAGCTTACTGCTCTACTTTTTCAGAATTTTCCCAGCCATTGCCTTCCAGACACATTAACAACTCAGACTGACAGTTTTCAAATACCACTCTGCTCCAGAAAAAAGCCGTGAAATTTAGACTGGAATTGCACCGTGTTTATAGATTAATATGAGGGGAAGTTTAGAATCTTTTCAGTTTTGAGTCTCTCCATCCGACGATGGATTAGATTCATCAATTTACTTAATATGTTAAGTAAATTTCTACTTTTTTTCCTTATAAGTCTTAGATACTTCATTGTTTGTGTGTATGTATATGTGTATTTTCATTTGTTGGTTTTGAAAAGGAAAGTTTTAGTCATAATATTTCTAGCTATTCATTGATAGTCAAAAAATTAACTGTTATATTTTATTTTATATTTATCCATGTTGTCAGTTTCTCTTATGGATTCTACTAGTTTTCAAATTTTTACTGAAGTATCTTGAGCATTTCAGGGATAGAGACAGCAAGGACTCCTTGGACTCCTTGGACAGCAAGGAGACCAAGCCAGTCAATCCTAAAAGAAGTCAACCCTGAATATTCATTGGAAGGGCTGATGCTAAAGCTGCAGCTCCAATACTTTGGCCACTGGAAGTGAAGAGCCGACTCGTTGGAAAAGACCCCGTTGCTGGGAAAGAGTGAGGGCAGGAGGAAAAGAGGATGACAGAGGATGAGATGGTTGGATAGCAGCACTGACTCAATGGACATGAATTTGAGTAAACTCCAGCAGATGGTGAAGGACAGAAAAGCCTGGTGTGCTACAGTTGATGGGGCTGAAAAGAGTCAGACTGAATAGCAACTGAGTGTATTAATACTTTATTCCTTGGTACTGGAAAGCAGTATTCCATGGTGAGGAGATGCTGCTATTCATTTGTCCACTCATCTGCTAATGGAAATGAAAGGGTTTTACCTCGATTTGAGACTTAAACCCAGGGCCCAGACCTGATCAAACCCTGCTTGGGACTTGAACCCATGTGGCTGGAGCTTGAATTCCAGCCAAAACCCTGTTTGGGACTTGAATCTACGTGACAGGGGCTTGAACCTAGCCAAAACCGGTTTGGGACTCGAACCCACATGGCTAAGTCTTCACCCCAGCCAAAACCCTGCTTGGGACGTGAATCCACATAGTCAGGACTCAATCCTGGCCAAAACCCTGTCTGGGACTCGAACCCACACAGCCGGGACTTAATCCAGCACTCACCTAACGTCTGGACCCACTGAGGCTCAGGTTCTTCATGCCTCAACGCAGAAGGAATTCTGCGAGAGGCAGAGTGATAGGCAAGAAGAGGATTTATTAGGATAGGGTGCTTGTAAGAGGTGCAAGCAGGCAGACAGGAAAGCTCTGCTCTGCTCTCCTCAATTGAGTGGGCAACAATATAGATAGAATGGTAGAAGACCGCCCCCCTTAAGTAGACACAGATGCAGGACATACATCGTTGGTTGCTTCTTTGCCAGCTCCTCCTTCATCAGCTGTTTATACCCAGTTGAGCCTGCTTTACTGAACAAGAAGCATCTCTGATGAGTTATCATCAACTCACTGGCCTCCCAGCCTTTCTCAGGTGTCTCCCTTCTACCTACCATCCCCTACTAGGACTCTACAACCACCTACCTATTCTACCCTGTCCCTATCAGAAATGTGGGCAGTTGTGAGGTTTTCACTTTTATAGACGAAGCTGCAATGAATGTTAGTATATGTCCATATTTGTTTATGTTATAAGATAGGTTTTCTTTACTCTTGAGGAATTGCCTAGGTGAGAAAGGTAAACATACTAGCTACATGTTTAACATTTTAGAAACTGCCAAATGATTTTCTCTCTCTCTTTTTTTTTGTTATTACATTTTGGAGGGGGGCAGTTGGGGAAAGAGGGGGGCGGGCGGGCCACTTCTATAGGTCTTTCATTTATCTATTTTCATCCATCTTTGGTCTTTGGCCTGTGTGGGCCTCCCATCGCAGTGGCCTCTGTTGTTGCAGAGCACTGGCTCTGGGTGCATGCGCTCCAGAGCTCCGGCTCGGTAATTGGACACATTGGTCCAGCCACTCCGCAGCAGGTGGGATCTTCCCAGGCCAGGGATCGAACCGGTGTCCCTTGCACTGCAAGGTGGTGTCCTTACCCACTGGACCACCAGGGAAACCCGTCAAATGATTTTCCAACTAGATTGTACCATTTTAAATATCCACCAGCAGTTTATGTGAGATTTAATTGCTTCATCTCCTCCCAACACTGGTTGTAATCAATCTTTTTAATTCCAGACATTCTAATGGGTTTGCAAGGACAGCTCTTGAGGTTTTAACTTGCATTTCCCTAACGGCCTATGATAGTGAGCATTTTTCATGTGCTTATGTGCCTCTAGCATATTTTCACACACAAAACTATCTGTTTAAATTGCTCGTCCATTTTTAATTGCTCTGTTTTGAGAATTCATATATTCAAGAAAGAAGACTACAGTAAGTGGACTTCTGACAAAGGGTGCAAGTTTTTTTTCCCATTTTTTTTCTAGAAATTATATAGTTTAGATTTTACTCTGTAATCCATTTTGAGTTACTTTCTGTATATGGTGTAAAGCATAGATAAAAGGGTTTTTTAAAAAAATTAATTATTTTTATTTTGCTTTTACAGAGCTTTCTTGTTTACTGCTATATATAATTCCAAATCCATCATAGATATATCTGTGACCCCTCCCATTTGAGCAGAAGGTTTTTGTTTTGTATCATTTTTATGAATGTTGTGAGGCAGTGCTTGAGGTTAATTTTTCTCCCAAGCTGACAAACAGTTGTAGCAACCATTCTGTGAGATGACTTTTCTTTCCCATTGAGTTACCTTAGGATCTTCGCCAAAAATCAATTATCTGTAGATGCTTGCGTCTGTTTTGGAATGCTCTGTTCTGTTCCATTGATATATATCTTTACTCTTAATGCCAATAATATACTCTTTCGATTAGTTAGATTTTATGGGAGTAATTGTTAAAAAAAACAAATAGTGCAAGTCCTTCAAACGTGTTCTTTTTCCATTGTTTTGGCTGTTCTAGGTCATATTCGTAGGATCTGAGAATCATAGTGTCACTAGTTTTCAGTATTTACTTTTCCTTTTGTCCTTTGGGCCTAGTCTCCTCCAGAACACAGCATTTCATGGCAGTCTTCATTTTAGATGAATATGGTCATGTGACAATTTCTGGCCAATCAGTGCAAGCCTAGGTGTTACATAAAACTTCTAAGAAGGGCTTCCCTGGTGGTCCAGTGAATAGGGAGTCTGCCTTGCAATGCAAGGGGCACTGGTTCGATCCCTGGCATGGGAAGATCCCACATGCCATGGAGTGGCTGAGCCGATGTGTTCAATTGCAAGCCAGCACTCTGGAGTGCATGTGCCCAGAGACGGTGCTCTGCAACTAGAGAGGCCACTGCTATGGGAGGCCCACACAGGCCAAAGAATTAAGACGGATGAAAATAAATACATGAAAGACCAATAAAAGAGGCCAAAAAAAAAAAAAAAAAGAAAAAAACCTTCCAAGAAGGCTAGATGGATAGAGGTGGAAAGAGGGGTAAGTACTCTTGGTTTCTCTTTACTTTTTTTCCCTTATTTGTTTGCAATGTAGAAGTAATGACCAGAGCTTTAACAGATCCTTCTCCCTCTTAGGTGACTTTGAAGATGTAAGGCAGCATGAAGAGCAGAAAAATAGAAACTAGGAGTCCTTCATTAGTTTTTGTTTACTCTCTCAACCCATGGAGTAACCATATTGGATCTTTTCTGAATTATTTTATGTAATAAAATAACTTCTCTCTTACGCTTAACTTACTGATATTTTGTGTTGTTCTGCTGTGTGCAACCAAACCCATTTCCAGTCGACATAGACTCTATGATATTTTTTCTATCCACTCATTTCAGATGGAGGAGTTTTAGCCTTGTCTGTTTCCAATGCAGTGTAGGTCAGCTTTTCTTTACTTTTCTTAGGTTCATTTCTTGATCACTGGAAGGCAGTTTTAGTTTCCCCAATAAAATGAGGTTAATCCATTAAGTGATGAAACTGGGATTTGAATTCACTTATGTCTGAATCCCAAATCCAGTCCTTTTCTGTGTTGCTATGCCGCCTGTAATTTATAGCAATTATTATTCAACATCCATCTTGTTGCGATACATAGTGGGTGGGAACTTGCCTGGAAGGAATGAATGGGCTGTGCTCTGGTCTCACACTTTGGTTATATCACCTGACAGCCTCACTAGGGACCATCTGGATGGAGTTGGTTGAGTAGAACCAGAAAAGCCTGCTCACAAGCGAGCAATGTTTCAGGACAGAATTGACAAGTACAAAATAATCTATGGTTGGACCCTGAAGCAATTTGAGATTCGTTCCCATCAGCTTTGATACCTAGGCAGAAGTGTCTGACTCTTTGCAACCCCATGGACTATAGCTGGCCAGGTTTCTCTGTCCACAGAATTTCCCAGCAAGAATACTGGTGTGGATTGCCATTTCTTCTCTTTTCACTTTTTTTTAAAAAGGATTTTATTCGTGAGATCTTTATATCACAGGGAATTAGATCCAAATTTAGGTTCTCCTAATTATTTATGGAGATTTAGAGAAGTCCACTATTGTTAATTTCATAGGTGTTTATTTCATGGCTGATGCTGAAGCTCCAATACTTTGGCCACCTGATGCAAAGAACGGACTCCTTGGAAAAGACCCTGATGCTGGGGAAGACTGAGGACAGGAAGAGAAGGGGTGACGGGGAGGGGTGGAGATGTAAGGCAGCATGAAGAGCAGAAAAATAGAAACTAGGAGTCCTTCATTAGTTTTTGTTTACTCTCTCAACCCATGGAGTAACCATATTGGATCTTTTCTGAATTATTTTATGTAATAAAATAACTTCTCTCTTACGCTTAACTTACTGATATTTTGTGTTGTTCTGCTGTGTGCAACCAAACCCATTTCCAGTCGACATAGACTCTATGATATTTTTTCTATCCACTCATTTCAGATGGAGGAGTTTTAGCCTTGTCTGTTTCCAATGCAGTGTAGGTCAGCTTTTCTTTACTTTTCTTAGGTTCATTTCTTGATCACTGGAAGGCAGTTTTAGTTTCCCCAATAAAATGAGGTTAATCCATTAAGTGATGAAACTGGGATTTGAATTCACTTATGTCTGAATCCCAAATCCAGTCCTTTTCTGTGTTGCTATGCCGCCTGTAATTTATAGCAATTATTATTCAACATCCATCTTGTTGCGATACATAGTGGGTGGGAACTTGCCTGGAAGGAATGAATGGGCTGTGCTCTGGTCTCACACTTTGGTTATATCACCTGACAGCCTCACTAGGGACCATCTGGATGGAGTTGGTTGAGTAGAACCAGAAAAGCCTGCTCACAAGCGAGCAATGTTTCAGGACAGAATTGACAAGTACAAAATAATCTATGGTTGGACCCTGAAGCAATTTGAGATTCGTTCCCATCAGCTTTGATACCTAGGCAGAAGTGTCTGACTCTTTGCAACCCCATGGACTATAGCTGGCCAGGTTTCTCTGTCCACAGAATTTCCCAGCAAGAATACTGGTGTGGATTGCCATTTCTTCTCTTTTCACTTTTTTTTAAAAAGGATTTTATTCGTGAGATCTTTATATCACAGGGAATTAGATCCAAATTTAGGTTCTCCTAATTATTTATGGAGATTTAGAGAAGTCCACTATTGTTAATTTCATAGGTGTTTATTTCATGGCTGATGCTGAAGCTCCAATACTTTGGCCACCTGATGCAAAGAACGGACTCCTTGGAAAAGACCCTGATGCTGGGGAAGACTGAGGACAGGAAGAGAAGGGGGTGACGGAGGATGAGATGGTTGGATGGCATCGCCCACTCAATGGACATGAATTTGAGCAAACTCCAGGAAATAGAAGAGGACAGAGGAGTCTTGTGTGCTACAGTCCATGGGGTCTCAAAGAGTTGGACATGATTTAGCAACTGGACAATTTACGTGAAGCCTATAAACAGAGAAAATAGAATTGACCATGCACCGTTACGTCCCGGGTATTTGATGAAGCACAGACATCAGGTCCAGTTACTTAGTAGGCTAGGCTTGGGCCCTTAGTGGCACAGTAGGTTTTGCTGTTTTTGCTTCCACACTGTCTAATCCTGAAAGGATTCCTCAACTAGGGTTATTTGACTGTGACTGATAATCTGGTTCAGAGCATGGCATTGGTGGAAGGAGGAAGCTGTGGGAGGTCTCCTGTGAAATCTGTTTTTCGTGGTCTCCCCGGGCTGAGAGCCCTGAGTGGGGTTGCATGTCTGGGACTCTGTCACATGGCTACCAGTTGAATTCTTGCTGCATCACATGCACAAATAGGATGGAAGCACAGAAACCTAAAGACAGACCCTGGGCTTAGGAAACGTGGCGTTTTTATTGGAGTGATTTATGGCCCTTTTGAATAGGAAATGTTAAAGGAAGGGGCAACTGAAGTCATTTTAATTATTGATGCTTTTATTGCAGCCGTAGAAGTCTCCGGTAGCTTGGAGATGCTTGGAGAGGCCTTGGCGGATGCCAAGGGAAGAATGCCTGATAATGGAGACTCAACACTGGTGTTGTTAACTGAATACATTAGTCTTGCAACCCCATGGACTATAGCTGGCCAGGTTTCTCTGTCCACAGAATTTCCCAGCAAGAATACTGGTGTGGATTGCCATTTCTTCTCTTTTCACTTTTTTTTAAAAAGGATTTTATTCGTGAGATCTTTATATCACAGGGAATTAGATCCAAATTTAGGTTCTCCTAATTATTTATGGAGATTTAGAGAAGTCCACTATTGTTAATTTCATAGGTGTTTATTTCATGGCTGATGCTGAAGCTCCAATACTTTGGCCACCTGATGCAAAGAACGGACTCCTTGGAAAAGACCCTGATGCTGGGGAAGACTGAGGACAGGAAGAGAAGGGGGTGACGGAGGATGAGATGGTTGGATGGCATCGCCCACTCAATGGACATGAATTTGAGCAAACTCCAGGAAATAGAAGAGGACAGAGGAGTCTTGTGTGCTACAGTCCATGGGGTCTCAAAGAGTTGGACATGATTTAGCAACTGGACAATTTACGTGAAGCCTATAAACAGAGAAAATAGAATTGACCATGCACCGTTACGTCTGGGTATTTGATGAAGCACAGACATCAGGTCCAGTTACTTAGTAGGCTAGGCTTGGGCCCTTAGTGGCACAGTAGGTTTTGCTGTTTTTGCTTCCACACTGTCTAATCCTGAAAGGATTCCTCAACTAGGGTTATTTGACTGTGACTGATAATCTGGTTCAGAGCATGGCATTGGTGGAAGGAGGAAGCTGTGGGAGGTCTCCTGTGAAATCTGTTTTTCGTGGTCTCCCCGGGCTGAGAGCCCTGAGTGGGGTTGCATGTCTGGGACTCTGTCACATGGCTACCAGTTGAATTCTTGCTGCATCACATGCACAAATAGGATGGAAGCACAGAAACCTAAAGACAGACCCTGGGCTTAGGAAACGTGGCGTTTTTATTGGAGTGATTTATGGCCCTTTTGAATAGGAAATGTTAAAGGAAGGGGCAACTGAAGTCATTTTAATTATTGATGCTTTTATTGCAGCCGTAGAAGTCTCCGGTAGCTTGGAGATGCTTGGAGAGGCCTTGGCGGATGCCAAGGGAAGAATGCCTGATAATGGAGACTCAACACTGGTGTTGTTAACTGAATACATTAGTCTTGCTCCTCAAAGGGCCTCACAAGTCTGTTAATGTACTTTCTCAGGGAAAGTGGACTGCCTGCACGGCCGGTTTCCGCTAATGCATCGTGAACAGGAGTGGGCAGGTCAATCCCCGCCTCCGCCTAGATTCTTTGTCCTTTTCTTTGCAGTAATGGTTTTCAGAAACATTTCTCTTCTCAGTATCTAACCCCAAACCTCACACAATCTCTGCCCAGCTTCCCGGCTGACTCACGAAGATCCCCGGAGAGAAGCAACGCCAACGTAGAACAACAAACTCGCTCATGATCTGTCCAGAGAGAAATCTGTGTGTGCATCCAGGAAAGAACTGGTAATCAATGCTTCTTTGTCATTACATGATGCTTCTTTTTCAAGATACATCCTTGATTCCAAAGATTTAGTTCATCCTGTTTAAAAGAAAAAAAACCCCTCTCATCTTTCCTGCTCTCACCCCTCAATACGTCGTAAGATGGAAGAAGCCAATATATCCAGTCCCATCTTTATGGTGGCTTTTGTCCCTTCTGCCGAAATGCACTGAAGTGGATCCCAAGGCACCTTCAGGATTCACTCCAAGTGGATGGGGTTTTCAGGAAGACATGGGTTCTCCCTGTCTGTTTGTATCATCCTTGTGGCTGTTGCTTCCCTTTAGTCACATTTGGATGTCGTAGACAATCTGGTCCAGCAGCTACGCGATTCACCTTTTCTCTGATTTTGAACCAGAGACAACCAGGAACTGAGGGACACCTGTCTCTCCCCAGGGCGACGCCAGAATGTCTATGTTATTTCTTAGCCCTTAGAACCATGGAGATTCTCATTCTGCATTGGGCTGACCACCAGAGTTCTCCCTGAATTCGAAGATTTCCTTTATGTTTGTCTTTTTGCCTCCAAGTTCCCTGGAAATGTACAAAATCATAGTTTTTAAAAAAGTTATTTTTCTACTGCAAAAGAGATCTCTTCCCATCGTTTTGTACCAAAAATGCTGATCTTTTTGAGAGAAAAGCAAGTATCAAAAGTTCAAAGGTTTGCCCTCTACAAGAAACACGGGCCTAACATTTCCTCACTGCCCGGCTTCCGGCTCTGGCTGGTTTCCTGCAGTCACCTTGCTCTGTCCATGTCCACTCCCAGGTCTCAACCCCCTCTCCCAGGAAAGCTCCCACTTTGCCCTCCTCTGTGTTCTCAGCCCCGCCTTGGCATCCACCTTTGGGTTTCCCGGACCTTGGTAACTCCTGGCCTCACCGAGTGCTCCCTGCATCACTGGAGAGAGCTTCTTGTTCTTCTCATCAGAGCCCGGCTGGTCCACGTCCTCACGGTGACACTGACCAGTCCTGGGAGCTGGGAGGCCAGGGCTGTCTCCCCAGTAGCTGGCTCCCCTCTTCTCCTGCTGGAATCTGCTCGCAGGTCTTGGTCTGGAGGAGTCATCCTGGTACACGAGGCAGCACAGACGTGAATTTTTCCTCTGTCAACCCCCAGCCTCAACCCAGCAACACAAACGGGCCCACTGCTTGCTTCTGCGCTTGTTTGTACAAGAAAGGAGAGCCCCCCAACGCTCATTCCCCCCTCCCTCTCCCCTTCCCTTTCTTCCTCTCTTCCTTCCTCCTTCCTGTCCTTCCTTTCTCACTTCCTTCCTTCCCTCCCTCCGTCCTTCCATGCTCCTCCTCTCCTCAGCATTTTTGGCTTGTCTCCCCTCGGAGATGAAGATGACTGAGGTGTCTTATAGGACCCTGGCCCCCTGTTTGTCCTGCACCATCACTAAGATGCCTCCTGCCTCCTTTACCACTGGTGCCACCTGGGAAGCCCCCAAGATGCTATAATTAGCCACAGGGATAGTCATAACAATACAGCAAAATCTGGATTTCCTCTTTATGAGAGAACGTTTCTTTATTTCAATTAACTGTACAAACCGAAGAAAAACAAGTTAATGGCTCAGAAATGAACCTGCCCCAGAAGGGTGACAAATATGAGAAAGTTAATTGAGAATAGTATCCTCTTCACAAGAAGCTAGGCTGTCCTGAAAGAAAGTCTTTTAAAAGATTTATTGGGATTCACGTGCTCTTGGAATCATGGTATTTTAAAGGAAGCTTCGTCTGTTTCCCTGAATGGCTGAAGCTTGTGGTTATGGAGGGGCTCGGGCTCTCAGTCCTAGAGTGACTTCCGCAGGATTGCACATTCATTCCACTCTCAGTCAACCTCCCCGCAAAACTCCGGTTTCGTGATTCCACTAGGGAGATGGGCTCTCTCTTCCTGGGGGGACACTCTGTTCTAGGCAGCAGCCCCCGCAGCCAGGGCCCATGTGCCCCCATCTCTGTTCTCAGGCCCTGGCGAGCCGGGCACGCACAGCACGTACTGTGTCCCTGCAGGGCAGGGCATCCTCAGGGCCTGGCCCTCTGCCCCAGGTGCCCCCTGGGCCGCCTGCCTGGGCGGGGGTGAGCCTCCTGCTCTGAGGAATCTGAGAACTGGGACTCCTACCTTCTTTCTCGGAGTGCATGTCTATCTAGAAATAGCTCTTAAATCAAGAAATAGTTTACTTGTCGAAACCAAAGGAGTTTCTGAGAGGAGAAAACCTTTCTCTTTCATTTGAGAGTGTGATGGTTTGAACAGCCCTGGGGTGGCTGCCTGCATCCCCATCTGATGTTCAGATTTTCCATAAATTCACCAAGGGTTTAACCACATCAAGAGAAGTCTCACGGGACGCCCAGGGCCCTGGAACGAGATGCAGCGTGTTTTCTGACGGATGGAGGATTTATACCCTTCTGCATCCTGTTGTGAGGCGGGGAGGCGCCTGGTCTGCAAGGCCTGCCCTGCCTCCAGGTTGGAAAACAGACAAAGAAGCTGTTGTGCTGGCTCCCGGGGTGGCGCTGAGCCCAGCCGCCCCCCGGCTGCTGTGAGGGTTCAGAGGCCTTTCTGGGACAAACTGGCGGCTCCCACTGTCGTTAGGGGCAGCTGCTTTGCTGTGGTGCTGCTGTAAGGCTTTTTCATGAGTGAACGACAGGGACCCCTGATGCCCTTTCTGCCTTGTGCACTGGGCAGCGACCACCCCCAGCTGGGCAGGAACTATGCCCATCTGAGGGGCGTAGGGGGCCCATGCTTGTGTGGCAGGAGGGCCCGCGACCCAGGAGAGCCACTGCGCCCGTGAGCCTCTGCCAGCCCTAGGGCCCTTGGGGATCCCTGGGCACCCATTCTCCCCACACCTTGTCAATCCCTCTCCCTGCTCCTGCCCAAGCTGCCCTGCTGGGGCCCTTCGCTCCTGACCAGACACATGGACATGCCTCTGCTTTGTCCTAACTCAGTCCAAGCTTGTCCTCAGGGTGTCGAGGGTGATGCTGAGGTGGCACACCTGCAGAGTCTGGCCTTCTTTGGGGAAGCAAGGACTCAGCGTCATGGGACCTCAGTATTCCCTTTCTCAGGCCCTGGCGAGCCGGGCACGCACAGCACGTACTGTGTCCCTGCAGGGCAGGGCATCCTCAGGGCCTGGCCCTCTGCCCCAGGTGCCCCCTGGGCCGCCTGCCTGGGCGGGGGTGAGCCTCCTGCTCTGAGGAATCTGAGAACTGGGACTCCTACCTTCTTTCTCGGAGTGCATGTCTATCTAGAAATAGCTCTTAAATCAAGAAATAGTTTACTTGTCGAAACCAAAGGAGTTTCTGAGAGGAGAAAACCTTTCTCTTTCATTTGAGAGTGTGATGGTTTGAACAGCCCTGGGGTGGCTGCCTGCATCCCCATCTGATGTTCAGATTTTCCATAAATTCACCAAGGGTTTAACCACATCAAGAGAAGTCTCACGGGACGCCCAGGGCCCTGGAACGAGATGCAGCGTGTTTTCTGACGGATGGAGGATTTATACCCTTCTGCATCCTGTTGTGAGGCGGGGAGGCGCCTGGTCTGCAAGGCCTGCCCTGCCTCCAGGTTGGAAAACAGACAAAGAAGCTGTTGTGCTGGCTCCCGGGGTGGCGCTGAGCCCAGCCGCTCCCCGGCTGTTGTGAGGGTTCAGAGGCCTTTCTGGGACAAACTGGCGGCTCCCACTGTCGTTAGGGGCAGCTGCTTTGCTGTGGTGCTGCTGTAAGGCTTTTTCATGAGTGAACGACAGGGACCCCTGATGCCCTTTCTGCCTTGTGCACTGGGCAGCGACCACCCCCAGCTGGGCAGGAACTATGCCCATCTGAGGGGCGTAGGGGGCCCATGCTTGTGTGGCAGGAGGGCCCGCGACCCAGGAGAGCCACTGCGCCCGTGAGCCTCTGCCAGCCCTAGGGCCCTTGGGGATCCCTGGGCACCCATTCTCCCCACACCTTGTCAATCCCTCTCCCTGCTCCTGCCCAAGCTGCCCTGCTGGGGCCCTTCGCTCCTGACCAGACACATGGACATGCCTCTGCTTTGTCCTAACTCAGTCCAAGCTTGTCCTCAGGGTGTCGAGGGTGATGCTGAGGTGGCACACCTGCAGAGTCTGGCCTTCTTTGGGGAAGCAAGGACTCAGCGTCATGGGACCTCAGTATTCCCTTTCCAAGACGCCAGGTTTATCACGTCCTCAGACTGGGCACCAAGTGAAGAAGGCCTGGTTCAGCTAATGTATAGGCAGAGTGTGTTTTGCTGGTGTGCGTGTTGACACATGCTTTGGTTCGAAAATGAGCGGTGCTGAGGCAGATGCTGCAGGCCGACCCCCTCGTGGTGTCCCCGGTCTCCGTTCACCCTCCATTCACCCCCTGTTTCCAACGATGATGTTCCGACCGGCACCTGCTTTCAGAACCTTCTCTAAGAAGGGGTGAGGAGCTCCTAGGGGTGACCCAGCCCATCCTGCCAGCTGCAGTTTTCTCCCTGGAGGACAGGCGTCGTCCCTGTGGTAGAGCACAGTGGTGTGCATCGGACTGAGAAGAGCTGCAAGGTCAGAAGGGTCAACTCCCCCCTCCCCGGGCCTGCTCAGCACCTGGGGGCTTTGCAATGCTGTGGGAGGACAGACCGGCCACGACGGGGCTGAGCATTTGCAGATGCAGTGTGACCTGGGCTTCCCCACCAAGGCGATCGGGGCTCCACCCAAAGCTCATGAGGAAGCAGACTCTCTGGGGTCCTGAACCCTTACTTCAGGGTGTGTAAGTGTGTGTCTGAGTGTGTATACGTGTGTGTGTGTGCATGCATGTGCCTATGGACACGCACATGTGTACATGTGTGTATGCACATGCAGGTGTATGCATGCGTGAGTGTGCATGGGTGCACGCACATGTGTGTGTGTACAGGAGCATGTGTGTGTGTGAGTGTGCGTGTGTGAGCTGAGGGCCGCCTGGCTGCCGTCAGCTCCCTGCTCCTCCCCCGCCTGCCTCCCCCAGTGGCCCCAGAGCACCCCTAGGGCGTCTCTCCTGTCACAAGATCCTAAGCTAGCCCAGGAGCTGTGCCTTTGGAATGCCTTACTCAGACTCCTTCAAGAGAGTTCAGAAAACTCAGGTATACACGCAGTTTGGGAAATTAAATCTCCTTCCACTGGTGAAAAAACCCAGAGCTACACAACTTCTTAAATAAATGCTCAGCTTTGTATCAAAAAGAAAATATTCTAAAAAAACATAGTTTGGGTCAGAGGATCAATCAAACAGCAATGGTGGTTTTTTACTGCTCAAGAACATGTGGTTCCTGCATTCCTGAGGATGAAGAGAAGTCCAGCCTGTCTTTGCAACGAGACCCGGCGCTGGATCCCCAGTGGGCTGGCCTGTAACCACCACGTGTCTCTGTACACACATGGCCCCTGTCCACTGCCTGTGTGGAAAGAAAACTGACCAGAGCTCTGGAAACCCATTGAAAGCTTCCTCTGATACCAGAGGTCCTTGTGGGCAGTCCTTTCTTCCCCCGAATGAAAAGGTCAGAATCAGTGCTTTTTCAAATTTTTTAGTGAAAAACTTGTCTTCAAAGAAACACTTACAGATGCCAGATGTGTACAGCTGGCATACGGTTTGTGTTTAACTAGACTGTGAACCAAAAGTGCCCCCTCTCCTACCTGACCTGGCCCCATCCCTGCTCTCACCATAGGCGTGGTTCCTCTGACTCCTGAGTCCCACCTTGCTAGGTGTCCCCACTTTTGGGTGACGGTCCCTCTTCCACATGTGTGATTGGAGCAGTGGACAAGCCACAACCAATGAAGAGACAGTTAGGAGCCTTCCCAAGTTCCCCTGAGCCCTCGGACCATGTTCTGGGGTGTCAGGAAGAGAGAGCCTCTGGAGAAAACAGCGGCGACTGGCTGACTGGTGACCAGCCTCATGTTGTGGTCTTTTCCTGGAGAGTGTTACTCACCAGTCGCTCTCAGATGCAAGGCTTGTGTTTTTCTAGCAAATAAAGTTACCCAACTGGTAAGGGTCGAACAGTCATCCAAGGTATTCTTCCTGTCACAGGTTAAAAGAGAATAAAGAGCCCTCTGTGTTCAGTAAAAATATATTCAGAAAAAGGTGGGTTGGGAGAGGGCAGCCTCGATGTCATTGCATTTACCTTCTGGCAGGAGAAACATTTTATCATTGGTCTGTCTCTTTCTACCACTTCATGTTTGGCATTATACGTACAAAGGGAGAGAACTATATGGAATAACTTTGATTCGGGGCTGTGAATGATTTTTAAAAACCCTGCAAGTACGAGTCATAAATCACAGCCTGAGTTGGTTGAAGGAAAACTTTCTTAGATGCTGTCATGATTTAAAGCAGGAATGACCCAGGACAAAATATCCATTTTTCTTCAACATGTTCACATAGTGACATTAGAGAACACAGAATAAAGCAGGTATTTTTACTAGACTTTCATCATATTATGGTGAGGTTCTCGTAGGCAAGTGAGAGCAGCCAACAGGGGTAACTGCGCTGAGAGCCTGCCTGTGCGTGGGCACAGCGGTCCCAGGTTGGACTGGGTCTGATGCGTGGACTTTCTGCCCAGACGACTCCAGCTTCTCGGGTGCAGCTTCTTTCACTGAAAAAAGTTATATCTGAAAAAAATTCCACACAAGTGGAACAGTTTAACAGCCTTTTTCTCAGTCCTTGATGATCAACTATATAATCAGTACATATGTAAAATATTTGAGTGAAAAATAAGGCTTATCAAATAAATCTAACATACATTGAATGTGTGTCTTATAAACCAACATGGAATTTTCAGTTCTGATATTCATGAAACATTTATAAAAATGAGCAAAGAATTAGATTACAAAGAAATAAAATTGTAAATAAGACAGAGTAAACATTGTGTGTTTCTGGCTATGCATTGGTACTATAAGTAAGGGCCAACCATGAAAACAAAGTCATAAAACCCCTTGCTTTTTGCTATTATACAAACATCTGGAATAACTTTAGGATCAAAAGGAAGTCAAGCCTGAAATTGAACACTCATTGTGTCTTCTGGAGAGTGTTACTCACCAGTCGCTCTCAGATGCAAGGCTTGTGTTTTTCTAGCAAATAAAGTTACCCAACTGGTAAGGGTCGAACAGTCATCCAAGGTATTCTTCCTGTCACAGGTTAAAAGAGAATAAAGAGCCCTCTGTGTTCAGTAAAAATATATTCAGAAAAAGGTGGGTTGGGAGAGGGCAGCCTCGATGTCATTGCATTTACCTTCTGGCAGGAGAAACATTTTATCATTGGTCTGTCTCTTTCTACCACTTCATGTTTGGCATTATACGTACAAAGGGAGAGAACTATATGGAATAACTTTGATTCGGGGCTGTGAATGATTTTTAAAAACCCTGCAAGTACGAGTCATAAATCACAGCCTGAGTTGGTTGAAGGAAAACTTTCTTAGATGCTGTCATGATTTAAAGCAGGAATGACCCAGGACAAAATATCCATTTTTCTTCAACATGTTCACATAGTGACATTAGAGAACACAGAATAAAGCAGGTATTTTTACTAGACTTTCATCATATTATGGTGAGGTTCTCGTAGGCAAGTGAGAGCAGCCAACAGGGGTAACTGCGCTGAGAGCCTGCCTGTGCGTGGGCACAGCGGTCCCAGGTTGGACTGGGTCTGATGCGTGGACTTTCTGCCCAGACGACTCCAGCTTCGGTGCAGCTTCTTTCACTGAAAAAAGTTATATCTGAAAAAAATTCCACACAAGTGGAACAGTTTAACAGCCTTTTTCTCAGTCCTTGATGATCAACTATATAATCAGTACATATGTAAAATATTTGAGTGAAAAATAAGGCTTATCAAATAAATCTAACATACATTGAATGTGTGTCTTATAAACCAACATGGAATTTTCAGTTCTGATATTCATGAAACATTTATAAAAATGAGCAAAGAATTAGATTACAAAGAAATAAAATTGTAAATAAGACAGAGTAAACATTGTGTGTTTCTGGCTATGCATTGGTACTATAAGTAAGGGCCAACCATGAAAACAAAGTCATAAAACCCCTTGCTTTTTGCTATTATACAAACATCTGGAAAGTAACTTTAGGATCAAAAAGGAAGTCAAGCCTGAAATTGCAGAACATTTAGAAAATAACAATAGTGGGAAAACTCCAAATAAAAATTCACAACTTATTGCCAAACCTATACTCAGGGGAAGCCAGAATTTATCATAAAATGTAGGTTGTTAAAAAGTAACAGAAACCTGGAAGAAATGGACAGTTTCTTGGGGAAGATCAATCTCCCAAGACTGAGCCAGGAAGAAACAGAAACTTTGAACAACCCAATCACAAGCTCAGAAATCGAATCTGTGATTAAAAATCTACCCAAAAAAAAAAGCCCAGGGCCAGATGGCTTCACAGCCAAATTCTACCAAACATTTAAAGAAGAGCTAATGTCTGTCCTTCTAAAACTCTTTCGAAAAATTGCACAGGAAGGAAAACTTCCAAACACATTCTACGAGGCTACCATCACCCTGATATCCAAACCAGGCAAAGACAACACAAAAAAGGAAAATTACAGACCAATTTCTCTGATGAACTTAGATGCCAAGATCCTCAACAAAATCCTAGCAAACAGAATTCAATGACACATCAAAAAACTCATACATCATGATCAAGTCGAGTTCATCCCAGGCATGCAAGGATTCTTCAACATCCGCAAATCAATCAATGTGATACAGCATATTAACAGACTGACAGACAAAAATCACATGATCATCTCAATAGATGCAGAAAAAGCCTTTGACAAAGTACAACACCCATTCATGATAAAAACTCTTCAGAAAATGGGCATAGAAGGAACCTATCTCAACATAGTGAAAGCCATATATGAGAAGCCCACAGCGAACATTGTCCTCAACGGTGAAAAACTGAAAGCATTCCCTCTAAGATCAGGAACAAGACAGGGGTGTCCACTTTCACCACTACTATTCAACATAGCCCTGGAAGTTCTAGCAACAGCAATAAGAGAAGAGAAAGAAATCAAAGGAATCCAGATTGGAAAGGAGGAAGTCAAGCTCTCTCTTTTTGCAGACGACATGATATTATACATAGAAAATCCCAAAGACTCTATTACAAAGCTACTAGAGCTAATCAACGAATTCAGCAAAGTCACAGGATACAAAGTCAACACACAGAAATCACTGGCATTCCTATACACAAACGATGAAAAATCAGAAAATGAAATCAAAGAGGCAGTCCCCTTCACCATCGCAACCAAAAGAATCAAATATCTAGGAATAAACCTACCCAAAGAAACAAAAGAACTGTACACAGAAAATTACAAGACACTCATGAGAGACATTAAAGAAGACTTAAACAGATGGAGAGATATTCCATGTTCCTGGGTCGAAAGAATCAATATTGTGAAAATGACCATACTACCAAATATCATCTACAGATTCAATGCAATACCTATTCAACTTCCATTGACATTTTTCACAGAACTAGACCAAAGAATAACACAGTTCATATGGAAATACAAAAGACCTCGAACAGCCAAAGCAATCCTGAGAAAGAAAAACAGAGCTGGAGGAATCAGCCTCCCCAACTTCAGACTCTACTACAAAGCAACAGTCATCAAGACAGTATGGTACTGGCACAAAAACAGAACTATAGACCAATGGAACAAGATAGAGAACCCAGAGATAAACCCATGCACCTATGGGTACCTTATTTTTGATAAAGGAGGAGAAACTATAAAATGGGAGAAAGACAGCCTCTTCAACAAGTGGTGCTTGGAGAATTGGACAGCTACATGCAGAAAAATGAAATTGGAACATTCCCTGACACCATACACTAAGATCAACTCAAAATGGATTAAAGACCTAAATATAAGACCAGAAACCATCAAACTCTTCAGAAAATGGGCATAGAAGGAACCTATCTCAACATAGTGAAAGCCATATATGAGAAGCCCACAGCGAACATTGTCCTCAACGGTGAAAAACTGAAAGCATTCCCTCTAAGATCAGGAACAAGACAGGGGTGTCCACTTTCACCACTACTATTCAACATAGCCCTGGAAGTTCTAGCAACAGCAATAAGAGAAGAGAAAGAAATCAAAGGAATCCAGATTGGAAAGGAGGAAGTCAAGCTCTCTCTTTTTGCAGACGACATGATATTATACATAGAAAATCCCAAAGACTCTATTACAAAGCTACTAGAGCTAATCAACGAATTCAGCAAAGTCACAGGATACAAAGTCAACACACAGAAATCACTGGCATTCCTATACACAAACGATGAAAAATCAGAAAATGAAATCAAAGAGGCAGTCCCCTTCACCATCGCAACCAAAAGAATCAAATATCTAGGAATAAACCTACCCAAAGAAACAAAAGAACTGTACACAGAAAATTACAAGACACTCATGAGAGACATTAAAGAAGACTTAAACAGATGGAGAGATATTCCATGTTCCTGGGTCGAAAGAATCAATATTGTGAAAATGACCATACTACCAAATATCATCTACAGATTCAATGCAATACCTATTCAACTTCCATTGACATTTTTCACAGAACTAGACCAAAGAATAACACAGTTCATATGGAAATACAAAAGACCTCGAACAGCCAAAGCAATCCTGAGAAAGAAAAACAGAGCTGGAGGAATCAGCCTCCCCAACTTCAGACTCTACTACAAAGCAACAGTCATCAAGACAGTATGGTACTGGCACAAAAACAGAACTATAGACCAATGGAACAAGATAGAGAACCCAGAGATAAACCCATGCACCTATGGGTACCTTATTTTTGATAAAGGAGGAGAAACTATAAAATGGGAGAAAGACAGCCTCTTCAACAAGTGGTGCTTGGAGAATTGGACAGCTACATGCAGAAAAATGAAATTGGAACATTCCCTGACACCATACACTAAGATCAACTCAAAATGGATTAAAGACCTAAATATAAGACCAGAAACCATCAAACTCTTAGAGGAGAATATAGGCAAAACCCTAAAGGACATCAATCAAAGCAAGATCTTCTCTGACCCACCAACTAAAATAGCAGAACTGAAAAGAAAAATGAACATATGGGACCTCATGAGACTTAAAAGCTTTTGTACAGCAAAAGAAATTACAAAAAAGCTCAACAGACACCCCACAGAGTGCGAGAAAAACATAGCAAATGAAACAACAGACAAAGAATTAATCTCCAAAATCTATAAGCAACTCAGACAACTCAGCACAGGGAAAACGAACAACCCAATCAAAAAATGGGAAAAAGATCTAAAGAGATGCCTCTGCAAAGAGGACATACAGATGGCCCAAAAGCACATGAAACGATCCTCCACCTCGCTTATTATTAGAGAAATGCAAATTAAAACTACAATGAGATATCACCTCACACCCGTCAGAATGGCCATCTTCAAAAAATCTGCAGACAATAAATGCTGGAGAGGGTGCGGAGAAAAGGGAACCCTCTTGCATTGCTGGTGGGAATGTAAACTGATACAGCCTCTATGGAAGACAGTATGGAGATTTCTTAAAAAACTAAAAATAGAAGCACCCTATGACCCAGCAATCCCACTCTTAGGCTTATATCCTGATGAAATCAAAACTGAAAGAAGCACCTGTACCCCAATGTTCATTGCAGCTCTCTATACAATAGCCAAAACATGGAAGCAACCTAGATGTCCATCGACAAATGAATGGATCCAGAAGCTCTGGTATATATATACAATGGAATACTACTCAGTTGTTAAAAGAAATGCAGAAGACTCAGTCCTAATGAAGTGGCTGGCTCTAGAACCTATCATAAAAAGTGAAGTAAGTCAAAAAGAGAAAGACAAATACAATATACTAACACACATATATGGAATCTAGTAGGACGGTCTTAATATCACACGCAGGGAACTCATGGAAAAAGAGCATAGACATAGGGCCAATGTGCGGAAGAAATANGGAGGGGGAAGCATGGAGGAAGTAACCAGGAAACCTATAGTGTTATGTGCGGCAAACATAGCTAGTGTCATAGTGCTAGGGGAATAGGAGTGCTTACAAAGGCTGGAAGACCAGAAACCATCAAACTCTTAGAGGAGAATATAGGCAAAACCCTAAAGGACATCAATCAAAGCAAGATCTTCTCTGACCCACCAACTAAAATAGCAGAACTGAAAAGAAAAATGAACATATGGGACCTCATGAGACTTAAAAGCTTTTGTACAGCAAAAGAAATTACAAAAAAGCTCAACAGACACCCCACAGAGTGGGAGAAAATCATAGCAAATGAAACAACAGACAAAGAATTAATCTCCAAAATCTATAAGCAACTCAGACAACTCAGCACAGGGAAAACGAACAACCCAATCAAAAAATGGGAAAAAGATCTAAAGAGATGCCTCTGCAAAGAGGACATACAGATGGCCCAAAAGCACATGAAACGATCCTCCACCTCGCTTATTATTAGAGAAATGCAAATTAAAACTACAATGAGATATCACCTCACACCCGTCAGAATGGCCATCTTCAAAAAATCTGCAGACAATAAATGCTGGAGAGGGTGCGGAGAAAAGGGAACCCTCTTGCATTGCTGGTGGGAATGTAAACTGATACAGCCTCTATGGAAGACAGTATGGAGATTTCTTAAAAAACTAAAAATAGAAGCACCCTATGACCCAGCAATCCCACTCTTAGGCTTATATCCTGATGAAATCAAAACTGAAAGAAGCACCTGTACCCCAATGTTCATTGCAGCTCTCTATACAATAGCCAAAACATGGAAGCAACCTAGATGTCCATCGACAAATGAATGGATCCAGAAGCTCTGGTATATATATACAATGGAATACTACTCAGTTGTTAAAAGAAATGCAGAAGACTCAGTCCTAATGAAGTGGCTGGCTCTAGAACCTATCATAAAAAGTGAAGTAAGTCAAAAAGAGAAAGACAAATACAATATACTAACACACATATATGGAATCTAGTAGGACGGTCTTAATATCACACGCAGGGAACTCATGGAAAAACAGACAGAGCATAGACATAGGGACATCGTGGCGAAGAAATAGGGAGGGGGAAGCATGGAGGAAGTAACAAGGAAACCTATAGTGTTATGTGTGGAAAAGATAGCTAGTCTCATAGTGCTAGGGGAATAGGAGTGCTTACAATGGCTTGGGGCGAAGGTCTGGAGGGGTGGGATGGGGAGATCTGGGCGGGTGGGGACCATGGATATGCATATTACTGATCTGGGAACATACATGTCTGTGAACAACAAAACTCTGTAAAACCTTTAAAATAAAGAATAATAATAAAAAAAAAAGTAACAGAAAAGAAACCTGGGAAAAGCAGGAGGGAAAAATTATTAAAATTGTAAAAATAAATCAGAGAAAGGAAATTTAACAGAATTGATGTACATATAAAGGGGTATTCCTTCAAGAGAAAAATAAACATTAATCAGATAAAATCCAGTAGATAAATCAATCAAGGAATTGGTAAGGGAAAGATTGTAAGAATGCCAAAACAGAAATAATACTAGGAAAATCACCAATTATAGAGAAGTTTATCGAATATAGAATAAAGTGAAGTATCAGCATGTTAATACAGACCATTAGAAAATAGGAGCGTGTCATTGCTAACTGTCTCCTAGGTTTGCTCCTTGTGTCTGGGGTCATATAGCTAGTGTTCTTAGTACGTACACGCTGAGGACTTAGCAGAATAAATTAATCATATCTATATATTTTTTATCAGATATTTTAGCAAATATAAACATACAAGGGAGGGGAAAACAGATCTAGTATGAAATGAAGAGTAAATAAAGGTGAGCAAGGAACATAGAAAAACTTAGGGTAGTATTCTTAAAATTTACAAAGCCTTGTGAGTTTTTAGCAAATAATTAAAAATGTAAAAATTAGGTATTCTGAGAATTATAAAATGGTTCCTAGTTAGGAATAAATCTAGTCAGAGATTAAGACTAAATGAAGGGGCAAGAAACAGAAAAATTTACGATGCTATTCTTAGCTCATTCTAATGTAAAAATGAATTCCAAATGTTGAAAGTTTATATATTTAAAAATTGAAAAAATGTTAAATTAAAAAGAGCTTACTAGAAAAAACAGTTAATTAGGATTTATGATCATATACATGCATGTGTGTGTCAGGAGTGGAGGATGATTGTGGTGATGAAAACCTCTCCAAGAATGTCAGAAAAACCAGATACCATTAGAAAAGGGTAAATAAATTTACTTTCAAGAGAGTAAGACTTCTCTGTGTCAAAAAAACTTTACAGGGACTGAAAGAAAAACCAAAAAAGAGAAAACATTAATAGTTTGAAAAACTGACATGTAAGTATTAGTATAAAGACAAGGAAGCTTTTCAAAAACAATTAGAACATGCAAAGGATGTATATAGACATCTTGAAAAAATGAAACAAAATCTAAAAATTATAAAACTAAAAAAAAACGGGAAGGCAAATGCCGTAACAGTATTCTGCTCTGTTATCTGATATGCAAAACAGACCCAGGCTGCCTCAAAAAATGAGACAGGGCCATTCTTGCAGCCTTGTGCATGCTAAATCGCTCAGCCCTGACTCTTTGTGACCTCACAGACTGTATCCCGCCAGACTCCCCTGTCCATGGCTCTCTCGGCAAGATGACTGCAGTGGGTTGCTGTGTCCTCCTCCAGGGGATCTTCCCGACCCAGGGACCCAACCCGTGTCTCTAGCATCTCCTGCAGTGCTGGGTGGGTTCTTCACCACTAGTGCCACCAAGAAAGCCCACATGCAGCCTCTTAGTTTATCCTTTAGGAGTGAGTACCAAGATGTGGGTAATAGGATTTCATAGCCACTCTTATCCTGGAGGAGGGCATGGCAACCCAATCAGGTATTCTTGCCTGGAGAATCCCCGGGGACAGAGGAACCTGGTGGACCACAGTCCACGGGGTCGCAAAGAGTCAGACACGACCGAGTGACTAAGCACAGCAAGTTTTCTCGTTCTCATCAACCCCATGATCAAAGCCTGTTTTGCTCATGCCCCAATTATATTTTCATTCTCATTCCATTGAAAGAGATATGAACAGCAGGGCTTTCTAAGCCTCAGGGGAGCCCTAAGTGGATGGATTTTGGTGAGCTCTGTTGGCCTTAAAAATAGACACACCATTAGAAGAGCAACTTGCTCCCCCTGCCCGCCTCCTCCAAGGCCATGGGCAGGAGAGCAGGACAAGGTTTAAGGCTACCTCCAGCGACAAATTAAGACGGTTTAAAAGGCTAGTGTGTCAGGAGTGGAGGATGATTGTGGTGATGAAAACCTCTCCAAGAATGTCAGAAAAACCAGATACCATTAGAAAAGGGTAAATAAATTTACTTTCAAGAGAGTAAGACTTCTCTGTGTCAAAAAAACTTTACAGGGACTGAAAGAAAAACCAAAAAAGAGAAAACATTAATAGTTTGAAAAACTGACATGTAAGTATTAGTATAAAGACAAGGAAGCTTTTCAAAAACAATTAGAACATGCAAAGGATGTATATAGACATCTTGAAAAAATGAAACAAAATCTAAAAATTATAAAACTAAAAAAAAACGGGAAGGCAAATGCCGTAACAGTATTCTGCTCTGTTATCTGATATGCAAAACAGACCCAGGCTGCCTCAAAAAATGAGACAGGGCCATTCTTGCAGCCTTGTGCATGCTAAATCGCTCAGCCCTGACTCTTTGTGACCTCACAGACTGTATCCCGCCAGACTCCCCTGTCCATGGCTCTCTCGGCAAGATGACTGCAGTGGGTTGCTGTGTCCTCCTCCAGGGGATCTTCCCGACCCAGGGACCCAACCCGTGTCTCTAGCATCTCCTGCAGTGCTGGGTGGGTTCTTCACCACTAGTGCCACCAAGAAAGCCCACATGCAGCCTCTTAGTTTATCCTTTAGGAGTGAGTACCAAGATGTGGGTAATAGGATTTCATAGCCACTCTTATCCTGGAGGAGGGCATGGCAACCCAATCAGGTATTCTTGCCTGGAGAATCCCCGGGGACAGAGGAACCTGGTGGACCACAGTCCACGGGGTCGCAAAGAGTCAGACACGACCGAGTGACTAAGCACAGCAAGTTTTCTCGTTCTCATCAACCCCATGATCAAAGCCTGTTTTGCTCATGCCCCAATTATATTTTCATTCTCATTCCATTGAAAGAGATATGAACAGCAGGGCTTTCTAAGCCTCAGGGGAGCCCTAAGTGGATGGATTTTGGTGAGCTCTGTTGGCCTTAAAAATAGACACACCATTAGAAGAGCAACTTGCTCCCCCTGCCCGCCTCCTCCAAGGCCATGGGCAGGAGAGCAGGACAAGGTTTAAGGCTACCTCCAGCGACAAATTAAGACGAGAACTTGTCCTGCACAAAACTCTCCTGAGGCTGAAGCGATACAAGTGTGAGGGAGAGAAGGGAAGACATCAGGAACCCCAAAGTGCCAGCTGCCCCCCAGGCCACTTCAAGGAGGCTGCCGCCACAGAGCCACACCCTAGAGACGGGCTGAGAGCAGAGGGAACCAACCAGACCCGGACGAGAAGCACAGAGAATCCTCAGAGGACTGAGCTGTGCAAAAACCGCCTTTGTTTCCCAACCCTCAGAATTCCCTCCTCGCCCCTGAGGTTTATAGCTATTTCACAGGGTCGTCCATGGGAGGAAAACAAATTGGGTCATGACTCATCTGCTAGCAGCTCCATTTTCTGAGCTCGCTCTGCTCCATCCTGGAGATAACAACATACAAAGTGAAATAAAGGCAAAACTTGATCAGGATAAATGAGGACAGTCATGTATTGAGAAAGATGAGTGATCTACTGGGAAAACAGAATGAGTGTGGCTCTTCGTGTAAAAGTCTACACAGACTAGGAAGTGGTCACTGTTCTGTGCGGGCTGTGGGTTCACAAGCATTTACTTCGGGTGATCAGACCCCGGCCGTGGTTCTCTGCACTTACTTTCCTGCCTACATGCTGGTGGGGATTTGCCCGTTGACCTCACAATTACAATGCACCCATGGAGCTTCCTTGATTTTACGTGTGCTCATGTTTTTTTTCTTTTGGGGGGAAATAGAATGCCGACCTCCAGGCTCTTTACTGGTTGGTGAAACTAGAAGTGGGAATCAAACTTATTTGAATGCTTTCAGTATTTGTGACTTTACTTGAATGAGAGGAAGGGAGCGTGGGGGAGAGAGGACAGGCTGGGCAGCAGAGGACCCCACATCCCAGTGACCAGAGGCTGCCAGGGCGCACAGGGGCTCTCCGGGGCTGTCATGAAGAGCATGGCGGACTTACTCCCCTAAATGCAGAGAAAAGATGGACAACCGTGTGGACTCTAGAAAATGACCAAAGGCAGATGACCACTGAGAAGCTTACTTCTAGAAGAACAATTGACCTTAGGTAAGAGATTGGGAGTCCGTGGCACCCTAGCCAAGGGGCTGCCACCACCCCCAACCTGCCTCCCTCCAGACCGTGGGCCCAGGGTGTTCTGCCAGGACCGGGAAAGGCCTTTTGTGAGGACGCACAGCTTCTTTGCTAGAGGGGTTAACTTGGCTTGGGGGAGGAGCAAGCAGACCTCCCTCCCCAGGCGTCCTGTTTAAGGATATAGGTGGCAAACGACCAGGGAAGGGGCTCCCTCGGATGGACTGAGCTGAGATTCCAGGTGGGACGGGAGCAGACCTGTGGGATGTTAACAGAGTGACCCGGAGTGTAATCAACAACCATTGTGGTCTTGGAAAGACCCCACATTCCTGGGAGGTCTTCCATTTGCTTTACTCTGATTTAACAGCCTGTAAATGAAACTCATCTGAAGTCGGCAAGGAGCAGAGATTCCAAACCAGGCCCGGAAGAGAGAAAATCACAGTGCTCGTCACCACTCTATATCATCTGAAGTTAAATGTTCAGGAACAACATTCTTTGGGGTTAAGAAGCTATCGGTTAAAGTACAGAAGCATGAATGGCTTTCGTAGAATTTCAGAAGGAATTCACTGAGTGGACTCCATCGTTTTTGGGAAAACTAGGGCTAAAACTCCTAATTTCTTGAGCTTTAGACAGGAAAAAGCTATTTATACTGTTGTTTATTTTCTCTGCACAACTCTGTTACTTTAAAAGAACCCTTCTGTGATTGTTTTTCTAGAAACATCCCACTCTCAGCACTTGCTGTCTTAAATGGGTGTGAGGAATTCATATTTTTGGAGCTTCGAGGTGTAGGCGGTGGGGTGCATTCTGAAGCTCCCATTGATTTCATTGCTCTGGATGTGTGCATTTCCATATGTTCTATGTTAAATACTCTCAGAGCTCTGCCCTTCATTAAATGAAACCATACGGCAGTTGGTGACCAGAATGATGATCGGAATGGAAGAATTAGGCAAATAAGCGTGAGGAGAGCGTTGGCTCAATGATATTAAGTATCCAAAAGCCACAAGAATGTTAATTACTTTCAAAACACTGCACAGACTTCTTAGAAAACACTAAGCCGCGGTTTATTTAGTTGTATCTCTTATGCAGCATTGCTGAGCCAATAAGGTTTCTTTAGATGAGAAAAAACCTTATGTATTGTAAATGGCTACTTCTTTTTTAAAAAAATTTTATTTAAGTATCATTGTTTTTTGTTGTTGTTTAGCTGCTAAGTCATGTCTGACTCTTTTGTGACCCCATGGACTGTAGCCCACCAGGCTCCTCTGTCCATAGGATGTCGGAGGCAGGAATACTGGAGTGGGTTGACATTTCCTTCTCCAGGGGATCTTCCCCACCCAGGGATGGAACCCACATCTCCTGCATCAGTAGACAGATTCTTTTACCATTAGTCACCAGGGAAGCCCTATTGTTGATTTACAATGTAGTATTAATTTCTGCTGTACAACAAAGTGACTCAGTTACACACATGTATTCTTTTTCATATTCTTCCTCCTAACGGTTTATCACAGGATGTTGCGTGTAGTTCCCTGTGCTGTATAGGATGAGCTTGCTGTTTATCCAGTCTATGCACGTTAGTTGGCGTCTGCTGATTCCAACCTCCCAGCTCATCACTCCTACTCGACCCTCCTCCTTGGCCATCTCGAGTCTGTTCTCTGGGTCTGAGTCTGTTTTGTGGACACGTTCAGAAAAATGGCCGCTTCTAGTGCACGTGGCAGTTTCTGCTGAAATAGTCTGTTTCTAGTGGAAAGACGGCTGAAGTGCAGGCTCAACTGGTAACTGAAATTGACTTCAATGTACAGCGTCTTGCTCTTCCTATCACAGTAAATGTATTACGACTTGTTTTATCACTGTTTTAGTCAAACTGACAAAAGTGAATCTGTTCCACTTCATGCACCATCCTCTATCTTTTTTCTGGACTGTGTAAGTACCGCAGTCCTGACGTGGGCCTCAGCGCTGGTGTGCTGCAGTTGTCATGGCAGCAGGAGCAGTACTGGCACACAGAGCTGAGTGAGGAAGAAAGGAGGCACTGTCTCTGTCCTCATCAGGCTTAAACTTAGGGAGACACTAAGCTAGTGAACACACACAGGAATAACTTCTAATTATGGAAAACTCTGAAAAACATTCCTGTGGGTGATGGCAAGGAGCCAACACTATATGCTTAACAGGGAATGCCTCCGAGGACTTGTGACCCTCAGGGATGCATCCTGAGGGACGGAGATGAGCCAGGCTCCCTTGGGAAGATAGACCTTGCCTTGTGTCAGGTGCCTTGTGCTTGATGCTACTTCCCACGCTGGGTGGCTTCTGCCTTGGCATCTATGCTTGCCTCAAAACCTCAGTCTTTAGCTTGTAATAACAGTCATAGCTCATTGCTCACCCATGATATGTTTATTAAGGCTGTAAGAACCCAGTGCAGGTCGGAGGCAGGAATACTGGAGTGGGTTGACATTTCCTTCTCCAGGGGATCTTCCCCACCCAGGGATGGAACCCACATCTCCTGCATCAGTAGACAGATTCTTTTACCATTAGTCACCAGGGAAGCCCTATTGTTGATTTACAATGTAGTATTAATTTCTGCTGTACAACAAAGTGACTCAGTTACACACATGTATTCTTTTTCATATTCTTCCTCCTAACGTTTTATCACAGGATGTTGCGTGTAGTTCCTGTGCTGTATAGGATGAGCTTGCTGTTTATCCAGTCTATGCACGTTAGTTGGCGTCTGCTGATTCCAACCTCCCAGCTCATCACTCCTACTCGACCCTCCTCCTTGGCCATCTCGAGTCTGTTCTCTGGGTCTGAGTCTGTTTTGTGGACACGTTCAGAAAAATGGCCGCTTCTAGTGCACGTGGCAGTTTCTGCTGAAATAGTCTGTTTCTAGTGGAAAGACGGCTGAAGTGCAGGCTCAACTGGTAACTGAAATTGACTTCAATGTACAGCGTCTTGCTCTTCCTATCACAGTAAATGTATTACGACTTGTTTTATCACTGTTTTAGTCAAACTGACAAAAGTGAATCTGTTCCACTTCATGCACCATCCTCTATCTTTTTTCTGGACTGTGTAAGTACCGCAGTCCTGACGTGGCCTCAGCGCTGGTGTGCTGCAGTTGTCATGGCAGCAGGAGCAGTACTGGCACACAGAGCTGAGTGAGGAAGAAAGGAGGCACTGTCTCTGTCCTCATCAGGCTTAAACTTAGGGAGACACTAAGCTAGTGAACACACACAGGAATAACTTCTAATTATGGAAAACTCTGAAAAACATTCCTGTGGGTGATGGCAAGGAGCCAACACTATATGCTTAACAGGGAATGCCTCCGAGGACTTGTGACCCTCAGGGATGCATCCTGAGGGACGGAGATGAGCCAGGCTCCCTTGGGAAGATAGACCTTGCCTTGTGTCAGGTGCCTTGTGCTTGATGCTACTTCCCACGCTGGGTGGCTTCTGCCTTGGCATCTATGCTTGCGTCTCAAAACCTCAGTCTTTAGCTTGTAATAACAGTCATAGCTCATTGCTCACCCATGACATGTTTATAATTAAGGGGTTCACATAATAACGTATGAGACGGACCTGAAGGATGCATCAAATTATTGCTATAATTATTACATGTTTCACATTAGTGGATTCTGCCCCTTTTCCTATTTAACCACACAAGGTCAGAAATAATTATGCAGATTTACAAGTAAGTTGGTATCATCCAAAACCATCCCCTAGCACCTGGGCAGACCGCCGTCTGTAACGTGTCTTGTGAATTCCTGTCTCTTTACCACTAAGATTTTTTAAATCTAAATCTACCAATCACTCTCAATTTTTCTTTCTGATTTTACTTTTGTAGGATAAGCATCCACATTGCTCCTCTGTTCTTTTTCTTTAAAATCAACAAACCATGAGCAAAACCCAAATCCCAGCCCACAAAAAAACACCAGCAAACAGTGATGGATTCAGATTCTGATTTGTGTAGGCCTGTTGCCAAAGGCCCTCTAACCTTTCCTGAGGAGAGATTTTTGATGTTACCGGATTTTCATAATACTTTCACAAAAATTGCCTACATTAATAGCTTGATGATAAATTGAAGATAATCTAGTGCATGTTTCCTTTTCAGCCTCTCCCACTCTCAAATTTATAAATCAGTACTTGTTATATTAACAGACTATTTTACATATACAAAGTTTGTAAGGTCTTTAGGTAAAGATGTTAGTGCCAGTGCAGCATGGTTACAATATAAATATAATTTTTTTAAAACCTGAAGAAGTTTTTTTTTTTTTTTAGTAAAATCACTGGTTTTAGGCCATTTGACTATGGAGAATGTTGATCTGATTTTCATCATGTTCCTTATGCTGGAGCTTCCTTGAGCTTGTGGATCTGTGGGTTTACATTTTCATGAAATTAGGAACATTTTGAGACATTATTTTTTCAAATATTTCTTTCCGTGCCTTCTACAAGCGTTGGAATTACACATGTATTAGAATGCCTGACACTGGCCCACAGCTCATACCTCCTCTGTTTATTCACAGTATTTTTTTCTGTGTTTCATCATATTGGACAGTTTTTTTTTTTTTAAAGATTTATTTATTTATTTTATTTTGGGCGGGGGTCTGGTTGGGGAGGAAGGGGAATGGGCGGGCCACTGCTATTGGTCTTTCATTTCTCTATTTTCATCCATCTTTGTTCTTTGGCTCCTGCGGGCCTCCCATCGCGGTGGCGTCTGTTGTCTCAGAGCACTGGCTCTGGGCGCATGCGCTCCAGAGCTCTGGCTAGGTAGTTGGACACATCAGTCCAGCCGCTCCGCGGGAAGTGGGATCTTCCCAGGCCAGGGATCGAACCTGCGCCCCTTGCACTGCAAGGCGGTGTCCTTACCCACTGAACCACCAGGGGAAACCCCAACAGTTTTTATTTCTAAGTCTTTTCTTCCATGGTATCTAATGTACTATTTATCTCTTTCTGTGTATTTCTCATCTCAGGCAGTATGCATTTTCTTTTAGCTAGAATTTCAATTGGAACTGTTTCATATCTTGCTATTGCTTTCCAGAAGTGTCCAGCTCTTTGTGACACAGCTCACCAGGCTTTTTTGTTGTTTTTGTTTGTTTGTTTGTTTGTTTTTAAATATTTATTTATTTATTTTGGGGGGGCGGGCCACTTCTATTGGTCTTTCATTTCTCTATTTTCATCCGTCTTTGTTCTTTGGCTCTTGTGGGCCCCCCATCACGGTGGCCTCTGTTGTCACTGAGCGCCGGCTCTGGGCGCATGTGCTCCAGAGCTCTGGCTCGGTAATTGGACACATTGGTCCAGCTGCTCCACGGCACGTGGGATCTTCCCAGGCCAGGGATCGAACCGGCGCCCCTTGCACTGCAAGGCGGTGTCCCTATCCACTGGACCACCAGGGAAGCTCTCACCAGGCTTTCCTGTTCTGCGCTATCTCCCAGAGTTTGCTCAAACTCATGTGCACTGAGTCAGTGATGCTACCTACCCACCTCATCCTCCACCACCCCCTTCTGCTCCTGCCTTCAGTCTTTCCCGGCATCAGGCTCTTTCCCAATGAGTCAGCTCTTTGCGCCAGGTGGCCAAAGTATTGGAACTTTGGCTTCAGCTTCAGTCCTTCCAATGAATATTCAGGGTTGATTTCCTTTAGAATTGACTGGTTTGATCTCCTTGCTGTCCAAGGGACCCTCAAAAGTCTTTTCCAGCTAAATAAAGGCATTTTCAAGTTTTCTTGGATCTCTAACATTAAAAAAAAACTATAAGAACAAAATTATCCTAGGCTAGTCATGGCCAAGAGGTTTGTTTTAATTTCAGAGTACTCAGTTCCCTACTTGAACTGTTTTTAATATTTATGCACAATATGCAATTAATTAATTTTTATTGGTATTGTTCAGAGACCTCAACCTTTCCCAAATTTCAAGAAAAAATATAAATATAAACTTATCTTTTAGCCAAAGCTATGTATCTTCCACTTAGATTGAATAAAATCAGTTTTGTTCAAGAGTCAGATATGGCTAAACAGCAACAAATTAATATGCTTATATATATATATATTTGTTTGTTTGTTTCCTCTATAAAGTTATTCTATTTCAAATAGATTGAACACTTTTTGATGTGAGTCAATCTCAGGCAGGTTAGAGCCTGTTTCAGTGCTGTTCATTATCAGTATTTTCACAGCCTGAAATATTTGGAAGAGCTTTAAATATGTACACATATGTTAATTTTTAGTGATTTGCTTCTTAAAATTGGCTTCTGGTTCTGAATGAACCAATAAATTGTTTATTCTATTGCTTCAAGATAAAGAATGTACCCTTCAGCAACTCAGGACTATATTTTAAAAGAAAATATTTTTTTACTATTATTTTGTGGAAATTTGCTTCAGAGCACTCCAAAACTCTTTTCCATAAATTTTATCCACTGGCTTCTAAGGGGAGCAATAGCAAAGGTATCTGTCACAAGTTCTGATCTATTACGGAGCTTCTCTGGTGGCTTAGTGGGAAAGAATCTGCCCGCAATGTAGCAGCTACAGGAGACCTGGGTTTGATCCCTGGGTTGGGAAGATCCCTTGGAGGTGGGCACGGCAATCCACTCCAGTATTCCTGGCCTGGAAAATTCCATGGCCAGAGGAGCCGGTGGGCTATAGTCACAAAGAGTCAGACACAACTGAAGTGACTTAGCATGCATGCATTCTGATCTGTTATAATTTCTTACAAAGTGTATTACTGTTTGTTATTTTAGGGGGAGAGGCCGGTTAGATAGAAAACCTAACAGCATTCTACTTTTAAAGAAAGCCCTCATGTTTAAAGCCTTTACTGAATTTGTTACAACATTGCTTCTGTTTTTTTTTTTTTTTTTTCTTAAAGATTTATTTATTTACTTTGGGCGGGGGTCGGGTTGGGGAGGGAGGGGAGTGGGCGGGCTACTTCTATTGGTCTTTCATTTCTCTATTTTCATTCGTCTTTGTTCTTTGGTTCCTGCGGGCCTCCCATCACAGTGGCCTCTGTTGTCGCTGAGCGCCAGCTCTGGGCGAACGCGCTCCAGAGCTCCGGCTTGGTGATTGGACACATCGGTCCAGCCGCTCCGCGGCACGTGGGATCTTCCCAGGCCAGGGATCGAACCGGCGCCCCTTGAACTGCAAGGCGGTGTCCTTACCCACTGGACCACCAGGGAAGCCCCATTGCTTCTGTTTTATGCTTTGGGGATTTCTGGCCACAAAGCATGTGAAATCTTAGCTCCCTGATCAGGGATCAAATGCACACGTCCTGAACTGGAAAGAAAAGGCTTAGCCGCGGGACGGGCAGGGAAGTCCCAGCTCTGCTGCTGCTTGGATGAAGCCGGGGCCTTGAAGCCATTCCTCTCCTTCGGCTTCAGGAGATGAGGGTTTCACACATACCGCCAAGGGGCCCCGCCACGTTCTGGTGTCTCCCCTTACTGTCTCCCTCGGCGGCTCTAGCGACGCCTTCGCCTTTCAGCAGCCCTGGAGGCTCCCCTCCCACAGCGCCTGCGGTGACTAGGGTTGGCAGAGGCATGCACTGTGGGCTGAGGCTTGACCGTGCCCGACCAACGCTGCTTGGGAAGCTCACGCTCCCTCTGCTGCCGAAGATGGCCCTGGCTGACCGTCCGTCCTCATCAATGCCATTCATTTCACCGAAGTCCTGTTTTCTAAACTTTCTGGCAGAGACTGGACCCATTCTCGGCAGTGTGTTGAAAAACCCGTGGAGCTGAAATGTGTTAAATGTAGGTCCAACCTGCAGAGCCGCCTCTGCACCGGGACCCTTCCTGGGCAGGCGAGGAGCAGACCTTTCTCTGGGAAGGTGGTCCCTGTGTGGCTGACACAGTCCATTTCCTCCCCCAGGGCTCCGGCTTCCTCGAGCCACGGCAGCCAAGTCAGCAGCGCACCGAACTTACTTTCAATTCAGACGTCGGTCTCACCGTGTGCGGAAGGGTAACGTCTCCACTCCGACAGGAGACAGGCCGTGAAGGAGGGAGGCGGCACCTGGACACACCTGGCCCCTTCCTCTGTCAGCGGCCGCACCTGGAGGGAGGTCGGGATCACCACTGGGTGAGGGAAAGGGCCATTTGCTTCCTTCCCGAGCATCGGAGGCGCAGCCCTGCTCAGCCCTCCCCCGGCACCTGTGGCTCTACCTCAGGTGCTGGCCGTGGACTTGGTTCTCCATCTCTGCCAAACCACACGCGTTCCACAGTCGCGCCTTATCTCTAGCGAGGCTGCAAGGTATTGCTATGCTCTGAATCTCTGAATTCTTTGCAGAAATTTCTGGATTTCTTGAACAAGGTTGCCAATCACTTTGAAACTGATGAGGGAAATTTAGGTTTCGAGCTCACAGCTCCCGCCCGGCCCCTGGCCACCCTCACCAAGGGCCCCCTGGCCCCCACTTGTGTCAAAGCTTTAATCACTGTCCGGCAGCCAGGAGGCATCGCAGTCTGTGTGATTCTTGTCCTGTGAATGTAATTGCCTCACACGTGAACCGTGAAAAAGCTGGCTTGAGTTTAGAAACCTTCCTCCGAGAAACATTCCTGGCTTCTGGAAGCCCACGCAGCAGTTCTTCAGAACTTCGTATCACGGTCAACAAGAATAATTCATGTTGTTGGGAATGGGGACCTGGCTGACTCTGATCTGCTCCCCTGGAAAAAATAATAGAATCAATATAAAATACTGGCACCAGCTGCTGTTTGACAGAGCGGCACCACGGGGCCAAATATTCTTTAAAATTATGTGCCTGCATCTGTGGCTCTCAGGGCAAAGGGTTTGAAAGACTCAATAATTTCTTTAAATTTCGCTGGGAAAAACCCGTGGAGTTGAAATGTGTTAAATGTAGGTCCAACCTGCAGAGCCGCCTCTGCACGGGACCCTTCCTGGGCAGGCGAGGAGCAGACCTTTCTCTGGGAAGGTGGTCCCTGTGTGGCTGACACAGTCCATTTCCTCCCCCAGGGCTCCGGCTTCCTCGAGCCACGGCAGCCAAGTCAGCAGCGCACCGAACTTACTTTCAATTCAGACGTCGGTCTCACCGTGTGCGGAAGGGTAACGTCTCCACTCCGACAGGAGACAGGCCGTGAAGGAGGGAGGCGGCACCTGGACACACCTGGCCCCTTCCTCTGTCAGCGGCCGCACCTGGAGGGAGGTCGGGATCACCACTGGGTGAGGGAAAGGGCCATTTGCTTCCTTCCCGAGCATCGGAGGCGCAGCCCTGCTCAGCCCTCCCCCGGCACCTGTGGCTCTACCTCAGGTGCTGGCCGTGGACTTGGTTCTCCATCTCTGCCAAACCACACGCGTTCCACAGTCGCGCCTTATCTCTAGCGAGGCTGCAAGGTATTGCTATGCTCTGAATCTCTGAATTCTTTGCAGAAATTTCTGGATTTCTTGAACAAGGTTGCCAATCACTTTGAAACTGATGAGGGAAATTTAGGTTTCGAGCTCACAGCTCCCGCCCGGCCCCTGGCCACCCTCACCAAGGGCCCCCTGGCCCCCACTTGTGTCAAAGCTTTAATCACTGTCCGGCAGCCAGGAGGCATCGCAGTCTGTGTGATTCTTGTCCTGTGAATGTAATTGCCTCACACGTGAACCGTGAAAAAGCTGGCTTGAGTTTAGAAACCTTCCTCCGAGAAACATTCCTGGCTTCTGGAAGCCCACGCAGCAGTTCTTCAGAACTTCGTATCACGGTCAACAAGAATAATTCATGTTGTTGGGAATGGGGACCTGGCTGACTCTGATCTGCTCCCCTGGAAAAAATAATAGAATCAATATAAAATACTGGCACCAGCTGCTGTTTGACAGAGCGGCACCACGGGGCCAAATATTCTTTAAAATTATGTGCCTGCATCTGTGGCTCTCAGGGCAAAGGGTTTGAAAGACTCATCTTTAAAGTATGATATTTCCCCTCCCTTCAGGATTTCTCCACTGGGAAAGAACAGGAAAGCTGGAGCCATTCGAGGGTTCTGAGGTCGCATAGTTTTAAGGGGACCCTGGCAGCCACTGTGGCTCCGATGACCTCCTGCTTGGAGAGGCTCACTGACCAGCTCTCGGGACTGGCCAGGGGCTGCACCCAGGAGGACGTCGGTCTCCGTTTTGCATAGCTGTTGAAATCTTCTTCTCTCTTTGCTTATGACTATGGCAGGCAAAACCAAACAGTTCCTAAATCATCCACTTAAAACAACTGAAAAAAAATGCTGGACTGAATAAGAGGCTTTGATTCTTCGCCTTTGTCTGAGATTTAAAAAATAGATCTATGTGTTCCTATGTGCCAAGTGGAATATTTAATACCCATGTGTGTGTAGGGTAAAATCACCAGATGCATCTGCTCTGCCACTGTCCAATAAGGCACCACTGACCACAAGTGACTGTTCAAATTTAAATGAATACACATGAAGCACTACTAAGAGTTCACCACCTCACTTGGCCGGGTCACACTCACATTGCTGTGATGGATGCATGTAGGTCCTGGAGACACACAGGGCAGCTCCGATGTGGACGTTCCCATCACTGTGGCTGGCTCTGTGGACGGTGCTGGCCTAGGTGTATGTGCCCGTCACAAAAGAATGCTGAAAAGCTAGTCATTATCAAAGTTCCTCTAGATAAGATGGTGCATCCCTACAACTATGTCTCTGAATTGCTGCAGCAGTTGTGACCCTGTCTGTGCTTGACCTCTCTTTTTGAGTTTTCTATAGGTAACTGGAATTAAAAGATGCTTGCTCCTTGGAAGGAAAGCTATGACCAACCTCGACAGCATATTAAAAAGCTGGATGTAAGAGTTGGACCATAAGGAAGGCTGAGTACCAAAGAATTGATGCTTTCAGACTGTGGTGCTGGAGAAGACTGTTAGGAGTCCCTTGGACAGCAAAGAGATCAAACCAGTCAATCCTAAAGGAGATCAGCCCTGAATATTCATTGGAAGGGCTGATGCTGAAGCTGAAGCTCCAATACTTTGGCCATGTGATATAAAGAGTTGATTCATTAGAAAAAGTGCTGATGCAGGGAAAGACTGAGGGCAGGAGAAGTGGCAACTGACTTCTCTGAATGACTTCTTCTCTGACCACTTAGCGACTGAACAACAGCAACAACTGATATCTGGAAACGAAGATGTTCAGAACAAGAGTATCCTTTTCCTTTGTTGACCCTGCTGCCTGACCTTCTCCCTCTCAATCTTCTTGAATTTAAATTTTAGCAAGTTATGCAGATACTTGAGCTGTAAACCGAGGTATTTATTTCTTACGGCTATTTTCATTCTAGAATGCTCTTTATTTACTGTCCTGAAACTTAGTAAAGAAATTCTTGAGGAATAATATCTTCTTTCAAACTTAGTATAAATGAGGCTTTTCCTAGCATTGCTGTGAGTGGAATATTTAATACCCATGTGTGTGTAGGGTAAAATCACCAGATGCATCTGCTCTGCCACTGTCCAATAAGGCACCACTGACCACAAGTGACTGTTCAAATTTAAATGAATACACATGAAGCACTACTAAGAGTTCACCACCTCACTTGGCCGGGTCACACTCACATTGCTGTGATGGATGCATGTAGGTCCTGGAGACACACAGGGCAGCTCCGATGTGGACGTTCCCATCACTGTGGCTGGCTCTGTGGACGGTGCTGGCCTAGGTGTATGTGCCCGTCACAAAAGAATGCTGAAAAGCTAGTCATTATCAAAGTTCCTCTAGATAAGATGGTGCATCCCTACAACTATGTCTCTGAATTGCTGCAGCAGTTGTGACCCTGTCTGTGCTTGACCTCTCTTTTTGAGTTTTCTATAGGTAACTGGAATTAAAAGATGCTTGCTCCTTGGAAGGAAAGCTATGACCAACCTCGACAGCATATTAAAAAGCTGGATGTAAGAGTTGGACCATAAGGAAGGCTGAGTACCAAAGAATTGATGCTTTCAGACTGTGGTGCTGGAGAAGACTGTTAGGAGTCCCTTGGACAGCAAAGAGATCAAACCAGTCAATCCTAAAGGAGATCAGCCCTGAATATTCATTGGAAGGGCTGATGCTGAAGCTGAAGCTCCAATACTTTGGCCATGTGATATAAAGAGTTGATTCATTAGAAAAAGTGCTGATGCAGGGAAAGACTGAGGGCAGGAGAAGTGGCAACTGACTTCTCTGAATGACTTCTTCTCTGACCACTTAGCGACTGAACAACAGCAACAACTGATATCTGGAAACGAAGATGTTCAGAACAAGAGTATCCTTTTCCTTTGTTGACCCTGCTGCCTGACCTTCTCCCTCTCAATCTTCTTGAATTTAAATTTTAGCAAGTTATGCAGATACTTGAGCTGTAAACCGAGGTATTTATTTCTTACGGCTATTTTCATTCTAGAATGCTCTTTATTTACTGTCCTGAAACTTAGTAAAGAAATTCTTGAGGAATAATATCTTCTTTCATTATTATTTTCTGTGGTAATAACAAAGAATCATAAACTGGAAATACAGTGGTGTCATTAGAGTGTGAACTGACTTTCCCAGATGGTGAATTGTCTATGAGCCTGATCTTACCACACTCATATGTATGTGCTGTGTGCTCAGTCGTGTCCAACTCTTTGCGACCCCATAGACTGTAGCCCACCAGGCTCCTCTGTCCATGGAATTCTCCAGGCAAGAACACTGGAGTGGGTAATTCCCTTCTCCAGGGGATCTTCCTGACCCAGGGATCAAACCCACATGTCTCCTGCACTGCAGGCAGGTCCTTTACTACTAGCGCCACCTGGGAAGCCCCCTTACCACATTCATGTCAACTAGCAAACCAAAGCCTTCCCCAGTTTTTGTACCTGTGGTGACTGCTTAAGTTAAAAATGCTTTCATGTAGCCCCTTTGATGAAAATGACCTCTTCATCTTTTCTTCACCAGTGCTTTATGGAGCCAGTGGATTGAAGGAAAATGTTCCTTCGGCAGCCACATCCTTTTCCTAGCCCCTCTCTTCTGCCAGAGACACAGGCTTATGTTTACACTTTGATTCTGGATCATGACCATGTTCAAATTCTTTCTCTGTGCCTGGGGTTCTGGATAGAATATTTAAGATGAGATTTGACTAGCATAATGGGTACCATCAAGGAAAAACGTTTTAGTTTGTTTTGGCTCTGCAAGCATTATATCCATATATGTGTGTTTATTTCCAGGGGCTGATAGGATTTGCTTTTGGATCAAGGAAAAACGTTTAGTTTAGTCTGATGCAGGGAAAGACTGAGGGCAGGAGAAGTGGCAACTGACTTCTCTGAATGACTTCTTCTCTGACCACTTAGCGACTGAACAACAGCAACAACTGATATCTGGAAACGAAGATGTTCAGAACAAGAGTATCCTTTTCCTTTGTTGACCCTGCTGCCTGACCTTCTCCCTCTCAATCTTCTTGAATTTAAATTTTAGCAAGTTATGCAGATACTTGAGCTGTAAACCGAGGTATTTATTTCTTACGGCTATTTTCATTCTAGAATGCTCTTTATTTACTGTCCTGAAACTTAGTAAAGAAATTCTTGAGGAATAATATCTTCTTTCATTATTATTTTCTGTGGTAATAACAAAGAATCATAAACTGGAAATACAGTGGTGTCATTAGAGTGTGAACTGACTTTCCCAGATGGTGAATTGTCTATGAGCCTGATCTTACCACACTCATATGTATGTGCTGTGTGCTCAGTCGTGTCCAACTCTTTGCGACCCCATAGACTGTAGCCCACCAGGCTCCTCTGTCCATGGAATTCTCCAGGCAAGAACACTGGAGTGGGTAATTCCCTTCTCCAGGGGATCTTCCTGACCCAGGGATCAAACCCACATGTCTCCTGCACTGCAGGCAGGTCCTTTACTACTAGCGCCACCTGGGAAGCCCCCTTACCACATTCATGTCAACTAGCAAACCAAAGCCTTCCCCAGTTTTTGTACCTGTGGTGACTGCTTAATTTAAAAAATGCTTTCATGTAGCCCTTTGATGAAAATGACCTCTTCATCTATTTCTTCACCAGTGCTTTATGGAGCCAGTGGATTGAAGGAAAATGTTCCTTCGGCAGCCACATCCTTTTCCTAGCCCCTCTCTTCTGCCAGAGACACAGGCTTATGTTTACACTTTGATTCTGGATCATGACCATGTTCAAATTCTTTCTCTGTGCCTGGGGTTCTGGATAGAATATTTAAGATGAGATTTGACTAGCATAATGGGTACCATCAAGGAAAAACGTTTTAGTTTGTTTTGGCTCTGCAAGCATTATATCCATATATGTGTGTTTATTTCCAGGGGCTGATAGGATTTGCTTTTGGATGTTCGGTGTTGGAGCCACAGGTCACAGATTCCCTTCAGGCTGAGCCAGTGCTCAGAGGTCAAGAAGGTGGAGACGCAGCTGGTTCCTGGACTTATCTTTGGAGGAGAGAGTTACTGTAGTTAATGACACTCGCAAGAGCATCAGCCTGAGAAGTCGACAGAGCAGCTGGTCACCAGGTGGACAGAGGGTCATCAGGAGAGCTTGCTCTTTCTTTTCCAGAATAATTATTACAACACAAGAAAGACTACAAGCCGTGAGGGAGGTGATAAGCCAAACAGCCCCTCAGAATGGCAGGGGAGGGGGACAAGGAGACACCCCAGTGATAAAACCCACAGCACGACCCCTGGAATCTTGTTTTTATGACGTTGTTGTCAAAGTTATAGTAAATGAAACAGTCAGCCGAACTGTCAAAAGAATGGCCCTCTTATACACGGGCACCTCCACGCTGAGGAAGCTACAACGACACAAGTATACTCCTTGCAGAGGGATGTGTCCTGGACAGTCTGGTGCTGGTGGAGGGCCCCCTGCCCCCAGGCTGAGGACACCCCAGAGAGGGAGAGCCACCGCCTCCCAAGGAGGCACTGATGTGGCGGCCGGCGTCTCAGAGGACTTAAAAAGTGAAGTTCTCTTTCTGCCCTGTAACGGGGCTTCCCAGCCTGCTCAATGGTACAGAATCTGGCTACCGGTGCAGAAGACGCTGCAGACGTGGGTTTGATCCCTGGGTCAGGAAAAGTCCCCGGAGAAGGAAATGACAATCACACCAGTATTCTTGCCTGGAGAATCCCATGGACAAAAGAGCCTGGTGGGCAACAGTCCGTGGGGGTCACAAAGAGTAGGACACGACTGAGCACACGTGCGCGATAGGTCTGCTCTGTGAGTTGTGGGTGTTGCAGCTGGGGGTGTACTCTTTTGTCACCAGGGCCCTTACCACCTGTTAGAGTACACCCCCCGCCCCGGAAGCATGGGCCTCACCTCACCTCTCTGCACCATCACAGTCAGCTGATTAGCTCCTTTCCCAAGGTAGGTTGTGAAGACCGAAGAGGAAGAGAAGAACATGGGGAAGCACGTTTTGACGGGGGTGAGAAGAGGACAGAAAATGCAGAAAGTGGACGAGGATGAGGCTCATGTGATGGGAAATTACACAGTTGTGGCCTTTGTTCGTTTTCATATGTTTGCCTTTTAAAAGTTTTTTAGTTTTGGAATGATTTTCCAGGCAAGAGTATTGAAGAGGGGTTGCCACGTCCTCCACCGGGGGGTCTTCCTAACCCAGGGACTGAGCTGACTGCTCCACAGCTTCTGCTGAGCCACCAGGGAAGCCCAGACATGGTCAGATCTCACCTTCTTTAAGGGTTTCATGTTTTTCAGCTCCCTTGGGACAACAAAAGCAAAGGCATTCTTTCTGATGAAGATTAACAAGAGCGTCTATGCCAGTAATTAGGTTTTAAGGGTCCTTTGACAATTTGTTAGATAGCATTTTGGTTAGACTTCCACCAGCATATTGTGTCCAAGTTAAACTCACTGAATTGCCTGTGAAAGGGTTCTACCTCGATTTGAGACTTAAACCCAGGGCCTAGACCTGATCGAACCCTGCTTGGGACTTTGAACCCCCATGGCTGGAGCTTGAATTCCAGCCAAAACCCTGCTTGGGACTTGAACCCACGTGGGTGGGACTTAATCCAGCACTCACCCAACGTCTGGACCCACTGAGGCTCAGGCTCTTCGTGCTTCAACACAGAAGGAATTCAGCGAGAAGCACAGTGATAGGCAGAAAGAGGATTTATTAGAATAGGGTACGTGTAAGAGGTGCAAGCAGGCAGGTGGGAAAGCTCTGCTCCTCCTCTTTGGGTGGGCAGCGACATATATACAGGAGGGTAGAAGACCCCCTTCCTCAAGTAGATGCAGATGCAGACACAAGGCATACATCACTAGCTCCTCCTTCCCCAGCTCTTCCTGCTTTATTGGATAAGGAGCAGCATTCTTGAGTTATCGTTAACCTACTGGCCTCCCAACTTTCCCCAGGTTTTACCTTTCTACCTACCGTCCCCTACTAGGACTCCACAACTACCTAACTATTCTACTCTGTCCCTATCACCTGGAAACACACTCAGCAACCATTCTATCTTGGTGAGTGAATCAGACAGTTTCACTGCTTAGTATTAAATATTCTGTGACAGCTTGGTCTTTTTTCAGTTGCAAGGTGGACGTTGTACTGTTCTTGATTTTAAGGATCCCTAGTTATTTATGTCACTTCAAAAGAAACTGCTTTCTGGAACACGTTGGAAGAGTGGCTGTGGGTTAGTATTTCTGGACTTGCTGTCAGGTGCCAGGGCCCCTGTGGAGGGCCCACAGAAGACGAGGTGGACTTCAGGCCACCCCTGTCGAAGGGGGAGCTGTGTCCATCACTCTGGTGGTGGCCAGGTGTCCACACGATTCTGTTGGGATAAAGGGTCTAATTGGCCAGTTAAAAAAGCTTTCTGATGAAGATTAACAAGAGCTTCTATGCCAGTAATTAGGTTTTAAGGGTCCTTTGACAATTTGTTAGATAGCATTTTGGTTAGACTTCCACCAGCATATTGTGTCCAAGTTAAACTCACTGAATTGCCTGTGAAAGGGTTCTACCTCGATTTGAGACTTAAACCCAGGGCCTAGACCTGATCGAACCCTGCTTGGGACTTTGAACCCCCATGGCTGGAGCTTGAATTCCAGCCAAAACCCTGCTTGGGACTTGAACCCACGTGGGTGGGACTTAATCCAGCACTCACCCAACGTCTGGACCCACTGAGGCTCAGGCTCTTCGTGCTTCAACACAGAAGGAATTCAGCGAGAAGCACAGTGATAGGCAGAAAGAGGATTTATTAGAATAGGGTACGTGTAAGAGGTGCAAGCAGGCAGGTGGGAAAGCTCTGCTCCTCCTCTTTGGGTGGGCAGCGACATATATACAGGAGGGTAGAAGACCCCCTTCCTCAAGTAGATGCAGATGCAGACACAAGGCATACATCACTAGCTCCTCCTTCCCCAGCTCTTCCTGCTTTATTGGATAAGGAGCAGCATTCTTGAGTTATCGTTAACCTACTGGCCTCCCAACTTTCCCCAGGTTTTACCTTTCTACCTACCGTCCCCTACTAGGACTCCACAACTACCTAACTATTCTACTCTGTCCCTATCACCTGGAAACACACTCAGCAACCATTCTATCTTGGTGAGTGAATCAGACAGTTTCACTGCTTAGTATTAAATATTCTGTGACAGCTTGGTCTTTTTTCAGTTGCAAGGTGGACGTTGTACTGTTCTTGATTTTAAGGATCCCTAGTTATTTATGTCACTTCAAAAGAAACTGCTTTCTGGAACACGTTGGAAGAGTGGCTGTGGGTTAGTATTTCTGGACTTGCTGTCAGGTGCCAGGGCCCCTGTGGAGGGCCCACAGAAGACGAGGTGGACTTCAGGCCACCCCTGTCGAAGGGGGAGCTGTGTCCATCACTCTGGTGGTGGCCAGGTGTCCACATACGATTCTGTTGGGATAAAGGGTCTAATTGCCATAAACTCCTTGAGAGCATGGATGATGACGGAGAACTTTCAGAGGTGACCTTCCTGGGTCCTGGGCTTCCCAGGTGGCTCAGTGGTAAAAAAATCTGCCTGCTAATTCAGGAAACATGACTTTGATCCCTGAGGTGGAAGATCCCCTGGAGGAGGGCATAGCAACCCACTCCAGTATTCTTGCCTGGAGAATTTCATGGACAGAGGAGCTTGGTGCGCTTGGGGTCCCAAAGAGTTGGACACGACTGAAGTGACTGAGCTTGCTCACGTGTGCCACACCATGGTCCTTCTGAGTCGGCCACGTGGACAAGGAGCTGCTCTGACTAGCGACGGGTGAGTGTTATCTTTCAGGCATTTCAAGTCATATAACTGTCATTTTCCTCTTTTAATCAGTGGCCAAAACTCTCAGAGCCTTTAAAAAAACCCAGACTTGTCATAAATATAAAAAAAAAGACCTCACACCACAAGTTGGGTTTTATCTTTATTGCTGCTACTTTGCAGTCATTGCCTTATTGCTTTTTTTAGAATCACTTTTAAATTCTGTTAGAATGGGTATGTGTGTATGCAAATGACCGACATTCTCTTTAATTTTATAAAGGAAGGCATATAAATTAAAAATTACAATCCAGGTATAATGGAGGATACATTCAAGCTGGTGTATTTCCACTCAGAAGCATAGTGACTCATTAAATCTTATTTCTGATGATTAAATAAAAAACTTTATTTCACACTTATGCTTGACCCCAAGGCTCTGAAACACACTCAGCAACCATTCTATCTTGGTGAGTGAATCAGACAGTTTCACTGCTTTTTTCAGCTTGGTCTTTTTCAGTTGCAAGGTGGACGTTGTACTGTTCTTGATTTTAAGGATCCCTAGTTATTTATGTCACTTCAAAAGAAACTGCTTTCTGGAACACGTTGGAAGAGTGGCTGTGGGTTAGTATTTCTGGACTTGCTGTCAGGTGCCAGGGCCCCTGTGGAGGGCCCACAGAAGACGAGGTGGACTTCAGGCCACCCCTGTCGAAGGGGGAGCTGTGTCCATCACTCTGGTGGTGGCCAGGTGTCCACATACGATTCTGTTGGGATAAAGGGTCTAATTGCCATAAACTCCTTGAGAGCATGGATGATGACGGAGAACTTTCAGAGGTGACCTTCCTGGGTCCTGGGCTTCCCAGGTGGCTCAGTGGTAAAAAAATCTGCCTGCTAATTCAGGAAACATGACTTTGATCCCTGAGGTGGAAGATCCCCTGGAGGAGGGCATAGCAACCCACTCCAGTATTCTTGCCTGGAGAATTTCATGGACAGAGGAGCTTGGTGCGCTTGGGGTCCCAAAGAGTTGGACACGACTGAAGTGACTGAGCTTGCTCACGTGTGCCACACCATGGTCCTTCTGAGTCGGCCACGTGGACAAGGAGCTGCTCTGACTAGCGACGGGTGAGTGTTATCTTTCAGGCATTTCAAGTCATATAACTGTCATTTTCCTCTTTTAATCAGTGGCCAAAACTCTCAGAGCCTTTAAAAAAACCCAGACTTGTCATAAATATAAAAAAAAAGACCTCACACCACAAGTTGGGTTTTATCTTTATTGCTGCTACTTTGCAGTCATTGCCTTATTGCTTTTTTTAGAATCACTTTTAAATTCTGTTAGAATGGGTATGTGTGTATGCAAATGACCGACATTCTCTTTAATTTTATAAAGGAAGGCATATAAATTAAAAATTACAATCCAGGTATAATGGAGGATACATTCAAGCTGGTGTATTTCCACTCAGAAGCATAGTGACTCATTAAATCTTATTTCTGATGATTAAATAAAAAACTTTATTTCACACTTATGCTTGACCCCAAGGCAGTGATTTTGATGGTGACCCCTGAGGGGACCTTGTCCTGACCTCTCCACCCTGGCCCGTTCCCTTTGGTCCACCAACCAGAGGGAGTGGTAGTGATGGGGGGGAGGGTCTCATAACTCCATGTTAATAGAGAAGACCCAGAGTCCTTCTTCAGTAAAAGAAAAGAAATACGTGTCCCTCTTGTGTCACTGGATCCTGGAAAGAAAGGCAATGGTGATTTTTGAAAGTGATTTTTTTTTTTGGCCACTATTGTTGATCTTTCTTTCATTTATTTTCATCCATCTTTGTTCTTTGGCCTGTGTGGGCCTCCCATCACGGTGGCCTCTCCTGTAGCAGAGCACCGGCTCTGGGCGCATGTGCTCCAGAGTGCTGGCTCGTAATTGGACACACTGGTCCAGCTGCTCCGCGGCATATGGGATCTTCCCGTGCCAGGGATCAAACCGGTCTGCCGTGCAAGGCAGACTCTTTACCCACTGGACCACCAGGGAAGCCCTGAAAGTGATGTTTAAAGCATTTTTACAGGTTTGGTTTATGGGACTGTACTCACATACCAGCAGCTAAGAGCAGGGGTCTGAGGTCAGGCTGCTCAAACGCTCAGGACAGTCCTCGCTTTCATGCCTGGTCTGTCATCCACATCCACGTCCCACGTTTTCCCTGTTCAGGAAGCCTGGCCCCTCCACACTCCTGTGAGGCGTGAAACAAGAACATGGCTAAGACAGAATGACTAGTAACCCAGTGTGTAAACAGCTTTTGATTTGAGAGACTTTTGCAAAACCCCTGCAGAAGATGTGTTGTACAGCATGGGAACTCTCTTCAATATTCTGTAATAACCTAGATGGAAGAGGATTTTTAAAAAGAATACACATAAAATCGAATCACTTTGATGTACATCTGAAAGTTAACACAACATTATAAATCAACTGCATTTCAATAAAATTAAAAAAGGAAATGTCAATCAGTGTGCATTTTTCTTTTGAAGACTCTTGTTGACCTAGAGGTCATGGTAACCTAGAGGACCATGAAATAAGGGTGCCCCAGAGATCCCTGGTGCCTTCGGTTTGTGAACAGCACTTGTTACATAAATGGAGCTAGTGGGATGAGGCTGTGAGTCAACCAGGAGATGTTCCAGTTCACCTTTGAGGAGGTGAACTCCTTCAGTGACTTCCAAATGAATTTAGAAATCAGCCTTCTGACTGGCTGCCTGAGCTTTTGCTTCAAAATCCACAAAGACCTTGGTTAGGACAGTGCCCAGGACCTTCACGCAGGAGGATGGGCTGAAGTCCAGTCGCTTCTTGCACCACGAAGTCCGCCGGGGCTGAGCGATCAGCAGTGAGGCTGGAGGGGTGCAGGTGGGCACCAGGGGTGCTCAGTCTGGTGTCCCTTCTGCCCTCTTGCTAAGCCTCTGTTTAAAGGAGTGTTTACCTGTAGCTAGAGCACACATAGACTTACCCAGCCTCTCCCTGCTCTGTTTTTCTTGCTTGTGGTTCAAGACACCTCTCCTCTGGCCAGGTGACCTGGCAGCCTCCCTCTCCCAAACAACCCCTCGCTGTTCCTCTCTGTTTATCCCGGCCCTTGGAGTCTAAATAGCAGGCTGAACCAGTGGCCAGCAGAGCCCCCAGCTCTGAACGTGCATAAGAGCACCCTACATCTTTCCCACAGCCCAGTCTGACTCTGGCCGAAGCTCAGGCCACCCACATCTCCTGCTTACGTCTCCCTGGGGCTGTAATAAATATCAGGAGAGGAAAGCAAGCGCGGTCTTTCTGTCTCGTGAATCTGAGGGTGTGTTCAGTACTATGAAGCATCAAGAACGTGGACTTAGCCCCACATCTGGAGATGAAGTCAAGTCTGGGGACCCACGTGGGTGAGAGACGCCAGCTTTCCCTCTGCGGACGGCTTCCTGTGTTGAATTTTGAGGGCATAGCACTCACGGCCTTTTCCTCCCGTACAACAGTGTAAGTCTTCTCACAGAACCGGAATTTTTCACAGATGGTGTTAACCCTGCAATGTTGGGATTCAAGCTATGTGACGGGCTGCCACAGACAAATACTGCCCCTGTTTTTTTTTCGGAAAGAAATGTATTTTTTTACATTTTTTTTGGCCACTTCTATTGGTCTTTCATTTATTTCTTTTCATCCATCTTTGTTCTTTGGCCTTTGTGGGCCTCCCATCACAGTGGCCTCGGTTGTTGCAGAGCACCAACTCTGGGTGCATGCGCTCCAGAGCTCCAGCTCGGTAATTGGACACATGGGTCCAGCTGCTCCACGGCACGTGGCATCTTCCCAGGCCAGGGATCAAACCTGAGCCCCTTGCACTGCAAGGCGGTGTCCTTACCCACTGGACTATCAGGGAAGCTCAAGAAATGTATTTTTTTAAAAAAAAAAAAACAAGAACAAATGCTATACACAGAAAGCATCAGAGTATTTTATTTACAGAGACCATGACCTTTTCTAAAGAAAATGAAGGAGAACTTTTAGCAAATTGCAGCATTAGGTTTTGAAAGAAACTTTGTGGGAAGATCTCGGTTAATATTCTCCAAGGGTCTGTTAGGATACACAGCTCAGCCTACAATGATTAGCTGTTGGCAGTCTCAAAACATATTGCCCAAGTCATTCACGTTCTAGTAGGCTTAGGTAATTCCTCTCCCCCAAACATCCTCTGGCCAGGTGACCTGGCAGCCTCCCTCTCCCAAACAACCCCTCGCTGTTCCTCTCTGTTTATCCCGGCCCTTGGAGTCTAAATAGCAGGCTGAACCAGTGGCCAGCAGAGCCCCCAGCTCTGAACGTGCATAAGAGCACCCTACATCTTTCCCACAGCCCAGTCTGACTCTGGCCGAAGCTCAGGCCACCCACATCTCCTGCTTACGTCTCCCTGGGGCTGTAATAAATATCAGGAGAGGAAAGCAAGCGCGGTCTTTCTGTCTCGTGAATCTGAGGGTGTGTTCAGTACTATGAAGCATCAAGAACGTGGACTTAGCCCCACATCTGGAGATGAAGTCAAGTCTGGGGACCCACGTGGGTGAGAGACGCCAGCTTTCCCTCTGCGGACGGCTTCCTGTGTTGAATTTTGAGGGCATAGCACTCACGGCCTTTTCCTCCCGTACAACAGTGTAAGTCTTCTCACAGAACCGGAATTTTTCACAGATGGTGTTAACCCTGCAATGTTGGGATTCAAGCTATGTGACGGGCTGCCACAGACAAATACTGCCCCTGTTTTTTTTTCGGAAAGAAATGTATTTTTTTACATTTTTTTTGGCCACTTCTATTGGTCTTTCATTTATTTCTTTTCATCCATCTTTGTTCTTTGGCCTTTGTGGGCCTCCCATCACAGTGGCCTCGGTTGTTGCAGAGCACCAACTCTGGGTGCATGCGCTCCAGAGCTCCAGCTCGGTAATTGGACACATGGGTCCAGCTGCTCCACGGCACGTGGCATCTTCCCAGGCCAGGGATCAAACCTGAGCCCCTTGCACTGCAAGGCGGTGTCCTTACCCACTGGACTATCAGGGAAGCTCAAGAAATGTATTTTTTTAAAAAAAAAAAAACAAGAACAAATGCTATACACAGAAAGCATCAGAGTATTTTATTTACAGAGACCATGACCTTTTCTAAAGAAAATGAAGGAGAACTTTTAGCAAATTGCAGCATTAGGTTTTGAAAGAAACTTTGTGGGAAGATCTCGGTTAATATTCTCCAAGGGTCTGTTAGGATACACAGCTCAGCCTACAATGATTAGCTGTTGGCAGTCTCAAAACATATTGCCCAAGTCATTCACGTTCTAGTAGGCTTAGGTAATTTGAGTCACAAAACAATCTTTCTTTTTCTTTTAAGCAAACAATACAGAAACCACCACAAAAAGGGGCAAAGCTATGGGATTCTTGAGTGGTCAAGGGCGAGCATGTTGCTTTTAAAAGCAGAGCTGTGTACGATGTGGATAAAGAGACTTGAGATTGAAGCCAGGCTGGCTGGGAGGTTCTCTGAAGCTTTAAACGTGGGCCAAAGATTGAGGAACTCGAGGCCGAGGTTTGGTTTGGATGGAGGCCAGTGGATCCAGGGTGCAGAATAGAAGCAACACAGGTTGTGATTGACCTGGTTTCCACCCAGAACAAGGTGAGACTTCAGACTGCAGACCTCTGGGAGCCACCTCAGGGGGCAGGCACTGTGGCACCGATGTGGAGCTGGGTGAGTGTCCAGCCTAGGGAAGCAGCAGGCCTGTCCCAGGGGATGACTTCACGTGCTTTCCCACAGCTGCTGTGGCCGCACTTGTCACCTGTGTGTTCCAGGGCTCCTGGTGTGGAGCGCAGGAGGGTGGCCTGTGAGGCCAGGACCCGGTGGGCTGCCTGCCTCCAGGTAGGGGTTGCCAATCCACACAATGTACATAGGAGTTTTTAACAAAAATTCACAATGGACAAAACATTTTAAAACACACTGTGAATTGATATATTTCCTTGTAAATCTGAAAACATTCTGTTGGCCAGTTGTATTTTATGCCCTTCACACTTTAAATGAAACAGAAATCTATATAGGTGGACATGAAAACTAAATGATGACTGCTCTTGTCTGCACACGCGACTCCTGTTAGGAGCACAAGTCCCTCATTTCCTTGAGCTCATGTCACAGAATTGTCTTCCATCTGTGGTTTATCGGTTAAACCTAGATAATATAATTGGTAGATTGTGGGCACCTGTGGCCGGCAATGGCTCACAGGAAGCTGACCAGACGGGCGTGACGTGCCTGCCCCTCTGTGCCGTGTGACGGCGTGGACCCACAGCAGGGAGGGACGCAGGCCACATTGGGTAGGGAGCAAGTGAAGCCTTTTCTGTTTTCAGATGGGGATCCCAGCAGGTGGAGGTCGGCGGAGGCTTGGCATCTGCTCCCAGCCCTCAGTCTTGTGCCCCCAGGTAACGAGCACTTTGGAGAGCTGGCTTCTAAGTCTCCAAGCTCAGGGCGGCTGACCCCACCCAGTACTGCTTCCCAAGGCCTTTAGAGTTTATAGCGGAGGTTTTTCACCACTGTTACTAAGCTTGTGACTACTCCGTTTTGCTTTACAAGTTTCTTTCTGTTTTCAAACCTGCATTTGGAGTCATGCAGACTTGGCTCTCCATCCAAGCAGGGGATGCGGAGCAACAGGGAGGGTGCCCACAGGCCGCATCCCCTCATGTAGCCTGGAGGCCACAGTTAGGGAACTAAAATGCTCTCAGGGCCTGGGGGACTTATTGAAGGAGATATAAGCCCCCTGCATTTATTTCTATTTATTATGAGAGTGAGGTAAAACGTGGAAATTTTGTATTGAAAAGTTGGAGTGCCATTTTTTTGTTTTTGTTTTTAAAATTTTTATTTTACTTTTTACTTTTGCAGAGTTTTGTTGTTTATAGATATGTATGATCCCAGATTAGTAATATGCATGCCCTCCCATCCCATCCCTCCAGGCCATTTGAATGAGGACTTCTGGAAGAGAAATACAGAATATTGTCAGAAGACAAAAAAAAAAAAAAATCCTTGAAGGTCTCCCTGCAAAAAGGACGTGGAGGCTAGCTGAAGAGAGGAGAGAGCTGAGCCTCCTCCCAGCCTCCCTGGCCTCCCCGCCTCCCCAGGCTCGTGGGACCTGAGCCGCCTGGCCTGGGTGTCCTGGAATGAGCCTGAGCCTCTGTCCTTCCCTGCAATGGCTCTCTGAGCGTCCTGCACTTTGGTGACCTTGGAAGCAGAAATGCTGCATCTGCACTTGGCTTCCCTCCAATCATGATCTTAACTGTTGGAACCCTCACACGTAGGGCCTCCAGTTTCTTGATGCACACACCAGGGAAAGCGCGGCCATTCCACCCAGCTGGCAGCAGAAAAGCCGTGAAAAGCAAACCCTCTGCCGTGGGCGCTGGGCCAGCCGAAACGATTCACAAAGATGCGTCTGCATTTTCAACACCAGTGTTGACCAGGAAGGCGCTGAGCCGTGTCGTCTCCTGGATTCCGCCAGCTTCTCCTTAGAAATTAAATGACAATGTTGCAGGCTCCACAATTCCGCGGATGTTGGTTATTTGGAATGTTTTCTTACTAAATGCTCAACATCATTAAAATAGTCTTTGGGGAGCTTTTCCTTTCTTTCTTAAACACACACACTCGCACACACACTCTCTCTCTCTCAATTTCAGACAAATGACCAACTCCTTACTCTTTCAATTTCCTCAAAATTCACTGTGGGTAAATCATAGTTCCCAGGGTGAAGAGCAGAGCAGCCAGAGGTCTGTTCACGTGGTGTTTTAATGGTGGAAGACTGAAAACACACACTGCTGTTTACTGTGCACAGAGATACCCAGCATGTGAATTACTCCGCTTTCATGAGACGTAAATAGGGTGACTCTACCGCCACACGAGGCGGCTGCTCTGTTGAAGGTCGCTGGGCCTCTGGGCTGAGGTTCGGTTTCCAGGGCTGTACACACCCAGGGGATAAAGCAGTGGAAGTCCTCGCCTTTCTGTGCTTCCGTTCTCCCTGGAGAACAGAGGCAGCAAACCAGCTCCCTCACGGACAATGGGACAACCCGAGTCTGGTTGTAGCGTCTAGGTGGCCCTGGAGACTTGCACGCCCCTGTGTGCTACCAGGAACGAGGGCCCCATCACCCCACCCCCGACCCCGCCGCTCTGGTTAGAGAGTCAGCAGGCTCTCAGCACGAATGTTGCCCCTCCACGGCTTAGCCCTAAAACTGTGACTGGTTTACATGGCGGAGCAGCTGGACGAGGAAAGCCCGGGGGGGGTCCCCCAGGCTCGTGGGACCTGAGCCGCCTGGCCTGGGTGTCCTGGAATGAGCCTGAGCCTCTGTCCTTCCCTGCAATGGCTCTCTGAGCGTCCTGCACTTTGGTGACCTTGGAAGCAGAAATGCTGCATCTGCACTTGGCTTCCCTCCAATCATGATCTTAACTGTTGGAACCCTCACACGTAGGGCCTCCAGTTTCTTGATGCACACACCAGGGAAAGCGCGGCCATTCCACCCAGCTGGCAGCAGAAAAGCCGTGAAAAGCAAACCCTCTGCCGTGGGCGCTGGGCCAGCCGAAACGATTCACAAAGATGCGTCTGCATTTTCAACACCAGTGTTGACCAGGAAGGCGCTGAGCCGTGTCGTCTCCTGGATTCCGCCAGCTTCTCCTTAGAAATTAAATGACAATGTTGCAGGCTCCACAATTCCGCGGATGTTGGTTATTTGGAATGTTTTCTTACTAAATGCTCAACATCATTAAAATAGTCTTTGGGGAGCTTTTCCTTTCTTTCTTAAACACACACACTCGCACACACACTCTCTCTCTCTCAATTTCAGACAAATGACCAACTCCTTACTCTTTCAATTTCCTCAAAATTCACTGTGGGTAAATCATAGTTCCCAGGGTGAAGAGCAGAGCAGCCAGAGGTCTGTTCACGTGGTGTTTTAATGGTGGAAGACTGAAAACACACACTGCTGTTTACTGTGCACAGAGATACCCAGCATGTGAATTACTCCGCTTTCATGAGACGTAAATAGGGTGACTCTACCGCCACACGAGGCGGCTGCTCTGTTGAAGGTCGCTGGGCCTCTGGGCTGAGGTTCGGTTTCCAGGGCTGTACACACCCAGGGGATAAAGCAGTGGAAGTCCTCGCCTTTCTGTGCTTCCGTTCTCCCTGGAGAACAGAGGCAGCAAACCAGCTCCCTCACGGACAATGGGACAACCCGAGTCTGGTTGTAGCGTCTAGGTGGCCCTGGAGACTTGCACGCCCCTGTGTGCTACCAGGAACGAGGGCCCCATCACCCCACCCCCGACCCCGCCGCTCTGGTTAGAGAGTCAGCAGGCTCTCAGCACGAATGTTGCCCCTCCACGGCTTAGCCCTAAAACTGTGACTGGTTTACATGGCGGAGCAGCTGGACGAGGAAAGCCCAGGGGAGGAGGTGAAGGTGCTGAGGGGCAGCTGGGTCACCCAGGACGGCGGTGTGGACTGGGGGTCAGGAGACGTCTCCAGAGGCCCCCTTCCTTGACTTCTAGCTGCAAATCCCACAACCCTAAGGTAGGAAGCGCGACGAAAGAGAGACCTGAGCATGTATTCGTGTCTCAGTGTTCTGGTCCGCCTCCTCAGAGTTCTGGGGACCAGAGGCCTGTGGATCTTCCTGTCTCTTCACCTGGCCTGGCCATCAGGGGGAACAGTGGCGGCTGAAGGGTGTGTTCCATGAACAGTAGATCTGATGTTTTTCGGCACACCCAGACTGCGCTGGTTGACTTCCCCCAGCTCCACGACCCAGATCTCTGAAGCTGGTGGTTGGAGCAGTCTGCTCATCAGGGAACCAAGTGTAAACGTGTCCACGGCTCGTCACCAGGATGCTCTGGTTGAGTAGCTGCTCAAGCCTCGGGCTCTGTGTTCACACCCGCTGCATCCCAGGGCCACGGGGCCTGACCTGCTGCCCAGTGACAGCTCAGTCTCTCCGGGCATGGGGCTGTGATTCCAGGTTCTGAATCCCAGGGGTCAGCTGCCTTCCTGCTGGGAGTCGGCAGGGAGCAAGAATCTAGTCACTTGGGGAAGAAACCAAAACATTCACATAGTTTCAATGCCAGATGTCTATGTCTGATGAGAGTTAAATTAATAACATATCAGGAGTTCTGGGAAAGATCAGCCTGTGTTTGGGGGTGACTGGGCCAATGGTCTAGAGCTTTCATTGAGAACAAGTTTATTTTGTGAGGGACAGTCATAGAGATGCTCTGTGCAAGCTGACCATGGCAAGGTGTCTTGGTGGACATGTGAGCTGCCATGGGAGGAAGAGAGCGGGGTCCCTGCCCACCCCACCCCCACTCCGTGATGCTGGACCCTCCCACCCCCACCCTGTGATGCTTGATGGCCCTGCTCACCCTGTGATGTTGGATCCTCATCCCGTGAGGCTGGATTCCACTGTCCACCCTGTGGTGCTGGACCCTCTCATTTTGATGTAGCTCAGAGTCTCGTTTGTCTAACGCAGCTGGAGGAGTGGACTCTGCAGGTGACAAACTGTCCCGGACCCCGCCCTCCCTCCTCCCCAGGTCCCTCTCCCTCCCCAGGTCCCTCCCCCGCTGAGTCCCCTGGGGCCCCACAGGCCTATCTGCCCCTCAGCCCAACCCACACACTGGCTGTTGGTCCCTGTAGGTATTTCTGACAGTGACTTGAAGCAGGAAGAAGATATTATCATCAAAGTGACTGCACTGTGTTATACACTTTCACAATAAGACAGGGATATGGATGGTTTTCCTTCTCATCTGTTTTCCCATCAGATTAACCCATCAGTTCATCAGAAAACTCAACTGATCAGCACACTCTGTGTTCCTTGGGTTAATCAAATCTTTGTTGTGCTTTGGGGAAAAAAAACAACAAACTGGGGGGGGGGGGGGTGGTTTTGTTTTTCCAGAAATGTCACAGCTGTGTTTCACAACCAGTTTCTTCAGGGTGCCTCTGTGTTATACAACTTCTGACACTGCCCAGAGCTGCAGGCCAAGCCCTGAAAGTGTGAAAAGCGACGAGGGTTACACGTGTGATGGGAGCGGTCTCTGTGGCTTGGCCCATTTCTCCCTTGTCCGAGTTTCTCTCCAACCACCTTTGAACGGTCCCAGTGATTCCCCTGCTCATCTCGAATGAGCTCTTTAGCCATCAGCCCCAGGCTGGAAGGACCCTGGCTTTCCAAAGATGCAGGGGCCTCTCTGGGAGACCCCACAAATGGCGCTGTGGGGGGGACACTTCTCCATCTTCCCAAACACTCCCTTTCCAGGAAATACAGTCTCCTGAGCATCCTCTGGAGTGAAAAAATTCTAATAGCCATAACAAATCGATTAAAAGAACATGTACAGACAGTGGCTACTCCTCCCTCTTTCAAGAGAACCATGAAATATTAAAAGGAATGTGGAGAGGAGGCGAGCAGTGTCTGGAGAGGTGCAGCCAGGCCTTGGGGACGTGCTCGAGGGGACGAGGGGACCAGAAGCAGCCGGGGAGGGGACGGGGGACTCCTTTTCACTGTCCACCCTGTGGTGCTGGACCCTCTCATTTTGATGTAGCTCAGAGTCTCGTTTGTCTAACGCAGCTGGAGGAGTGGACTCTGCAGGTGACAAACTGTCCCGGACCCCGCCCTCCCTCCTCCCCCAGGTCCCTCTCCCCCTCCCCCAGGTCCCTCCCCCGCTGAGTCCCCTGGGGCCCCACAGGCCTATCTGCCCCTCAGCCCAACCCACACACTGGCTGTTGGTCCCTGTAGGTATTTCTGACAGTGACTTGAAGCAGGAAGAAGATATTATCATCAAAGTGACTGCACTGTGTTATACACTTTCACAATAAGACAGGGATATGGATGGTTTTCCTTCTCATCTGTTTTCCCATCAGATTAACCCATCAGTTCATCAGAAAACTCAACTGATCAGCACACTCTGTGTTCCTTGGGTTAATCAAATCTTTGTTGTGCTTTGGGGAAAAAAAAAAAAAAAAACAAACTGGGGGGAGGGGGGGTGGTTTTGTTTTTCCAGAAATGTCACAGCTGTGTTTCACAACCAGTTTCTTCAGGGTGCCTCTGTGTTATACAACTTCTGACACTGCCCAGAGCTGCAGGCCAAGCCCTGAAAGTGTGAAAAGCGACGAGGGTTACACGTGTGATGGGAGCGGTCTCTGTGGCTTGGCCCATTTCTCCCTTGTCCGAGTTTCTCTCCAACCACCTTTGAACGGTCCCAGTGATTCCCCTGCTCATCTCGAATGAGCTCTTTTAGCCATCAGCCCCCAGGCTGGAAGGACCCTGGCTTTCCAAAGATGCAGGGGCCTCTCTGGGGAGACCCCACAAATGGCGCTGTGGGGCGGACACTTCTCCATCTTCCCAAACACTCCCTTTCCAGGAAATACAGTCTCCTGAGCATCCTCTGGAGTGAAAAAATTCTAATAGCCATAACAAATCGATTAAAAGAACATGTACAGACAGTGGCTACTCCTCCCTCTTTCAAGAGAACCATGAAATATTAAAAGGAATGTGGAGAGGAGGCGAGCAGTGTCTGGAGAGGTGCAGCCAGGCCTTGGGGACGTGCTCGAGGGGACGAGGGGACCAGAAGCAGCCGGGGGAGGGGGCGGGGGACTGGCTTTTTGATGAGTGTCCACTGGGGACACACTGTGGAACCGTCCCGTTAGGTGAGGCTTCCTCCCGGGCGCCAGGCGCGGACTCGTGCACAGAGACGAGCTGTCCTGGGTGTGCCGTGCTGCCGTGTCTTGCTTTCTCTCTTCTCCGTAGGGTCAGGCTCCCTCCGGCGGAGGGTGAGGCCTGCTGGTTCCTCCTTTGCCGCCAGACCTCGTCTCCAGTGTCGCGCTGGCACCACGGCGGCACGCGTTCCTCGGTCCCTCTGTGTTCTGTCGCGTTGTGCGTGTCCACCGCTTTCCACCCGGCAGAGAGCTTGGCTTGCTCTTCCTTCACCCCAGAGGGGGTCGGGGAGGGAATGCGTGTGTGTGGGGGGGTTGATTCAGGGACCCTGCAGGTGGGAAACACCGTGCCAGCGTGAGTGGATATGAGGCAGGAAGGAGGGCGGGCGGGACAGGAAAAAAGTAATACATGCGGCCAGTGCATGCAGAATCGAAGAGAAGTGATACACCAGAACGTATTCACAAAAGAGAAGCAGACTCACAGAGAGAACCAAGTTATGGTTACCAGGGGAAAGGGTTGGGAAAAGGAGGGAGGGCTAGATTGGAAATCTGGAATTAACCTATAGACAGGCTACTATATATAAAATAGATAACCAACAAGGACCTGCTGTACGGCACAGGGAGCTCTCATCAACATTCTATAAAAATTTAAATGAGGAAAGATCGGAAAAGAATGGGCATTTGTATATGTATACCTGAACCACTTACTTGAAACGAACACAACATAATTACTCAGCTGTATTCCAGTATAAGATAAAAATGTTGTAAAAAGGGGGGCAGGGCAAAACCTGACTGACTGACCTCAGGCAGGTGTGCTGGGACTCAGGCTTTGAAGGCACCAGGAAGCCCGGCTGGTCTCTTGCTGGTGCAGGAGAGACGGCACCATAGGGGCATGAACTCCCCTGCAAGGCTCCTGGGTGTCTTCCAGGCCACCGCTCAGGTCTCCCGAGGACGGATGCTGTGGGGACAGTGTCCCCCTCCAGCCCGCAGTGTCTGGAGAGGTGCAGCCAGGCCTTGGGGACGTGCTCGAGGGGACGAGGGGACCAGAAGCAGCCGGGGGAGGGGGCGGGGGACTGGCTTTTTGATGAGTGTCCACTGGGGACACACTGTGGAACCGTCCCGTTAGGTGAGGCTTCCTCCCGGGCGCCAGGCGCGGACTCGTGCACAGAGACGAGCTGTCCTGGGTGTGCCGTGCTGCCGTGTCTTGCTTTCTCTCTTCTCCGTAGGGTCAGGCTCCCTCCGGCGGAGGGTGAGGCCTGCTGGTTCCTCCTTTGCCGCCAGACCTCGTCTCCAGTGTCGCGCTGGCACCACGGCGGCACGCGTTCCTCGGTCCCTCTGTGTTCTGTCGCGTTGTGCGTGTCCACCGCTTTCCACCCGGCAGAGAGCTTGGCTTGCTCTTCCTTCACCCCAGAGGGGGTCGGGGAGGGAATGCGTGTGTGTGGGGGGGTTGATTCAGGGACCCTGCAGGTGGGAAACACCGTGCCAGCGTGAGTGGATATGAGGCAGGAAGGAGGGCGGGCGGGACAGGAAAAAAGTAATACATGCGGCCAGTGCATGCAGAATCGAAGAGAAGTGATACACCAGAACGTATTCACAAAAGAGAAGCAGACTCACAGAGAGAACCAAGTTATGGTTACCAGGGGAAAGGGTTGGGAAAAGGAGGGAGGGCTAGATTGGAAATCTGGAATTAACCTATAGACAGGCTACTATATATAAAATAGATAACCAACAAGGACCTGCTGTACGGCACAGGGAGCTCTCATCAACATTCTATAAAAATTTAAATGAGGAAAGATCGGAAAAGAATGGGCATTTGTATATGTATACCTGAACCACTTACTTGAAACGAACACAACATAATTACTCAGCTGTATTCCAGTATAAGATAAAAATGTTTTAAAAAGGAGGGCAGGGCAAAACCTGACTGACTGACCTCAGGCAGGTGTGCTGGGACTCAGGCTTTGAAGGCACCAGGAAGCCCGGCTGGTCTCTTGCTGGTGCAGGAGAGACGGCACCATAGGGGCATGAACTCCCCTGCAAGGCTCCTGGGTGTCTTCCAGGCCTCCGCTCAGGTCTCCCGAGGACGGATGCTGTGGGGACATGCTCTCGAGCCCCTGGGGGACAGGGCAAGGGACAGGCCATCCCTAACCAAGGGGAGGAAAACAGACTCAGGGCACCTGGAGCAGGAAGGTTCTTCTGGGGCTCAGGAAGCACAAGCCTTGGGGATACAAAGTACCCAGGGAAGATCATCTAGAGATGGTTCTGAAAACAGAAGCATGCACGAGAAGAAGCAGCTGTTTCAGAAATCACAAACACTGTTATCTCTATTGGCTGTTAGGCATATTTTACAAAAGAAATCATGAAGTCAGCTTATTGGGTAAGATAAGAATTTAGTGAAGTTTTACACAAAATATTTCGCTGTTCGAGGTCAAGGGTTAGCATTTCCCAATGAACTTCCTTTGCTTAGATGTTTAAGAAAAAAGAGCTTCACTTGATAATGTTGACTCATTCTCTCTTGTTCAGGCAATGGGTTCCTGAGACCCGAGCTCTAGCCTGCACTGGAAATAGACTCCGTCCATTGTGTGCGTGTGTGTGCGTGTGTGCATGCACGCGTGTGTGTCTTAGGGAAAAGAGGGCTGGTACAAGTTAGGTCTAGGGAGGAAGAGAAAACATCACTGACAAAAGAGCCTAATCGTGGCTGAGACACAGAGGTGCTTGCTATTTTGTCTAGCATTTAACAACATCCATTGGAATGGAGACAGTAAGACTGTTTGCCTGGAATCCATCTCTACAAACTTCTGTGTCTAGCCTCTGTGGTGGGAACTACTGTATCGGTCAGGAAAACCCACCTGCAGGCCAGCTTGTGTTTCTCCAGCGCTAGGAAGGAGGTCCGTTCAAATTAATACAAATGTCCCTTTCAGGAATCTTGGGAATCCAGTCTCTACGAAGACTGTTCACTCATAAAAATTTAAATGAGGAAAGATCGGAAAAGAATGGGCATTTGTATATGTATACCTGAACCACTTACTTGAAACGAACACAACATAATTACTCAGCTGTATTCCAGTATAAGATAAAAATGTTTTAAAAGGAGGGCAGGGCAAAACCTGACTGACTGACCTCAGGCAGGTGTGCTGGGACTCAGGCTTTGAAGGCACCAGGAAGCCCGGCTGGTCTCTTGCTGGTGCAGGAGAGACGGCACCATAGGGGCATGAACTCCCCTGCAAGGCTCCTGGGTGTCTTCCAGGCCTCCGCTCAGGTCTCCCGAGGACGGATGCTGTGGGGACATGCTCTCGAGCCCCTGGGGGACAGGGCAAGGGACAGGCCATCCCTAACCAAGGGGAGGAAAACAGACTCAGGGCACCTGGAGCAGGAAGGTTCTTCTGGGGCTCAGGAAGCACAAGCCTTGGGGATACAAAGTACCCAGGGAAGATCATCTAGAGATGGTTCTGAAAACAGAAGCATGCAGAGAAGAAGCAGCTGTTTCAGAAATCACAAACACTGTTATCTCTATTGGCTGTTAGGCATATTTTACAAAAGAAATCATGAAGTCAGCTTATTGGGTAAGATAAGAATTTAGTGAAGTTTTACACAAAATATTTCGCTGTTCGAGGTCAAGGGTTAGCATTTCCCAATGAACTTCCTTTGCTTAGATGTTTAAGAAAAAAGAGCTTCACTTGATAATGTTGACTCATTCTCTCTTGTTCAGGCAATGGGTTCCTGAGACCCGAGCTCTAGCCTGCACTGGAAATAGACTCCGTCCATTGTGTGCGTGTGTGTGCGTGTGTGCATGCACGCGTGTGTGTCTTAGGGAAAAGAGGGCTGGTACAAGTTAGGTCTAGGGAGGAAGAGAAAACATCACTGACAAAAGAGCCTAATCGTGGCTGAGACACAGAGGTGCTTGCTATTTTGTCTAGCATTTAACAACATCCATTGGAATGGAGACAGTAAGACTGTTTGCCTGGAATCCATCTCTACAAACTTCTGTGTCTAGCCTCTGTGGTGGGAACTACTGTATCGGTCAGGAAAACCCACCTGCAGGCCAGCTTGTGTTTCTCCAGCGCTAGGAAGGAGGTCCGTTCAAATTAATACAAATGTCCCTTTCAGGAATCTTGGAAGGAGAAATCCAGGGCACAGTCTCTTCTGGGTGCCCTCATCCCATGATATGAAGGGACGGGACAGGCTGGCTGAGAGACCGAGGGGCTGATAAAGAGAAGGAAGGGCCTGGACACGCCACAGGGAGAAGGGAGAGGGGAGAGGACCTGGTGGCAGCTGGCCCTGTGGGCCGGAGGCTTACCTCCGACCTGGTCTCTGAGGCTCCAGTCTCATCCCTGTTTGATGCCTTGCTTTGTCAGGTTTGAGAGGAGTTTGTGTTATTGAAAAACCAGAATCCCAATTACTGTGTATCCTTCAGCAAAGAAAGGAATGAGATTGTGAAACCAATTTTATTTTATTTTTTGTAAGATTTTTTTTTTTCCTTTTTGCGGGGATGGGGAGTGTTGGGGAGGGAGAGGGGCGAGTGGGCCACTTCTATTGGTCTTTCATTTATCTATTTTCATCCTTCTTTGTTCTTTGGCCCGTGTGGGCCTCCCATCGCGGTGGCCTTTGTTGTCGCAGAGCACCAGCTCTGGGCGCATGCGCTCCAGAGCTCCGGCTCGGTCATTGGACACATCGGTCCAGCTGCTCCGCGGCACGTGGGATCTTCCCAGGCTAGGAATTGAACCGGCGCCCCTTGCACTGCAAGGCGGTGTCCTTACCCACTGGACCACCAAGGAAGCCCCTAAGATTTTTTTTTGATGTGGATCATTTTTAAAAGTTTTTATTGAATTGGTTACTATATTGCTTCTGACTTTTTTAATGTTTTGAAGTTTTGACCCTGAGGCACATAGGATTTTAAGTGCCGACAGGATGGAAACCACACCTTGTTTATTTGGACAGCTAAGAAAGTCCCTGAGACACAGAGGTGCTTGCTATTTTGTCTAGCATTTAACAACATCCATTGGAATGGAGACAGTAAGACTGTTTGCCTGGAATCCATCTCTACAAACTTCTGTGTCTAGCCTCTGTGGTGGGAACTACTGTATCGGTCAGGAAAACCCACCTGCAGGCCAGCTTGTGTTTCTCCAGCGCTAGGAAGGAGGTCCGTTCAAATTAATACAAATGTCCCTTTCAGGAATCTTGGAAGGAGAAATCCAGGGCACAGTCTCTTCTGGGTGCCCTCATCCCATGATATGAAGGGACGGGACAGGCTGGCTGAGAGACCGAGGGGCTGATAAAGAGAAGGAAGGGCCTGGACACGCCACAGGGAGAAGGGAGAGGAGAGAGGACCTGGTGGCAGCTGGCCCTGTGGGCCGGAGGCTTACCTCCGACCTGGTCTCTGAGGCTCCAGTCTCATCCCTGTTTGATGCCTTGCTTTGTCAGGTTTGAGAGGAGTTTGTGTTATTGAAAAACCAGAATCCCAATTACTGTGTATCCTTCAGCAAAGAAAGGAATGAGATTGTGAAACCAATTTTATTTTATTTTTTGTAAGATTTTTTTTTTTCCTTTTTGCGGGGATGGGGAGTGTTGGGGAGGGAGAGGGGCGAGTGGGCCACTTCTATTGGTCTTTCATTTATCTATTTTCATCCTTCTTTGTTCTTTGGCCCGTGTGGGCCTCCCATCGCGGTGGCCTTTGTTGTCGCAGAGCACCAGCTCTGGGCGCATGCGCTCCAGAGCTCCGGCTCGGTCATTGGACACATCGGTCCAGCTGCTCCGCGGCACGTGGGATCTTCCCAGGCTAGGAATTGAACCGGCGCCCCTTGCACTGCAAGGCGGTGTCCTTACCCACTGGACCACCAAGGAAGCCCCTAAGATTTTTTTTTGATGTGGATCATTTTTAAAAGTTTTTATTGAATTGGTTACTATATTGCTTCTGACTTTTTTTTTTTTTATGTTTCGGAGTTTTGACCCTGAGGCACATAGGATTTTAAGTGCCAACAGGGATGGAAACCACACCCCGTGTGTTGGGAGGTGAAGTCCTAACCACCGGACAGCTAAGAAAGTCCCTGGAAGCCAGGTTTAGACCCAGGAAGCGCCGGGCGGCCAGGGGCAGGTGAACACTCCCATGGGAAGGTGGAGAAGCCAATCACAGGACTGGTGTTGTGGTGGTTTGCAGTGTTTGTGCTCTGACTATCGCTTGTACTAACAGATCACAAAGAAAAGAATGGCGTATTCCTAATCTTGTTACATGAGATAAAAAGCCTGATCTGAAATTTCGAGGAGCACAGGAGGAACTCCCACACAGAACGATGCAGATAACAGAGCTAAACATTCGAGGGAGAGAAAGCTCTAATATCTTCACACAGAGGAGCCCAGAAGTGCTGAGACTGTAGGATTCTTGGCTTCACAGTTTCTTGGACCTGATAAGTAGGAATTTGCAAAATGAGCACATTTTCCAAGAAAGAGGGATTTAAAAACCCTCAGCGAAGGCCTCCAATGAGAAAGCCCCAAACAAACAGTGAATTCTTGGCAAGAAAGGAGAGTAAGAGATGTGAGAGTGAAGAAAAGTGTCAACAGTGTAAAAAAGACAGAACACCACAGATGTTAGCTCAGAGCAGTGGCTCCCAAAACGTGTGAGTGAGGAGAGCTGTGCATCGGCAGTTTAGGTCCATCGCTGTGTCCACAATGCATAGCGACAGCCACTGTGTGGTGTGCAAGTGTGAGGCCACCGCAGAGGCTTGGCTGATAACCCACAGTTTCCCAGGAGATGGAGTGTGTGTGTGTGTGTGTGTGTGACATCCAGGACATCCGTGGGCCTTGCAGTGACCTCCGCCAGCAACAAGAGCAGAGGACGAGAGTGGGTTTGTCCAAGAGCCACGGGCCTCGATGGCAGGTCCCGAGCTGTGGCGCCGTGGTTATTGTGGGTGCTTTGGTGACCCTGAGCTCACCGTCCCTCTTTGCTCTCAGCTCAAAGGGATGCTCAGGGAGGATCTGGATTTCGCTGATTACTGCTAACGTTCTACAACTGAGTACTTGGGAAAACAAGGTGATGGGATTCAGCATTGTTTCCAGGAGGGTCTGAGCCGGGGGTGGTGATCCCCGGGAGTCGTCTCACCTCTCAGCAATGCTGCTGCCAGACTCCCAGACCAGAGACAACGCTACCAAGGCAAGACCCAGGCCCGTGACTGTGCTCAGAGCCAGTGGCCATGAGCACTGGCTTCTGTGTGTCTCCTGTGCTCGAGGTCTGATGAGAAGGGCGTGTCTCAGCACCTGGAGGGGCTTGTGGGGAGCCCCTTGTTCTCTGGTACTTTATGACTGTGGTGCTGAACAAGTTCAATGTTGTTTATTCATTCTTGATTCTGCTAACTAGAAGTTGGGCCGCAGTTCAATACTTCCCTGTGCAGTTCTGCAGCCAATGCTCAGTCACTGGTGGACTGAACTCTGTGGACTCCAGTCTCCTTCTCTCTTGCCTTCTGCTCCAACCACCTGCCTGCGGCCAAGGCACTGATGACATCTTCTCCACGAGAGGTGGGGTTAGAGCCACTGTAGGATTTGCAAAATGAGCACATTTTCCAAGAAAGAGGGATTTAAAAACCCTCAGCGAAGGCCTCCAATGAGAAAGCCCCAAACAAACAGTGAATTCTTGGCAAGAAAGGAGAGTAAGAGATGTGAGAGTGAAGAAAAGTGTCAACAGTGTAAAAAAGACAGAACACCACAGATGTTAGCTCAGAGCAGTGGCTCCCAAAACGTGTGAGTGAGGAGAGCTGTGCATCGGCAGTTTAGGTCCATCGCTGTGTCCACAATGCATAGCGACAGCCACTGTGTGGTGTGCAAGTGTGAGGCCACCGCAGAGGCTTGGCTGATAACCCACAGTTTCCCAGGAGATGGAGTGTGTGTGTGTGTGTGTGTGTGACATCCAGGACATCCGTGGGCCTTGCAGTGACCTCCGCCAGCAACAAGAGCAGAGGACGAGTGGGTTTGTCCAAGAGCCACGGGCCTCGATGGCAGGTCCCGAGCTGTGGCGCCGTGGTTATTGTGGGTGCTTTGGTGACCCTGAGCTCACCGTCCCTCTTTGCTCTCAGCTCAAAGGGATGCTCAGGGAGGATCTGGATTTCGCTGATTACTGCTAACGTTCTACAACTGAGTACTTGGGAAAACAAGGTGATGGGATTCAGCATTGTTTCCAGGAGGGTCTGAGCCGGGGGTGGTGATCCCCGGGAGTCGTCTCACCTCTCAGCAATGCTGCTGCCAGACTCCCAGACCAGAGACAACGCTACCAAGGCAAGACCCAGGCCCGTGACTGTGCTCAGAGCCAGTGGCCATGAGCACTGGCTTCTGTGTGTCTCCTGTGCTCGAGGTCTGATGAGAAGGGCGTGTCTCAGCACCTGGAGGGGCTTGTGGGGAGCCCCTTGTTCTCTGGTACTTTATGACTGTGGTGCTGAACAAGTTCAATGTTGTTTATTCATTCTTGATTCTGCTAACTAGAAGTTGGGCCGCAGTTCAATACTTCCCTGTGCAGTTCTGCAGCCAATGCTCAGTCACTGGTGGACTGAACTCTGTGGACTCCAGTCTCCTTCTCTCTTGCCTTCTGCTCCAACCACCTGCCTGCGGCCAAGGCACTGATGACATCTTCTCCACGAGAGGTGGGGTTAGAGCCAGAGGAAGAGGCAAAACTCAAAATCCACTTTGTCTTCTTCTCTTTTTTGCCACTTCTATTGATCTTTCATTTATTGATCTTTGTTCTTTGACCTGTGTGGGCCTCCCATCGCAGTGGCCTCTCTTGCTGCAGAGCACTGGCTCTGGGCGCATGCACTCCAGAGCTCTGGCTTGGTTGTTGGACACATCGGTCCAGCTGGTTCTGTGGCACGTGGGATCTTCCCAGGCCAGGGATTGAACTGGCATCCCTTGCACCGCAAGGCAGTGCCCTTACCCACTGGACCACCAGGGAAGCCCTACTTTGTCTTCTTTTTAAAACATTTTTAAAAAGTCTTTTAAAATTTACTTTTAATTGGAGGATAATTGCTTTACGATGTTGTGTTGGTTTCTGCCGAACACCAGTGAGACTCAGCCATATGTATACGTATGTCCCCTCCTTCTAAAAATATGGAATGCTTCCTGAATTTCATGTCATCCTTATATAAGGGCCATGCTCATCTTCTCTGTGTGGTTCCAGTTTTAGTAAATGTGCAGCTGAAGCGAGCTCTGCTTTGTCTTCTTATCTCACAGCCCTAGGGTGGTGTTGATGGAACTTGTGCCCTTGAGGGTTTTCCTTAATGTACAGGGCTGCTTCTTTACGTTTCCTATCTTCCCTCATCTGCACACACACACACACACATGCACACACACACATGCTGTAGATACCTGAGGTAGGTTGTGGTGTCTAGGAGTCCTCATTAAGAGTGGAACAACATGAGAAAATTATACCGTACAAAACATGTGGTACAAAGTCTCAGAGCACCTCCTGGACCAACCGTGAGTCAGGAGTCTGACCTGAAGCTCAGAACTCACAGCCTCTGAGACTGCCTTTCCTGTGAAGCTGGGTGCTCGAGACTGAATGTCCTTTCACGTTGTAAGGATCCTGTGTGGTTCCAAGCCACAGGAGCTCAGTGAACTCCACGCCCAGGGCACGGAGAAGGTTTGTTTGATGCTTTAGGTTGGAGTGTTCTTTGTTTGCTCTCCAACGGCTGGAGATAATTAATTGCAAATCCAAAAATACTGTGTGCAGCCCAGCTTTAGATATGAGACACTTTGTAGATGGTATTTCCATGAACTCTGCAAGATTTATTAGTTGTGGAATACAGGCAGCTGGGCTTGCCTGAACTGACTTCAGGGATGGGATTGGAGCAGAATTGACTTCGGGAAGCCAGAACCTACCTGGGAAGAAAGAGGTGACACTGATTCTCATGAAATCTGGGATCTCAGTTGCCATAGTAACAGTGGCATAGGTGTGACTCACTAATGAAGCTAAATATGAGGGGTTTAGTATAAATTCTTACCAGAAAGAGAACGTTTTCATTTTCAATCAGCTGGAGAACATATTTAGGTCTCTCCTCTGCTTCTCCAGGAGTAAATCTTATTTTCACGTCCAGGAGTTGGTCTATTACACAAATTTAGGCAAATGATGGCCTTCCCTAGTGCCTCAGAGGTAAAGAATCTGCCTGCCAGTGCAGGAGATGCAGGTTTGATCCTTGGGTTGGAAAGGTCCCCTGGAGAAGGAAATGGCGATCTGCTCCAGTGTGCTTGCCTGGAGAAGTCCATGGGCAGAGCAGGCTGGGGGGCTACAGTCCAAGGGGCTGCAAAGAGTTGGACACGACTGAGCAGGCATGCTCTCTTAAGTGAACCGTCTGTGATTCAATAACTGTAAGAATAGTTGCACAGTCAATGCATGCTGCCAGCCTGCAAAGCTCTCCCTTTCTTTCCCCCAACCAGACGACGAGTGGCACAACACAGAAGAGCTGAAGACCTGGCCGGCATCAGTGGCTGGATGCGGCTTCTGGCGAGGTGACGCATCTGAACGTTAAAATTCAGCAGCAACATCAAGCTCCATGGTCTGGATGTCTTTTGTTTAGACTTTTTGGATTTCTTTTGCCTCAGGATGAAAAGAAGGAAAACTGGGCCGGAGATGACTTAGTTGGCTTTTGGCACAAAGTCTCTAACTGGGAGAACAGCAGTGCTCTTAGCAATCTTTACATCAAGCTAAAATTAGGACTTTCCGGAGAAGGGGTTTGTTTGATGCTTTAGGTTGGAGTGTTCTTTGTTTGCTCTCCAACGGCTGGAGATAATTAATTGCAAATCCAAAAATACTGTGTGCAGCCCAGCTTTAGATATGAGACACTTTGTAGATGGTATTTCCATGAACTCTGCAAGATTTATTAGTTGTGGAATACAGGCAGCTGGGCTTGCCTGAACTGACTTCAGGGATGGGATTGGAGCAGAATTGACTTCGGGAAGCCAGAACCTACCTGGGAAGAAAGAGGTGACACTGATTCTCATGAAATCTGGGATCTCAGTTGCCATAGTAACAGTGGCATAGGTGTGACTCACTAATGAAGCTAAATATGAGGGGTTTAGTATAAATTCTTACCAGAAAGAGAACGTTTTCATTTTCAATCAGCTGGAGAACATATTTAGGTCTCTCCTCTGCTTCTCCAGGAGTAAATCTTATTTTCACGTCCAGGAGTTGGTCTATTACACAAATTTAGGCAAATGATGGCCTTCCCTAGTGCCTCAGAGGTAAAGAATCTGCCTGCCAGTGCAGGAGATGCAGGTTTGATCCTTGGGTTGGAAAGGTCCCCTGGAGAAGGAAATGGCGATCTGCTCCAGTGTGCTTGCCTGGAGAAGTCCATGGGCAGAGCAGGCTGGGGGGCTACAGTCCAAGGGGCTGCAAAGAGTTGGACACGACTGAGCAGGCATGCTCTCTTAAGTGAACCGTCTGTGATTCAATAACTGTAAGAATAGTTGCACAGTCAATGCATGCTGCCAGCCTGCAAAGCTCTCCCTTTCTTTCCCCCAACCAGACGACGAGTGGCACAACACAGAAGAGCTGAAGACCTGGCCGGCATCAGTGGCTGGATGCGGCTTCTGGCGAGGTGACGCATCTGAACGTTAAAATTCAGCAGCAACATCAAGCTCCATGGTCTGGATGTCTTTTGTTTAGACTTTTTGGATTTCTTTTGCCTCAGGATGAAAAGAAGGAAAACTGGGCCGGAGATGACTTAGTTGGCTTTTGGCACAAAGTCTCTAACTGGGAGAACAGCAGTGCTCTTAGCTCTTATAACTCTGACCTAGAGGAACGCAGGGTGACATCAAGCTAATAAGAAAAAGGTGCTGGAGGGAGGACTTGGCTGCAGAGAAACATCAGATTTATCTCCTTTACTCCAGCACATTCCTAACTCTTCCCAATAGCATGCACAAGATGGAGGAGACATTCGGGTGGAGTTGGGGAAAGGCTGGGAGTCAGCTCCACGCCAGGAAACCTACTCCATGACCTGGTACAGAGTGTGACCATACGCAGGTTCCCCCAACCAGAGACTCGCAGAGTGGGATTTCCAAGGGAGGACTCTTGGAGTTTCTATGAATTTTTCAGAAAATTTATGAGGACAAAGTTACTTTCTTAATAAAACTAAAATGGCAGTTGCCTCTTTAGCCATATTGACTTTGGTATTTAAAAGATGAGAAGAAATGTTGGTCTCTGGGTCGGAGGACTGGTGGGTAAACTGGAAGTCACTCTCTAGCTCTTCATGGTCACAGGATCATGGGGAAAAAGGAATGTCCCACTGGAGGACGTTGTTGGGGAAACTGCACGCTTTGTTAATTGTGTGACATTTTGTCCCTGAGCACACCTTTTGGACACCGTGGGTGGACAGGTGGAAAGTTCTGTGTTGCCCACTTGGGTAAGAAGTGGGGGTTCCCTGTGCAAAGCTCTCACATGATTCTCTCGGATGCAATCGATTTTTCCTGAGTGATTCCAGACAAATGTCAGTTTCCCAGGCCTGGGTTTTGGCCAAAAAAATCCCTCCCAGAGAGCTAAGTCTATTACCTCAAATAAAACAACCTGTAGAGCTTGTTGCCAATGATAAACTTCAAAATTTAGAGTAAAAGATAGAAATCTTGAAAACTTGAAAGGCGTGCTCAGTCAGGTCTGACTCTTGGTGAAGCCATAGACTGTAGCCCATCTGGGCTCCTCTGTCCAGTCCATGGGCTGTGAACCTTGACACTTCCCACTTTTAAAGAACTGATGGTGAGATTTTTTGCAATGAGAATAATGGTTGTCAATTTTTTATATTGTGTAATGAAATGTATCAGCATTTAAAATGTTAGCACAAACTCTGTGAATCCGTGTTTGCAAAATGATGGTGAGATTTTTGCAATATCTAACTGGGAGAAGAGCAGTTCTCTTAGCTTTTATAACTCTAACCTAGAGGAACGCAGGGTGACATCAAGCTAATAAGAAAAAGGTGCTGGAGGGAGGACTTGGCTGCAGAGAAACATCAGATTTATCTCCTTTACTCCAGCACATTCCTAACTCTTCCCAATAGCATGCACAAGATGGAGGAGACATTCGGGTGGAGTTGGGGAAAGGCTGGGAGTCAGCTCCACGCCAGGAAACCTACTCCATGACCTGGTACAGAGTGTGACCATACGCAGGTTCCCTCAACCAGAGACTCGCAGAGTGGGATTTCCAAGGGAGGACTCTTGGAGTTTCTATGAATTTTTCAGAAAATTTATGAGGACAAAGTTACTTTCTTAATAAAACTAAAATGGCAGTTGCCTCTTTAGCCATATTGACTTTGGTATTTAAAAGATGAGAAGAAATGTTGGTCTCTGGGTCGGAGGACTGGTGGGTAAACTGGAAGTCACTCTCTAGCTCTTCATGGTCACAGGATCATGGGGAAAAAGGAATGTCCCACTGGAGGACGTTGTTGGGGAAACTGCACGCTTTGTTAATTGTGTGACATTTTGTCCCTGAGCACACCTTTTGGACACCGTGGGTGGACAGGTGGAAAGTTCTGTGTTGCCCACTTGGGTAAGAAGTGGGGGTTCCCTGTGCAAAGCTCTCACATGATTCTCTCGGATGCAATCGATTTTTCCTGAGTGATTCCAGACAAATGTCAGTTTCCCAGGCCTGGGTTTTGGCCAAAAAAATCCCTCCCAGAGAGCTAAGTCTATTACCTCAAATAAAACAACCTGTAGAGCTTGTTGCCAATGATAAACTTCAAAATTTAGAGTAAAAGATAGAAATCTTGAAAACTTGAAAGGCGTGCTCAGTCAGGTCTGACTCTTGGTGAAGCCATAGACTGTAGCCCATCTGGGCTCCTCTGTCCAGTCCATGGGCTGTGAACCTTGACACTTCCCACTTTTAAAGAACTGATGGTGAGATTTTTTGCAATGAGAATAATGGTTGTCAATTTTTTATATTGTGTAATGAAATGTATCAGCATTTAAAATGTTAGCACAAACTCTGTGAATCCGTGTTTGCAAAATGATGGAATGTATGATGTTACAAAATCTTATATAGATAATGATTCATTCCAATGGAAACACTGGCAATTCATATTTTGAATCCAAGCATTGTTGTGTTAGTTTCAGATGTGCAGCACAAGGATTCAATTATATCTACTACAATATTATCTATGTATTTTTTTTCAGATTTGTTTCCCTTACAGATTATCACGAGACATTGAGTGCAGTTCCCTCTGCTACACAGAATTGTGCTGGTTCGTCTTTAAATATGATAGTGTGTATCTGTTCATCTCAAGCTCCTAATTAATCCCTTCTTTTAGATTCCACGTGTAAGTGCTATGATATGATATTTGGCCCTTTCTGTCTGACTGACCTCACTCAGTATGATGATCTCTAGTCCATCCGTGTTGCTGCAAATGCACTACTTCATTCTTTTCCATGGCCGAGTCGTATTCCACTGTGTATATGTGCCACGTCTTTTTTCTTCATCCCTCTCTTGTGGGACATGCTGGCGGCTTCCATACCCGGGCTGTTATAAACAGTGCTGCTATGAACCCTGAGGTGCATGTATCTGTTTTTTTTTTTTCTTGGGAGGGGAGTGGGTTGGGGTGGGAGGTAGGTGGGCGGGCCACTTCTCTTGGTCTTTCGTTTATCTATTTTCATCCATCTTTGTTCTTTGGCTCCTGTGGGCCTCCCATCGCGGTGGCGTCTGTTGTTGCAGAGCACCGGCTCCGGGCGCATGAGCTCCAGAGCTCCAGCTCAGTGATTGCACACAGTGGTCCAGCTGCTCTGCAGCACGTGGGATCTTCCCAGGCCAGGGATTGAACCGGCGCCCCTTGCACTGCAGGGCGGTGTCCTTACCCACAGGACCACCAGGGAAGCCTGCATGTATCTTTTTGAATTAGAGTTTATCCAGATATATGCCCAGGAGTGGGATGGCTGGATGGTAAGATAATTCTATTTTTAGTTTCCTGAGGACCCTCCCTGCTGTTCTCCACAGTGGGAGTACCAGTTCACATTCCCACCAATAGCACAGGAGGCTCCTTCTCATTAACATGATGACTGATTCTTTGCTGCAATTATACTTTGAGAAATTATCATTTCTCAACTTTGGGTGTACCATCCATGAAAAATGCCCATAATAATCTGGGAAAACGACTAAAATAATCCTGTGTTTTCCACATCCATTGTGCATCTCTGTGTGGCTGGATGTTCTTCCTGATAATGATTCATTAAAAATGTATTTGATCCAAGCTTTTTTTCAAGAAAATTCAATTATATCTACTACAATATTATCTATGTATTTTTTTTCAGATTTGTTTCCCTTACAGATTATCACGAGACATTGAGTGCAGTTCCCTCTGCTACACAGAATTGTGCTGGTTCGTCTTTAAATATGATAGTGTGTATCTGTTCATCTCAAGCTCCTAATTAATCCCTTCTTTTAGATTCCACGTGTAAGTGCTATGATATGATATTTGGCCCTTTCTGTCTGACTGACCTCACTCAGTATGATGATCTCTAGTCCATCCGTGTTGCTGCAAATGCACTACTTCATTCTTTTCCATGGCCGAGTCGTATTCCACTGTGTATATGTGCCACGTCTTTTTTCTTCATCCCTCTCTTGTGGGACATGCTGGCGGCTTCCATACCCGGGCTGTTATAAACAGTGCTGCTATGAACCCTGAGGTGCATGTATCTGTTTTTTTTTTTTCTTGGGAGGGGAGTGGGTTGGGGTGGGAGGTAGGTGGGCGGGCCACTTCTCTTGGTCTTTCGTTTATCTATTTTCATCCATCTTTGTTCTTTGGCTCCTGTGGGCCTCCCATCGCGGTGGCGTCTGTTGTTGCAGAGCACCGGCTCCGGGCGCATGAGCTCCAGAGCTCCAGCTCAGTGATTGCACACAGTGGTCCAGCTGCTCTGCAGCACGTGGGATCTTCCCAGGCCAGGGATTGAACCGGCGCCCCTTGCACTGCAGGGCGGTGTCCTTACCCACAGGACCACCAGGGAAGCCTGCATGTATCTTTTTGAATTAGAGTTTATCCAGATATATGCCCAGGAGTGGGATGGCTGGATGGTAAGATAATTCTATTTTTAGTTTCCTGAGGACCCTCCCTGCTGTTCTCCACAGTGGGAGTACCAGTTCACATTCCCACCAATAGCACAGGAGGCTCCTTCTCATTAACATGATGACTGATTCTTTGCTGCAATTATACTTTGAGAAATTATCATTTCTCAACTTTGGGTGTACCATCCATGAAAAATGCCCATAATAATCTGGGAAAACGACTAAAATAATCCTGTGTTTTCCACATCCATTGTGCATCTCTGTGTGGCTGGATGTTCTTCCTCCAAACAACACATTGCAGCACTCGGACTGTGGAAGCAGATGTGAGAATCCACCTGCTCTGTCAGTGAGGAGGCTGCCCCAGGTGGAGGACTGGGGAGAGGAGGGTGGTCTTGCCTGGGGAAGATCAGAAGCTGTGAGCCGGGGAGGGCCGAGCAGCCAGACTGCACACAGAAGAATTCCTGAGCCAAGGAGATTTCAGCCCGGGAGTCTTCAGCAGACTGAGTCACTGAGTGAAATACGGAAAACACCGGGTACTGGGGAAAGACCCGCCCAAGAGGAAAAGAGGAAACGAAGCTGGAGCTGTAGGCAGGTGGGGACACTTCCTTCTCCCAGCGGCCAACGAGGACACCTCATAATTCACGGGGCATTGGGCAGAGTGTGCAGAGCTCTATGTGGCCATGTACCAAGACTGACTGTACTCTGGGCCATGAAACGAATCCCCCGCAAAGGATCCAAGTCATACAAAGTATGTCCTTTTCCCACAATGAAAATAATTTAAAGGTCAGCAACAGAAAAATATCAGGAAAATCCTCAGATATTTGGAAACGCAGTGGCATGCCGTACGGTCCGTGGAAAGAAAGTGGGGAGCAGCGTGGGGGAGGTGGGGAGGGATAGACAGTCTTGAATTTAATGAGAACGAAATTGACCATCACCTGTTCAGACTGGTAAGGAAAAAAAGTGCACACACAGAGAAACAGGACGCGGCCATCCCAGGAGTGAAGGAATAACAAGGGAAACTTCAGAGCAACTTTATGATGCACAATTTGGACAAAATGGCCAATTTCTGGGAAGAGGCAACCTGACAAAACCTGATCCAGAAAAAATGAGAAATTGAATTCCATTATATTGACTAATGTAGCTGAAGAGGAAACTCGAGGCCCAGGTGTCTTTACTGGCAAATTCTGCGAAGCATTAAAGAAATAAATAATAGCAATTATAGACAATTCTTCCAAAAAATGGAAAGTTGGGGGATATTTCCCAACTCCTTCTATGAGGTCAACCTTCCTTTGATACTAAAAGCAGACAAAACTATTAAACCCCCTTGTGGTGGATTTCCGGGTTTTCTTTTCTCTCTCGGGTGCTGCAGACGAGGTCCTGGGTTGGTTGGGATCTCACCATATAGGTGGAAAGGGGTCATCCCAGTGGGATTCCTCATTCGTGCCTCTTGGCACCTATGCCCCTAGATTCTCAGTGTTTATTAAGCAGGAGTGTGCTCTTCCTTTTGCTTCTGACGTCCAGAGACACAGGCATGGCTGGGATCTGCCAGTGGACTTGCTTCTTGAGTGCCCACCCAGCACGTTCCTATAGACGGCAACTGCGGTGGTTTTCGATTAAAGGCAGTTGTCCCTCTAAATCTGCAGGAATCGGTTCCCAGATCTTCTGCAGATACTAGAGTCCACGGATCCTCATGTCCCTCTGCAGTCTTGGTTTCCTCATTCATGGATTCAGCCAACCATGAATCATGTAGGATTTTCCATTCTCCGTTCCTTGAGCCTGCGGATTAGGAGGTCTAACCATGGCCAGGTGGACCCTTCCTACAAGGGTACTTACTCATCATAGAATCCCCATTAGAGTGTTCAGGTCCAGGGGGTTGTTATTAAACTAAATTAGGACTAGGACGGGCTTTGGCAAAATGCTGTTTTAAAAATATAAGTATCCTTTTACCCACCTGAAGTCTTCAGTACACATGCATTCATTACAGGTATCTATTTAAAAGTAATCTCTATGTAGAGATGTTTACTATGTATATATCCAATAAGGGGACTTTGGATCAATCATATCGACCTTAAAATCCAACTAGCAATAAAACTTACCTCTATGGTTTCTAGACCTAATGGGTAAGGAACTTTTAATAAACTTTGGACAAAACGGCCAATTTCTGGGAAGAGGCAACCTGACAAAACCTGATCCAGAAAAAATGAGAAATTGAATTCCATTATATTGACTAATGTAGCTGAAGAGGAAACTCGAGGCCCAGGTGTCTTTACTGGCAAATTCTGCGAAGCATTAAAGAAATAAATAATAGCAATTATAGACAATTCTTCCAAAAAATGGAAAGTTGGGGGATATTTCCCAACTCCTTCTATGAGGTCAACCTTCCTTTGATACTAAAAGCAGACAAAACTATTAAACCCCCTTGTGGTGGATTTCCGGGTTTTCTTTTCTCTCTCGGGTGCTGCAGACGAGGTCCTGGGTTGGTTGGGATCTCACCATATAGGTGGAAAGGGGTCATCCCAGTGGGATTCCTCATTCGTGCCTCTTGGCACCTATGCCCCTAGATTCTCAGTGTTTATTAAGCAGGAGTGTGCTCTTCCTTTTGCTTCTGACGTCCAGAGACACAGGCATGGCTGGGATCTGCCAGTGGACTTGCTTCTTGAGTGCCCACCCAGCACGTTCCTATAGACGGCAACTGCGGTGGTTTTCGATTAAAGGCAGTTGTCCCTCTAAATCTGCAGGAATCGGTTCCCAGATCTTCTGCAGATACTAGAGTCCACGGATCCTCATGTCCCTCTGCAGTCTTGGTTTCCTCATTCATGGATTCAGCCAACCATGAATCATGTAGGATTTTCCATTCTCCGTTCCTTGAGCCTGCGGATTAGGAGGTCTAACCATGGCCAGGTGGACCCTTCCTACAAGGGTACTTACTCATCATAGAATCCCCATTAGAGTGTTCAGGTCCAGGGGGTTGTTATTAAACTAAATTAGGACTAGGACGGGCTTTGGCAAAATGCTGTTTTAAAAATATAAGTATCCTTTTACCCACCTGAAGTCTTCAGTACACATGCATTCATTACAGGTATCTATTTAAAAGTAATCTCTATGTAGAGATGTTTACTATGTATATATCCAATAAGGGGACTTTGGATCAATCATATCGACCTTAAAATCCAACTAGCAATAAAACTTACCTCCTCTATGGTTTTCTAGACCTAATGGGTAAGGAACTTTTTAATAACACTGAGGTCAGCAGCCTACAGAAATTTATAGACAAACATTTCAGAAGAGCTAGGTACTGCCAAGGCTCGAGAAGGGTGCAGTGGCAAGCACCTGCGTTTCCCTCCGTCCTGTTCAGAGTCTGTCACTGCTGAAAAAGCTTCTGGTTTTTTCCCATCTTTTCCTCCTTCTAGAATTCCTACAGTTGAACTTCAGAGCCCCAACACTAAAAGCATCTGTTTATCTTATAATGTAATATTCTTTCTTCCAAAGAAGATGAGGCAAGCAAGTTTTCTTCTGTAAGCATCTCTTCAAAGCAAACAACTTGGTAGTGGATGCTGCACAAGAAGAAAGCTTTCCGACAATTCTCCCAAGTATCTCAGGGCTTTATGTAGAGCCCGTTTTTTTGTGGTAAGGAGGTGGCCCCCCACCGCCCCGAGATCTTAGCTGCCTAGAGCCCGTCAGCTCCCACCACCCAGCAACCTGGAGATGATTTGCAATGTGGACATGCCCCCAAAGTTAATCCCCCTTAGTTTCTTCATTCTTTTGGCAGTTTGGGTCTTTCTCTATAATGTGTGGCATTTTCTTTCTAAAGTAAATCTGATGTCAGTCACCATTTTTCCTGTCTTGTTTGACTTGTGAGGTATTTAGAGCAATTGTGAGGTAGCCTCTGTGTGTGTGTGTGTGTGTGTGTGTGAGAGAGAGAGAGAGAGAGAGAGAGAGAGTGTGTGTGTGTATAGCATGCATGTACAAGTAGAGCATAATTTACAAGTTAATTTCCAAAGGAGAGAAATAACTATCAAAAAGTCTTTTCATAGGAGAAATAATCCCTTTGAAAGATAATACCTTGAAGATTCATTAGAAGGACTGATGCTGAAGGTCCAATACTTTGGTCACTTGATGCGAGGAGCCGACTCATTGGAAAAGACATTGATGCTGGGAAAGACTGAAGGCAGAGGAAAAGCAGGTGGCAGAGAATGAGATGGTTGGATGGCATCATTGAGTCAATGGACATGAGTTTGAGCAAACTCTGGGAGACAGTGAAGGCCAGGGAAACCTGGTGGGCTGCAGTCCATGGGGCCAGAAAGAGTTGGACATGACAGAGTGACTGAACAACAGCAACTCCTCTGCCTTAGCAAAGAGAGTCCATATCAATGGAAATGTGAGGTATGACCTCAGAGAATACTCTCAAGTATTCATTTTGAGGAAGCTTATAATTCAGTGAAAAGCCCTCGAGAAGGGTGCAGTGGCAAGCACCTGCGTTTCCCTCCGTCCTGTTCAGAGTCTGTCACTGCTGAAAAAGCTTCTGGTTTTTTCCCATCTTTTCCTCCTTCTAGAATTCCTACAGTTGAACTTCAGAGCCCCAACACTAAAAGCATCTGTTTATCTTATAATGTAATATTCTTTCTTCCAAAGAAGATGAGGCAAGCAAGTTTTCTTCTGTAAGCATCTCTTCAAAGCAAACAACTTGGTAGTGGATGCTGCACAAGAAGAAAGCTTTCCGACAATTCTCCCAAGTATCTCAGGGCTTTATGTAGAGCCCGTTTTTTTGTGGTAAGGAGGTGGCCCCCCACCGCCCCGAGATCTTAGCTGCCTAGAGCCCGTCAGCTCCCACCACCCAGCAACCTGGAGATGATTTGCAATGTGGACATGCCCCCAAAGTTAATCCCCCTTAGTTTCTTCATTCTTTTGGCAGTTTGGGTCTTTCTCTATAATGTGTGGCATTTTCTTTCTAAAGTAAATCTGATGTCAGTCACCATTTTTCCTGTCTTGTTTGACTTGTGAGGTATTTAGAGCAATTGTGAGGTAGCCTCTGTGTGTGTGTGTGTGTGTGTGTGTGTGTGTGTGTGTGTGAGAGAGAGAGAGAGAGAGAGAGAGCGAGAGAGTTGGTGTGTATAGCATGCATGTACAAGTAGAGCATAATTTACAAGTTAATTTCCAAAGGAGAGAAATAACTATCAAAAAGTCTTTTCATAGGAGAAATAATCCCTTTGAAAGATAATACCTTGAAGATTCATTAGAAGGACTGATGCTGAAGGTCCAATACTTTGGTCACTTGATGCGAGGAGCCGACTCATTGGAAAAGACATTGATGCTGGGAAAGACTGAAGGCAGAGGAAAAGCAGGTGGCAGAGAATGAGATGGTTGGATGGCATCATTGAGTCAATGGACATGAGTTTGAGCAAACTCTGGGAGACAGTGAAGGCCAGGGAAACCTGGTGGGCTGCAGTCCATGGGGCCAGAAAGAGTTGGACATGACAGAGTGACTGAACAACAGCAACTCCTCTGCCTTAGCAAAGAGAGTCCATATCAATGGAAATGTGAGGTATGACCTCAGAGAATACTCTCAAGTATTCATTTTTGAGGGAAGCTTATAATTCACTGGTAGAAAAAGCCCCTGGTATAACCAAGATGCTTTTTCTCATTTAAAATACTGAAGCTTATATTCTCTACTGAGCTTTGATTGGGGTCTCACCATTTAGCGGACAGAATCACAGCTGTGACAGTCCCTCACTCTATGCGCCCGCTGGCATTTTAGCAATTTTTTAAGTGGGAATGTGCTCTTCCTTTTTCAGAGTCAACCTCCCTATTCTCAGACTAGCTTATCAAAATCAGGGTTTTAAAAAAACTTAAGGTCTAGTGAAAAGTTTCATTGAGGTATTCTCATGTGATTCATGGCTGTTTAGAATGAGAAAGAATTTTAAAGACACTCTTCAAAGACAATCTCTTGCGAAGATTTGTGGTGCTTTAGGAAAAGAAGATTAAGCCCTTTCAGATAAACTGCTGAAATTATACCTTTGGTGGATTTACTCACTAAATCTTTAAAGTTATGACATTTCTCTGACACAAATTATTTTTGGAATAAAAGACGACATAAATAAATATTGTATTGTGACATTGTATGCTTAAAGGCTTTTTTTTTTTTTTTTATGAGGAAACTTTGATGAAAGGCAGGAAATTAGAAGCCCTAATTCTCTGTCATCACTTATACTGTGGAAGAACCAAGTTAGTGATTCTGTCTTTTCAACATTTGATGAGAGATACAGAGCTTTTCTTCCGGGAAGTGATGTTCTTCCCAATTAGAAACTGGAAATCTTCTAACTGTAGCATATCTGTTATAATTTAAGCATTATAATTAAGTAAATTCAATAAGCCTAATATACATAAAGTCTCTCTTTTTTTTATGACACTGTGCTCCTTTTCATTTCTGAGTAGCAAGAAACATCTTTAAGGCTACAGAGGAATTCAGTGGTTGTCTGATTTCCTGGTCTTTGTTGAACGAAGCAGTGCTCCTGCCTATGTTGAGCAAACTCTGGGAGACAGTGAAGGCCAGGGAAACCTGGTGGGCTGCAGTCCATGGGGCCAGAAAGAGTTGGACATGACAGAGTGACTGAACAACAGCAACTCCTCTGCCTTAGCAAAGAGAGTCCATATCAATGGAAATGTGAGGTATGACCTCAGAGAATACTCTCAAGTATTCATTTTTGAGGGAAGCTTATAATTCACTGGTAGAAAAAGCCCCTGGTATAACCAAGATGCTTTTTCTCATTTAAAATACTGAAGCTTATATTCTCTACTGAGCTTTGATTGGGGTCTCACCATTTAGCGGACAGAATCACAGCTGTGACAGTCCCTCACTCTATGCGCCCGCTGGCATTTTAGCAATTTTTTAAGTGGGAATGTGCTCTTCCTTTTTCAGAGTCAACCTCCCTATTCTCAGACTAGCTTATCAAAATCAGGGTTTTAAAAAAACTTAAGGTCTAGTGAAAAGTTTCATTGAGGTATTCTCATGTGATTCATGGCTGTTTAGAATGAGAAAGAATTTTAAAGACACTCTTCAAAGACAATCTCTTGCGAAGATTTGTGGTGCTTTAGGAAAAGAAGATTAAGCCCTTTCAGATAAACTGCTGAAATTATACCTTTGGTGGATTTACTCACTAAATCTTTAAAGTTATGACATTTCTCTGACACAAATTATTTTTGGAATAAAAGACGACATAAATAAATATTGTATTGTGACATTGTATGCTTAAAGGCTTTTTTTTTTTTTTTTTATGAGGAAACTTTGATGAAAGGCAGGAAATTAGAAGCCCTAATTCTCTGTCATCACTTATACTGTGGAAGAACCAAGTTAGTGATTCTGTCTTTTCAACATTTGATGAGAGATACAGAGCTTTTCTTCTGGTAAGTGATGTTCTTCCCAATTAGAAACTGGAAATCTTCTAACTGTAGCATATCTGTTATAATTTAAGCATTATAATTAAGTAAATTCAATAAGCCTAATATACATAAAGTCTCTCTTTTTTTTATGACACTGTGCTCCTTTTCATTTCTGAGTAGCAAGAAACATCTTTAAGGCTACAGAGGAATTCAGTGGTTGTCTGATTTCCTGGTCTTTGTTGAACGAAAACAGTGCTCCTGCCTATGATGAACATTTCAGTCCTTGTGGACCAGGCTCCACACTTGGGACAATGGTTCTGGATGAGATGATTTGCAGATGCACCCTGGCCTGCACTAGGATGTGGCGCTAGGTTTCACAGTCTCCAGAATTCAGTAACCCTCTCTGCAGTGTGCCTGGTGTATCATGAGCGCTTGTGGCAGTTTGTTGGGTACGTCGATTGCTGTTGACTGTAAGATCATTGAGACCTTGGCTGTATCTTTTTTTTCATCGTTGCTGTAACCCTGCGACCTGCAAGTGTACCTGGCACGCAGCCAGGACTCAACAAATGAACTTTTTGGTGAACGTAGCAGCCATCGGCCAAGCAGAACTGTGGAGGGCTCCCTACATGGGGTGGGCACTGAGTCACAGCTTGGCCACCTGGCAGGTATGTGGCCTGGGACCAAAGAGGACCAGTGAGGGTGAGACTCAGTCTTGTGCAGGTAAAATGGGCATAGTTTTTACACCAACCTCACAAGGTTGTTGGGGAATATACAGGGCCTGGTGCTTGCTAGGTGCTGAGTAAACATTCACAGCGTGAGCGTTGGTGCCAGACACACTATGTGGTCACCCACTGCCTCACTCTGAAAGGGTTTTACCTCGATTTGAGACTTAAACCCAGGGCCCAGACCTGATCAAACCCTGCTTGCGACTTGAACCCACGTGACGGGGGCTTGAATCTAGCCAAACCAGTTTGGGACTTGAACCCACGTGGCTAAGGCTTCACCCCAGCCAAAACTCTGCTTGGGACTCGAACCCAGGTAGTCAGGACTCAATCTCGGCCAAAACCCTGTCTGGGACTCGAACCCATGTGGCCGGGACTTAATCCAGCACTCACCCAACGTCTGGACCCACTGAGGCTCAGGTTCTTTGTGCCTCAACGCAGAAGGAATTCAGCGAGAGGCAGAGTGATAGGCAAGAAGGGGATTTATTAGGATAGGGTACTTGTAAGAGGTGCAAGCGGAAGTCTGCGTGCCACTGTGCTCCTTTTCATTTCTGAGTAGCAAGAAACATCTTTAAGGCTACAGAGGAATTCAGTGGTTGTCTGATTTCCTGGTCTTTGTTGAACGAAAACAGTGCTCCTGCCTATGATGAACATTTCAGTCCTTGTGGACCAGGCTCCACACTTGGGACAATGGTTCTGGATGAGATGATTTGCAGATGCACCCTGGCCTGCACTAGGATGTGGCGCTAGGTTTCACAGTCTCCAGAATTCAGTAACCCTCTCTGCAGTGTGCCTGGTGTATCATGAGCGCTTGTGGCAGTTTGTTGGGTACGTCGATTGCTGTTGACTGTAAGATCATTGAGACCTTGGCTGTATCTTTTTTTTCATCGTTGCTGTAACCCTGCGACCTGCAAGTGTACCTGGCACGCAGCCAGGACTCAACAAATGAACTTTTTGGTGAACGTAGCAGCCATCGGCCAAGCAGAACTGTGGAGGGCTCCTACACGGGTGGGCACTGAGTCACAGCTTGGCCACCTGGCAGGTATGTGGCCTGGGACCAAAGAGGACCAGTGAGGGTGAGACTCAGTCTTGTGCAGGTAAAATGGGCATAGTTTTTACACCAACCTCACAAGGTTGTTGGGGAATATACAGGGCCTGGTGCTTGCTAGGTGCTGAGTAAACATTCACAGCGTGAGCGTTGGTGCCAGACACACTATGTGGTCACCCACTGCCTCACTCTGAAAGGGTTTTACCTCGATTTGAGACTTAAACCCAGGGCCCAGACCTGATCAAACCCTGCTTGCGACTTGAACCCACGTGACGGGGGCTTGAATCTAGCCAAACCAGTTTGGGACTTGAACCCACGTGGCTAAGGCTTCACCCCAGCCAAAACTCTGCTTGGGACTCGAACCCAGGTAGTCAGGACTCAATCTCGGCCAAAACCCTGTCTGGGACTCGAACCCATGTGGCCGGGACTTAATCCAGCACTCACCCAACGTCTGGACCCACTGAGGCTCAGGTTCTTTGTGCCTCAACGCAGAAGGAATTCAGCGAGAGGCAGAGTGATAGGCAAGAAGGGGATTTATTAGGATAGGGTACTTGTAAGAGGTGCAAGCGGGAAGGCAGGAAAGCTCTGCTGTGCTCTCTCTTCAACTGAGTGGGCAACAATATATACAGGATGGTAGAAGACCGCCCCCCCTCAAGTAGACGCAGATGCAGGACAGACATCGCTGGTTGCTTCTTTGCCAGGTCCTTCTTCATCAGCTGTTTATACCCAGTTGAGCCTGCTTCACTGAACAAGGAGCAACTCTCCTGAGTTATCGTCAGCTCACTGGCCTCCCAACCTTTCTCAGGTGTCTCCCTTCTACCTACCATCCCCTACCAGGACTCTACAACCACCTCCCTATTCTACTCTGTCCCTATCAGCTCTGCTGGGTGTTCCAAGCCCCACCTCCTCCCAGGCCTTCTGTGGAGCAGCGCACATGGCCCGTAGGGTAACACTTGGTCCTAATGACTCAGAAGGGCTCACTAGCTCAGGACGGTTCCTCTTTTCAGAGCCTGAAGCCTCTCATGTAGCCTCTTTATTTGACACATCAAAGATCTCAAAGAGATTTTTTGACTCTTGCCTACTGCTTCTACTAGTTTTTTTTTTTTTTTTTTAATTTTAAATTAGAAAAGAATTTGGTAGTGTCACACGGCAGGTAAGATCTTAGTCCCTGGCCAGGGATTGGACGCATGCCCTGAGCAGTGAAAGTGCAGAGTCTTAACCACTGGACTGCCAGGGAAGTCCCTTCTACTAGTTTCTAATTCCCGCTGTCTCAAGTTACCACATACGTGGAGTTCTAAAACAACAAGAATGGGTCATCTCACAGTTCTGTGGTTCAGGGTCCAACACAGGCCTCCCTGGCCTAAGGTTGAGGTGTGGGCAGGCCTGTCCTTCTGGCGGCTCCGGAGAGGACCGTCTGCCTCCAGGGTCTGGGTCAGTAGCCCAGCTTCTCCCTCCGCTCTCCCGTCATCACATCCCTCCTGCGACTCTCTTCTCCAGCCTCCCTTTCCTGTTCGTAAGCACACCATGATTAATTGAGTCCTCCAAAATCAGCTCTGTACATTAAGGCCAGTTGACGGCAAATCCTCCTCCCCTTTTGCCTTGTAACCGAACATATTCCCAGACTCTGGGGATCAGGACGTGGGTGTCTCTGAGGACCATCCTCCCTAGGAATCAGGGCCTTGAAGCCAAGTGTTCTGACTCTAGATCAGATGATTTTTCAGCTATGCCTAGTATTATTTTCAAACCAAAGATTTGCTTAACGGAGATAAAACAAGACTGAAAAATGACAAACAGGTAACAAAATCCACAGGTAACTGTGGCCCGTCCACCTGGATGGGCGTGAAGCCGAGGTTACAAGTGAAAGCAGGGTCAGAGAGAGAACGGAAGACGCGGCTCACCAGCTCAGGCTACCAACAGAGCAATCCTCGAGAGATGTGAAAGCTCAGCTAGCCCAGCTCTGGCCCTCTGGTTTACCTGTCCCTGTACTAGGGTTGCGTCCTGGTGGGCTGTTTGGGAAAGAAAACCACCTTGGAAGATGCCATCATGTGCACGCACTCCAAGGCCCAGGCCAGGCCTCGTGTCCAAGCTTTTTCAGCTAAGACACCATGAGTGGCTTAGGCACAGCTTCCCTGATGGCTCAGACAGCAAAGAACCTGCCTGTAGTACAGGAAACCTGGGTTCCATCCCTGGGTCGGGAAGATTCCCTGGATGGGGGCATGGCCAACCATTCCAGTATTCTTGCCTGGAAAATCCCAAGGACAGAGGGGCCTGGTGCACTGCCACCCCTGGGGCTGACAAAGCATCGGGACATGACCGATTGGCGAACATGTTAACTATCAGGCTTATGTTTAGCTGAGATATAGCTCAGCAGGTTCAGTCCAAAGGCAAACAGTGCTGACATTAGGTATGTCCCAAAGTGATGGATAAACAGGTAAAGAAAGTGAGTAGGAGGAAGAACAATTTGATATGCTTAAATGTGCTCATTTCATCTTTTGATATTGATTTCCAACCTAATTCTATGGTATGATTTCAATACCTTTAGACCATGAAATTTTTTGCACCTTGTTTTATGTCCTTGGATATGTTCTATTGTCTTCTGGTTTATAGACTATGAGAACTTGAATAGAATTTGTATTCCACAGTGTGTGAAAACTGTAGAAATTTTAATTATGTTGAATTGGTTCATAGTGCTTTTCAGGCCTTCTATAACCTTCTACTTTTTTGTCTATTCATTCAGAGTTTTTGCCTTGTAACCGAACTTTGACTGGGGATCAGGACGGTGTCTCTGAGGACCATCCTCCCTAGGAATCAGGGCCTTGAAGCCAAGTGTTCTGACTCTAGATCAGATGATTTTTCAGCTATGCCTAGTATTATTTTCAAACCAAAGATTTGCTTAACGGAGATAAAACAAGACTGAAAAATGACAAACAGGTAACAAAATCCACAGGTAACTGTGGCCCGTCCACCTGGATGGGCGTGAAGCCGAGGTTACAAGTGAAAGCAGGGTCAGAGAGAGAACGGAAGACGCGGCTCACCAGCTCAGGCTACCAACAGAGCAATCCTCGAGAGATGTGAAAGCTCAGCTAGCCCAGCTCTGGCCCTCTGGTTTACCTGTCCCTGTACTAGGGTTGCGTCCTGGTGGGCTGTTTGGGAAAGAAAACCACCTTGGAAGATGCCATCATGTGCACGCACTCCAAGGCCCAGGCCAGGCCTCGTGTCCAAGCTTTTTCAGCTAAGACACCATGAGTGGCTTAGGCACAGCTTCCCTGATGGCTCAGACAGCAAAGAACCTGCCTGTAGTACAGGAAACCTGGGTTCCATCCCTGGGTCGGGAAGATTCCCTGGATGGGGCATGGCCAACCATTCCAGTATTCTTTGCCTGGAAAATCCCAAGGACAGAGGGGCCTGGTGCACTGCCACCCCTGGGGCTGACAAAGCATCGGGACATGACCGATTGGCGAACATGTTAACTATCAGGCTTATGTTTAGCTGAGATATAGCTCAGCAGGTTCAGTCCAAAGGCAAACAGTGCTGACATTAGGTATGTCCCAAAGTGATGGATAAACAGGTAAAGAAAGTGAGTAGGAGGAAGAACAATTTGATATGCTTAAATGTGCTCATTTCATCTTTTTGATATTGATTTCCAACCTAATTCTATGGTATGATTTCAATACCTTTAGACCATGAAATTTTTTGCACCTTGTTTTATGTCCTTGGATATGTTCTATTGTCTTCTGGTTTATAGACTATGAGAACTTGAATAGAATTTGTATTCCACAGTGTGTGAAAACTGTAGAAATTTTAATTATGTTGAATTGGTTCATAGTGCTTTTCAGGCCTTCTATAACCTTCTACTTTTTTGTCTATTCATTCTATTGATTTTGGAGAGTTTTATATTGAAATGCCAACTAAACTTTTAATTCATCTACTTACAAATACTTGTAATGTATAGTGGAACTACCTTTACGTTTGTTCTGTATTTTCCAAGCTTCCTGTAAATGTGTTATCATACTCCATAATTAAAAAAAACAAACAATTAAAAACAAAATGTGCTAATTTTTACACTTGTAATTAAATTTTTCTCCTTTGATAAAACTCTCACATCTTATATTATTTGACTCAATATTTCCTATAAATCCCCCATACAAAGTTAATTATGGGATTATATTCATTATTGTGTATCAACACATTTTTTCTGGCCTAGAGAATGCCTAAATATTTTAATAATTTTTCCCACCACATGATATAAATTAGAGTGTTTTTATTAGGAAGAAAAACAAACAAATCCCAAAAAGCAGCTACCCACAGGATTTCTTGTAATGCATCCCTCGCTGTGCTTTCTGCTAAATAAACAAAATTTTCTTAGATTACTGCACATTTAGGCTGTCATATTAGGGCTCTAATTCCCTTCAGTCTTACCCTCAAAAGTGAATTAAAGGCTTGGTAGATATTAGTTCCTTGTTGATGTGCTGACCTTGCAGAGGTCTGTGTAAAAAACTGGCACGACCGAGGAAGCATCCTTATCGAACAAAGGCAATCTGTCTTTATGCATTGACTTCTGTGTGATTCAATTTGCAGTAAGTATGACAGTAAACTCTCTAAACGGCCCTGTGAACTTAAAAGCAAGTTTGCATTTTGTGGTTAACTTTGCTTTGACTTCCGGACTGATGACCCAGCTTCTCTGAGCTCCTGAAACCTTTTAGCAGAGCGATGGAAACGAATGACTTTCCAGATGCCAAGAGTCAGAGTCTAAACCCTGAAAAGAGGCTTGGGGGAAGGTAGAGTCTATTAATTTATAATTACAATAATTAAGTTAGTAAAAGACAAATGGTACTTTAATTCTTTGCGTAGGAAGCCCGTGTCTTAGCAATGAGCTGCCTCTTCTTCCCAGGCCTCTTCACCAGCCGCCCACCCCACAGCCCGTGCCTCAGCAGTGAGCCCTCGCCCCGTCCCCCAGGGAGGGAGTCACCCTGGAGAGAGCTCGGGGTCCCTCAGACTCCACACTTGGGCTCTCCTGAGAGGGGCTGAGGATGTGTGGGGTCGGTGTTTCCCCGAACAGCCACAACCGGAACCTAAAGCTACTTGTTCCTGAAATACTGTTTTAAATGGTGACTAGATTTTTAAGTGCACCTTTGAACTGTAGTATTACAGAAGACTCTTCACAGTCCCTTGGACTACAAGGAGATCAAACCAATCTATCCTAAAGGAAATCAACCCTGAATGTTCATTGGAAGGAATGATGCTGAAGCCCCAGTACTTTGGCTATCTGATGCGAAGAGAAGACTCATTGGAAAAGACTCCGACGTTGGGAAAAACAGAAGGCCAAAGGAGAAGGGGCGACAGAGGACGAGATGACTGGATGGCATCACTGAGTCAATAGACATGAGTCTGAGCGAGCTCTGGGAGATGGTGAAAGACAGGGAAGCCTGGCGTGCTGCAGTCCATGGGGTTAAAAAGAACTGAACTGAACTGAATTTAGTTGAACAGTAATGGATTAAAATATCATGAGTGAACTGACTTATTTATTGCTATCCTTGTAGCCCACCTCTTCCTATCCTGGATTTTAAGCATGAATAACTAAAATATGATTAAACGTTTGGAACACACATCATTTTGCTAATTTGTATTCTTCTCTTAAATGCTGGAAGTAGGTTATTTTCTAGAAGAACATCGTTACTGATAGAACTGTGTGTTAGCAGAATGGATTTATTGTTGTGATAGCACTTCTAGAATCACGAAAGGCCTCTGGCGTCTTAGGTCTCTTTAAAGCAAAGCATATGTTATGAACTCCTGTAAACGCACCAATATTCCTATTAAATGACTCCTGTGTTTGATGTGGATTTCTCAGTGTAACTGACAAAGACTGCTCCTTGAAAACGAATTTGCTTTTCTGTAATTAAGCCTGGATCTGCCAGTGTAACTTTAATTCTTTGCGTAGGAAGCCCGTGTCTTAGCAATGAGCTGCCTCTTCTTCCCAGGCCTCTTCACCAGCCGCCCACCCCACAGCCCGTGCCTCAGCAGTGAGCCCTCGCCCCGTCCCCAGGGAGGAGTCACCCTGAGAGAGCTCGGGTCCCTCAGACTCCACACTTGGGCTCTCCTGAGAGGGGCTGAGGATGTGTGGGGTCGGTGTTTCGAACAGCCACAACCGGAACCTAAAGCTACTTGTTCCTGAAATACTGTTTTAAATGGTGACTAGATTTTTAAGTGCACCTTTGAACTGTAGTATTACAGAAGACTCTTCACAGTCCCTTGGACTACAAGGAGATCAAACCAATCTATCCTAAAGGAAATCAACCCTGAATGTTCATTGGAAGGAATGATGCTGAAGCCCCAGTACTTTGGCTATCTGATGCGAAGAGAAGACTCATTGGAAAAGACTCCGACGTTGGGAAAAACAGAAGGCCAAAGGAGAAGGGGCGACAGAGGACGAGATGACTGGATGGCATCACTGAGTCAATAGACATGAGTCTGAGCGAGCTCTGGGAGATGGTGAAAGACAGGGAAGCCTGGCGTGCTGCAGTCCATGGGGTTAAAAAGAACTGAACTGAACTGAATTTAGTTGAACAGTAATGGATTAAAATATCATGAGTGAACTGACTTATTTATTGCTATCCTTGTAGCCCACCTCTTCCTATCCTGGATTTTAAGCATGAATAACTAAAATATGATTAAACGTTTGGAACACACATCATTTTGCTAATTTGTATTCTTCTCTTAAATGCTGGAAGTAGGTTATTTTCTAGAAGAACATCGTTACTGATAGAACTGTGTGTTAGCAGAATGGATTTATTGTTGTGATAGCACTTCTAGAATCACGAAAGGCCTCTGGCGTCTTAGGTCTCTTTAAAGCAAAGCATATGTTATGAACTCCTGTAAACGCACCAATATTCCTATTAAATGACTCCTGTGTTTGATGTGGATTTCTCAGTGTAACTGACAAAGACTGCTCCTTGAAAACGAATTTGCTTTTCTGTAATTAAGCCTGGATGAACGGTGAGCCCCGAATGCTCTGTGAAATGGTTCATTTCCTTCTTTTCTAAGCCACATGTAGAGTAAACCCCAGATGGAAGGAGAGCTAGCCTCTGCCGCTGTGAGCTCTGCCGGCGCAACAAAGAAAGTCTGTGTGCTCAGAGGTCGCGCCCCGCCCCCACGCACGCAGCCTCTGGAAGCAGTGACTTATGGGCTCTGCGGCGCTGCGCTCCCGACAAGCCCCTAAACTGCCCAGAGCGTGACAGGACCATCCATCACGGCGCCCACTCAGGTCTGCCCTCTGTTGAGTCACCGGCCTGGATTTGAGCACTGGGTGTTGGTGTCTGTTTCATGGGGCTGGGCCAGGTCTTGTGTTCAGCTGTGGGTTTCTTGTTCACAAAGCCTGCGGCAGCTCATGCCCTCGTGGTCTCTATAGTCTCTCTCTCTCTCTCTTCCATTTGTCCTTAAACCGCAGGTGCTCTGACAGAACGATTTTATTCTACAGGTAACACAGCCCTTCTCTTCTGGTAACTGTTCCCTAGAAGGAAAAAATTGAGGTTTTCAAATTAAAAAAAAAAAAAAGCACATTCCCCAATTTGCACAAAAGGAGAGATTCTTTTTTAAATTCGCGAAGCTCTCCCTGTGTCCACCAGGTTCTGCCATCAGGGGGCATCCACGGATGGCTGTCTTGACCCCCCCACCCCCCAGCGCCGCTGGCATCCTTGCATTCCAAGCGAACTCTGCAGGGTCCATCTACACCACAGCCTGGATGAAGCAGAGGTGTGCCCACACCCAGCAGGTGGCCAGCGCTGGAGACATCCCACCTCCCGCCCGGCAGCTGGCTTGATTCCAAAACCCTGTCTCTGGCCTCATTTGTATTCTTCTCTTAAATGCTGGAAGTAGGTTATTTTCTAGAAGAACATCGTTACTGATAGAACTGTGTGTTAGCAGAATGGATTTATTGTTGTGATAGCACTTCTAGAATCACGAAAGGCCTCTGGCGTCTTAGGTCTCTTTAAAGCAAAGCATATGTTATGAACTCCTGTAAACGCACCAATATTCCTATTAAATGACTCCTGTGTTTGATGTGGATTTCTCAGTGTAACTGACAAAGACTGCTCCTTGAAAACGAATTTGCTTTTCTGTAATTAAGCCTGGATGAACGGTGAGCCCCGAATGCTCTGTGAAATGGTTCATTTCCTTCTTTTCTAAGCCACATGTAGAGTAAACCCCAGATGGAAGGAGAGCTAGCCTCTGCCGCTGTGAGCTCTGCCGGCGCAACAAAGAAAGTCTGTGTGCTCAGAGGTCGCGCCCCGCCCCCACGCACGCAGCCTCTGGAAGCAGTGACTTATGGGCTCTGCGGCGCTGCGCTCCCGACAAGCCCCTAAACTGCCCAGAGCGTGACAGGACCATCCATCACGGCGCCCACTCAGGTCTGCCCTCTGTTGAGTCACCGGCCTGGATTTGAGCACTGGGTGTTGGTGTCTGTTTCATGGGGCTGGGCCAGGTCTTGTGTTCAGCTGTGGGTTTCTTGTTCACAAAGCCTGCGGCAGCTCATGCCCTCGTGGTCTCTATAGTCTCTCTCTCTCTCTTCCATTTGTCCTTAAACCGCAGGTGCTCTGACAGAACGATTTTATTCTACAGGTAACACAGCCCTTCTCTTCTGGTAACTGTTCCCTAGAAGGAAAAAATTGAGGTTTTCAAATTAAAAAAAAAAAAAAGCACATTCCCCAATTTGCACAAAAGGAGAGATTCTTTTTTAAATTCGCGAAGCTCTCCCTGTGTCCACCAGGTTCTGCCATCAGGGGGCATCCACGGATGGCTGTCTTGACCCCCCCACCCCCCCGCGCCGCTGGCATCCTTGCATTCCAAGCGAACTCTGCAGGGTCCATCTACACCACAGCCTGGATGAAGCAGAGGTGTGCCCACACCCAGCAGGTGGCCAGCGCTGGAGACATCCCACCTCCCGCCCGGCAGCTGGCTTGATTCCAAAACCCTGTCTCTGGCCTCAGTGGGTACCCCACCGCAGGTGCCCCCGTTGATCCCCTTCTGGGAGGGAGCTCTGAATGTTGCCTGCACAGGACCTGGCTTCCAGTGCTGAGAGGGGGCATTGCCCGTCCTGTGCTGACCTGAGCGGCCACCTGCAGGGTAGTGGGTCGGTTCTCGAAGGTCACCAGCTCCTGGATACACAGAAAAGCCTCCTTGAACTGGGCTTGTGTTCTCTTTCTTGTGTCGAGGGCCAGTTGAGTTCAAGCTTGTCTTCTGAAGCCACAGATAAGTACTTACTCTAGTGAACCCCCTGAATTTAAGACTCCTTCATCAAGCCTTGTTCCGCCACCAGCCTTGCCAGCTATGACAGGGGCCCTGGTTGCCCGGCTCTCGGCCTCTTCCAGGGCTTCTGACGGCTTCTCAGGGTTCATTCAGCCAGAGAGAACCCTGGCAAGGGACAGACAATAGGGGTTGGGGAGCCGGAAGCTTGGAGGCTGGGGTTTCACCAGGGATCCTGCAGCTACGAGCAGGTCCAGGTGTGTGCGGGAAGGTGAGATCACCTGCCAGGCGGGGAGAGAGGGGAGAGGCTGCCCGGCGCACAGTTGGTGCTCAGGGCGTGTCTGAACGCAGTGCACATTACCATGTGTCTGGCTGAAGGAGGGCAGACGCAAGGGCGGGCATCGGAGGCTTTGTGGCCTTGTTCCTTGGGACGGGCCTTTTAGGATCCTTCTCAGGGGCAGCCAGTATTTCTAATTTTGGGGCTGGAATGCATGCGGGATACTTCCAGGGGGAACTGCCTGACCTGGACGCAGACGAGGTTATTCCAGGACTGACGGCCCGGGAAAAACGCATCACCACCTGACAGACCTCGTGTGACTCCTGATGGGTTTTGCAGGAGGTGTGGGATGGGGGACGGTCTGAGTCACATGGACTCTCTTCAGCTGGCGATCCCAAGAGGCCTGAGGAGGGAGGAGGCGGTAGAACTCCCCTAGCACATCCCGGGACGTGCCAAGCGGCCTAGCCTGAGAAACAACAACCTTCCAAGAGACGCTCAGCATCAGCTTGCCTCCTTAGGAGCACGTTCCAGCAGGCATCCAGGGCCCGGGCCGCACATCACAGGGTGCTGTCACAGGTGTAAGATGTGATGAAGACCATCCGTGTCCCGAGCGCTGACCTTCAGCTGTCAGCAGCCCCTGGCCATGGGCCAAGGGCTGGCTGGGAGTGTACTTCTCTCCTTCGGAGGCCTGGAGGCCAGCATTGAGTCTCTACCATGTGACTTAAAGGCGAGAACAGGTCCCGCGGTGACTGTGGGGCTTTCTTTACTTTGCAGATCACTTTCGTCCTAGTTGATCCACTGGCGCATGGCTTTGCTTGTAAAATGTCCGTTGAAGACAGGGTCTGTGGGCCAGAGGTTGGTGTCTGTGTCTTGAATGGGTGGAGTGTAGCCAAGCTGCATGTGGAGAACTCAGCGCTGCAGTTTCGAAGGTTTCTTCCTGCCTCTCCTCCTTGGGCTGGTCACTCACTACACCTTCTGAGTGACACACTCGGGCCTTGGGGGTGAGAGGAGCCAGACAGGGGGTGGGCAGAGGGTCCAGTATCTACGATGGATCATACGGCACACGTGACTGCACCTTGAACGGAAAGCAGCCGCGGGGCCACGGAGGCGGGAGGAGCAGACGGTGGAAACAGAAGAGAGAGCAGGGCCGCCCTCTGCGTGAAAAGGGAAGTGGTCCCCTTGGCCAGGGAGGCGCTGGCCGGCGAGCTCGGGTTCAGTGTGTCTCCGAAGCTCTGGGTGTCTTTGATCCCCCAGAAGTCTTTCCTTCTGTCCTCGCGGTACACCCTCAGGCACTTGTGTTCCCCCAGTCCTGTTGCTGAAGGTGCTCCGGGGAGACTGGACTTGAGCCTGACAGTGAGAGCTGTGAATGGGGAGGAAGGAGGAAGGGAGAGGGAGCAGGGAGAGGAAAAGAAAAAGAGGGATGGAGAAATAGGTGAGTATTTTGTAGCCAGGGAGCTTGGAATTTGCAGACTCAGGTGAATTGAATACAGCGGTCACATTGCCACCGTGTTGGTTCTCTTCGTTGGGAAAAAGGGGGATGGAAACCAGTTTTCTACCTTTCGTCTCAGCTGCAGAAGAGCACAACACAATGAAAGAACTGCCAATGTGATGTGAAATACCACAGCTCTGCAGTCACCAAACCCAGAGCCTGGGCTCTGTCCGTCCAGGCTGAGCTAACACAAAACTGCCGCGTCGTCCTCACAGACCTCATCACACCCTTCAGATAATCTTCATCTTTTCAACTTTTTAAAGTCTGGAAACTAAGAACACACTTTCCTTTAGCTAGGAGACATGAAAACTTTGAACTGTTAGCGTCACTTTAAAAATATGTGTATACGAAAAGACACAGACTGTTTTAAAATTAAAAGACATTTTTCTTCCACAGATCTTTAGGGGCTAAAAATTCATGAGATGTATTTGTCTCAAAATCTAATCCTGTGAGCAGTTTGCTGCCTGCACTCAATGACATCAGATGGAGATAGTCTGAAATCAACGAAGCTTTACTGAGTATTTTTCCTTTTGATGGAAATCATTGTATTTTTTCCCCTGTTGTTCTAGAATTATTTACTACTTAAAGGAGACACTTAAAAATTTTACCAACATTTCAAAAATTTTATACAGAGAAAAAGTTGAAAGGAAAATACAATACAATACATGCTTATGTATCCTTTAGGTAGATCCAAAAAATTTTAACATTAATCATATTTGATTAATATCTCTCTCTCTCCTTTCCTTCCCTTTCTTTCTCTCTCCCTCTCTCTACACACACACACACACACATCTATATTTATATCTCTATCTCTATCTATCTAGCTATCTATTTATATGGGGCTTCCCTAATGGCTCAGATGGTAAAGAATCTGCCGCAATGCAAGAGATCTGGGTTCAGTTCCTGGGTCGGGAAGATCTCATGGAGAAAGGAATGGCAGTCCACTCCAGTATTCTTGCCTGGAGAAGCCCATGGACAGAGGAGCCTGGTGGACTACAGTCCATGGGGTCGCAAGGAGTTGGACACAACTGAAAGGCTGAATGGAAGCAGGAAAATCCATTACGGGGATATTTCTACTGATGCTCAGCACCCCCAGGGTGACCAGGAACGTGCGGTCACACTGTCTCCGGGATCGTTTCTGTCCTGTGTCCTGGGAGACTTTGGTTTCTGGCTCCTTTTGCTGCCTCAGGGCTGGACGCAGCCATTTTTTCTCCGAGTCAGGACTCCTTCCAGGGGGACGCGGCTCCTAGAAAGCCAAACGTGGCCTGAGAGATGCTAACGGCTGCGGGACTTCCTGCTTCCTCAGCTTCTCAGTCGACGAAGCTGCAAAGATGTATTGATACAAATCATGAGTAAATGCGTATGCTTGCAATTTTAGCATTATTGCTTTTACGTAAATCATTTTGCATTTGAACCTCTTTTTTTCTTATACTAAGACTCTAGATTCCTATGAATATAGACATCTTTTCATTTTATCTTTTTATTTGTAAGCATAAAACAGTTTCAAGATTACAACACCAATATTGCTATGAGTGTGCAGAACGTTTAGTGGGAATATTGTATCCAAGGATTTCCTAAAATGTTTTCTCTCTGTAATTAAGATATCAGTGTAATACAGAATTCAATTGACTTGTGTTTCAATTTTAGGATTTTCTTTTTTATATCTTTTTATGCAATTTTACTTTTTTGAATATAGAAAATATTTACATGTTCCATCTATATATCAAGATTATATTAAAATGTACACTCTGAGAAGTCTTGCTCCCACATTAGCCTTCAGTTTCTGATTATCTTTACTGTATTTTGTTACATAAATAAGCACACACACACACTTCTCCTTCCTTTCACAAAAGACTGGACATAAATGAACTGTTCTATACCTTGTGATTTTTACTTAACAGTATAGGCTCTCCTCCATTGTTAAAATGAACTACCTTGTTTCAGAATTTACTAAAATATGATCTTAAATACAATTTTAAAGTACAACGTTTAATGGTTTTTGTTACTAGAATTTATTTATTTATGTGATAAGTTTACATGGTTCAAGAATCCAAACAACATAAAACTGGTATGTTGAGAATTCCTTTTTTAAAAAAAATTTTTATTTTACTTTTTACTTTTACAGATAACTGACTTTTAATTTTTTTTTTTTTTTTTTTACCGCTTCTATTGGTCTTTCATTTATCTATTTTCATCCATCTTTGTTCTTTGCCTGTTCTTCCTACTTCTATATGCTCAGAGACGACTTTTACGTGTGACACATTTGGGTTATTTTATTGTAAACATGACTCTGCTATTATTTGGCCCACTTTTATACACAGAGTGACTCGTTCCATGGGGATATTCTGCCCTTTGTTTCTCACTTAACAGTGTGTGTGAGTCTTCAGCTTAGGACTTATTCTGTTCTTGCTGGTCCATTGTATTTTTCCACATATGAACGGGTGACCTCAAAATCAAGGTGCAAGCTCGGCTCTGTGCGTCTCCAGCCCTCCTTATCTCTCCCCTTGCCCGGGTGTGCACCTCTCCTCTTCTCCAGGAGCCCCTTGATCAAGCTCTTGCAGCAGAATGCCCCTCCCCACCTCCACTCCCAGCTCTGCTCAGGGGGCTGCCCCCCGCCCCCGCTCTCTGACAGACTCACCCCTGCCTGAGGTGCACTTCCCAGACTCTGCGAGCCTGGGGACCTCATGTTTACCTCCGAATCCTTGTGCCAAAAGCAACCGTCAAGGGAAACATTACCTCTAGGAACTGCCTTGCTAATGGGACCAGCTACTGACTGCAGCAGCGGCGGACTGATCGCGCCTCCTTTCGGCACACAGCGTTTATCCGGTCACGGGTTGGACTCCTCGTCGCCCTCCGTACAGGTCTGTACTGTTTACCTGGAGTGCTCTTTCACTGTAGTCCGGTTGCTAAGTCGTGTCCCAGTCTTCTCCTTCCTTTCACAAAAGACTGGACATAAATGAACTGTTCTATACCTTGTGATTTTTACTTAACAGTATAGGCTCTCCTCCATTGTTAAAATGAACTACCTTGTTTCAGAATTTACTAAAATATGATCTTAAATACAATTTTAAAGTACAACGTTTAATGGTTTTTGTTACTAGAATTTATTTATTTATGTGATAAGTTTACATGGTTCAAGAATCCAAACAACATAAAACTGGTATGTTGAGAATTCCTTTTTTAAAAAAAATTTTTATTTTACTTTTTACTTTTACAGATAACTGACTTTTAATTTTTTTTTTTTTTTTTTACCGCTTCTATTGGTCTTTCATTTATCTATTTTCATCCATCTTTGTTCTTTGCCTGTTCTTCCTACTTCTATATGCTCAGAGACGACTTTTACGTGTGACACATTTGGGTTATTTTATTGTAAACATGACTCTGCTATTATTTGGCCCACTTTTATACACAGAGTGACTCGTTCCATGGGGATATTCTGCCCTTTGTTTCTCACTTAACAGTGTGTGTGAGTCTTCAGCTTAGGACTTATTCTGTTCTTGCTGGTCCATTGTATTTTTCCACATATGAACGGGTGACCTCAAAATCAAGGTGCAAGCTCGGCTCTGTGCGTCTCCAGCCCTCCTTATCTCTCCCCTTGCCCGGGTGTGCACCTCTCCTCTTCTCCAGGAGCCCCTTGATCAAGCTCTTGCAGCAGAATGCCCCCCCCCACCTCCACTCCCAGCTCTGCTCAGGGGGCTGCCCCCCGCCCCCGCTATCTGACAGACTCACCCCTGCCTGAGGTGCACTTCCCAGACTCTGCGAGCCTGGGGACCTCATGTTTACCTCCGAATCCTTGTGCCAAAAGCAACCGTCAAGGGAAACATTACCTCTAGGAACTGCCTTGCTAATGGGACCAGCTACTGACTGCAGCAGCGGCGGACTGATCGCGCCTCCTTTCGGCACACAGCGTTTATCCGGTCACGGGTTGGACTCCTCGTCGCCCTCCGTACAGGTCTGTACTGTTTACCTGGAGTGCTCTTTCACTGTAGTCCGGTTGCTAAGTCGTGTCCCAGTCTTTGCGACCTCTTTGCAGTATCTCAGGCTTCCCTGTCCTTCGCTATCTCCTGGAGTTTGCTTAAACTCATGTCCACTGAGTCTGTGAGGCCATCCAGCCGTCTCGTCCTCTGCCGCCCCCTTCTCTTCTGGCCCTCAGTCTTCCCCACCGTCAGGGTCTTTTCCAGTGAGTCTGCTCTTCACATCAGTATTGGCACTTAGCTTCAGCATCAGTCCTTCCAGTGAATATTCAGGGCTGATTTCCTTTAGGATGGACTGGTTGATCTCTTTGCAGTCCAAGGACTCTCAAGATCTGTTAGCATCTTCAGTCAGGGCTGAGAGGTTGTGTTGACTGTGGCTTGCCTTGTGTGTTTGAGGGGACTGCATGTTTCTGGTCTCATCACTTTGGGGCTGACTCCACAATGAGTTCTCAAAAGGTAGTCATGTTCCATCACAGCCCGGTGCCCAGGGAGGGAGGTCACGTCTATAGGACTCTGTACCTGGGTGGACCTGAGTCTCCCATCTTGCCCCCGGGAGCAAAACCTCATAAACAGTTTTGTCATCAAGAAATCAAGGAGGAGGCTTCCCTGGTGGTCCAGTGGGTAAAGAGTCTGCCTTGCAGTGCAAGGGGCACTGGTTCGATCCCTGGCCAGGGAAGAAACCACGTGCCCCACAGAGCGGCTGGACGGGTCTGTTCAGTTACGAGGGAGCACTCTGGAGCGCATGTGCCCAGAGCCGGTGCTCTGCAGTGAGAGATGCCACTGCAATGGGAGCCCCACACAGGCCAAAGAATAAAGATTGATGAAAACAGATAGATAAAAAACAGATAAAAGAGGCCAAAATTAAAAAAAAAAAGGAAATCAAAGAGGAAGACTTTTATTAGACCATGTACCTTGTGGAAGGTGTGTGTTATCATCATCTGCCCACTGACCTTCCCGATGTGGATCCGAGGACCAGTGTGGACCTGAGGACCAGCCTCTCACGGGCTGCAGTGTCTCCACAGCCCAGGGACACGTGAAATATACTTGCTCTGTGGGTGTTAAACAAACGTCAGTTAAACATGTATACACTTCCCAACGTGGGGAAACCCGGGAAGGTCAAGGGGTTGCCTGAGCTGCGGTGTCCCCGAGCTGGGACCTCCTGGAAGAGGTCTCTGACTGAGCCGCACCTGTGACCTCTGCTAACACTGACCTCGCGCTGAGTCTCGGAGCTGCAGTGAGCCAGGGGGCCAAAGGGTGGCTGTTGGTTGACTCACCCCAGGTTTCCCGGCTGCTCCCTCCCTCTATAAATGCCTGTAACATGCCTGAGTGTGTCCCTTACTCTGTGCGTGCTTAGGAGGGACTCCCAACTATCACAACTAAATTCAAGAGAAGACAGAGGATGTGGCCTGGAAACTGATCGAGTGATCTGGTTCAGCTGCAGGTGCCGCCAGTTGATGGAAAGCGGAGACTGGGACCTGTTCTTCAACCGGGTGGTGTTCCCTCTGCCCCAAGGACCCTGTCGCTCTTCCTGCTGGGCAATGAGTTCTCAAAAGGTAGTCATGTTCCATCACAGCCCGGTGCCCAGGGAGGGAGGTCACGTCTATAGGACTCTGTACCTGGGTGGACCTGAGTCTCCCATCTTGCCCCGGAGCAAAACCTCATAAACAGTTTTGTCATCAAGAAATCAAGGAGGAGGCTTCCCTGGTGGTCCAGTGGGTAAAGAGTCTGCCTTGCAGTGCAAGGGGCACTGGTTCGATCCCTGGCCAGGGAAGAAACCACGTGCCCCACAGAGCGGCTGGACGGGTCTGTTCAGTTACGAGGGAGCACTCTGGAGCGCATGTGCCCAGAGCCGGTGCTCTGCAGTGAGAGATGCCACTGCAATGGGACCCCCACACAGGCCAAAGAATAAAGATTGATGAAAACAGATAGATAAAAAACAGATAAAAGAGGCCAAAATTAAAAAAAAAAAGGAAATCAAAGAGGAAGACTTTTATTAGACCATGTACCTTGTGGAAGGTGTGTGTTATCATCATCTGCCCACTGACCTTCCCGATGTGGATCCGAGGACCAGTGTGGACCTGAGGACCAGCCTCTCACGGGCTGCAGTGTCTCCACAGCCCAGGGACACGTGAAATATACTTGCTCTGTGGGTGTTAAACAAACGTCAGTTAAACATGTATACACTTCCCAACGTGGGGAAACCCGGGAAGGTCAAGGGGTTGCCTGAGCTGCGGTGTCCCCGAGCTGGGACCTCCTGGAAGAGGTCTCTGACTGAGCCGCACCTGTGACCTCTGCTAACACTGACCTCGCGCTGAGTCTCGGAGCTGCAGTGAGCCAGGGGGCCAAAGGGTGGCTGTTGGTTGACTCACCCCAGGTTTCCGCGGCTGCTCCCCTCCCCTCTATAAATGCCTGTAACATGCCTGAGTGTGTCCCTTACTCTGTGCGTGCTTAGGAGGGACTCCCAACTATCACAACTAAATTCAAGAGAAGACAGAGGATGTGGCCTGGAAACTGATCGAGTGATCTGGTTCAGCTGCAGGTGCCGCCAGTTGATGGAAAGCGGAGACTGGGACCTGTTCTTCAACCGGGTGGTGTTCCCTCTGCCCCAAGGACCCTGTCGCTCTTCCTGCTGGGGCGCGGTTGTTGTTCCTTCTCCACCCGCTTGGATAACTCCTTTGCTCCTTCAGCAAGCATTTATGCAAGGGCTGCTCCGGGCCACCTCCAGCCCTGCAGCAGTGAGCAGCACAGAGTTCCTGCCTTCATAAGCTCACGCGCTGCAGAGCCCATGGCCGCCCTTCACAATGCAGCAAGCACCACGGTCTGGAGGAACCTGTCCTGAACTCCAAGAGCAAGCGAGGTTCGTCAACCCTCTCTCCTGCAGTTCCCGATTCTTCTGCCTGGTCCTCTGCACTCGGGCCCTGTCTCCTTAATTATTTACAGTGATCGATTCAAGTCTGTCTTTACCGGATGGTCGCTGTATGAAGGCGCCACTGTGTGCTTGAGCCCATCAGCCTGCTGTTGGCAGTGAGAGGTGTTTGCTGGTTGTGTCTAATTGCTTGCTTCAGGTCCTTGTATTTTTTCAACACAGCTTTAGCCAAAAGGTGGCGCTGCAGGAGAGTAAGTGAAGGAAGCTTCGCACTTGCGGACCTGACGTCCCTGAAGGGTCTTCAGGAGTCCCAGCCACAGGTGGGCTAAAGCGGGCCAAGATCAACAAGGTGAACTGGTCGATCCCCACCCCCGCCCACCCGCACAGAAACAACAGCCTGCAGCTCTGAGGAGCCAAGAAGGAAAATCACTTCGACCCTGAAGAATATTAACATTTTAAAGACCCTTTAAGAAATCCTAAAAAAAAAAAAAAAAGAAGAAAATCCTGATGGAGTTCCAGGAAATGCCCCTGGAATCTGATTCATTCTGCAAGGTGTGGTTATTACCTAACAAATGCCTATAATAATAAATGTCTGTGGAATACACACAAAGAGCCTTTTCCTGTCTCAGTGGATCCAGGCTAAAAAAAAAAAACAAAAAAAAACTGGTGATCTTTTTGTTTGTTTGTTTGTTTAGTAACTTGTTTTGGGTGACTACTTTTTTTTTTTTTTTAATTTTGGCCCCTTTTATTGGTTTTTTATTTATTTATTTTCATCCATCTTTATTCTTTGGCCTGTGTTGGGCCTCCCATTGCAGTGGCCTCTCTCTTTGCAGAGCACCAGCTCCGGGCGCATGTGCTCCAGAGCTCTGGCTCCTAATTGAACACACCTGTCCAGTCGTTTGATGGCATGTGGGATCTTCCGGGGCCAGCTATCGAACCAGTGCCCCTTGCACTGCAAGGCAGACTCTATCCACTGGACCACCAGGGAAGCCTGAGTGACTACTTTTTAATGCTAAATTGTTTCTCCAATCCCAGGTTCCTTCAGACTCTCCCCAGAGTTTAATTAAATCTTTTTGGATGAAATGAATCCCTCCACTTCTTCAAAGGCTTCAGGAGAAATGACACAGAAAGCAGCTAGACAGCCCCAAGATAAAAGTCTGCTTGGAAACGTGGTGTCAACAGTGAATAATACACAGTGATTTCCATGCTTAGTGTCAGCCATCTGGGCACCGGGGCCAAGGCAAGGCACCCGCCTCCCGACAGCACCATCCCCACGGATTCAGTCTCTTTCTTCATGTGCAAAAATAAATACAACTGTACATGCTCCTGTCTTTTCTTATGAGATCCTTCTTACCCAGGGATAGATATCTGTGTGTGTGTGTGTGTGTGTGAGACAATTCATTTAGAAACAATATTTTGCTGTATAGCCTGTGTCGTAGCTTGCTTATGGTGAAATATCCATGCCCTGAAAGCCTAGAATCTGAAAAAAGAAGGCACGTACATATCAGTTGGCTGATTTTTCAAGGTTCTTGTTCATCAGATAAAGTCAGCAGTCTGCTTCAGATTCTGAATCCACATGACAACTCACAGACTGCACTTCGGGCCATGGTGTAAACCTTCTGTACACCGTGCAGGAAGAGGCCGAGTAAGGGCCAGATGCCACGGGGACTGAAGGGGGTTATATGTGGGGACTTCCCTCACTGGAGATGACGGTGGGGGAGACCGTCGCAGGGAGAACCTCTTTAGAAGCTGCACAGCATGGTGACACCTCCTACAAACTATTAGAAGGTGTCTAAGATCTTGGAATTTGGAAACCTTGAAAATACTGCTGCAAACATCAAATTGACAGCTTAAAAAGTGTGACCACAAAGCATATGCACAAAGAGAGGAAAGGCTTTCATTCTGCTTCCAAGTTTTTCAAATATAAGAGCCAAACCCACGTGGCTCCTAACTAAAATCACTTCTAGACAAATCCCGTGACTCACAAGTGAAAACACAGAAATGCGAATCTCTGAACATACGACATGAGGACATTTGTCAGCAGAACACGTGTTACTGAAGGGAGAAGACAGGCTCAGGCTGGCCAGAGGCACCGCTTTCTCGGCAGGCTCGATGGCGCCTATGGATCTTGGCCGATTTCACCGGGAGAAGAAAATGCCAAGCCGACAACTTTCTTACTCCCCTGGGAAACATGGTAAACTGACCGTTTGAGACTGAAAAAAAGGTTGTTAACTCTGTATTTGCATGTTGAGCCCATTAGAAAAAATTAGTCTTTGGGACAAGGATGGTCTTTCTGAGTGGTTTTGTCAATTGGGGGACCATTAAACCAAATTCAGAAAAGATGAAGTCTAAATAGGTGAGACGAAACCCACAGAAACCATGACGTGATATATCTTTACAGCTAAAACTTAAATGCTATAGGACAGACTCTAGTCAAAGCCATGGTTTTTCCAGTAGTCATGTATGGATGTGAGAGTTGGACCATAACGAGGACTGAGCACTGAAGAACTGATGCTTTCAAGCTGTGATGCCGAAGAAGACTCTTGACAGTCCCTTGGACAGCCACAAGATCAAATCACTCAACCCTAAAGGAAATCAACCCTGAATATTCATTGGAAGGACTAGTGCCGAAGGTGAAGCTCCGATACTTTGGCCACCTGATGCAAAGAGCCAACCCATTGGAAAGTCTGCAGTCAGGGATTCTGAATCCACATGACAACTCACAGACTGCACTTCGGGCCATGGTGTAAACCTTCTGTACACCGTGCAGGAAGAGGCCGAGTAAGGGCCAGATGCCACGGGGACTGAAGGGGGTTATATGTGGGGACTTCCCTCACTGGAGATGACGGTGGGGGAGACCGTCGCAGGGAGAACCTCTTTAGAAGCTGCACAGCATGGTGACACCTCCTACAAACTATTAGAAGGTGTCTAAGATCTTGGAATTTGGAAACCTTGAAAATACTGCTGCAAACATCAAATTGACAGCTTAAAAAGTGTGACCACAAAGCATATGCACAAAGAGAGGAAAGGCTTTCATTCTGCTTCCAAGTTTTTCAAATATAAGAGCCAAACCCACGTGGCTCCTAACTAAAATCACTTCTAGACAAATCCCGTGACTCACAAGTGAAAACACAGAAATGCGAATCTCTGAACATACGACATGAGGACATTTGTCAGCAGAACACGTGTTACTGAAGGGAGAAGACAGGCTCAGGCTGGCCAGAGGCACCGCTTTCTCGGCAGGCTCGATGGCGCCTATGGATCTTGGCCGATTTCCCCGGGGAGAAGAAAATGCCAAGCCGACAACTTTCTTACTCCCCTGGGAAACATGGTAAACTGACCGTTTGAGACTGAAAAAAAGGTTGTTAACTCTGTATTTGCATGTTGAGCCCATTAGAAAAAATTAGTCTTTGGGACAAGGATGGTCTTTCTGAGTGGTTTTGTCAATTGGGGGACCATTAAACCAAATTCAGAAAAGATGAAGTCTAAATAGGTGAGACGAAACCCACAGAAACCATGACGTGATATATCTTTACAGCTAAAACTTAAATGCTATAGGACAGACTCTAGTCAAAGCCATGGTTTTTCCAGTAGTCATGTATGGATGTGAGAGTTGGACCATAACGAGGACTGAGCACTGAAGAACTGATGCTTTCAAGCTGTGATGCCGAAGAAGACTCTTGACAGTCCCTTGGACAGCCACAAGATCAAATCACTCAACCCTAAAGGAAATCAACCCTGAATATTCATTGGAAGGACTAGTGCCGAAGGTGAAGCTCCGATACTTTGGCCACCTGATGCAAAGAGCCAACCCATTGGAAAAGACCCTGAGCCTGGGAAAGATGGAGGGCAGGAGCAGAAGGGGCCACAGTCGATGAGATGGTTGGACAGCATCACTGACTCTATGGATATGCATTTCAGCAACTCCCAGTGATACTGGAGGACAGCGGACCCTGATGTGTTGCAGTCCATGGGTCGCAAAAAGCTGGACATGACTTGGTGAGTGAACAAGAAGAAGAGGACGGTGTGGGAAACCTACCGAGAACACGAGGAACTAGTCAGAGCACACTGAGGATTCATGTGGTGACACAGTACTGTGCAAGATCCGGGAGGGCTTTGTGCCCTCCTCTTTAGGTCCTAGGAACAAGCCGTACTCGACAGCCGGAGAGAAAGAGAACCCCACCTATGAACATCACAGAGCTAGTCTTGCAGACTGACATCAGGCTTCTGCAAAACACAAAGCACGTCCTGGGAGTGGACAGTGGTTGGCTGACCGTTTCAGCTCCTGTTGTCTTCTCTGGCCCTAGTGAGGTGCATACTGGCATTTGGGATTCCGATGGCCAGGCTTCTCGAGGGCCCCGGAGCACACAGCTGGCCTACATCTCTGGGTGCTTTGCAAAATTTGACGACTTTGAGCTTCATAAAAACAGAAATGGTTCACAGTGCACTTGTCATTCTCAGGGAACTTGTAAAGGTATCTGGGCTCAAAATGCAAGGTTATTATATCTCAACAAAGGGAGACCAGGTTGGTTATCACAGAACCAAGGTTCATGCGATTTTCATCAAAAGACTTCTCCCATCATCTAAAACCAATTCAAACCCAGAAGGCTGGTGGAGGTCAAGCTCTTCCCTTTCTGCCCTCCTGGTGGAAATGCCAGTTCTGAACTTCCTCCCTACGGGTCTGATCACCTATGTCAAGTGCCAAAGCTAGTCTCCTCTCCGGCTGGATCATGGAGGAATGAGCATCTCCCAGCTAGAACCAGAGCTCCCAGACCTTACCTAGATAAAGAGGAAAAAGGGTTATAAGGAGAGAAGAGAAACAGTGTAGAAGAGAAACTCTCTTCCCTGAGGCCACGACAAGCAACAAAGCAGCCCGCGGGGAAAGCGAGGCTTTCTCCAGAATCGACTAGGCGGGAGTCCGTTCTCAGACTTTCCAGATTCAGAAAGACCCAGGGTGTCCCAGAGCCCAGTCACAGCGAATCTCCTCTCCAGGTTCAGCAACTCCCAGTGATACTGGAGGACAGCGGACCCTGATGTGTTGCAGTCCATGGGTCGCAAAAGCTGGACATGACTTGGTGAGTGAACAAGAAGAAGAGGATGGTGTGGAAACCTACCGAGAACACGAGGAACTAGTCAGAGCACACTGAGGATTCATGTGGTGACACAGTACTGTGCAAGATCCGGGAGGGCTTTGTGCCCTCCTCTTTAGGTCCTAGGAACAAGCCGTACTCGACAGCCGGAGAGAAAGAGAACCCCACCTATGAACATCACAGAGCTAGTCTTGCAGACTGACATCAGGCTTCTGCAAAACACAAAGCACGTCCTGGGAGTGGACAGTGGTTGGCTGACCGTTTCAGCTCCTGTTGTCTTCTCTGGCCCTAGTGAGGTGCATACTGGCATTTGGGATTCCGATGGCCAGGCTTCTCGAGGGCCCCGGAGCACACAGCTGGCCTACATCTCTGGGTGCTTTGCAAAATTTGACGACTTTGAGCTTCATAAAAACAGAAATGGTTCACAGTGCACTTGTCATTCTCAGGGAACTTGTAAAGGTATCTGGGCTCAAAATGCAAGGTTATTATATCTCAACAAAGGGAGACCAGGTTGGTTATCACAGAACCAAGGTTCATGCGATTTTCATCAAAAGACTTCTCCCATCATCTAAAACCAATTCAAACCCAGAAGGCTGGTGGAGGTCAAGCTCTTCCCTTTCTGCCCTCCTGGTGGAAATGCCAGTTCTGAACTTCCTCCCTACGGGTCTGATCACCTATGTCAAGTGCCAAAGCTAGTCTCCTCTCCGGCTGGATCATGGAGGAATGAGCATCTCCCAGCTAGAACCAGAGCTCCCAGACCTTACCTAGATAAAGAGGAAAAAGGGTTATAAGGAGAGAAGAGAAACAGTGTAGAAGAGAAACTCTCTTCCCTGAGGCCACGACAAGCAACAAAGCAGCCCGCGGGGAAAGCGAGGCTTTCTCCAGAATCGACTAGGCGGGAGTCCGTTCTCAGACTTTCCAGATTCAGAAAGACCCAGGGTGTCCCAGAGCCCAGTCACAGCGAATCTCCTCTCCAGGTTCAGCGTGCGCACCGGCACTGGTCCGTACGAATTCAGACTGTCTTCTTCTCAGTCCGTGCAAGTGGGCACGTGCGGACCTGGCACGGTGAGAGATGCGCAAAGCTGTTCTGCTCTCACAGCGCCTGTGCCGTGGAGTCTTAAAGGACTCCCTCGCTGGGGGTAGGGTCGGGGGTGAGCTCAGGGTCGCGCCCTGGGGACCGGAGGCCACGAGGGTTCCTTCTCTCTGCAGGAGGACAGGACCCAGCGGCGCTGCGGGTCTGAGGAGCGAGCGCGCCCCGGTCCCGGCTCTGAGGCCCGGGCTTCCCGGCGCCGGGTCCCGGCACTCCGGAGCCGTGCCCGCCTCCAGCCGCCCAGAGGCGGGCCCCGTGCAGCTCCGCGACGCCTCCCATTGGCCCGCGCGTCCGTCCGTCCGCGAGCGCGGCTTCGAAAGTTTCATTGAAGGTGGAGAAGAGCGCGCCGGCCGGGAGCCGGGGCTGCGCCGCCAGGGCGAGGCTGCGCGGCGCGGGGCGGGGGCGCGCCGGCCGCGGGGTGGCGTTTGGTTTTCATTTTACTCGTTTAAGTCGAGACCGAGGAGGAGCGAGTGGAGCCTGACCCCCTCGCGCGCTTTCGCCTCGACTTCTGCGCGCGCCCCAACGCCGCCCAGTCAGCGAGCCCGGCGCTGGCCGCCCGCGCGCTGCGGTCTCCGGCCCGAAAGCCCCGGGCGCGGAGGCTGAGCCGCGAGCCGCCGAGGGCGCCACCGCGGGCCAGGGTCGCTCGGGAGCGCAGGCCGAGGGCCCGGCCGGCCGCTCCGGCACCTCGCTTCGAAGACTCCACGGAGCATTCTCCTCGCTACCCCCGAGCGAAAACCCAGGAGCCCGCCAAAGGGCAGCACGCCCTTCTCGCCGCGCCCCCTCGCCGGGGCCTCCCGGAGAGCCTCGTCCCCAGCTGCGGCCGCTGCGCCCGGCCGGGGCGTCCGCCCTGGAGGAGCCGGCCGCGGGAGGGCGGACGCGCAGCGAGGGGGCGGCCCAGGGCCTCGTGAGCCGGGAGGGCGGAGCGGCGCGGCCGGGAGCGAGAGCGCGCCCTCGGGGCGCACAGCGCGGCAGCCGCAGCCCGAGGCGATGCTCGGGCGACTGGGAGCCGCCGGCCGCAGGAGGCCCTAGGCGGGCCCGGGCTTGGCTCCCCAGTCCCAGCGACCCTGCGCTCGGACTCGCCGGACGGACGCGATGGCCTCGGAAGTGGTGTGCGGGCTCGTCTTCAGGCTGCTGCTCCCGGTCTGCCTGGCAGTGGGTGAGTGCTGGGCGCTCTCGGAGGCTCCGGGGGGCGGGCGACGGAGCGAACCCGAACCGCTTGCTCCGGGTTCGGGGAGCCTGCACGGCGGTCGGAGTGCCACAGCCGGGAAGGAGCACTTCCCGCGCTAGGGCGCGCGAGCCGGGTCTGTATGAGCGGGGTCTGAGCCGTCCAGCTGCGGAGTCCAGTCCGGGAGGACCGCTCGGCCTGTGCCGGAGATGGACTGAGTTTTGTAACACATGGGTGCTTTTGTGGAGTGCGGACTCGTGCACAAAAGATGCGAATCCGCCTGTAAGGTAGCTGCAGAGCCCTTCCTAGGACTGGAGGAGACCTCTCCCGCCGTCCCTGGACGCAGCGCATCCAGGCGGTCCCTCGGCCACCGCTGTCCCTTCCCGTATCCAGTCCCCGCGAGGAAGAAGGACTCGGGTCGCACAGGGACTCGAGGCCCCTTAAGTTGCTGACTTTTACTGACACGAAAGCCCCCGCCACAGAAGGGCTGGATGAGGAGGCTGCGGCCGCGGAGACCCAGCCCCGCGCTCGCGGTCCAGGCGGAACTGTAGCGACGCCGAGACTCCGAGGTTGTAGCGAGGCCGCGGGGGAACCTCCTCGACTCCTAGCAAGGGTCTCACTGTTCCTCCGCGGCCGGCAGGGCGTGCAGAGCCACCGGCCATCAGGTCTAAAGACATCGGCCAAGCGCGGGCGTGGACGGCCCAGTTCCTCTCCTAGTAGGGGAGCCACACTGAACCCTACTGCCCAGGGGACTGTGGACGCCTAGCCCTCCCCCGTTCCCACCGGAGCTCGAAAAGATCACGTGTCTTGAACAAGTAGCAACTGCCTTAAGAAAGAGTCGGACCTGCGCCGAAAAAACCACCTTTGTCTGGGGCGGCCCAGGGCCTCGTGAGCCGGGAGGGCGGAGCGGCGCGGCCGGGAGCGAGAGCGCGCCCTCGGGGCGCACAGCGCGGCAGCCGCAGCCCGAGGCGATGCTCGGGCGACTGGGAGCCGCCGGCCGCAGGAGGCCCTAGGCGGGCCCGGGCTTGGCTCCCCAGTCCCAGCGACCCTGCGCTCGGACTCGCCGGACGGACGCGATGGCCTCGGAAGTGGTGTGCGGGCTCGTCTTCAGGCTGCTGCTCCCGGTCTGCCTGGCAGTGGGTGAGTGCTGGGCGCTCTCGGAGGCTCCGGGGGGCGGGCGACGGAGCGAACCCGAACCGCTTGCTCCGGGTTCGGGGAGCCTGCACGGCGGTCGGAGTGCCACAGCCGGGAAGGAGCACTTCCCGCGCTAGGGCGCGCGAGCCGGGTCTGTATGAGCGGGGTCTGAGCCGTCCAGCTGCGGAGTCCAGTCCGGGAGGACCGCTCGGCCTGTGCCGGAGATGGACTGAGTTTTGTAACACATGGGTGCTTTTGTGGAGTGCGGACTCGTGCACAAAAGATGCGAATCCGCCTGTAAGGTAGCTGCAGAGCCCTTCCTAGGACTGGAGGAGACCTCTCCCGCCGTCCCTGGACGCAGCGCATCCAGGCGGTCCCTCGGCCACCGCTGTCCCTTCCCGTATCCAGTCCCCGCGAGGAAGAAGGACTCGGGTCGCACAGGGACTCGAGGCCCCTTAAGTTGCTGACTTTTACTGACACGAAAGCCCCCGCCACAGAAGGGCTGGATGAGGAGGCTGCGGCCGCGGAGACCCAGCCCCGCGCTCGCGGTCCAGGCGGAACTGTAGCGACGCCGAGACTCCGAGGTTGTAGCGAGGCCGCGGGGGAACCTCCTCGACTCCTAGCAAGGGTCTCACTGTTCCTCCGCGGCCGGCAGGGCGTGCAGAGCCACCGGCCATCAGGTCTAAAGACATCGGCCAAGCGCGGGCGTGGACGGCCCAGTTCCTCTCCTAGTAGGGGAGCCACACTGAACCCTACTGCCCAGGGGACTGTGGACGCCTAGCCCTCCCCCGTTCCCACCGGAGCTCGAAAAGATCACGTGTCTTGAACAAGTAGCAACTGCCTTAAGAAAGAGTCGGACCTGCGCCGAAAAAACCACCTTTGTCTTTGGCCAGAGGTGGGGGACTGACGATCACCCCTGTGCTAAGTGGGGACGTACGAGAGGGGGCTCTGGAGGGCTTCCTGAGGGCTGATCCCAGCTCCTGGGGGATTATGTAGTCGGGTATTTAAAAGTGAGAAACCTCCGCGGAAAACCGAGAAGCCTCCCTGGGAGGCGAGAGGCCTCGTGCCTGGGCAGGGGGAGGGCCCGGCGCCGAGGCGGCCGCGGCCTCTTGGGCGCGGAGTTTCGAGGCAGGACCCTTCTGGGTCATCTGTGTCCTGAGCGTTGCTCTGCAGGGCAGGATGTGGCTCCCACGAAACCCCTATGGGCCTGTGTCCCCGCCAGGTTGCTCGAGTTTGAGAATAAAGTCTTTGGGAAATTGATCCGGGAAACAGAGCGGCCGGTTCGCAGGCCGCGTCCTGTCTGGGGACCGCGTGTATCCGCAGCGCTTGACACCGCGCCCGGGTTAACCGGGGGCTTTTCGCGTGGGACCGATTCGTGGGCATCACTAGGAGGGGAAGGGCTCACATTAGCCTCCGCCATCCCTCCAGCCCCACCTCCCTTCCTGCCCCCAGTCTCCCGGGGGGCGGTCGGACTGCAGCGACCGCCAGTGATGGCGGGGACCTCGTGCTGAGCCCCTGAAGGTCCGCGGCCGCCGGGGTGAGGGCCGCCACATTCCGACTCATCTTGGGCCCTTCCGCAGGAGCTCTGAGCTCCGGAGGGCCAGGAGCTTCGCCCTTCAGCTCGGGCGCCAAAGGCTCCCCGGGGCGCCTGGAGGAGAGGGGATCGTGGTCGTGCGGTTGGAATCCCGCCGTCGTCCGGCCGCTTTGTTCCTCTCCGGCTTCCTACCGAGATGTGGTCGCCACCCGGGGCGCACTGGGGCGTAGCCAGGCCCGATCCGGGCTGGGACGCGCCTGTGCGCCCGGGGCGCCTCCCGCTGGGGGGCCCGGGTAGAGGAGGCCCGCGCCGCCCGCCCCGTTCCCACCGGAGCTCGAAAAGATCACGTGTCTTGAACAAGTAGCAACTGCCTTAAGAAAGAGTCGGACCTGCGCCGAAAAAACCACCTTTGTCTTTGGCCAGAGGTGGGGGACTGACGATCACCCCTGTGCTAAGTGGGGACGTACGAGAGGGGGCTCTGGAGGGCTTCCTGAGGGCTGATCCCAGCTCCTGGGGGATTATGTAGTCGGGTATTTAAAAGTGAGAAACCTCCGCGGAAAACCGAGAAGCCTCCCTGGGAGGCGAGAGGCCTCGTGCCTGGGCAGGGGGAGGGCCCGGCGCCGAGGCGGCCGCGGCCTCTTGGGCGCGGAGTTTCGAGGCAGGACCCTTCTGGGTCATCTGTGTCCTGAGCGTTGCTCTGCAGGGCAGGATGTGGCTCCCACGAAACCCCTATGGGCCTGTGTCCCCGCCAGGTTGCTCGAGTTTGAGAATAAAGTCTTTGGGAAATTGATCCGGGAAACAGAGCGGCCGGTTCGCAGGCCGCGTCCTGTCTGGGGACCGCGTGTATCCGCAGCGCTTGACACCGCGCCCGGGTTAACCGGGGGCTTTTCGCGTGGGACCGATTCGTGGGCATCACTAGGAGGGGAAGGGCTCACATTAGCCTCCGCCATCCCTCCAGCCCCACCTCCCTTCCTGCCCCCAGTCTCCCGGGGGGCGGTCGGACTGCAGCGACCGCCAGTGATGGCGGGGACCTCGTGCTGAGCCCCTGAAGGTCCGCGGCCGCCGGGGTGAGGGCCGCCACATTCCGACTCATCTTGGGCCCTTCCGCAGGAGCTCTGAGCTCCGGAGGGCCAGGAGCTTCGCCCTTCAGCTCGGGCGCCAAAGGCTCCCCGGGGCGCCTGGAGGAGAGGGGATCGTGGTCGTGCGGTTGGAATCCCGCCGTCGTCCGGCCGCTTTGTTCCTCTCCGGCTTCCTACCCGAGATGTGGTCGCCACCCGGGGCGCACTGGGGCATAGCCAGGCCCGATCCGGGCTGGGACGCGCCTGTGCGCCCGTGGGGCGCCCTCCCGCCGGAACCTTCCCGGCGGGAGAGCGGCGTCCGGGGTAGAGGAGGCCCGCGCCGCCCGCCAGCCAGCATCCGGGCTCCAGCCTGGCCTCCCTCCCTTTCCAGCTCAGCCCTCCCTCCCTTTCCAGCTCAGCCCTCTGGCTTCTCTCTGTCTTCTGGGTGCAGGGAAGCGAGCCTGGGGGTGTGTGAGTGTGTGTGTGGAGGGGTGCGCGTGCAGGGTGGGTCCATGTCATCTGTTATCTCCCTTGCTCCCTCTCCGCAGGGGAGGAAAGGCAGACCGCTTCCGACGGCTAATGCGCGCCTTCGAGTCTTGGCACTTTAATTGCAGAAGGAAAGGCGGCTGGATGGGTGTCGTCCGAAATGGGCATTCAGTTCTCTTCTACAGGAAATGGATGTTGTCAAGGTTATTGGAGGGTTTTCAGGCCCGCCCGCTCCCAAGGTGCTACTAAATCAAATATTCAGATTTCCCTAATATCCTGGGCATGGAGAGTGCGGTGATCCGCTTGCCATTAGAATCGATTTTTACATTTTAGTCGTCTATTTTTATATCTGGCCGACGGAGCCTTCAAAGCCAAGCCTCTGCAGAAGCTCATGCGTTTCTCTTTAACCCACCTCTCCTACATCGATGTTGAAATGTTTATGCAGGTGGATGCCCCTTAAGGATACCTCTTCCCCTAAGGATGGATGCTAAGCATTGACTGCCATTATGTTTAGTCTGATGCTTCTTTCTTTACCTGTGAAAGTAATTTACAGAGAAGTAACAAGTGAACTCAGGCCTCTTTCATGCAGGTATTAGGTGACTCTTGAGTGTTTAAAGCAGAACAAAACCATAATGTAATATAATATGGTATAATATGATATAATGTATAATAAGATGTCATATGTTGTGTATCATCCAAAGAAGACCTCCAGTGACAGGCTTTCCTCCATCAGTGGCAACTGAAAACGCCAAAGCCCTCCAGAATCGTCTGTTTGAGTAGTCATCCTGCTTATTTTTCTTCAACTTATACATGAAGGGAACCTAGACAGACCTTTCATAATATTGTGCAATCTTTAATAATTATAATATTTGATCACTGTTGAGCACTTTAGAAATATGTTTACATTTGGTTTCTTTTAGCCTGATTCTATGGTCCCACCCAATTTTAAGTCTATGCTTTGAGTCCACTCCAGGGTTGGACACCGGCTGGCTTACTTTGTTCACATGCTGCTGACTGCTCATTCCGTCTCGCCTGCTGTTGCCTGACGTCTCCTGATGTCTCTCCTGGAAGAGCTGACTTAGGGTTATTTTGGGGGCAGGAAAAGGGAGACTAGCTTAAACAGAACAGATTGACCCAAAAGGCACAGAGGCTCCGGGCACCAGGAGCTTATGCTGCCCCCGAATGAAGTGACCAGAGCCACATGGGAGACCGCGTAGTCATGAAAAGAATCAGCCAACCAGCTGGTGCTCTGTGGGCAAGGCACCCTTGGATAGTGTCACAAATCCAGCGAGAATCTCCAGATTTCCTTTAGAGACAGTTGGGGTAGAGTGAGCAAAACCATCAAGTCCCTTCTAGAATATGTAAGAGGCGGGCGTAGCTGCTCTGACCTCCTCTCTGTCGCCTAAACGTTTCCCTGCAGCCCGTGCCGCTTTGCAGCTACCCTCGCCCACACTCCACGAGTCACCAGTGAAGCTGGGCACAGCCTCCCGCCTCCTGCCTCTGCTGTGACCTTTAGACGGAGGCGGTCTCGGCCGATGCAGGCTGCCCTGGCCTCTTGAAATGGAAATAGCTTTCTTTTCCCATCACGGCTTCTGAGGCTTAGACAGGTAGACCCTATTTATTACTTTCAGGAACGACAAGAGTGCCAGGGAAAAGGATTAGGAGTGTGTAGCTTAAGCCTAAAATAAGATTTTTCATAACCATAGGCAGGCAAGAGAATTTTGTTACCCGGGCAGTGAAAGCTGGAGCCATGTGTCCACCCCATAGATTGTCACTGGTCTGTCCCATCAGAGGTAATTTTGGGGAGAAGGGTTTGGTGACTCTGTTCAGATCCCACCTCGGATCATGGAGCTGATCTGGCTTGTTTGTTTCGGTCTTCTTTGCACACGCTGGATATAGCTTCCCTGAGTGGTTGTGAGAGAGTGTTCTCTGCACACTTAAGTAATGCCTGACACGCTGCAGGTGCTCCGAGGAATCTTATAATAAAAATAATATTTGATCACTGTTGAGCACTTTAGAAATATGTTTACATTTGGTTTCTTTTAGCCTGATTCTATGGTCCCACCCAATTTTAAGTCTATGCTTTGAGTCCACTCCAGGGTTGGACACCGGCTGGCTTACTTTGTTCACATGCTGCTGACTGCTCATTCCGTCTCGCCTGCTGTTGCCTGACGTCTCCTGATGTCTCTCCTGGAAGAGCTGACTTAGGGTTATTTTGGGGGCAGGAAAAGGGAGACTAGCTTAAACAGAACAGATTGACCCAAAAGGCACAGAGGCTCCGGGCACCAGGAGCTTATGCTGCCCCCGAATGAAGTGACCAGAGCCACATGGGAGACCGCGTAGTCATGAAAAGAATCAGCCAACCAGCTGGTGCTCTGTGGGCAAGGCACCCTTGGATAGTGTCACAAATCCAGCGAGAATCTCCAGATTTCCTTTAGAGACAGTTGGGGTAGAGTGAGCAAAACCATCAAGTCCCTTCTAGAATATGTAAGAGGCGGGCGTAGCTGCTCTGACCTCCTCTCTGTCGCCTAAACGTTTCCCTGCAGCCCGTGCCGCTTTGCAGCTACCCTCGCCCACACTCCACGAGTCACCAGTGAAGCTGGGCACAGCCTCCCGCCTCCTGCCTCTGCTGTGACCTTTAGACGGAGGCGGTCTCGGCCGATGCAGGCTGCCCTGGCCTCTTGAAATGGAAATAGCTTTCTTTTCCCATCACGGCTTCTGAGGCTTAGACAGGTAGACCCTATTTATTACTTTCAGGAACGACAAGAGTGCCAGGGAAAAGGATTAGGAGTGTGTAGCTTAAGCCTAAAATAAGATTTTTCATAACCATAGGCAGGCAAGAGAATTTTGTTACCCGGGCAGTGAAAGCTGGAGCCATGTGTCCACCCCATAGATTGTCACTGGTCTGTCCCATCAGAGGTAATTTTGGGGAGAAGGGTTTGGTGACTCTGTTCAGATCCCACCTCGGATCATGGAGCTGATCTGGCTTGTTTGTTTCGGTCTTCTTTGCACACGCTGGATATAGCTTCCCTGAGTGGTTGTGAGAGAGTGTTCTCTGCACACTTAAGTAATGCCTGACACGCTGCAGGTGCTCCGAGGGAGGGGTTCTGACTGCATTGTCGGGCAGAAGGGCCTGAGGTCAGTCGTCCAGGAGTTAACAGACAGGTCGGTGGCCACGGGATTCACAGCCACCTGAGCTGAGCAGACGGGATTCATCTGAATACACTTTGGTACCAAAGTCTAGAGCCAGATTAATCCATTGGAAGTTGGCTTGCGTGTGGCAGGACGGTTTTTAATGGTCAGGACTTCCCTGTCAGTTTTGCTCCATATTCTGCATATCTGCATCACATTCTGATTAAATAATAGATGACAGTGCTTACTTTTGGCTTCCTGATGTTATATGACCATTTTCATAGCCTTTAATGTGATCTTATTTTTTTCCTTTATCCATGTTTACATGGACATTTCCCTTTTAGATCCTATGTAACTACCAGTTACTTGTTTATGAGGTTGCATAGGAACAGCATAAAGAATATATTTTCCCCATAAATGTCCAGGGGACCTTGGAGTAGTGTAAGTGTAGCCAGATATTTAGTAAGAGTCCTTGACTGAAGAACCGTATGATGAAATAATGGATGGAACATAAAACATTGTATTTTGTAAGATTTGCAGATTCCAACAGTTATTTTGAGGAGATGCAATCAGGTCAACAAAATAAAACAAATATCTGATTGACTGGATGCTAAACACAAGGCTGTACCAGAAAACACTTAAAAATTTTGGCGATATTTTAGCTAAATGATAAACTTAGAGGAAGCTTGTCATGGTTGCCCGCTGCTCACTGGCCTTTTAGACCTATCTGGATGCAGTAGGATCAAGAAAAGGAGGAGGCACGAGCTAAATATCTGTGTAATTTCATAATTTTGAACTGGCCAGTAATTATCTAATGGGAATTTAAGAATGATAACATAAAATTTGAATTTTTCCTATTTATTGGTAGATTAAACAAAAACTTAGTATACTAGCAACTTAAAAATGTTTTTCTAGGCTCCTACAGAACTGGCTGTTCAGTTTTTCCCACCTCGGATCATGGAGCTGATCTGGCTTGTTTGTTTCGGTCTTCTTTGCACACGCTGGATATAGCTTCCTGAGTGGTTGTGAGAGTGTTCTCTGCACACTTAAGTAATGCCTGACACGCTGCAGGTGCTCCGAGGGAGGGGTTCTGACTGCATTGTCGGGCAGAAGGGCCTGAGGTCAGTCGTCCAGGAGTTAACAGACAGGTCGGTGGCCACGGGATTCACAGCCACCTGAGCTGAGCAGACGGGATTCATCTGAATACACTTTGGTACCAAAGTCTAGAGCCAGATTAATCCATTGGAAGTTGGCTTGCGTGTGGCAGGACGGTTTTTAATGGTCAGGACTTCCCTGTCAGTTTTGCTCCATATTCTGCATATCTGCATCACATTCTGATTAAATAATAGATGACAGTGCTTACTTTTGGCTTCCTGATGTTATATGACCATTTTCATAGCCTTTAATGTGATCTTATTTTTTTCCTTTATCCATGTTTACATGGACATTTCCCTTTTAGATCCTATGTAACTACCAGTTACTTGTTTATGAGGTTGCATAGGAACAGCATAAAGAATATATTTTCCCCATAAATGTCCAGGGGACCTTGGAGTAGTGTAAGTGTAGCCAGATATTTAGTAAGAGTCCTTGACTGAAGAACCGTATGATGAAATAATGGATGGAACATAAAACATTGTATTTTGTAAGATTTGCAGATTCCAACAGTTATTTTGAGGAGATGCAATCAGGTCAACAAAATAAAACAAATATCTGATTGACTGGATGCTAAACACAAGGCTGTACCAGAAAACACTTAAAAATTTTGGCGATATTTTAGCTAAATGATAAACTTAGAGGAAGCTTGTCATGGTTGCCCGCTGCTCACTGGCCTTTTAGACCTATCTGGATGCAGTAGGATCAAGAAAAGGAGGAGGCACGAGCTAAATATCTGTGTAATTTCATAATTTTTGAACTGGCCAGTAATTATCTAATGGGAATTTAAGAATGATAACATAAAATTTGAATTTTTCCTATTTATTGGTAGATTAAACAAAAACTTAGTATACTACCAACTTAAAAATGTTTTTCTAGGCTCCTACAGAATATGCAGTGTTTGCCTCCTTTCATCCTATGGGATGGTGCTGTTTCCTGATTCATAGCCTGCTGTTTCCAGATTCTTCCTTTCGGTTCTGCTAGTGGGCACACTTTTGCATTAAGCTACGATAGTATGGGGGACATTTCAACCTTTTTCTATATGAGTTTCAAGTTTTCCACACTTTTCATTAAAAAGAATAAACTTGGCGTATCGTGTGGTTAGGCCTGGTGTTCTGTGGCGACTTCCCTAATCATGGGAGGGTAGGAGGGGATGTTTTGGGGAGATACTTACTCTGTGACCCAAACTCAGAGAATTCTCCCTCCTGAACTGCATCATCCCCCAATTAGACTTGGCTCCCTCAGTGCCAGGCCTCCCCCTGCAGGCACTGCCCTGGGCTTGGCGCAGGCTTGCCTCCACCGGTGACCCTGTGCATTTCCGATGAGACGGTGGGTACCGTCGCTGGCAGCTTCAGTGCTGTCTAGATCACGCACTGCGTCCACAGATATCCACCTAGGTTTGTCTTTGCCCTTCACCCTGGCCCCCGGAAGCACTGCCTGCGTTCACATCCTGTGTGCCCTGCAGTGGTGGGCGGCCTCAGGTCTCTGTCTTGGACCCTTGGGCTCTGTGCATCCCTCGCACGTGCTGAGCCACATGCCTTCCACTGCTGGAAGCCCCTCCCCGCTGAGTACAGCGGTCCAAAGAGCTTGGGCTTTCCTGCTGTCCATCACAGCTCAACCTCAGAAGAGTGGGTCAGCCAACCCCTGTGGCCACGCCCACCTCCCCACGGGGCGTGGCCTCGGTCCAGCAGGTGCTCAGGCTCTGCCTGGAGCTGAGAGGTGCTTTCTTTAGGTGTCAGATAGCCCTTTCAGCCCTCTGAGGAGACACGTGCCCTGGTCAGAGTAGCCTCAAGGTCATGAGGCTGAGATGAATGAACGTTCTTCCCCTCACGTGACCAGCGGGAAGCTGTGCGCAGCCTCGCTGTGCTGGGGGCGTGGTGGTCCAGGGTGGCCAGAGCACTGCGCTCTCCCGCAGGAGTTGCATCCATTCCTGGGGCTCAAGTTGCTGTTCCCACGTCCACGTCCCCCTGGAGGACGGAGGGAGGGCGCACAGAGGGACAGCTTCCGCGCCTCCCGGGACACAACCTGCTCACTGCTGCTCACACCCCATTAGCCCAAGCTTGGTGATGCCATTCACCTCCGACTGCACAGGGCCCTGGGGACTGTTGTCTTCATTTCGGTTGGTCGTGAGCTCGACTGAACGTCGGGGAAGGGGTTCTGCCGGAGGGGTGACAGGGAGAGAAGGGGGTTCAGGTCAACATCTCAACCTTGGCTTCTTGCAGCTGAGGCTTAGGTGCCGGCAGACCCTGCGGATCTGTTTACACCGCGCTGCACCCTCCGCGACCAGACTCAGCTCCTGAGCTCCAGATGTGAGGGCAGACGGTGACCCGGAGGAGCGACTCTGCCCTCTGGAGGAGCACCCCGGGCTCCCCAGTGTCTGTGGACGGGAGGCTGTATGGGGGGCCGGGGGTGTGGGGTGCCTGGAGGAAACGCAGAGCTGGCTCTGGCCCAGCTGTGGGAGGTGGAGCCTCCCAGCAGCCTCTCTGGATTCTAGACCTGAGGAAAGCCCCTGAGCAGCTCCCCTCAGAGAAGCCCACCTTTAAGAGGAAACGCTATGCTTCTGCTCACGTCCCACCACATTTCATTGAGCCACAAGCCCTTTCATTTAGAGTGTGGATATTTGTGCAAAAATGAGATGACAGTCATCCTTTGTGTGAGTTGTTGAAACAGCTTGTACCCTTCTCTCACCTAACTGGGGTGGGATGGGCCTCTTGGCTGAATGGGACGGACAGGGTGAGGTGTGGACGGCCAGTACAGAGTGTGGATGTGGGCTGAGACACTAGGGCTATTTTTAAGAGACCAGAATCCCCCTGGGCGTTTGGGGGCTTACATGGAAGAGCTGTGGTCTCAGAAGCCCCACATTTTCCCTGAGCTTGCTCCTTATGCTGGAAGGAACACCACAACTCTTTCTCTTCCTCCTTCTTTTATCTGGAGTGTGTGGTTTCTGACATCTAAGGGGAAATGCCCCCGTTGGAAAGCAGTGTTTAGATACCGTTCTTGACCGGTCATGCTAGCTGTGTGATATTGATCAAGATACCTAACCTCTCTGTTCTCCAGTGATTTCCCTTATAAACCAAGTTGTTAGTCCTAGTACCCACCTCAAAGTGCTGCTGACAGAGCTTTGTGAAACTCTGCCCCCTTACGGCAGAGTCGAGCTCGTGGTAAATATCTAAAAAAACATAGGTCTCCTTTGAGTTGGAGACTCAGAAGTTAGGTGCTATGATTGTCTGAGGTGCGTCTGAGGACCTGCTCCTTCATTGCAGTTGCAGTCAACATCCAGGGAAGCTACAGAACAAGGCCTGATAGGAGGAATGTCTGGGTGCCCCCCAGGTCGGATAGGCTGTGGGGGACTCTGTGCCGTTGCTCATTGTTACCTTTGGATCAGTGCGACAGCTCTCCTTTAATCCTCCTTCCTAGGCTGAACCGTCTCTGTGTTCACCTGGCGCTGGCGTCATAGAATCACAGAGCATGTGACCTCTCTCTTCCGTTGCACGTGCTGTAAGTTCAGGGATCCTGTGTGATCCTTCGTGACAGCTCCAGCACTGGACCTGCTTCCTTCCTGACACACACAGGATACTGCACAGATATTTGTAGGTTTTGAACGGCCAAGATTGTGTCCCAACAATACCCTTCAGCTGCCCAGCCAGGGCTCTGACCCACAATGAACACCAGAGAAATACTGCCGATTGATTGATGACCAAATTACGAGGCTAAGTTTTTCCTGAATATCCCAGAAACCTGGAAAAAGAGCTAAGTCTAGCCTCTTCAGCTCTGTCCTTTTTACATCTTTGTACAATTCAGCATGGTCCAAGCTGTATGCTCTGCCACCCTCCTAAATGTGAATTTCCTCAGGAGGACAATTAATGCCTTTTACTTGCTGTACAGTGAATAGAGAAAGCAAACCCACTTGACGATGGTAGAGCTTGCCTGAAGCATCATCCTGGAAGTGCATATTATTTTTTGAGATGTTTTTAGCTCTCCCGGAACCACACCCATTGATCTGTTTCCCGTGTGGTTTCTGACATCTAAGGGGAAATGCCCCCGTTGGAAAGCAGTGTTTAGATACCGTTCTTGACCGGTCATGCTAGCTGTGTGATATTGATCAAGATACCTAACCTCTCTGTTCTCCAGTGATTTCCCTTATAAACCAAGTTGTTAGTCCTAGTACCCACCTCAAAGTGCTGCTGACAGAGCTTTGTGAAACTCTGCCCCCTTACGGCAGAGTCGAGCTCGTGGTAAATATCTAAAAAAACATAGGTCTCCTTTGAGTTGGAGACTCAGAAGTTAGGTGCTATGATTGTCTGAGGTGCGTCTGAGGACCTGCTCCTTCATTGCAGTTGCAGTCAACATCCAGGGAAGCTACAGAACAAGGCCTGATAGGAGGAATGTCTGGGTGCCCCCCAGGTCGGATAGGCTGTGGGGGACTCTGTGCCGTTGCTCATTGTTACCTTTGGATCAGTGCGACAGCTCTCCTTTAATCCTCCTTCCTAGGCTGAACCGTCTCTGTGTTCACCTGGCGCTGGCGTCATAGAATCACAGAGCATGTGACCTCTCTCTTCCGTTGCACGTGCTGTAAGTTCAGGGATCCTGTGTGATCCTTCGTGACAGCTCCAGCACTGGACCTGCTTCCTTCCTGACACACACAGGATACTGCACAGATATTTGTAGGTTTTGAACGGCCAAGATTGTGTCCCAACAATACCCTTCAGCTGCCCAGCCAGGGCTCTGACCCACAATGAACACCAGAGAAATACTGCCGATTGATTGATGACCAAATTACGCAGGCTAAGTTTTTTCCCTGAATATCCCAGAAACCTGGAAAAAAAAGAGCTAAGTCTAGCATCTTCAGCTCTGACTTTTTTACATCTTTGTAAAATTCATCATGGTCCAATCTGAATGCTCTGCCACCCTCCTAAATGTGAATTTCCTCAGGAGGACAATTAATGCCTTTTACTTGCTGTACAGTGAATAGAGAAAGCAAACCCACTTGACGATGGTAGAGCTTGCCTGAAGCATCATCCTGGAAGTGCATATTATTTTTTAAGATGTTTTTAGCTCTCCCGGAACCACACCCATTGATCTGTTTCCCGTGTGGTTGAATCCCCTAAATCAGCAGTTTCGGCTACAGGTGCAGGAGAGGAGGAGGGATGGAGAACCTCAGGAAGCTGAGAAATTGGGAGCAGGGCGCCGTGTGAAAGACTCAGGCAAAACAATGCACCCAGTCTGAAGTTTTATCAGTGATTCATCCTTAAGAAACAATCTTACAATAAAGTAAGGGAATGTAAGCCATCCCTCATACCTCTTATTCTGCCGCTTGATGGTATTTTTTTCTTTTTACATTATTTCTTTTATGAACTATTCCAGCATTGTTTGGCGTTTGAACCAGATCCAAAGGTTGGGTGCAATTGATCAAGTCTTACTATTTTGTCTGATGTTCTAATGCTATCTGGAAGAGTTTGTTCCCATCTGAGGCCAGCTGGAAATGAACGATGCTACCATACTTTGGGGTTCTCCCTCCAGGCACATCCATTGTGCAGTGAAATGAAAAGGGAGCAGGTGTGGAAGAGGACATGCCTTGGACAATGCCTAACCCCAGAACTGCTAGAGGGTGGGTTGAGCAGTAGTGAAGATTGTGCGTTGGGGACCAGAGGGCTTGGGTTCACCTATGGCTGGGCCATATGGCTAAGCCTTGCCTCCTTGTGCCCATTTGTAGTGATGATACTGCCCGGAGAAATAATTTGCACAAGTAGAATGAGTAGATGATGGGCTTACAGAGGTAAAGAAAAACGTCAGTTTGGTGAAATGTGTGAAGAAGTTTATGGGGATTGAAGGAAATATATAAATTACTACGTGTGTGTTGACAACATAAACGTCCAGCCGTGCAGCTAGGAAATAAAAAGAAGGCTTAGTGCTCTGAGTCAGAGGAGGCGAGGTGAGCCACTGCTCTCTGAAGGCCTTTGAATGCAGCCTCTGTGCCCATTGGCAGTGGAGCATGGGATGGACATGGCTCCTGGTGGAGTTCAGCCTCTTGGAAGCAGAGGCACTGAGCACGCTCACGGGGGCCCTCCTCGTGAGGACTGGCACCAAGAGTGAGCCCATCAATCCTGGAAGTGCATATTATTTTTAAGATGTTTTTAGCTCTCCCGGAACCACACCCATTGATCTGTTTCCCGTGTGGTTGAATCCCCTAAATCAGCAGTTTCGGCTACAGGTGCAGGAGAGGAGGAGGGATGGAGAACCTCAGGAAGCTGAGAAATTGGGAGCAGGGCGCCGTGTGAAAGACTCAGGCAAAACAATGCACCCAGTCTGAAGTTTTATCAGTGATTCATCCTTAAGAAACAATCTTACAATAAAGTAAGGGAATGTAAGCCATCCCTCATACCTCTTATTCTGCCGCTTGATGGTATTTTTTTCTTTTTACATTATTTCTTTTATGAACTATTCCAGCATTGTTTGGCGTTTGAACCAGATCCAAAGGTTGGGTGCAATTGATCAAGTCTTACTATTTTGTCTGATGTTCTAATGCTATCTGGAAGAGTTTGTTCCCATCTGAGGCCAGCTGGAAATGAACGATGCTACCATACTTTGGGGTTCTCCCTCCAGGCACATCCATTGTGCAGTGAAATGAAAAGGGAGCAGGTGTGGAAGAGGACATGCCTTGGACAATGCCTAACCCCAGAACTGCTAGAGGGTGGGTTGAGCAGTAGTGAAGATTGTGCGTTGGGGACCAGAGGGCTTGGGTTCACCTATGGCTGGGCCATATGGCTAAGCCTTGCCTCCTTGTGCCCATTTGTAGTGATGATACTGCCCGGAGAAATAATTTGCACAAGTAGAATGAGTAGATGATGGGCTTACAGAGGTAAAGAAAAACGTCAGTTTGGTGAAATGTGTGAAGAAGTTTATGGGGATTGAAGGAAATATATAAATTACTACGTGTGTGTTGACAACATAAACGTCCAGCCGTGCAGCTAGGAAATAAAAAGAAGGCTTAGTGCTCTGAGTCAGAGGAGGCGAGGTGAGCCACTGCTCTCTGAAGGCCTTTGAATGCAGCCTCTGTGCCCATTGGCAGTGGAGCATGGGATGGACATGGCTCCCTGGTGGAGTTCAGCCTCTTGGAAGCAGAGGCACTGACGTCACGTCCCTCCTGAGCCTGGTGGTGCTCCTCCTCGTGAGGACTGGCACCCGAAGAGTGAGCCCATCAATCCTGCAGGCTCTTCCCATCAGCCTTTCTGAAGTCTTAGTTGGCTCTTTGAAGTCAATGCCACGTTTGGATCCTGTGGACAGATACCCAAAGGCAAACATTCTGTCAAGAGACTTGACTCTTAGACATTGGAAACAATTTTAGGACTTAGTGATGTGGGTGATGAGTAAGATGTAGGGGAAGCGTTGTAAACAAAACTTGCATTGATGGAGGATTCCCGGGGACTCATATGTGTGCTGAGGGACCAATCAGACAGGTCATCCATGTTGCCTTCACAGATTACATTGCGAGCCCTTGGACTGGCGGGGTGTTTTATGGTCCCTTAGATGATAATGCCAGCTTCCCCTCTAAGTGCTCACTATGATCATGACTCATCTACCACCACCCAGGTGGAGCCTTTAGGTCCCCTCAGCTGACCGACATCTGTTTCCTCCTCAGTTGTAAAGGTTTTCCCATCTGAACATCTCATTTGGAATTGACCAAACCTTTAAATATAGGTATCCTGTTCTACTTTCACACAGAAAATAATTCTTGAGTCAGGACCACGGGGTTGGGAAGGAAGTCTGCAAGTTTTATCCATTCACATCCAAGGAACAAGTCAAGTGTTACAGAGGTGTTTTTGATAGGGACAGAATAGAATAATTAGGAAGTTGTAAAGTCCTAGTAGGGGACTGTAGGTGGAAAGGTAAAACCTGGGAAAAGTTGGGAGGCCAGTAAGTTAACGGTAACTCAAGAAAGCTGCTCTTTATTCAACAAAGCAGGAAGAGCCGGGGAAGGAGGAGCTAATGATGTATGCCTTGTGTCTGCATCTGCATCTACTTGAGGAAGGTGGTCTTCTATCCTCCTATATATATGTTGCTGCCCCACCCAAAGGAGGAGGAGCAGAGCTTTCCCGCCTGCCCGCTTGCACCTTTTTCAAGCGCCCTATACTAACAGATCCTCTTCTTGCCTACTCATTGCCTCTTCCTGAATTCCTTCGGCATTGACGCACAAAGAACCTGAACCTCAGTGGGTCCAGACGTTGGGTGAGTGATGGATTAAGTCCCAGCCACTTGGGTTCAAGTCCCAGACAGGGTTTTTGGCTGGGATTGAGTCCTGACTACGTGGGTTCAAGTCCCAAGCAGGGTTTTGACTGGGGTTAAGCCTCAGCTATGTGAGTTCAAGTCCCAAACAGGGTTTTGGTTTGGGTTGAGCCTCAGCCATGTGGGTTCAAGTCCCAAGCAGGGTTTTGGCTGGGTTCAAGTCCTAGTTGTGTGGGTTCAAGTCCCAAACAGGGTTTTGGCTGGAATTCAAGCTCCAGCCATGTGGGTTCAAGTCCCAAACAGGGTTTGGGCTGGAATTCAAGCTCCAGCCATGTGGGTTCAAGTCCCAAACAGGGTTTGATCTGGTCTGGGCCCTAGGTTTAGGTCTCAAATCGAGGTAGAACCCTTTCATTTTCACGCCTTCTGGACTTTGTACTCTGGAAATTTCTCCATGCAGTTTCCTCTAGTGTCTTTGGGGCTCACAGGAATGTGGCCCTCATGGGAGCCCCACACTCTTGGAAGTTTCTAGAATCAGACACCAAACAGGGCATGGAAGGCCCAATATTGAAGGTCATTCTTCAGTTTCAGAATTCCTTAAAAATCTGTTACTATAGACTTCTGAAGATAGCAGTGATTACACAGCTACTGTGTTTTTACAGGGCCTGTTGTAGTTTACTGTGTGTATTTTTCAGTGTGTGAACTTTCTTCTTTAGAGTAGTTCTAGGTTCTCAGCAGAGCTGAGCAGAGGTCTCCCATGTATCGCTGTTCCCCCTCTATCAGCCTCTAGCACTGAAGCTGTACATTTGTAGCAATTACTGGACCTACATTGACACATCATTATCACACGAGTCCATAGTTCACAGTAAGTCACATTGTAATAAACTGGAAATAATGTATTAATTGTTAGAATGATTCTCTATTGTTACTGTATGACATGGTTTTCTAGATAAACTGTACATATTTCCTTGTGTCTGCATCTGCATCTACTTGAGGAAGGTGGCCTCCTATATATATGTTGCTGCCCCACCCAAAGGAGGAGGAGCAGAGCTTTCCCGCCTGCCCGCTTGCACCTTTTTCAAGCGCCCTATACTAACAGATCCTCTTCTTGCCTACTCATTGCCTCTTCCTGAATTCCTTCGGCATTGACGCACAAAGAACCTGAACCTCAGTGGGTCCAGACGTTGGGTGAGTGATGGATTAAGTCCCAGCCACTTGGGTTCAAGTCCCAGACAGGGTTTTTGGCTGGGATTGAGTCCTGACTACGTGGGTTCAAGTCCCAAGTAGGGTTTTGACTGGGGTTAAGCCTTAGCCACGTGGATTCGAGTCCCAAGCAGGGTTTTGGCTGGGGTTGAGCCTCAGCCATGTGGGTTCAAGTCCCAAACAGGGTTTTGGCTGGGTTCAAGTCCTAGTTGTGTGGGTTCAAGTCCCAAACAGGGTTTTGGCTGGAATTCAAGCTCCAGCCATGTGGGTTCAAGTCCCAAACAGGGTTTGGGCTGGAATTCAAGCTCCAGCCATGTGGGTTCAAGTCCCAAACAGGGTTTGATCTGGTCTGGGCCCTAGGTTTAGGTCTCAAATCGAGGTAGAACCCTTTCATTTTCACGCCTTCTGGACTTTGTACTCTGGAAATTTCTCCATGCAGTTTCCTCTAGTGTCTTTGGGGCTCACAGGAATGTGGCCCTCATGGGAGCCCCACACTCTTGGAAGTTTCTAGAATCAGACACCAAACAGGGCATGGAAGGCCCAATATTGAAGGTCATTCTTCAGTTTCAGAATTCCTTAAAAATCTGTTACTATAGACTTCTGAAGATAGCAGTGATTACACAGCTACTGTGTTTTTACAGGGCCTGTTGTAGTTTACTGTGTGTATTTTTCAGTGTGTGAACTTTCTTCTTTAGAGTAGTTCTAGGTTCTCAGCAGAGCTGAGCAGAGGTCTCCCATGTATCGCTGTTCCCCCTCTATCAGCCTCTAGCACTGAAGCTGTACATTTGTAGCAATTACTGGACCTACATTGACACATCATTATCACACGAGTCCATAGTTCACAGTAAGTCACATTGTAATAAACTGGAAATAATGTATTAATTGTTAGAATGATTCTCTATTGTTACTGTATGACATGGTTTTCTAGATAAACTGTACATATTTCCAAGCCAACTCATTTAATCAAGTCTTTGTAAAATGTTTGAGAAAGTATATCTCCTGAGACCATATGAATTTTGATCAACTTACTTCTTCAACTACAAAAGTTCAGTGTGAAAATATCTTTTCAGTGGGTAGAATGTTTTTAGGTTTAAAATATAACTTGGCTTTCAACTTGATGGAGGAGAATCTGAGGAGTTGGGGTCACCATGATGCAAGGTGACATTTATTTGCCCAGCTTTATAAGCAAGAGTTGAGTTGTCTGTCACTTATTAGAATTCGATCAATTTTATCTTAATTAATTTGAAACAATATTCTGACAGTTTTGTGCCATATATTTAGAAGGATTAAGTTTTCTGCAATACATTTTAACCGCATGTTAAATATTTTCCACTTCTATGAAAATTCATTTTAATAGTGAATTTTAAAATAAAGTCATTTTATTCCCAATTTAACTTAGTGTTTTCAATGTCAATAGGCCATTTAGCCATTTCATATTTCCCTCTTGGAATTTGTGAGGAATAATTAAATGCTTTAATCAGAAACTGAGCCTTCATTCAACACATGCAGTCATAACTTGATAGCATTTCATATTGTGTGGGTGGGTTACTGCACTGTTACTAAAATGCCTTTTTCTTTCCAGAGTGTTGTGATAGGGTGTTTTTTCAATTCCAGATGACTTCAGCAGTACAAAATATCTCTGTCTTGATGTGCTTATTTTTTTCTCAACAGCCTCCCCTTTGCATAATGCTTTATGTACCCTGGGCACCACAGCATCTTCTTTTCGATTTCCAGCCATTCTTGTTTATAATGTTGACAATATGCTTATCGAGGTTCTGTGCAGACCCCAGGGAGACTCAGAGAAGCAGGCGTGCCACAGGCTGTGCTGGGAAGGCCGCGAGCCTCAAGATGCTTGAGCCCTGCCCGTCCTCTGTGGGGCCCGTCTGTGCACCGGCCACAGAGGGAGAGGTGGGGAGGCTGAACGAAGCCCACGGTGGCCGAGTGGTCAGGGACAGCCTTTGGGTAAACACCATGTCCTGTGAGTTTTGGCCTAAGGTGGTAGTTTTCAGAGATGTGTAGGCAGGATGATCAAAAGGCATTTTAGAAGTGTGTTCGTGGCTGATTTTCCCTCCTTGTGCTGAGAACAGAGGCTTGACCTCTTCGCATAACCCGGGCTCCTGCTGCTTTCAGGACGAGCCTTGCGGGTCGGCTCCATGGGACCCTGTGTGGTCCGTTAGGCCGAGAGTTCTGCCTGGAGGGAGGATCAGTCTGAATGCATCGCTGGTTGTTGTCCAACATAATTCTGCACCTATCTTTTAAGATGGTTTTTATGCAGTTAGGGAGTTACAGTCAAGCCTCAGGAAGCACTGGCATGCAGTGAGCCATCCCCTGGCGCGGGCAGGCTGCCTTCTGAGTTCTGTGGGACCGTGTTGGGGAAACCCGAGCCCTGTGCAGACGGTCGTGTCCGTTTTGCCCAAACCTCACCCCTCGAGCTTCCTCGGCTTCCTAGAAGCTGAAGAGACTGAGACACGCTGGGCTGGAGGGACATGCCAAGTGGTGGCATCAGCGTGGGACCCTGAAGGTGCTAAATGCCCGAATGACTCTCTGGTCATGCTCTCTGTTATCTGTTCCGGGAAGCCCTTTACAAATGGGACATGGTCTTACTGATTGGAAGAGCTTGGTTTCTGTCTGGTCCATGGGCTTGAGGAGGAACTCTGACCTCTGCCTTCCTTCTCCCCAGACACTAACTGTCCAACAGGGGATGTGAGGCTGTTTGGGTTTGCAGTGCCTTGGCTTAGAGTTATTTTTATGATTAGTGTTATTTTTTTTTGGTTGCAAGTTCTGGAAACAAAACAAAATCTTGATGAAAGAAAGAGGGTGATTTATTGGCACTTCCCCAGTCGTGCAAAGCCCTGAGGTCCGAATCTCACATCTTCTACTGTTTCCTGGAGCTGCTGTCTTCTGTTCTGGGTCTTTCTTAGTCGAGCTGTTCTGGCCAAATGCTGGCAAACGGCATTTGTGTGCTATGGACTTTGGACTAGTGGTTCCCATGAAAAGACTGTCTCTGGGGCCTTGGCCGGTAAGGAGGCATCTGGGGAAGAAGAGAGAGCCTGCCACAGGGAAGACGGTGAGTCTGGTGTCCAGACTTCTGAAGGCTCCGGAACCAAGACATCATGGAAATGCCTTCAGAGACACAAATGTGAGAAAGAATTAGGAGCAGGTGACTGGAGCACAACCAAAGGATTTTTGGTTGAATAAAAGGAGGAACTTTACCATTTCAAGTTCTTCCAAAACAAAACGTTATCTTGGATGATCTGTAGTTCCCTCTTCCATGTCTGGCATGTGGAAGGGGTCCAGGAAGAGGCAGGAAGTGAAGCCTGGAGCCGTTAGGGACCGTTCCACACTGAGAACGTTGTTTTGGGTCCACAGCCATTGGTTAGTTATTAAACATCATGAATACATGTCCAGTGCTTTGAAAGGCTGAAAGAAGAAACTTATATAACACATGCCAGTTACTCTGAAGTCTGTTTCCTGTGCTTTGGCAGCTTAGACTCACCAATGAGCTCATTTGCCCAAATTCTATAGACATTTTTTTTTTTTTTTGCCTCTAAGTCATCGTTTATTTTTCATCTATCTTTATTCTTTGGCCTGCGTGAGCCTCCCATCACAGTGGCCTCTCTTGTTGCATAGCACCAGCTCTGGGCACATCTGCTCCTGAGCGATGGCTCATAATTGGGCACACTGGCCCAGCTGTTCCTCAGCACATGGGATCTTCCTGGGCCAGGGATCGAACCAGCACCCCTTGCACTACAAGGCAGACTCTCTACCCACTGGACCACCAGGGAAGCCCTACGCAAATTCTAGATGTTTGCTACTGGAGATCCTTGGAAGCAGGTCCTGAGAGCCTCTTATCACAGAAGGAGAGGTGAAAGTACGGGGGTGCTGGCATTTTCTATGACGGTGATTGGATTCAGAGTTCTTTTTTAAAAAAATTTTTTTTTTGTTGGGGGTGGGTTGGGGAGGGAGGGGAGCAGGCGGGCTACTTCTATTGGTTTTTCATATCTCTATTTTCATCCATCTTTGTTCCCTGGCCGGTGTGGGCCTCCCATCGCGGTGGCCTCTGTTGTTGCAGAGCACCGGCTCTGGGCGCATGCGCCCCAGAGCTCCGGCTTGGTAATTGGACACATTGGTCCAGCTGCTCCGCGGCACGAGGGATCTTCCCAGGCCAGGAATCGAACCGGTGCCCCCTTTCATTGCAAGACAGTGTCCTTACCCACTGGACCACAAGGGAAGCCCCCAGAGAAGTTCTTGACTTCAAGTCACAAATCTAGCAGTTTGGTTTCCTTAGGTTTTTCTTTTCAACATCCATGGATATTATTGGTTATTGATCTCAGGAAGTGACTGCTTGAGGAGAGAGAATCCTCTGACTAGGTGTGTGGGAGCTTGGAAGAACCAGTTGGTGCCTGGAGGTTCCCTGCTCCGATCTGCACATTGTAGACTGGGACACTGAGTCTGACGCTGGGAAAGGCTGAGGCCAGCAGGAGAGGAGGGTGTCAGAATGAGGTGGTTGGATGGCATCCCCTACCCAATGGGCATGGATTTGAGCAAACTCTGGGAGACGATGAAGGACGGGGAAGCCTGCAGTTCATGGGGTCCCAAAGAGTTGGACACAGCTGAGCGACTGAATAGCAACAGCAAGGCTGGGACGCACAGACTCAGAAGTGGAGAGGCCACAGGGTTTCAGCAGCTGGCGGTTCCATCACTGACTGGATGGCCTGACACCTCACAGTCGTCGCTGTTCCAACTCCCCATCACACAGGAACTACCTAGAGATATTGCTGCTGAGCCTGCTTGGTGAATGACCACGTCAAAATGACCTTTTCCTCAGCACATGGGATCTTCCTGGGCCAGGGATCGAACCAGCACCCCTTGCACTACAAGGCAGACTCTCTACCCACTGGACCACCAGGGAAGCCCTACGCAAATTCTAGATGTTTGCTACTGGAGATCCTTGGAAGCAGGTCCTGAGAGCCTCTTATCACAGAAGGAGAGGTGAAAGTACGGGGGTGCTGGCATTTTCTATGACGGTGATTGGATTCAGAGTTCTTTTTTAAAAAAATTTTTTTTTTGTTGGGGGTGGGTTGGGGAGGGAGGGGAGCAGGCGGGCTACTTCTATTGGTTTTTCATATCTCTATTTTCATCCATCTTTGTTCCCTGGCCGGTGTGGGCCTCCCATCGCGGTGGCCTCTGTTGTTGCAGAGCACCGGCTCTGGGCGCATGCGCCCCAGAGCTCCGGCTTGGTAATTGGACACATTGGTCCAGCTGCTCCGCGGCACGAGGGATCTTCCCAGGCCAGGAATCGAACCGGTGCCCCTTGCATTGCAAGACAGTGTCCTTACCCACTGGACCACAAGGGAAGCCCCCAGAGAAGTTCTTGACTTCAAGTCACAAATCTAGCAGTTTGGTTTCCTTAGGTTTTTCTTTTCAACATCCATGGATATTATTGGTTATTGATCTCAGGAAGTGACTGCTTGAGGAGAGAGAATCCTCTGACTAGGTGTGTGGGAGCTTGGAAGAACCAGTTGGTGCCTGGAGGTTCCCTGCTCCGATCTGCACATTGTAGACTGGGACACTGAGTCTGACGCTGGGAAAGGCTGAGGCCAGCAGGAGAGGAGGGTGTCAGAATGAGGTGGTTGGATGGCATCCCCTACCCAATGGGCATGGATTTGAGCAAACTCTGGGAGACGATGAAGGACGGGGAAGCCTGCAGTTCATGGGGTCCCAAAGAGTTGGACACAGCTGAGCGACTGAATAGCAACAGCAAGGCTGGGACGCACAGACTCAGAAGTGGAGAGGCCACAGGGTTTCAGCAGCTGGCGGTTCCATCACTGACTGGATGGCCTGACACCTCACAGTCGTCGCTGTTCCAACTCCCCATCACACAGGAACTACCTAGAGATATTGCTGCTGAGTCTGCTTGGTGAATGACCACGTCAAAATGACCTCTTCTCAGTGCTTTCTTTGCAGAATCATAACAGACATGTTTCTATTTTCCTACAGTTTAAGGAACCACTTCTGTCTCCGGGCCTGCAGGAGGGGTCCAGGGCCAGCAAGACTGCCTGGACTTGGGGAGGAGAGGGTCAGGCAGTGACTCTTGGAGCCTCTGGGTGAACTGAGTCCAGTGTGTGGGCTCTCGAAGGGACTTAGAAGTCTCCAGGAGTGTTCTTGAGGATTGGGGAGGGCTAGTAGAGCTTGGGTTGGCACAGTCCAGAGGACCCGATTGTCCTGAAACAGTGATGCCAGATTTTTTCTGCAGCAAAAATGGGTTTATTTGAGATCAGCAGAGAATGGCAGTAGAGCCTGCCACCCTGGACAGCTGGTGCAAATCCCCGCATGGTAAGGGAAGGAGCGGCTTTTACAGCAGGAAGAGGGGTTGGGGAGGGCTATCATAAACAGATCCATGGCTTTTCATTGGCCGAATCTTTCTAAGAAAGAGGGTTTCTCTTCTTCCTGCTCTACTCTGCTGTGGTCACAGGGCTTGATAGCCATGCCTTCTGGCCTCCTGATGCTAGTTTATTAGAGCTTCTGTTTATTTATTTATTTATTTATTTTTAAAAAGATTTATTTATTTATTTATTTGAGGAGGGTAGGGTGGGGAGGGAGAGGAGCAGGTGGGCCACTTCTATTGGTCTTTCATTTCTCCATTTTCATCCATCTTTGTTCTTTGGCCCGTGTGGGCCTCCCGTCACGGTGGCCTCTGTTGTCGCAGAGCACCGGCTCTGGGCGCATGCGCTCCAGAGCTCCGGCTCGGTAATCGGACACATCGGTCCAGCCACTCTGCGGCATGTGGGATCTTCCCAGGCCAGGGATCGAACCGGCGCCCCTTGCACTGCAAGGCGGTGTCCTTACCCACTGGACCACCAGGGAAGCCTGCTTCTGTTTATTTTTTAAAAAAGATTAAGGACAGGAAGAAAAGGGGGTGACAGAAGATGAGATAGTTGGATGACATGACCAACTTGATGGGCATGAGTTTGAGCAAACTCTGGGAGAATGTGCGGGACAGGAAAGCCTGGTGTGTTGCAGTCCATGGGGTCACAAGAGTTGGACACGACTGAGCTGAAAAACAGCAACAATAATTTTTTTAAAAACCAGGCTGGGCTGGAGTGGGATGACTGACCTGTGGTGGGGACTCCATTTAGCCTTGGGTCCGCTTCTGAAGAGTCTGGGCCAACCCAGACACCGTGGACCCCTGGATCGCAGAGATGCCAGGATGGTAACCCCTCTCTAAACTGGGTGTCCAGCCAGAAGGCTGTCCTGCCCGAGTGGACTCTTGAGTTCACTGTGGCGGAGGCTGTGTTGAGGCTTTTCCCTGCCCGAGTGGACTCGGTTGTCCTGAAACAGTGATGCCAGATTTTTTCTGCAGCAAAAATGGGTTTATTTGAGATCAGCAGAGAATGGCAGTAGAGCCTGCCACCCTGGACAGCTGGTGCAAATCCCCGCATGGTAAGGGAAGGAGCGGCTTTTACAGCAGGAAGAGGGGTTGGGGAGGGCTATCATAAACAGATCCATGGCTTTTCATTGGCCGAATCTTTCTAAGAAAGAGGGTTTCTCTTCTTCCTGCTCTACTCTGCTGTGGTCACAGGGCTTGATAGCCATGCCTTCTGGCCTCCTGATGCTAGTTTATTAGAGCTTCTGTTTATTTATTTATTTATTTATTTTTAAAAAGATTTATTTATTTATTTATTTGAGGAGGGTAGGGTGGGGAGGGAGAGGAGCAGGTGGGCCACTTCTATTGGTCTTTCATTTCTCCATTTTCATCCATCTTTGTTCTTTGGCCCGTGTGGGCCTCCCGTCACGGTGGCCTCTGTTGTCGCAGAGCACCGGCTCTGGGCGCATGCGCTCCAGAGCTCCGGCTCGGTAATCGGACACATCGGTCCAGCCACTCTGCGGCATGTGGGATCTTCCCAGGCCAGGGATCGAACCGGCGCCCCTTGCACTGCAAGGCGGTGTCCTTACCCACTGGACCACCAGGGAAGCCTGCTTCTGTTTATTTTTTAAAAAAGATTAAGGACAGGAAGAAAAGGGGGTGACAGAAGATGAGATAGTTGGATGACATGACCAACTTGATGGGCATGAGTTTGAGCAAACTCTGGGAGAATGTGCGGGACAGGAAAGCCTGGTGTGTTGCAGTCCATGGGGTCACAAGAGTTGGACACGACTGAGCTGAAAAACAGCAACAATAATTTTTTTAAAAACCAGGCTGGGCTGGAGTGGGATGACTGACCTGTGGTGGGGACTCCATTTAGCCTTGGGTCCGCTTCTGAAGAGTCTGGGCCAACCCAGACACCGTGGACCCCTGGATCGCAGAGATGCCAGGATGGTAACCCCTCTCTAAACTGGGTGTCCAGCCAGAAGGCTGTCCTGCCCGAGTGGACTCTTGAGTTCACTGTGGCCGCGGGAGGCTGTGTTGACCCTCGGTACCTGTCTTTGTGGGACCCCAGGGTTCTCAAGCCCTTGGAGAATTACAAGCGAGACAATGTGGAGAGAATCAAAGATGGCGTCATGGTATTTACAGCAGCACCTTTGACACCGGGCACGTTGAAATTCTCAGTGGGCGAGGGCAGACTCTTCAAATGCTGTTGTCCTTGGCATTTAGTGTAGGAGCTGGCTAAGGTCCAGCCAGCTAGATCCTCTAAATCATCTCTTTAGTCTCAGTGACATTTGACTCTATTATGTGAATGTCTTTGTGATAATTAATTCCATGCTTTTTCAAAAAAGCATTGAAATGAAAGGAAAACTCAAATGGAGCCATCATTTGAAGCATAAGTTGTTTTAGCATAACAGTCAGATGATTGTGGATTTAGAGCAATGGGTGTATTCAATTAAAAACCTCATTCTGTTTGAATAATTATGGAAACTCTTCTCTGAGTCCAAACCTTTAATCTTCGCTGCTGAGCAAGATCCAGTTTCCTGTTCAGATCAGTGAGGAAATATGGTCTAGGTACTGGGGCTTACATGGACAGTGGACATATGGACATTGTGGGGAAGGAACAGTGGGTGAGAGGCGTAAAGGAAGTAGCATGAAGGCCTGTACTATCATAAGTGAAGAAAATAGCTCTAGTCATTGCTCTGTGAGAAAAGGGGATCCTTCAGGGGTGCTGTGTGATGGTCGGGAGGGGAGGGAAGGGGGAATATACATATGACTAATCTGGGAACATACATATCTGTAAACAACAAAACTCTGTAAAAGTTAAAAGTAAAATAAAGGTTTAAAAAAAAATTTCCCTTCTTATCCATGTCTATTGAAAGCTTTATATTGATCCACTTCAATTTCTAAATGGTAAATTAATTCAAAAGATTTTTTTTTTTTTAATTTATTTTTGGGCGGGGATTGGGTTGGGGAGGGAGGGGAGCGGGCGGGCCACTTCTATTGGTCTTTCATTTCTCTATTTTCATCCGTCTTTGTTCTCTGGCCCATGTGGGCCTCCCATTGTGGTGGCCTCTGTTGTCGCAGAGCACCGGCTCTGGGCGCATGTGCTCCAGAGCTCCGGCTCGGTGATTGGACATATCAGTCCAGCCGCTCCACGGCACGTGGGATCTTCCCAGGCCAGGGATCCAACCAGCGCCCCTTGCACTGCAAGGCGGTGGGTGTCCTTATCCACTGGACCACCAGGGGAAGCCCCAAAAGATTTTTTAATGATGAAAAGCTTCATAAACATGTATAAAGGCCAGAGATCTCTGGGGAGAAAACATTTGTAATGTATATAATTAATGAAGGTGTGCCCTCCATAGTATATTTGAAGATGTGATAATTTGGCTGCAACAAAAGATTGAGAGCCTCCAAGAAATATGGAAACTATTTATCAACAACTTATCAAAAAATTAGTACAAGTTACCAGTAAGTCATACAGAAATAAAGTCAAACCTATTCATGATAAAAATGTAAATTAAAATGATAACAAGACCCCACACCTCACCTGTTGAAACAAAAAAAAATGGCAAACATTGTGGATTTAGTGCAATGGGTGTATTCAATTAAAAACCTCATTCTGTTTGAATAATTATGGAAACTCTTCTCTGAGTCCAAACCTTTAATCTTCGCTGCTGAGCAAGATCCAGTTTCCTGTTCAGATCAGTGAGGAAATATGGTCTAGGTACTGGGGCTTACATGGACAGTGGACATATGGACATTGTGGGGAAGGAACAGTGGGTGAGAGGCGTAAAGGAAGTAGCATGAAGGCCTGTACTATCATAAGTGAAGAAAATAGCTCTAGTCATTGCTCTGTGAGAAAAGGGGATCCTTCAGGGGTGCTGTGTGATGGTCGGGAGGGGAGGGAAGGGGGAATATACATATGACTAATCTGGGAACATACATATCTGTAAACAACAAAACTCTGTAAAAGTTAAAAGTAAAATAAAGGTTTAAAAAAAAATTTCCCTTCTTATCCATGTCTATTGAAAGCTTTATATTGATCCACTTCAATTTCTAAATGGTAAATTAATTCAAAAGATTTTTTTTTTTTTAATTTATTTTTGGGCGGGGATTGGGTTGGGGAGGGAGGGGAGCGGGCGGGCCACTTCTATTGGTCTTTCATTTCTCTATTTTCATCCGTCTTTGTTCTCTGGCCCATGTGGGCCTCCCATTGTGGTGGCCTCTGTTGTCGCAGAGCACCGGCTCTGGGCGCATGTGCTCCAGAGCTCCGGCTCGGTGATTGGACATATCAGTCCAGCCGCTCCACGGCACGTGGGATCTTCCCAGGCCAGGGATCCAACCAGCGCCCCTTGCACTGCAAGGCGGTGGGTGTCCTTATCCACTGGACCACCAGGGGAAGCCCCAAAAGATTTTTTAATGATGAAAAGCTTCATAAACATGTATAAAGGCCAGAGATCTCTGGGGAGAAAACATTTGTAATGTATATAATTAATGAAGGTGTGCCCTCCATAGTATATTTGAAGATGTGATAATTTGGCTGCAACAAAAGATTGAGAGCCTCCAAGAAATATGGAAACTATTTATCAACAACTTATCAAAAAATTAGTACAAGTTACCAGTAAGTCATACAGAAATAAAGTCAAACCTATTCATGATAAAAATGTAAATTAAAATGATAACAAGACCCCACACCTCACCTGTTGAAACATAAATGGCAAAGAAAATGGACCGATTTGGAACTGCTGAGGGTTCGTGTAACAAGGAACTCTTCGATGGAGCACATGCTTTTCCATTTTTTATTTTTTTGGAAGAAAGTATGGTATTAACTGGCCTGCCCTGCTATCTCAGAGAGTAAACAAATATCTGTCTGCTGTGCAGTAGACCCAGGTTTGATCACTGGATTGGGAAGATCCCCTGAAGGAGGACATGGCAACCCACTCTAGTACTCTTGCCTGGAGAATCCCATGGACAGAGGAGCCTGGTGGGCTACAGGCCATGGGGTTGCAAAGAGTCAAACACCATTGAAGTGACTTAGTCCACAGCATGCACTTGGTGTTAACTATGGAAATTCAAAATATGCCCATTTTATCTTCTAAAAGGATGCTGACCTGCAGAAATACTAGCATAGATAAGCAGATGTGTGTGTAAGATTGTTGAGTGTACACGTATCATGGTAACTATGGCAACGACACATTTATTCATTTTCATGTGAATATGTTAAGTCTATTCTTGCAGTGTGGCTGCCTCTATTTACCATTTAGAAAGATGAGTGGGTTCTTCGATGTTGGGAAGTCCTGTTCCATGGCAGATGAGCATTCCTGGGTCAGAAGATGTCTGTGCTGTGCCCTTGTTTAAAATTCTGTATGTTCTCAGGTATCATGGGAGTTAAAACAAGAGCCCGAGCTGGCTCGCTGGCTTAGGGGAGGCAGACTCAGGACACGTCCACTTTCTCTGACCCTCATCTTCAGACTTGGGGGAGCATCGGGTCAAGCTCCATGGCTTGGCATTCTTTCATTTCGATCTAGAACAAGAAAGGCTTTTCAGTGTTGGGTTTGGAAGGATGGATGTTTCTCGCTCACGGCATCTGAGTTTAATTTATGGTCTTCTATTCTAGCTCACTACAAATAAACTGAGGCCTTCCTCAACAGCTGGGCCAGCGTATTATTTTTGGAAGCTGTGGGGAAGTCAGTGCAGGAAAAGGAGGCCAGTTCATCCTCTCTCGCCCCTGATCTGCCGTGAGGGGTTTCGGGGCTGTTTGGACCAAGTCTTGCAAACTGGTTGACGTCCTGACCTGGGATCCTGGGAGAGGGGGTTCATGCTGAGGTTATTAGCTTTCATTATTCACACGGCAGAAAGGCCTGTTTCTTTCCCACTGCCATTTGATTCTTGCTTGGTATGAATGAAATAATTGTCACCAGCATTCATATGAATTTCTTATGTTTTCCATATTGTTCAGAAATATATTAGACCACATACTGAGTTAATTTTAGAACTGGCAGGGAGAGCAGAGGTGTGGGACCATCCGTCGGGGCTGAGTGGATCTGATCTGGGTTCTCATTTCTAATTTAGCTCTGACCGGGGGCGAGTATCTTGGCCCCACTGGGCATCCGTTTCCTCACTTTTTAAAATGAAAACCACGTAGTTCAAAGACCAGAGATCCCAGAGCATGGAGCTCAGGCCTTCTGCTTGTAAGGAGCTGGGCTCTCCCCTCTGGCCAGGAAGCGGAGTGTTTCTTCTTTCTCCTTGAGCCCCAGGAGGAAAGGGGAGGAGGCCCGTGTCTAGACGTCCAGGGCTCATTAGGTTCATCCTTGCCCTGTGCTCCCCACGCGGGAGTGGCTGTGGCTTGTCCTCCATCAGTCTGCTGTGCAGCCGTTTCAGCGTGGCCGGAGAGAGGTGCTCCATCAGAGGTGCTCCATCAGAGTGTCAGAGAGGTGCTCCATTCAGCCTGCCTCAGCACGAACCAGAATCCTTCTCCATGGAGGGCGGAGCAGGGGCGCTGGGTGGGGATCACAGAATCCTGGTCTCCACCCCTGAATGTGCGGCAGTCGGAGCCCCTGTCTGGTAGAGGGGTTCTCTGGTTCCTAGGAAGAGCTGACAGAGCTCCTGAGCTGGCCCCGGTGAAGCCAGCCCTGTGGGGCATCGTGCGACATTTTATTAAGTGCTTCCGAATTTGCAGATGAATGTTTACCAAGGAGAGACGCGTTTATGAGAACTGGACAATGATCCCAGGCAGCACTTACAGAAATTCCTAATTTATACAGTGATCAGTCTTCATCTAGCCCCTGTTTTTAGTTCCCGTTTAAAATTTGTACTGAAAACTTGAGAAGGAATGTCTTCACTTTATTAAGAGAAGCAAAACTTCAGCTGGCGATGGGTAGGAAGGATCAGGCCCCCGTGGGTGGTGGGTGGAGGCAGCTGTTTTCAGACGGTGGTGATAGTCAGGCTTCTGGGCACTCGCAGAGGTCGCCTGAGTTTGGAGAGGTGCAGGGACAGGGCTGTCACTGGCTGGCTCCTATCACTCTGTGAGGCTCTTGCATTTTGCCACTAGGTCTTTCAGAGAATGAAACTGCTTTACTCACTGAGTGAGTAGTTGCTGTCATGTCTGACTGTTTGTGACCCCGTGGACTGTAGCCCACCCGGCTCCTCTGTCCATGGAATTCTCCAGGCAAGAACACTGGCGGGGGTAGCTATGCCCTTCTCCAGGGGACCTTCGTGACTCAGGGATCCAACTGGAGTCTCTTGCGTTGCAGCCAGATTCTTTACCATCCGAGCCACCAGGGAAGCCCCTCACTCACTGAGGCAGCTAGACAATAGTGGAACGTCTTCTTTGCAGTCACAGAGTTCGCGAGCGTATACTGCTGTACATTTCACATGCCTCCACCTGATACCCTGCACATCTCTGGTGAACTAGGCTCTGTGCCGGGGCTAAGCATATGGGTTTGAACAAAAGATGGATTATTTACCTTCGCGATACTTACAGTCAGAGGAACTTTATTTAGCTTGCTCTAGTGCTGAAGATGTAAAACTCTTATTAAAATTTCCTGTACGGGAGCTTAAGATGCAGAGGGGAAAAGATTTGATACCAAAGAGGAAGACATCTGCTCAGCATCTGGAAAGGGAGAATGTTGTACAAAAATATCTGGTGGCCTGGCTTCCCCTGGTGGGTCATCTGCCTGCAGTGCAGGAGACCCAGGTTCAATCCTTGGGCCAGGAAGTTAGAATGTTTCCGGAAATCATCTCTGATGTGAAATTCCAGACACCAGGTGGCCCTGACCTCAAGCACATCCAGTGTTGAAGGCTCTAAGGGCTTGCCGGGCCATAGGGTCAGTGAGGATGCTGGGGTTTTAGAATCAGTTTTTCTGAGAACAGGTTTTGACAGTGAAAGCCAAGAGCAGACGCGAGACTGGCTCCTTGCGCGCAGGACGGTGTGTGGTACAAGGCGGGAAGCGGCGGGTGGGGGCCCCACCCCATCATTTTCTCAGTTCTGACCTTCATGACACAGGCTCGCTACTGATAGACCTGGCTAAACTCATCCCTGAGTTTGGAGAGGTGCAGGGACAGGGCTGTCACTGGCTGGCTCCTATCACTCTGTGAGGCTCTTGCATTTTGCCACTAGGTCTTTCAGAGAATGAAACTGCTTTACTCACTGAGTGAGTAGTTGCTGTCATGTCTGACTGTTTGTGACCCCGTGGACTGTAGCCCACCCGGCTCCTCTGTCCATGGAATTCTCCAGGCAAGAACACTGGCGGGGGTAGCTATGCCCTTCTCCAGGGGACCTTCGTGACTCAGGGATCCAACTGGAGTCTCTTGCGTTGCAGCCAGATTCTTTACCATCCGAGCCACCAGGGAAGCCCCTCACTCACTGAGGCAGCTAGACAATAGTGGAACGTCTTCTTTGCAGTCACAGAGTTCGCGAGCGTATACTGCTGTACATTTCACATGCCTCCACCTGATACCCTGCACATCTCTGGTGAACTAGGCTCTGTGCCGGGGCTAAGCATATGGGTTTGAACAAAAGATGGATTATTTACCTTCGCGATACTTACAGTCAGAGGAACTTTATTTAGCTTGCTCTAGTGCTGAAGATGTAAAACTCTTATTAAAATTTCCTGTACGGTAGCTTAAGATGCAGAGGGAATAGATTTGATACCAAAGAGGAAGACATCTGCTCAGCATCTGGAAAGGGAGAATGTTGTACAAAAATATCTGGTGGCCTGGCTTCCCCTGGTGGGTCATCTGCCTGCAGTGCAGGAGACCCAGGTTCAATCCTTGGGCCAGGAAGTTAGAATGTTTCCGGAAATCATCTCTGATGTGAAATTCCAGACACCAGGTGGCCCTGACCTCAAGCACATCCAGTGTTGAAGGCTCTAAGGGCTTGCCGGGCCATAGGGTCAGTGAGGATGCTGGGGTTTTAGAATCAGTTTTTCTGAGAACAGGTTTTGACAGTGAAAGCCAAGAGCAGACGCGAGACTGGCTCCTTGCGCGCAGGACGGGTGTGTGGTACAAGGCGGGAAGCGGCGGGTGGGGGCCCCACCCCATCATTTTCTCAGTTCTGACCTTCATGACACAGGCTCGCTACTGATAGACCTGGCTAAACTCATCCCTGACTCTGTTTCCTGGTTTTACAAAACCCTTTTTGTTTAGATTTCTTCAAGATTCAGCCTTGAATCCAGATTGCTCTGCCTGGTGAAACTGATTCTTGGTTGTAAAAAGAAATGTGTCTGTTTTTTTCATGAGAATTAAAACAACTTTAATAACTTCTTTTCCTGGTTATAAAAATAACCTACGTCCATTCCAGAAAATATAGAAAGAGACTGAAGTCTGTAAATACGGAACACAAGTCCGTTGTAGTGGCATTCCCAAGCGATGACTGTTCCTGCTATCTCGCTGGCCCACCCTAGCTCTCATCACTTCATGTGACATCTCACAAAACTGAACCAGAGGCTGAGACACGGTTTGTAATTTGCAGTAACTATTTAACAATCTCTTGGTCAAAGTTTGTCATCAGCATGGCTCCAAGTAGATGAACAGTATTCTATAATATGGCATTTAAAACACATTTAAGACTATTTCTTACTGTTATTCCCAATTCTTTGCTTTTGTTGCTCGAGTACTTGAGACGATGTGTTTGATAGCCTCCACCAATCTCCATCTTCAGTCTCTTCCTATAGTCCAGGTACCAGGCTGCCTTCTGAAAACTGACTTTCAGCCATGCGTCTGAGTGAAACTGACCCCATGTCTAGCTGCACATCTGCCGCCCACTCCAGAGAGCCTGGCATTGGACCCCTGGCTGTGTTTCACTCACAGCGTGTAGAAGCCCACTGGTCTCCCCTTCCCTGCACTCTGGGGATGGCCGGCTTCGGGAGCTTGTGGCAGTGGAAGAAGGACATCGATGTTGAGTGTGAGGAGTGACCCTGACCAGGGAACGTTGTGCTTCTGAGCTGAGGCTGCCAGGAGACGTCCAACAGCTGCTTTATGAACAAGAAAGGCCCTTTGGTTGTGCTGTGATGGGCCAGCCCCTTCTGGGCACGCTCCCATCTCAGCTAACCTCCCTGTCACCCTCGCCTCCTCTCGGCTGGTGGTGGGACCATGGAGCCAGAGAGGCTCTCCCCAGAGGAGCTGTTGGATCATGTTGCCTTGGAGTAGACATGTGTTCAGTATAAACGCCCCTTCTTAACACCAGGGCTCAGCATTGGCCATCCTAGTGGTTGTTCTCTGCACCTCCACATCTCTTAGGGCACCAGTTTTGTTTAAGGGCTTTAGTCCTTGGGGTCGCTGGAGTCCGACACGACTAAGCCACTAATCTGCCGTCACGAGTGTGTGTGTCAGGCCCCAGCTCACAGCTCATCCCATCCCCCCTGCCCCATTGGTGCCCATGTGCTTGCTGTCTCCATCTGTGTCTCCATCTCTGCTTTGCCCACAGGTTCATCGGGGCCATTTCTCTGGCTTTCTTAACAAATGGACCTCCCTGTGCAAACGTGTGGGCCTGTTTGAAAGACAGCTGTGCCTCGTGCATGATCTCAGAAAGGATGTGTGGCTGGGAATCTGAATGGAGAGATACAATGCTTGTGCATCTGTTTTGGCTTGTGTTTATGCTTGAAGCTTATTGGGCAGTTTGCCTGGAAGTAACTGACAACCCTTGCCCTCGCCCTCTCCCCTGACCACCCCACTTCTTTAGGTCCAGAATAGGTTTCCACAGTGCCTTCAGTGAGCGCTGTGAAGCCCTTAGACTGCATGGAATAGATGTGCCTACGTGGGCGGTCTCACGTTCACTTCCATTTCTTAAGCTTAAAACCAGATGTAAATACTTAGTTTTCATTTCAATGTTGAGGGGCAGTTTTTGTTTCTCCCTCCCTCTCCTTTGTCTCTTGGCCATTTAATCTGTAGACTTGACTTGGCAGCCATCTTATCAGAGGTCAGAGGGGACTCCTATCGTCTATTCTGAGATGAAGAATCAGTAGGGCAGAGAGCCGTGCCGTGGAGCCGAGCTGGGGCACAGACTTGTGGGACCTGGGCATCAGGGCTGCCTTCCTGCTCTGCCTCCTATCAGGAGGGCTCTGCCTGGCTGGTCCCTACATCGAACTTTGTTTCGGAATTTCCAGTTAAAATGTGTGTGCTCTCCTCTGCTGTGATGGAACGGGAGGATCTGACATCTTCTGTCACAACCGTGTGACCCTTCTGAGACCAAAACTCCCGCATTGGAGCCAGAGAGGCCTGGGCTTGGATCATGTTGCTTACACGTATAAACGCCTTCTTAACACCAGGGCTCAGCATTGGCCATCCTAGTGGTTGTTCTCTGCACCTCCACATCTCTTAGGGCACCAGTTTTGTTTAAGGGCTTTAGTCCTTGGGGTCGCTGGAGTCCGACACGACTAAGCCACTAATCTGCCGTCACGAGTGTGTGTGTCAGGCCCCAGCTCACAGCTCATCCCATCCCCCCTGCCCCATTGGTGCCCATGTGCTTGCTGTCTCCATCTGTGTCTCCATCTCTGCTTTGCCCACAGGTTCATCGGGGCCATTTCTCTGGCTTTCTTAACAAATGGACCTCCCTGTGCAAACGTGTGGGCCTGTTTGAAAGACAGCTGTGCCTCGTGCATGATCTCAGAAAGGATGTGTGGCTGGGAATCTGAATGGAGAGATACAATGCTTGTGCATCTGTTTTGGCTTGTGTTTATGCTTGAAGCTTATTGGGCAGTTTGCCTGGAAGTAACTGACAACCCTTGCCCTCGCCCTCTCCCCTGACCACCCCACTTCTTTAGGTCCAGAATAGGTTTCCACAGTGCCTTCAGTGAGCGCTGTGAAGCCCTTAGACTGCATGGAATAGATGTGCCTACGTGGGCGGTCTCACGTTCACTTCCATTTCTTAAGCTTAAAACCAGATGTAAATACTTAGTTTTCATTTCAATGTTGAGGGGCAGTTTTTGTTTCTCCCTCCCTCTCCTTTGTCTCTTGGCCATTTAATCTGTAGACTTGACTTGGCAGCCATCTTATCAGAGGTCAGAGGGGACTCCTATCGTCTATTCTGAGATGAAGAATCAGTAGGGCAGAGAGCCGTGCCGTGGAGCCGAGCTGGGGCACAGACTTGTGGGACCTGGGCATCAGGGCTGCCTTCCTGCTCTGCCTCCTATCAGGAGGGCTCTGCCTGGCTGGTCCCTACATCGAACTTTGTTTCGGAATTTCCAGTTAAAATGTGTGTGCTCTCCTCTGCTGTGATGGAACGGGGAGGGATCTGACATCTTCTGTCACAACCGTGTGACCCTTCTGAGACCAAAACTCGGAGACCAGTAGGCTGTCTGGGTGAGAAGGGCACTGGTCTGGGCTTTTACCAGAGCCTGGGCGGTGGTGGCCCTGAAGGGCTGGCACGGGGCACAGAACTCAGAGGGCTTTGTGTTTGAGACACTGCCCGCTTCCTCCTCACCTCTGTGGACAGAAGGGAGGGCCGCCTCCTTCTTGTTGAAACCTTCACGATCAGAGGGACTGTTGAGGAGATAAATGGATCGATCCGCCCCCTGTTCACACGCTTTGCCATCAGCTCCATAAGCCGACTGGGAAGCTCTGTGACGGACGTACGAGGGACTGGCCAGCACCTGGCCCACGGCTGCTGTTCTGAAGCGCTACAGGGTGGTCATTCTTTCTGGGATGAGGAGATAGGCCCTCACCCACGGCCATCATTCAACCTGAAGGCCTTGTCTCTTAAGACTAATTCCAGGAGTTCGGGTCATCAGGTTTTTGTATGCCTTTTCCTTGTTATTTTCCGAGTCCTGGGTGGCCAGGCGCTTGGGAAGGTCGCGGAGGCGTCACTGATTCCACGCGGACTCACCAGCCCCCGGGCTCCGGAGGCTCATCTCTCGACGAGGGAGCGGTTGCTCAAGCTCAGTGGGGCCTCTCTGTAGGAGGTGCCACGCCACGCCTGTCGCCTCCTGGGCTGGCTCACCCAGGAGCGGCCGTGCCCGCAGGGCAGCAGGGGAGCAGAGTCTGTGACCGCTGACGACTCAGACCCGCGGGTCCAGTGTCCCGGCTCGCTCCCGTGGGCAGTCCTCGGCCCTGCCCTGGCTGCTCCTGGGCGTCCGTCACTGTGGAGCTGTGCTGCTGGCCCCCCGCCACTGACCTCCCCTGTGTGCGGGGAGAGGCTTCCCAGCGTGGGCTGCACGAGGGGGCTCTCCTGCCCTTGTACTTCCGGGTGGGGAGGCCAGGGAGGGGTGCTGGCCAGAGACGGGGGTGGGGGGCTGGGGAGCGGTCAGGTGTGGGTTTCTTCCCTCCGTGGATGACCCTCTGCTGCTCTGCTGTTGGCTGTCCAGCTTTGAACAGGCTGTACGCCTGGATGGAGTCCTTCACCTGATTTGGCTGTACCTCTGTGTTCGGTTGGGGCTTTGGTTCCCAGAGATCTCTGTTGCCACACCTGTGTGCAGACCAGAGGACGAGGAGCGCCCAAGGGGGTGGGCGGGAACTGGAGACCTGCTGGGGGTGCGGGGTCAGGTGCTGTTGATGAAGGTTTGGGGAGGAGGGAGGAAGCGGGGAGCGTGGTGTGGTTCGGGGATGTGGAGGGCCCGGGGCGGGGACCAGCCTCCTCACCTGTCCCAGGAGGCACCAGGGTGTCCGCCTGGTCTCTTCTTCCTGTCCATCTAGCTTATAGACTCCTCGAATACCAGCTCTGTGTTCTTGTTCACTTGCAGAGGAGAAATGCTCTCATTGCCTAGACTCAGAAAATGCATTTAGAATCACAGGGACAAAGACCAAGGGTATTGCTTGAGAGAGGATGCTGCTCAGAAAGCCAGCTGGCCTGGAGCGTTGGCCACCCGGGTTCCGCTTACGTTCAGGCCTTGGAGGTGACCCTGCGGAGGAGTGGCCGAGTTCCCGACGAGCCACCACAGGACTGGCTGCTCGTTCTTATCCAAAACATGAAAGACTTGTGCTATTCCATGTAAATACTTTGGGGATTGAGGTGTGGTTTTGAATTAAAAATGCTGTTTCTCTTAAATATGACATTTTTCAGCTCCTTTACCTTTTCCCATTAAAAGACCTTGAATTATTTATTTGCCTCATTTTCAAAATTGCAGCACAGTTTGGATGGAGATACAGGCCTCCACTCTCACTGCATTATAGTGTTACTTCAGTTACTTCCTTCTGAATAGTTACTGGAAAATTTGCAAATTGGTTCTTATTGTTGGATTATTTATACTAACTTCATTGTCCTCCTATTTTTTCCCACTTATCAGTCTCACTAACCTGCTATAAGGCTTCCATATTGAATTTTTTTGTTATTGGAATAAGCAAGAGGGTTAAGCAAATGTTAGCTTCACATTAATTTTTATGGCAACTCTGCTTAAACATTGTTTGCCTACACATTGTGAGCGGGACCCCAGGCTCTGCTGCTCTGCTGTTGGCTGTCCAGCTTTGAACAGGCTGTACGCCTGGATGGAGTCCTTCACCTGATTTGGCTGTACCTCTGTGTTCGGTTGGGGCTTTGGTTCCCAGAGATCTCTGTTGCCACACCTGTGTGCAGACCAGAGGACGAGGAGCGCCCAAGGGGGTGGGCGGGAACTGGAGACCTGCTGGGGGTGCGGGGTCAGGTGCTGTTGATGAAGGTTTGGGGAGGAGGGAGGAAGCGGGGAGCGTGGTGTGGTTCGGGGATGTGGAGGGCCCGGGGCGGGGACCAGCCTCCTCACCTGTCCCAGGAGGCACCAGGGTGTCCGCCTGGTCTCTTCTTCCTGTCCATCTAGCTTATAGACTCCTCGAATACCAGCTCTGTGTTCTTGTTCACTTGCAGAGGAGAAATGCTCTCATTGCCTAGACTCAGAAAATGCATTTAGAATCACAGGGACAAAGACCAAGGGTATTGCTTGAGAGAGGATGCTGCTCAGAAAGCCAGCTGGCCTGGAGCGTTGGCCACCCGGGTTCCGCTTACGTTCAGGCCTTGGAGGTGACCCTCATGGAGGAGTGGCCGAGTTCCCGACGAGCCACCACAGGACTGGCTGCTCGTTCTTATCCAAAACATGAAAGACTTGTGCTATTCCATGTAAATACTTTGGGGATTGAGGTGTGGTTTTGAATTAAAAATGCTGTTTCTCTTAAATATGACATTTTTCAGCTCCTTTACCTTTTCCCATTAAAAGACCTTGAATTATTTATTTGCCTCATTTTCAAAATTGCAGCACAGTTTGGATGGAGATACAGGCCTCCACTCTCACTGCATTATAGTGTTACTTCAGTTACTTCCTTCTGAATAGTTACTGGAAAATTTGCAAATTGGTTCTTATTGTTGGATTATTTATACTAACTTCATTGTCCTCCTATTTTTTCCCACTTATCAGTCTCACTAACCTGCTATAAGGCTTCCATATTGAATTTTTTTGTTATTGGAATAAGCAAGAGGGTTAAGCAAATGTTAGCTTCACATTAATTTTTATGGCAACTCTGCTTAAACATTGTTTGCCTACACATTGTGAGCGGGACCCCAGGCTGTGAACGGTGCGCTGTGGCCAGTGGAGTGGGTCCAGGGCTCATGTGAGTGCGGCTGCGGACAGAGACAGTGACGACCGCCGCGGTGACTGTGACCGACGCTGACGTCTCTAATTCCCAGGAAGCCACAGACGGGTTCAGTCCAGTGGGTTTCAAGATTCCTGCATCCAGGCTTGTGTGTCTACTATTATTTGCTAGGATCAAATTGTGTTCTTTTTCTTTTAAAATGGCCCAATTATTTCCATCTAGAAGAGGCCTCCAGGAGATACGTTTTGGGGGCCCTGGAGTGTATTTCTAAAGAAGAAGAAGAAGGCTGGAGTTTGCCTTCCTTTCCAGGTTGTATTTCTGGGCAGTTGCTTCAAAAATTAACAGGTTCCAGATGAAGCTGAGAAAATACAACAACAACCAACTTTAGTTCTTTTTCTGAGGGAAAAAGAGTTATTTGCTCTGGAGGATTCATTTGCGCTGGGGGAGGATGGGCCAGCTGAGAAACGCAGAATGACCTCAGCGTGGTCCCCTTCTCTGCAGAAGGTGGTCAGCATTCGTGGTCTCTGCCTCCTTCCTTCAGCTCCTGATTACCTGTTCTTATGAAACTTTAATTCTTACTGATGAGTGGGGTAAATGTTACTTGCTTGTTGTGATTTGCGCCTGATTGTTACTCTCTCACAAAAGAGCTGAACGCGACTAAGCACAACCCCCACTTTTAACTGAAGGAGAAATGGAAGAAATGCTGGAGGTCCTGAGAGCGAGATTGATTGAAAGGAGTCAATTGAAAGGAAAACCTTTACTCCCAGCCCTTGGCCTGAGTGGATGTCTTGCTTTGCCCCTTGGTTATGCCTGGTTAGCCCTGTCCCAGCTGGGAGCTGTGTCCAGCAGAGAAGTGACCCGTGGACAGCTCAGCATGTCTGCCAAGTCCTTTCAACCCATCCCATCCATTCCTTAAGCGCTGCTGAATTCACCTGGCCTCTAACAGCACCAAGAGATTCGCCTGGCATCATTCCTTTTCTGGGGTGGGAAGTTGTTTAGTCGCTCAAATGTTAGCTTCACATTAATTTTATGGCAACTCTGCTTAAACATTGTTTGCCTACACATTGTGAGCGGGACCCCAGGCTGTGAACGTGCGCTGTGGCCAGTGGGGTCCAGGGCTCATGTGAGTGCGGCTGCGGACAGAGACAGTGACGACCGCGGTGACTGTGACCGACGCTGACGTCTCTAATTCCCAGGAAGCCACAGACGGGTTCAGTCCAGTGGGTTTCAAGATTCCTGCATCCAGGCTTGTGTGTCTACTATTATTTGCTAGGATCAAATTGTGTTCTTTTTCTTTTAAAATGGCCCAATTATTTCCATCTAGAAGAGGCCTCCAGGAGATACGTTTTGGGGGCCCTGGAGTGTATTTCTAAAGAAGAAGAAGAAGGCTGGAGTTTGCCTTCCTTTCCAGGTTGTATTTCTGGGCAGTTGCTTCAAAAATTAACAGGTTCCAGATGAAGCTGAGAAAATACAACAACAACCAACTTTAGTTCTTTTTCTGAGGGAAAAAGAGTTATTTGCTCTGGAGGATTCATTTGCGCTGGGGGAGGATGGGCCAGCTGAGAAACGCAGAATGACCTCAGCGTGGTCCCCTTCTCTGCAGAAGGTGGTCAGCATTCGTGGTCTCTGCCTCCTTCCTTCAGCTCCTGATTACCTGTTCTTATGAAACTTTAATTCTTACTGATGAGTGGGGTAAATGTTACTTGCTTGTTGTGATTTGCGCCTGATTGTTACTCTCTCACAAAAGAGCTGAACGCGACTAAGCACAACCCCCACTTTTAACTGAAGGAGAAATGGAAGAAATGCTGGAGGTCCTGAGAGCGAGATTGATTGAAAGGAGTCAATTGAAAGGAAAACCTTTACTCCCAGCCCTTGGCCTGAGTGGATGTCTTGCTTTGCCCCTTGGTTATGCCTGGTTAGCCCTGTCCCAGCTGGGAGCTGTGTCCAGCAGAGAAGTGACCCGTGGACAGCTCAGCATGTCTGCCAAGTCCTTTCAACCCATCCCATCCATTCCTTAAGCGCTGCTGAATTCACCTGGCCTCTAACAGCACCAAGAGATTCGCCTGGCATCATTCCTTTTCTGGGGTGGGAAGTTGTTTAGTCGCTCAGTCGTGTCTGACTCTCTGACGCCGTGAACTATAGCCTGCCAGCCTTCTCAGTCCATGGCATTCCCCCACAAGAATACTAGAGTGGGTTGTGGTTTCCTTCTCCAGGGGATCTTCCTGACGCGAGGATCAAACCTACATCTCCTGCATTGACAGGCGGATTCTTTACCACTGAACCACCAGGGAAGGAACTTGAGGCTTAGGCATTAATGGATTTGTCCCATGCAACTCTACTGGGTTCTCATTTTGACTTCCTCTTAGTAGCTACCAAATAGAAGTAAGGCTGTGACTTCTACTAAAGTCACCTCTTTGCTGAAGATAGACACTGAAAGCACAGTTCCCCACTTTCTTTTCGTGGTATATATGGTTAACACATGTCTTTCCATTCCCCACAGCCTTACGTGATGTAGAATTTGCTTTGAATCCACTTGTAAGAAGGAAATGGTTAAGACCTTTTTCTTCCAAGAGAAGCTCTCTGGAGCTTCATCGTGACAGAAAAGGTCCATGATTCAAAAGGCTGTCTTGTTTCTTACGTCTTCCTGGATGCCTGAGTGGAAATTATTACCGAGATCTGGTTTTTCCAACAGATATTTTCGTCTCATCCCTTTTGAGTATTCTTGTTGTAGGCCATGTTGTATGCAAGCCAGACTGAGTGCTGCAGATCATCTGCTTGGTGAAAGCCATTGAGCACTTACACACCACCAGTCAGATACGATGGCTTTTCTCAGACTGCTCCGTCTCTAAGGGCAGCAGGAGTCCAGCCATTCATCCCTTTATTCATAGTGTACCTTGTCACATGATTGTCCTGTGTGTAGAGAGAGCTGGGGAGTGGAGCAGGCAGGACCCAGCCTGGCTGGACAGGTTAGATCCTGGTTTCACCTTGACCTTGGACAAGCTGCAAATCCTTTGTGAGCCTTAGTTTCCAGAAAGTGGAGGACATTAGCAATATTCATGTCCACCTTATAAGTCTGTCGTGTTGTATGCAGCCTTCTACGCTAGTTTCTCTTTTTTCAAGTTTTTGGCCACTTTTATTGGTCTGTCATTTATTTATTTTCATCCATCTTTGTTCTTTGGCCTGTGTGGGCCTCCCATCGCAGTGGCCTCTTGTTGCAGAGCACCAGCTCTCGGCGCATGTGCTCCAGGGCGCTGGCTCATAATTGGCCACACCAGTCCAGCTGCTCCGCAGCATGTGGGATCCTCCCGAGCCAGGGATCAAACCGGTGCCCCTTGCGCTGAAAGGTGGACTCTTTACCCACTGGACCACCAAGGAAGCCCTACGCTAGGTTTTGACTGATTGCTGTATGCATACCTTTCACTGTTAGCTCCTATGAGTAGCCACCATTCCAGGTGTGGCAGAGAGTTCCTGGTTTGGCAGTTTTGCCAAATTGTTTCCTTAGGACTAGACAAGTGTGATTTTTCATTCAGAGGTGACTTTTATGGGGGTAGTGAGGGCATTCTCTGCAGGAGACAGACTTTTGGGCTAGTTGGAAGTGTGCTTCAGGGTGTGGGACACGCAGCTCTGCAGAGTGCATCACAGGTTTGCAAGGAGAGGAAGGGATTTGTTTACTCTCTCAATAAATATTTACTGACTTCTTACTACGTTTAGAAATGGAAATAAAAACTGGAACTAGAGTAACGAACAGGAGGGAGTCTGTGTTCCAGCATGGCTGAGGGTTAGGTGATGTGGGCTTGGGGAACGGTTAGTCGGGCAGTTGGGTACAAGGGGGCATATCTAAGTACGTGCATTGTTGTCTGAGCTGTTCCTGGGCACAGGTCAAGGGTGGAAAGGTTCTGTGACCTCTTCCCCGTCCCCATGGAAATGGACCAAGTGACCTAGTGCTGACATTTGTGGAGGTAACCAGCCTGGACAGGGTGTCGATGGGAACCGTCCAGCTGACCGTCGAAGGGCTCAGGACTCGTGCCTGCTTTGTGGAGGTAGACTGGGACACCCAAACAGTCTCACTCTGAGGACTTCAAGGAATGTTCTGACACATCATGGGTCATCTAGCAAATTCAGGGCATGGCCACAGGTCAGGAAAGGTCATCTCCACTTGGAAGTTTAGAATGTCCAAAACGTCTTCCTCTGACCAGTTATCAAACATTGCCTCATGTCAAGGCCATGGGCTCATGAAAGCTCATATTGTAAACTTAAGCATATTCCTGGAATAATTAATTCCCCAAATACAGCATCCCACCAGTGGTCTTACACTAATTTTATGAGGCCAGAAGATGTGGTGGGTATTGAGAAGGGCAGTAAGAGAGTGGGGGCTTCCCAGTGGCTCAGTGGGGAAAGAATCTGCCTGCAGTGCAGGAGGCTCAGGAGACCTGGGTTCAGTCCCGGGGTCAGGAAGATGCTCCAGGGGAGGACATGGCAACCCACTCCAGTCTTTGCCTGGAGAGTTCCATGGACCACCAAGGAAGCCCTACGCTAGGTTTTGACTGATTGCTGTATGCATACCTTTCACTGTTAGCTCCTATGAGTAGCCACCATTCCAGGTGTGGCAGAGAGTTCCTGGTTTGGCAGTTTTGCCAAATTGTTTCCTTAGGACTAGACAAGTGTGATTTTTCATTCAGAGGTGACTTTTATGGGGGTAGTGAGGGCATTCTCTGCAGGAGACAGACTTTTGGGCTAGTTGGAAGTGTGCTTCAGGGTGTGGGACACGCAGCTCTGCAGAGTGCATCACAGGTTTGCAAGGAGAGGAAGGGATTTGTTTACTCTCTCAATAAATATTTACTGACTTCTTACTACGTTTAGAAATGGAAATAAAAACTGGAACTAGAGTAACGAACAGGAGGGAGTCTGTGTTCCAGCATGGCTGAGGGTTAGGTGATGTGGGCTTGGGGAACGGTTAGTCGGGCAGTTGGGTACAAGGGGGCATATCTAAGTACGTGCATTGTTGTCTGAGCTGTTCCTGGGCACAGGTCAAGGGTGGAAAGGTTCTGTGACCTCTTCCCCGTCCCCATGGAAATGGACCAAGTGACCTAGTGCTGACATTTGTGGAGGTAACCAGCCTGGACAGGGTGTCGATGGGAACCGTCCAGCTGACCGTCGAAGGGCTCAGGACTCGTGCCTGCTTTGTGGAGGTAGACTGGGACACCCAAACAGTCTCACTCTGAGGACTTCAAGGAATGTTCTGACACATCATGGGTCATCTAGCAAATTCAGGGCATGGCCACAGGTCAGGAAAGGTCATCTCCACTTGGAAGTTTAGAATGTCCAAAACGTCTTCCTCTGACCAGTTATCAAACATTGCCTCATGTCAAGGCCATGGGCTCATGAAAGCTCATATTGTAAACTTAAGCATATTCCTGGAATAATTAATTCCCCAAATACAGCATCCCACCAGTGGTCTTACACTAATTTTATGAGGCCAGAAGATGTGGTGGGTATTGAGAAGGGCAGTAAGAGAGTGGGGGCTTCCCAGTGGCTCAGTGGGGAAAGAATCTGCCTGCAGTGCAGGAGGCTCAGGAGACCTGGGTTCAGTCCCGGGGTCAGGAAGATGCTCCAGGGGAGGACATGGCAACCCACTCCAGTCTTCTTGCCTGGAGAGTTCCATGGACAGAGGAGCCCGGCTCACTGTGGTCCATGGGGTTGCCCACAGTCGGACGTGACTGAAGGGACTGAGCACACAGCACAAGAGAGAGCAGAAGGCATAGGCGGCTGGGGGTGGGGTGAGGCTTGGGGACAGCCTGGGTGTCCTGTGGTTTGTCTGCTGCCAGGAGTGTGTGGTGTCCACCGCACCCTCAGTTACATGGACTTGAGTGGATTGGCATTTGGAGTGACGAGGAAAGGACTGAGTGCAGAATCAAAGGCTTTGAGTCCAAGTTAGAGGAGAGCAGGAGGCCGGGTGGAGAAGCTGATTTTGAGGCAGGAGTCCCAAGTCTTCACTATTTGGGACGTTGTTCTGGGAGTGAGGGTTTCACACTGTGCTCAGTGGCTGCTCCTCATTACTGTGGTATCAGGAGCATAATGCTCAGACAGAGTCAAGGGCTGAATTCATGCCATGAAAGGTGTGTCTACTTCTCCGGCCCCAGAGCTATTTGAAGGCAATAGCGATGGCTCCATGTATGTCAGGGAAGAGGGTGTTCCCAGGAAGAAGCAGGCAGGATGTCAAAATAAATTTATCAGCCTGAACACAGTCCTTTTAAATCATTTTTCAGCCATATTCATTGTTAAAGGAGAGACTGTGTCGGGCAGTATCTGTGCCGAGGGTGGAAGAAACAGGATTTCATGTCAGCAGCTGAACTCCCTTCTTTTCACACTAATGCACACAGCAGCTCAGGGAGGATGCTGCCAAGAATAATACAGAATATTCTGAAGCCTATAGCAGAAAAAATCTCATTTTACTGAGTTCTTGAAAGAAGGAAACTGTGGCAGGCAGTAAATTACTCCTGTTATTAACAGCCACACTGCCTGCACGAAGCCTATACCTACACACTCACACACACCCACACACTCATACACACTCACACACACTCACACATTTTTCTTTATCGGTCTCAGACTGCTCAGAGGCCAGCATGTGGGAGGCCCTTGACCATCAGTGGCGAGAATGGAATTGCAGCTGATTTCTCTTACTTGTGAAATGAAGATGCTCCTTAACCTCCACTTATGATGGAGCCTAGTGAGCCAGTCCCAACTTATTTCAGGTTGAATGGTATGAATTCCCTAGTAGTTGACTGTTTTTCTTGTATGAGGCCCTCAAGTTCAGTGGTTCACCCAGTAGTTTAGACATACTGATACAACACAAATGGCGGTATAGCTTTCCAAATTTGAAATCTTGCTGCCTCTTACAGACTTTAAAGTTGTGAATCAGACCTGGCGTTAGAAATCTAAGTAACCTGAAATTTAGCAAGAAACTCTGCTGCATGAATAGTGTTCTAAGCACTTCTCTTAGGTTTTTCAAAGGACCAATGATATAAAAACCCAACTACCATGAATGGGTAGTCGAATTTGTATATATTAGAGGAGTAATTAATTAAAAATGTTAATTAAAAATGATAGAATTAATAAAACTAATTGAGAATCAAAAATGGGAATTCAAAAGTTAGTATAAAACTCAACATGCCTGATTATTAGCTCTGTTTAAAAGTTTTACTGAGGAAAATAAGTTTTAAACTTAAAGATTAATAGACTTAATCTTTATAGGTTAAATAGTCTTTATAGATTAAGGCTTAATTGCAATTAATAGTAAAAAAACTGAAAGACAAATCTACATTCTGCTAGTAATAGACTAACAGAGAGGAAAAGGGTCTAGTTATAAATTGTTCCATTGCCTAAAACTGAGTTAGCTCAGTTAAAGGTGTACCTTCCTCAAATGAGGATGAGCGTTATATGAAGGAAGATGAGTGATATCTAAAGAAATCAGCAGATACCAAGGCATAGACCTCAGTGACTCTCGAGGCTTCTAGCCACAAATACTAACACCCCTTCCTCTTCAGAAGCCTAAAGAAAGCTGCTCTGGTGGACGGGCGAAGCCACGGTTCCGGCGCTGGGCCTTTTCTCTGCACTTACTTGCTCAGCTGAATTCCTTATTCATGACAATAGTAAGAGAGCAGGTTTTATTTTGCGGAATTGTAGGGGCTGTGGATTTAAATGCAGAACTCTTCAGACTCAATGAAATAGGTTTATTCGAGTACAAGCATTTGGAAAGCTTAGGGAATGATGTGTTAGCAAGAAGGCTGTATTTACTCATTGCAGTCACGAGAGACTGTCTGTGACGGGATCAGTTCTGACTGACAGAGTCCCCAGCAGGGTCAGCTTTCCCGCATCTCCCGGTAGACATGTCGTGTTGAAATAGCAGGGCCTGTCTGTCCATGGGTTTTCTTGTGTGACAGATGCTTCTGTATTCCCCCGCGTCAGGTGCGTGTGAACCACTGGTGGTGGTGTGGGGCGCAGGGCAGGGCTCATGGTGAGAGTGTGGGTCAGACCCTGCCTTTCTGAACGATCATGGGAGGACTCTCTGGTGTCCTCTTTCTAGAAGAACGCATTTCTGCAGCTTTCTGAAGAAAGCCCTTGGACCTGGACCTCTGCTTCGGAGGTGCAGAAGGAGGGAAGGGATTGATCTTGTCTTGCCTGCCTGTTGGCTGCCCTAAAACATCACTGCAGGAGACATTTACAAGTTTCACCGGATGTAAAACACAGGAGTATGTCCTCGGGGAAAGAATCTTACACAAACAGACAATGAGTGAGGTGACTTGGCAGTCTTTCCTGTCTCTCATTTCTTTGATGGTTTTGTTTCCTTAGGAAAAATCTGCAATTGTTGGGTTTTCTTTTCCTGCTGCATGCAAGTGCTTTCCAGCTGTTTCTCTTGTCTTTACGGTTTTTTTTTTTTTTTTAAATAAGCATGCCATGATTTAGAAAGGACATCCTTTTAAAAGCCATCAATGGCTTCAGAGCGAAGAAGGAAAAACATTAAAGGTGTAAACACACAAAAAAGTTCTAGAATCACTGAACTGACAGCACCTTTTTGTCTCTTGGTAGTAAAGTCGCTTATTCTGAATAATGTGTATCCAGTGGTCTGGCCACTTAAACAAAGCATTCAAGACTATAAGGAGTATTTAGAATGCATTTAGTTGAAACGGAGGCTCTAAACAGTTGCGCTTGGCCATCTTGCTGGCCCTCCAGCTGAGGGCCTCTTTGGCCTTGCTGAAGGGCATGGAGGAAGAGAGGACCCATTTTTGCTAAAAATTCAGCTCTGAGGGCACATATCTTTAGTAACACCATCTGAGTTTACTACTACAGTAATTACGGAAGCTGGTGTGTGCATACATCTCTTTGTGACCATAAAATACATTGTAAACTGGCACACGTATATTGCAACACAAATATTTTTATAAATGTTATATGGCCATCCTAAAATTTTCACATTTGCAAGAGATTTTCCCCCTTTCTATATTGATTAAGCTCTAGGTTCTCAAAATCACATCTACTATTTCTCCTCCTTAGAGAGTTTTTCCTGAACTGTCTATCGGTTTTCACCTGTAAAGAGTGAAATTTGTTAATGAGACCCATCCAGTTGTCTACTGTTCTCAGCACCACTCTAATGTAGATAATGCTCTTCATGTGATGACTTGTCATCTCGCTGTTTCTGATCGTGAGCTCTCCAAGCCTGGCAAGGTCTTTTCTCAGTAAAATTCCTGTTGTCATTCTTTCAGGGAAGTTTCCTCATGATTTTGAATGGTTACAGCCAGGGAGAAATGGTGAGGCCGAGCACATTCTCAGCTAGAGTGGAGGATCTTTTCCCTTGGAGTATCTTGATGTGCGTTGTAAACACTTGCGCTGTCCACAGCAAGCTCCCCGAGGAGGGGCCAGGCGAGCCGGTGCCGGCATGGCCCCCGGGAGGTGTGGGCACCGGCCTCTGGCAGTGTTCTACAAGAGCAGGGGGTGTTCTCTGCGACTGTGGGTCCTGGACACGGCGACATTGCGCTGGGTGAGGGAGCGCTGCCGTGGCCCAAGGCTTCTCCGGCTCCCTGCACCTTGCTGCCACGCTCAAAGGCAGATTTTGCCCGTAGGCGCAGGTGACTCCCGGGTGGCAACTTCACACATAAAAGGAGCAGAAAATTCAGCAACGAGGCCCCTGTCATCCATCAAACTGGATAAATTCAGACAAAAATAAACAAAAGTGGATTTTCAGAAGTGTCTTGATTTTCTTTTTTTAAATGGAAGTTTGGGTATTAATCATCTCTTGTTGCGTACAAATTACCCAAACACTTAGCAGCTTAAACAACAAACCCTGCCACGGAATGGAGAACCCAGGGAGGTTTCTCACGGGAGGCGGTCAGGGTCGGTCAGGGTGCTGCCAGGGTCGCTCAGGTGCAGCTCGGGTGGCCATGCTTCCTGGCTCACCTGTGTGTCTCTGCTGGTGCGGGCTGGCTGCCGTCAGAAGGGGTTCTGAGTTCACTGGGGTCGGGCCAGGTCGCGCAGCATTTGACACACACCTCCTGCTCTCACCTTTCCCTTTAGTCTCTTCTTCCACCCACAGCCTCGCCTCTCACCTCACACACGCACAGCCCGTCGCTCCTGTCCCTGCAGCAGTTTTCATCTGGGATGTATTTTGTGCCTCTGTCTGGGGTGCTGGGGCTGCCTCCGGGCTAGGTGTTGGGAGTGGGGACTGTGTGTTTTCACTCCCCAATTCTCACTGTGCTCCGTGTACAGGCACAGATGGATGCACTGTGCTTTCTTCCTAATGGAAGATGCGCTGGGGCCTTGGGCCCTCCTGACCCCACGATGCCTGAAGCCGCCGTCGCTAATGCCGTCTTCTCTCCCCACAGCCTGCGCCTTCCGGTATAACGGGCTCTCCTTCGTCTACCTCATCTACCTCCTGCTCATCCCCCTGTTCTCGGAACCAACCAAAGCCACCATGCAAGGTAAGAGTCCCTCGCTGCTCTGCTCCGGGGTGGGCTGCGTCTGGGGACCCCCAGTGTGTCCGTATCAGATGGTCCTGTGGGGAGCTGGGGTGCACACTTGGCTGTAGAGCCGGGTGGCACTCGGTGGTGACACGAAGCTGTGCGCCCCACACAGTTTCCAGGTGTGTAGAGGGTCTAGAAGAGTTTGGAGTTCAACGTGTGGTTATGAAAATGAGGCAGACCTGCAGGTGCTCTGTGCTGGGGCAGAGGCGGTGGGGGAGAGACAGGACTGCCTCTGCACCTTGGAGCAGAAGGCCTGGGGAGCAAGCCTGGCGGGTTGTGCCTGGTTCACACACTGGCGGAAACGTGCACCTCAGTCACGTGCAGAGAGAGATTCCAGCTCCGGTGTCGCAGGTGGGACTGCAGACCTGCAGCTCTTCCCTGACGCTCTCCAGGAGCCTGACGATGGTGTGGAGAGGAACAGTGGCCCTGGCTCCTGGCACTCTGATGAGGACGCCGGTCGGGTCTGACATTCTTCCACAAAGAGAGAAACTAAACCACACTGAGTTAAGCAAATTAATTGCATTTTGAAATGATGCCATGACAAGAAATCAGGACTGTGCCCCACATCTTAGGTGAGAGTGGTGGCCGTGTGTTTACGCCAAAGGACAGGAAGCTGGGTTTACTGTGGGAACGGCCTTGACCCCGAGGTGCTGGTTCGTGGTGCCGACTCCCCAGGAAAGCAGGAAGGTCCTGGTGTAAACAGAGCACTAAATCACGACTCTGCCTTTCCCGTTCTCCCTCGACTGTTCAACTGATCATTCATCCCGACGGTTAGATGCTCTGTTGGTTTTCCTGCCTTAGGAAGAACCTAAATAATTGCTCTTCTAATTCACTTAAATGTGAATGCACTTTGCATGGGCTCCTTTTCCAATGGAAGATGCGCTGGGGCCTTGGGCCCTCCTGACCCCACGATGCCTGAAGCCGCCGCTAATGCCGTCTTCTCTCCCCACAGCCTGCGCCTTCCGGTATAACGGGCTCTCCTTCGTCTACCTCATCTACCTCCTGCTCATCCCCCTGTTCTCGGAACCAACCAAAGCCACCATGCAAGGTAAGAGTCCCTCGCTGCTCTGCTCCGGGGTGGGCTGCGTCTGGGGACCCCCAGTGTGTCCGTATCAGATGGTCCTGTGGGGAGCTGGGGTGCACACTTGGCTGTAGAGCCGGGTGGCACTCGGTGGTGACACGAAGCTGTGCGCCCCACACAGTTTCCAGGTGTGTAGAGGGTCTAGAAGAGTTTGGAGTTCAACGTGTGGTTATGAAAATGAGGCAGACCTGCAGGTGCTCTGTGCTGGGGCAGAGGCGGTGGGGGAGAGACAGGACTGCCTCTGCACCTTGGAGCAGAAGGCCTGGGGAGCAAGCCTGGCGGGTTGTGCCTGGTTCACACACTGGCGGAAACGTGCACCTCAGTCACGTGCAGAGAGAGATTCCAGCTCCGGTGTCGCAGGTGGGACTGCAGACCTGCAGCTCTTCCCTGACGCTCTCCAGGAGCCTGACGATGGTGTGGAGAGGAACAGTGGCCCTGGCTCCTGGCACTCTGATGAGGACGCCGGTCGGGTCTGACATTCTTCCACAAAGAGAGAAACTAAACCACACTGAGTTAAGCAAATTAATTGCATTTTGAAATGATGCCATGACAAGAAATCAGGACTGTGCCCCACATCTTAGGTGAGAGTGGTGGCCGTGTGTTTACGCCAAAGGACAGGAAGCTGGGTTTACTGTGGGAACGGCCTTGACCCCGAGGTGCTGGTTCGTGGTGCCGACTCCCCAGGAAAGCAGGAAGGTCCTGGTGTAAACAGAGCACTAAATCACGACTCTGCCTTTCCCGTTCTCCCTCGACTGTTCAACTGATCATTCATCCCGACGGTTAGATGCTCTGTTGGTTTTCCTGCCTTAGGAAGAACCTAAATAATTGCTCTTCTAATTCACTTAAATGTGAATGCACATAGTGCAGTAGAGCGAGAGGGATGTGAGTCTATACAAATCCTCATCAGACCAAAAATATGTTGTTTAAGAGACCCCACCCTCCCTGGCCTCATTTCTAGAGTCCAGCATAAACAAAGACCTTTAAACAGAGGAGCTTCTGGCCTCGGACAGAGATGATAGATAACACCCCTGGGCTCCTATCTCTTGGCTGGGAGCTTGGCAGCTCCTGTCTCACGGCTGGGAGCTTGTGTTTCAGAGAGAGAAGCGTTCACATTTAGAATGAAGCGCTGTAGAAATGAATACCTGTTTATCCTCAGCTAAGCAGTCTGTTGCTTTTTCATCGGGGCCCTCTTGTTTGATCTGGAACAGGCCACGGTTTTCCCCGCTCCCTTCGGGGATGCCTCCTGCTTTGCATCTTCCCACACTACCCATCCCCGCTCTGATGGGTGACCGTGTGGGACGTGGCCTGTTGTCTCCGCCCAGAGCACAGGGGTGACGCGGGCAGGAAACGCAAAGGTGAAGCGTGCGATCGGAAGTGCCGCGGCTCCCGTGTGGGGGAAGAAGTGTCTGAATCACCAGTGTCGCAGGTCAGAGCACAGACAGCATCCTGTGCACAGGTTCGGCCGGCCTCGCGCAGGGGCCGCGGGACCCAGAGCTCAGAGAGAGCCTGCAGGCCTCTTTCCGGCTGGTAGCTGGGGGCGGGGGCGGGGTTGCGTGTCCAGGCTCCTTCCTGCCGGTCAGCGTGAGGGCGGGGCCGAGACCGCGTAGCCTCAGTCATTGGCTGCATCTGGAAAGGCGCAGGGCGGGGGGGGAGAGAGGCCCCGCGTGCTGTTTGGGACCTCGTGGGGCTCCCGGTCTGGACTAATGCATCTGTGATTCGAGTCACCCAGGCCAGGCGTTTCTGGACGGGCTGTGGCCCGGGGTTCCGGCCATGGGGTCCAGGAAGATTCTTGTGTGGCATTCACACAGACGGTGGTGACCCTGGAGGGGTGACGCTGTGTGACTTTGCAGGGCGCTTTGGGTCATACACACTCCGCTTTCAAATGTTGCATCCGACGGTTAGATGCTCTGTTGGTTTTCCTCAGAGAACCTAAATAATTGCTCTTCTAATTCACTTAAATGTGAATGCACATAGTGCAGTAGAGCGAGAGGGATGTGAGTCTATACAAATCCTCATCAGACCAAAAATATGTTGTTTAAGAGACCCCACCCTCCCTGGCCTCATTTCTAGAGTCCAGCATAAACAAAGACCTTTAAACAGAGGAGCTTCTGGCCTCGGACAGAGATGATAGATAACACCCCTGGGCTCCTATCTCTTGGCTGGGAGCTTGGCAGCTCCTGTCTCACGGCTGGGAGCTTGTGTTTCAGAGAGAGAAGCGTTCACATTTAGAATGAAGCGCTGTAGAAATGAATACCTGTTTATCCTCAGCTAAGCAGTCTGTTGCTTTTTCATCGGGGCCCTCTTGTTTGATCTGGAACAGGCCACGGTTTTCCCCGCTCCCTTCGGGGATGCCTCCTGCTTTGCATCTTCCCACACTACCCATCCCCGCTCTGATGGGTGACCGTGTGGGACGTGGCCTGTTGTCTCCGCCCAGAGCACAGGGGTGACGCGGGCAGGAAACGCAAAGGTGAAGCGTGCGATCGGAAGTGCCGCGGCTCCCGTGTGGGGGAAGAAGTGTCTGAATCACCAGTGTCGCAGGTCAGAGCACAGACAGCATCCTGTGCACAGGTTCGGCCGGCCTCGCGCAGGGGCCGCGGGACCCAGAGCTCAGAGAGAGCCTGCAGGCCTCTTTCCGGCTGGTAGCTGGGGGCGGGGGCGGGGTTGCGTGTCCAGGCTCCTTCCTGCCGGTCAGCGTGAGGGCGGGGCCGAGACCGCGTAGCCTCAGTCATTGGCTGCATCTGGAAAGGCGCAGGGCGGGGAGGGAGAGAGGCCCCGCGTGCTGTTTGGGACCTCGTGGGGCTCCCGGTCTGGACTAATGCATCTGTGATTCGAGTCACCCAGGCCAGGCGTTTCTGGACGGGCTGTGGCCCGGGGTTCCGGCCATGGGGTCCAGGAAGATTCTTGTGTGGCATTCACACAGACGGTGGTGACCCTGGAGGGGTGACGCTGTGTGACTTTGCAGGGCGCTTTGGGTCATACACACTCCGCTTTTCAAATGCCTATCACGCGCGTTTCTCACAAATGCGTGGAAGGCCCAGTGTCACATGGGAGAGGACTCTAGGGCATTCGCTCTGCCTGCCAAGCAGGGCCTCTGCGCACACGTACACACACATGCACACACACGCATGCACAACCCCCCATTAGACTATACACACCCCCACAGTTGCCCACCCTCAGGGCTCAGAGCTCAGGCACCCGTAGTCCGTCGTTGGTCAGTGTGCAATTCCCCTCTCTTCTTTCTCCCTGGATTTCTCAGCAGGAGTCAAGTATCCGTGTCATCCAGGCCCAGGGTGGTCTCAGTGAAGCCCCTCTCCCTGGGCTCAGAATCTCCACGCCCCAGCGGCTCCTCCAGCGTCCTCCTTGTGCCCCGCCCCTCAGGGTCTTCCCTGAGGCAGAGCTGGAGCGGCTTCAGACATTCATTCCTGAGTCCTTTTTTTTTTTTAAAAGATTTATTTATGTATTTGTTTTGGGTGAGGGTCGGGTTGGGGAGGGAGGGGAGCGAGCGGGCCACTTCTATTGGTCTTTCATTTCTGTTTTCACCCGTCTTTGGGGAGGCGTTCGTCGTTGCAGAGCGCCGGCTCACTCGGTAATTGGACACATCAGTCCAGCCGCTCCGCGGCACGTGGGATCTTCCCAGGCCAGGGATTGAACTGGCGCCCCTTGCACTGCAAGGCGGTGTCCTTACCCACTGGACCACCAAGGGAAGCCCTCCTGAGTCCTTCTTAATGGAAGCACTTGAAGACGGTGAGGAGTCTGCCCTTTCAGCTATGGTTGCCTTTCCGGCACCAGGGACAGCGCCAGGCATCTAGGGGTAGTTAGTCAGTGTTTAGAGTGGATGAACAAGTGCGTTCGTCTCCGGAGTATAGAGTTCTAGGAGCATCTAGGAGCCTAGCCCTCCTCATAGGACAGCTGATCACTCACACCTGTGTGTCCTCTGGGGACAGACGCTCAGGAGCAGGGTAAGAATGCATGGGAGTCTGCTATTTTAGATTTACTGGGTATTCGGGAATTAAGACTAATGGAAGAAATCAGGACGTTCTATGCTTTCCTTTCAACGTTAAGGATTGTAGTTAAGCCTGTGATACTGAAGGAAGGGCAGCAAATCTTGGCTTAGTGTTCACTTAGCAGTGGGCTTTGCCTGTAAATTGAGAATTCACTGTATTGAATAGAGACCAATATGTAGTTAACTTCAGGTGGCCCAGATATTCCAAGTTGATGAGTTGCTAGACACGTAGGTATTGCGTTCCCGGTGCCCGTGTGTAATGTGCGTGTCCATCGGCCAGTGTGGTGGAATGGCTGGTATTTTGTTTGGATGGATCGGGAGTGGTAAGACAGAGAAGAAATCTATATACGGCATAGACTCAGCACACACTGGTTAATGATAGCATGACTGTTATTTTGAAGGACAATATTATTAGGTTGAATGTCAGAGTGAGCTAGATACGAAAATCTCAGTCTCATAGCTAGTCATTACCTCAAGACTTTTCCATGTGCTCTTTAAATATCAGCTAAGAATGGTGTGATATCGGGGGTTTCTTGTTAAATGTTTTCCATCAAGCAACTGATTACTAGACGGCTGTATAACCAGTTACTAGACACTGCCTAGTAATTGTGTTCAGTGCTAAGTCGTGTCCAACTCTTTTGAAACCCCATCAACTGTAGCCCACCAGGCTCCTCTGGCCATGGAGTTTTCCAGGCGAGAATACTGGAGTGGGCTGCCATTTCCTTCTCAGGGGATCTTCCCGACCCAGGGATTGAATCCTACCTCCTGCCCTGCAGGTGGACCCTTCACCACCCGGAGTTTTCCAGGCGAGAATACTGGAGTGGGCTGAAGACGGTGAGGAGTCTGCCTTCAGCTATGGTTGCCTTTCCGGCACCAGGGACAGCGCCAGGCATCTAGGGGTAGTTAGTCAGTGTTTAGAGTGGATGAACAAGTGCGTTCGTCTCCGGAGTATAGAGTTCTAGGAGCATCTAGGAGCCTAGCCCTCCTCATAGGACAGCTGATCACTCACACCTGTGTGTCCTCTGGGGACAGACGCTCAGGAGCAGGGTAAGAATGCATGGGAGTCTGCTATTTTAGATTTACTGGGTATTCGGGAATTAAGACTAATGGAAGAAATCAGGACGTTCTATGCTTTCCTTTCAACGTTAAGGATTGTAGTTAAGCCTGTGATACTGAAGGAAGGGCAGCAAATCTTGGCTTAGTGTTCACTTAGCAGTGGGCTTTGCCTGTAAATTGAGAATTCACTGTATTGAATAGAGACCAATATGTAGTTAACTTCAGGTGGCCCAGATATTCCAAGTTGATGAGTTGCTAGACACGTAGGTATTGCGTTCCCGGTGCCCGTGTGTAATGTGCGTGTCCATCGGCCAGTGTGGTGGAATGGCTGGTATTTTGTTTGGATGGATCGGGAGTGGTAAGACAGAGAAGAAATCTATATACGGCATAGACTCAGCACACACTGGTTAATGATAGCATGACTGTTATTTTGAAGGACAATATTATTAGGTTGAATGTCAGAGTGAGCTAGATACGAAAATCTCAGTCTCATAGCTAGTCATTACCTCAAGACTTTTCCATGTGCTCTTTAAATATCAGCTAAGAATGGTGTGATATCGGGGGTTTCTTGTTAAATGTTTTCCATCAAGCAACTGATTACTAGACGGCTGTATAACCAGTTACTAGACACTGCCTAGTAATTGTGTTCAGTGCTAAGTCGTGTCCAACTCTTTTGAAACCCCATCAACTGTAGCCCACCAGGCTCCTCTGGCCATGGAGTTTTCCAGGCGAGAATACTGGAGTGGGCTGCCATTTCCTTCTCAGGGGATCTTCCCGACCCAGGGATTGAATCCCTACCTCCTGCCCTGCAGGTGGACCCTTCACCACTGCACTGCCTGGGAAGTCCATTATTAGTTACAGGCTTTGGTTAGTACCTACACGAACCTTTTGAGGGGAATGACACCCCACTCCAGTATTCTTGCCTGGAGAATTCCATGGACCAAGGAGCCTGGCAGGTTATGGTCCATGGCATTTCAAAGAGTTGGACACAACTGAGCAACTAACACTTTCACTATTGTCATTAAAAGCTGTTATCAAAAATCCTCATATTACAGAGGAAGCCTGTGAACAAGCCCAGGACACCCAGGTACCGTGTGGGTGGCCACGCTCTTAGCCCCTGTGTTGTCTTGACCCAGGATGGCACACTGTTCTTGGGATTTGCAAGTGCAGAGGGAAACCTAGTCACTGAATAAATACTTGTTGACTGACAGGTGACCAGGCCTTGGGCACAAGGGTCTGGAGAGCACAGGGTTTGTTTAAGGAAGGAATTTTAATTTGCTTCGGTGTGGCTTGATGACATATGTGGATATTACATAGAAAATACATCTTACTAAGTATGATTGTTTATTTCTTTCAACAAAGGTTAATTGGAAAATTGCCCTTCACAAAACACCGTGTTTGGGTTTGCAGAGGATAAACATGAGAAGAAAACCTGACTCTTCACTGGCATGGTCTCCCCAGCATGCTGGCTCTTGTGTGTTTCATTGGAGGTCAGCTCTTTCAAAGAGGCTATTGTCGTGAGCCATGGGCTTGTTTCAGTGATGCTGCCCTTTTTTAAACCGTTGAACCATTAAACCGCTGCCATTTCCGTTGAACTTTGCCTTATGTCAGCTCCATGGTGGGCTTCCCACGTGGCACTAGTGGTAAGGAATCTGCCTACCAATGCAGGAGACACAGGTTCAGTCTTTGGGTCGGGAAGATCCCCTGGAGAAGGAAATGGCAACCCACTCCAGTCTTCTTGCCTGTAGCATCCCATAGATAGAGGAGCCTGGCGGGCTATAGTCCATGGGGTTGCAAAGATATGGACACGACTGAAGTGCACCAGCGTGCACACACGCAGGCTCAGTGGTGGCAAGCTACTGTCCTTTGAAGGTGGGCCTGAGCCGATAGTGTTGGGAGTCAAGTTTCATGGGGGACAAACTAGTATTGAGATTAGTTATGTCTGTTTTAGAAAAGAAAGAAGAGAAAACCAGAGTCTTGAGTATGAAATGGAGTGTCTGAAGGTCATGCCTCCTGATTGATGAGGAGGTTTAAGGTTTGTTGGGATGAGAGCACCATGCGGATACATGGACGACTCAGAACGGGACACCTGTCCAGAATGGGTTCGGGTGGATGCGTGGTGTGCGAGATCTAGGACGTCAGGCGAAGTGGGATGCAGGAACGAGAAGGCGGTATACTGCAGGAGGTACTGATTAGGCTGATCTACCTGGAATCTTGACCACAGCCACTGGGCCGCACCAGCCCAGCCCAGATCGGAGAGTCAGGTGGAGCGTCTACAGAGGCGCAGGCACCGCGGTGCTGAGAGTGTGCCCGGAGCTGCTGTAAACACGGCGTGTCCCCTGAGTCACTTATTAGAGGACAGAAAAGTGCTTGATTGGAATGGCAGGACCCCCTTCCATTCTGGACTGGAATAAACCCACTGGGCTATAGATCCAGTCAACCAGCTAGGGTCCTGCCCGGTGACGGGCTGGTGTGACTGCCCTCTGCTCCTGCTGGAGATGGGTGGGACTCAGTCGTGTTTGGGCCAGTCTAGGCTCCTGATCACTTCCTGTCCTGTCTCGTCAGCCCTTCCACAAGTCAGGCACCTCCCCAAAGCTGGGACTCACTGTCCTGTTCCTCACACCTTTTTCTCGGACGGTATCGGGCTTCAGTGATGCTGCCCTTTTTTAAACCGTTGAACCATTAAACCGCTGCCATTTCCGTTGAACTTTGCCTTATGTCAGCTCCATGGTGGGCTTCCCACGTGGCACTAGTGGTAAGGAATCTGCCTACCAATGCAGGAGACACAGGTTCAGTCTTTGGGTCGGGAAGATCCCCTGGAGAAGGAAATGGCAACCCACTCCAGTCTTCTTGCCTGTAGCATCCCATAGATAGAGGAGCCTGGCGGGCTATAGTCCATGGGGTTGCAAAGATATGGACACGACTGAAGTGCACCAGCGTGCACACACGCAGGCTCAGTGGTGGCAAGCTACTGTCCTTTGAAGGTGGGCCTGAGCCGATAGTGTTGGGAGTCAAGTTTCATGGGGGACAAACTAGTATTGAGATTAGTTATGTCTGTTTTAGAAAAGAAAGAAGAGAAAACCAGAGTCTTGAGTATGAAATGGAGTGTCTGAAGGTCATGCCTCCTGATTGATGAGGAGGTTTAAGGTTTGTTGGGATGAGAGCACCATGCGGATACATGGACGACTCAGAACGGGACACCTGTCCAGAATGGGTTCGGGTGGATGCGTGGTGTGAGAGATCTAGGACGTCAGGCTAAGTGGGATGCAGGAACGAGAAGGCGGTATACTGCAGGAGGTACTGATTAGGCTGATCTACCTGGAATCTTGACCACAGCCACTGGGCCGCACCAGCCCAGCCCAGATCGGAGAGTCAGGTGGAGCGTCTACAGAGGCGCAGGCACCGCGGTGCTGAGAGTGTGCCCGGAGCTGCTGTAAACACGGCGTGTCCCCTGAGTCACTTATTAGAGGACAGAAAAGTGCTTGATTGGAATGGCAGGACCCCCTTCCATTCTGGACTGGAATAAACCCACTGGGCTATAGATCCAGTCAACCAGCTAGGGTCCTGCCCGGTGACGGGCTGGTGTGACTGCCCTCTGCTCCTGCTGGAGATGGGTGGGACTCAGTCGTGTTTGGGCCAGTCTAGGCTCCTGATCACTTCCTGTCCTGTCTCGTCAGCCCTTCCACAAGTCAGGGGCACCTCCCCCAAAGCTGGGACTCACTGTCCTGTTCCTCACACCTGATCGTATGTTCTCAGGTTTTGATTCTGTAAATGTAGTCCCTAGTCCTGTTCAGCTGGCTTCAACAGAGAGTTTTACATCCTTGCATGCAAGGGTAGCTCCAGCTTTATCAGCAGAGTATCCCAGGCCTAGGGTGAGAGCCACAGTGAGGGATCTGGGCTTTGATGGAAATCACTTCTGGCTCCTTGCTTGGTCCAGCCAGCATCTTGGTCCAGCATTCGTGCCCTCCTGCAGGCTGGGGTGGTTGAGAGGGTCTTATCCATTCGTTTGAGAGAAGAGTCATTTATTTACTGGGGTGGGGTAAGGAGTTCTCCAAATGTCAAGATTGCAGTGCTTGCTGGGTAATACTAGCCGTTGACCTCCAGCAAAGATATCTTAGAAGCAGCAGCATCTAATCAGTTCACAGGGGAAGCATTTGTGTCCCACACGCACACACACACGCTGAGGGAGCAGGGATGAGGGCAGTTGTTCCTAATGGCAGAGCTGTCATCTGGTTCAAGGACCCTCTTTCACCGGGAGGCTTCTCTGAGATTGGCCGACACTTGTAGGTGGGGACAGAGCCCTAGGGGGTGGTGGAGGGGAGGGACGGGCTGTGGGCACCTGGTCTTTCCTAGGTCCCCCATTCAGGGACAGAGGCCAGGTCCTCTTGGTGCAGGTGTTCAGCTGCCCTGGTCCTTCTGGAGCTGGTGTTCAGGTGGCCAGGTCCTTCTGGAGCAGGTGTTCAGGTGGCTAGGTCCTTCTGGAGCAGGTGTTCAGGTGGCCAGGTCCTTCTGGAGCAGGTGAAGCAGACACGTGAGTCCAGTCCTGGCTGGGGCCGTCAGGTTGCCAAAGGAAAACAAAAGGACCAAACTTTCAGGATTTGCCCTCCAAATATTTCTCAACATGTAGCTTCTTGGAGATCTTCTCCTTTTGTTAAAGAAGTGGGTTTCTGAAATACCTTTTTTATTTCCCACTTAACTTTTCTGTGTTATTTTGAGCAAGGTAGCAGCTTCCCTGCTGTATTTGTTTGTGTTTTCAATGACTCAGAAGTCATTAAGAAGGTATTTTTCTGCGTATTTGGATCTCTTTCAACATTTAGGAGGGGATGGATTTAGAAAGAGGGGGTCAAGGAAAGGCTTCATTGTGCTTTGAGAATAATCATGAGCAACTGTAGCAGGTCAAGTTCACTTTTGTAAACTGTTGCCAAAGTTATTGGAAGATAATAAGGAAAAATACTTTATTGTCTCCAGCTCTGAATTAGGGTCCTAATATGTGAGGAAATTATAATCATCATAGGGCTGTGTGTGTGTGTGTGTGTGTCTGTGTGAAATATCACCAGAGCACCTTACCCTCCTGTTCTGATCCAGGAAACTCTTTACCGGAATCAGTGAAGGGTCCTCGAGAAAAGATAAATGATGCTCCATTTGCCGGCTTGAAGAGGAGAGAGGTCTGTAGCTTGTGAAGATGTGTTTAGACATCAGAGAGGAAATAGTAGCAGATATTTTAACTGCTGGCCTCTGGGTTTTGTTAAACACTGCTGTTCTCTACACCATTAAGCTTGTTATTACTGTGGTACATTATGTCATCATAAAACAAAAGGCAAGGATCTATTTAATTGGGGGAAATTCTTTGGGGGTCAGTGTTTTACTACCAATATCAGCTCATGACCAAACAGAATGCTTCCCAAATGATGAACTGCTTGGTTCTTGAATAAATTCATTTTAGGTCTTTTATCCATCTGTTTTTTGGGGGACAAAAAAGGTGATTGTTTCGAGTTTGGCAAAGAGTATTCAGTGACACAGAAGAACTTTCAAGCAATACATATAATTCTCAGCTCTGGAAACAATGGGTCATATTATTAGACAAGCCATAAAAGGTTTTTACAAGTCCTGAACTCTGTGCTTTCTTTGGCTGTGATCAACTGATCTGCGGTGTGACCTCACCTATGACTTAGATACTGTCCATCATGACAGGCAGTGGGACCTGCACTGGATGCTAGTTTGCTGATTCAAGCTGGAAATGACTCGTCTTTGGTTTATTCACTTGACAGACACGTCCTGGTGCCCTGTCAATACTGCCCTGGGCAGTCGGACTCTTGTCAACAGCATAGGGCGTGGTCAACAACCCGGTCCTGGGCAGATGGCTTCAACTCCCAGGGTCCTGGGGTCCCGCATGTCAAGTCCATGTGCATGTTGAGTCCAGGACAGAGCACTGAGTCGTCTGCCGTGGAATCATGGTCACGGCCACCGTGTCCTGTGCTGTGTGCTGAGTAAATGGTCAGAGAGCTCAGAGGAAAAGGTCATCACTTTACTTTAAAAATGTATCTTCCCTTTGAAAGGGTTCAGCTGATTCTATTGCTGCTTTGCGTATCTGGAGTCCATTTGCTTAAGTTTCGAAGCTGACTTGCTTCAAAGTCTGGACGAGGCTAATTTGTAATGGATTGACTTGTTAGAGTCTAAGCTTTGCTTTGTATGCAGTTATTTCTCTTTGCAACAGAGGATGAGATGGTTGGATGGCATCACTGACTCAATTGACATGAGTTTGAGCAAACTCCGCAAGATGGCGAAGGACAGGGAAGCCTGGCGAGCTGCAGTCCACGGGGTCACAGAGTCGGACGTGACAGTGAGTGAACAGCCACCATGTCTCTTACACAGACTAACATGTGGTTGCATAGATTCCTACAGAAGAACCCTTTGAAGTGAACATCCGTCAATGCTTTGCTTCTGGGTTTTGTTAAACACTGCTGTTCTCTACACCATTAAGCTTGTTATTACTGTGGTACATTATGTCATCATAAAACAAAAGGCAAGGATCTATTTAATTGGGGGAAATTCTTTGGGGGTCAGTGTTTTACTACCAATATCAGCTCATGACCAAACAGAATGCTTCCCAAATGATGAACTGCTTGGTTCTTGAATAAATTCATTTTAGGTCTTTTATCCATCTGTTTTTTGGGGGACAAAAAAGGTGATTGTTTCGAGTTTGGCAAAGAGTATTCAGTGACACAGAAGAACTTTCAAGCAATACATATAATTCTCAGCTCTGGAAACAATGGGTCATATTATTAGACAAGCCATAAAAGGTTTTTACAAGTCCTGAACTCTGTGCTTTCTTTGGCTGTGATCAACTGATCTGCGGTGTGACCTCACCTATGACTTAGATACTGTCCATCATGACAGGCAGTGGGACCTGCACTGGATGCTAGTTTGCTGATTCAAGCTGGAAATGACTCGTCTTTGGTTTATTCACTTGACAGACACGTCCTGGTGCCCTGTCAATACTGCCCTGGGCAGTCGGACTCTTGTCAACAGCATAGGGCGTGGTCAACAACCCGGTCCTGGGCAGATGGCTTCAACTCCCAGGGTCCTGGGGTCCCGCATGTCAAGTCCATGTGCATGTTGAGTCCAGGACAGAGCACTGAGTCGTCTGCCGTGGAATCATGGTCACGGCCACCGTGTCCTGTGCTGTGTGCTGAGTAAATGGTCAGAGAGCTCAGAGGAAAAGGTCATCACTTTACTTTAAAAATGTATCTTCCCTTTGAAAGGGTTCAGCTGATTCTATTGCTGCTTTGCGTATCTGGAGTCCATTTGCTTAAGTTTCGAAGCTGACTTGCTTCAAAGTCTGGACGAGGCTAATTTGTAATGGATTGACTTGTTAGAGTCTAAGCTTTGCTTTGTATGCAGTTATTTCTCTTTGCAACAGAGGATGAGATGGTTGGATGGCATCACTGACTCAATTGACATGAGTTTGAGCAAACTCCGCAAGATGGCGAAGGACAGGGAAGCCTGGCGAGCTGCAGTCCACGGGGTCACAGAGTCGGACGTGACAGTGAGTGAACAGCCACCATGTCTCTTACACAGACTAACATGTGGTTGCATAGATTCCTACAGAAGAACCCTTTGAAGTGAACACCTGCACTTATCTGTCAAGCAGGGCTCATTATTAATTGGAGGAGCTGCTAGGGAGCACGTGCCGAGCTTGTGTCTGCTGGGGGCTCCCCCGCCCGCTGCTCTTTACCTCGCTGCGTCCTCCCAGCCCCCACGAGACAGGAGTCCATACTGTTTATGTTTTATAGAAAAAGAAGCTGAGAAACACACAGAGGTTCATGAATAATTCCTGAAATGAACATTAAAAACATTGATCCAATGAGTGAAAGCTTCTAATATAAATAATTCAGTTACCGACCCAGGCGTTTCCCACCTTCTACTGGTTTTATTATAGAATTAATACAGAGTGAAAACAAGTGGAGGGGCTCGACGTGGAATCCAGCTGTCCCGGGACAGCGTGAGTGGATGGGTATTGGTCTGCAAACGCCATTTAGGATATTTTCTCAGCGCTGAGAGGATCCCGAGGATAGTTTTTTTCTGAATGTTTAGAAATTATTCATTTGTTGTGTGTTGAGTAAGAGACCGTTTACATTTCTTTATCGCGTCCTGTGGATGATGTTGTGTGATTCTGACGTGTGCTGGGTGTTTGATTTCTCTTGTCTGCTGAAGAAGCATCACCGCATCACTGTCTACCGGGCATGGTGGGCAGGTGCCGGGCCCACTGGCGCTGCGACCCTGGACCTTGTGAGCGTCCAGCTCACTGTTAGCCCTCCTCACCCCCACTCCTTCCTCCCCCTTTTCCATTCTCTTTCCATTTATTTTAAAATTAGTTTTGGCTAAATACACGCCCTGCCTTCTGCCTTGCCCAGCACTTAAGGAGGGCCTGGGACAGCCGCCCTCCTCCTGGGCTGGCCTCATGCCCACAGTGCTGGTGACCGGGACTCGGCAGGCGGCACAGTGTGGGCTGGCCGGGAGCCCTTCCCGGAGCCCAGACCTGCGGGGACAGACGGCCGGAGCCCAGGCCTCGGTGTGCCCAGCAGGGCCTTTCTCCTTCGCCCGAGCAGCCTCGCTCACCGTGGTGAGGGCGGCAGGGTCCCCTGGCCACCGGAGAACGGGACGGTCACCCGCTTCCCCATCAAATCAGGTGGCCTCTGTGGACGAAACACCACTGTCCTGGGATCAGGAGCCCCCGGCAAGCTGGTGCCGCCCCTGCTGGGAGTCCTCCCTCCCAGAGCCGAGCTGAGCTGCTCGGCCCAGACCCCAGCGCACATGGCTGTACATGCAGACACGGCTCTTTGGGATCAAGGTGTAGGTTCCCTCCACTGTCTGCTGGGATGGTGGCCGCGGGCTGATGGCTGTGTCCAGGTGGTAGGTGTGCCCCGTCTCGTGGAGGGCCCTGGCAGGCCCGTGCCTTGCCTGGGTCAGCCCTGCTGTCTGAGTTCCCAAGCTTCCTGTGGAGGTCCTCTGCACCCTGCCGTCCCCACGTTGAGCCCGAGCTCGCTGCTCCCCAGCCTTGCTGCCCTCTCGCCCTCACGGAGTCGGCATCTCCTGCAGGCCATCTAAAAGGGGCTCCTCTGAGGGCGTGCCGTCTAAGGGCTTTGGGGCCCTGGCCAGGAGGGCGCATGGAGTCTGAATTCTGGCCCTGGTTTTGCTGACCAAGAAAAAATTCCTCCAGTACAGGATTATGTGCTTCCAGAGGAAGGGGCTCTGTGGCAGGGGGAGGAGGGGAGGTAGTTGTGGGGGGCGGTGTGCTGTGGCCCTGCAGGAGAAAGGAGGGAGTCAGGGAAAGACATGTTTTACAGCAACACACGGGTCCTGAAGATGAGCCTGTTTAACTCAGCATAATCCCGCCAACTCCCCTCCTGACCCCAGCATCCTTGAGACGTGCCCTGCGTGACCACGAGCAGCAGGTCATCTGTACATTCCTGTCTCGCCTCCCTGGAGAGCCCTGGGCACCCTGAGGCTGTGGAGATCCAGTGCCGCTGCGTCTCCATGGAGACGCAGAGGCAAGCGGAGGAAGCGGCAAATGGCCAGGCGGGGTCTGGACAGCGGCGCGATGGGCACTGGAGTGGCAAGCCCGGTTCTTCTGGTCACGGCTGCCACGCCGCTCTGCTTTTCCTTGATTCCTCGATTACACGCTCTCGGACTGTGCAATAGGCGAGGACTAATCATCGCCGCCGCCAGGCTCCTTCACCGGCCAGCTTACTGGAAAGGCATGATCATGCACGCTGGCGGTGCTGGCTGCTTGTTCACGAGAGTTGAGCAAACACATGTCCATCTCACGAGTCGATAGCGTGATGGGGGCTGGTGGGCTGCGTCTCTCTGTAAGGAGCAGGGCTCAGTCGTTCAGCCAGATGCTGCTCATCAAATATTCAGGAGCCAGCGCGTTTACAAAGGTCTTCCGTGGGCTTGCGCACAGCCGAAGGGAGTGGGAGGCCAGGCTCTGGAGGTGGGGCTGGGCTTGGGTCTTTTGTTTGGAAATGGGGCACCAGCTCGTTGGTCAGAGGGAGAGGACTGGGGGATGGTTATCTGGGGAATTTAAACACATTTTTGGTCCAGAGTCTTGCTGCTGTTTGAGCTCTATGTGTGACACCCTGGCAGAGTCTGAGTTAACAAGTCCCCTGTGTCCATTCTGGGGGCCACCTGTCACAGGAAGACAGACCCACTGAGCAGAGGACAGGATGGAGTGCTGCTTCGTGCACTCGCTCAGTCACCCGACGACTCTCCACAGACATGTTGAGAGCTGGAGCCGCCCCAGAGAACAAGAGTAAACCTAGCTGTATAACCCAGAGGTCCACTCTCCAGCTGGTAATACAAAGGAGTGTTTAATTCTTTAGAAGGCGTTGATCCTCATCTTTGGCAGGGTGCATGCCTGTGAATGGGCCTACCTGCTGAAATTCATTCCTGACCCCACAGTGCTCACGGCACCTTCACAGTCCCTGTCAGACCCCCCAGGAGTGGAGGAGACTGGAGCTGTCAGTGCACACGTGTGGTGGAGGAAGGGCAAGGCCAGGCTCGCCCCTGGGCCCCACTCAGACGGTGACCAGGTGTCCCGTTCGCTGTCCAGTCAGTGCCACACCGCTCACGGCCTGTTTCTCTGTTGTGATGTAGCTGCTGAGAATGTCCTTTAGGGCAGTGCTGAGTGCCATCCTGTGCGCCCCAGCTTAAGAAGGCTGGACCTGTGGCCCTGCAATCCCACTTTGGGTCTCGTATCTGGAGAGAACTCTAACTTCGAAAGATACATGCACTCTTGTCCACAGCAGCACTATTTACAATAGCCGAGACATGGAAGCAACCCAATGCCCATTGAGAGATGCACAGATAAAGAAGACGTGGTACGTGTACACAGTGTAATATTACTCAGCTGTGAAAAAGAGTGAAATAATGCCATTTTGCAGCAACATGGGTGGAGCTAGAGATTATTACATGAAGTGAAGTCAGACAGAGAAAGACAAATGCCATATGACATCACTCACACGTAGAATCTAAACAAATGATACAAATGGGCTTATTTATAAAATATAAAAAGACTCCAAAACATGGAAAACAAATTTATGGTTACAAAGGGGAAAGGAGATCAGGGAAGGAATTAGGAGTTTGGGATTAGCAGATAAAAACTGCTGTATATAAAACAGATGAACAACAAGGACCTACTGTATAGCACGAGAAAATCTATTTAATATCTTGTGATAACCTGTATCAAACCAGCCAATCCTAAAGGAAGTCAGCCTTGAGTATTCACTGGAAAAAATGATGCCGAAGCTGAAGCTCCGATACTTTGGCCACCTGATGCGAAGAGACGATTCACTGGAAAATACTCTGATGTTGGGAAAAAATGAAGGCAGAAGGAGAAGGGGACGGCAGAGGATGAGATGGTTGGATGGCATCACTGAGTCAATGGACATGAGTTTGACAAAACTCTGAGAGATAGTGGCGAACAGAGAAGCCTGGTGTGCTGGAGTCCATGGGCTCACAAAGAGATGGACACGACTGAGTGACTGAACTGAACTGATAGCCTATAATGGAAAAGAATCTGAAAAACAATATATTATATATATACATATCTATCTATCTATATATATATTGATATATATCTGAGTTCAATGTTTTTAAGAAGAAAAGGAAGGTTGAGCTGTGCTTTGTGGGGAAGTATGTTTATCAGAGAGACTCCGTTCAAGCAGGAGTCACAGAGCTGTTGGCCGTGAGTTCAATGCTGATGAATCTATAGCAGTGAATAAGGTGCCTCTAAACAGGTTATGTTAGACCTGTGCCGCCCACTTTGCAATCCCACTTTGGGTCTCGTATCTGGAGAGAACTCTAACTTCGAAAGATACATGCACTCTTGTCCACAGCAGCACTATTTACAATAGCCGAGACATGGAAGCAACCCAATGCCCATTGAGAGATGCACAGATAAAGAAGACGTGGTACGTGTACACAGTGTAATATTACTCAGCTGTGAAAAAGAGTGAAATAATGCCATTTTGCAGCAACATGGGTGGAGCTAGAGATTATTACATGAAGTGAAGTCAGACAGAGAAAGACAAATGCCATATGACATCACTCACACGTAGAATCTAAACAAATGATACAAATGGGCTTATTTATAAAATATAAAAAGACTCCAAAACATGGAAAACAAATTTATGGTTACAAAGGGGAAAGGAGATCAGGGAAGGAATTAGGAGTTTGGGATTAGCAGATAAAAACTGCTGTATATAAAACAGATGAACAACAAGGACCTACTGTATAGCACGAGAAAATCTATTTAATATCTTGTGATAACCTGTATCAAACCAGCCAATCCTAAAGGAAGTCAGCCTTGAGTATTCACTGGAAAAAATGATGCCGAAGCTGAAGCTCCGATACTTTGGCCACCTGATGCGAAGAGACGATTCACTGGAAAATACTCTGATGTTGGGAAAAAATGAAGGCAGAAGGAGAAGGGGACGGCAGAGGATGAGATGGTTGGATGGCATCACTGAGTCAATGGACATGAGTTTGACAAAACTCTGAGAGATAGTGGCGAACAGAGAAGCCTGGTGTGCTGGAGTCCATGGGCTCACAAAGAGATGGACACGACTGAGTGACTGAACTGAACTGATAGCCTATAATGGAAAAGAATCTGAAAAACAATATATTATATATATACATATCTATCTATCTATATATATATTGATATATATCTGAGTTCAATGTTTTTAAGAAGAAAAGGAAGGTTGAGCTGTGCTTTGTGGGGAAGTATGTTTATCAGAGAGACTCCGTTCAAGCAGGAGTCACAGAGCTGTTGGCCGTGAGTTCAATGCTGATGAATCTATAGCAGTGAATAAGGTGCCTCTAAACAGGTTATGTATTGATCGGTTGGTGAAACATTGTAACTAGAGGCTCCCAGGATCCCACTGGGTCCCCGAGGAGCAGAGGTCAGTCTCATCCTCTAAGCGTCCAGGGCGTCCTCACAAAGAGTCCCTGCCACCAATGACAAGAGTTGCGTCATGTGCGTGTGTGCTCAGTCGCACAGTCCTGCCTCTTTGTGACCCACAGATTGTGGCCCACCAGGCTCCTCTGTCCATGGAATTCTCCAGGCAAGGATACTTGAGGGGGTTGCCATTTCCTACTCCAGGGGATCTTCCCCACCCGAGCATTGAACCCACATCTCTGCCCCTCCCCAATTGGTAGGTGGATTCTTTACCACGAGTGCTGCCTGGAAAGCCCGGACAAGAGTCACCCATATACGTTTTGCACTGAAACAGGAGGTACAGGGTTGACCTGAATGAACACACGTGTCAGGACTCTCGGGGGCGATGGCTACAGGATGCCTGATGTCGCCTTCCTCCTCAAGGACAGCGTCTGTCCTGGAGGGGACATTGGGCCTCCAAGGAATAGTGTGAAATAGACGGGGGCCAGGGCCGTTATCTGCAGGAGCACAGAACATGGCCGCTCTCCCAGGACAGCGGGGCCCAGCTGGAATGGAGGAAGAGGCCTCTTTCTGCTCAGTTCCAGGTTATAACTTTTTAAATTAGTATTTTTGCGGTATGGTTGCTTTACAGTGTTGTGTCAGCAGAGTGACTTGGCTGTGTGTGTGCATATGTCCTGCTTTTCTGATTTCCTTTCCATTCAGGTGGCCACAGAGCGTTGGGTAGAGTCCCCTGGGCTTAGGCAGGGTATAATTTTTGATGTAGCTGAATTCTGCACAAAGTGTCAGGATCAATGTTGAGTGCAGAGAAATCACTGTGGGGAGAATTAGATGAAGAGGTAACCGGTAGGCTGTTCCCTTACAGTCTGTTCTCCACATTATACAGAAGTTTGTTTCTTCAATCATATTCAAGCAATAGTAGTTTGTACTGCTTCCCATGTTAAGAAGAGCAGGAAAATGAACACATTTGGTTTAAACACAGAAAAAAAACACAGATGCAGGCAGACAATATGGTGAAATAAACACTGAGGAACATGAGGATTTCCTCCGGGACCAACTACTTAGATTAAAAATCCACTGACCTTTAGCAACAAGCTTGAGTGTCTGGAACGGGAAGGGGTTCTGTGAGCTGTTCGCTCTGAACTCTTGTCTTTGTCGCTCTGTGGGCTGAGGGCTCTGGCCCAGTGCACCCCTCCTCCAGTCTGTGTGGGCCTCTCAGCTCCTGCACTTGGCCTGCTTGTTCTTCCTCCGGCTTCCTGGAGCCTCGGGACTGAATTTGAGGAGCGTGTGAGTCGTGTGGCCTCATCTCATCTCCACATGTCCATGTGTGCCTGTGCCTCACCGTTCAGGGTCCCCTCCCCAGCCAGAGGATTGGGGCAGTGGTCAGAGCAGTTAAGTTGAAGACAAACTGTTCAGTGATCCACTTTTCCCACCTGCCGTGGACCCTCCAAATACCACAGCAGACTCCCCTGTTCTCAGGTCTTTAGAAAACGCCCCAGGGTCTGGACTGTGTGTTGCGGTTCCATCCAGAGAAGGTTCTGTTTCCACCAGGGGGAGCCGCTTTGTCCCAAAGAGGTGCACCTGCAGCATTTCAGGGCTTTTCAGGCAGTTCCCACTAACCCCACCTACTTGGCCTCATTGATTCCTTCTTTTCTATAAAAATATAATTTTAAGCAACCCTTCATTGTGAGTACTGTTTGAATTTAAGTTATAAAAAGCCAAGTGTTTGGGGGAAAGGAGACAGATGGTATCCAATCAAGCATCCTAGAAAGGAAAGTAGTACTAAATGCAGTAACTTCATGATGGAATCAGAACACACGTGTCACTGCACAGTGAGGTTCCTCCGGAGGGTAGGAGGAAAGGTCTCAGAAGGGAGCCACAGCGCCCTAAGGAACCTTCTATAGGAAGTAGCCTATCTAGGCATATAGGCAGCAGCGGTCAATGCTTTTTCTGCATGAATGATGCAGCCCTGAGCGTCTCAGTGTCCAGGTCAGGTCCTCTCACACTGCCCCTCGGGAATGGCAGCCGAACCTCCAGGGAGGTAAGGAGCTCGATTGCACACAGACAGGTGACCTGGTTATCTGGTCAGTAGTGGTGATGCTGGTTACCGTCTGCATCCCCAGGACGCCCGCTGGCTCAGAGGGCTTTGCTGGAGATTTTCCCAGTGAAGATAGAAAGACGTATAAATAACCCAATGTCTCTAAATTCAAGGAGCTTCCCATCTAATGCTGAGACTATACTTAGAAATAGGAGTCAGTGGACCAGTGTAACATCATGTCACTATAGGAAAAACCGTCCAGGTCACTCAAGTTTGAATTCTTAGTCGCTCAGTCGTGTTCGACTCTTTGTGACCTCTAGGGCTGTCGTCCAGCCCCTCTGTCCATGGGATTCTCCAGGCAAGAATCCTGGAGTGGGTCGCCCTGCTGTCCTCCAGGGGAGCTTCCCAACCCAGGGATTGCACTCTGGTCTACTGCGCCGTAGGCAGATTCTTTACTGTCGGAGCCTCCGTGACATAAATGACATAGAAATGTGTGTTCTTTATTCTATAACTGAAGAGGATGGGAGGGCATTTATGAATGTTCTGATTCTACTTATGTGTCATTGATTCGTAGTCCATCTTTCAGACAGTGGCCAACGCCCATATGTGCTTTTGCAGCGTCTCCTGAAGGGTGCCCGTGGGGCTACGTCACCTGCCTGGGGTGGAGCTGTGCCTCGCCAGGCGGCCGTTTCTCAGAGGCTGCTCGACCTGAGCACCTCTCGGCTGGGGGGTCTGCGTCATCTGGGAGTCTGGAGGAGGCCAGAGTGGGGGGTTAATGCAGGCGTATTTCCTGTTTGTAATGATGCGTCAAGAAGAAATATCCCGGGCTTCCCCTGGTGGTCCAGTGGGTAAGGACACCGCCTTGCAATGCAAGGGGCGCCGGTTCGATCCCTGGCCTGGGAAGATCCCACGTGCCGTGGAGCGACTGGACTGATGTGTCCAGTTGCTGAGCTGGAGCTCTGGAGCACATGTGCCCAGAGCTGGTGCTCTGTGACAACAGAGGCCACCGTGATGGGAGGCCAACAGGAGCCAAAGAACAAAAAGGGATGAAAATAGAGAAATGAAAGACCAATAGAAGTGGCCCGCCCGCTCCCCTCCCTCCCCAACCCAACCCCCGCCCAAAAATAAATGAATAAATAAATCTTAACAAAAAAAAAAGAAGAAGAAGAAATATCTGTGGGAGAACCTTAGCTTATCAAGCACTTTACCTGGTTTTTGCTAATTTCTGATCTGGAGGGTGGTGATGTAGCGAGCTTGTGTTCATTTTCAATGGATTCAGCATCAGAAGGGGGTTATTTATGTCCAAGGGAGAAGAAAGGACAGAATGAGGTCGGAGAACTCAGAACATTTGCCTGAATGTTTGCCAAGAGAGTAGTGCTGGAACATAAAGCCAGATTGCGTGGCGTCACAGAAGCCTTCCTCAAAGCAGCCTGGTTTCAAGAAATCTGTTAAACGATGTCTCTACACTATCCTGGAACTTGGCACCGCTGTTTTCCCTTGGCCTGTGGAGAGCTTGCTGGGGAAGAAGGCCAGCCCGCCCGGCAGTTACCAGGCGCAGATTCTTTACTGTCGGAGCCTCCGTGACATAAATGACATAGAAATGTGTGTTCTTTATTCTATAACTGAAGAGGATGGGAGGGCATTTATGAATGTTCTGATTCTACTTATGTGTCATTGATTCGTAGTCCATCTTTCAGACAGTGGCCAACGCCCATATGTGCTTTTGCAGCGTCTCCTGAAGGGTGCCCGTGGGGCTACGTCACCTGCCTGGGGTGGAGCTGTGCCTCGCCAGGCGGCCGTTTCTCAGAGGCTGCTCGACCTGAGCACCTCTCGGCTGGGGGGTCTGCGTCATCTGGGAGTCTGGAGGAGGCCAGAGTGGGGGGTTAATGCAGGCGTATTTCCTGTTTGTAATGATGCGTCAAGAAGAAATATCCCGGGCTTCCCCTGGTGGTCCAGTGGGTAAGGACACCGCCTTGCAATGCAAGGGGCGCCGGTTCGATCCCTGGCCTGGGAAGATCCCACGTGCCGTGGAGCGACTGGACTGATGTGTCCAGTTGCTGAGCTGGAGCTCTGGAGCACATGTGCCCAGAGCTGGTGCTCTGTGACAACAGAGGCCACCGTGATGGGAGGCCAACAGGAGCCAAAGAACAAAAAGGGATGAAAATAGAGAAATGAAAGACCAATAGAAGTGGCCCGCTCCCCTCCCTCCCCAACCCAACCCCCGCCCAAAAATAAATGAATAAATAAATCTTAACAAAAAAAAAAGAAGAAGAAGAAATATCTGTGGGAGAACCTTAGCTTATCAAGCACTTTACCTGGTTTTTGCTAATTTCTGATCTGGAGGGTGGTGATGTAGCGAGCTTGTGTTCATTTTCAATGGATTCAGCATCAGAAGGGGGTTATTTATGTCCAAGGGAGAAGAAAGGACAGAATGAGGTCGGAGAACTCAGAACATTTGCCTGAATGTTTGCCAAGAGAGTAGTGCTGGAACATAAAGCCAGATTGCGTGGCGTCACAGAAGCCTTCCTCAAAGCAGCCTGGTTTCAAGAAATCTGTTAAACGATGTCTCTACACTATCCTGGAACTTGGCACCGCTGTTTTCCCTTCGGCCTGTGGAGAGCTTGCTTTGCGGGGAAGAAGGCCAGCCCGCCTGGCAGTTACCAGGCGCAGCATGTGCTCCCACCACCTAGTCAGTGCCCAGCAGCCCAGCCCCTGCGTGCGTGAATACGGCGCCTGGGGCTCCAGGCTCCCTGTCCAAGGGATTTCCTTCCTGCCTCCTTCCTCGCCTCTCCTCCCTTTCCCCTCCCTTCTTTTCATCCTCACCCTGGGATCCTACAGCCAGTGCGAGTCTTGTGAGAACTCATTCTGTGAATCAGGTGTGTTGTAGGGCTGGGCTTTTGTGTAAGGACCCATCAGCCCGTCCACCCACGTCCAGTCAAGGGCCCCGTGGTGGTGGTCATGATCCTCACTTTCGTCTCTTTTATCTCAGGAAATGGAAACATGGAAAAAATCAGAAAAACTCATCATTGCCCTTTATTTTTTTTTTTAAGTGAATTTTTATTTTCTTTTGGAGCACAGCTGTTTCACAATGTTGTGTTGGTTTCGGGCATACAGCAGAGTGATTCAGTTATACATATACCTATGTGTTCATTCTTTTGTCAGAGTCTTTTGCATTTTATAGATGAAGAAACTGAAGTTGCATAATTCATCCAAAGCCACACCCGGTAAGAAGTGGTAGAGACACTTCTTCGAACTGTGAAAGGGGCCCGCCATCTGGGGCTCTGGTTCCAGGCGCTTCCTTAACTACTGTGTTGCTAGGTAACCACAGCATAATGCCCACTCCCCAGTGGGTGTGTCCAGTCCTCAGGCAGGAGGCTTTCATTGGAGAGGAGCATCCCCGAGCTCATGGGTGTGGAAATGGTGGAGGAAAAGAGGAGTGGGGTTGGACCGAAGCTGTGAAATGAATGGAGAGTCTTGAACAAGGCCCGGCTTACCCTTGGCAGGGGCACACGTACCTTTTAATTTCCTGTCATTAAGCAAGTCTGAGTTAAAAATCGGGGAAAGAAAATACACCTTAGACATGATCCTGCCAGCTCAGCAGTTTGAAGGCTTGTAGGTCTGCTCTGCAAGTTTACATTAGCCAAATCGGGTGTGATGAGTTCTGTGTGCACAGGCGGGCTGTTTTCATGGCTGTGCTACTTTATAGTAATTCTGGTGACTGGGATGTGGGGGAGAAGAAGAAAGTTACTCAGAAGCTCAGATGCTGAAGTCGTCCTGGGATAGGCAGAGGGCTCTCATGGTATCCGAGCTCATGAAAACCAAGGGTGATTTGTCTGTCCTGTTCTCACTTCTCACCCAGCTTTATTTAAGCAGGTATTCTGGAAACTGAGGTTTAGTTGACTTATAGTGTTTTAAGGGTCCAGGAAGGTGATAAATATTTATATGTATATGATATGATATATTCAGATTCTTTTTCATTATAGGTTATTACAGGATATTGGACGTAGTTCCCTTGCTGTACAGCAGGCCCTTGTTTATCTATTTTTACCTAGAGTAGTGTGTATCTATTAACCCAAATTCCTATTTGAGTCCCTCTCTCCTTTCTCCTTTGGCAGCCATTAGTTTGTTTCCTGTGTCTGCTTTGTAAATAAGTTCAGTTATATCCTTGTTTTTAGATTCCACATATAAGTGATATCATATATTTATTTGCCTTTCTCTTTCTGACTTTTTCATCTAGAATGATAACCTCTAGGTCCATCCGTGTTGCTGCAACTGACATTCTTTCTTTCTTTTTTATGCCTGGGTAGTATTCTATGGTGTATACATACCACATATTCTTTATCCATTCATCTGTCCATAGACATTGAGGTGACTTGCCTATCTTGGCTAAGGCAAATAATGCTGCTATGGATATTCAGGTGCATATGCCTTTTGGAATTTTAGTTTTCACCTTTTCCAGATACTATACTCAGCAGTGGGATTGTTGGATCATTCCATGGGGGGTTAGAGGAGGCATCCCGAGCTCATGGGTGTGGAAATGGTGGAGGAAAAGAGGAGGTTGGACCGAAGCTGTGAAATGAATGGAGAGTCTTGAACAAGGCCCGGCTTACCCTTGGCAGGGGCACACGTACCTTTTAATTTCCTGTCATTAAGCAAGTCTGAGTTAAAAATCGGGGAAAGAAAATACACCTTAGACATGATCCTGCCAGCTCAGCAGTTTGAAGGCTTGTAGGTCTGCTCTGCAAGTTTACATTAGCCAAATCGGGTGTGATGAGTTCTGTGTGCACAGGCGGGCTGTTTTCATGGCTGTGCTACTTTATAGTAATTCTGGTGACTGGGATGTGGGGGAGAAGAAGAAAGTTACTCAGAAGCTCAGATGCTGAAGTCGTCCTGGGATAGGCAGAGGGCTCTCATGGTATCCGAGCTCATGAAAACCAAGGGTGATTTGTCTGTCCTGTTCTCACTTCTCACCCAGCTTTATTTAAGCAGGTATTCTGGAAACTGAGGTTTAGTTGACTTATAGTGTTTTAAGGGTCCAGGAAGGTGATAAATATTTATATGTATATGATATGATATATTCAGATTCTTTTCATTATAGGTTATTACAGGATATTGGACGTAGTTCCCTTGCTGTACAGCAGGCCCTTGTTTATCTATTTTTACCTAGAGTAGTGTGTATCTATTAACCCAAATTCCTATTTGAGTCCCTCTCTCCTTTCTCCTTTGGCAGCCATTAGTTTGTTTCCTGTGTCTGCTTTGTAAATAAGTTCAGTTATATCCTTGTTTTTAGATTCCACATATAAGTGATATCATATATTTATTTGCCTTTCTCTTTCTGACTTTTTCATCTAGAATGATAACCTCTAGGTCCATCCGTGTTGCTGCAACTGACATTCTTTCTTTCTTTTTTATGCCTGGGTAGTATTCTATGGTGTATACATACCACATATTCTTTATCCATTCATCTGTCCATAGACATTGAGGTGACTTGCCTATCTTGGCTAAGGCAAATAATGCTGCTATGGATATTCAGGTGCATATGCCTTTTGGAATTTTAGTTTTCACCTTTTCCAGATACTATACTCAGCAGTGGGATTGTTGGATCCTATGTTAACTGTACTTTAAGTTTATTGAGAAACTGCCCAACTGTTCTCCATAGTGAGTGCACCAATTTACATTCCCACTAACAGTGGAGGAGGGTTCCCTTCTCTCCATATCCTCTCCAGCATTTATTTTATTCTATTTTTTGGGGGGGGGGGGGGGAGGGAGGAGGGTGGGCAGGCCACTTTTATTGGTCTTTCATTTATCTATTTTCACCCGTCTTTGTTCTTTGGCCCGTGTGGGCCTCCCATTGCAGTGGCGTCTGCTCCAGAGCTCCGGCTCGGTAATTGGACACATCAGTCCAGCCGCTCTGCAGCACGTGGGGTCTTCCCAGGCCAGGGATTGAACTGGCGCCCCTTGCACTGCAAGGCGGTGTCCTTACCCACTGAACCACCAGGGAAGCCCTTCCAGCATTTATTATTTGTAGCCTTTTGGTGGTTGCTACTCTGGCTGGAATGAGGTGATACTTTGGTATAATTTTGATTTGCATTTCTCTAATAATTAGCAACACTGAGCATTTTTCCTGTGCCTCTGGTCTGTTTGTCTTCTTTGGAGAAATATCTAGCTAGGTCATCTTCTTATTTTTTTCATTGGATTTTTTATATTGAGCTGTATGAACAGTTTTTTATATTTTAGAAATTAATTTTAATGTGACTTTCTCCCAATTTATTCCATAGGACAGTGCTGGTTACACTGGTGAGACCCGCCTTAATAACTCGGTACCTTCAAGGCTGCCGGGCGCTTTAGAATGGCTTGCTGTTTATCTGTCCGCCTGGTAACACACTGCATGACACATGGCATAGGAGAAGAGGTCCCCCAGGGACAGGATGAGTCTCCCAGGTTCTGCAGAGCGGGGGTTTGCAGTAAAGTCCCAGTCCCGAAGCAGCCAGGTCAAAGAGGGACGGAGCCGTGCGAGGAATTGTGAGGCTCCGGGAAGGGCAGAGAGCGGCTCTCCCGCGGGGGCGTGCTGGCTCATCCTCAGGAAGGGGAGGCTGCGAGGGGCTGAGAGTCCTGCTCTTCCAGTCGCTCCGTCGGTGCAAGAACCACGGCTGCTTCCCTGCTGCTCTCCTCCACAAGCGGAGGAACGCCTAGCTCCCCAGGGCAGCAAAAGGATGCCTGGGCCCCAGGCTGAGGCACTCAGTGCCGACGTCATGTCCCTGGGCCTACAGGTGTCCACACCAGCGGCTGCTTCTGACTGTTCCTGCCCTCCCCCAGCTGCGCTTGGGCCCCGCCTGGGCTCCGAGGCTGCCCTGCAGAGGCAGACGTCTCGCTCGCAGGCAGGGGTGGGAGGGCAGCGGTGGAGGTCCTGCCTCTGACCGGTGTCTGGAGCCAGATGTTACTGCTGCTCCTGGGGGAACCCTGGGGGCTTCTAGGTCAGGGCGTCAGTGCCTTGTTAGGAGTTCACTTAGTCACAGGTGTGTGTCGTGCCTCCTTCACGGGTAGTGTTTGGGGGACACTGAGTCCTCATCACTCTCTTACTCTTTGAGCCTATGTGGACCTTCTTCAGGGACAAAAACAACTTCCTGATCATACTTCAGTCTTGAGTGTTCTTCAGGCTTTAGTGTTCTTTCCACTTCCCGGTCAGGCTTCCCTGTTGGCTCCGAGGTAGAGAATCCAGTGCAGGAGGTGCGGGAGACGGGGGCTCGATCCCCGAGTGGAGAAGACTCCCCGGATGCCATTTTCGGGTGTGGAAACTCATGCCTGTATTCCTGCCTGGAGAACCCCATGGACAGAAGAGCCTGGTGCACTACAGTCCACAAAAAGAACTGGGTGTGACTTAGCGACTAGACATCTCGAGGTCTTGGGTGTGTGCACACACACACGCGTGTGCATAGACACACTCCTGTGTGCACTCATGTTTTAAAATGGAAAGACACCTGCCTTCTGGCTCTGAGTGTATTTGAAGGAACACCCACCCTCTGTGTATCTCACATCCTCCGAGCAGCAGCTGTGTGCTCCTGAGTCAGACCCATGAGAGGGCCTTTTCCCTCGGGTCCCCCCGGGGGGGCTATCCTTGGACGGAGCCGTGCGAGGAATTGTGAGGCTCCGGGAAGGGCAGAGAGCGGCTCTCCCGCGGGGGCGTGCTGGCTCATCCTCAGGAAGGGGAGGCTGCGAGGGGCTGAGAGTCCTGCTCTTCCAGTCGCTCCGTCGGTGCAAGAACCACGGCTGCTTCCCTGCTGCTCTCCTCCACAAGCGGAGGAACGCCTAGCTCCCCAGGGCAGCAAAAGGATGCCTGGGCCCCAGGCTGAGGCACTCAGTGCCGACGTCATGTCCCTGGGCCTACAGGTGTCCACACCAGCGGCTGCTTCTGACTGTTCCTGCCCTCCCCCAGCTGCGCTTGGGCCCCGCCTGGGCTCCGAGGCTGCCCTGCAGAGGCAGACGTCTCGCTGCAGGCAGGGGTGGGAGGGCAGCGGTGGAGGTCCTGCCTCTGACCGGTGTCTGGAGCCAGATGTTACTGCTGCTCCTGGGGGAACCCTGGGGGCTTCTAGGTCAGGGCGTCAGTGCCTTGTTAGGAGTTCACTTAGTCACAGGTGTGTGTCGTGCCTCCTTCACGGGTAGTGTTTGGGGGACACTGAGTCCTCATCACTCTCTTACTCTTTGAGCCTATGTGGACCTTCTTCAGGGACAAAAACAACTTCCTGATCATACTTCAGTCTTGAGTGTTCTTCAGGCTTTAGTGTTCTTTCCACTTCCCGGTCAGGCTTCCCTGTTGGCTCCGAGGTAGAGAATCCAGTGCAGGAGGTGCGGGAGACGGGGGCTCGATCCCCGAGTGGAGAAGACTCCCCGGATGCCATTTTCGGGTGTGGAAACTCATGCCTGTATTCCTGCCTGGAGAACCCCATGGACAGAAGAGCCTGGTGCACTACAGTCCACAAAAAGAACTGGGTGTGACTTAGCGACTAGACATCTCGAGGTCTTGGGTGTGTGCACACACACACACGCACGTGTGCATAGACACACTCCTGTGTGCACTCATGTTTTAAAATGGAAAGACACCTGCCTTCTGGCTCTGAGTGTATTTGAAGGAACACCCACCCCTCTGTGTATCTCACATCCTCCGAGCAGCAGCTGTGTGCTCGGTCCTGATGCTCTCAGACCCATGAGAGGGCCTGAGTCTGTGTGCTTGCTCAGGGCGGTCTGAGAATAGCTCCCTGCCCAGCGCAGCAGGGGCTGGTGCTTAGAGCGTCCTGCTCCCAGGTAAGGTAAAGAGGGGCGATGGGCGAATACTATTACCTATGTCTGCAGACATGGAAATGAATGACCGGATTGGAGTAAGTGGCATTTATTCCTTTGTAGAAATCCCTGTGGCCTTGTTAAGAGATCCCTGAGCTTCATTTGTTTCAAATGTAGTCCTTTGTCCTTTAGGCCATACTGGAGACCAGAAAATCCACCATGGGACAAGAGGCACTTGGCCGCTTTGCTTTTCAGGTTTACATTTTCACTATTCATGACGCTTTTCACGTCACTGGTTTGTGGTTCAAATTAAATAAGATAATTAGTGCCAGGTCAGCTTGGCACAAGACAGGTCCCACAAAATGTAAAAATACTTGTGATTATTACTGTATCCTCATTAGAGTCGACTGTAGTGATCTGCGTGCATGTGTATGTGTGTGTGAGAGAGAGAGAGAGAGAGAGAGAGAGAGAGAGAGTGTGTTGCTTTTACATCTGTGAGATGTGGTTGAGAATAAGGGGTCGAGCTGATGTTCAGCTCAAGTGCACCTGTGCCGCAACACAGTGCACGTTTTATGAAAACACATCTAATTGGCTAGTAAACAGGCACTGCCCTGAGCTTGCCACCCCCGCGCCCCCGGACACCGTCTCTACGACCTCGATGACCCAGCTCCGGGCCCCTCCTCGGAGACCATGACGTCACCTTAAGATGCAGTGGTGAGTCACACCTGACTCCCGGATGCCATTTTGGTGTGGAAACTCATGCCTGTATTCCTGCCTGGAGAACCCCATGGACAGAAGAGCCTGGTGCACTACAGTCCACAAAAAGAACTGGGTGTGACTTAGCGACTAGACATCTCGAGGTCTTGGGTGTGTGCACACACACACGCACGTGTGCATAGACACACTCCTGTGTGCACTCATGTTTTAAAATGGAAAGACACCTGCCTTCTGGCTCTGAGTGTATTTGAAGGAACACCCACCCCTCTGTGTATCTCACATCCTCCGAGCAGCAGCTGTGTGCTCGGTCCTGATGCTCTCAGACCCATGAGAGGGCCTGAGTCTGTGTGCTTGCTCAGGGCGGTCTGAGAATAGCTCCCTGCCCAGCGCAGCAGGGGCTGGTGCTTAGAGCGTCCTGCTCCCAGGTAAGGTAAAGAGGGGCGATGGGCGAATACTATTACCTATGTCTGCAGACATGGAAATGAATGACCGGATTGGAGTAAGTGGCATTTATTCCTTTGTAGAAATCCCTGTGGCCTTGTTAAGAGATCCCTGAGCTTCATTTGTTTCAAATGTAGTCCTTTGTCCTTTAGGCCATACTGGAGACCAGAAAATCCACCATGGGACAAGAGGCACTTGGCCGCTTTGCTTTTCAGGTTTACATTTTCACTATTCATGACGCTTTTCACGTCACTGGTTTGTGGTTCAAATTAAATAAGATAATTAGTGCCAGGTCAGCTTGGCACAAGACAGGTCCCACAAAATGTAAAAATACTTGTGATTATTACTGTATCCTCATTAGAGTCGACTGTAGTGATCTGCGTGCATGTGTATGTGTGTGTGAGAGAGAGAGAGAGAGAGAGAGAGAGAGTGTGTTGCTTTTACATCTGTGAGATGTGGTTGAGAATAAGGGGTCGAGCTGATGTTCAGCTCAAGTGCACCTGTGCCGCAACACAGTGCACGTTTTATGAAAACACATCTAATTGGCTAGTAAACAGGCACTGCCCTGAGCTTGCCACCCCCGCGCCCCCGGACACCGTCTCTACGACCTCGATGACCCAGCTCCGGGCCCCTCCTCGGAGACCATGACGTCACCTTAAGATGCAGTGGTGAGTCACACCTGACTCACCTGGTGGCCTCCAGAACCCGCCCCGGTGACACAGCTGGTGTGGATTCTGAGTGGTTGCCATGTAGGTCAGACTGCTTGATAAATAACTTGAATATTATCTCTGGAAAAATTATAAAAATAATGTAATTTGAATATCACCTTTGTGAAGATTATAAAAATATCAAAATAATGTGATTCCAGAGTCATAAAATTCAGCTATATTTTAAGAAATTACAGGGATAATTAAACATTTTTAGCAGTATTCAGCAGCTGTTTATTTCTGCTAAGGAGTAAGAGTGGAGTGTACCTTTAAAAGTCATGAGGGCTCTTTTTCGTGGCGCCTCGCAGGCTGTCGGGCGCTTCAGGATGAAGCTGAACATCTCTTTCCCGGCCACGGGCTGCCAGAAGCTCATTGAAGTGGACGATGAACGAAAACTTCGTACCTTCTATGAGAAGCGTATGGCCACAGAAGTTGCTGCTGACGCACTGGGCGAAGAATGGAAGGGTTATGTGGTCCGAATCAGTGGCGGGAATGACAAACAGGGTTTCCCCATGAAGCAGGGCGTCTTGACCCATGGCCGAGTCCGCCTGCTGCTGAGTAAGGGCCATTCCTGTTATAGACCGAGGAGGACTGGAGAAAGAAAGCGCAAATCTGTACGGGGTTGCATTGTGGATGCTAATCTGAGCGTTCTCAATTTGGTCATCGTCAAAAAAGGGGAGAAGGATATTCCTGGCCTCACTGATACTACTGTGCCCCGGCGCCTGGGTCCCAAAAGAGCTAGCAGAATCCGCAAGCTTTTCAATCTCTCTAAAGAAGATGACATCCGCCAGTATGTTGTGAGAAAGCCCCTCAACAAAGAAGGTAAGAAACCTAGGACCAAAGCCCCTAAGATTCAACGTCTTGTTACTCCTCGTGTTCTGCAACACAAGTGCCGGCGTATTGCTCTGAAGAAACAGCGCACCAAGAAAAATAAGGAAGAGGCTGCAGAATATGCTAAACTTTTGGCCAAGAGAATGAAGGAGGCCAAAGAAAAACGACAGGAACAGATTGCCAAGAGACGGAGACTGTCCTCTCTGAGAGCTTCTACTTCTAAGTCTGAGTCCAGTCAAAAATGAGATGGTTCTAAGAGTCACAAATAAATAAGATATGACATCAAAAAAAAAAAAAATAAAATAAAAAATAAAAGTCATGAGGTATGAAATTAATTTGGGGGGAGGCAAAAAAAATGAGCTTACCCGAGATTCTGAGGAACTAGTTTAAAAAAATAAAGCAATTTGTTGCTGAGGTTGTTTGAAATGGCCCCTCAAATTCTGCTAGGTAGAAATGTGTTTTGCAGAATGACCAGAACTAAACACAAGTTAACAAAAATGCAATTATTTAGTGAAATACCATTTTCTCGATGCTCATCTTTATGGAACCCTTTCTTGAATGCATGCAGCTTGGGCCAGGTCTCACCAAGAGTCCGTTAAGTGGCAGCAGCAGCCTTCTTGCTCCTTGCCATGGACCCCGAGGAGACCCAGGCTCTGGGCTGTTCTTCTCAGACATCGTTTTTCAAGAATTCATCCCCAAAGACCTCACTCTAGTGAAACAGTTCTTCTTAACAATTATTTTTAAGTCTATTCTGGGGTTAAAAGAAAAAATAACCCTCTTAAATGTGGTCCGAATGAGTGGCGGGAATGACAAACAGGGTTTCCCCATGAAGCAGGGCGTCTTGACCCATGGCCGAGTCCGCCTGCTGCTGAGTAAGGGCCATTCCTGTTATAGACCGAGGAGGACTGGAGAAAGAAAGCGCAAATCTGTACGGGGTTGCATTGTGGATGCTAATCTGAGCGTTCTCAATTTGGTCATCGTCAAAAAAGGGGAGAAGGATATTCCTGGCCTCACTGATACTACTGTCCCCCGCGCCTGGGTCCCAAAAGAGCTAGCAGAATCCGCAAGCTTTTCAATCTCTCTAAAGAAGATGACATCCGCCAGTATGTTGTGAGAAAGCCCCTCAACAAAGAAGGTAAGAAACCTAGGACCAAAGCCCCTAAGATTCAACGTCTTGTTACTCCTCGTGTTCTGCAACACAAGTGCCGGCGTATTGCTCTGAAGAAACAGCGCACCAAGAAAAATAAGGAAGAGGCTGCAGAATATGCTAAACTTTTGGCCAAGAGAATGAAGGAGGCCAAAGAAAAACGACAGGAACAGATTGCCAAGAGACGGAGACTGTCCTCTCTGAGAGCTTCTACTTCTAAGTCTGAGTCCAGTCAAAAATGAGATGGTTCTAAGAGTCACAAATAAATAAGATATGACATCAAAAAAAAAAAAATAAAATAAAAAATAAAAGTCATGAGGTATGAAATTAATTTGGGGGGAGGCAAAAAAAATGAGCTTACCCGAGATTCTGAGGAACTAGTTTAAAAAAATAAAGCAATTTGTTGCTGAGGTTGTTTGAAATGGCCCCTCAAATTCTGCTAGGTAGAAATGTGTTTTGCAGAATGACCAGAACTAAACACAAGTTAACAAAAATGCAATTATTTAGTGAAATACCATTTTCTCGATGCTCATCTTTATGGAACCCTTTCTTGAATGCATGCAGCTTGGGCCAGGTCTCACCAAGAGTCCGTTAAGTGGCAGCAGCAGCCTTCTTGCTCCTTGCCATGGACCCCGAGGAGACCCAGGCTCTGGGCTGTTCTTCTCAGACATCGTTTTTCAAGAATTCATCCCCAAAGACCTCACTCTAGTGAAACAGTTCTTCTTAACAATTATTTTTAAGTCTATTCTGGGGTTAAAAAGAAAAAAATAACCCCTCTTAAATGGAAAAAGCACTTATCAAGTCATTAACTGAAATTTCAGTATTGAACTGAAGCTCTAAATGACACAACAAGGCCACTGTCCATCCTGGAATTACGCTGAATGGCCATTTTCAGTTAATGTTAATGATTTTTACATTTGTTTGTACAGCATGATTGTGAAAGAGGACCACACATGGAACTCATACCCCACAGAACTCCCATTCATTCATCAGTCAATTACCTAAGACAGATGTTTGAATTCTCACCAGTTCTTTCTTAAAAAAGATGACGACACTGCTTTCTGAAAGAAACCATGCTGGTGATGGCTGATGACTTTTGGATGTAGCTCTCACGCAAAGCCTTATTATCTTGAAAATTAAATGTATGCTTTCAAGTTGTGGTGCTGAAGAAGACTCTTGAGAGTCCCTTGGATGGCAAGGAGATCAAACCTGTCCATCCTAAAGGAAATCAACCCTGAACATTCACTGAAAGGACTGATGCTGAAGCTGAAGCTCCAATACTTTGGCCACCAGATACAAAGAACTGACTCTTTGGAAAAGACCCTGATGTTGGGAAAGATTGAGGGAAGGAGGAGAAGGGGGTGGCAGAGGATGAGATGGTTGGGTGGCGTTATTGACTCGATGGACATGAAAGGTGAGCAAACTCTGGGAGATGGTGAAGAAAAGGGAAGCCTGATACGCTGCCATTCATGGGATTCCAAAAAGTCAGACATGACAGAGCGGCCAAACAACAACAAAATGGTATTTTCTAACTCACTGTCAATTTGATTCCTTTTTTTTTCTTTTTTAACCTTTCGAGCCTTACTAATGTTGCTCCTGGCAGGACCATGACTGCTCGGCAGCCCCCAGGGTCTGCATGGCTGGTGGGTTCCTGGAGCTCAGGGTCACACTGCTGCTTCTGTTCCTTCATCCCAAATGCTGTTCCCTTCATCTTTCCAAGGCTCACCTTCAAGTTAGTCAGAATCTGCCTCTGTCATCAAGGTGCTGCAGGCTCATGTGGTCCCTCCCACTGCCCACAGTGGCTCCCGTGGCTCCTCCCACTGCCCACTGGCTCCTGTGGCTCCTCCCACTGCCCACAGTGCCTCCCGTGGCCTCCCCATTGCGCACAGTGACTCCTGTGGCTCCACCCACCGCCCACAGTGTCTCCTGTGGCCCCGCCCACAGTGGATGGCACTGCGATCTTCCCTGTGTCCGTCGTGTGTCACCGAATGGTCTGTGGAGCGCTCCCGGCCAAATCAGGTCTGGTGACCGTGCTTTCTGGACAGAGCGTGGAAGGGGCTGCCGTCAGCTTGAGGGCTGCCAGAGGCACTTCTGACGGCTCCTTCTAGGGCAGAGGTCTTTCCTGTTTCTCTTTCTAGAGGCTGGTTGGCTCCACACTCACTTCGTCGGCGCTTTCCCCCATCCTGTCTGGGAGCTGACAGTCCATGGTTGAGTGTCTGTTCTAAGCCTCTTAGGGGTGAGTGGGGGAGAGGGGTACATCAACAGATAATACATAATCCGGCAGTGGGGCGGGGGAGGGCGCCGGGAAAACAGAAGTTGCCGTCTGAGCCTGCGGGAATTCAGGGAAGGGTTTTCTGGAAGGGGTGGGGGGCAGCCTTGGTCTGTATGCGCCCCTGGCCAGTCCGCTCAGACCTTAAGCATTTCCGCGGGAACAACAAATGCTGATGCTGCCTTATTTACCCCCTGTAAGATTTGTGAGACTCAAAAATAATAAGTAACATATATATTTAATAGATGGAGTATTTCTTAAAAGACAGTCTTTCTAGAGTGTTATGTATTTTAATCGCGACTGAGAAAAGACATGGATAGTTTGATTGTGTCTCCACTGCGCTGTTCTCACCACCCCCGTGTAAAGGAGCCGACCACCTGGCAGGTGGTGTGGAGGGGCTCCTCGCACCCGGAGAAACCCCCCAACCTGAGCCACGCTTCCACGAGGGTGGAGCTGGTGTCCACAGCGGCTGTGCGCCACCTCCGCGCGCCGGAGGCAAAACTGCTGTCGGGGCTCTCGGCTAAGCGGGTACGTCCACTTCCGTTATGAAGTTATTTCAACAGCATCTGCTTTCTCACTTGTTCACCTCGCGGACTTCTTTGTCTTTTGGGCTTAGGTTTGTTTGGGTTTGTTTGTTTTTCAGTTTGAAAGATAACAAGCACTAACCTGAAGTGTAAGATGAAAAAAATCCTGTGGCAGGATAATAACTTGCTTCCGCAACAATGAATTCCAAGAGTCTTAAGGCTGCCTGCAAGCCCTCAGGCATCAAGAATGGATTCTATTAGTGAGACCAGTTAATTGTCTAGAAAGAAAGGGCTCACTTCTGAAATATGAAGTGTCGTTTTGCCTGTCCCTTTTGCTAACTTCTGTTTAGTGGTCGGCAGATGGCTAGACATCCATGATTGTAATGTTTTCAAAACACCACTGTGCAATTATTGGGCAAATCAGACCCCAGTTTTCTGCCATGATTTTGTCCAACTCCAAGAGCTGTGAGGATTTATTTTTCTAGAAAAATCCAGCAACTCATTAGGGACAGGCACACACAGGAAAATAGCAGGTCTGCAAATGTGCATATCAAAAATACTTAATTTTGAATTTTGACTTGAAAGAATGATGTACTCCCAGTGTCCTCCCAGTGCCAGCCCAGTTTCAGCCAAGAAGGAATGTTCCTGCAGGAAACCGCTGGGGGCAGACGTTTGAATCGTCAGGCTCCCTGGAGCCTTTGTGCCTGGTGGGGATGCTAAGACACGGATGGGACCCATCAGGCAGAGAAGAGTCAAGGATGACAAACTATGGGATCACGCAGAATATAACTAAAAGTGACATCTATTCTTTTAACAAGTGGCCTCTTCCTGTGTTGTCTTTTCTTGCTGAGGGAAGAATTGTTTTCTGTTTTGTCTTAAACCAGTCCCCAGATTCCAAACTTTGAAAACTAGGAAACTGAAGTTTCAAACTTGTTTCATGGAAGAGCAGTTTTTAAAAGAAAGAGTTCAGTATTGGCTAGCATGGAGTCGACTTGGCTCGCGGGAGTTCCTGTGTCCTTGGCACCAGCCTGCCTCGGGCTCACGTCAGGCACAGCAGGATGGATTCTCTGTCCAGTGATTATAGGAAGCAAGGAACTAATTCCGTCACAGGCTCTGAGCAGTGCCATGGAGCACATCAGCAGCATGCTGGAATGGAAAGTATATCAGACAGCTTTTGCTGCATAACAAACACATCTTAGCAGCATCAGAAATCAGCATATTTTGTCCACATACGTGTCTCAGGCAGAAAAGGGATGATATTCTGCCCAACATGAGACCTGGCCATGTGAGGAAACGTGTTCTCAGCTTCTGGGGATTAGAAAGAGATTAGAGGGTAGATATCTTTGGGGGCTTTTATTATGCCAAGTAACTTTTCAAATGGATAATGAACAAATAAAAGATCTGATGGGAAAATTTTAGAATATATGAATAACCTAATGTTTTAAAAGGACGTATTGATAACCAATGTAAGGGAGAATCAAATATTATATTTGCTCACAAGCTAAAGAGTAGAAAAGAATGGATGTCTACTTTCCGGTTTAAAGATGTTTTCCTGTAAACGTGTGTGTGTTAGTCACTCAGTTATGTCTGACTCTTTGTGACTCCATGGACTGTAGCCTGCCAGGCTTCTCTGCTCATAGTGTCATATAATGAAGAATATAAAAGCAGCAACCTAAAATATCACCTGGACTGTCATCCTGGAATGTCCCATGAAAATCATAAATTTATATTTAAGGTGCCTATGGAAAAATTCACATCTGTTTAATTATTAAATAGAAAGCAAGCTTAACTGAAAGTTGTTAGACCCTAGAGACATGTAAGAGACTTTTCTCGATGTCTGGAGATTAAGGTGGGGTCTACCAGGGCTAAGTTCTGTGCTGGGGGAGCAGGAGGCCCCTGGACCCAGGCCTGTTCCTGGACCTTTTGTTCCTGAGAAAACCTGCTCAGTGGACCCTGTGGGTGGACATTTGAGCTGGTACGTAGATGTCACCGTGAGGCTCTTAAGGATGTGGAAGTGGATACTGAAAGGATGTTCTGAAGTTCTAAGGAACAAGTGCTTAGATTTATACACCCTGGAAAATGTTTTACCTTCAAGAATGGAGTGAAGCCCTCTAATGTTTCCCCAAAACTTTTTTTTCCTTTTGCAAAAGAATAATAATAATGAAAATTGGTAATGAGACCGTTTCAGTTATACTCATGTCTGTGTATTTTCTGTGAATGTTGATGTATCAAGGATTGTGGATTTTAGTTTTCTTGGAGACACGAGTCAAGTCCAAGGGCACCTGACTGCAGTCTGGTGAAGAGCTGCTCCCTAAAGGCTGTGGAATGGGGCCCCCAGCCATGGGCCTTCCTGAGGCAGTTGCAGTGCCTGAGTGGTAGAAAAAAGACATGAATGCCCACTGCAGAGTGTTCAGTTCTATTTAGAGTAAAATCCCAATTCTGATAGATGAGCATGAAAGCACAATTGCTAGCATGTTAAAATAAACATTATCCAAATATGTGAAGTAATAAGAAATTTAGTAGCAATGGAAAGGAAATATTTGCTCACAAGCTAAAGAGTAGAAAAGAATGGATGTCTACTTTCCGGTTTAAAGATGTTTTCCTGTAAACGTGTGTGTGTAGTCACTCAGTTATGTCTGACTCTTTGTGGCCCCATGGACTGTAGCCTGCCAGGCTTCTCTGCTCATAGTGTCATATAATGAAGAATATAAAAGCAGCAACCTAAAATATCACCTGGACTGTCATCCTGGAATGTCCCATGAAAATCATAAATTTATATTTAAGGTGCCTATGGAAAAATTCACATCTGTTTAATTATTAAATAGAAAGCAAGCTTAACTGAAAGTTGTTAGACCCTAGAGACATGTAAGAGACTTTTCTCGATGTCTGGAGATTAAGGTGGGGTCTACCAGGGCTAAGTTCTGTGCTGGGGGAGCAGGAGGCCCCTGGACCCAGGCCTGTTCCTGGACCTTTTGTTCCTGAGAAAACCTGCTCAGTGGACCCTGTGGGTGGACATTTGAGCTGGTACGTAGATGTCACCGTGAGGCTCTTAAGGATGTGGAAGTGGATACTGAAAGGATGTTCTGAAGTTCTAAGGAACAAGTGCTTAGATTTATACACCCTGGAAAATGTTTTACCTTCAAGAATGGAGTGAAGCCCTCTAATGTTTCCCCAAAACTTTTTTTTCCTTTTGCAAAAGAATAATAATAATGAAAATTGGTAATGAGACCGTTTCAGTTATACTCATGTCTGTGTATTTTCTGTGAATGTTGATGTATCAAGGATTGTGGATTTTAGTTTTCTTGGAGACACGAGTCAAGTCCAAGGGCACCTGACTGCAGTCTGGTGAAGAGCTGCTCCCTAAAGGCTGTGGAATGGGGCCCCCAGCCATGGGCCTTCCTGAGGCAGTTGCAGTGCCTGAGTGGTAGAAAAAAGACATGAATGCCCACTGCAGAGTGTTCAGTTCTATTTAGAGTAAAATCCCAATTCTGATAGATGAGCATGAAAGCACAATTGCTAGCATGTTAAAATAAACATTATCCAAATATGTGAAGTAATAAGAAATTTAGTAGCAATGGAAAGGAAATATTTGATGTGCATAAGTATAAATATGCTGCCAAAGGAGAAGAATTAATGTGCATTTATGCCTCCTTGAACGGCCTGCAGTGCTCCTTTCTCTTGGCCTCACTGTGTGTTGGGTGCATGGAATTGTGCCCAATAACAGGTTTTTTTTTTTTTTTTTTTAATCCTGTAGCTCTTTTTCCCTGACCCTGGTATTATCCCTCCCTCTTCCCAGTGGTAACCATTCACTTGTTCTCTTATCTGTGAGTCTGCTTCTTCTTCTTCTTTTTTTTTTTGTCATATTCACTAGTTGGTTGTGTTTTTTAGCTTCCGCACACAAGTGATACTATTCAGTGTTTGCCTTTCTCTGACTTATCTGATAATCTTTACTTACGGGTGAAGAGCCGCACATTCGTTCAAGGCTTAAGCCTCTAGAACACCTTGTCACCCCCTGTGCTATTTAAATCATTCATCTGGCTCCTCGCACCTTGGGAAATAGGAGAGCTTCCAGCACAGGGACCATGTGCTGTTTACCTTTGTCACCATAGCAACCAATATACTTCTGGCCTAATATGTGCAGCCAGAATGTATTAGAATGGATGTGAGTTGATTAAGGGCTATGTGAACGATGAAACTCTGCACCACAAAAACAATCTGCACACTGGACATGCAGAGCCAGCTAGTAGTCCAGAAGTCTCAGTTACCAAGGGTCGAAGGCCAGTGGTCCAGAAAGACTGGGGCCCAGTGGAAACGCAAAAACAGGGGTGTGTGGGCAGGCAGGACTGGGGCAGTCATTGTCAGGCACAACACATGGAGTCAGCAAGAAGGAAGACTGTCCCGAGAGCTAGGTAGACACAGGTGGAAGGTCTTCTGAAAAGGCAGGCCTGGGTTGGGGCGTTGCTGTGAGGTCTCTCATCTGGGCCAGCACCTGCTCCCTGGGATGGCTGCTTGTTCCAGCACTGGGACAGCATCTTAGTGACCAGCACAGGCCATCCCAGTGGCTGGAACACACCGCAGTCACAGAAGGCAAAGCGAGTTTCTAGTTGATCTGGAGAAAGGATCCCTTGTCTGAAGGGAACATTTCTAAATTCAAGGGGTAGGATGACTCCTTGGTGGTGGCTGGGAAGCTGTAGGTAACAGGAGGCCTAGGTCTACATGGGCCTCTGTGCAGGCAGGTGTTGGCCGCCTATCAAATACCTGCCAGACCTGTCAGGTGAAGAGGAAGCTGTGCCTCTGAAGGCGATGTGGGGGTGGGGAGGGGCGGGGGCCCTGCACGGCTCTGCAGGGGTCTGTATTCACTCCCATATTTGCCATTTCTGCCCAGTTTGTTCCCTCCTGTAGATCTGAGCTGCCTGTTGCATGATTTTCGTTCCCTGATGAACTTCTTTTCACATTCCTTACACAGCAAGTCTGTTGGTTGCAAATCCTGTTTTTGCCCTAAAATGACTTTGTGCTTGCCTTCATTTTTGAAGGACAGCTTCACTAGGGATAGAATTTTTGGTTAGTCTCTGGCCATGCCACCCTGAATGTGCCCGATCTCATCTGATCTTGAAAGCTAAGCAGGGTCAGGCCTGGTTAGTACCTGGATGGGAGATTGCCTGGGAACACCGGGTACTGTAGGCTTAAAAAAAAATTTTTTTTTTTTGGTTGAAGAACTTTCTCTTTCACCAACATGAATATGACCTTCTACTTTTTCTCGCTTCTGTAGTTTTTGGATGATGTCGATGGTAAATCTCGTCATTATCCACTTTCCCATGATGTGTTACTTATTTCTGACTCTCTTAAGCTTTTTCTCTTCTCTTAGACTTTCAGTAGTCTGCCTGTGATGTATCCCAGGGTGATTTTTCTTTGTTCTGTTGCCTTTGGGGTTCATTGAGATTCTTAGATCTCTGTAAGGGTGCAAGTTGGCTGCAAATGATACGAAGGCCATTCTGGATCTTGTGTGGTGGTTTCACAGATGTGAACGTTTGCCACAACTGATTGCACTTTACAGTAGATGTCTGTGCATCTCACTGTGTGCAGCCTCGACAAGTGACTTAAAACTTTAATGCAAGAGAAGTGTAACCTATGGAAGCTAGATGTATTGATTTCCCTTAATCAGTGAGTCTGTTAGGACCCAGTCTGGGAATTCACTTTGCCATTTCATTTCTGAGGGCACTTTAAAGAAACTCTGCACATATTTTGTCTTCTAAATGATGTAAGTCCTTGTAAAAATGAAAATAATATATAATAAAATAAAATAAGAAAGATACTTTAAAGCTGTGTTTTAAACCATTAGGGAAGGATCTTCATACTAAGAAGATGAGCTCAAGAGACAGATACTATATGAAACTGAAAGGGACACATTTTAAGATCTGGGTGGGTGTGTGTGTGAGAGAGAGAGAGAGAATGGAAGTTACGGAGGAAGGAAGGGAGGAAGGAAAAGATGAATGCACTTGAAGGTGGTGGGAAGGAGGATTTTTGACGCTGGCTCCTCTGGTCCACAGCAGACATCAGGGTGTGGACGCAGGCCAGTAGGCGAATACTAGGTAAAATCTTGAGCTCATGGAGTGGACCTCTGTGGAGACCCTTCGCTGGCACGTGCCATGGCCTGCTCCCCTTTATCCTTTACGCTGGCCGAGGTTGAAGATTTTGCATTGTGTCGCCTACATGACTGTGTCAACCACTGTGATTTAACATTTTGGAGGTTTTTTTTTGGGTCAGCCAGTATTTAGTCTGTGGCCACCTGCTCAGATCTCATCAACATATGACCTTCTACTTTTTCTCGCTTCTGTAGTTTTTGGATGATGTCGATGGTAAATCTCGTCATTATCCACTTTCCCATGATGTGTTACTTATTTCTGACTCTCTTAAGCTTTTTCTCTTCTCTTAGACTTTCAGTAGTCTGCCTGTGATGTATCCCAGGGTGATTTTTCTTTGTTCTGTTGCCTTTGGGGTTCATTGAGATTCTTAGATCTCTGTAAGGGTGCAAGTTGGCTGCAAATGATACGAAGGCCATTCTGGATCTTGTGTGGTGGTTTCACAGATGTGAACGTTTGCCACAACTGATTGCACTTTACAGTAGATGTCTGTGCATCTCACTGTGTGCAGCCTCGACAAGTGACTTAAAACTTTAATGCAAGAGAAGTGTAACCTATGGAAGCTAGATGTATTGATTTCCCTTAATCAGTGAGTCTGTTAGGACCCAGTCTGGGAATTCACTTTGCCATTTCATTTCTGAGGGCACTTTAAAGAAACTCTGCACATATTTTGTCTTCTAAATGATGTAAGTCCTTGTAAAAATGAAAATAATATATAATAAAATAAAATAAGAAAGATACTTTAAAGCTGTGTTTTAAACCATTAGGGAAGGATCTTCATACTAAGAAGATGAGCTCAAGAGACAGATACTATATGAAACTGAAAGGGACACATTTTAAGATCTGGGTGGGTGTGTGTGTGAGAGAGAGAGAGAGAATGGAAGTTACGGAGGAAGGAAGGGAGGAAGGAAAAGATGAATGCACTTGAAGGTGGTGGGAAGGAGGATTTTTGACGCTGGCTCCTCTGGTCCACAGCAGACATCAGGGTGTGGACGCAGGCCAGTAGGCGAATACTAGGTAAAATCTTGAGCTCATGGAGTGGACCTCTGTGGAGACCCTTCGCTGGCACGTGCCATGGCCTGCTCCCCTTTATCCTTTACGCTGGCCGAGGTTGAAGATTTTGCATTGTGTCGCCTACATGACTGTGTCAACCACTGTGATTTAACAGGTGGCTTCTTAGGTCCACCTGTGACATTTCCTTCATCTGTTCATTCGTTCAGCCAGTATTTAGTCTGTGCTGGCCACCTGCTCAGCACTCTTTTATGCATCAGGAACATATGAGCACAAGCAGGGAAAACAGGGCCCTTGAACGCATGCTCTTGTATTTGCAAGAGAATCAAGTGATAAGAAGAGAAATAAATTAAATAAGCTGATTGCAAGCAGTGAGCTGCACATAGCAAGAGCCCTGTGATGAGGAGCCCCTGAGGCGGCTGTGTCTTTTGCAGCTTGAATGACCAATGAAGGTCTAAAGATCACACCTTGGGCTTGAGCCAAAGGGACAGCCAAACATGCGCTGTCTACAAAGAGAAATTGCATTGTCTTCTTGCCAGTTTCTCAGGCAAATGAAAAAATGCCATGGGAGTCATTAGACAGAATATTAATGAAAAGTTTGGTTTTCCAAAGTGTGCTGGGCTCTTTCTGGGGAGAGAATGGAGGACACTCTGTGCCTCTCCGTGGAGCCCGCTGTGGTGACGACTCACTGCCCGGGGCTCAAGAGCACAGAGAACAAACAGCAGCATGGCCGCTGTCGGCTGCCCCGCAGCCCTGCCGCCAGAGGGGGAATGCGGGGCTGGGGAGGTGAATACAGAGGGTCACTAGACAGTCGTGGTCATCTGTGTGCATTCCCCATGGGAACAAGACGGTAACAGCACGATCTAGTCCTCCTCTTGGGCCAGCCAGGACTGGAAGACTCCCGGCCAGCAAAGCTGGGCATCTCATGCCCACCAAGAGCAGATGCGAACGCAGGGCGATGAGGCCCGCCGACGCTCTCTAGCCTGCACCTGGACCGCTCTCTGGAGTGTGAAGAGGCCCCAGACCGAGGCTCTGCCTCTCCATCAGTGTGATGCTGGAGGCCGTGACACCTTCTCAGGCCTGGGAAGAAAGACACGAAGCCCATCCGTTGTTCAGGTTCCAAGGGCCAGAAGTCATAACATAGTTGAAAAAAAAAAAGTAAAAACAACAAAAAATGGTGGTTGCTCATCCTCTTCCTTTAGTCCTGTAGGGTATTTACTGAATCAGCCCAAAGCCCTCACTCGGAGGTTTCACTTTTACATGAAAGTTTTCCCAGCGTGAGTGAAGCATTGTCCCCTACATATGTGTCCACTTTAACAGGTGGTTTTGACATTTCCTTCATCTGTTCATTCGTTCAGCCAGTATTTAGTCTGTGCTGGCCACCTGCTCAGCACTCTTTTATGCATCAGGAACATATGAGCACAAGCAGGGAAAACAGGGCCCTTGAACGCATGCTCTTGTATTTGCAAGAGAATCAAGTGATAAGAAGAGAAATAAATTAAATAAGCTGATTGCAAGCAGTGAGCTGCACATAGCAAGAGCCCTGTGATGAGGAGCCCCTGAGGCGGCTGTGTCTTTTGCAGCTTGAATGACCAATGAAGGTCTAAAGATCACACCTTGGGCTTGAGCCAAAGGGACAGCCAAACATGCGCTGTCTACAAAGAGAAATTGCATTGTCTTCTTGCCAGTTTCTCAGGCAAATGAAAAAATGCCATGGGAGTCATTAGACAGAATATTAATGAAAAGTTTGGTTTTCCAAAGTGTGCTGGGCTCTTTCTGGGGAGAGAATGGAGGACACTCTGTGCCTCTCCGTGGAGCCCGCTGTGGTGACGACTCACTGCCCGGGGCTCAAGAGCACAGAGAACAAACAGCAGCATGGCCGCTGTCGGCTGCCCCGCAGCCCTGCCGCCAGAGGGGGAATGCGGGGCTGGGGAGGTGAATACAGAGGGTCACTAGACAGTCGTGGTCATCTGTGTGCATTCCCCATGGGAACAAGACGGTAACAGCACGATCTAGTCCTCCTCTTGGGCCAGCCAGGACTGGAAGACTCCCGGCCAGCAAAGCTGGGCATCTCATGCCCACCAAGAGCAGATGCGAACGCAGGGCGATGAGGCCCGCCGACGCTCTCTAGCCTGCACCTGGACCGCTCTCTGGAGTGTGAAGAGGCCCCAGACCGAGGCTCTGCCTCTCCATCAGTGTGATGCTGGAGGCCGTGACACCTTCTCAGGCCTGGGAAGAAAGACACGAAGCCCATCCGTTGTTCAGGTTCCAAGGGGCAGAAGTCATAACATAGTTGAAAAAAAAAAAGTAAAAACAACAAAAAATGGTGGTTGCTCATCCTCTTCCTTTAGTCCTGTAGGGTATTTACTGAATCAGCCCAAAGCCCTCACTCGGAGGTTTCACTTTTACATGAAAGTTTTCCCAGCGTGAGTGAAGACCACCCGCATCATCGGTGCTCCCAGCCCCATCCACCTTCTGAGGGCCGTGCTGCCTCCAGGAGGAAGGACGAGGCTCACGAGGGTGGGGAGTGCTGCCGAGAGCAAGCGGCTTCCTGACGCTGGCCTTCGAATCTGTTGGCTGAAGCCTGCCCTGGCTCTCGCCCAAGGGCGCTGGCCACTCCGAGAGAGGCCTCGGACTCACGCACTTGGAAACGCCTTCCTCTGTCTGATGGGGCCGCGTAATCGACTGATCCCATGAAGAGAATTTTTCGTCTCCATGTTGGATGTTTGTACTGGCTTGTTCTCCACCAAACCCGCCCATGCGAGGCCATGAAAATGTGCTAGGAAAGCCTTTTCTTTGGGTGCTTGAGCTCGAGTGATCCAATTTGGCCTCTTTTCCATAGTTCAGCCTTTCAGACTCTCACAGGAAATTTTCAGTGTGCTTACACAACGTGCTGTGTGTTCGAATACCTTTCTACCTCAATAGCTGGTGCATGACCTTCGCAGTAAGACAAGTACCTCATGACATTAAGCATTCGATGCATTTTTACAACTGGAGTTCAGATGCTTGGTTCGATTTTCTCTTGGAAATGGTGAAATGAGAGAAAGTGAAAGAGTGTGGGGGTCCTCTCGGGGGAAGGCAAACAGTGGGCGCCAGTGTTTATGACCTGGTCAGGCTGAATCAACACCTGCTTTGTTTGTCCCCTGTGAATGCACGTGACCTTCAGACATCGTGGAACCAGTGGGTTGTCTGCTCGGAAACTTCTCGAATATCAGAACTCAGTCTCTTGGTTCTCTAACTTGACAACGTTTTGCTTCAGCTTCTGTGGATCCACAAGTTATAACCCAGGGGCCAGTGCTACTTCTGTCTATCAGTTTTTAGATGATCTGCTTGAAAAAAAATCAAGATTATTTTGTGGCATTTGGACGTTACTTGACTTCGAGTTACAGGGCCCACAGATAAGGTTTTACTGGAACACGGCTGCTAGTGACATGTTCACGTATTGTTTGTGTGCTTTTGCACGGCGAGGGCAGAACTGTGTCCTCATCTAAGATCTTTACTGTCAGGCCCTGGAGCCGCAGGGTTTACTGATAGAATTTCAATTCCGTGGAACACTTTGGTTCCTCCAGCCTATCTTCATGTGCCCGTGTATTTTTTCACCTATGTTTTCCAGTGAAACAAACCGGCATTTTCTTTGCTCCTCCGTAGCATCTCAAGAGTGGGCTGTGTTCTTGTTTTGTGCTTAAAGGCCAAAGTCGCAGCCAGGAGGCTCTCACATCGGCATCAAACAGTTGTTTGTTTATGAATAAATTAACAAAGAAATGAACAGAAGACAATTCACCCAAGTATTAGTTTTGCTGTTTATGCTACTCTTCTGGAATTCCTGGCTACATAAGTAAGAGTTCGCTCAGGCTGCCCTCGCTGTCTCCCAGCAGCTGCTTAATCTCTTTCTTGTTGCTCTGTGCTGAGCTCTGGGCGAACTCTGCTGCCCGTTGTTTCACTAAGTTTATCTTCGCCTGTGTCCTACCTGCAGCTGAGTGTCCCTTCTGATGTGACCCACTGATGATGTGATTGTGTCGTAAATTGCCAGGACATATCCTTGCTTTTTCCAGTGTCATCTGCTTGACTTCATTTCTGTTTGTAAAAAAGAATTTATCGTTCACATTTCAGGATTTAATTTATTTCTTTTCGAGGATCCCAAGCAATTTAAAGTCATTTTCAGTATGTTTCATCATGTTAAATTTTTGTTTTGGTGCCTGGCCTTTATGACCTGGTCAGGCTGAATCAACACCTGCTTTGTTTGTCCCCTGTGAATGCACGTGACCTTCAGACATCGTGGAACCAGTGGGTTGTCTGCTCGGAAACTTCTCGAATATCAGAACTCAGTCTCTTGGTTCTCTAACTTGACAACGTTTTGCTTCAGCTTCTGTGGATCCACAAGTTATAACCCAGGGGCCAGTGCTACTTCTGTCTATCAGTTTTTAGATGATCTGCTTGAAAAAAAATCAAGATTATTTTGTGGCATTTGGACGTTACTTGACTTCGAGTTACAGGGCCCACAGATAAGGTTTTACTGGAACACGGCTGCTAGTGACATGTTCACGTATTGTTTGTGTGCTTTTGCACGGCGAGGGCAGAACTGTGTCCTCATCTAAGATCTTTACTGTCAGGCCCTGGAGCCGCAGGGTTTACTGATAGAATTTCAATTCCGTGGAACACTTTGGTTCCTCCAGCCTATCTTCATGTGCCCGTGTATTTTTACACCTATGTTTTCCAGTGAAACAAACCGGCATTTTCTTTGCTCCTCCGTAGCATCTCAAGAGTGGGCTGTGTTCTTGTTTTGTGCTTAAAGGCCAAAGTCGCAGCCAGGAGGCTCTCACATCGGCATCAAACAGTTGTTTGTTTATGAATAAATTAACAAAGAAATGAACAGAAGACAATTCACCCAAGTATTAGTTTTGCTGTTTATGCTACTCTTCTGGAATTCCTGGCTACATAAGTAAGAGTTCGCTCAGGCTGCCCTCGCTGTCTCCCAGCAGCTGCTTAATCTCTTTCTTGTTGCTCTGTGCTGAGCTCTGGGCGAACTCTGCTGCCCGTTGTTTCACTAAGTTTATCTTCGCCTGTGTCCTACCTGCAGCTGAGTGTCCCTTCTGATGTGACCCACTGATGATGTGATTGTGTCGTAAATTGCCAGGACATATCCTTGCTTTTTCCAGTGTCATCTGCTTGACTTCATTTCTGTTTGTAAAAAAGAATTTATCGTTCACATTTCAGGATTTAATTTATTTCTTTTCGAGGATCCCAAGCAATTTAAAGTCATTTTCAGTATGTTTCATCATGTTAAATTTTTGTTTTGGTGAATCCATGTCCAGTTGTCTCTTTTGCCTTTATGTTTCTTCATATGTGTCTAATTTTTTTTTTTTTTTTTTTGTCTTTTGGCTATGCCAAGAGGCATGTGGGATCTTAGTTCTCTGAGCAGGGATCGTATTGTGTCTCCTGCACTTGAAGTGCAGAGTCTTAACTGGTGGGCATCCACGGAAGTCCCTTTTCCTATGTTTTCAAGTCATGTTTTGTTTCCTTGTATTAAAGGGTAAGTTCTTTGTCTCCTTCCCTCTCTCTCTCGCTCTCCTCTGAGCTCTTCCTCAACACCTCTGGGCTTATCTCTCCCTTTAACTTTTTTGTACTTTTTCCCACCTGGACCCATGGGGATTGAGACTTAAAATGTGTCTTTTTGAATGATGCTGGAGATTTCAGCTTTCTCAGTAGCCAGACCTACGATCTCCTTTATCTGTAAGTTCCTTGTAAACAATAGATTCTTTTCCAGCATCTTTTTGAAAACTGGGGAGCTGTAACCCAAACTCTTGTTTTAATCACTATTCCCTGCAGTGGCCTCCTTGCTGACGCTGAACATGTAAGGAGACGCTCCCCAGGACGCCCACATTGGTCTCCAGGGTCTGCCTCAAGGGCGCCTGCACACAGCTTTACATTCTCTTCCATTACTAACCTTAGAAATATGTATCCTGTGTTGCTGACTGGTAGTGTTTCTGGTGACCCGCTTCATAGTTTGCCTATGATCTCTACATGTTTACAGCCAAGAACATAGCTCATGGTAAGAATGACTCTGTCACCTGGAAGCCACCAGAATTTGCTGAAGTTGGAAGACCCTACCTCACAGCTGTTTAGCCATGAGGAGCCCCTGACTCTGGGGCTCGGTTGAGGCCATGGTCAGTCAGTGTCCAGAATCAGAAGACCCAGGGGCGCCACCCCTGGATGCTCCTGACTGTGAGCTCCAGCTGGTTCGTCTCCGCTGACTGTCTTTGCCTTAGGAAGCTGCAGTTGACACTGTCTGTGGGGACACCCCACATCTGACTTCTGGTCAGCGATGGAGTCGACGAGGTACAAACGCTCAGTCCCGTTGCCTCGGTCCTAGACGACTGTGAAGGGCCGTTCCCATGCCAAGTCCCCCGAGGGCCAGCGGAGGTCGGCCTGGAGCTGCATCCCAGACCAGCGTCTTCCTGGCCCAACCCTGCTCCTCGTTCCCCTGTAGTGTCCTTCTCGAGAGCCCCCCATCTCCCGGTAACTCTGCACAGTGGCCCAGCTCAGAGCCTGTCTCCTAGCAACCAACCCAGGGCAGCAACTCACGCTCTAAGATTCTTATTCCCAAGTGTCAGATACAGACACTAGGCCGTGCAGGGGTCAAGGAGGTCCCTGTGCTCAAGGTGGTAAGGGAAGATGAAGGCCTGATCAAACGTGGTCAGCTTGGAAGCACAGGAGGAGTGGACACACAATGCTGGTGGTCACACCCCTTCGCTGGCCTCTCAGCTACCCTTGTCACACACCCCAGCACCCTTTTCTCTCTGACTGTACCAACTTTGGTGTGGGGAGCCTTTTAGAAGAGATTACTGCCCTTTAAAACTTATTAAGTAATGGTACATGAAGCCAGGGTAATAAACGATAGATCCAAATGGGAAGGGAGAGGGGAAAATATTTTTTTGGCCTGCATCATATGCCAATAGCAAAATTGGAAATAGAAAGCTGAGCGTTTGCAAGGGAGGATGAAGAGGAGGAGCACGGGGGAATTCCGAGTCCCACTTGGAGACATGCCGTGGAAGCTTCTGGTCCAGGCAGGAAGAATTCTGGGGGAATAAGCTTGCCGTTTATTCTTCCTTCGCTTCTGTAGTGTTCCCAGAAAGCCTCTCTGAGTCATTCTTTTTAGCAGAAGAGGGTTCTGAGCAGAGCTGAAACGACAGCCGCCGAGATGTCAAGTAACATATGTGGTCGATCTGTGTTTCTTCTCTTCATTCGTATTAGTTTCGTGCCAGCGAGATGGCTCTTCTTATAAGTCAGGCAGGGAGTGTTAACGCCTTCATGTGTTCAACCTGGAAGCCGGATGGTCCAGTTTGTTTTGAAGTCTTTCCAGCTAAGGTGTGCTAAGTCACTTCAGTCACATCCAACTCTTTGCGAACCTGTGGACGGTAGCCCACCGGGCTCATCTGTCCAAGTGGGTTGCCATGCTCTCCTAGGGGATCTTCCCGATTCAGGGACTGAACCCACATTCTAACATCTGCATCAGCAGGCCGTTGCCTCGGTCCTAGACGACTGTGAAGGGCCGTTCCATGCCAAGTCCCCCGAGGGCCAGCGGAGGTCGGCCTGGAGCTGCATCCCAGACCAGCGTCTTCCTGGCCCAACCCTGCTCCTCGTTCCCCTGTAGTGTCCTTCTCGAGAGCCCCCCATCTCCCGGTAACTCTGCACAGTGGCCCAGCTCAGAGCCTGTCTCCTAGCAACCAACCCAGGGCAGCAACTCACGCTCTAAGATTCTTATTCCCAAGTGTCAGATACAGACACTAGGCCGTGCAGGGGTCAAGGAGGTCCCTGTGCTCAAGGTGGTAAGGGAAGATGAAGGCCTGATCAAACGTGGTCAGCTTGGAAGCACAGGAGGAGTGGACACACAATGCTGGTGGTCACACCCCTTCGCTGGCCTCTCAGCTACCCTTGTCACACACCCCAGCACCCTTTTCTCTCTGACTGTACCAACTTTGGTGTGGGGAGCCTTTTAGAAGAGATTACTGCCCTTTAAAACTTATTAAGTAATGGTACATGAAGCCAGGGTAATAAACGATAGATCCAAATGGGAAGGGAGAGGGGAAAATATTTTTTTGGCCTGCATCATATGCCAATAGCAAAATTGGAAATAGAAAGCTGAGCGTTTGCAAGGGAGGATGAAGAGGAGGAGCACGGGGGAATTCCGAGTCCCACTTGGAGACATGCCGTGGAAGCTTCTGGTCCAGGCAGGAAGAATTCTGGGGGAATAAGCTTGCCGTTTATTCTTCCTTCGCTTCTGTAGTGTTCCCAGAAAGCCTCTCTGAGTCATTCTTTTTAGCAGAAGAGGGTTCTGAGCAGAGCTGAAACGACAGCCGCGCCGAGATGTCAAGTAACATATGTGGTCGATCTGTGTTTCTTCTCTTCATTCGTATTAGTTTCGTGCCAGCGAGATGGCTCTTCTTATAAGTCAGGCAGGGAGTGTTAACGCCTTCATGTGTTCAACCTGGAAGCCGGATGGTCCAGTTTGTTTTGAAGTCTTTCCAGCTAAGGTGTGCTAAGTCACTTCAGTCACATCCAACTCTTTGCGAACCTGTGGACGGTAGCCCACCGGGCTCATCTGTCCAAGTGGGTTGCCATGCTCTCCTCTAGGGGATCTTCCCGATTCAGGGACTGAACCCACATTCTAACATCTGCATCAGCAGGCAGGTTCTTTACCACTAGTGCCACCTGGGAAGCCCTGGGTCATCACAGAGCTCTGAGGTGAGCTCCTGGTGTCATGGCAGATTCCCACGGGCTCTCTGGTCTATGCAGGGCGATGCAGGCATTTCCATGCTACTCTCTCATTCATTCACCCTCTCCCTTCCCCCCTGGTTTTAAGCTAATCTGGACACTTTCTTATCAAGAAGCAGTGCATCCCCATTGCTGCCCTGAGTTCCCATGGGCAAAACCATAGGAGCCGTGGATCTTGTCACATTAAATGCCACCTTTAAAATCACTTGACACTCCAGATCAGGAGTGGCGGCTGCAGAAACAGCCTCTGAATTCTTTCAAAAGTATGATAAATGAGGAGTTAGATTTATGTTTAAACCCGAGTTCTGGATGGAAGCTATGGAGTTACAGTAGTCTTGTTTTAAAGCTCTATTTGAAGAAATATATTGAAAATAAACAAAATCAATGAATAAAACAGACGTTAAAATTGATTGAAAACCTCTACTTTTTCTCCTTGTTATTTATTCCTTCTGTTCATGTTGACTTTCTTCTATTTAATAACCAGAGAAAAAAGTACGTAAATATGCAGGTTGGTGCCATGCGTGCTGGCTATGAATTGACTGCTCTGTGAATCTGCTCTCGGAGTTACTTTTGGCAGTCATCTTGGAGTTTGCATGTGTATTTTTGATCCTTTTAAATATCTGCCCCATTTTCTTATGTTTCTCATTGTGAGTGGTTATTTATTAGGTGACATATCTTTGGAGAATTCGTATTTCTTGTATAAATAAGAGTGACTACTCAAAACACACCTGCCCCATAGCACCCTCAGTCATTCCTGTGCACACAAAAGACTTCCGAGACCAGAGAAACAGAAGTCGTTTCTAGAAATGCCGTGAGTTAGGTGGAGGGTGGCTGTACTTGGGGTGTGCCTGGGTGGGGCGGGGGGGTGTATGAAGCCAGGTATCTTCTTACCCATGTCTGTCGCTCCTGGTCGTGATGGGAGCTCCGCCTTCCCCTTTGCATCATCTCCCTTCAACCAAAGAAGCTACCTGCTTCTTTCAGAGCAGATTTCCTGTTCTGAGAATGCTCTCAGTTTTCCTTCACCTGAAAATGTCTTCTTTTTGCCTTCATTCCTAAAAGATGTCTTCACAGAATACACAATTCTGGGCTCATAATTCTTTTCTTCTGGAACTTTAAAGAGGTCACTCCAGCTATTCTGGTCTTTGTCGTTTGTGATAAAAAATGCGTAGGAATTCAAACTGCTGTCCCGCTGTGTGGAACAGGACATTTCCCCCTTTCTCAGAACTTTTCTTTACTTTGCATTTCCAGTAGGTTGGTTATTCTGAGTCTAGTGTGGTTTCTCCAAGTCATCCTTTTTAGGGTTTGCTAAGCTTATTGAATGTGTAAATTATGTCTTCATCAAATTGGGGGAAGTTTTAGCCATCACTCAGTCTTTTTTCAGCCTCTCTTTCCTCTCCCTCAGTAAATCTAATAACAGAAATGACTTTGTCATCTCTATTGTACTATTGAGCTCATCAAGTGTATTTTAAATTTCTGACCATGTATTTTTTCCGTGCTAAAGTTAAAGTTGCTGTTTTTCTGTCTCTCTGCTGACAGGTTACATCCTTCCATCATTTCAAGATTGTTTACCTTGACCTCATGGAGTGTGGTAGTAATGGATGTTTAAAAGTCATTTTCTAATAATTCCAGCATCTGGATCATTTCAAGGCTGACTTTATTGTCTTTTCTCTTGGGAATTGGTCAGATTTTCCTGGTGTTGTCTATGCCAAGTAATTTGGGTTTATATCTCAGTCACTTTGAATATTATGCTATGAATCATCGGGTCATCTTAAATCCTCTGGAGAAAGTTGATTTTTTTCCCCTATTTGTTTCTGCGTTTCCAACAGTCAGGCAGTCTGGTTGGTTTCATCTCACAGCTTTGTCCTCCTTTCTGTGACTGGTGGTTGTGATGTCAGCTCAGTTCTCAAGCCTTTGCTTTTCTGTGTGCATCTCTGGGACCGTGTGTTTCTTTGTATTGTGGTTTGGTTCTAAAAGCTCCCATGGATTGTTGTACACATATGTAGCTTGGGGGTGAGACCAGGACTTGTACTGGTTTATAACAGAGGATTCCTCTTCTGGGTTTCTCTTCTAGGATTCCCATTTAGTCTTCAGCTCTTGGGAGCCCTTCACAAGGGAAATTAAAGGATACTTTAAGGACTTCCCTGGTGGTTAAGAATCTGCTTGCCAAAGAAGGGGACATGGGTTTGATTGCGGGTCAGGGAAGATTCCACATGTTATAGAGCAACTAAGTCCACATGCCACAACGACTGAGCTCAAGCTATAGAGCCTGCGAGTGGAAACTACTGAGCTCAAGTGCTGCACCTACTGAAGCCCACACCCATGCTTCACGACAAGGGAAGCCACCACAGTGAGAAGCCCATGCACCATGAAAAGCAGCCGCCCACTCAGCGTAGCTAGAGAAAGCCAGTGCAAAGCAACAAAGACCCAGCTCAGCCATAAATAAAAAATTTTGTGAATGGTATAAAGAGACTAATCTAAACATATATAATCAAAGAATACTTAAAGACAAATGGAAACAAAAGCACAACACACCAAAACTTACTGGATTGCAGTGAAAGCAATGTTCTCAGGGGAATTTATAGCTGTGTCTAACTGTGTCAAAGAAAAGAATGATCTTAAATCGATAACCTAAAGCTGCACCTTAAGGAACTGGAAGGAGAAGGACAAACTAAACCTCGAACAGCAGTAGTGGGGGAGAAATACCCATGAGAGCAGAGCTCAGTGAAACAGAGACAAGATATCAACAGCAAGAGTCAGTCAACCCAAAGCTGGTTCTTTGAAAAGATCAACAGAACTGACAGACCCTAAATTAAACTTATAAATAAAAAATGAGACAAAGTAAAATATTTTTGTTATATCTGTATTTATAACAGTCTAGACCTTTAAACTTCAACTTTAAGGGAAATGACCTGTTCTTTTCAGGACTTTCAACTGATGGAATTGGCCCGCCCAGATTATCAAGGAAAAATATTCAGTTCATTACAGACTGTAATCATACCTGTAGACTCACAGCAACAGCTGGTCGATGTTGGATTATGTCAACACCTGGTTTGCTAATAGATGCTGCATCTTACTTTCTGTTTGATTATTGCTAACACAGAGGAGAATGTATTTACTTCTACAACATGATGGTCCAACAGAATCACTTTTTATATGTGTTTTTGCTAATACTTGGTCTGTGTATTAAGTTTGACATTCTCTATTGATGATAATGTCATCTGCAAATAAGTACATTTGATCACATTACCTGCAAATAATTCTAGTTACTACAACTCTTCTTTCTTTTCCTTCTAACGCTGGCCAGTGTACCTTGTGATGTAAGTGGCAAGAGTATCAGGTGTCTGTGGCGATTCTCTGATATTAATAGAACTATGTCCAAAATTCCACCAGAAACAAGATATTTGCCTTAGTTATGGGATAAATGATCAACTCATCCTACCAGTGTATGACTTAACCATTGCATATTTGTTACTATTAAGCCACATTTGTTTTTCTGCAATAAATCTTAGCTTATTGTGATGTACTGTATTTTTTTTTAACTTTGGATTCCTTTTTGCTGTCTATTTTTTAGCCTTGAAATTTATTAAAAATTTTTTTTACAGGGGGTTCTTTTTAGTTATCTATTTTAAATATGTGTACATGTTGATCCCAATCTATCTCTGCCCCTACCCTGCCTCCCTGGTAGCCATAAGTTCATTCTCTAAGTCTGTGAGTCAGTTTCTGTTTTATAAATAAGTTCATTTGTATCACTTTTTAAATTTTAGATTCCACATATAAGTGATATCATATAATATTTATCTTTCTTTGTCTGACTTAGTTCAATTAATGTTGTATTTTACTTAGCTATTTCAGTTGGTGAGCAAATAATGCTTTTCAAATACTTTGTGTTATATCCTTAAGTAAAATGGAGTTATAATTTCCTTTTATTTTCTAGCTTATTTAATCTTAAAATTAAATTTCCTCTAAATTGTAAAATGTTTTAGGACTTTCCTTCTTTTTCTACCCTCTGGAACCACTTTTATAAGATAGGGATTATCTGTTCCTTCAAAGTTGGCAGAACTCCCTTATAGAGCTTTCTGGACCAATGGGCTTTTTAGTGGTTCCATTTGTGGTAGTGTATCGTATGATAAGGGCTTGCTGAGGGTGCAGTGGTTAAAAAAAAAAAAATCCCCCTGCCAATGCCAGAGGTACAGGAAGCGAGGTTCAATTCCTGGGTCGGGAAGATCTCCTGGAGAAGGAAATGGCAACCCACTCCAGTGTTCTTGCCGGGAAAATCTCTTGGACAGAGGGACCCGGAGGACTATAGTCCATGGGGTCACAAACAGTCAGTCACTACACAAGCATGCAGACAAGCATTCCATGGTAAATGCATCACGTTTTTGATCAGTATGAATTATGTAATTTTACAAAGGTAGTAACAAGCATTCCTGGACATAGGCAAGAGTATCAGGTGTCTGTGGCGATTCTCTAAAAACCAAAATTCCACCAGAAACAAGATATTTGCCTTAGTTATGGGATAAATGATCAACTCATCCTACCAGTGTATGACTTAACCATTGCATATTTGTTACTATTAAGCCACATTTGTTTTTCTGCAATAAATCTTAGCTTATTGTGATGTACTGTATTTTTTTTTAACTTTGGATTCCTTTTTGCTGTCTATTTTTTAGCCTTGAAATTTATTAAAAATTTTTTTTACAGGGGGTTCTTTTTAGTTATCTATTTTAAATATGTGTACATGTTGATCCCAATCTATCTCTGCCCCTACCCTGCCTCCCTGGTAGCCATAAGTTCATTCTCTAAGTCTGTGAGTCAGTTTCTGTTTTATAAATAAGTTCATTTGTATCACTTTTTAAATTTTAGATTCCACATATAAGTGATATCATATAATATTTATCTTTCTTTGTCTGACTTAGTTCAATTAATGTTGTATTTTACTTAGCTATTTCAGTTGGTGAGCAAATAATGCTTTTCAAATACTTTGTGTTATATCCTTAAGTAAAATGGAGTTATAATTTCCTTTTATTTTCTAGCTTATTTAATCTTAAAATTAAATTTCCTCTAAATTGTAAAATGTTTTAGGACTTTCCTTCTTTTCTACCCTCTGGAACCACTTTTATAAGATAGGGATTATCTGTTCCTTCAAAGTTGGCAGAACTCCCTTATAGAGCTTTCTGGACCAATGGGCTTTTTAGTGGTTCCATTTGTGGTAGTGTATCGTATGATAAGGGCTTGCTGAGGGTGCAGTGGTTAAAAAAAAAAAAATCCCCCTGCCAATGCCAGAGGTACAGGAAGCGAGGTTCAATTCCTGGGTCGGGAAGATCTCCTGGAGAAGGAAATGGCAACCCACTCCAGTGTTCTTGCCGGGAAAATCTCTTGGACAGAGGGACCCGGAGGACTATAGTCCATGGGGTCACAAACAGTCAGTCACTACACAAGCATGCAGACAAGCATTCCATGGTAAATGCATCACGTTTTTGATCAGTATGAATTATGTAATTTTACAAAGGTAGTAAGTTGCTCTTAGCTTTAGACTAATAATTAAGAGTCTTTGTTGCACTTCATATACTTTTGGGCCAGTCTGTAGAATCGATTATGCAGACACATTTCCTGTGTGGACTTGGGTGAAGGTCAGGTGTGCGTAGTCGTCTTAGCATCACTGACATCTCTGCACGTTTCTCTCCAGGACACACGGGACGGTTGTTAAAGTCTCTGTGCTTCACCAGTTTCTCCTTCCTGTTGCTGCACATAATCTTCCACATCACGCTGGCCAGCCTGGAGGCACAGCACCGCATCACACCTGGCTACAACTGTGAGTACAATGGAGGCTTTCTTTCGTGTGATGAGCGAACCTGGCAGAGCTATGTGTCACGACCCTGTGGATGTAACACTATGATGTCTAGGCGATGGTTGCAGTAAGCATGTGTGGCCAGTTTTGGCCATTTGTCAATCTAATGCATTATCGTCCATACTGACAGAGAAATTTGTGCACCTTGACGATGGGGTAATGTGAAACCTTAGACTCTGATCCATATGTAAGACATTCTGGTTGGGTATAATCTAAAATCAGGATGATCCTGGAGCTTCCAGACTAGCTGGTGAGATGAGCCATGTACAATATCTACCAAGGTAAACAACAGAACAAAAGGTGAATAACACTGTACAACAATGACCTCGATCAAATTCTAAAGCACAGTGTAAGATGTTGTTCCTCTGTATAGGAAAATGTGAATGATACAGTTTCTGTTTCAAACTGGGAGTATTTTTGCTATTCATAAGGAAATGGTATATCTTACACACATTGTATTTTCAGGTTTTATGATAAAGGGCTTGCTGAGGGTGCAGTGGTTAAAAAAATCCCCCTGCCAATGCCAGAGGTACAGGAAGCGAGGTTCAATTCCTGGGTCGGGAAGATCTCCTGGAGAAGGAAATGGCAACCCACTCCAGTGTTCTTGCCGGGAAAATCTCTTGGACAGAGGGACCCGGAGGACTATAGTCCATGGGGTCACAAACAGTCAGTCACTACACAAGCATGCAGACAAGCATTCCATGGTAAATGCATCACGTTTTTGATCAGTATGAATTATGTAATTTTACAAAGGTAGTAAGTTGCTCTTAGCTTTAGACTAATAATTAAGAGTCTTTGTTGCACTTCATATACTTTTGGGCCAGTCTGTAGAATCGATTATGCAGACACATTTCCTGTGTGGACTTGGGTGAAGGTCAGGTGTGCGTAGTCGTCTTAGCATCACTGACATCTCTGCACGTTTCTCCAGGACACACGGGACGGTTGTTAAAGTCTCTGTGCTTCACCAGTTTCTCCTTCCTGTTGCTGCACATAATCTTCCACATCACGCTGGCCAGCCTGGAGGCACAGCACCGCATCACACCTGGCTACAACTGTGAGTACAATGGAGGCTTTCTTTCGTGTGATGAGCGAACCTGGCAGAGCTATGTGTCACGACCCTGTGGATGTAACACTATGATGTCTAGGCGATGGTTGCAGTAAGCATGTGTGGCCAGTTTTGGCCATTTGTCAATCTAATGCATTATCGTCCATACTGACAGAGAAATTTGTGCACCTTGACGATGGGGTAATGTGAAACCTTAGACTCTGATCCATATGTAAGACATTCTGGTTGGGTATAATCTAAAATCAGGATGATCCTGGAGCTTCCAGACTAGCTGGTGAGATGAGCCATGTACAATATCTACCAAGGTAAACAACAGAACAAAAGGTGAATAACACTGTACAACAATGACCTCGATCAAATTCTAAAGCACAGTGTAAGATGTTGTTCCTCTGTATAGGAAAATGTGAATGATACAGTTTCTGTTTCAAACTGGGAGTATTTTTGCTATTCATAAGGAAATGGTATATCTTACACACATTGTATTTTCAGGTTTTGATCTGAAAAAGTCAGCATATATATATGTTTTATCTAGGTAGGATCATCTTCCTAAAATTAACCTACCATCAGATAAATTCTACTCCGGTTTTTGTAGAGTGTGTGTCATTTGGGGCAAAAAAAAACCCAGAAGCATTTCAAATAGATGGAATACAATCCACATGTTTTAAATTAAGCCTGAATAAACCCTTATATATTTGAAATAGACTAAAATAATAGGTTTAAGTCGTCAGTTTTTCACTAAAGAATCCATTTGTGGGTTTGAAATTTCCTGATCTTTCATAAGTGTAAGGAGAAGTAAATGAAGTAAACCAACCCTTCCTGGTAAAATAAAAAAGAGATCAAAATTCTTCATGGATCCAAGAATATTAAGACAAATGTAGTGAGAGATTCTTAAGTAAAATCCACAGTCATAAATCATTCATAAGTTGTCCCTCGCTGTTAACTTTTAGAGAGCTAGACTTTACAGTGAAAGTCTGTTTATTTGGGCCATTTAATTAGGTGCCAAAGTCCTTGGATGATAGTGCCTGTCACAGTGATTCTTGGTTTGAGATCTGTGAACATGATTTTTCGAGTTGAGATAGAATTCATATGCCATGGGCTTCCCTGGTGGTCCAGTGGGTAAGGACACTGCCTTGCAGTGCAAGGGGCGCCGGTTCAATCCCAGGTCTGTGAAGATCCCATGTGCCGTGGAGCAGCTGGACTGGTGTGTCCAATTACCGAGCCAGAGCTCTGGAGCGCATGTGCCCAGAGCCGGTGCTCTGCGACAACAGAGGCCACGGCGATGGGAGGCCCACATGGGCCAAAGAACAAGGATGGATGAAAATAGACAAATGAAAGACCAGTAGAAGTGGCCCACCTGCCCCCTCCCTCCCCAACCCTCCTCTCCCTCTCCACCCCACCCCCTCAAAAAATAAATAAATAAATCTTAAAAAAAAAAAAAAAGAATTCATATGCCATAAAGTTTGCCCCTTTAAAGAACACAGCTCGGTGTTTTCTAGGTTGTACAGCCAGCCCTACGTCTAATTCCAGAAACCTTTCACCACCCTGGAAAGAAGCCCTGCACCCACGGACACTGCACCTTCTTTCCCTCTTCATGTGGCCCTACGCATCTGCTCATTCACCTTTTGCCCCTAGCAGATGTCCCTGCTCTGGGCATTTCTTCTAAAGAGACCTTCTGTGACCTCCGGTGTCTGACTTCTTTTACTCAGCATACTTGTTTTCAAGGTTTGTCTAGGTTGTAGCCTGTGTTAGGGCTGCGTTCCTTTTCGTGACTGAATGATATTCATTTGTTAAGATGTGGTTTTAGTGTCTGGTAAAAGTCACGTCATTATTAAAAACTTGATAAAATACAATGTTTAAATAATGGTACTTTAGTTATATTATTTGAGTGATAAAAAGCATTTGTTACACTTGGCCAGATTCAGGTCTTTTAGAACTTAATAGAAATGTTATCACTGATATTTTGTACTGTTCCTAAATCAAAAATCCTTTGGGTAGGTCTTAATCAGGTATTCCAGAGTGAGAACGAGAGATTTTTTTTTTAACCGTAAGTGTTGTCTGAACAACTTTCCACCTTCCCCAAAATGAGAGCTGGATTTGAAGCAAAAAAGGTAGATCTGAGAGAAAGAAAGTGAAAATTATTTGCAACATTACATCCAGGTGAGATTCCATAGCCCAATTATATAGTGTTATATATTCAGTATATAATAATGGGGTTTTTTTTTTCATTTTTTTGGAGTCGGGGGAGGGTTGGGGAGGGAGGGGGCAGGTGGGCCACTTCTATTGGTCTTTCATTTGTCTATTTTCATCCATCCTTGTTCTTTGGCCCATGTGGGCCTCCCATCGCGGTGGCCTCTGTTGTCGCAGAGCACCAGCTCTGGGCGCATGCGCTCCAGAGCTCCGGCTCGGTCATTGGACACATTGGTCCAGCCGCTCCGCGGCACGTGGGATCTTCCCAGGCCAGGGATTGAACCAGCACCCCTTGCACTGCAAGGCAGTGTCCTTACCCACTGGACCACCAGGGAAGCCCAATAATAATGTTTTGATGTCAACATTTTATTTACGTTTGAGTCATAACTCATACCATTGCAATGTAGAACATAAGCTATTATCTTGTGTTTTAGAAAGGTATTTCATAAATAATGAGTTCTCTTTATCACTGAAAGTATTTAATTACAAAACATATTACAACTCATCAGATTTTTCCAACTTGAGTTTATAAATATATAGCTTGCCTGTGTCTGCAAATATTGGTCCTGTGCTGGAGGATGTCTAGATGAGGACATGAACACGTAATTTTTCCAATCCAAAGTCTAGGTCTTTGTATTTTTATTCGAAATAGTGTTTTCAACAATGTACAAAGGGCACAATAAAAGCCAGATGTGAACTGTTAAGACTGTATTCAGTTTTGCACATTTACAGATGAGCTTACTCTCTGTGGGGGCGTCTCTCCTATAGGATACAGGCAGAAAGACATGCAGACTTAAAGCATGTACACAGCCCTACATGCACACACACATCACATATGCACACACCCCTACCCCACACCCACACCGCATATACGCACATGCACAGAAGCTAGAACTCGTGTTTGCTCCTGCTTCCCAGGCCAGACTCCATGGCGCTTGGGCCCTTTGGACGGTCCCATGTGGTGTCCTGGTCTGTCTTGCTCAGAGGTGAGCAGACACCAGTCAGACCTGGCCTCTGGGGAAGCCTCTTAGGGCCCGTTCCCTGCAGCCCAGCCTTGAAGAGTCAGACCTGCCTTTCCTAGCCTCATGGCCAAGCAGGTGACCTTGCAGATGCCATGTATTCCTAGAGATTGTGCTCTTCATGTGCAGTGCCTTCCGAGGTCCCTCTTCCCAGAGCTGCACCTTGAACACATCCAGGTCCACCATACTGCCTGCCTTCCTTTTTGACGTCTCGTATAAAAGCTCTGTTCTCTTCCACTTGAGCCAGTATAAGGGAAATCTAACAATAAAGTTTGTTCCCAACAAGTTAAATTCTAATTTGAAGTTGATTTCCACAAAAGTGAGCGCTCCAGTGTGGCGTGCAGTGTGTTTGAGGACTGTGTGTGAGGACAGAGAAGGGCGATGCAAACGAATGAGGCAGGGAAGGGGTGCGAGCACCGGGGGCACCTTGAGAGGGAGCCTGCGTGGAGAAATCGCCAGTGATTTCTCTAAACACCCAGCGATGCTGCGAAGGCGCAGGGAAGCCTCGGCACACCGGGTCTGCAGAGGTTTTGGGTTCAGCTTCACGTGCAGTGTTTAAAAATCATACATTCTTGAAAAGGGATGAAAGAGAGGAGGAAACAGGCTTCAGAGCTTTGCAAACTCGTCTAGCCCAAGACTGACACAGCCCAGGTTTTCAGCCTGGAGCATTTTTTAATGCTCAAGTTATATAAACTCTTGAAAAGCCCTTGTCCTCGTGGTCCTGGAAACACTGACTTCTTATTTCGGGCTGACTTCACCTCCCTTGTGTTTTTGTTCCTCTAGCATTTGCAGTTTCGATTACACCATCTGAACTGTAAACACAAACTCCGCTGTTTTGAGATCCCACATTTGGAATTCAGGCTTCTTTTGGCATCTGTGGATATAAAGTAGCGAAACTTCAAACGAAAAGACCGAGTGCCTGGGCTGGCTGTGCCGCCGTGCCTCCTGAATGCTGCCTCTGTGTGCGAGACTTTGTCAAATTAAAATGAAGGAACCCAGACAGGTCCCGGTTCCCCTTCTCACTCAAGTGGTCTTAAGATTCCAAACCACGGAGCGCTCATTTATACGTGTTTAACTTGATTTTCCTAACGATTCTGCCCCCTAACACTCAGATACCCTCAGCCCGGTTACGGTGAAAGCTCCTGGGATCCCTCAGGAGCCCGAGCCGTGAGTCTGGTGACAACGGTAGCATTTATAAACAGCCATGGGGCGTTCTCTTCCCCCAGAGCCCTGTGCACGGCCCCTGGCAGCAGTAAAGGTTGTTTCAGACCAGCCCTGTTACTGCTGGGCGGCTGGCGGGCTTGTTAAAGGCACCATTGTGCAGAAGGGGACCTGCCCCTCCCCGCCCCGCCCCTTCACTTCCAGGTAAGTGAGGAAACCGCAGAGGCGGGGCAACTCTGTAAACTCAACTCAGACACGTGTTGTGATTTACAAAGTGAGCGCTCCAGTGTGGCGTGCAGTGTGTTTGAGGACTGTGTGTGAGGACAGAGAAGGGCGATGCAAACGAATGAGGCAGGGAAGGGGTGCGAGCACCGGGGGCACCTTGAGAGGGAGCCTGCGTGGAGAAATCGCCAGTGATTTCTCTAAACACCCAGCGATGCTGCGAAGGCGCAGGGAAGCCTCGGCACACCGGGTCTGCAGAGGTTTTGGGTTCAGCTTCACGTGCAGTGTTTAAAAATCATACATTCTTGAAAAGGGATGAAAGAGAGGAGGAAACAGGCTTCAGAGCTTTGCAAACTCGTCTAGCCCAAGACTGACACAGCCCAGGTTTTCAGCCTGGAGCATTTTTTAATGCTCAAGTTATATAAACTCTTGAAAAGCCCTTGTCCTCGTGGTCCTGGAAACACTGACTTCTTATTTCGGGCTGACTTCACCTCCCTTGTGTTTTTGTTCCTCTAGCATTTGCAGTTTCGATTACACCATCTGAACTGTAAACACAAACTCCGCTGTTTTGAGATCCCACATTTGGAATTCAGGCTTCTTTTGGCATCTGTGGATATAAAGTAGCGAAACTTCAAACGAAAAGACCGAGTGCCTGGGCTGGCTGTGCCGCCGTGCCTCCTGAATGCTGCCTCTGTGTGCGAGACTTTGTCAAATTAAAATGAAGGAACCCAGACAGGTCCCGGTTCCCCTTCTCACTCAAGTGGTCTTAAGATTCCAAACCACGGAGCGCTCATTTATACGTGTTTAACTTGGTTTTCCTAACGATTCTGCCCCCTAACACTCAGATACCCTCAGCCCGGTTACGGTGAAAGCTCCTGGGATCCCTCAGGAGCCCGAGCCGTGAGTCTGGTGACAACGGTAGCATTTATAAACAGCCATGGGGCGTTCTCTTCCCCCAGAGCCCTGTGCACGGCCCCTGGCAGCAGTAAAGGTTGTTTCAGACCAGCCCTGTTACTGCTGGGCGGCTGGCGGGCTTGTTAAAGGCACCATTGTGCAGAAGGGGACCTGCCCCTCCCCGCCCCGCCCCTTCACTTCCAGGTAAGTGAGGAAACCGCAGAGGCGGGGCAACTCTGTAAACTCAACTCAGACACGTGTTGTGCCGCTTACTAAAATATTTTCATTCCATCAACACTATGGTGTTTCAGTCACGTCCTGCCTGAGTTCATAGAAGCCGTCTGTCTGCCTCAGGGGTGGACCTGAGACGCTGTGGGCTGGGAGAGGGGCGCGGGGGAGTTCCAGGGCCCGTGTCTGTGTGCGGGGCTGTGCCGAAGCAGGAGGTTGATGGCAAGAAACGTTTCATCTCAGGCCTCGGAGGCGCGGCTTTGCGGAGACGACGGCTCCTGTGCGTAGAGCGCCTCCCGTCTGAGCGTCACCGTTTCCCTTTTCCAAGCGGTGACTCCTCTCTCCTCGCTGTGCACTGGCTCCCGGGTCCTTTGTATAGGGCGTGCCAGGCACACGGGCCCATTCCATTTAGGACGCCCTGGCCAGGCAGGCTGGGCCTCCAGGGTGAGTGGCCACTCTTCCAGACTAGGTCCAGCTGGAGCTGGGGGCTCACCTTGCTCCTGCACAGAGGCCAGCCCCACAGCCTAGCCTTGCTTCTGCGGGGCGGGGCCCCTGCGGTCTCTCTTCCCCAAAGACCGGCAGCAGCCAGTCTGCGCGTGGGGCTGGGGTGGGGCTGGGGGCGTGGCTTGGAGGACGGAGAGGCAGAGCCCGGCTGAGAGGGCAGGTGAGCGGCCAGAGCCACTGCCGCCAGAGCCGGGACCTTTTCTCTCTCCTGCTGCTGTGGAGCCCCGTATTCATCACCTGTTTGGGATTGTTTTCAACACATGCATATGTCTTTAGTGGCTCAGTCGTGTCCAGCTCTTTGTGACTCTAAGCCCACCAGGCTCCTCCGCCCATGGAATTTTCCAGGCAAGGATACTGGGTTGAGTAGCCATTCCCTTCTCCAGGGGGTCTTCCCAGGTCTCCTGCATTGGCAGGCAGATTCTTTACCATCTGAGCCTCTAGGGAAGCCCCTTGCACTTTGTAGGACTCTGGATTAGTGCAGTTTCAAAGGGTTTAAGTGAGAGTTTTTGGTGTTCGGTTCAGTTTTCTCTTGTTCAGAGATTTATCCTAAGGAACTGTGTATTTTCTTTGCTTCATTCAGTTGCTGAGTTCATTGCTAAATCTGTTTTCCCCTCCTCCTGTCAGGGGAGGGGCACTCAGAATTCCAGCTTTTCTCATCTCAGGAGCTTAGATGCCACTGATCAAGAGGTTATCCTAGGCTTTGATGGTACTTTCTCCCGCTGCCTTTCCATCCGCAAAGCACGAGGGTACTGATGCTGTGACTCAGGGTCTGAAACCTCAGCAGGTGACAGGAAGACCTGGGGCCAGGCGTGGGCCTGGCTGGTGGGTGTCCCGCCCCGAGGACGTGGGGTGAGCGCGGAGTGAGCGAGGAGCATTGCCCGGGTGGCCTGCTTTCCGGAGCCCATGCTGACTTGTCTCTGGGGACATCCCTGGACCCTCCATACTGCTTGGTGCATCATCAGTCATGCTGGCTGGAGATGGAACGTGAGGTTGAGAGCCATCCAACAGGCCCACCCTCCTAAAATAAGTCTATTTCTTTATGTCCCTCTTCTTACGTTTTCACTGGACTTGGTCCTGTGGAGGCAAGAGCTGATGCTTATGAAACGAGAGGCAAAATACTTGAAAGAACACCAGCTCCCTTCACTCTGAGAGCTTTCTCTGGCCCCTGTCTGCTGCCTGTGTCCTTGTGGGCCCTGACCGGGTCTCTTGAGGGAAGGTGTCTGGGAGGGTCGGCTTCCTCGTGACCCTGTCTCACTGCTCGCCTCTGCCAGCTCCTGAGCGCAGGATCTGCCCCAAGGTATAAGGATGAAAAGAAAAACCCAGAGCAGACGTGTCCAGCCCTTCTTTGGGGGCCCCTCTATTGGGATTGCCCACCTTAGGCTCAGTCGTGTCCAGCTCTTTGTGACTCTAAGCCCACCAGGCTCCTCCGCCCATGGAATTTTCCAGGCAAGGATACTGGGTTGAGTAGCCATTCCCTTCTCCAGGGGGTCTTCCCAGGTCTCCTGCATTGGCAGGCAGATTCTTTACCATCTGAGCCTCTAGGGAAGCCCCTTGCACTTTGTAGGACTCTGGATTAGTGCAGTTTCAAAGGGTTTAAGTGAGAGTTTTTGGTGTTCGGTTCAGTTTTCTCTTGTTCAGAGATTTATCCTAAGGAACTGTGTATTTTCTTTGCTTCATTCAGTTGCTGAGTTCATTGCTAAATCTGTTTTCCCCTCCTCCTGTCAGGGGAGGGGCACTCAGAATTCCAGCTTTTCTCATCTCAGGAGCTTAGATGCCACTGATCAAGAGGTTATCCTAGGCTTTGATGGTACTTTCTCCCGCTGCCTTTCCATCCGCAAAGCACGAGGGTACTGATGCTGTGACTCAGGGTCTGAAACCTCAGCAGGTGACGGGAAGACCTGGGGCCAGGCGTGGGCCTGGCTGGTGGGTGTCCCGCCCCGAGGACGTGGGGTGAGCGCGGAGTGAGCGAGGAGCATTGCCCGGGTGGCCTGCTTTCCGGAGCCCATGCTGACTTGTCTCTGGGGACATCCCTGGACCCTCCATACTGCTTGGTGCATCATCAGTCATGCTGGCTGGAGATGGAACGTGAGGTTGAGAGCCATCCAACAGGCCCACCCTCCTAAAATAAGTCTATTTCTTTATGTCCCTCTTCTTACGTTTTCACTGGACTTGGTCCTGTGGAGGCAAGAGCTGATGCTTATGAAACGAGAGGCAAAATACTTGAAAGAACACCAGCTCCCTTCACTCTGAGAGCTTTCTCTGGCCCCTGTCTGCTGCCTGTGTCCTTGTGGGCCCTGACCGGGTCTCTTGAGGGAAGGTGTCTGGGAGGGTCGGCTTCCTCGTGACCCTGTCTCACTGCTCGCCTCTGCCAGCTCCTGAGCGCAGGATCTGCCCCAAGGTATAAGGATGAAAAGAAAAACCCAGAGCAGACGGTCAGTTTCCTCCCTGCCCTTTGTACTGGGTGAGGATCACACTGATTTCTCTTAAGGAAAGTAGTCTAAAAGCGTCTGGATTGTATATGCGCCTTTCGCTCGCGTGTGTGCTAAGAGGAATTAGCCTTAAGTGGTCTTTCCTGCAGCCCCTGGTAATGGAGGCGACTTGCTTGTTCGATCTGCTGCGCAGGGCCGCCCGTGCCGACCACGAGGAGCCTGGCCTCCAGGAGAGGTACGGCCCCTCGGTCTGGGTTTGACCTGTGATGGGAGGCCTGGGTGGAGAACAAGGCAGGACGGGACCTTCGAGGCCTGACACGGAGGAGTTGATGATGGAATGCTAAATACGGTTGGATTTTACTGCTGAGAGCTAGACCCAGGCGGGGGGTGAACGGGGCGGGGGGCGCGATGGGGAAGAGCGAGCTCCTCAGGGTGGAAGCCTCGAAGGCCAGGGCTGCGTGGTGTCCTGGGTCACTCGGAGCAGTGGCTGTAGAGTGGCATCTGCTTCATCATCTATCAGCGGTTTCTGTGGGAGGGAATCTCATTTTACAGTAGAAACATTTTTCATGAGAATTTTTATACTCTCCACTCTACAAGTGAACTTAGGATGTCAGGCGGAAGTTGTGGGGAAGTTGCTTGTCTCTGATCCTGAGTTTCCTGGATGTTAAAGTGAAGGTGGATGGTCACCATCTTGCTGGGCAACTGTGAGGTCCGGCTAACATGGGCTGTGCACTGAGCACAGCTCCTGCCCCATAGCAAGTGGTCCCTGGCGAGAAACCATTCTTACTGCTGCTGTTATTGTTTCTGTTATGATTGGAGGGGTGGAAATAACCCAGAACAAAGCTGTACACAAAATATGTACAGTCACAGAGGTGAAACTTGGCAAAAGGGTGACAGAGACAAAATCGGATGAGCTTGTTTGGGAAGAGCTTTTCTGTAGGTGGGTCCTCACCTTCTGGGTGTGTGAGAACAGCCCCAGGGTAGGGATGCCCTCTCCCTGCCCAGGGTGCATGCAGAGCTTCTTACTCTGGAGTGGTTCCCATCTCCTTTCTTTTCGGTTCACGAGGAAGTAGGAGAAAGACACGTCCGCTGAAGGCTTATATTCCTCTCTAAAAATGACCCATTGAATAAAATCACCTGGTGCAAAAGGCAATTCAAATTTCCATTTGGATTTGTGGACATCAGGGGTGCAGACATAAAGGACAGAGCTGACCTTAGCAGCAGCCAGGAGCCGGGCGGAGGCAGGAGGGTGGGGTGGGGAGAGAGGCCTGCTGTGGACGGCACCCAGGCAAGTCCCCATGGGCCCCTCTGCTCCCCCTCACCCCCACCCCATGAGCTGGCTGTAAGATCCAGGAAATTCAAGATGACTTGGGATCGATTGTGTTTGCTTAAATAACAATTTCCCTACCCTCAATTTCATGATGCAGTATTTCTAGTGTAAATTATTTACCATAAAAGCTCCAAGGCGAGCCCATGTGGTGTGGGAGTAAACAACCTCAGAATTATAGACGAGCAACATAAAGCTGTAGCCGGGTTTCCAAGTGCCTGGTGTGACGGAAGGGTAGTTCAAGGTCACTTGGAGGCCACAGAGCAGGACCAAGAGCAGTCACACTGTTCCAGGAAGCGTAATTGTATGACACAGTTTATGCTTTGGACCCATAGAACTAGAGTGTATTGTAGGACCTAGGCATGTGGATTCATAAACAAAACCCATTTCTTCCTATAAACAGAAGTTTGAATTTAGAAAATTCCTCTTGATTCCATGTATTAAAAATATATATCAGGGATTTAGAAGGTTGGCAAAGAAGTTGCTAGTGTAAGTTCTCTCTCACCTTTCTGTGTTGTTGCTGTTGAGCCACTCAATCGTGTCTGACGCTGCAGCCTCAGAAACTGCAGCACTCAGGCTCCCATGCCCCTCACTGTTCCCTGGGTTTAGATTCATGCCATTGAACTTCTCATGCTGTCCAGCCATAGCGTCCTCTGATGCCCTCTTCTCATTTTGCCTTCAGTCTTTCCCACCATTAGAGTCTTTTCCACCGAGTCATCTCTTTGTATCAGTGGCCAAAGTATTGGAGCATCAGCTTCAGCGCCAGTCCTCCCAGTGAATATTTAGGGTTGATTTCTTTTAGGGTTGGCAGTTTGATCTCTTTGCAGTCCAAGGAACTCTCAAGAGTGTTGTCCAGCACCACAACGCAAAAGCATCAATTCTTCCACACTCAGCCATCAGGCTAACATTTCCTAAGGTCCTCATTCTAGGATACATGTATGCAGAGAATAAAATATTAAAGCTATTACTATAAAATGTTATGTTGTGGACAGATGGTTTAAGCCTGGCGTTTTGATAATTATGGCGTCAAGTGTGTTTCTTTCATTGCCTGGCATTATTATTCAGTTTATCATCTCTAATTTTTACATGGGTGATCACTCTTGAAGATCCCGAAAGCAAGTTAAGAAGCAGTGCAGTTGGAGGACAGGTTGATGGCTAGTTTCCAAGACTTCTCATGTGTTGGCTGCTTCCTGTTCTCTGCTAGCCAGTGGATGATGGTCTAAGCCCTTTGGTTGTGGCACTTGTGATGTGTAAAACAGCGTGATGAGGAATGAGCACACAAATTTCCTTCTTTCTAGTTTTGCAGGAGGACATTTTCACTGCAATCTCATGTGTGTTTTTGCACCTGCTTCTCAAAATTGTTGTTGTTTAGTTGTTAAGTCGTGTCTGACTCTTTTTGACCCTATGGACTGTAGCCTGCTGGGTGACTCTGTCTGTGGGGTTTCCCAGGCAAGAATTCTGGAGTGGGTTGGCATTTCCTTTTCCAGGGGCTCTTCCTGACACAAGAGATTGAACCTGGGTCCCTCCACTGGCAGACAGACATTTTTCCAAGAAGTTGCTAGTGTAAGTTCTCTCTCACCTTTCTGTGTTGTTGCTGTTGAGCCACTCAATCGTGTCTGACGCTGCAGCCTCAGAAACTGCAGCACTCAGGCTCCCATGCCCCTCACTGTTCCCTGGGTTTAGATTCATGCCATTGAACTTCTCATGCTGTCCAGCCATAGCGTCCTCTGATGCCCTCTTCTCATTTTGCCTTCAGTCTTTCCCACCATTAGAGTCTTTTCCACCGAGTCATCTCTTTGTATCAGTGGCCAAAGTATTGGAGCTTCAGCTTCAGCGCCAGTCCTCCCAGTGAATATTTAGGGTTGATTTCTTTTAGGGTTGGCAGTTTGATCTCTTTGCAGTCCAAGGAACTCTCAAGAGTGTTGTCCAGCACCACAACGCAAAAGCATCAATTCTTCCACACTCAGCCATCAGGCTAACATTTCCTAAGGTCCTCATTCTAGGATACATGTATGCAGAGAATAAAATATTAAAGCTATTACTATAAAATGTTATGTTGTGGACAGATGGTTTAAGCCTGGCGTTTTGATAATTATGGCGTCAAGTGTGTTTCTTTCATTGCCTGGCATTATTATTCAGTTTATCATCTCTAATTTTTACATGGGTGATCACTCTTGAAGATCCCGAAAGCAAGTTAAGAAGCAGTGCAGTTGGAGGACAGGTTGATGGCTAGTTTCCAAGACTTCTCATGTGTTGGCTGCTTCCTGTTCTCTGCTAGCCAGTGGATGATGGTCTAAGCCCTTTGGTTGTGGCACTTGTGATGTGTAAAACAGCGTGATGAGGAATGAGCACACAAATTTCCTTCTTTCTAGTTTTGCAGGAGGACATTTTCACTGCAATCTCATGTGTGTTTTTGCACCTGCTTCTCAAAATTGTTGTTGTTTAGTTGTTAAGTCGTGTCTGACTCTTTTTGACCCTATGGACTGTAGCCTGCTGGGTGACTCTGTCTGTGGGGTTTCCCAGGCAAGAATTCTGGAGTGGGTTGGCATTTCCTTTTCCAGGGGCTCTTCCTGACACAAGAGATTGAACCTGGGTCCCCTCCACTGGCAGACAGATTCTTTATCATCTGAGCTGTATTTATTTCTTTAATTGAGAAATCTGAAAAAACGTCATATTTAAATTGTAACAATGATTTGATCTCTTGCCTTATTAACTTTGAAAATGTTTCTCTGGAAAGTAGACTCTACAACAACCTCAAAGAAAATTAGCTTAAAATAATTCAGGTTGTTTGTACTCCTACAGTCCTGTCACATATTAATTTGTGTGATGACTTTTTATTAAATGCCTGCTGTGTGCACCCACCGTGGCCTGCAAACATCACAGTGTGCCCTCACAGACCTCACAGCACTGGTGCAAAGTTCAAGGCGATGGATGAATGACCATCCCAGCCGACTTGCATAGAGCGCTGGCACTGAGGTGTAGAAAACGCAGTGAAAATAGACTTAATAGGACCTAGTCTAGCCGGGGACGGGAGACTTCCTGGAGGAAATGATGGGTAAGTGGACACTCAAATGATGAACTGATGTAGCTGTTTGTCGTAACAACCATGAAAATGCTCTTCTCTCATGAAATGCATGCACCTCTATCATCTCATGAACTCTGAAGATCAGAATTGGCTCTGGGGATAAACACACGCTTAGGAACATTCCTCCTATCAAATTTAAAAAAGGAGAAGGGGGCAGCAGAGGCTGAAATGGTTGGATGACATCGCCAATCAGTGCACATGAATTTGAGCAAACTGCAGGGAAGCCTGGCATGCTGCAGTCCATGGAGTCACAGAGAGTTGGACGTGATTTAGTGACTCTATGACAAGTCCCTGGAAAGAGTCAGTTTATTGTGAGATATTCAACAGCCCTTAAGACTCCAGGGAGTCAAAGTCACATTCCTGTGTTCCTGCCAAGAGTGTGTTGAAGAATTTCAACAAATATGTATCAAATTTAAAGTCGAGATCTTGCCTCAATGCATAACATCCAGAAAGAGTTGAAAAAAGATGGTTTTCCTCATTGACTGGTTATACTGGAGAACGATAAGAAAAATGTTTGAGTTCTTTCTGCATATTTGTTTGAGATTGACTTCTGGAGTGGGTTGGCATTTCCTTTTCCAGGGGCTCTTCCTGACACAAGAGATTGAACCTGGGTCCCTCCACTGGCAGACAGATTCTTTATCATCTGAGCTGTATTTATTTCTTTAATTGAGAAATCTGAAAAAACGTCATATTTAAATTGTAACAATGATTTGATCTCTTGCCTTATTAACTTTGAAAATGTTTCTCTGGAAAGTAGACTCTACAACAACCTCAAAGAAAATTAGCTTAAAATAATTCAGGTTGTTTGTACTCCTACAGTCCTGTCACATATTAATTTGTGTGATGACTTTTTATTAAATGCCTGCTGTGTGCACCCACCGTGGCCTGCAAACATCACAGTGTGCCCTCACAGACCTCACAGCACTGGTGCAAAGTTCAAGGCGATGGATGAATGACCATCCCAGCCGACTTGCATAGAGCGCTGGCACTGAGGTGTAGAAAACGCAGTGAAAATAGACTTAATAGGACCTAGTCTAGCCGGGGACGGGAGACTTCCTGGAGGAAATGATGGGGAAGTGGACACTCAAATGATGAACTGATGTAGCTGTTTGTCGTAACAACCATGAAAATGCTCTTCTCTCATGAAATGCATGCACCTCTATCATCTCATGAACTCTGAAGATCAGAATTGGCTCTGGGGATAAACACACGCTTAGGAACATTCCTCCTATCAAATTTAAAAAAGGAGAAGGGGGCAGCAGAGGCTGAAATGGTTGGATGACATCGCCAATCAGTGCACATGAATTTGAGCAAACTGCAGGGAAGCCTGGCATGCTGCAGTCCATGGAGTCACAGAGAGTTGGACGTGATTTAGTGACTCTATGACAAGTCCCTGGAAAGAGTCAGTTTATTGTGAGATATTCAACAGCCCTTAAGACTCCAGGGAGTCAAAGTCACATTCCTGTGTTCCTGCCAAGAGTGTGTTGAAGAATTTCAACAAATATGTATCAAATTTAAAGTCGAGATCTTGCCTCAATGCATAACATCCAGAAAGAGTTGAAAAAAGATGGTTTTCCTCATTGACTGGTTATACTGGAGAACGATAAGAAAAATGTTTGAGTTCTTTCTGCATATATCTTCTGTTTCCTCAAAATAGATGGCAGTCCTTCTAGACATTGTCATACTTCACGGTAGAATGACCAGAAGAAACACCTGTAGCTTAAGGCTGATCTGTGTCCAAAGTCTATGGTAGAACACTGGCTGCAGCAGAAGCTGTGTATGTTTTGTGACTTGGTGTTGGGACCCAGTTAGTTTATGTCTTACTCTGAAAAAAAGGTGACCAAATGTGTCCACAGATACACGTTATGAAAGAACATGTAAAGTCAGATTCTCCGTAAGTGAAAGTTGTCAAAGAGAATCACACGGTGGCCTCCCTTGTCACAGAGCACTGGCCCTGGGTGCACGCACTCCAGAGCTCCGGCTTGGTAGTTGGACACATTGGTCCAGCCGCTCCATGGCACGTGGGATCTTCCCAGGCCAGCGATTGAACCAGTGCTCCTTGCACTGCAAGGCAATGTCCTTACCCACTGGACCACCAGGGAAGCCCCGTATCTTTTTTTTTTTATCAACAAAATATATACAATGCTTGCTTTCTGTGCTTCAGTTATAGATACACATTCTTTTCAACAGTAATTGGTATTTATTTTACTCTTGGAAATATTATTTATTCTTGGCTTTGAGTCAAAGCAGTAAACAGTCTCCATAATGATGTAATTTTAAAATTTATGATGTTTTAGTAACTATACCAGTAAACTTTATACTTGATAATATACAGTCCTCATAGAGTTGGTATTTTTATTTACATTTTAAAATTTATTTCCTAGAATATGTCTGCATGTTTTATGCTTTCTCACTTACTTAGTTATTAAATTTTTTTCTTACTATAGTATAGTTTATTTACAATGTTGCTTAAAGCTTATTTTATACCATGGAAACCTATACTGTCATATGTGAAAGAGATAGCTATTGCCATTACTGTGGAAGCAGGAGATCCTGCAGTGGGGCTGGGCGACGGCCTGGAGGGGTGGGATGGGGGCACTGGGAAGGGGATAGAGGAGGGAGGGGTCAGGGATATGCATATGACTAATCTGGGATTATACATATCTATAAACAACAAAACTCTGTAAAAGCAAAAAAGTAAAATAAAAATAATTTAGAAAAAAACTTATTTTAAATGATAGACTGTCTGAAGTCCATGGATGTGCTTCTGGGAAAAGTAGACTTTTTGTTTCTACTCGGGTGAAAACTAAGGGATGTTATTATAAGGGTGTTGGGATTGGTCAGAAATCATGGAACTGGATCATGATACCCAATTACAAGCTTGCTCCAGGTGCCTGAGTCTCCGAAGACCTTGTGCAGGAATTCCATGAGGTCAGGATAGACACTTTATTTCAATTAACAGAGAGAGGAGGTGCCCCTCCCTCAGCCCCAAGGATATCAGAGGGTCTTGGAAACACTGCTCAAGTCCATTCACCCAACAAACAAACATTTATCTGTTGTCCATGTGTCTAAGGTACTGTTTGGGTGCTGAGGCTGCAGTAGCAGCAACTTAAATCTTAACTCTTGAGGCACCTGTAATGTGGGAGACATATAAATAAGGAAGCTTTATAACACTTTATAAAAACAATGCTTTAGATAAGCAAATACTTTATAAAAGCAAAACTTTTGATTAGGCATTGCACCAAAGAAAATGTGGGCATGTTGGATCTTGGCTCCCCGGCCAGGGATTGAACCCACACCCTCACATTGGAAGGTGGAGCCTTAACCACTGGACTGCCAGAGAGGCCCCTGAATGCTTTAGAAAGATCACTCTGGCCACAGGGCACGTCCTCGTGTGGGTGTGTGTATGAGAGTGACGGTGGGTGGGGCGATGGAGGAGGAAGGACCTCCAACACCAGCCTGGACTAAGGCGATTGCAGAGGAGTTTTAGAAGAGATGCTGCGAGCAGGATGGTGTGTCGTCTGACTCGGTGTGGGGGAAGGCGAAAGAGGCTGACGGGGTGGGTGGAGGTGCCGTCTCAGCAGCGTAAGGACCGCGTGGGGAAGCTCCGATTTGACGTGAGCGGAGAGAGAGGGTGGGTGTCCGTTTAGTGTTGGAAACTCAGATTGATGTGTCTGTGGGGCTGTAGGTGGAAACTCCTGGTAGCTTGTCAGGATCTGTGGCCCCTATCTGGGAAGGGATAGAGGAGGGAGGGGTCGGGACTTTTGGTTTACATATCTGCAAACAACAAAACTCTGTAAAAGCAAAAAAGTAAAATAAAAATAATTTAGAAAAAAACTTATTTTAAATGATAGACTGTCTGAAGTCCATGGATGTGCTTCTGGGAAAAGTAGACTTTTTGTTTCTACTCGGGTGAAAACTAAGGGATGTTATTATAAGGGTGTTGGGATTGGTCAGAAATCATGGAACTGGATCATGATACCCAATTACAAGCTTGCTCCAGGTGCCTGAGTCTCCGAAGACCTTGTGCAGGAATTCCATGAGGTCAGGATAGACACTTTATTTCAATTAACAGAGAGAGGAGGTGCCCCTCCCTCAGCCCCAAGGATATCAGAGGGTCTTGGAAACACTGCTCAAGTCCATTCACCCAACAAACAAACATTTATCTGTTGTCCATGTGTCTAAGGTACTGTTTGGGTGCTGAGGCTGCAGTAGCAGCAACTTAAATCTTAACTCTTGAGGCACCTGTAATGTGGGAGACATATAAATAAGGAAGCTTTATAACACTTTATAAAAACAATGCTTTAGATAAGCAAATACTTTATAAAAGCAAAACTTTTGATTAGGCATTGCACCAAAGAAAATGTGGGCATGTTGGATCTTGGCTCCCCGGCCAGGGATTGAACCCACACCCTCACATTGGAAGGTGGAGCCTTAACCACTGGACTGCCAGAGAGGCCCCTGAATGCTTTAGAAAGATCACTCTGGCCACAGGGCACGTCCTCGTGTGGGTGTGTGTATGAGAGTGACGGTGGGTGGGGCGATGGAGGAGGAAGGACCTCCAACACCAGCCTGGACTAAGGCGATTGCAGAGGAGTTTTAGAAGAGATGCTGCGAGCAGGATGGTGTGTCGTCTGACTCGGTGTGGGGGAAGGCGAAAGAGGCTGACGGGGTGGGTGGAGGTGCCGTCTCAGCAGCGTAAGGACCGCGTGGGGAAGCTCCGATTTGACGTGAGCGGAGAGAGAGGGTGGGTGTCCGTTTAGTGTTGGAAACTCAGATTGATGTGTCTGTGGGGCTGTAGGTGGAAACTCCTGGTAGCTTGTCGGGTCGATGGATCTGTGGCTTAGGAAGGATGTTCTTTTGGTGACACAGATGAGGGTGTTGTCAGAGTAGTGTTAGAGGTGAAGATGCATTTTCCATAACGACCTGCTCCTTAGTTGAAAACATTGTTGAAGATGTGACAGTGGTGAGTTGGCAAATGGTGTGCCCCCGTTCTGAAGTGTGGGACGATGGCTTGTTTGATGGAAGTACCTTCTCGCCTTGTCGTGTTGCACGGGCTGGCCTTGTTAGCCATGTGGAGGCGGAAGGTTTCCTGCTTCCCTGGCTGGTGCGGCGGCCTCGCTCAGCCCTGTTCTGAGGGAGCAGGAAGGCGAGTGCAGCTCGGGGCCTGGGCCCCCGGCTGGATGGGGCCTTGTCCTCCTGGGGCCGCCCTGAGATCGTGGTGAAGGGGTGGGAATCAGAGTCTGGAGAATTCTTGACTGACCTCTAGGAAGTGGGCTAGAGGAAGGACCTCTCTCACCCTAGAAAATGCTTGTCCAGCCTCTCCCTTGAAACATGATTTCAGCACATTCAGATTGGTATTGATGGCCTTTGTTTGGTTTTTCTTGTTCCTGGAGTGTTGCTGATGTGAAGGGCAGAGCTACATGGACTCTCACCCATATCCTGCATTAGTATTGATCCCGGCGGCTACAAAGTGGGAGGAAATGAGAAAAAAAGTTTCCTATTTCTCAGTCATTAGCCAGTAAAAATAAATTAAAACTTAGGTTGCTGCTTCCTGGGAAATTTTGTCTCAAAATAGATCTAACTACCATTTCTGTCAACCCATAAATGATCTCTGGGTTAACACTCAGAGCTCCATTGCTCGGCCTTCCTTACAGGACGCTCGGCCTTGTGTTGAGATGCTCGCCTTTGCTGTTTTCTGGAGCCCGTGGAGGTGCTGGAATAAAATCCGCATGGCTCTGCGAGGCTGGCTTTTTCTAACAGCCCTCTCAGGTCCCGTCACTGGCGCGAGCACGTCATCTGCCTGCATCTATGCCAGTCATACCACTTCGTGTGCTTGCCTACTCTGTAGTTCCATAATACACACGTGAACACACACGTGTGCCATCCACGTTTAGTGTTGGAAACTCAGATTGATGTGTCTGTGGGGCAGGTGGAAACTCCTGGTAGCTTGTCGGGTCGATGGATCTGTGGCTTAGGAAGGATGTTCTTTTGGTGACACAGATGAGGGTGTTGTCAGAGTAGTGTTAGAGGTGAAGATGCATTTTCCATAACGACCTGCTCCTTAGTTGAAAACATTGTTGAAGATGTGACAGTGGTGAGTTGGCAAATGGTGTGCCCCCGTTCTGAAGTGTGGGACGATGGCTTGTTTGATGGAAGTACCTTCTCGCCTTGTCGTGTTGCACGGGCTGGCCTTGTTAGCCATGTGGAGGCGGAAGGTTTCCTGCTTCCCTGGCTGGTGCGGCGGCCTCGCTCAGCCCTGTTCTGAGGGAGCAGGAAGGCGAGTGCAGCTCGGGGCCTGGGCCCCCGGCTGGATGGGGCCTTGTCCTCCTGGGGCCGCCCTGAGATCGTGGTGAAGGGGTGGGAATCAGAGTCTGGAGAATTCTTGACTGACCTCTAGGAAGTGGGCTAGAGGAAGGACCTCTCTCACCCTAGAAAATGCTTGTCCAGCCTCTCCCTTGAAACATGATTTCAGCACATTCAGATTGGTATTGATGGCCTTTGTTTGGTTTTTCTTGTTCCTGGAGTGTTGCTGATGTGAAGGGCAGAGCTACATGGACTCTCACCCATATCCTGCATTAGTATTGATCCCGGCGGCTACAAAGTGGGAGGAAATGAGAAAAAAAGTTTCCTATTTCTCAGTCATTAGCCAGTAAAAATAAATTAAAACTTAGGTTGCTGCTTCCTGGGAAATTTTGTCTCAAAATAGATCTAACTACCATTTCTGTCAACCCATAAATGATCTCTGGGTTAACACTCAGAGCTCCATTGCTCGGCCTTCCTTACAGGACGCTCGGCCTTGTGTTGAGATGCTCGCCTTTGCTGTTTTCTGGAGCCCGTGGAGGTGCTGGAATAAAATCCGCATGGCTCTGCGAGGCTGGCTTTTGCTAACAGCCCTCTCAGGTCCCGTCACTGGAGCGAGCACGTCATCTGCCTGCATCTATGCCAGTCATACCACTTCGTGTGCTTGCCTACTCTGTAGTTCCATAATACACACGTGAACACACACGTGTGCACACAGATACACGTTATGAAAGAACATCTGAAGTCAGGTTCTCCATAAGTGAAAGCTGTCAGAGGGAATCACACCTTGTGAATTATCACTGGGAAATGACATGAGAGTTTGGCTACAGATGTGCCCCGCTTCATGGCTGACTCAGGCACTGCCCTCTTGGGGAGAGTGGGTCTCCGCTCAGTCCCCCTGCTCTGTGGATTTCTGACTCCCACACTGATTCCTACCATTTCTTACCCTCTCCATCGAGCATGCTGGTGGAGCCCATTCCAGTCAAAGAAGCCAAACGAGGCATCAATCTTAAAATGTCACTGATGCCACACTTTGAGGACCAGATCAGCTTTTACCAGGACTGTTTGACATTGACTGCATAAAAAATAGACAGGCAGCTAGGACCTGCTGTACAGCACAGGGAATTCAACATCTTGTGACAACCTATAATGGGAAAGAATCTGAAAAAGAATGTGTGTGTGTAACTCTGGTGTACATTTGAAATGACACAACACTGGAAGTTGACTACACTTCAATTTAAAAAATCCTTTTTTTAACAGAATGTACACCTGCTTTTGAAATGTGAATAACCATTACCTGGCTATCTCTTTTGAGGGATGGAATTTTCTTTCTGGAAAATCATCTTTATTTATAAAATGAATTCACTTATTCATTTAAAAAATGTATTGAATATCCTCTTTTTTGGTCAAGAGGAATCTTTCCATAAGCTTATTCTTGTCTATTAGAACAGTGAATTTTATTCACGACATGTGAAGCCTAAATAATTGATTTCTAGCACTTTTCTGGAATCGCTCAGTGCTCATTTAACTGGAAGCTAAAAATGTTCAAGTCTCTGCTGACTTCCAAAGGAGGCTTCTTAAGGGGACTCTAATTTACAGGCCCTTCCTTCCTGCGTCTGGCTCTGGATTTTTGGCACAAGTCAGAGCTTAAAATGGGTGTTTGCTTATGGTCAGACCTTGCTGCTATTAATACCTATTAGATGCCTAATATGTTAGCTTTTTTGTAGCATGGGTTCTTTGCAAAGTGTGCTTCCCACTATTATGTCAGTTTAATGCAAGAACCACATGAAGCAGATATTACTCACCCTATTTTACAAATCAGGAACTAAGGCCAAGTCCACATAATCTGTGAGTCTTCAGACGCCGACTCTGTCTCGTGTTGCTCCATGGATGCCCAACTGCCTGTCTTGGTCAGTTATAAGGAGGGATTCAATATAAAATGAATATAAAAATACGAAATGAGATCTGTAAGTACCATTTCAGATGGCCAAGCTGGAGGCACAGATAGTAAAGTACCTGCCTGTGATGCAGGAGACTGGGTTTTATCCCTGGCTCAGGAAGATCATCTGGAGGAGGAAATGGCAACCCATGCCGGGATTCTCGCCTGAGAGGTCCCATAGACAGAGGAGCCTGGCGGGCCACAGTCCGTGGGATCAGAGTCATACACGACTTAACGACGAACACATGAGTTATTTGTACCTGAAAAGCAAAACAGATGAGACTTGCCACCTCCTGGTCATTACGTGTCGTTTCTAGCAAACAGTTTACTTTTCCTAAACTAAATATCCATTTTTCTTGCTGACAGTAAGCTGAATAGTCTGTTTTAGGAATTTGCATTGTGAAGAAACCAGAGTAGATGAAAATGGATCTTTAAACAAGCTTAAAAGCAGCCTGGTAATCTGGGAACATGCATATCTGTAAACAACAAAACTCTGTAAAAGTTAAAATAAAATAAAAGTTTAAAACAAACAAACAAAAAAAGCGGCCTGAGTTTCCCGGATGTAGAGAAGGTGGCCTGGGGTGGGGGACCGGTGGCTGGAGAAGAGCCCGGGCTGGGCCGAGGTGCTGACGGAGCAGCTGCCCCGAGAACGGCAGTGCTGTCCGCTGCTGTGCCCACGACTCTCCAGGCAGAGCCCGGAGTGGCCCAGGTGCCCCTGGAGCCGCCGGCTGGCAGTGCTCAGCTTCTCTCGTCTCTACACAGAGGTGCTCCATGGGTCACAGTGCTGACCGCCTGGCCTGGAGTGATGGCATCTGACAGCTTCCCTCCTACCTTCAGGGGCTAAAGCTCTAGCCCCAGGTATTTCAGTCTTGGCAAAACTGGTACAATTTAGATGCCAGACCTTGAACTTCCCCCGGCCAGGAAAGTTAGCCAGCCTTCCCATCAGCAGAAAGGAGGGGACAATGAGGGCCAGGATTGTTTTTTTCCTTCAAATTTTGGACTCTTTTATTGGTTTTTTTATTTATTTACTTTCATCCATCTTTGTTCTTTGGCCTGTGTGGGCCTTTCATTGCAGTGACCTCTTTCGTTGCAGAGCACTGGCTCTGGGCGTGTGCACTCCAGAGTGCTGGCTCCTAACTGGACACACCCGTCCAGCCACTCTGTGGCACATGGGGTCCTCCTGGGCCAGGGATCGAACCAGTGCCCCCTGCACTGAAAGGCAGACTCCTTACCCACTGGATCAGCAGGGAAGCCCCAGGGCCAGGATTCTGACAGCAGTGGCAGTACACCAATTGTCTGTTGCAGCCGGGACACCGTGAGCCTCCCTTCTAGGAGCCCAAGACTTTCCTTTATTTTTGGAGGAGTGTGTTAAAAATCAGTTTTGGGAGAACAAGCTCCAGGAGACATTCCAAAGCCAGCTGCACCTTTATAAACCCAATGAAGGTTTATGAGCTGTAAAGTTTGCATGAGGTTCTTTAAAAAAAGGGAATCGAGTTCATTACGTGTCGTTTCTAGCAAACAGTTTACTTTTCCTAAACTAAATATCCATTTTCTTGCTGACAGTAAGCTGAATAGTCTGTTTTAGGAATTTGCATTGTGAAGAAACCAGAGTAGATGAAAATGGATCTTTAAACAAGCTTAAAAGCAGCCTGGTAATCTGGGAACATGCATATCTGTAAACAACAAAACTCTGTAAAAGTTAAAATAAAATAAAAGTTTAAAACAAACAAACAAAAAAAGCGGCCTGAGTTTCCCGGATGTAGAGAAGGTGGCCTGGGGTGGGGGACCGGTGGCTGGAGAAGAGCCCGGGCTGGGCCGAGGTGCTGACGGAGCAGCTGCCCCGAGAACGGCAGTGCTGTCCGCTGCTGTGCCCACGACTCTCCAGGCAGAGCCCGGAGTGGCCCAGGTGCCCCTGGAGCCGCCGGCTGGCAGTGCTCAGCTTCTCTCGTCTCTACACAGAGGTGCTCCATGGGTCACAGTGCTGACCGCCTGGCCTGGAGTGATGGCATCTGACAGCTTCCCTCCTACCTTCAGGGGCTAAAGCTCTAGCCCCAGGTATTTCAGTCTTGGCAAAACTGGTACAATTTAGATGCCAGACCTTGAACTTCCCCCGGCCAGGAAAGTTAGCCAGCCTTCCCATCAGCAGAAAGGAGGGGACAATGAGGGCCAGGATTGTTTTTTTTTTAAATTTTGGACTCTTTTATTGGTTTTTTTATTTATTTACTTTCATCCATCTTTGTTCTTTGGCCTGTGTGGGCCTTTCATTGCAGTGACCTCTTTCGTTGCAGAGCACTGGCTCTGGGCGTGTGCACTCCAGAGTGCTGGCTCCTAACTGGACACACCCGTCCAGCCACTCTGTGGCACATGGGGTCCTCCTGGGCCAGGGATCGAACCAGTGCCCCCTGCACTGAAAGGCAGACTCCTTACCCACTGGATCAGCAGGGAAGCCCCAGGGCCAGGATTCTGACAGCAGTGGCAGTACACCAATTGTCTGTTGCAGCCGGGACACCGTGAGCCTCCCTTCTAGGAGCCCAAGACTTTCCTTTATTTTTGGAGGAGTGTGTTAAAAATCAGTTTTGGGAGAACAAGCTCCAGGAGACATTCCAAAGCCAGCTGCACCTTTATAAACCCAATGAAGGTTTATGAGCTGTAAAGTTTGCATGAGGTTCTTTAAAAAAAGGGAATCGAGACATTGCCGTTTCGGAAGTCTGATCCTAAAACCACTGCAACTGAAAGTGAGGTGAGGCCCTCCTGCTGCAGGAGGGCCGGCATCATTTTCCACTCCTGGAAGCGGGTGGAGGGCCAGTGCAGCCCCCAGCACTGCGTCACGGCACAGAACCTGGCTTCTCTTGCTCTGAGAGTGACCGGAGTCTGCCGACTCCTGGGGTCACTCCATGGATCCGAGGTCAGGCTCATGGGTGGCAGAGGAGTGTCTAAGGCACGGTGTTAAGTGAATCACGTCCCGTTAGGCCGTGGTGATAGAAGCAGTGAGTCCTGGGATGTGGGATTTGCTTTCATGTGGACATGGGACCTGCTTCCATGTGGATGTGGGCTGAGAGCTTCTCGCACGGCCAACTGTGACTCCCGGGACCCCCACCCTCTTAGTCTGAAGCATTCTCTTCCTTTACTTCTCAACACTTGCTGTAGTTTTTAATCACATTGCTGTCCTTGTCACTTAGACTATACACTGTGGGCTGCATACGTTCCCAGGTTTATCCTCAAGGCCTGAAATGTGCTCAGATGCAGTAGCAACTCCGTCCAGACTTCCCAAATGTGGAGCAAAGTAATGAAGTGAGGTCACTACGATTCTTTAACATGTTATGCTTGTGGTATATTGAGTCCTTTTAGATGGTTTTTATAGGCAAAAGCTGTCAATTATCATTAATTTTATAAGGTTCAAGTTGTGAATTAATGGTGTTTTGGAGGACATTTTTAGTTGTAAGTATTAAAAGGTGTAAACATGTCTGTCATCTCACTGCTTCTTGATTTAAGAAGATGTTGTAGGTTTTACAAAGGAGTAGCCACATGGACTTCAAAGAGATCAAACTAGTCAATTCTGACAGCAGTGGCAGTACACCAATTGTCTGTTGCAGCCGGGACACCGTGAGCCTCCCTTCTAGGAGCCCAAGACTTTCCTTTATTTTTGGAGGAGTGTGTTAAAAATCAGTTTTGGGAGAACAAGCTCCAGGAGACATTCCAAAGCCAGCTGCACCTTTATAAACCCAATGAAGGTTTATGAGCTGTAAAGTTTGCATGAGGTTCTTTAAAAAAAGGGAATCGAGACATTGCCGTTTCGGAAGTCTGATCCTAAAACCACTGCAACTGAAAGTGAGGTGAGGCCCTCCTGCTGCAGGAGGGCCGGCATCATTTTCCACTCCTGGAAGCGGGTGGAGGGCCAGTGCAGCCCCCAGCACTGCGTCACGGCACAGAACCTGGCTTCTCTTGCTCTGAGAGTGACCGGAGTCTGCCGACTCCTGGGGTCACTCCATGGATCCGAGGTCAGGCTCATGGGTGGCAGAGGAGTGTCTAAGGCACGGTGTTAAGTGAATCACGTCCCGTTAGGCCGTGGTGATAGAAGCAGTGAGTCCTGGGATGTGGGATTTGCTTTCATGTGGACATGGGACCTGCTTCCATGTGGATGTGGGCTGAGAGCTTCTCGCACGGCCAACTGTGACTCCAGGGACCCCCACCCTCTTAGTCTGAAGCATTCTCTTCCTTTACTTCTCAACACTTGCTGTAGTTTTTAATCACATTGCTGTCCTTGTCACTTAGACTATACACTGTGGGCTGCATACGTTCCCAGGTTTATCCTCAAGGCCTGAAATGTGCTCAGATGCAGTAGCAACTCCGTCCAGACTTCCCAAATGTGGAGCAAAGTAATGAAGTGAGGTCACTACGATTCTTTAACATGTTATGCTTGTGGTATATTGAGTCCTTTTAGATGGTTTTTATAGGCAAAAGCTGTCAATTATCATTAATTTTATAAGGTTCAAGTTGTGAATTAATGGTGTTTTGGAGGACATTTTTAGTTGTAAGTATTAAAAGGTGTAAACATGTCTGTCATCTCACTGCTTCTTGATTTAAGAAGATGTTGTAGGTTTTACAAAGGAGTAGCCACATGGACTTCAAAGAGATCAAACTAGTCAATTCTAAAAGAAATCAACCCTGAAAATTCACTGAAGGACTGATGCTGAAACTCCAATACTTTGACCACCTGATGCAAAGAACCAACTCATTGATGCAAAGAACCAACTCGTTGGAAAGAACCAACTTATTCCCGATGCTGGGAAAGATTGAGGGCAGGAGGAGAAGGGAGTGATTAGATAGCATCAGTGACTCAATGGATATGAGTTTGAGCAAACTCGAGGAGACAGTGAAGGACCAAGGAGCCTGGGGTGCTGTAGTCCATGGAGTCGCAAAGAGTCAGACATGGTCACGACTTAGCAACTGAACAGCCTAAGAGAAAAGAACCTGAAAAAGTATGTGTGTGACTGTGTCACTCTCTTGCACACCTGAAGCTAGCATCATGCTATAAACCAACTGCACTTCAGTCAAATAAAATAATCCAAGGGCGGGAACAGCAGCCTCCGTTGAGGGATGATGGCAAACAGGCCGAGAGCGGTGCAGGGGTCCTTCCTTTGCCCAACCCACATAGGACCCTCTTCCAGGACCCTCAGAGGTGAGATGCCAATGTGTGAGCCCCACTTCCTGCCTGTGTCTCATTTGAAATGGCTGCCAAATGTCAAACATCGGAAATGCTAGACCATGGTTCACAGTGAGCTGTCAGGAGGATCTGTCCCCTTGTGTTCGAGCTGTCCAGCCCTCCTAGAAGGCACTGGAAATGGTGTAGGAATCTGGTCCAGACCATCCAGGAGGTCTTTGCCCCAGGACGACCCTGTTCCACTAGGGAATCACTCCAGTGAGCACAGGATAGTGGGGGGTTCCCACCGCACAGACCAGGGCGTCCAGGGCGTCAGCCTCCCTGTGAGCATTCCCATCGCCTGGTTTCTTGTACTGAGCCTGCGTTGCAGCAGGGCGCTCAGGTAAGATCTGCTCGTCACAGAAACGGGGATGTTTTCTGCGGCTCTGCCATGCGCTGCAACTGTGGTTACTGCCCGGGGTGTGGACATAACTGCCTTTTCAGCAGCAGCCAGGAGGCTGCCGTCAGCCAACGCCTCCACAAAGTTCTGTAAATCTTGAACCAGCACAAAGACAAACCTGGACTCCTTGTTTCTCTCTCTCCCTTCATGCATCCAAATTAAACCATTAAGCAGGGATGGAGGTGAAGTGTAAGTTCCATACGGATAGGAAGGGGCCAGACCTGCCCACGTGTTTCACAGCTCTTTCCAAATGTCCCCACACTTTGAACCACGACCTGGAGGAGACATCATGGTGTGTGAAGTGGGGATGCCCCTAGGATGGTGGCCCCGATCTCTGCAGGTCACTAAGAAACACGGTGATCTTGTGGCTCTTGTCAAGCCGGCTCTGTGGACCAGAATGTAACTGCATTGAGGCTGGGGCCTCTGCTGGCCGAACTACCTGCTCCATGTTCATCACATGTGTTCATTTACAAACCCCTTTTCACTGTTTGAAAGTGAAGTGGAACTGTTAGTCGCTAAGAAAGAACCTGAAAAGTATGTGTGTGACTGTGTCACTCTTGCACACCTGAAGCTAGCATCATAAAAAGACTTCAGTCAAATAAAATAATCCAAGGCGGGAACAGCAGCCTCCGTTGAGGATGGTGGCAAACAGGCCGAGAGCGGTGCAGGGGTCCTTCCTCTGCCCCACCCACATCGGACCCTCTTCCAGGACCCTCAGAGGTGAGATGCCAATGTGTGAGCCCCACTTCCTGCCTGTGTCTCATTTGAAATGGCTGCCAAATGTCAAACATCGGAAATGCTAGACCATGGTTCACAGTGAGCTGTCAGGAGGATCTGTCCCCTTGTGTTCGAGCTGTCCAGCCCTCCTAGAAGGCACTGGAAATGGTGTAGGAATCTGGTCCAGACCATCCAGGAGGTCTTTGCCCCAGGACGACCCTGTTCCACTAGGGAATCACTCCAGTGAGCACAGGATAGTGGGGGGTTCCCACCGCACAGACCAGGGCGTCCAGGGCGTCAGCCTCCCTGTGAGCATTCCCATCGCCTGGTTTCTTGTACTGAGCCTGCGTTGCAGCAGGGCGCTCAGGTAAGATCTGCTCGTCACAGAAACGGGGATGTTTTCTGCGGCTCTGCCATGCGCTGCAACTGTGGTTACTGCCCGGGGTGTGGACATAACTGCCTTTTCAGCAGCAGCCAGGAGGCTGCCGTCAGCCAACGCCTCCACAAAGTTCTGTAAATCTTGAACCAGCACAAAGACAAACCTGGACTCCTTGTTTCTCTCTCTCCCTTCATGCATCCAAATTAAACCATTAAGCAGGGATGGAGGTGAAGTGTAAGTTCCATACGGATAGGAAGGGGCCAGACCTGCCCACGTGTTTCACAGCTCTTTCCAAATGTCCCCACACTTTGAACCACGACCTGGAGGAGACATCATGGTGTGTGAAGTGGGGATGCCCCTAGGATGGTGGCCCCGATCTCTGCAGGTCACTAAGAAACACGGTGATCTTGTGGCTCTTGTCAAGCCGGCTCTGTGGACCAGAATGTAACTGCATTGAGGCTGGGGCCTCTGCTGGCCGAACTACCTGCTCCATGTTCATCACATGTGTTCATTTACAAACCCCCTTTTCACTGTTTGAAAGTGAAGTGGAACTGTTAGTCGCTAAGTCGTGTCTGACTCTTCGTGGCCCTATGGACTGTAGACTGCCAGGCTCCTCTGTTGTTGGGATTCTCTAGGCAGGGTAACCATTTCCTCTTCTTCCAGGGTATCTCCCCAACCCAGGGACTGAACCCTGGTCTCCTGCATTGCAGGTGGCTTTTTTACTGTGTAAGCCACCAGGGACGCCCTTTCATTGGGCTTTCATTTTATTTACAGTGTTGTAAGAACATGGGATTAAAAATCTAAAACTCTGGCTCCTTCTACTGCAAAGGGGAGTGAGGAGCACGTGTGACGTGGAGGAGTGGGGACCCAAGGACTTGGTGGGCATGCCCACCTTGTCCCAGAGACCTCAAGGCCGAGACAGTGTCTGTGCCCTGCTGGCAGCCCAGGCCCTGCTTCCCTTCCCTTTGAGACGCCGTCTGTGGCCACGCTCAGAGGACTTTCCTTTGTCAGCCTGCACCCCCCAAAATCGCCCTCTGCTTTGTAGACTTTCTGTTTCACTTCCAGGCTCTCCTCTGTCTTTGTATCAGATGGAAACACTTGGCTTTCCAAGTCTATGACCTGGGGAGATCCTGTCCCCTTTCCTGACTATCCGCATAGGACCCTGCCTCCCTCCCCTGGGGGATCACCTCTAGGGGCTGCATTAGAGACCCCACTTCTGCAGGAAGGGAGGGCATTGTGATGGAGGAGGGGCTCCTGAAGGGCGGAATCCCAGACTACATACACTGTCCATGTCTAAGTTCTTCAGGGGAATGGTCGCCTGCCCTCATCATAAACGTTTTATTCCCCTATAAATGCAGTTTTTATGTCTCCAATTTGACCGAAAGCAGAAAGAGAGGACAGGGTAAGATGCAGGAGCCTGCCTGCTAGAGTTATCAGCCTCCAGACGAGCCTCTGTCTGCCATGAACAGTGTCTGTCTGGATTCCTGGAAAAGCGCAGAGAGGGCGATTCTGTTCTGTGTCCAAGAAAGCTTTGGCCTTCCAGTCAGGTGCCACCGGATGCTTCACGTTTGAACAGACAGTGTGGAGAGAGGTTTGTAAGAGTCTGGTATTTGCTGCATCTTTAAGAGCATATGGACGGTTTTTCAGCTGCTTCACATTCAGGCTCAGGGACGGTGCTCCATGCCAGGAGGTTAGTCAGACATTCTTATACGTGCCTGTAATGTTTGCAGTATTTATCAATAAAGAGCTTGACTCCAGAGAAGACGCGTGGCTGTCCAGGGACTGTTCCATCAGCCCCTCTGCAAGCCCGAGGGTGTCGAGAGGGCGCCCCCCCATTGGTCTGAGGCCTGGAAGCTTCCCCACGAGTCTCCCCATCAGACCAAACTGGGGATTCTGTGTGGAGAACAGGGTCCCCCAAGGATGCTTTTGGAGACCAAGAACTCGCGCTTCAACAAAGTCTCTCCGAAGAAGTGTTGTGCATGCTAAGTTTTTTCAGTCGTGTCTGGCTCTGGGTGACCTCCTGGACTGTAGCCCGCCAGGCTGCTTCTGTCCATGGGATTCTCTAGGCAAGAACCCTGGAGTGGGCTGCTATGCTCTCCTCCAGGGGATCTTCCCGACCCAGGGATCGAACCTTCGTCTTTTATGTCTGCTGCATTGGCAGGTGGGTTCTTTGCTGCTCTAGGCACTTGGGAAGCCCAAAAAAAGTAAAGAAAAGAAAATCCTGACTTCTGAGAGGATTCGAGGGTAGATCGAATGACAATACTGGGAAGTGAGGCCGGAACTCAGGAGAGAACGGGATGCCCGGATGAGACGTGCGGAAGCGTGCAGCCAGCCTCTGCCTGTGCATGAGCCAGACTGCGCAGGCCTGAGGCTCACAGCGAACTCGGCAGAGGGAAGTGCGCAAAAGAAAATAGTCACATTTTGTACAGTGTTTGTTTGAGAGTGTTTAATTTTATTCTTAATTCTGAAAGTATAAGTTCAAAGAAAATGTTTTATAAAGATTCATAAAACTCAAGTACATATATTTGAGTAAAATTTGAGGGTAAAAAATTTTTATAGCATTACCCCAAATTTTGCATGTAGATACATCACAGTGAAATAGTTCCAGTCTGAGACATTTGTGAATAAAGGTTCAAAGATGTATGTGAGAGGTGTTCAAAACAGTGTTATAATAGCAAAAATGTAGGTATAATTGATACAGCACCACCAACTGATAAGGAACTTGGAGTTTATTAAATTATGCAATACTCCATGTGCATTACAATGATCCCAGTCCTGTATTTATTGACATGGAATGAGTTACTTTATTTATTATTATGAGACTAAAGCAGCATCATCTAGATACTAATGATCACAGCTGGGGGTAATGGACATAACAAAGCAAGCACATGAGGGGGAGGCAAACATGATGCTTTAGAAATTACACCTGTATAGGTCATTTCATATTTTAAAAAGTGTTACTTTAGGAGGAGCGGTAAGGGATTTTTCCCTTATCCTTATCTTTTACAGTTGCTTTTGGAAATTAGGACTCAGGACATTTTGCAGATCTCACCATTTCACCTGAAAAGCTGAAGCTGCTCCTTGTCTTGGAAAGCCGCAGCACGAGGCTGCACAGTGCCCCTAGAGCAGCCATGGCCGTGGTTTGGTGGACCGCAGGCACGAAAGCATCTTACATTTGCAGAGTAAATCGCCACCACTAGTCAGTTGAGAAGATTCTGTTTTCCTCTTAGAATTTCACATTCAGTCCAATGTTTAATGCATGCTAAAATCTTGATTCTTGGATTGGATAGGAAGATCTTTTCCTCTAAGGAGTTAAAAATAACGTTAGTGAAGAAAAGTCTTAAATGGTATAATTTCCTGGTATCTGAGTGTGTTGTCACCAATTTCTGGGTCAGGTCGCACGTTCAGCTGTCTGGCAGTCCTTGCGATATAGGAAATGCTCCCATTTTTATAGGAAGAGGCTGGCAGAAGACCAACCCCTTCCATCAGTTATTAGTCCTTCTCTGATAATTATCTTGAAGAAAGCAGAGGTGCAGGTCTGAGTTCAAGTGGTTGTTAAGGGTCTGGGACATACTTGGGGAGACCTGTTCAGTTAGGAGAAGATTGATGCCTCGTTTGATCACCCATTTTCTAACTACATTTTGAAACTTACAGGAAAACACCAAGTTACACTTTTGTATTAGAGATTGAGCAATAAGTTGTTTTAAATGATTGATAAAAGTAATTGATGAGAAAGCGTAAAAACGTGTGTAACCCCTATTTACAACATAAAGATAGAAAATTTTGCGTTTTCAATAATGTTTATAAAAGAACGAATTTGCAATCTGAATGGGAGCTGTGGAAAACCCCCTAGTGTTATAAAGACACCAGAGTAATTTGTTTAAAAGAATACAGAGGCGAGCTGGGAGAAATCAGAGGTCTGGTTTCAAGTAACAGGCAAGGCTGTGGTTTTAAACCTCGACTGCGGAAAAGCCAGACAACATGACGAACAAGCAGCCCTGCCCCACGTGTCCCAGGTAGGAATCTAAGTGTGTCTGTGCGGACTGAGCTCCTGCGGGGCGGGCTGCCTCCAGAGCAGAATTCCCCCTGTGGCAGCTCACCGCTCCTGATGACCGAGGGCTGGGTGCTGCTGTGGGCACTTCGTGCTTCTCGAGGTAGTAACCAGACACACAGAAGTCTGTGGAGCTAACATTAAAACCCTCCGAATCTCATAGCTAGATCAGGGCAAGAGAGAAACCATAGGAAGGAAGTGAAGAAGGAAGGAGAAAGGACAGGACCTCACAGGACAGAGCAGTGAGGGAGGGAGTTACATCCAGTGCTGGGTTTGGGGTCCGAGCTTACGAAAGGGTGAGGGAGGAGTTACATCTTTGATTCTTGGATTGGATAGGAAGATCTTTTCCTCTAAGGAGTTAAAAATAACGTTAGTGAAGAAAAGTCTTAAATGGTATAATTTCCTGGTATCTGAGTGTGTTGTCACCAATTTCTGGGTCAGGTCGCACGTTCAGCTGTCTGGCAGTCCTTGCGATATAGGAAATGCTCCCATTTTTATAGGAAGAGGCTGGCAGAAGACCAACCCCTTCCATCAGTTATTAGTCCTTCTCTGATAATTATCTTGAAGAAAGCAGAGGTGCAGGTCTGAGTTCAAGTGGTTGTTAAGGGTCTGGGACATACTTGGGGAGACCTGTTCAGTTAGGAGAAGATTGATGCCTCGTTTGATCACCCATTTTCTAACTACATTTTGAAACTTACAGGAAAACACCAAGTTACACTTTTGTATTAGAGATTGAGCAATAAGTTGTTTTAAATGATTGATAAAAGTAATTGATGAGAAAGCGTAAAAACGTGTGTAACCCCTATTTACAACATAAAGATAGAAAATTTTGCGTTTTCAATAATGTTTATAAAAGAACGAATTTGCAATCTGAATGGGAGCTGTGGAAAACCCCCTAGTGTTATAAAGACACCAGAGTAATTTGTTTAAAAGAATACAGAGGCGAGCTGGGAGAAATCAGAGGTCTGGTTTCAAGTAACAGGCAAGGCTGTGGTTTTAAACCTCGACTGCGGAAAAGCCAGACAACATGACGAACAAGCAGCCCTGCCCCACGTGTCCCAGGTAGGAATCTAAGTGTGTCTGTGCGGACTGAGCTCCTGCGGGGCGGGCTGCCTCCAGAGCAGAATTCCCCCTGTGGCAGCTCACCGCTCCTGATGACCGAGGGCTGGGTGCTGCTGTGGGCACTTCGTGCTTCTCGAGGTAGTAACCAGACACACAGAAGTCTGTGGAGCTAACATTAAAACCCTCCGAATCTCATAGCTAGATCAGGGCAAGAGAGAAACCATAGGAAGGAAGTGAAGAAGGAAGGAGAAAGGACAGGACCTCACGCAGGACAGAGCAGTGAGGGAGGGAGTTACATCCAGTGCTGGGTTTGGGGTCCCCTTGCTCAGCTTATCACCTGAAAGGGGGAGGTGCTAGGAGGACTGGCCTCATGTATTAAACTCACTAATTAACGAGTTAATCAATTATAACATGTAGGAAGTTGGCACCTGATGGGGGTAAGTGTAACCTGTTGGGCTTTTCAATGGTTGAGTTAGAGCTGATTCTCACTGTTTTTTTTTTTTTTTTAAAGATTTATTTATTTATTTATCTTGGGCGGGGGTCGGGTTGGGGAAGGAGGGGAGCGGGCGGGCCACTTCTATTGGTCTTTCATTTCTCTGTTTTCATCCGTCTTTGTTCTTTGGCTCCTGCGGGCCTCCCATCGCGGTGGCGTCTGTTGTCGCAGAGCGCCGGCTCTGGGCGCATGCGCTCCAGAGCTCCGGCTCGGTGATTGGACACATCAGTCCAGCTGCTCCGCGGCACGTGGGATCTTCCCAGGCCAGGGCTCGAACCGGTGCCCCTTGCACTGCAAGGCGGTGTCCTTATCCACTGGACCACCAGGGGAAGCCCTGATTCTCACTGTTGTGTTGGTGTCAGGTGCACGGCAGAGTGACTCAGTTGCACATACATGTATGGACACCCTTTTCCAGCCTCTTTGCCCACGGAGGGGACAGTCCAGAGTACTGAGCACAGCTCCTCTGTTCTACAGAGGTCCTTGTTGGTGATCTTCTCTGTATACAGTAGCCTCATGTATCTGTTCACCCCAAACTCGTAATTTATTCTGCCCCCTCACTTTTCCCATTTGGTAACTGGTTTTAAGAACTGAAAAACTGCCATGTGTTACTTCTCACTGCCTCATCTATGGTTGGAAAGGAACACCCCCTTGTGTGGACTGTATCCATTTATCTGCTGTATTTTCCTTTTCTGTTGTTGTCACTGTCTTTTGCTTCTACCTGAAGATGGTAATGGGTTCTAGACGTCTCCATATTATAAATCTCATTTTAAAAAGTGTTGAATCAAGGCTGTCTGCCAGCAACTTTGTTTTCCCTACTTTCTCTCTGCGTTGGCCTGCTCTGGCACAGGAGAATAATATTACTTTACCATGTTAAAACACGAAGAATGGCTTTAAAAGAATTCCCCAGCAACTGAATAATGGGCTGTCAAAATACACTTGGTGCCAAAGAATCTGGATATGTCTGTTCATTTACTGTGTGTTTCTCGTTCCCTCATGACTTAAGTGCTCATAAAAGACACAGAAACAGAAACCCAGACATCTGGAGTGGGATTTGAGGGCAAAAACCATATTTTAATATATTCGGTCCCATACCTAACATATTAAGGTGCTTACTAGAGGATTACCAGTGAACAATGATGAGTGCCTACAGTAGGTAGGAGGCTCCAATTACTAATTAAGTTGACTTCTAGTGATGAAGAAAAGTGTGTTCCCCTTCTCCAGTGCTTGGTTGAGTGGGCTAATAATGTTTGTTTTAAGGAGCACTGGAAGTCTTGTCCTCGAAACTTCTACCTTGTCCTACCCTTTGTGAATATGTTTCTTTTTCTCAGAAATATGAAACCTAGTTCTTAATTAAGTTTCCATGTTTTAGAAGGCTGATAGTGCAATAGAGCAAAGGCATTTATTTTTATTTTACCTTGATATTAAATTGAATCTATTTTTAAAAAATCAATTTAGGAGTGCACTGAAAAGATCTAGGGGGGAAACAGAAATGTGGAAACATTTAAACGATGCTCTGTTTCTCAATGAAAGCAAGAGAAGTCAAGGAGAGCTGCATTTGAATTCCTCCACCCCCGGCCCCCACGGCGACCCTCCCGACGGGGTCCAGGACACACTGTCTGTCCCGACTTGGCACGAGGCTCTTCATCTCTCCTACCTCAGTCTGGGACAGGCTGCTGCCAACTGCCCTGGAATGCAGTGTAATGTCTGATTCAGGTTATAATTCTTGACCAGGGTCTTAATTGCTCGCCTCTCAGGGGCAGGATAACTTTCGTCCAAGAATTCCTATGATGGGGAATCTCCACTGTCTTTGTGTGACTCACAGAACCCAGGACATTCACAGGGGCCACTCCCTTGGGCCAGGGGCCATGAGGAATTCCTGGGCTACATAATGAAAATTCCACGTCTTTCTTCCTACTCAGCAAAGCCTGTTGGAATTCAGTTGGGCAAGAGTAACTTCATCTGGGGAGATAAACCTGAATCTGGCTTGAATTTGTGTACAGACACACATGTGTGTAGTTCAGATCCCAAATTTAGCCCTCCATCATTTATTTATAGCAGTTGTTGAAAACGTTCCATCATAACCAAGTAGTATGAACCCCCTGCTGTAGTGAGACACCACATCCATGCCTGCTTAGGCTAGTTTGGTCCTTAGAGAGGTGAAGGAAGCTTCTCTATCTAGTTCCCAGGAGGCATTGAGGGGCCAGCTGAGAATAAAGGGCTAGGGGCAAAGTTCTCTAGAAAGAAATCAAAGTGCCTTCCTGGCTATTTGACTCGAGGAAAAGACACAGCATACTTCTTGGCTGTCTCTGGAGAGTGCTAAAGGCACCAATTCCTGTTTGGAGGACTAAATTGTAAGGAAAGGTGCTCATTATTTGCTGTAATTGTTAAAGCAGGTAATACACAACCTGGCTCATGGATTTAGGACTCTGGGGTGGACAGAGGTAATAACTCAAACAGTTACTGAAATCAAGTTGTTGTTGCCACTGATGAGGAGTCGGGAAAGGTGACAGTGTGGGAGAGCACTTGGGGCTGTTCAGTCGCTCAGTCCTGTCCGACTCTTCCCGACCCATGGACGGCAGCACGCCAGGGCTCCCTGTCTTTCACTGTCTCCCAGAGTTGGCTCAAACTCATGTCCACTGAGTTGGTGATGCCATCCAACCTCTCATCCTCTGTTGCCTCCTTCTCCTCCTGCCCTCAATCTCTCCCAGCATCAAGGTCTTTTCCAATGAGTTGGCTCTTCCCATCAGGTGGCCGGGGTATTGGAGCTTCAGCTTCATCATCAGTCCTTCCAGTGAAAATTCGGGGTATTAATTGCTCGCCTCTCAGGGTCAGGATAACTTTCGTCCAAGAATTCCTATGATGGGGAATCTCCACTGTCTTTGTGTGACTCACAGAACCCAGGACATTCACAGGGGCCACTCCCTTGGGCCAGGGGCCATGAGGAATTCCTGGGCTACATAATGAAAATTCCACGTCTTTCTTCCTACTCAGCAAAGCCTGTTGGAATTCAGTTGGGCAAGAGTAACTTCATCTGGGGAGATAAACCTGAATCTGGCTTGAATTTGTGTACAGACACACATGTGTGTAGTTCAGATCCCAAATTTAGCCCTCCATCATTTATTTATAGCAGTTGTTGAAAACGTTCCATCATAACCAAGTAGTATGAACCCCCTGCTGTAGTGAGACACCACATCCATGCCTGCTTAGGCTAGTTTGGTCCTTAGAGAGGTGAAGGAAGCTTCTCTATCTAGTTCCCAGGAGGCATTGAGGGGCCAGCTGAGAATAAAGGGCTAGGGGCAAAGTTCTCTAGAAAGAAATCAAAGTGCCTTCCTGGCTATTTGACTCGAGGAAAAGACACAGCATACTTCTTGGCTGTCTCTGGAGAGTGCTAAAGGCACCAATTCCTGTTTGGAGGACTAAATTGTAAGGAAAGGTGCTCATTATTTGCTGTAATTGTTAAAGCAGGTAATACACAACCTGGCTCATGGATTTAGGACTCTGGGGTGGACAGAGGTAATAACTCAAACAGTTACTGAAATCAAGTTGTTGTTGCCACTGATGAGGAGTCGGGAAAGGTGACAGTGTGGGAGAGCACTTGGGGCTGTTCAGTCGCTCAGTCCTGTCCGACTCTTCCCGACCCATGGACGGCAGCACGCCAGGGCTCCCTGTCTTTCACTGTCTCCCAGAGTTGGCTCAAACTCATGTCCACTGAGTTGGTGATGCCATCCAACCTCTCATCCTCTGTTGCCTCCTTCTCCTCCTGCCCTCAATCTCTCCCAGCATCAAGGTCTTTTCCAATGAGTTGGCTCTTCCCATCAGGTGGCCGGGGTATTGGAGCTTCAGCTTCATCATCAGTCCTTCCAGTGAAAATTCAGGGGGAATATTACAGAAAATCATTTTTATACCCAGCTCTTCTTTTGTAGATTTGCACACACTTCAGATCATGTCACTGGAGACAGCATTTTTGCATTCAAGAGACTTCTGATTAAAATGTGTACCTTTAAAAATAAACAAATCCTGTGTTTCAATGTTGAGGAAGTAAAGCCCTGGTGTCCAGTGAATTGGAATGTCAGAGTGCACTTCAGTTTCCCAACACCCCATAAAGTTAAAAATTGAGTTTTGAGGGGTATGGCTTACAATGTGCTACTATCTCATTATTTTAAAAGAAGAGTATTTCTCACTTTTCTGCTCAGGACACAGGTAGACTTGGAGAGAGTGACTAGTGGGTTTCTGTGTCAGCGGAGGAAGGGGCGGGTATGTCCCACGGCAAGGGTGTGTGCTCACCCGCACTGGTTTCTCAAAGGGAAGGCAGTCACCCCACTTTTCTGTCAATACAGAAAAGTCTGTATTCTGTATTCTGTATTCTGTATTGCCAGAAAAGTCTGGCAAATCTCTACCAGCCTGTGCAAAATCAGGGCAGAGCTGTCGGAATCCTTGACATGCATTAATTGTGTCCCTTCCTCCCATTACAGGCTCAACCTGGGAGAAGACCTTCCGACAGATCGGCTTTGAAAGGTGAGCCGTGCTCGGTTACTCGTGGCCTGTTTTATCCCAGCAGCTCCCTGATGGTGCATGGGAGGACTTGCCATCACCACTGCAGTGGCTGTGCCCTTGTGGCAGTCGCCACTTTTAGGACTCTGGGGTGGACAGAGGTAATAACTCAAACAGTTACTGAAATCAAGTTGTTGTTGCCACTGATGAGGAGTCGGGAAAGGTGACAGTGTGGGAGAGCACTTGGGGCTGTTCAGTCGCTCAGTCCTGTCCGACTCTTCCCGACCCATGGACGGCAGCACGCCAGGGCTCCCTGTCTTTCACTGTCTCCCAGAGTTGGCTCAAACTCATGTCCACTGAGTTGGTGATGCCATCCAACCTCTCATCCTCTGTTGCCTCCTTCTCCTCCTGCCCTCAATCTCTCCCAGCATCAAGGTCTTTTCCAATGAGTTGGCTCTTCCCATCAGGTGGCCGGGGTATTGGAGCTTCAGCTTCATCATCAGTCCTTCCAGTGAAAATTCAGGGGGAATATTACAGAAAATCATTTTTATACCCAGCTCTTCTTTTGTAGATTTGCACACACTTCAGATCATGTCACTGGAGACAGCATTTTTGCATTCAAGAGACTTCTGATTAAAATGTGTACCTTTAAAAATAAACAAATCCTGTGTTTCAATGTTGAGGAAGTAAAGCCCTGGTGTCCAGTGAATTGGAATGTCAGAGTGCACTTCAGTTTCCCAACACCCCATAAAGTTAAAAATTGAGTTTTGAGGGTATGGCTTACAATGTGCTACTATCTCATTATTTTAAAAGAAGAGTATTTCTCACTTTTCTGCTCAGGACACAGGTAGACTTGGAGAGAGTGACTAGTGGGTTTCTGTGTCAGCGGAGGAAGGGGCGGGTATGTCCCACGGCAAGGGTGTGTGCTCACCCGCACTGGTTTCTCAAAGGGAAGGCAGTCACCCCACTTTTCTGTCAATACAGAAAAGTCTGTATTCTGTATTCTGTATTCTGTATTGCCAGAAAAGTCTGGCAAATCTCTACCAGCCTGTGCAAAATCAGGGCAGAGCTGTCGGAATCCTTGACATGCATTAATTGTGTCCCTTCCTCCCATTACAGGCTCAACCTGGGAGAAGACCTTCCGACAGATCGGCTTTGAAAGGTGAGCCGTGCTCGGTTACTCGTGGCCTGTTTTATCCCAGCAGCTCCCTGATGGTGCATGGGAGGACTTGCCATCACCACTGCAGTGGCTGTGCCCTTGTGGCAGTCGCCACTTTTGAGCCTCAGTTTCCTTATGAGGAGACCTTGCTTTGTACCCCGCGCCTGCACAGAGCGACACTGGCGATCAAGTGGGGCCACTTATATGGAACTGCTTCTAGTGTGAAACAGGGTGGAAAGCAAGCTGTAGAATTAGGGCATTGCAGGGAAGAGAGTCGACTCCTTATTGCTTCCTGATGTCGTGTGTTATATTTGGTTCTGTAGGTTTCGTACAGAGAAATTTATATTCATATGGTATCTCCCCGACTGTTTAAGTTATCTGATCTTATCTGCTCCAAGTGGAAGGCTGAGACCACGTCACTCTTAGCTAAGAGCATTTCTATACCAGCATGTCCTGACAAGAAAAAAAACTTGACTCATAATCCCAGAAAATGTGCAGGTGCAGTCTATAGCTCTAGTGGCACCATATGGTTCATTTAGCATCTCACAGTGAAAGCGCAGGGTGGCAAGGTCTATTGAGACAGAGAAAAGTGATCTTAATTGTTTTTCCTCTAAAGGTAGATTTTGACCAATTCTTTTCATCGTAATAGTGTTTTTGCATTCAGGAGATTTCTGATTAAAATGTTTAGCTTAAAAAATAAATGTAAATGCTGTGCTTCAGCATTGAGGAGGGAAAGCCATGGGGTCCAGTGATTAGAATGTCAAAGGTCCTCCCACTTTCCAAATGCCACATGAAGTTAAAAGTTGACTTTTGGAAAGTACAGCTTATGATGTGGCACTCTTTTGTTATTTTTAACTGGAGAGCATTACTCATCTTTCAGAATTTATTTTATGTGTATTGATCCAGCTGACTGAGGGCTTACAGCGTGTGAAAAGAATAACAAAATACCTTAAAATGCATCTTTCTCCAGTAGGGAGTGAGGACAGATGCCTCATCCCTAGGTGGACTGTGAATGCTGTGACAGCATTTCCGGTTCCATTCTCGTTGACTCACAGGCCTGTTTCTTCCGGTGCGCTCGTCCCCCACCAGCGCCCTCACTGTGATCTCCCAGAGTTCTCCTGGTTGGCCCTGGAGGAGGAGGAGGTCGGTTCGGCGGGCAGATCTCTGAGAGGAGCTTCCTGGCTGGAAGATCTGGTTCAGCCTCATGTGTGCGACCTCCCCAAACTCCTTCCCTTGATTCTTCTTTGGAGTATGGACAAATGTCAGGAAGACCTTGCTTTGTACCCGCTGCACAGAGCGACACTGGCGATCAAGTGGGGCCACTTATATGGAACTGCTTCTAGTGTGAAACAGGGTGGAAAGCAAGCTGTAGAATTAGGGCATTGCAGGGAAGAGAGTCGACTCCTTATTGCTTCCTGATGTCGTGTGTTATATTTGGTTCTGTAGGTTTCGTACAGAGAAATTTATATTCATATGGTATCTCCCCGACTGTTTAAGTTATCTGATCTTATCTGCTCCAAGTGGAAGGCTGAGACCACGTCACTCTTAGCTAAGAGCATTTCTATACCAGCATGTCCTGACAAGAAAAAAAACTTGACTCATAATCCCAGAAAATGTGCAGGTGCAGTCTATAGCTCTAGTGGCACCATATGGTTCATTTAGCATCTCACAGTGAAAGCGCAGGGTGGCAAGGTCTATTGAGACAGAGAAAAGTGATCTTAATTGTTTTTCCTCTAAAGGTAGATTTTGACCAATTCTTTTCATCGTAATAGTGTTTTTGCATTCAGGAGATTTCTGATTAAAATGTTTAGCTTAAAAAATAAATGTAAATGCTGTGCTTCAGCATTGAGGAGGGAAAGCCATGGGGTCCAGTGATTAGAATGTCAAAGGTCCTCCCACTTTCCAAATGCCACATGAAGTTAAAAGTTGACTTTTGGAAAGTACAGCTTATGATGTGGCACTCTTTTGTTATTTTTAACTGGAGAGCATTACTCATCTTTCAGAATTTATTTTATGTGTATTGATCCAGCTGACTGAGGGCTTACAGCGTGTGAAAAGAATAACAAAATACCTTAAAATGCATCTTTCTCCAGTAGGGAGTGAGGACAGATGCCTCATCCCTAGGTGGACTGTGAATGCTGTGACAGCATTTCCGGTTCCATTCTCGTTGACTCACAGGCCTGTTTCTTCCGGTGCGCTCGTCCCCCACCAGCGCCCTCACTGTGATCTCCCAGAGTTCTCCTGGTTGGCCCTGGAGGAGGAGGAGGTCGGTTCGGGGCGGGCAGATCTCTGAGAGGAGCTTCCTGGCTGGAAGATCTGGTTCAGCCTCATGCGTGTGCGACCTCCCCCCAAACTCCTTCCCCTTGATTCTTCTTTGGAGTATGGACAAATGTCAGAGACAACCAGAGAGGAGAGGGTAGTTGATTGAACACTAGTTCTTTGTCTCCTGGCTTCAGGAAGACATTGCGGTACTTGCTTTGTCCATTTTTGCAGGGGAGGGGACTGAAATGTTATAGAGAGATTCTGAGATATTGTGTCCTTTCATCCCAACCTAAGTCAGTACACGTCTCTGGGAAAATGAATGCTCTCTAGCACTAGTCCTGGCTGTGCTTAGCAGCATGTGGGCCTGGTCGGTGCTCACACTTCCTGATTATCTCAGAAGTGTCATTGTGCAGACACTGGTCCTCAGCATGCTCCTCAAGCCCACACATTCTATTTTTTCAGTTTTAAAAAATTTAAAAAAAAAGGTTTTACTGATTATAATTAACATACAATATTATATTCGTTTTGAGTATACAACATAGTGGTTTAGTATTTTTATACATCATGAAAAGGTTACCGCTGTGTGACCAGTGACGCAGTCACCCCACATTCTATTCTGTTGCCACATCTCGAGGCTCTGCACTGGGCCATGTCCCCTGATTCTCTCCCAGCTTTGCTGAGTTTTTCTTCCCATCACTGGCTTCTGAGGAAGCCAGCTTTGCTCTCTTGCAAAACCGCTGTCATGTATGGATCTGTTTGTGGCACTGTTTACTGGTCAGTCTTCCCTTCGATGCTGGGAAACTCAGGTTGCTCCTCTTCGGCCATCAGGGACAGCTTCCTGGGGATGGCATGTCCTTTGCTGATGGCCGCTGGATCTTTCCTGGTGTCTGTCCTTCTAGCACAGCTGGAGGCACCAGGACCACCCAGGATTCTGGACCTGGCATCCACCTTCCGTCCCAAGGGTGGACACTTCAGCAGTTTCCAGCCCTTGGCTCTTATAATGGATAACCATGTGCATGCTTGTGTGGTTGCTAGGGGTAGACTCCCGGGTACAATCAAAGAGTAAATTTTTGTGGAATTTTACTAAGCATTGCCAAGTTTCTCTCCCTACAATTTTGGCAGCAATTGAGGCAGTCATTTCCCCAGAGCCTTACCAACAGAAGCTGCTGTCACACTCGAGGCTTTTTGCCAGCCTGACAGGTGAGAAATGGTAGCTCAGTGTCCTTCCACTCTGCACTTATCCTGAGTCATTTTTCCCTAGAGTGGCGCTCAGGCTGAGATTCCTTGCTGTCTCCTGAGTGGAGCTCTCAGAGCAAGAGCTTCTTCTAAGATGGTTAAGGAGTCATCGATCTGCAGGACTCGGCAATGGAAGCATTTTCTGTCTAGTTTGTGTGACCTTCACCGTTTGCTTACTTGAATAATGATGTAATGAAAACAGCCCATGGGCCAAGCACGGACACGTCATTTCCAGTCTGTGCAGCAGCCCCACAGACCAGGGATTGGCAAACTTTCACTCTCAAGTGGGGAGAGGCCACATTGCAGGTTCTGTTGGCCATACAGTTTCTGTGGTAGCAGAAAGCCAACGAGCATGACTGTGTTCCAATAAATCTTTATTTACCAAGACTGCACGCAGTATCGTTTGAGTATACAACATAGTGGTTTAGTATTTTTATACATCATGAAAAGGTTACCGCTGTGTGACCAGTGACGCAGTCACCCCACATTCTATTCTGTTGCCACATCTCGAGGCTCTGCACTGGGCCATGTCCCCTGATTCTCTCCCAGCTTTGCTGAGTTTTTCTTCCCATCACTGGCTTCTGAGGAAGCCAGCTTTGCTCTCTTGCAAAACCGCTGTCATGTATGGATCTGTTTGTGGCACTGTTTACTGGTCAGTCTTCCCTTCGATGCTGGGAAACTCAGGTTGCTCCTCTTCGGCCATCAGGGACAGCTTCCTGGGGATGGCATGTCCTTTGCTGATGGCCGCTGGATCTTTCCTGGTGTCTGTCCTTCTAGCACAGCTGGAGGCACCAGGACCACCCAGGATTCTGGACCTGGCATCCACCTTCCGTCCCAAGGGTGGACACTTCAGCAGTTTCCAGCCCTTGGCTCTTATAATGGATAACCATGTGCATGCTTGTGTGGTTGCTAGGGGTAGACTCCCGGGTACAATCAAAGAGTAAATTTTTGTGGAATTTTACTAAGCATTGCCAAGTTTCTCTCCCTACAATTTTGGTAGCAATTGAGGCAGTGATTTCCCAATGGCCTTACCAACAGAAGCTGCTGTCACGCTCGAGGCTTTTTGCCAGCCTGACAGGTGAGAAATGGTAGCTCAGTGTCCTTCCACTCTGCACTTATCCTGAGTCATTTTTCCCTAGAGTGGCGCTCAGGCTGAGATTCCTTGCTGTCTCCTGAGTGGAGCTCTCAGAGCAAGAGCTTCTTCTAAGATGGTTAAGGAGTCATCGATCTGCAGGACTCGGCAATGGAAGCATTTTCTGTCTAGTTTGTGTGACCTTCACCGTTTGCTTACTTGAATAATGATGTAATGAAAACAGCCCATGGGCCAAGCACGGACACGTCATTTCCAGTCTGTGCAGCAGCCCCACAGACCAGGGATTGGCAAACTTTCACTCTCAAGTGGGGAGAGGCCACATTGCAGGTTCTGTTGGCCATACAGTTTCTGTGGTAGCAGAAAGCCAACGAGCATGACTGTGTTCCAATAAATCTTTATTTACAGAAATGGGGAACTGGAAAGACTGGCTACTGGCCATCTTTTGTGACCCCATCTCACAGGTAAAGAAACCTGAAGAAAATCAAGCAGCTACCCAGAGAATCATAGCCACACACGTTGACCTGCATTCAAGAGAAGGTCTGCCTGGCTTTCTACATCCAGCCACAGTGAATGCTTGAATTATAGCTTTCTTTGGTTTTCTGTTGTTTTATTTTTCCTATCCCTGTAGCTCTGGGAACATTGTCTTTAGTCACAAGTATCAGCTGTTCTCATTATATTACTATTTTGAAGGAAAGTCAGGGAGTAAAATTTCCATATTATAATACCTAAGTGGGTATGCTTCCAAATAGATGTGCAAATAAAAATATTATTGGGCTTCCCTGGTGGTCTAGTGGGTAAAGACACCGCCTTGCAGTGCAAGGGGTGCCGGTTTGATCCCTGGCCTGGGAAGATCCCACGTGCCATGAAACGGCTGGACTGATGTGTTCAACTACCGAGCCAGTGCTCTAGAGTGCATGCGCCCGGATCCGGTGCTCTGCAAGAGAGGCCACTGTGATGGGAGGCCCACACAGGCCAGAGAAAAAAGATGGAAATAAATGGAAGACCAATAGCAGTGGCCTCCTGCATATATATATATATATATATATATATATATATATGTATATTATTAAAATGTACAAATAGATGTTCAAATAAAAATATGTACATACAGATATTTTTGTTTGTATGTACAAATAGATGTATAAACAAAAATATTAAAATGTATAAGTAGAAATATTATTGATGAAATGCTGTATTTTTGAACTGTAATCTGAGTTTGGTGATCATCCCCAGCTCGAGTGAGTGAGTGAGTGGTAGTTGCTCAGTCGTGTCTGACACTTTTCGACCCTGTGGACTGTAGCCCGCCAGGCTCCTCTGTCCGTGGAATTCTCCAGGCAAGAAGACTGGATGGGCTGACCCATGGACTGTAGCCCGCCAGGCTCCTCTGTCCATGGAATTATCCAGGCAAAAAGACTGGAGTGGGTGGCCATTTCCTTCTCTAGTTTTAGATGTTATCTTAAAATGTTCCCCTTTGTTTTCCCATGTCGTCCAATTTTTCCTCATGTAAGCGTGGCCGCCATTTTTGCTTTGCATCCAGTGTCTTAAAATACAGAGCAGACAGTGATCGATGGGACTATGGTGCATTTACAGTTGCAAAGAGTGTGTCAAGCAATACCGGTAAATATGGCCTTGCTTGACGTCTTCTCAAGTTTAGCCTTGGTCTTTCTCTTCAAGGGAATTCCAGTTATAGCCTAAATGAAGCTGTCTGGCCCTTTAGAGCCATTGTTAAGAGATACTGATCCTTTCACCATGTCCTTTGAAGTTTGCCCAGCAGTCTGTTTGCTGGCAGAGTAGTTCAAAGTTGGTCACATCCAAAATAAAGTGATTGAGTCACCAGACCTCACCACTTTCTCCAAGAAAAGGAGAACAAAGGTGTCCTCTGCTGTACATTCCGTGATGGGGGGCGGGAGACGAGGGCGCGGGCCCACCTGTCGGCCTTCAGGGGCGTGAGACCAGGGAGCTACAGCAGTCTTGCTTGCAGGATGGCCCAGCCCTCTCCTTCCGGTGAGCAAAGTGAAAGATCAGAGAAAGGGAGACACGCGTGTGAGGACCTGAATCAGAGGGCTTAGCAGATGCCTCTGAACTGTGTTCCGTAGATTTGCTCCCTTTCCCGCCTGTGGTCCCATCGGGACATGGCAGCTGCTGGTGCCCAGCTACCCCACCTCCTCCCAAACCTCCCAGCCCCACGGCCACCACCCTCAGGCTCCCTCCTCTGTCTTCCATCACCTCCTGTCGTGCAGCCACCAGGTGTGTTCATGATCTCGTGTGGACTTGTTGCATCTTGTTCTAGATCCTTGCTGCTGAAGGCAGGGTGTACGTCTGGTCATTTTATACCTGCTGGTGCCAGCCGAGGGACCATGCAGGGATTGGACTCCAACTTGGAAAGGAGCCTTTCCTCATTCAAGCACAATGACCTCATTTAATAAATGTTTGGTGACTAGATCTATTTTTCTACTAGAAAGATGTAATCCTTCATCCTTTCTCCTTCAAAGTATGTCTGGAAGGAAAGATTTTCTGGTTCGTAGTCCCCATCTTCACCGAGTCAGGTCCCTAGGACTTAATATAAACAGTCTTTGAATGAACGTGTGAGAAAGATCAGGTCCTACAGAGAACAGTGCTTTTATGACCTGGAATCCCAAATTCCCAAGCGGTAAGCTTGGCACCTTGTTCTGTATAAAATGCGAGGTACCACGCTGGGACGCTTCAGATTTCATTAACATGAGCAAATGAACTATGTAACGGATCTCTGAAAGCCTTCCAGTCTTGGTGCAGACAGCCCGATGAGTAGGAGGAAGTTCGCGCTGTTTGATACGGAGGTAAAATCTGGTTGTTGAGTCTGTCGAATGGAATGTTTGGGGGATCGTGCTAACAGATACTCCTGTGCCTCGGGGCAGATTTCTCCTTTGCTCTGTCGTGAGAGCCTGTAATTTGCTGCTTTATAGCAGTAACTGCTGTGGAATGTCTTTCCCTCAGCCCAGCCTGTTAAACACCTTGGTCTGGGACGGAGCACCGTGGCTTGGATAAAGTGACCGTTAGTAGGAGAGAGACATCAGAGCAGCTGTATGGGTTTTCTGTCAGAACCCTTGGACACCATCACCCACAACAAACAAAGTGGAAACAGTTCCTCCTGGCTCGTCTTCTTTCCAGTCTACCTCTGCACGCACAGACCTGTAAGCACACATGGAATCTCGGAGGTAGCAAACAGGAGAAGGCCGCAGCACCTTCCAGAGGCTCGTGGTTCATTCACACACAGGGGATGTGAGAGTGAGGATTCAGAGGACTGAGTGACTTCGTGACGCAGGACTCCGTGGCATTAAGTCTTCTTGCTTGTCGAGTCTGTGCCTTCCCCTTCCCCAGGCTCTTTGGATGTCCGAAGGTCTTGTCAACATCAGGAGACTCATGCTGGCTCGGTTGTTCGCGTCCCTTGGTGCCGGGGGACTCGGGAAGCTGTGGTCAGGCAGGACCTGCGCATCCCAGGCCCGCATATTAATCCCTTGTCCCACTCTCCCTGGGTCATCCTGTACCCACTTCCTCCCCCAAGATAGACCCTTTCCTTCCCCCGAGAGGCTCTAATGTCCACATTCTCCCATGGTCACTACTGTTCTTGGGGATCGAGAAGTGGCCTGGGGCCTGCCATCCACAAAGCAGGTGGGAACACTGGTCTGTGAGCAGGCCAGCAGCCTGGGGACCGTAAACACCAGTGGGAAGGAGCAGAGTGGCCTGGAGGACCCTCCCATGGCTGTTCCGGCTCACCCGCCCTGCACGGAGGGAAGGCTGTCCACCTGGCCCCCGCCGGAGGTGGGTGGGTTTGAGACTCACCCTGCTCTCTGCTCTGACCTGCAGGGCACACTGACCGAGGAATGCAGGCAGGCCAGCACGTCCGTCCTGGAGGGAGTGTGAGTCCCTGAGTGCGTCAGCGTCTCCTGTTGGGACGCTCATGGACGCGTGCTGTGCTGGGCGCCGCGGGCCCCAGTCCTTGGATATCTGAGTCCAGTGTTGGCTTTGCCCTGAGAGCAGTGGACTGCAGCACTTTCCAGAAAGAGGAGCATAAGGTCTGAAGGGAGATGAGAGTGAGGCAGAGAGGCTGTTCTGGTCGACGCTTTGCTGTCGCTGGGGCTCCCGGGCTGGGTTGCTCAGTGGTCAGTGCCTGCCCCCCTCACTACCCGCCCCCCAACCCCAGGAAGGCTGTGTGTCCTTCTCCACACATTGCCTGAGTGACTTAGGGGAAAAGATGAAACCAAAGGAAACAAACAGAAATGAAGCCCTCTGTTGCTGGCAGAGGGATCTGAGGGAGGGCCCTGGCTTCACCGTGAGGACCCAGGGCTGTTTCTGGCTCTGACGGTGTGAGTCTGGCCCCAGTCAGCAGTGCCACCTGGCCCACTTCCACGCTGGCTCTGCTTGGGACGGGGCTGCCCACCGGGTCCAGGCTGTCTCTGCTGGACAAGCTAGGGGAGCCCAGGGTTTTGAATACACGTTCTCTCTGGACAAACCATAGCTGGCTGAGGCCCGGGAGGGATATGAGGAACCAGGAGGGAGCTCGGGCCAAACTCCTCCCTTCTTTAGGGAATTTCCGTCCGTGAGGAGGGCCTGGACTGTGGAATCCATAGATGTGGGGCAATACCGTGTGCCGGAGGCTGCGCCGGGCTGAGCAGGGCGCAGGCACGTCCCTGAAGGGTCCCTCTGCTGCCTGGGTGGAAGGGCACTTTGCTCCAGCCTGCACGTTAGCCCTTACAGAAACAGTCAGTGCCACCAAAGCTATCGACTTTAAACGGTGATCATTCCTCTTGTCACTCAGTAAAGGCGTATGCACCCTGCAGCCCTGGGGAGGCAGGGAGAGAGTGGAGACGTTGAGTGGGCACCGTCCCGTCTTTCAACTGCTGGCTGTTCTCAGTGGGCATCCCCCAGTTCCCGGGCAGCCAGGGCAGCCTTTGATCTCTCTGGTAGGGACCCCCTGTGGCCGGCTGGCTTGGTGGTGGTGGGTCGTGGGGTCCGCATTTGCCCTGGAGGGGTCCTGAGAGGGGATGTGAAGACAGTGAGCATGAACTTCACGAGCATCCCTGAGGGGCTCCTCATCTGTCCCGGCTCTAGAGAACAGGAAGGAAACACCCGCTGCTCAGATCTGCCGGCGTGCAGACCCCAGTGGCCGCGGCTCACTCCAGGAGTGTTTATTTATAAAAATAACGAATCTGTGTTTAGAAGAAAGTCTCCCAATAGCTTAGCTCCAATCTCATAAATCAGCGATTTTGTAATAGGTCTTGAACTGTTAAAACATAATTTCCCGGAATTTCAAGCACAGAGGTTTGCAGAAGCAGCCGTCTCCTCCGCACCCGCGTTGTTAATTTTATTCCTGCCGTAAATTGTTCCCATGGGGAAGTCCCCTGGGAGAAGCGGCCTGGGCGCGGCTTCGTGGAAGGCTTTTTAGGTTCATCCACAGCTGAAAGCCTCCCTGCGTTCTTTGTAAATTATATTGCGTCGTGTGGCTCTGCACAGTTATCTGGGGGGCAGCCGGTAGGTGTTCGGGGTGTTTTCAGCTGTCGGCGGTTAGGAATGGAGCTTCTCCGTGCCCTTGCCTGCCGGCCTCTGTGTGGACTCACACACGTGAGATGTCTCTGAATTATGTCCTCTGCCGTCAGCTGCCTTCAGTCAGCGACTCCTCAGTTCCTCAAAAATGCTTTCTGGATGAACCTTGAAAGCTCAATCACATTTTAGCTGCACGAAGGAGTGTGTTTAAGGAGACGCTCTGGCGAGTCTGCTCTCCGTGTGGGCCAGCAGCTGTCATTTGTGTTTCACAGATTTTCATTTGCATTTCTAGGATTTACTCATAGGGTGCCTCTTTGGACAGGTAAATGTTCAGAGTTTTTATTATTATTATTATTTGTTTGACTACTATTTTATTCATGAGTGATTCTGATGTGTTTCATGGCTTCGTGCTTCTGGTTTGTTACGGTGTGCTTTAGCCTTCGCCTGCAATCTCAAACTCAACTATGCCCTGAAAACTTGGTGTCGGAGCCTGATTTCTTGGTGGCAAAAACCCGACCTGAACTGACCTGGGAGCTGAGGGGAGAGCAGCACATGGAGGGTGCAGGGCCAGGTGTGTGGGCTGTGGGGGGACACTGCCCACAGGCCTGCCGCCACGGTCACAGCGTCTGCTGAAGCACCTTCCCGACATCTGGAAAAGCATGAACTGTGCAATCCACTGGGCTCCGGGAGATTTGGAGAACAGGTCCGTTGTATCTTCCTCTGTCTTCAGCGCAGCTGTCCTAGCTGTTGGGTGGGACAGAGCTGGGTTCGAGAGTGATTCTGGAACTTTTTAGGTTTTTGCTGTGACGACTCTGCTTGTGCGCTCTATGCCGTGACCCGATCCAAGGCAGGTCCATCCAGTTTCCAGAGCTGCAGTGACTCTTCCTGCAGCGTGCCCTTCTTTTCTTCTACTGTGTGGCACGGAAAAAAAATGCTGGCTCTTACCACTGCATTTGTTTGATAATAACCTGGTTAGTCGTGGCTGCAGAGGAGAGAACCCTGAGCTGCGGGTGATGCTCAGCAGGGAGGGAGACTGAGGTGTGTGCCCGCCATGCTGTGACCGTGCTTGCAGGAATGACAAACGCTTACGAGTCCTGGCATCTGCACGCTGTTGAGACGACCCATGACGGCTGCTCTGCCACACAAACGTGCTTGCAGATTCAACTCATAGCCCTCGCAATTCTGGTCAAGCCAAGGGGACAAGGAGACAGGGTGTCTTCAGTCACTTGGAGTGACTCACTCAGCTCCAGAGAGAGGCTGCAGTTCACAGACTAGACTCGATGCCCTTCCCATGTCATAGTCCTTCACAAGGGTCGTGCAAGCCTATCAGAGGATCTCCATGGGGTGGGCCGGCCAGGGTTTGGAGGGAGCATGTATGAGGCAAAGGCTATATTCCAGGAGCTGGCTATGCACAGCCGAGGGTGCTGCTGGGAAAGTGAGGGTCTTGGAGGGAAGAGGAGGTGAGCCAGTCCTCATAGGAGCTGAAGTGGGGCCCTGGTCAGCTCTGTCCCTGTGATCAGAAGGTCCCCTCCTGTGGGTCTGCAGCCGAGCATTGGTGCCTGGGCTCCAGAGGCCACCCAGAGACCAAGTACAACCATCTCAGTCGTTCATATTCACTTAAATAATGCTCATTTTCCTTTTAATTGTTCTGTTGGAATTCAGTTGAAGTTGACCTTCCTCCCAACTCTGCACCACAGGACCTCTCTGGAAGGAGCAGCGTGAATGGCTGTGCCTTTCCAGCTTCTGAAGGCAATGGAGGCTGTGTTTGTCCCTGAGTTTGCTTCTCGGACGTACCTGGAACTCCAACACTCTTCCTCTTTCCTGGCCCCTTCTCAATTTCCCTGCCTCCTTAAGTTGAATTTTTCCAAGTCAAAATGAAACTTGACAGTTGGAAGGCCCCTAAGAAGTCATTTGGTTGGTGAGAAACTGAAATTTACAAAAGCCAAGTGGCTTGCCTGGGAACATCCACCCCGCCTCCCTGCGTCCCTAGACTGGGATGGGAGGGCAGTAATTGAGTCTGCCCAAGTACAATCATGGCCGTGACTGCATCAGTTGGTCATTTTCATTCCCAGGAAGGTCATTGACATTGTGTTTTCGTAATATGTCCTACACGAGGAATTCTGAGCAGTATGACTCTCAGAATTATTAAAAATAATGTGAAATACTAAAAATACACTCTTGTGCATGCCCATCAGCCTTCAAGGATTTTTTTGGGGGGTGGGGTGGGGTGGGATGGTGGGGGCGGGTGGGCCGCTTCTATTGGTCTTTCATTTGTCTGTTTTTCATCCATCTTTGTTCTTTGGCCCGTGTGGGCCTCCCATCACAGTGGCCTCTGTCATCGCAGAGCACCGGCTCTGGGTGCACGCGCTCCACAGCTCCGGCTCCGTAATTGGACACATCAGTCCAGCCACTCCGTGGCACAGGGGATCCTACAAGGCCAGGGATTGAACCGGCGCCCCTTGCACTGCAAGGCGGTGTCCTTACCCACTGGACCACCAGGGAAGCCCCAGCCTTCAAGGATTTTAACAAGCTGGGTGCCACGGCACAGGTCATGGATTTCCTGTCTCTGCCCAGAAACCTGTTTGTCATTTTCATCCATTCTTTACAGGCAAAACCCTAAGCAGTCTATATTCTGTGTACTTGCTACTTCTTTTCCTCGGTATCATGTTTGTGGGATGCATCCGTGTTTATTGTTGTAGATCCAGGTTGCATGCATATTTGTGCTGACTTACTGATTCCCAGTATTTTATGGTTACGCTGTCTTTCCTCTCAATGGATATGTAGCTTTTCCCCAGTTTCTAGCTTCCTCGACTCCCTCTCAGAAAGGATAATCACTCTGGACAAATAGGATCATGTGACAGTAACCGGATTGGAGAGGGAGTGTCTGCCTGTTGAAGAGAACATGAGGTTTTAAGTCATTTAGCTTGTGCTTTTCTGTGCGGAAAATGTAATTGAGCTGAGCCCGGAAAGTCACGCAATCTAGGATAACGTTTTATGGGAAAAGGTATACATCACTCTCCTTAATTTATTAGAACAGGGCTTCCACCCATAACCCGGTCAGCTTGATTTCAAATGCACAATTTACTTGAAATAAAATTTAATTTGTTGGGCTTCCCTGGTGGCTCAGTGGTAAAGAATCTGCCTGCCAATGCAGGAGACATGGGTTATGATCCCTCATCTGGAAAGATCCAGCTGGGGCCGCCAGGTCCTGCTGCCACTGGGAACGACCTTTCCGAGCTCTCTGTTAACAACCCGCCTTTTCTTGCAGCAGGAAGGAAAGCAATGCTGAGTCAGTGTTCAGAGTAACGAAGAGGTCTTGTTCAAGGATGGCTTGCACGTCTTCTCTGTTTTCCTTCTAAACCTGGGTTTACTTCCAGGGCTGCTTGCGTGTCCATCTAGTCTTCAGTGGCTCCCGCTGGATTGCAAACACCTGTTTCTGTCCTGGACACGTGGCTCATTTAGTCACAGTGTAGTTCATCAGCACGTAGTAGGAGTGAGAGTTGGTTTAGGGTTCTTCATGCTCTTTCTGAAACTCCATGGAAGCTTCCTGAGTCTTAGTAGATTATGTAACACTGGAGTCAAAGAGAAGCTTTCTGATACCTTCCAGGCAGAAACTGAGCATTCTTTATTCTAAGTCATTAAAAAGACTCAACATACTCTCTGACAGTTTAACCATCACAACATAAAAACAACTGAATTCCTTCCCTGTCTGTTTCTTTCCTCTCCATAGCTTACGGGGAGCTGACGCTGGCAACGGGATCCGAGTGTTTGTGCCTGACGTGGGCATGTTCATCGCCAGCCTGACCATCTGGCTGGTCTGTAGGAACATCGTTCAGAAGCCCATGACTGAAGAGGCCGCCCAGTGTAACCCGGAGTTTGAGAATGAAGAGTCGGTAAGTCTGACCTCAGGCCCCTTCCTGCTCTGACCTCTGGGCCCTTGACCCTGTGATGGTGAGCAGGAGATGGCACCGAGCTTCATGCCCTCCTGTGCTGAGCGGTTACCTGGCACCCCATCCTGTGCTCAGCGGTTACCAGGTGCGCCTCATGCGCTGAGCGGTCACCTCCCCTCGGTGCGTAATTGAGCTGAGCCGGAAAGTCACGCAATCTAGGATAACGTTTTATGGGAAAAGGTATACATCACTCTCCTTAATTTATTAGAACAGGGCTTCCACCCATAACCCGGTCAGCTTGATTTCAAATGCACAATTTACTTGAAATAAAATTTAATTTGTTGGGCTTCCCTGGTGGCTCAGTGGTAAAGAATCTGCCTGCCAATGCAGGAGACATGGGTTATGATCCCTCATCTGGAAAGATCCAGCTGGGGCCGCCAGGTCCTGCTGCCACTGGGAACGACCTTTCCGAGCTCTCTGTTAACAACCCGCCTTTTCTTGCAGCAGGAAGGAAAGCAATGCTGAGTCAGTGTTCAGAGTAACGAAGAGGTCTTGTTCAAGGATGGCTTGCACGTCTTCTCTGTTTTCCTTCTAAACCTGGGTTTACTTCCAGGGCTGCTTGCGTGTCCATCTAGTCTTCAGTGGCTCCCGCTGGATTGCAAACACCTGTTTCTGTCCTGGACACGTGGCTCATTTAGTCACAGTGTAGTTCATCAGCACGTAGTAGGAGTGAGAGTTGGTTTAGGGTTCTTCATGCTCTTTCTGAAACTCCATGGAAGCTTCCTGAGTCTTAGTAGATTATGTAACACTGGAGTCAAAGAGAAGCTTTCTGATACCTTCCAGGCAGAAACTGAGCATTCTTTATTCTAAGTCATTAAAAAGACTCAACATACTCTCTGACAGTTTAACCATCACAACATAAAAACAACTGAATTCCTTCCCTGTCTGTTTCTTTCCTCTCCATAGCTTACGGGGAGCTGACGCTGGCAACGGGATCCGAGTGTTTGTGCCTGACGTGGGCATGTTCATCGCCAGCCTGACCATCTGGCTGGTCTGTAGGAACATCGTTCAGAAGCCCATGACTGAAGAGGCCGCCCAGTGTAACCCGGAGTTTGAGAATGAAGAGTCGGTAAGTCTGACCTCAGGCCCCTTCCTGCTCTGACCTCTGGGCCCTTGACCCTGTGATGGTGAGCAGGAGATGGCACCGAGCTTCATGCCCTCCTGTGCTGAGCGGTTACCTGGCACCCCATCCTGTGCTCAGCGGTTACCAGGTGCGCCCTCATGCGCTGAGCGGTCACCTCCCCCTCGTGCTGAGCGGTTACTGGCACCCCCTCGTGTGGTCCTCATGCGTGTCCATTCTCACTCACACTCGACCACCAGGAGACAAGTCTGGGGATATGAGGGCTGCCCCGTGAGAGGTGTCCACCCTAAGGGCCTGTGCTTGACCACCGTCCGCCTTTGACTCACACTGGGAACCTTGCGAGTTCATGTCTAGATACTTAGTTACTGCAACATTCTTAGAGAAGTCACACCTGGCAGCTGTCAGAGAAAACGATGAATTCCGCCTGGAAGGGTGCTTCCGGTCTGCACACCTTGCTGCCCAGAGCAGCAGTTACATCCACATGCTTCCATCGAGGGATTTTTAAAGCCCTCTGGAGAAAAAAATGTTGCATTTGGAAAAGTGTAAGCATGAGTAGAATGTGTGCGGTTTTTTCACTGGATCAGGGGACACTTCAGATTTCACTCAGTGGTGAACGGGTCACAGGAGACAGCTGTCATTCCGTCCCCGACCTGCGGTGTCTCATGCATTTTGTCACCTGAGTCCAGGGACGTCGACTGAGCAAGTAACTGATCTGGTAATTGAAAGATGAAATTTGCATTGAAAAAAGTTCCTTGAAGGGCTCCATTTGGACATTTGACACCAGACACAAGTACTGAATGTTTCATAAGCTTTAGCAAGATATTAAACTGATAAAACTGAAGTTACTTCATATTATTTATATGGAGAATGGTGACCATCAAAGGAAGACAGCTCTCAGTTTTGGCAAACAATGAGTGTGCTTCACAAACGAGCAGCATTTTCCCTTGATATTTATTAGAAAACCACAGTGAAGGAAGAGTGAATACGATTTCATAACCCCCCCGGACTAGGAGTGATGTTACTATCTGAAATCCTTGTGGAAAAAAGGTGTGCAACCACATGCAATATGTATATTCTGCTGTTTTTAAGGTAAATGTTAGAAAAGGTACACGATGTAAGAAATAATCAGAGCAAGGATAATAGCACCTGTGGGCTTCTCAGGCAGCGCCAGGGGTAAAGAAACTGCCCGCCAACGCAGGAGATGTAAACAATGCAGGTTCAGTCCCTGGGTCAGGAAGATCCCCTGGAGGAGGGCATGGCAACCCCTCCAGTATTCTTGCTTGGAGACTCCCATGGGCAGAGGAGCCTGACGGGCTGCTGTCCATAGCACTGCAGAATCAGACATGGCTGAAGCATGCACGCAGACTAACCGACTATCGCTTGTACTCAGTTCACAGCCTACACACTTGTCAGTGTCCTAGAAACAGAGGAAACTATGAAGGTGCTTCTTCTCCTGGTTGAGACAGAATTTAAAACTTTAGTCTCTATGTCTACATTTCAAGTTTATTGTATATTCACATTTTTGAAAAAAATGACTGACTTAAATCATCTGACTTAAATAATTGCCCCCAGGCTTTCCAGGTTTAGTGAAAATAAACCCATTAAGTCAAGCTCTCTGGACTTAAGGCTTTTCTCTGTTATTGTTTATGAAGCGAGGTTTGTTCTCAGTCCTCCTCGGATTGTAGATGCAGCACAGGGGAAGTTAGCAGGGATTGAGTGGACGCTGAGGTCCGAGTCGGAAGCTGTGTGATTTGGGGAAAATTGTTTATTCTTTCTTCTTCTGCAAAGTGGAAACTGTCCTGAGGACCTAGTAAAGGGTCACCGCTCTTTGCTGTCTGCTCGTCTCCAGTTTGAGAGGGAATAGAACAACAGCAAACATGTCAAATTCAGAATGAGAGAAAGCTAAGTTGGAGGGTGTGCTTGAGGCCAGCCCACTCAGGAAAAGACTTCCTTCCATGCCACTGGTGACAAACAAGACTGAGTCACAGAGCTTCCTATAAAAAGGACTTCTGTCTCCAAATTCAAGCCCTGTTTTACTATAAAACTAGGAAAACCTGCACTGACCATGCAGATAAGGGATGTTAGGTCAAGGTCACCCATCTGGGGAAGGAGAGACACGACACCATTGACTAATTCTAAAGTCACGTTTCCTTCCTGATTCCCCTTGGTTTTCCAAGATAAGTTGATGGTACACCTCTCCCGTTTGATATTTGTTTGAGTATTTGTACCCTATATATTATTTTTGCATTATTTAATGATGAAAGGAGATTTGCTAAACGTTATTTTGCGGGGGCTTAGAAAATGAAAGTGTTAGTCACTCAGTCGTGTCAGACTCTTTGCAACTACGTGGACTGTAGCCTCCAAGCTCCTCTGTCCATGGGAGTCTCCAGGCAGGAGCACTGGAGTGGGTTGCCATGCCTTCCTCCAGGGGATCTTCCCAATCCAGTGATCAAACCTGGGTCTTCTGCATGCGGGCAGATTCTTTACCATCTGAGTCACCAGGGAAGGCCCTGATATTGAAAATACTAAATGTCATTGCTATGAGGTTGAGTTCCCTCTAGGTTTAGTTGGCTGGGCCTAATTAAGATACTGATTTCCACAGTCTCAGTACATTCCAGCCCCAGGTGTCCCACAGGAGAGGGCTGGAGGAACTCTCCAGAGATGAATCCAGGAGGAGATTTTTTCCTACCGGGGAACCATCTGGCTGGAGTCTGAAAAGAATAGAAATACAGGGCCAAAATAAGCAGGAGGATTTATTTTATTTTGAAGTCCCTTGCAGACTTCCTGCAGCTCGTCAGTCCTGGCGCTTGTCTTCTAGATTGCTTGGTTTTTGAGGATCCTTTGAAAGGACAGTGTTTGTTGGCTTTGCTTCGACTCTCATTTATCTCCGTGGAGAAATGGTAGATTAGTCAACCTGTTGGTGCCTGGGAGAATTCCTTTTCAAATCCAGCTTTGTTTCAAAGTAGCAACTAATCCCTGGAGAAGGTTCAGGGCTCTTCCCAAAGGCTTTGTCTCGTTCTTGAATTTTGCAGAGAGTGGGCCTGAATCAAGATCCAACTCCCCAAGATCCATAAAGTGCTCTTTTCCAACCAACATACTTGTTTGTTTGTTCATTTTAATTCAGAAGAAAATCGACAAATCACAACTAGGAAAAAGAGTCTGATCCTTAGGTCTTTAAAAAATGAGTTGTGTTAGGAGAATTAAACTGTGTATAAAAGGTTATCTGTGCAATAAAACACCAGTTACATCAGAATTTCACCAAGTTGATAGAATCTCTGTGTTTACGTACTTCTAGCTCTTTTTAGCTATTCAGTGAGATTTCAGGCTTTATTTTTGAAACAAAGAGTAGTTTAATATACAGTGAAACCAGACGTATGATAAATTAAAAGTTTATTTAAATAGGAATTTTAGTCTTGACTTAGTCTTCTTCAAGGAGCCTCTTCTAAGTAGTCTGACAAACCCAGTATGAAGGATATAAAGAATATTCTGGTGTAAGTCACTGCCAGTCCATTAAGAGTCCGGGATACAGTGTTTAAGTCTCTCTAATGTTATTTGGAAATTCCTTCTGAACCTCAAATCTGCACTCCCTTCCTCAAAAACCTAAAAAGCTGGCCTGCATGTCAGTCTTCAGATTTGAAGCTCCAGTAACTGTTAGTTGGCTGGGCCTAATTAAGATACTGATTTCCACAGTCTCAGTACATTCCAGCCCCAGGTGTCCCACAGGAGAGGGCTGGAGGAACTCTCCAGAGATGAATCCAGGAGGAGATTTTTTCCTACCGGGGAACCATCTGGCTGGAGTCTGAAAAGAATAGAAATACAGGGCCAAAATAAGCAGGAGGATTTATTTTATTTTGAAGTCCCTTGCAGACTTCCTGCAGCTCGTCAGTCCTGGCGCTTGTCTTCTAGATTGCTTGGTTTTTGAGGATCCTTTGAAAGGACAGTGTTTGTTGGCTTTGCTTCGACTCTCATTTATCTCCGCGGAGAAATGGTAGATTAGTCAACCTGTTGGTGCCTGGGAGAATTCCTTTTCAAATCCAGCTTTGTTTCAAAGTAGCAACTAATCCCTGGAGAAGGTTCAGGGCTCTTCCCAAAGGCTTTGTCTCGTTCTTGAATTTTGCAGAGAGTGGGCCTGAATCAAGATCCAACTCCCCAAGATCCATAAAGTGCTCTTTTCCAACCAACATACTTGTTTGTTTGTTCATTTTAATTCAGAAGAAAATCGACAAATCACAACTAGGAAAAAGAGTCTGATCCTTAGGTCTTTAAAAAATGAGTTGTGTTAGGAGAATTAAACTGTGTATAAAAGGTTATCTGTGCAATAAAACACCAGTTACATCAGAATTTCACCAAGTTGATAGAATCTCTGTGTTTACGTACTTCTAGCTCTTTTTAGCTATTCAGTGAGATTTCAGGCTTTATTTTTTGAAACAAAGAGTAGTTTAATATACAGTGAAACCAGACGTATGATAAATTAAAAGTTTATTTAAATAGGAATTTTAGTCTTGACTTAGTCTTCTTCAAGGAGCCTCTTCTAAGTAGTCTGACAAACCCAGTATGAAGGATATAAAGAATATTCTGGTGTAAGTCACTGCCAGTCCATTAAGAGTCCGGGATACAGTGTTTAAGTCTCTCTAATGTTATTTGGAAATTCCTTCTGAACCTCAAATCTGCACTCCCTTCCTCATACCTAAGTTCCATTAGAATACTGTGGTGTCTGGCACAGAAAATGGCCAGCTGGCCTGCATGTCAGTCTTCAGATTTGAAGCTCCAGTAACTTTTGTTTTTTTTTGAGAAGAAGAAGCAAAGAATGGAACCAATCAATCTCTTTATTAGTGATTAATAAAGAGTGTAGGATAATTAATATATTACAGCATGTATTAATTATATTCCTCATCAGGCATCTGCTCCGTCCCCACCTGAGATTTGGTCCAGAGTCATCTGCTTAACCTTCTCTAGATCCTGGTTTTCCAGCACAGACACGGTCATCCATTTCTGTTTGTCTTTGGTTATAAACATTGTTACTGACCCTGAATTGCCAATTTTGTCTGATGAGAACCAACTAAATTCAGCTCTTCCGATGGCTATGCTCCCTCTAGAAATGAAGAATTCAGGGGGTGAGGTCGATTGCCATAGTTTTGAGGGCACGTAGACCCTTCCTGTTGTTTAAAAGTGTCCTGAAAAGTTCAGGACCCAAATAATGACTTGTGATGTCCTAAGATGGAAAGAGAATGCACGTATTTGCTATGAAAATGTCAAAACGATGAGCAGGGCCATGGCTGCTCTATTACTACCTGTGCTTGCCGTCCCGCTGTCCCCCTACCGTCCGTCCACCCGTCTATGCCTCCCTCTGGTCGGAGCCACTCGGCCGAGCCTGAGCTGAGCTTGCTGTGCTGGGCCAGGTCTAGGGCTGAGTGGCTATGTGATTGATTCTGAATTTCTCACACCATTCTCCGTATGGTGTGAGAGTGATTCGGTTTCATTCTTTCCGTGTAGTGTCCAGTTTTCCGACAACAGTTATGGACCAGACTGTCTTTTCTCCATTGTACACTTTTGCCTCCTTTGTTATAAATTAATTGACCATAAATAGGTGGGTTTATTCCTTGGCTTTCTATTATGTTCCATGGATCTGTGTGTATGTATTTCGTACATTTTGATTTCTGTAGATTTATAATATAGTTTGAACTTAGGGAGTATGATATGTCTAGTTTTGTTCTCTTTCAAGATTGTTTTGGCTATTTTGTTGTTGTTGTTGTTCCATAAAAACTTTAGGATTTTTCTGTTCTAGTTCTGTGAAAAATGTGATTGCTACTTGGTAGGGATTGCATTGAATCTGATTTGAGTGATATGGACATTTTAACAATACTAATTCTTGTTTTATTAAAGCCCCTCAGGCCTGTGGTCCTGGGTAGCCCAGCAGGTTGCTGCCTGCTCATTTGGTCTGTCTTAGTGTGTCCTCTATAAAACTTTTATTGCTCTGTAGGGGGTGGTCGAAAGCATACATCTCTACACCCACACTTTTAAATGGAACAGGGGATGATTTAACTGCTGTTACATGTTTGGAAAAATAATCTTCCTAAAACAAGTGTGGTACTAGAATAAAATACTGGCTTCGTGTGCACCATGCTGCCATGATAGGCTTACATGATATGTGTGACCCCTGCCAGCGTGGCTCCAGAGCTGTCTGGGCACTGCGTCCACGGGGACGCGGTGGAGGAGTTGCATGCGTCTGTCCTCCGTACTGAGGTACTGCGCTTGCCTCTTCCTTCCACGGGCTCTTCTGCTGTGATGACCCCACTCCATGAAGGCAAATTGTTAGCATTCAATAGTAAATAAGGAGTAAACAACCCATGGCATTTTAGGAAAGTGTGCCCTTTTCCTCTGGATCCGCTGGCTCGTGGTCTGTGCCTTGGACGCCCCCCCTCCCCCGTCCAGGTGTCGTTACCAGCTTGGCTCCAGGCATGAGGAAGAGGAGGCTGGAGTCCGTGGCCTGAGGAGCTCTGAACTCACATCTGAAGGCTGGCTCAAGTTGGAAGGAGGTTCCACAGATAAACTACCTCGCTGTGTTTTCCAGCCCAGGGAGTCTGGCTGGCATCCACTTCCGACGCCAGGCTTCCAGGCAGGAGTTGGTCCATGGTTGCAGGTGTCAGAAAAGGTGTGGATTCTACGCTGGCTGTCTCCACATCATCTGATGCAGGTTCCTGGGGCTCACCTCCCGATTTCCTGATGCAGGAAGTGTGAGGTGGATCCTGGTGATCTGTCCTCTTAAAGATCCCTAGGTGAGCCTTGGATTCAGTCCAAGCCAGGTCGGCATGGTTAGTGCTTGGGGATAAGGGACAGTGGATATCTGGGTTCTACTAGACATAATTGGCGGGGTCTTCCTGAGCTGAGTGGGGTGACAGCCAGTGTTGTGGCTGCTGGGGACACAGCTGCAGGGCTGGAGGCCCTGGCGGGAGGAGGCGCAGAGGCCCGGGTCCAGGCGTGGAAACCACGGGCTGGCACCCGGTTGACTCCAGAGCGTTGGAGCATCTTTCTGTGACATGAGGTGCCACCTGAGAACGTTCGGTGCATTTCGAAGTCAGAGGCTTTTAAAGAAGAGGAGTCAAAGCACTTACATTTCTTCACAGAAGCTGTAGGCTTTGACCTGAACAATGCTGATGTGCAATATTTTATTTGGCTTTTTAAGTTATAAATGATCTCTTTGTCTCTCATTTCTAAGATAGCTCAGGAACCAGAGGAATAAATCTTTGTTTATAGCTACTCCTTCTTATAAAGAAACTGAAAAACAAAGTGTAAGCATGCTTCTCCAGGCAAGAGTGTTGGAGTGGGTTGCCACTTCCTTTCCCAAGAGATCTTCCAAGGAATCAGGCCCTGGTCTCCTGCATTGCAAGCAGATACTTTACCATATGAACCACCAGGGAAGCCCTTCGCAGGTGGCGAGCAGTAAAGAGCCTCCTGCAAATGCAGGAGGTGGTGAGAAACATTCACTCCCTGGGTCGGGAAAATCCCCTGGAAAAGAGTGTGGCAGCCCACTCCAGGGTGCTTGCCTGGAGAATCTCCTGGACAGAGAAGCCTGGCGGGCTTACCCCACGGGATTGCAAAGAGTCAGACACGACTGAAGCAATGTAGCACCCACTACTTCTTAGCTCGAAGGCCATAATAAAGTTGGGTTCGAGTGTGTGGAGGGATTGCAGCTCCTGAAACCCCGTCTGACTGCCCTGAATCAGAGCTGTTAGAGTGAGCCCAGGGACTGCCAGGGTGCCGGTGTTCATGCCGCGCCAGATGGATCTTTTCGGGGTGAAGGCCAGCCTGACGTGACTAATGGCAGTTCTGGCCCCAGCCTGGACGGTGGGGCTCACTTTAGACTCCCTTTTAGGTTGGCAGGTTTAGAAAGTGTTTTCAGTGGAAAGCCCTGGGGATTCTGGTACAAAAATGTTGAAAACCTCAAGTACACTGGTCTGTTTATAAAAATCACAGAGTCCCAGTCCCTCCCAGGAGACGTCGGGAAATGCACTCATCTAACCTCCAGAAGGTTCTTGAGCAGAGTTTTTGTTTAAAAAATTAATCCCTGGCGGGAGGAGGCGCATAGGCCCGGGTCCAGGCGTGGAAACCACGGGCTGGCACCCGGTTGACTCCAGAGCGTTGGAGCATCTTTCTGTGACATGAGGTGCCACCTGAGAACGTTCGGTGCATTTCGAAGTCAGAGGCTTTTAAAGAAGAGGAGTCAAAGCACTTACATTTCTTCACAGAAGCTGTAGGCTTTGACCTGAACAATGCTGATGTGCAATATTTTATTTGGCTTTTTAAGTTATAAATGATCTCTTTGTCTCTCATTTCTAAGATAGCTCAGGAACCAGAGGAATAAATCTTTGTTTATAGCTACTCCTTCTTATAAAGAAACTGAAAAACAAAGTGTAAGCATGCTTCTCCAGGCAAGAGTGTTGGAGTGGGTTGCCACTTCCTTTCCCAAGAGATCTTCCAAGGAATCAGGCCCTGGTCTCCTGCATTGCAAGCAGATACTTTACCATATGAACCACCAGGGAAGCCCTTCGCAGGTGGCGAGCAGTAAAGAGCCTCCTGCAAATGCAGGAGGTGGTGAGAAACATTCACTCCCTGGGTCGGGAAAATCCCGGGAAAAAGAGTGTGGCAGCCCACTCCAGGGTGCTTGCCTGGAGAATCTCCTGGACAGAGAAGCCTGGCGGGCTTACCCCACGGGATTGCAAAGAGTCAGACACGACTGAAGCAATGTAGCACCCACTACTTCTTAGCTCGAAGGCCATAATAAAGTTGGGTTCGAGTGTGTGGAGGGATTGCAGCTCCTGAAACCCCGTCTGACTGCCCTGAATCAGAGCTGTTAGAGTGAGCCCAGGGACTGCCAGGGTGCCGGTGTTCATGCCGCGCCAGATGGATCTTTTCGGGGTGAAGGCCAGCCTGACGTGACTAATGGCAGTTCTGGCCCCAGCCTGGACGGTGGGGCTCACTTTAGACTCCCTTTTAGGTTGGCAGGTTTAGAAAGTGTTTTCAGTGGAAAGCCCTGGGGATTCTGGTACAAAAATGTTGAAAAACCTCAAGTACACTGGTCTGTTTATAAAAATCACAGAGTCCCAGTCCCTCCCAGGAGACGTCGGGGAAATGCACTCATCTAACCTCCAGAAGGTTCTTGAGCAGAGATTTCTATTTGATTTAATCTACATCCGTAGCAATTCCACAATTGAGCAATCAGTCATTTCCCATGTGTGTCAGCAGTGTGTTTCTGACAGTGGCCCGGGCAGCCCTAGCTGTGTTCTCTGTCTGTCTCCTGGTCCGAATACAGGGACTGAGGGTTTGGGACCCACTTCCTTCCTCTAGGAGGGTTTTTTTAGCATGTCGCCCACCTGTTGGGGAGGGGGCATTAAGCAGCAGACACCCCGTGTGGATGGCAGCGTGGGCACCATAGCAAGAGCAGCTCTGGGCCAGTCCCCACGGCAGTGAGCTTTGGGAGACAGAGAAGCTGAAGGAGGGCTGGCCTGGAAGCCGGGGCAGAGGCTCCCCCGATGTGGGGTGGTGCATCCCAAGGCTGAGAGCCTGTGCTTTCCGAGGTCTCCGCGTGGTTCCCAGCATGTGCTGATTCTGGGCCTAGAGATGAGGATAAAGCTAGAGGGATGGACGGGCCTCAGGAGTGGCAACTCCGGCAGGCGGGTGGCTCTGTGTTCCCTCCGGGTCCCTCAGCAGAGCTGCTGAGCCTCGGGGAGACCTCTCCAGCCCCTACGTCTGTCCACACGCAGTTTCTTCACTAGCTGCCCCGTGACTCCGCTGCCGCAGGGCTGGGCTCCCACTTCTCCTCTCCTGGCTGTCCCAATCTCACCAGCAGAGACAAGAGCGCCCTCTGACTCTCCTCCATCCCTCCTTCTCCCACGTGAGATTTACCTACTGGGTCTGCTGTCTTGACCTCCAAGACATTCAGCTAAGACTTGACCCCTCTTTGCGCCCTGCCCTCCCCTCGCCCACTGACACAGACCCCTGGCTGCAGGGCCCCACTGCCCTTCCCCCTGCTGCTGCTGGAGTTACCCTGCAGGAGAGAATCCCACTGTCCCCTCAGTGAGTGAAGAGGTTGGCCATCAGAGTCTTCTTAGAGTGGACTCCAGAGAAATGAAGCATGGGGCTGGTCCATGGTGCCTCCAGCCACCTCTCAGAGAGTTTGACTTTGAAACTCCTTAGTGGGTGATGCAGGGCAGCGGGTGGCAGGCTCTCCTCCGGTGCCACTGCTCCCGCAGCTCTCCCATCATCCCGTGCGGGGCCAAGCGCCTGCGCGCAGGCGGGCGGCAGGGCCTGGGCTGCTGCGCTGGCTGGAGATCAGCCCTCCTGTCTCTACCAGCTGACGGTGAGGAGGAGCAGCGGGCAGAGGGAAAGTGGGGCTGGGGACGCACCGTGGAGGCTAGGCCAGCCTTCCTGCTGCCTGGACGGCTCTCGCCTAGAATTCCCGTCCAGCTGGCGGCTCTGTGACATCCAGCTCTCAGCTTAAATGTCAGCTCCTCAGAGAGTCGCCTGTATCCCCATAGGCAAACGGCAGGTCTGCGTCCTCAGGCCCCGCAGCACTTACTGAGCCATGCGCTGGCCCCTGCTCCCGCCTTCCTCCCGCGAGACGGAGGCCCAGACACCAGCGGGTGCATATATGTGTGTGTATGTATGTGTGTGTGTGTGTATATATGAAAAAACAGAGACACAAATTGGAAAAGAAATAAGCACCGCAGTGTTGCCAACAACACTGTTGATAACAGCCAAGACTTGAAAACAACCTCAATGTCCATTTACAAATGAATGGACAAAGAAGTCATATATATATATATATATATTTATATGTATATGCCACACCTAGTACGTATGTTATAATATTACTCAGCCATTAAAAAAAGAATGAAATAATGCGATTTGCAGCAACATGGATGGGCTTGAAGGGCTTTCTGCTAGCTGAAATAAGTCAGAGAAAGATAAATACAGTTTGATATCACTTATATGTGGACGCTTAAAAAATACAAGCTAGTAAATAAAACAAAAAAGAAGCAAACACATGCATATTAAGAACCACCTAGGAGTTAAGAGTGGGGTAGGGAAAAAAGAGAATTTTTGTGGAAGACTTTGTGTGAAATCATGTTTGTGAAATCTATGAAACTGTGAACCTTATAGAGTTTAAAGAATCCTCACTCAAGAAAAACATGTTAAAAAGAAAGAACCTTAAAATGGAAAACGAAGCAGATGGGGGCTGCTTGCTGACCGTCAGGCTCTGCGGGAGCCGCCGGCTTTCCATGATGAAGCGGTCACGATCTGACACAGGCTCCTTGTGTCTTAAGCTGATGGCTGTAGTTACAATCCCTTTAGAAAATCCTCCTAACCCCTCCAGGGAAAGACTGTAATTAGCTAAAAAATTCTTAAGTATTCTTTAAAAACAAACAAAAAAGCCCATGGTATACGCACTTTAAAGTAATCCCTGGAAGTGTGTGCATGCTGTCTTGTGCGTCCTCCTGAGTCTCTGGTGATGGTCCTGCGGTCCCAAGGGGCCTGGGCCTGGGCCTGGACCTGTGCACGATTCTCTGAAAGGATGAGATAGGAAGCAAGTGTTTATTTAGCCAAGTAGCTGGGACCACTCATCCCTCCACGGGCAGGAAATACTAAAATAGTGAACAAAGATAAACTCCAGAAAGAAAAGGGATTTCCTCAGCACTGATCGGGCCCATCCTTTCCATTAAAGCCTGTTCATCAGACTTCCCATCGCCTTGGTGGCAAACTCAGTAAATCTGAGGGGTCAAACCCAGATGGCTGAAAGCTAAGTTATGGCTCGATGTTTCAGACCGTTCCTCCTTCTGTCTGAAACATGAACTCGTGTAGGTGAGGTGCCCTGTGACTACTGATGCTTCCTGTTCACACCTTCCGGAAAGATCAGAGTTCCTTGGGCTTCACACAGGGACCACCAGAGACCTGGGGGAGGGGAGAGGGCTTTGTGGTTGAGTGGTAGGCTGGATGGCTTCTTCATTTGTGAAATTCACTTCACTTACCGGCCTGTGAATTACAAACCCTACAACGTTCTGGGTGGACAGGCGGCGTTCGGGACTGCAGTGTTCTCTGTTCCTCATTTCTTTAGGCTGGGGGAGAAAAAATCGACTCTGAAGAGGCCCTGATCTATGCCGAGGATCTAGACGAAGGAGACGGCACTGAAGGCGACCTCGAGGAGAGCGTGAAACTGAAGCTCTTCCGCAGGCTGGCCTCAGTGGCCTCCACGCTGAAGGAGTTCATCGGCAACATGATCACCACCGCGGGGAAGGTGGTGGTCACCATTCTCCTGGGCTCGTCAGGTGAGAGGCGCCCCGTCCTGGTGGAGGAAGGAGGCAGGAAGCGGTGCTGTTCCTGGGCAGCAGAATCCTCCTAACTGGAGCTTTTGTGAAACGGGCTACGTGTACACACGACACCCACGGAGCTTCTCCCGTTCAGTTCCTGGTTCTGTGTTTCAGACGGTTTTGTGTAAGGCGGTCTTCTCCCTTAGCTGTTAGGTGATGTTTCCCACCCTCAGGGCCTCCCGGTGGTGATCTACAACCAGAGGGCCCTTTCTGTCCTGGTCCAGAGCTGCACATGGGCTTTCGGAAGCATGTCTGTTTACACCAAGTCGTTAGTTCTCTTAACTCTTCAAAGTGGAGTGTTTTTCTTCCCTGGTTAGATGGTAATCTCCCAATACAGATGCCCACTTCCTCTCGCTGCTGGCTACAGGCTGCTTGTTCCATAAAAACCTTATCTCCATCTTCGCCCCATTCCCCGGTGCCCTGGAGCTGCTGCAAATTTTATTCCATCCTGCTTCCGTGAGGGTTCATAAGATAAAGGAATGTAACTGTTTTTCCATAGGAGAGTTAAAAGATGAAAAAGTGAAGAGTGTTTCTCAAAAAATGTAGCTCAGGGGCTTCCCTGGTGGTCTAGTGGATAAAGGAGTCCACCTTGCAGAGGAAGGGGCACGGGTTTGATCCCTGGCCCGGGAAGATTCTCCATGCCGCGGAGTGGCTGGACTGGTGTGTCCAATTACGAGCCAGTGCTCTGGAGCGCGTGTGCCCAGAGCTGGTGCTCTGCAACGAGAGGGGCCGCTGCAATGGGAGACCCACACAGGCTGAAGAATAAAGATGGATAAAAATTAATAAATGAAAAACCAATAAAAGAGGCCAAAATTAAAAAAAAAAATTCTAAAAAAAAAAAGAAAGAAATATAGCTCAGGACTTTAAAGTTAGTAGCTCAGGAGTGTCCAGCTCTTTGTGACCCAAATGGATGGTAGCCCACCAGGCTCCTCTGTCCATGGAATTCTCCAGGCAAGAATACTGGAGTGGGTTGCCATTTCCTTCTCCACGCTGAAGGAGTTCATCGGCAACATGATCACCACCGCGGGGAAGGTGGTGGTCACCATTCTCCTGGGCTCGTCAGGTGAGAGGCGCCCCGTCCTGGTGGAGGAAGGAGGCAGGAAGCGGTGCTGTTCCTGGGCAGCAGAATCCTCCTAACTGGAGCTTTTGTGAAACGGGCTACGTGTACACACGACACCCACGGAGCTTCTCCCGTTCAGTTCCTGGTTCTGTGTTTCAGACGGTTTTGTGTAAGGCGGTCTTCTCCCTTAGCTGTTAGGTGATGTTTCCCACCCTCAGGGCCTCCCGGTGGTGATCTACAACCAGAGGGCCCTTTCTGTCCTGGTCCAGAGCTGCACATGGGCTTTCGGAAGCATGTCTGTTTACACCAAGTCGTTAGTTCTCTTAACTCTTCAAAGTGGAGTGTTTTTCTTCCCTGGTTAGATGGTAATCTCCCAATACAGATGCCCACTTCCTCTCGCTGCTGGCTACAGGCTGCTTGTTCCATAAAAACCTTATCTCCATCTTCGCCCCATTCCCCGGTGCCCTGGAGCTGCTGCAAATTTTATTCCATCCTGCTTCCGTGAGGGTTCATAAGATAAAGGAATGTAACTGTTTTTCCATAGGAGAGTTAAAAGATGAAAAAGTGAAGAGTGTTTCTCAAAAAATGTAGCTCAGGGGCTTCCCTGGTGGTCTAGTGGATAAAGGAGTCCACCTTGCAGAGGAAGGGGCACGGGTTTGATCCCTGGCCCGGGAAGATTCTCCATGCCGCGGAGTGGCTGGACTGGTGTGTCCAATTACGAGCCAGTGCTCTGGAGCGCGTGTGCCCAGAGCTGGTGCTCTGCAACGAGAGGGGCCGCTGCAATGGGAGACCCACACAGGCTGAAGAATAAAGATGGATAAAAATTAATAAATGAAAAACCAATAAAAGAGGCCAAAATTAAAAAAAAAAATTCTAAAAAAAAAAAGAAAGAAATATAGCTCAGGACTTTAAAGTTAGTAGCTCAGGAGTGTCCAGCTCTTTGTGACCCAAATGGATGGTAGCCCACCAGGCTCCTCTGTCCATGGAATTCTCCAGGCAAGAATACTGGAGTGGGTTGCCATTTCCTTCTCCAGGAGCTCTTCCCAACCCAGGGATCGAACCTGCGTTTCCTAAATTGCAGGCAGATTCTTTACCGTTTGAGCCACCAGGGAAACCAGGAAAACTCATTTTAAAATGCTGCCCACAAAGTTTTTAAATGCCTTTGAAGGAATTGTTCCATTTGACATTTCCCCTTTTAGTGAGAGAGCAGATCCTGTTATGTCAGGCGGGACAGAGCTTTAGGGAGGCTTTAGCACTCATGGAATGCAATATGATTATGAACTGTTGTTAACAGACAGACAAGCAAAAGTCAGTCATCATTGTAAAATTTTACTAGGGACAGTAAGAATGGGCATACAGTAGTCCTGAAGAATTAGAGGAGAAATAGGAAGATGGAGACAGCAAGAAAGTATGCTGGATTCTGTTGGGATGAAATGGGGATGCTTACGGGGCTCCAGGGCTCCAGGCAGGATTCCTTCATCATCTGATGTTGCCACATATTCACAGGTGTCACTTTGCACATGACTTTTCTCACAGTAAGAATAGTATCAGTTCTGATTTCAGTGGAGTGTGGTGAGTCTTGCTGCAGGCGTAGGAGGTGTTTCGCGCTGTCCCCAGCAGTGAGGCAGCTGAGCCCGCGAGGCGTCTGCGTGTCCGCGCGTCTCACGCCTGCGCCCGCCCCCAGGGATGGTGCTGCCCTCGCTGACCTCGTCCGTGTACTTCTTCGTGTTCCTGGGCCTGTGCACCTGGTGGTCCTGGGGCCGGACCTTTGACCCCTTGCTCTTCAGCTGCCTCTGCGTCCTGCTCGCCATCTTCACGGCCGGACACCTGATCGGACTCTATCTGTATCAGTTCCAGTTCTTCCAGGAGGCTGTGCCCCCCAATGACTACTATGCCAGGTAAGAGGCATCTCGGACGTTTGACGATCCCAGGAGGTGATCCTAGAGCCCTCGGGAGGGGGCTCCCTTAGATCCCCGCCGGGCCCTGAGTCCCTGCTGATGCCCACTGGCAGGCCAGTGGCCTCTGCCTGGAAGGTGGGCTGCACACCTCGCATCTTCTGTCTCCTCGGATGGGGGAGCTGCTGGCCATGGGAGAGGAGTTGCTGTTTGCAGTAAAGAGGAGCAGACCCAGGGCCTCGGCTGTGGAAGGAGGCAAGGGGGAGTGTTTTACAGAGAAGGGTAAGACGGATGTGTCAGGGCACCTGTGGGAACCAGGAAAACTCATTTTAAAATGCTGCCCACAAAGTTTTTAAATGCCTTTGAAGGAATTGTTCCATTTGACATTTCCCCTTTTAGTGAGAGAGCAGATCCTGTTATGTCAGGCGGGACAGAGCTTTAGGGAGGCTTTAGCACTCATGGAATGCAATATGATTATGAACTGTTGTTAACAGACAGACAAGCAAAAGTCAGTCATCATTGTAAAATTTTACTAGGGACAGTAAGAATGGGCATACAGTAGTCCTGAAGAATTAGAGGAGAAATAGGAAGATGGAGACAGCAAGAAAGTATGCTGGATTCTGTTGGGATGAAATGGGGATGCTTACGGGGCTCCAGGGCTCCAGGCAGGATTCCTTCATCATCTGATGTTGCCACATATTCACAGGTGTCACTTTGCACATGACTTTTCTCACAGTAAGAATAGTATCAGTTCTGATTTCAGTGGAGTGTGGTGAGTCTTGCTGCAGGCGTAGGAGGTGTTTCGCGCTGTCCCCAGCAGTGAGGCAGCTGAGCCCGCGAGGCGTCTGCGTGTCCGCGCGTCTCACGCCTGCGCCCGCCCCCAGGGATGGTGCTGCCCTCGCTGACCTCGTCCGTGTACTTCTTCGTGTTCCTGGGCCTGTGCACCTGGTGGTCCTGGGGCCGGACCTTTGACCCCTTGCTCTTCAGCTGCCTCTGCGTCCTGCTCGCCATCTTCACGGCCGGACACCTGATCGGACTCTATCTGTATCAGTTCCAGTTCTTCCAGGAGGCTGTGCCCCCCAATGACTACTATGCCAGGTAAGAGGCATCTCGGACGTTTGACGATCCCAGGAGGTGATCCTTGAGCCCTCGGGAGGGGGCTCCCTTAGATCCCCGCCGGGCCCTGAGTCCCTGCTGATGCCCACTGGCAGGCCAGTGGCCTCTGCCTGGAAGGTGGGCTGCACACCTCGCATCTTCTGTCTCCTCGGATGGGGGAGCTGCTGGCCATGGGAGAGGAGTTGCTGTTTGCAGTAAAGAGGAGCAGACCCAGGGCCTCGGCTGTGGAAGGAGGCAAGGGGGAGTGTTTTACAGAGAAGGGTAAGACGGATGTGTCAGGGCACCTGTGGGAGGGAGCTCTCAAGGGCAAACAGAGGACAAACTGAGCGTCGAGAAGAACTGAATGGTGATAAAAATGTAAAAGTTAACACGCATGAGACCATGGTGTGTGTCAGAGAGAGAGAGAGAGAGAGGGAGGAGAGAGAGAGATCTAATGTACTTCAGTTGCAGATGACTGTGATCCCAAATTCTTACTCTGAAAATGGGAACTCAAGGCAAAGAACCCAGCATTTACTTCAGCTTTTTGGACGGAGCTCTAGGCTATTCTCTGTTAGTGAGGAAAAGCTTCTCTTAACAGGATGAGACCAGCCGATGACAGGGAAAGGAATGCTAGAATTAGAGAACTGCCGCTTATCAGTTCTTGTGAGATACTTCAGTCCAGTCACTGAAGACTGAAGCCACGACTTCGGAGGCTGCTGGGATGAAGGCTGTTCGCAAGCATGATGGAGTGTGACCTCGCTGATCCTTTGCTAACTGTGAAGGAAGAGACCCTTCCGAGGTGGTCAGCACCTCAGCCAGTCTGTCCCAAGGGCGTCCCTCGACATTCCAGACTTCTGGCTCGATGCACTGTGGGAACATGGCATCATGTAGTTAAGGCTTTATATCTAACCTCCAGTTTAGAGGAACACAAGGGGCAGTGCAGGAATGTGATTTAAATGACTCCACTGGGAAGCATTTATTAAAGACCAGAGTGTAGACTGTAAAAAAAGAAATTTGCCTCTGCGTCCTGCTCGCCATCTTCACGGCCGGACACCTGATCGGACTCTATCTGTATCAGTTCCAGTTCTTCCAGGAGGCTGTGCCCCCAATGACTACTATGCCAGGTAAGAGGCATCTCGGACGTTGACGATCCCAGGAGGTGATCCTAGAGCCCTCGGGAGGGGCTCCCTTAGATCCCCCGGGCCCTGAGTCCCTGCTGATGCCCACTGGCAGGCCAGTGGCCTCTGCCTGGAAGGTGGGCTGCACACCTCGCATCTTCTGTCTCCTCGGATGGGGGAGCTGCTGGCCATGGGAGAGGAGTTGCTGTTTGCAGTAAAGAGGAGCAGACCCAGGGCCTCGGCTGTGGAAGGAGGCAAGGGGGAGTGTTTTACAGAGAAGGGTAAGACGGATGTGTCAGGGCACCTGTGGGAGGGAGCTCTCAAGGGCAAACAGAGGACAAACTGAGCGTCGAGAAGAACTGAATGGTGATAAAAATGTAAAAGTTAACACGCATGAGACCATGGTGTGTGTCAGAGAGAGAGAGAGAGAGAGGGAGAGAGAGATCTAATGTACTTCAGTTGCAGATGACTGTGATCCCAAATTCTTACTCTGAAAATGGGAACTCAAGGCAAAGAACCCAGCATTTACTTCAGCTTTTTGGACGGAGCTCTAGGCTATTCTCTGTTAGTGAGGAAAAGCTTCTCTTAACAGGATGAGACCAGCCGATGACAGGGAAAGGAATGCTAGAATTAGAGAACTGCCGCTTATCAGTTCTTGTGAGATACTTCAGTCCAGTCACTGAAGACTGAAGCCACGACTTCGGAGGCTGCTGGGATGAAGGCTGTTCGCAAGCATGATGGAGTGTGACCTCGCTGATCCTTTGCTAACTGTGAAGGGAAGAGACCCTTCCGAGGTGGTCAGCACCTCAGCCAGTCTGTCCCAAGGGCGTCCCTCGACATTCCAGACTTCTGGCTCGATGCACTGTGGGAACATGGCATCATGTAGTTAAGGCTTTATATCTAACCTCCAGTTTAGAGGAACACAAGGGGCAGTGCAGGAATGTGATTTAAATGACTCCACTGGGAAGCATTTATCAAAGACCAGAGTGTAGACTGTAAGAGAAAAGACCGAATCTCTTCAAAATCAGCTTTCTGAAAAAGGAGTGTGTGTGGACGGCATGGCACAGAGACGGTCCTAGTTCAAAGGAGAAATGAGGAAACCTGCAGACAGACGGGAGGCCCGAATGGATTACACTCCAGTATAAGGACCGGTCTCTTCTAGATCTTTTGAGATTTGTATAGCCTACATGTATCAGGAGTATTACTCGGCCTTAAAAAGAAGGAAGTCCTGATGTTTGCAACAATGTGGGTGAACCTGGAGGGTTGTGCTGAGTAAAATAAGTCAGAGAAAGACAAATGCTGTGTGATCTCACCCCTGATGTGGAATCTAAACAGAGAATCAAGCCTATAGAAACCAAGAGGGGAAGGACGGATGCTCAGGGCTGAGGGGTTGGGGACATATGGGCAGAGGTGGGAAAGGTCCATATTCTCAAGGGTGGGGTAGGAAGCTCTAAGTATCTAGATACAGCAGAGCGCTGTAGCTCCTAGCACTGCATGGTCTCAGCATTGTGTTGGCATTTGCTGAGAGCAGACCTTAGCCTTGCCTACCACAAAGAAGAAAAGAGTAAGTGTAGGAAGTGGTTATCAACTTGATCGAGGGGCCATGTATCGTTTTATAGTCTACTTATGTCAAATCATATCACGCTGCCCCCTGTAAGTATAGTACTATTTCCCATGTCTCTTGTTCTGCCATAAAGTTGGGGGACTAAGAAGCCTCTTCAGTGGTGGAGATTTGCATCATATTCGTCTTAAGCAGGAGTGGATAGAGGCAAAACTTCATGCAGACATTAGTTCTAGGGTAAATGAGCCTTTTAGTTTCTTCTAGACATCTAATTTTTGCTTTATTGGACACATATAGAAAAATGTTTTTTACTGTTGCAAGGATGTTAGTTCTAGACTAAATGAGTATTTCAGTTTCTCCTAGAAATTTAATTTTTGGTTTATTGAACGCATATAGAAAAAGCTTTGCACTGTTGCAAGGACTGTTAAGTTGTATACCTTCTGCAGGGCCGTGATCTCCCACAGCCCCCAGTTTAAGGCTCTTTAGAGGAACACAAGGCAGTGCAGGAATGTGATTTAAATGACTCCACTGGGAAGCATTTATCAAAGACCAGAGTGTAGACTGTAAGAGAAAAGACCGAATCTCTTCAAAATCAGCTTTCTGAAAAAGGAGTGTGTGTGGACGGCATGGCACAGAGACGGTCCTAGTTCAAAGGAGAAATGAGGAAACCTGCAGACAGACGGGAGGCCCGAATGGATTACACTCCAGTATAAGGACCGGTCTCTTCTAGATCTTTTGAGATTTGTATAGCCTACATGTATCAGGAGTATTACTCGGCCTTAAAAAGAAGGAAGTCCTGATGTTTGCAACAATGTGGGTGAACCTGGAGGGTTGTGCTGAGTAAAATAAGTCAGAGAAAGACAAATGCTGTGTGATCTCACCCCTGATGTGGAATCTAAACAGAGAATCAAGCCTATAGAAACCAAGAGGGGAAGGACGGATGCTCAGGGCTGAGGGGTTGGGGACATATGGGCAGAGGTGGGAAAGGTCCATATTCTCAAGGGTGGGGTAGGAAGCTCTAAGTATCTAGATACAGCAGAGCGCTGTAGCTCCTAGCACTGCATGGTCTCAGCATTGTGTTGGCATTTGCTGAGAGCAGACCTTAGCCTTGCCTACCACAAAGAAGAAAAGAGTAAGTGTAGGAAGTGGTTATCAACTTGATCGAGGGGCCATGTATCGTTTTATAGTCTACTTATGTCAAATCATATCACGCTGCCCCCTGTAAGTATAGTACTATTTCCCATGTCTCTTGTTCTGCCATAAAGTTGGGGGACTAAGAAGCCTCTTCAGTGGTGGAGATTTGCATCATATTCGTCTTAAGCAGGAGTGGATAGAGGCAAAACTTCATGCAGACATTAGTTCTAGGGTAAATGAGCCTTTTAGTTTCTTCTAGACATCTAATTTTTGCTTTATTGGACACATATAGAAAAATGTTTTTTACTGTTGCAAGGATGTTAGTTCTAGACTAAATGAGTATTTCAGTTTCTCCTAGAAATTTAATTTTTGGTTTATTGAACGCATATAGAAAAAAGCTTTGCACTGTTGGACTTTTAGGGGATGGTTTACTTGGAAATGTAAGTTGTATACCTTCTGCAGGGCCGTGATCTCCCCACAGCCCCCAGTTTAAGGCTCTTTTCTGCCATCTAGAGCCAGATGATAGGAAATACAAAGATGACTCTGAACCACCATGAAACCATTTCCCATTAGACTTCTCAGGGCGATGGTCTCTGTCGAAAATTTTCCAGAAGCTGCTTTTAGTGCACAAGCAGCCCTGGATGAGATTTTAAAGAACCTGTGACTTGGTTCTAGCAAAACTTCGTGGACACCAAACTTTGAATTTCAAAATGTTTTCATGTTTCATAAAATATTGTTTTTCTTTTGAGTTTTTCCCAACCACTTAAAAATGTGAAAACCATTATTAGGTCACTAGTCATAACAGGGGGTAAACCAGGCTTGCCAACCGAGTGGGTGGATAATAGTGGTCCTTCACCTCAAACAAAACTATGGATGTAAGTTATTGTAGACATTTTGAAGATAATACCTTTACCAAGTTTAAAGGTTTCATTGTTATGCTCTCCGAGACTCATTAGAAACTGAGTTGCTTATCAGGCAACTTGAGCTAAACAATGCAATATATATACATTTATATATACACATATATACATATATGTATATAAACCACCTTATTGTAGATCTTCCCACATTAACTTGGTGAGAATGGGACATTGCCTTTTAGCCTTTGAAAGCCTGGAAATTTACAAAACAATAGCTTCTTCTTCAGGCATAATTTCAATGCACTGCTATCCACCAACTGAGCTGGAAGAAAGCAAACTGGAAACAAACAGGAAAAAAGTGTCATCCCTCATAGGCATTTGTCACAAGCCCCATAACCGCAGAGACACCAGCCCCTGGGTCCAGCTTCAGATGTGGCTGTCCTCAAAACAATGAGAGTCATTTTTTAAGCTTTCAAGGCTTTCTGGCTTCTAGACATCTAATTTTTGCTTTATTGGACACATATAGAAAAATGTTTTTACTGTTGCAAGGATGTTAGTTCTAGACTAAATGAGTATTTCAGTTTCTCCTAGAAATTTAATTTTTGGTTTATTGAACGCATATAGAAAAAAGCTTTGCACTGTTGGACTTTTAGGGGATGGTTTACTTGGAAATGTAAGTTGTATACCTTCTGCAGGGCCGTGATCTCCCCACAGCCCCCAGTTTAAGGCTCTTTTCTGCCATCTAGAGCCAGATGATAGGAAATACAAAGATGACTCTGAACCACCATGAAACCATTTCCCATTAGACTTCTCAGGGCGATGGTCTCTGTCGAAAATTTTCCAGAAGCTGCTTTTAGTGCACAAGCAGCCCTGGATGAGATTTTAAAGAACCTGTGACTTGGTTCTAGCAAAACTTCGTGGACACCAAACTTTGAATTTCAAAATGTTTTCATGTTTCATAAAATATTGTTTTTCTTTTGAGTTTTTCCCAACCACTTAAAAATGTGAAAACCATTATTAGGTCACTAGTCATAACAGGGGGTAAACCAGGCTTGCCAACCGAGTGGGTGGATAATAGTGGTCCTTCACCTCAAACAAAACTATGGATGTAAGTTATTGTAGACATTTTGAAGATAATACCTTTACCAAGTTTAAAGGTTTCATTGTTATGCTCTCCGAGACTCATTAGAAACTGAGTTGCTTATCAGGCAACTTGAGCTAAACAATGCAATATATATACATTTATATATACACATATATACATATATGTATATAAACCACCTTATTGTAGATCTTCCCACATTAACTTGGTGAGAATGGGACATTGCCTTTTAGCCTTTGAAAGCCTGGAAATTTACAAAAACAATAGCTTCTTCTTCAGGCATAATTTCAATGCACTGCTATCCACCAACTGAGCTGGAAGAAAGCAAACTGGAAACAAACAGGAAAAAAGTGTCATCCCTCATAGGCATTTGTCACAAGCCCCATAACCGCAGAGACACCAGCCCCTGGGTCCAGCTTCAGATGTGGCTGTCCTCAAAACAATGAGAGTCATTTTTGTCCTCTTGTAAGCTTTCAAACAGGCTTTCTGGTGAGAATTATCTTTAGTTTTGGAATATTTTTAGAATAGATTTAGAATACTTTTAGAAATATTGAATTGATTTGTTTATCACTAGCGTGCTTGTTGGTGATTGCTTGGAAGAGTCAAAAAAAAGAATCAGGAAAACACTTTTTAAAAATGGGCTATGGTCCTGGTGCACAGGGTTGCAAAGAGTCGGATGTGACTGAAGCGACGAAGGCTAAGGCAGAGTGAGAATAGGACCCTAAAACACTAGAGTATATGGCTTACTTGGTTGTAACCATAAAACATGCAGTGCCCCTCTTGTGAAGTTAATCCAGCCAAATGAAGCTTTAAAGCGAATCCGCATTGCTTATATGAGACAGATAGCACACCACTCAGCACAGTTTGTTTAATGGAAGAGAGCCCAGTTCCAGCGTGTGCTGGCCGGGCTCCCTAAGGAACACGGCAGACTAAACAAAAACCTGGCTTCGCTAGTCCCTACTGGGGCTCTTCCAAAGGTTCTGTGCTTCCTGGGAGATTTCACTAGACTGCAGACACCGAAGGCCAGGAGGCAGGGGTCAGGGCTCAGGTCCGCCCCTGGTTCCTCCCTGGGACGCGAGCAGCATGACGCGGGTGAAGCCCCAGCAAGCGTCTGTCCTGTGGATTTCCTGCACTGCTGCTGCGGGAGGCACTCTGGGAGGAGGGCGGGGCATGGGCAGGTGGATGACTTGCTCTGTGGAGTCCTTGAAGGTGAGCTGACATGTGCTGAACGCTGTAAACAAACGTCTGCTCGCTGGTGGCTTCCCTAAAAGCCACTCTGAATAGTTCGTCCGCTCACTATTGCCTGTTCCCTTGCAAAGGTGACTCTGTCAGCAATTCTGAGGTGGACTCAGGCAGGGCGGGGGTCCTGGTCTTCTCCCCGTCTGTTGTCTGGACATTGCCGGTGAATGTGCATGGGCCAGGGTGGGGGGCTCGGCTGGGGAGTCGGCGTCTACTGTTCTCATAAATCATGACAGAGAGGATGCTGGAAGCCGGGCATCTTCTAACTTCTTCTCACTTCTCATTGTCTTCTCATGAACATCAGTGCACGGTGAGCGCTGATCCGGGGGTGCTGAGATGGCCCCCAGGTCGCGTCTCGTTGTCTCTGACTGGCTGTCTCTCCAACACAGGAGTTGCTGCATGGGGTGCACGTCTTTGCTCAAATTCATCTTGTTGTTTTGCTGGTCTTTTCACTGTAAATCATGCAATTTAGAAATGAGTGACAATTGTGGGAAGGAATGGGAGAGATTTTCAGGCCTTTCCCTGTGGGGGCAGCGTTCTCTATTCAGTAGACATATGACAGCTTGCCCTATGCTGCCCTTTCTGTGTCGCCTTTCAACAAAGAAAAAGCATTATGTTTAGTCAAGGAAAAACATATTTATTCCAGTGTTGAAACAGTATAAGAAAGAAAAGCCAAAGCCTCAAACTCCAGCCATATTCAGCTATTCTGTAACAAATGAGAAAAATGAAGAAAAAAAACACACAAAAAGTAGAGTGGTTTATTATATTTATCCTGTTCTTAACACTAGTCACAGAAAAGGTCAATAATGTGTCAAGAGTCATAATGGCCCTGATGCTGTGTCTTTTTCTTCTTACTTGGAGAAGGCAGTGGGCTCCCTAGAAAGTGACTCAAGGCAGTCACTCGGGGGTTCTGTCTGGTGCCTTTGGCTTTGCAGGTGGTGGTTCATGTGGGTTTGCAGCCTCTCCCGGGACGGCCACAGTGCTGTCCCTCATCAGGGCCATCTGGGCTTTGTTACAGAAACAGCCCAGAAAGACGAGGCTGTTCTTAACAGAGGCCAGTTGGCAAGAACTTCCTCTGAAACTGGTCCAGTGTGGGGAAGGTGGCTGTCGGGCAGGTCAATTTAATCCTGAGAAACATAAGTGGACTGTGGCTAACACGTTCCCTTTCTGTTAAATGATGTCACTGCTAGGTAATCGATGATTTGGTTTGTCCGGTGGGTAGATGACAACCAAATTTTTGTTTCTTTTTGGGATTAAGTGGCAGATCTCAGACCCACTTTCTTTGTGCTCATCTAAAAGGCAAAAACTAGGAGCCGAGAGAAACAAACTGGCTTTCCACAAATAAATGGAAAATCAATAAGATGTAAACACTTGAACCCCCGAGTCCATGCAGGGAACCCCGACAACCCGATGGTTACTTAGATCCATAGGTGGGTGTGCTGTTGACCCAGGACCCCCGGGAAAGGGCCTCTCACCCAGGTGACACCTCGCATCCAGTACAAAGTAGCTGCTGCCCATGACCAGGCAGACGAGCCTCCACACTGGACGTCTCTCCAACTAGAACCTGAAACCTCCCAACCTGGGCCTCCCGAAGTGCCGCCTCGACCCGCTGTGCCTCACCTTTGCTCCTGAGCATGCTTCCCAGGGGGGTCTCCTTCCGGTGTCCAGGGAGGACCTGCCCCGTCCTCTGTGACCTGGTGCCCTGGCTGACCTGGAGGGCAGGCCTGCCCTGAGTCGTTCCTTCCTACAGAGCCGCGCACCTGCACGGGTCACCGCAGGGCACGACCTTGCTGCCCAAATGCAGTCCCTGCTCTCAAGGGTAAAGTGTGGTCCAGTCAACCTTGCCAGGTCAAAGGATGACGCATTTTACACTTGACCTTTTAAAATATGAAGAGAAATGCACAGAGTCGGCCCTGATGCTGTGTCTTTTTCTTCTTACTTGGAGAAGGCAGTGGGCTCCCTAGAAAGTGACTCAAGGCAGTCACTCGGGGGTTCTGTCTGGTGCCTTTGGCTTTGCAGGGGGGGGTTCATGTGGGTTTGCAGCCTCTCCCGGACGGCCACAGTGCTGTCCCTCATCAGGGCCATCTGGGCTTTGTTACAGAAACAGCCCAGAAAGACGAGGCTGTTCTTAACAGAGGCCAGTTGGCAAGAACTTCCTCTGAAACTGGTCCAGTGTGGGGAAGGTGGCTGTCGGGCAGGTCAATTTAATCCTGAGAAACATAAGTGGACTGTGGCTAACACGTTCCCTTTCTGTTAAATGATGTCACTGCTAGGTAATCGATGATTTGGTTTGTCCGGTGGGTAGATGACAACCAAATTTTTGTTTCTTTTTGGGATTAAGTGGCAGATCTCAGACCCACTTTCTTTGTGCTCATCTAAAAGGCAAAAACTAGGAGCCGAGAGAAACAAACTGGCTTTCCACAAATAAATGGAAAATCAATAAGATGTAAACACTTGAACCCCCGAGTCCATGCAGGGAACCCCGACAACCCGATGGTTACTTAGATCCATAGGTGGGTGTGCTGTTGACCCAGGACCCCCGGGAAAGGGCCTCTCACCCAGGTGACACCTCGCATCCAGTACAAAGTAGCTGCTGCCCATGACCAGGCAGACGAGCCTCCACACTGGACGTCTCTCCAACTAGAACCTGAAACCTCCCAACCTGGGCCTCCCGAAGTGCCGCCTCGACCCGCTGTGCCTCACCTTTGCTCCCGAGCATGCTTCCCAGGGGGGTCTCCTTCCGGTGTCCAGGGAGGACCTGCCCCGTCCTCTGTGACCTGGTGCCCTGGCTGACCTGGAGGGCAGGCCTGCCCTGAGTCGTTCCTTCCTACAGAGCCGCGCACCTGCACGGGTCACCGCAGGGCACGACCTTGCTGCCCAAATGCAGTCCCTGCTCTCAAGGGTAAAGTGTGGTCCAGTCAACCTTGCCAGGTCAAAGGATGACGCATTTTACACTTGACCTTTTAAAATATGAAGAGAAATACAGATCAGGCAGAGTCGGCAGTTATATTTTTTCTAACTTTGCTCCAAATGATTAGTATTAATCAACACATTACAAACTATGCCTGGATGGCGCATTTAACTGCTTTCAGCTTTAAAAATTAACATCAAATTAATGATGTAGAATTTCCTGTGGTGGGAAGAGTTAAGATACCGGCTAATGAAAAGTTAAAGCAATCTTTTGAGAAAGGGCATTTTGGAACAAGACAATTTTTTTGCTATCAAACGTTTTGTTGGAAAGTGTGACCATCTTATTAGAGCTAAGATTCTCATTCATGGGCTGGGTTTTAATTCAGTGCAGTAACACCTCATTAATTTTTTAATCTGTAGATAAGCCGGTTTGGCTGACTTGCAAAGTATTTTGAGGATAAATATGCGGAACGATCTTGCCTCATAATGGCTGGGCTTTCTGAAGTTCAGAATGTTACCTAAGCAGTAAGGGCGGCTGTTGTCTTCATTTTTTTTTTTTCTTCCCCACACTTTAAAGTTTTTATTTTGTATCAGGGTAAAGCCAATTAACAATGTTGTGAACAAGGAAGGGACTCAGCCTGTCAAATACATTGTATCCATTCTCCCCCAACCTCCCCTCCCATCCAGGTGGCCACCTGATACTGAGCAGAGTTCCCTGTGCTGTCCAGTAGGTCCTTGCTGGTTACCCTTTTTAGTTCTAAGCAAACTGACTCAGGGATAAGAGGGTAGCTCTGGAAATGGGAACCCAGAGGCTTTGATTTTTCTCTTCAGAGTTTCTCTAAAGAAGCTTTTTTTTATACAAGAAAATTTGACAAAGGTTTTCATAAACTTGCTGGTTACTTGTTTTTGGCTGAAGTAGGATCATTGTTTTTCTTAACAGCTTTCTTCAAGTACAGCTGATATGAAATAAACTGAATATATTTAAAGCTTACAATTTGATCAGTTTTGACATAGACACACCCCTGAAACCATCATCCTGATTAAGGAAATGAACACACCTTTCTGTCCCAAGTGCTCCCTCATTCCCTTTGTAGTCTCTCTACTGCCTTTGTCCTCTGACCATCCCATTCCTGGGTGGTGGCGATCCCTGACTTGAGCAGAGTACATTTTCCAGGATTTTCTATAAATGGAACCATGTAGTGTGTACTTTTTTTTTTTGGCCACTTCTATTGGTCTTTCATCTATTTATCTTTGTTCTTTGGCCTGTATGTGCCTTCCATCGCAGTGACCTCTCTTGCTGCAGAGCACCGGCTCTGGGCTCATGCGCTCCAGAGCTCCGGCTCGGTAGTTGGACACATCGGTCCAGCTGCTCTGCGGCACGGCTTCCCAGGCCAGGGATCGAACCGGCACCCCTTGCACTGCAAGGCGGTGTCCTTACCCACTGAGCCACCAGGGAAGCCCGTAGTGTGTAGTTTTTACGTGACTGTTACTGGTAGCAGCCTGGGTGGGGCGGGACGGGTCTGATTTTGAGACCTAGCCATGTTGCAGTGTGAGGGCTCATTTCTTTTTCACTCTCCTTTGTACAGTCAGTCTTTTTAAATCCAGACGTTCTGATTGTGGTGTGGCAGCAGTTCATTCCAGTTTTAATTTAGAGCATTTTCCTAGTGGCTAACGAGGCTGTGGATCCTTTTCGTGAGCTGATTTCACACTCATACACCTTTTGATAAAGTGTTCAAATATTTTCCATTCTCCCCAACCTCCCCTCCCATCCAGGTGGCCACCTGATACTGAGCAGAGTTCCCTGTGCTGTCCAGTAGGTCCTTGCTGGTTACCCTTTTTAGTTCTAAGCAAACTGACTCAGGGATAAGAGGGTAGCTCTGGAAATGGGAACCCAGAGGCTTTGATTTTTCTCTTCAGAGTTTCTCTAAAGAAGCTTTTTTTTATACAAGAAAATTTGACAAAGGTTTTCATAAACTTGCTGGTTACTTGTTTTTGGCTGAAGTAGGATCATTGTTTTTCTTAACAGCTTTCTTCAAGTACAGCTGATATGAAATAAACTGAATATATTTAAAGCTTACAATTTGATCAGTTTTGACATAGACACACCCCTGAAACCATCATCCTGATTAAGGAAATGAACACACCTTTCTGTCCCAAGTGCTCCCTCATTCCCTTTGTAGTCTCTCTACTGCCTTTGTCCTCTGACCATCCCATTCCTGGGTGGTGGCGATCCCTGACTTGAGCAGAGTACATTTTCCAGGATTTTCTATAAATGGAACCATGTAGTGTGTACTTTTTTTTTTTGGCCACTTCTATTGGTCTTTCATCTATTTATCTTTGTTCTTTGGCCTGTATGTGCCTTCCATCGCAGTGACCTCTCTTGCTGCAGAGCACCGGCTCTGGGCTCATGCGCTCCAGAGCTCCGGCTCGGTAGTTGGACACATCAGTCCAGCTGCTCTGTGGCACGGCTTCCCAGGCCAGGGATCGAACCGGCACCCCTTGCACTGCAAGGCGGTGTCCTTACCCACTGAGCCACCAGGGAAGCCCGTAGTGTGTAGTTTTTACGTGACTGTTACTGGTAGCAGCCTGGGTGGGGCGGGACGGGTCTGATTTTGAGACCTAGCCATGTTGCAGTGTGAGGGCTCATTTCTTTTTCACTCTCCTTTGTACAGTCAGTCTTTTTAAATCCAGACGTTCTGATTGTGGTGTGGCAGCAGTTCATTCCAGTTTTAATTTAGAGCATTTTCCTAGTGGCTAACGAGGCTGTGGATCCTTTTCGTGAGCTGATTTCACACTCATACACCTTTTGATAAAGTGTTCAAATATTTTACCCATTTTTAAAAATCATCTTAACTTTGTTTTCTTACAATTGAGTTCTGAGAGTGGTTTAAAGAATCAGGACACAAATCATTTATCAGGTGTGTGTTTTTGAAGATATTTTCCCAGTCTGTGGGTTATCATTCTTTTATTAGTACCTTTGAAAGAGGAAAGTTTTTAGTTTTGATGAAATATGCTTCATAGCTGTTCTCTTGTGAATCATGCTTCTGGTGTGGTCATTAAGAAATATCTGCTAAGCCCCAATTCACAGCGGTTTCCTCTATATTTTCTTCTAGATGTTTGTTTCGCCTTTGATGTCAAGTCGCCCAGAATCATTGGAATTACTTTTTTCATTTGCATCTGTTAAACATTGTGTCTGTGATTATTGGCTGGGTTTATGTATAGGCTCTCTACTGTACATTGATCTTCAATCTTTGTATCAGTGTCTTGATTACTTGTAGCTCAATAGTGTATGGAATTTAAGTCATGTTAGACTTTACTTTTTTAAACTTAAGGTTGTTCTTTCTATTCTAGGCCCTTTATGTTCCATATGAATTTTAATTCAGTTTGTCAATATCTAGGGCAAAGGCTGCTGGGATTGAGTCCAGAGGATGGTGTGGGTAGCCTTGTCTTCTGATACAGACAGTGTGGTATATCTCTCCATTTATTTAGTTTTCAAATTCCTCTCATCAGTACTTCCTAAGTTTTTTAAAAATTATTTATTTATTTTTGGTTATTCTGGGTTTTCACTGCTGCAGGCTCTTCTCTAGTTGCAGGGAGTGTGGGCTACGCTCTAGTTGAGGTGAGCAGGCTTCTTGTTGTGGTGACTCCTCTTGTTGTGGAACTCAGGCTCCAGGGCACATGGGCTTCAGTTGTTGCAGCACATGGGCTCCATAGTTGTGACACACAGGTTTAGTTGCTCTGCAGTATGTGGGATCTTCCCGGATCAGGAATTGAACTCATGTCTCCTGCAATGGCAGGCGAACTCTTCACCACTGAGCTACCAGGAAAGTCCAGTACTTTCTAATTTTTAGTCAAATAAGTATTGCAGGTGTTGCAGATCTGTTGTCAGAGTTGTCCCTTAAGTATTCAGTAATTTAAATGTGGTTGTAAATGATAGCTTTTATTCTCATTTCGCACTAATAATATATAAAATACAATTAATTTTTGTATTGTTCACTCACTAAGTCATGTCCAACTCTTTGTGACCCCATGGACCAGGCTTCCCTGTTTACCTTCCCCCCCCTCCATTTTTAAATCATGCGTTCTGGTGTGGTCATTTAGGGGAAGATATTTCTGGCTTTTAAGCCCCATAGCTGTTCTCTTGTGAATCATGCTTCTGGTGTGGTCATTAAGAAATATCTGCTAAGCCCCAATTCACAGCGGTTTCCTCTATATTTTCTTCTAGATGTTTGTTTCGCCTTTGATGTCAAGTCGCCCAGAATCATTGGAATTACTTTTTTCATTTGCATCTGTTAAACATTGTGTCTGTGATTATTGGCTGGGTTTATGTATAGGCTCTCTACTGTACATTGATCTTCAATCTTTGTATCAGTGTCTTGATTACTTGTAGCTCAATAGTGTATGGAATTTAAGTCATGTTAGACTTTACTTTTTTAAACTTAAGGTTGTTCTTTCTATTCTAGGCCCTTTATGTTCCATATGAATTTTAATTCAGTTTGTCAATATCTAGGGCAAAGGCTGCTGGGATTGAGTCCAGAGGATGGTGTGGGTAGCCTTGTCTTCTGATACAGACAGTGTGGTATATCTCTCCATTTATTTAGTTTTCAAATTCCTCTCATCAGTACTTCCTAAGTTTTTATAATTATTTATTTATTTTTGGTTATTCTGGGTTTTCACTGCTGCAGGCTCTTCTCTAGTTGCAGGGAGTGTGGGCTACGCTCTAGTTGAGGTGAGCAGGCTTCTTGTTGTGGTGACTCCTCTTGTTGTGGAACTCAGGCTCCAGGGCACATGGGCTTCAGTTGTTGCAGCACATGGGCTCCATAGTTGTGACACACAGGTTTAGTTGCTCTGCAGTATGTGGGATCTTCCCGGATCAGGAATTGAACTCATGTCTCCTGCAATGGCAGGCGAACTCTTCACCACTGAGCTACCAGGAAAGTCCAGTACTTTCTAATTTTTAGTCAAATAAGTATTGCAGGTGTTGCAGATCTGTTGTCAGAGTTGTCCCTTAAGTATTCAGTAATTTAAATGTGGTTGTAAATGATAGCTTTTATTCTCATTTCGCACTAATAATATATAAAATACAATTAATTTTTGTATTGTTCACTCACTAAGTCATGTCCAACTCTTTGTGACCCCATGGACCAGGCTTCCCTGTCCTTCACCATCTCCCAGAGCTTGCTCAAACTCATGTCCATTGACTCAGGGATGCCATCCAACCATCTCGTCCTCTCTCACCCCTTTCTCCTTTTGCCTTCGGTTTCCTGATACCCTTGGGGTTTTCCTATTTCACCACTAACTGCATCTGAAAAATGGCGTGGTATGATTTGAAGCTGGCAGACCTGGATATATAAGCCCCACCATGTACAAGCCCTTTCTTTCATTCATGCTTTAATCTGCATGTATAAGGGAGCCAAGAGCAGATCCCCAGCAGAGCTGGCCTCGGACATTCAAAATAGTGCCTGACTTATCAGAGAACTGCGGGCTTGGCATGGGTCACCACCTCTCTGCCTTTGTGATTTCGCTGGTTATTAAGTACAGAGGGCTTTAAAAAGAGGTATTTAAATCCATGCTTAGACTATAGCTGCTTAGGGAAACTTGTGTTTGTGGGTAAGAGAAATGCCCGTGTTTGCTGTTTCTTTTCTTGTGCTCCCAACACAGAGGGCTGAGCCATCCAGGGGCTGGGTTCGGCCTTGTCTAAGGAGCTGCAGGGGATGACCTGGCAGGCCTGGTTCTGCCTCATCTCTGCACGGCTCTCAGAGGTGACAGTGTGTCCGGGCACAGGAAATAGACCATAAATCTGCAGTCTTCATAGAATATGAATGTTTGAGATGTGACGTCAGAGTCGGGTAGTGGCCCTATAATGGTGAAATGGTAAGGAACTTCCACATGGCCTCAGTGTGTCCCTCGGCTGTCCCGCTTCTGAAGACAACACACTTTCTACCTTGCAGAATGGTCCTGTGGACAGAACGCTTTTGTTAGAAGCCAGGGCTCTGCACACGTAGGGTTAAGCCCAGTTAGAGTGACCTGGCAGACCGTTAAGACACCCCTGTGCCAAAAAGGACTTCAGAGCCGCCATACAGAGCCCAGGGGACTCCGTGCAATGTTTTTCCAAGGTTAAGAGAACAATGTTGTGTGGAAACTGTCAGACTTTAGCTTCTCAAAGGTGTCCATGCGTTTGGCATGGAAACGTGTTTAAAGCACAAGTAGGAAATGAATGAGAAAAAGACGGTAAACACTGGCTGTGTTTCTTGTATGATGCAATGCGAAGGGGAGGGCGGTTGGAAGCCAGAATAGCAAGAACTCATGTGTGGACACCATCTGTCCTCACCTGGAGGAGACACCGCAGGAGGAGGGCATCTTGCTGGGAGGACCGCCGAAAGCTGGTTCGGCGCCTTCCAGCAGAGACGGTTGTCTCGCACCGAGATAACACCGCGGAGGTCTGGAGGCTCGAGCCTTGTTCTCTGTGCCCGTCGCCCCTGCCTTGCCTCCTTGACGGTGCGTCCTTGCTTTTATTCGTGTGTGACCTAAGTTTGTTTCCCACCTGCCAGCCGTCAGAGTTTTGGCCTTTACTTGGGCACACTGCACCGTGGGGCTTTGGAGGAGGAGATTCTGTCCCCGTCCGCTAGTGGCCCCCGTTCTCAAGGGTCATCTCCTCACACCGGCCTCGCCACCCCAACCCCATCGCCCGGGGCGCTGGGCACACCACACCTCAGTACAGCTGAACTTGGAATAACCTCAGCAGAGAAAAAGAGCAGCAGCCTCACAACAGAGAGTCCATCGTGTGCCAGGGAATCGGACTTCCATTGGAAATGATGCCAAACCCAAGAGGACAGCATGGCTCATGCTCTGCTGAAGAAAAAAAGTCAAGGTGTGACTTTATATCCAAGGGAAGAAACCTAAGGTCTGATAAAGATGTTCCTTAGGTGACGCCTGAGAGTACGTGGCACCGGCAGACCTGTGCGACACCAAACGTGTTTAACATTGACAGGCGTGCTCCAGAATAAAGGAAGTGATTCTGGATGGAAGCTTGGAGTTACCAATGAAAAGCTCCCAAAATAAGATTCACCTCTCTCTCTCTTTTTTTTAAATAAATGCATTTTATGTATGTATTTATCTATTTTGGGCTAGTCTGAGTTTTCATGGCTGCCGCAGGCTCTTCTCTAGTTGCAGGGAGTAGAGGCTACTCTCTAGTTGAGGTGAGCAGACTTCTTCTTGTGGTGACTTCTCTTGTTGTGGAACTCAGGCTCTAGGGCACACGGGCTTCAATAGTTGCAGCACGTGGTCTCCATAGTTGTGGGCTCCGAGGCTTTCGAGCACAGGCTCCATCGTTGTGGCTCATGGACTTAGTTGCTCTGCAGCATGTGGGATCCTCCCAGATTAGGGATCAAACCCATGTCTCCTGCATTGGCAGGCGAACTTACCACCACTGAGCTACCAGGGAAGCCCTAAGAGTCACCTCTTGACTACCTCTTGGTGAAGTTTTGTGAGGGCTTGTTTAATTGGGGAATATGCCTCTTGGTACTGTTCTGAGAGGCTTGGATTGTAAAGAGCTCTGAGCTCTTAAAAGCAAAGACTAAATTAAAAGTGTGGTGTCCGAGGTCAGACCCATGAGGATAGCTACCATCAAAAAGCACTGCAACGTGGCAGTGAGGTACAGAAACTGGAACCTATGCTCTGTTGGCGGGCATGTAAACTGATTGTAGCCACTGCGGCAAACAGCATGATGGTTCCTGAGACGATTAAAAACAGAACTATCATCTGTCCAGCAGTTCTACATCTGGGTATAAGGACAAAAATGTTTAGAGTGGAATCTTGAAAAGATATCTGTGCACCTGTGTTCATGGCAATGTTGTTGATAATAGCCCAAAGATGTAAGTCTCCATCCTTGGAGAAATGGGTAAACAGAATGTGACCCATCCATACAACAGAATATTATTCAGCCTTAAAAAGGAAAGAACGTTTGACACTTGTCACACCAGTGAGTCAGCTGCAAGGACGTTATAATGAGTGAAATAAACAGTCACTAAGGAGCAAACACTGTGTGCCCCATGTAGTCTGGAAGGTGCGTGGCATCCTCGTTTTCGTCGAGACAGAAAGTGGGACGGAAGTGACCAAGAGCTGAGGGGGATGGGGTGGACAATAAGGTCTAATGCAGACTGAGTTTTAGTTTTGCAAGATGACAGGTTTAGAGATTGTTGGACAACAGTGTGGATGAACTTAATACCCTGCACCATACACTTAAAAATGTAAGGTGGTCAGTTTTATGTTGTGTGTATTTTACCACAGTGAAATGTTTTAAAGCGGGGCGTTATTTGCAGTATTACGTATTTCTTACAAATGACTGGGTTTCTGTATTACTGGAGGCCAGCAGATGTGGTCTGGGGTGAACCTGAAAACAGGTGGAGGTTTTATAAATCTGCCAACATGTGCAAGAACAAACACCCAGCCGGCCAAGTCGTAACCGCCGCGTTCTGTCAGAGGCTGGGAGTGCTCTGGCAGGAGAGCAGCATATCACAGAGCAAGGGCTCCGGGGGAGTGGGGAGACAGCTATGCTCCCTGCAAGGAAGAGGAGGGAGAAGAGAAGGAGGGTGGGAGAGAGGAGGAGGAGGAAGAGGAGGGAGAGGAGGAGGAGGAGAAGCAGCAGCCTGGTAGGAGTGAGGGTGGGGACTGTCATTAGTATTGCCCTGGCCTCGTGGTAATAGCTGCAGTGTCTCTGAGAGAATCTACAAATGGAGAATTCAAAGTCCTGGAAAACCTTCCAGCATTGGGCAGCAAAGAATGGGACTTGTTAAAGGAAGTTCAAATGTAAAAGCTACAAACAATAGAAACAGTCCATTCCAGGGAGGCTCACTTGACATGTAAATAAATGTTTCATTTACTTAGTAGCATAATTTCTAGGAAAAAATGCATATAAAATGAACTTTTCGATGAATCACATTCACACAATTTCCCATTATATAATCACATTTTATCTGAGTATATACTAGAAATATACATGAAGAAAACACTTATTGAGAATTAAGACATACACTTCTAAGTGTGCAAGGATTTAGTCCTAACTAGATTTTTGAACCAGAGTAAAGACCATCTGGGTAATGTTGGTATAAATTTTATACACACGCTAACATACATATGTGTGATTTAAGCATTGCCTGTATCATATATGGGGCCTCCCTGGTGGCTCAGATGGTAAAGAATCTGCCTGCAGTGCGGGGGACCCGGCTTCAATCCGTGAGTAGGAGGCTGCCCTGGAGGAGGGAACGGCCACCCACTCCAGTGTTCTCGCCTGGAGAACCCCACGGACAGAGGAGTCTGCGGCTACAGTCCGTGGCGTTGCAGAGAGTCGGACATGACTGAGCAATTCATAGTTTCAATTCATATTGTATATATATTATATACTCACAGAGACATGTTATTTAAAGATGTAGTTGTATCTGTGGAAGAGCAAGGACACATTTAGAGTCAGAGGGACTCGCCCGGGACTAGCTCATGAATGTGTGAAGCAAGCTGCTTGTATTTTGTGGATCACACCCAGACCTTTGCTGCATCTTTTTAACATTTCTCTGTCTTGAAACAGGCTGTTTGGGATCAAGTCGGTCATTCAGACGGATTGTTCCAGCACGTGGAAGATCATTGCCAACCCCGAGCTGTCGTGGTACCACCACGCCAACCCCATCGTCCTGCTGGTGATGTACTACACGCTGGCCACTCTGATCCGCATCTGGCTGCAGGAGCCCCTGGTGAGGGTCAGCGTGTCTGTGGTCTTGTCGGCAGAGCAGCAGGCGGCTCTGGGGGAGGGGCTTGTTCCTGTCTGCGGCTAATCTAGGGTGCATTCTGACCTAACTATGGGGTTCCTGTCAGGTTGTTTTGCTTCCAGAGTATTGAGCGAGTATCAATCCTATCAGATCTAAGATTTGCAGGCCTCTGCCTGCCTCCGCCTCTGTGGGGACCCCCACCCTGGCCCACGGCACAGGCTCCTTAGTCTTATCACGTCCCACCTCCCCCAGACCCTGAGATGGCAGTGGTGACAGGCCCATGGAGAATCGCTTAGTAGCAACAGGAAAAAACGCATATAAAACGAAATTTTCGATGAATCACATTCACACAATTACCCATTATATAATCACATTTTATCTGAGTATATACTAGAAATATACATGAAGAAAACACTTATTGAGAATTAAGACATACACTTCTAAGTGTGCAAGGATTTAGTCCTAACTAGATTTTTGAACCAGAGTAAAGACCATCTGGGTAATGTTGGTATAAATTTTATACACACGCTAACATACATATGTGTGATTTAAGCATTGCCTGTATCATATATGGGGCCTCCCTGGTGGCTCAGATGGTAAAGAATCTGCCTGCAGTGCGGGGGACCCGGCTTCAATCCGTGAGTAGGAGGCTGCCCTGGAGGAGGGAACGGCCACCCACTCCAGTGTTCTCGCCTGGAGAACCCCACGGACAGAGGAGTCTGCGGCTACAGTCCGTGGCGTTGCAGAGAGTCGGACATGACTGAGCGACTGGTAGTTTCAATTCATATTGTATATATATTATATACTCACAGAGACATGTTATTTAAAGATGTAGTTGTATCTGTGGAAGAGCAAGGACACATTTAGAGTCAGAGGGACTCGCCCGGGACTAGCTCATGAATGTGTGAAGCAAGCTGCTTGTATTTTGTGGATCACACCCAGACCTTTGCTGCATCTTTTTAACATTTCTCTGTCTTGAAACAGGCTGTTTGGGATCAAGTCGGTCATTCAGACGGATTGTTCCAGCACGTGGAAGATCATTGCCAACCCCGAGCTGTCGTGGTACCACCACGCCAACCCCATCGTCCTGCTGGTGATGTACTACACGCTGGCCACTCTGATCCGCATCTGGCTGCAGGAGCCCCTGGTGAGGGTCAGCGTGTCTGTGGTCTTGTCGGCAGAGCAGCAGGCGGCTCTGGGGGAGGGGCTTGTTCCTGTCTGCGGCTAATCTAGGGTGCATTCTGACCTAACTATGGGGTTCCTGTCAGGTTGTTTTGCTTCCAGAGTATTGAGCGAGTATCAATCCTATCAGATCTAAGATTTGCAGGCCTCTGCCTGCCTCCGCCTCTGTGGGGACCCCCACCCTGGCCCACGGCACAGGCTCCTTAGTCTTATCACGTCCCACCTCCCCCAGACCCTGAGATGGCAGTGGTGACAGGCCCATGGAGAATCGCGGTTACTGTGGTGTCTTTTCCTCCAAGTCTCTTCTTTTTTTTTTGAACACATTATCTAGTTTGTCTTTATTTTTTGCGGGGGACGGGTTGGGGAGGGAGTGGGGCGAGCCGGCCACTACTATTGGTCGTTCATTTATCTATTTTCATCCATCTTTGTTCTTTGGCCTGTGCGGGCCTCCCATCGGAGTGGCCTCTCTCACTGCAGAGCACCGGCTCTGGGCGCATGCGCTCCAGAGCTCCAACTTGGTAATTGGACACATCGGTCCAGCCACTCCGTGGCACATGGGATCTTCCCAGGCCAGGGATCAAACAGGCACCCCTTGCACTGCAAGGAAGTGTCCCTACCCACTGGACCACCAGGGAAGCCCCCTCCAAGTCTCTTCTAAGGCACGAGGGTGCCCCTGAACCCCTGTAAAGTGTCGCTGTGTTTGCTTCCTGCACAGACACACAGATGTGGGTATGTGGGGGCACACACAGAACTGTGAGAAGTGAGATAAAATAGGAGAACTCCTCTGAAGGATGTCTTAGGCAGCAATGGAAGTACACGAAGGCCCTGGGGTCGACAGACCTCTCAGGTGCCCTTGGCTTTCTCACAGGGCGCCAGGCAGGAGCTGCCGGGTTGTTCCAGACCCTCGGGCGCTGGAGACTCTCGGCCTCCTCGGCCCGGGCTGTCCGGAGACCGGGGAAGGCAGAGAGCGGTGAGGGCAGGCCTGTTCCAGGCCCCACGGTCCATGGCAGGCCCCACCGCAGGGTCTGCAGGTGCGTGAAGGGAAAGGTCGCATTCATACCAGGTCGGCCCTCGGGGCTCTGTGTTTTAAATGGGCCTGGCCCTTGGGACTTCCTCTCCAAGGGGACAATGGAGGACAGGTGCCTGGTTGTGTTAATATCATGGTACCAGGTGGCCTGGCAGGTTTCATGAAAAGTATGAACTCTGCAGTAAAAGTCTATGATGTAAATTTGAGAAAGAGAGAGAATACCAGGTGTCTGGAGCTGAAGGTGAGACTCGGGCTGCCCAGAGCCTGTGCTCTGGGTGGATGCCGGGCCCGGGAGTCGGGATGGGACACTGAGTGCCCTGTATCTTCCCCGAGATCCACGCGCTGAAGTGCCCTTCCGTGGGGCGTCTTTGTTGGAAGCCATCCTCAAACACTACGCGTGTTCTGACCCTTCCTCTCCCCTCCTTCGTCTCCCCTGGACCGACCATCTGGTTTGGGCCAAGGTGCGATTAGGCCAGCGGCCGTGTTAGGCAGTAGCCGTGTTTTTGCTCCGTGCAGCGTGTGAGCTCTAGATGTACTGCTTTTAGTGACTGTCTTTTTCACAGCAGTCCCGTGGCGGGTTCCACGGGCAGGTGTGACCTCCGTGGACCCAGCCTGGCTCTCCTCCTGCAGGTCAGAACGCACAGGGAGGCTCAGGATGCAGCATGAGCGCCTGTTCCTGTGATTCACAGGGACCAGGACCAGGCGAACCTGCTGTCTCTGTGTTTACGGGGTAGCCTTGTGACCGTTTGTGGAAGGGGCTGGATGAAAGCCTGTGTGGGGCATCTGTGACTTTGCGAGAGCACTGTGCAGAGGCAGAGATGCACAGCCTGTCGGGCTCCCCGGCTGCTGAGGGACTGCTCCAGAAGCAGGGCTGTCCTATGGGTTGTTCTGTGTCTCAGGTGCAGGAAGAGAGGACCAAGGAGGAGGACAGAGCTCTGGCCTGCAGCCCCGCCCCCATCACGGCTGAGAGGAGGCGGAGCCTGTGGTACGCCACCCACTACCCCACAGACGAGAGAAAAGTAAGCCGCCGAGACGGGAGTTGTTTGTCATTTATTTTCTGGTGTTTCTCATGTTGCTGAATACAGGTCACGTGAGTCCATGTACAAAGCCAGGTTACTCCATTTACAGGGGCCCTTGGATGGGGACGCTTAGCGTCAGACCTGGGCGCCTGGTGCTTGGAAAGGAAAGCCCAGGCTCTGCCGACCCAGCACGACAGCCTTTTCCAGTTCAGTACTTCCGCCTGAAGCCTCTCAGTCCCAGAGGGAGGGGTCTTCATTTTTAAAGACAATTTTGTATTAAAAAACAAACAACAGCACGGCGATCCCTCGGCTTGGGTGGCAGCAGCCCGGGTGCTGGGATGCGCTGTGGCTCGCCTATGTTGCAGCGGCCACCGGGGTGACTGTGCCCGCTCCCACTGCCGCGCAGGGGCTCCAGCCAGTCTGCGTGGACACGGGGAGGAGCTCCTCGCTCTGTCGGGCAGCGGGGTGGATGCCAGCACTGGGCGCATGGCCGGGAGCATCTTGAGCTTTTACCGCGTGTTCATTCTTTTCAACACGCCTGGCCTCTGGCGTGTCACAGTGGCCCGTGCGCCGCGTGGTGAAGTCAGACGCTCAGCTGCTCGGGTGGGGTCAGCCCCGCGCTTCCCATCGTGTCAGGGATCGAGGAGGAGGATCTGATGGACTTGGTGCCGGAGCTTCTCTGAGACACTGTTGATCTGACACTAGAGTTTCACTATTGACACCGTCTGCTTGATGCCTGCCTGTCCTGGGCTGAGACGCGGGGAAATGGTGAATGAATTTCTCAGGGAGCTGCCGCCTGAGACGCCTGGGGTTCCCGGGGTCCTTTCCTCCCATCATCCACGCGTCAGACCGTCTCCCTCAGGTCACTCAGCCATGATATCCATGGAGACGGCACAGCAGCTTCCAGGGTGAGGGCTGTGGGCCATGTCCAGGGCTTCCCGAGACCCTCCTGGGATCCACGGGCTCGGAACCACTTTGTAACAATACTTGAGATGCGTGCCCGTGGGCTGAGCTCTGCGAGCTCCGATGGGACAAGAGCACTGATCTCGGCAGAACCCACTTGATAGCCACAGGTGCATGGGAGACGAGAGGAAAGGCTGGTTCCACTTCAGAGCCAGAAGCCGCCCCTGCTTTCCTTACCTCTCAAATGCGGGGCGCACGCCTCTTCCTATTCCGAGCAACACCAAGGGAAGCCCCCCTGAAGTGCTAGTCCCTCTAGGAGGGGAAGCGCTTGGCTGGTGAGGGGACCCAGCTGCCGTCCATGCACCCCGGGTCGATGTGCAAGAACAGCTTGTGGACAGTTTCGGGGGTTCGGATGAGGGCATGTGGCAGACAGCTACTGGAAGATAAATGGGCTGGTCCTTTAAGTCAAACACTAAAGACACACAAAAGCTTGTATTAATAAGCCAACACCGTTCTTTACACTGTTTTCTAGAACTATAATTATTGGATAAAATTCTTTCTGTGAAAAAGCCAATTTTTAATGAATGAACAGATAAATATTTTTAATGCTTCAATTTTAATGTCTAGCATGATAGATATTGATGGGTAGGACTCACATAAATAAAATCTCCTTGGGCCTGTCAGTGATTTTTAAGAAAGTGACCGAGTTCTGACCCTGGGAGTGGGAGCACCGTTAGCTCAGAGATGCCTGCGACTGGGGGGACCCCGGCCCCCTCCAGCACTAACACAGCTGAAAGGCACAGCCTTGTCATAATTTTTCTGTTGGAGCCAGTACGCAAATCTTAAAATAATTCCAATCCATAAAAGCCAAATTTTCTTTATTATGACACTTCAGTTTCTTGAAAAGTCAGCACCTCCAGAATCCGACAGACATCTCCAAGGCTCCTAGGAGTCTAAAGCCAAGCAGCCGATTCTGTGAGAGCAAAATCCTATAGACGTCTCCAAGGCTCCTAGGAGTCAAAAGCCAAGCAGCTAACTCCCCGAGAACAAAACACTTGAAAAACGTCACCAGCTTTTGCAGTCACGTGGTGGTGGTGGTTCTGTCGCTCAGTCGTCTCCGACTGTCTGCGGCCCCATGGACGGAAGCACACCAGGCTTCCCTGTCCTTCACCAGCTCCCAGAGCTTGACCAGGCTCATGTCCATGGAGTGGTGATGCCACCAACCATGTGGCTGAGGACTGTTCTTTGTGATGAAAAGACGCATTAGAAACTGGAAATGGTGGCAGTAAGCAGCAGCCTGCGGCTACATTATTGTCCCTTTATGTTTTGCATGGTGGTGTTCACAGGCTAGCACGCTGTGGCTGAAGGAGCTGGCACGTGTGGCGGGAAACCATGTAGCTGTGTGCAGACATCCCAGTGCTTTCTGCTCACATACTAACGTGCTGTCCTGCATTGCTTTTTGCAGCTTTTATCCATGACTCAAGATGACTACAAGCCGTCCGACGTTAGTATACCCTCATAATTCTTATTTCTGCATGCCTCTGTGACGTAAAGGGCACGTAAATGGGATTAGCCCCTCTGAGTATATTTTAATGTTCTATAAAATTTCTGTATTTTTGAATAATTTTTTTTTGCCGAAATTATATCTGGTTTATTGCTGTTAAAACACTGACTCATATAACATGAGCTTGAGTATAAACACATAAAATATATTTAAACTTTTAAAAAACCACCTTGGAACGGTTTTTTAAAAGGCATTTTGCTCTGCGGATAGGCCTGTTCAATGGTTTGAATAGGAAGTCTTGCACACCCATGGACACAGACGTATATGTGTGCGTGTGTATGTTTATATGGATATGCATAAATAAAAACTTGTGAAGCGGGAGAGACAGAGGGAAAACCAGGGAACTGCTGAGTGTGCAAGGGACTGCCACGCGGGAGTCACCGGCTGCCCTGAGACTTTGCTCTTCCTGAGGGCTGCGACGGGTGTGGGGCAGGTGGGATTGGGAAGAGTGGGGGCAGGCAGGCAGCCACTCCAGGCGGGGACCCAGGCCGTCTGGAGGTCCTGTGGCTGGAGGAGGGCCAGGAGCTGAGTCTGGAGGGAGACCAGAGCAGGCCCCTGGGCCTCTGCGGCCTTTCAGGGCTTCACACAGAGAACAGGGCGCAGGGCACAGGGGCCGCGGAGGTGGGCCAGGTTTGCCTTGTTCTGCTCAACTCTGCGAGGCTGGGTTTGCTGGGGGCACAGGGCACTTTTGCTGGTGGGCATCCCTGCTGATGGTGCTCAGCCGTGCCTCAGCTTGGCAGCCTGTGTGCCCGCCTAGCGAGCGGAGGAGGTGGGTCCCTGCGGGAAATGAGCTGCCGTCACACCTGCCTTTGCCCCGCGCCCTGGGCAGGGCCTGCTGGTGACGGTGAATGGCAACCCCGTGGATTACCACACCATCCACCCCAGCCTCCCGCTGGAGAACGGCCCCGCCAAGCCTGACCTGTACTCCACGCCGCAGTACCGCTGGGAGCCCGCCGCCTCGCCGGGTAAGGAGCCCGCGGCCCCTCCTCCGGAGGGAGCTCAGCCTCTCCGGTCTCCGGTTCCTCCTTCATCAGATCCAGTTCCCGTTTCACTGCTACTCGAGGTTCTGTCTTCCGTCGTCTGTCTGACGGAGCCCATTTTCTTAGCTCCTGCCTCGATTTTGCCTTTTCCTACTCTGTGTGTTCTGTCCTAGGTGTGAAATAAGTGACCTCATGGGGATAAGCTTGGAAAAGCAGAAGGTGAAAAACTATTTTAAACAAGTTAGCTTGTTTCCAGTGTTAAACCTTTGTGCATATGTGTGTTAGTCTTCCTGTAATTTGATTCCATGATCACGGTCCATAGTTTGGCTGGTTAGTGGATGAATGTCTTTTGGAAGAGTTCTTTTGGTCTAATTAAAACAAAAATAAAAAACAAGGAAGCCCCAAACTTAGATGAGGCTTTTCTTTCCCTTCCCTCAGTTTATCCAGTTGTGGCACTAGTGGTAAAGAATCTGTCTTCCAGTGCAGGAGATGTAAGAGACACAGGTTTGATCCCTGGATCAGGAAGATCCCCAGAGGAGGGCATGGCGGCCCACCCCCCCAGTATTCTTGCCTGGAGACTCCCACGGGCAGAGGAGCCTGGCGGTACGGTGGATGGGGTCACGCAGAGTGAGACACGACTGAGCATGCAAGCAAGCATTCTGTGATAAACACATCAAATTTTTAATCAGTGTTTCCAGAGAGGGCAAATTTGTGCTGAGATGTTTGTGCAAAATTCACATGTGTCCACGTAGATCATTATATGAAATACGCTGTCCCTCTAGAGAAGAAGGAGGAAGACGACGACGAGAAAGAAGAGTCTGAGGAGGCGCCGAGCCGGGAGGAGGAGCGGAGCGTCAAGGTGCACGCCATGGTGTCCGTGTTCCAGTTCATCATGAAGCAGAGCTACATCTGTGCCCTCATTGCCATGATGGTGCGCGTGCCCTGGTGTCCACCCGGACCCCGCCCTGCGCCGGCTCTGTCCTCGGGCAGTGTCCGCACTGGAGGGGTGGACGGTGCTCGGGCCCGGCGGCTCCGAGCCCCCTCGCCTCCCGCCAGCGCGACTGCCCCATCTTCTCCACGTCTTGGCAGACCGTGGCTGCTTGTGTTGATTTTTCATGGGAATCTTTATATTATGGATTTCAAAACCATGACCTCCTGTATGCCACGTAGCTTGCTTTTAAATATTAATGCCTTTCTCTCATATCAGCCTAGTAAGTCAGCCTGTCCCCTGTTTTGCAGATATATTTTTGTATTTTTTTATAAGATCTGCAGTTTTTTCTTCTTCTTTTTTTTTTTTTTTTTTGGCCACTTCTATTGGTGTTTCACTTGTTTATTTTCATCCATCTTTGTTCTTTGGCCTGTGTGGGCCATTGCAGTGGCCTCTCTCACTGCAGAGCACCGGCTCTGGGCGCATGTGCTCCAGAGCTCCGGCTCGGTAGTTGGACACATCAGTCCAGCTGCTCTGCAGCACATGGGATCTTCCCAGGCCAGAGACTGAACTGGCGCCCCTTGCACTGAAAGGCAGTGTCCTTACCCACTGGACCACCAGGGAAGCCCTTTTTATCTTTTTTTAACTTCATACTATGAGGTCTTTCTTAGTTATTTATTATTTTCATCCATATTTATTCTTTGGCATGTGTGGGCCTCCCATTGCAGTGGCCTTTCTCATTGCAGAGCACCGGCTCTGGGCACATGCAGTGCAGAGTGCTGACTCTTAATTGGACACACCGGTCCAGCCCGGGCCAGGGATCGAACTGGTGCCCCTTGCACTGCAAGACAGACTCTTCGCCCACTGGGCCACCAGGGAAGCCCTGTTTTGCAGATTTAGAAGGACATGTGGGTGGTTTTTCTGAGTAGCATGGACGGTGTTCACAGTTAACAGAAGCCTCAGACGATGGGTGTGTGGCCACCTCTTAGAGTTGAGTGACACTTTATTCCATTTGCACTGGAACAAATGTTCATGTCTTTATTCAAAAACACATGTTCCAAATCTTCAGATGATTCTGGAATGGAAAGCAGATTCTACCCCCAACGCCCGAGAGGCGTGTATGACCGAGGCCTTAGAAAGGAGAGAAGTTTAACAAAGCCCTCCTGACCTGTTTTACCCTCCTCCTCACTGCCTTTATCCAAACAAGAATAGTGCACAAGGAAGAAATTCTCCTGTAATTACAGTAGCTGTGAAGATTACTCTCCTGGGCCACCCACACGAAATTGGCAGGGTCAGATCTGAATTTCATCCTAAGATAAAGGCATTATATATAACCGACCTTTGATAACACCGGGCTTCCCTGGTGACTCAGATGGTAAAGAATCTGCCTGTAGTATAAGAAACTCAGGTTTGACCCCTGGGTCAGAAGATGCCCTGGAGAAGGGAATGGCTACCCACTCCAGTCTTCTTGCCCGGAGCACTCCGTGGACAGAGGAGCCTGGTGGGCTACAGTCTGTGGGATCACAAAAAGTCAGACGCGACCAACTGACTAATACTTTGAAAGCACCGTTTACATGGAATGCTATTTTCATGAAAATAATTTAGACTTAATAGTAGCTGTCAGCATCTCGCTTAATTTTAATGAAAGCAGTTTGAATTTCCAGTTTATAATTGTCACATATTTTAACCAACAGTTTTTAAAAACTCTGAACTTTAAAAACTAGCTGTGCTTTAGAACAAATTTATGAGTTGCTGAGAAAAAGTATTTGTGTGTTTGGTGTTGACTTCATTCATATATCTTATTTATTTCAATATTTATCTGTTTTTCAGAAGCAAAACAGACTTATAGAACATTTTGGACATTGCAGTAACCCTTGAAATTTGTAATAGGAATATGATTGAGCTTAGTTAACCCCAAATACAAAGTCTTTCTTTTTTAATATTTTGGATTTATTTTTTTGCCTCTAAATCATTGTTTATTTTTCATCCATCTTTATTATTCTTTGGCCTGTGTGGGCTTCCCATCGTAGTGACCTCTCTTGTTCCAGAGTGCTGGCTCACAACTGGACACACTGGCCCAGCTGTTCCTTGGCATGTGGGATCTTCCCGGGCCAGGGATCGAACCGGTGCCCCTTGCACTGCAAGGCGGACTCTTTACCCACTGGACCACCAGGGAAGCCCTAGAACATCTTTTTTTTTTTTAATAAATTTATTTTTATTTTCAATTGGAGAATAGTTGCTTTGCAGTATCATGCTGGTCTCTGCCACACATCAGCACGAATCAGTCATAGGTATACACGTGTCCCCTCCCTCTTGAACCTCCCTCCCCCCTCCCATGCCCATCCCACTGCTCTAGGTTGTCACAAAGGGCTTTTCTCAGAAGTCTGAAATGCGAGATTATGGTAAGAGAGGGTAGATTTCCTGAGGCTAATGATATTCATGAGCCTGACATCTGTGGATGCTGCCCTTTGAGATGTACTCTAGCTTTGGCTGGAGGATGCCCTGGCCTCCTGCAGGCAGATGCCTGTCTTCCAGGCGGGTGGGCTAGGAGACCCCGAAGCCAGCTCATCTGCTGACCTTGTGGTCCTTCACCTTCCCTTTCTGAGCCTAGCTCGGCCACATTCACTCCATACCCCAGAAAAATAGCCGGCCCCAAGTTGGTTTGGAAGAATGATGGAGGAAGCACATTGAGGATTGTGTTTTATCCCTCATGTCCAATGACAAGGGAGACATCTGGGATGGCGCACAAAGGGCTTGGAGTGAAGCCCTCCCCACCCCAGCCCGACCCCTTCCCTCCCGGAGGCTGAGGGCAGCGTCAGCTCCCTGGGCAGTTTCTCCCTGCTTGGTCCCCTCTGCAGCCCAGATGGCCCTGCACGGTTTCACCGTGACCCTCGCCCCTGGTGTGAACGTCGCGGGGTGGGGAGGGGACATTGCACTGACCATCCCTTTTCTCGCCCTTCCCCCCGAGGCCTGGAGCATCACCTACCACAGCTGGCTGACCTTCGTGCTGCTCATCTGGTCCTGCACTCTGTGGATGATTCGCAACCGGAGGAAGTACGCCATGATCAGCTCCCCCTTCATGGTCGTCTACGGAAACCTGCTGCTCATACTGCAGTACATATGGAGCTTCGAACTCCCTGAGATTAAAAAGGTCCCGGGATTCCTGGAAAAGAAGGAGCCGGGGGAGCTCGCCTCAAAGGTGAGTGAACAGGAAGGCAAGAGAGCATTCAGACAGAACCACAGTCATCAAAGCAAGCATATCCAAGCAGGGATGAGCAAATTTGGTTCCGGATACTCGATGCTCCTTGAAATCGTCATTTTTCCCCTCACCCTCAAGAAACTGTTAATATAAACATGTCGTGTGGCACTCAGAACAACTCCCCCTTCAGCTTCAGGGAAGAACGGGAGGATTCAGGGACTCTGCAGGGATGAGATGTCCTTTCTCCCTATCTCTGGGATTCTTCGAAATAAGGAACATTGCTGAAGCCACGGGGCTGGAAGAGGAAATACACTGTCCCCTTCTAGTTGTGCTGAGGTCCCGGGCAGGAAGGAGACCCTGGCCCAGGGACCAGCCCAGCTTGTCCTGTGCATCTTCCCAGGGTGACCCAGGCGTGACGGCATCCCTATGCATCCCTGTCCCTGGACAGGACACCAGCGTCCTTGGGAAAAGAGATTTAAAACTGGTGACTTTCAGGTGCAATCCAGCAGGTGCCTGGCTGTCTCCAGTGGAAAGGTCCAGGCAGCTTGCTCCCACTGCCGGGCGGGGATGTGTAGTTGTTGATGGAATACACTCACACTTCATGGGACATGATGCTCTGACCCTCATTCTTTCCTTCCAGATCCTGTTCACCATCACGTTCTGGCTGCTGCTGAGACAGCACCTCACAGAGCAGAAAGCTCTCCGAGAAAAGGAAGCTCTTTTGTCTGACGTCAAAATTGGGAGTCAGGACAGTGAAGAAAAAGGTAATTAGTGCATGCAGTGTGCCCGGAAGAAGGGCCGAGAGGACAGCCCCGGGGGGCTCTGCTCCAGACCAGAGGGAGGGCACGCATAGACGTGAGCAGGTAGACGACCGCGTCCCAGGCTGAGCCCCTGCCCACTTCGGCTGTGTCTGACTTTGCAGCCTGTGGACTGTAGTGCCTCAGGCTCCTCGGTCCATGGGACTCCCCAGGCGAGAGCCCTGGAGTGGGTGCCACCTCTCCTCCAGGGAATCTTCCTGGCCCAGGGATCAAACCTGTGTCTCCCGCACTGGCGGGCAGGTTCTTTACCACTAGTGCCACCTGGGAAACCCGGAGTAAGACCAAATAAGCTTTTGTTTCCCATGTATAAAACTGTTTTAAATTTAGTTAAATCACAATTATTCTTCAAGCTGAATTTAAATTAAATTATATTTGGCTTTAACTTTTTCCTTCTATAAAAGCATACTTCCTGGTTAACATTACAATAACCCAGATCAAGAAACTGTTAATATAAACATGTCGTGGCACTCAGAACAACTCCCCTTCAGCTTCAGGGAAGAACGGAGGATTCAGGGACTCTGCAGGGATGAGATGTCCTTTCTCCCTATCTCTGGGATTCTTGAAATAAGGAACATTGCTGAAGCCACGGGGCTGGAAGAGGAAATACACTGTCCCCTTCTAGTTGTGCTGAGGTCCCGGGCAGGAAGGAGACCCTGGCCCAGGGACCAGCCCAGCTTGTCCTGTGCATCTTCCCAGGGTGACCCAGGCGTGACGGCATCCCTATGCATCCCTGTCCCTGGACAGGACACCAGCGTCCTTGGGAAAAGAGATTTAAAACTGGTGACTTTCAGGTGCAATCCAGCAGGTGCCTGGCTGTCTCCAGTGGAAAGGTCCAGGCAGCTTGCTCCCACTGCCGGGCGGGGATGTGTAGTTGTTGATGGAATACGCTCACACTTCATGGGACATGATGCTCTGACCCTCATTCTTTCCTTCCAGATCCTGTTCACCATCACGTTCTGGCTGCTGCTGAGACAGCACCTCACAGAACAGAAAGCTCTCCGAGAAAAGGAAGCTCTTTTGTCTGACGTCAAAATTGGGAGTCAGGACAGTGAAGAAAAAGGTAATTAGTGCATGCAGTGTGCCCGGAAGAAGGGCCGAGAGGACAGCCCCGGGGGGCTCTGCTCCAGACCAGATGGAGGGCACGCATAGACGTGAGCAGGTAGACGACCGCGTCCCAGGCTGAGCCCCTGCCCACTTCGGCTGTGTCTGACTTTGCAGCCTGTGGACTGTAGTGCCTCAGGCTCCTCGGTCCATGGGACTCCCCAGGCGAGAGCCCTGGAGTGGGTGCCACCTCTCCTCCAGGGAATCTTCCTGGCCCAGGGATCAAACCTGTGTCTCCCGCACTGGCGGGCAGGTTCTTTACCACTAGCGCCACCTGGGAAACCCGGAGTAAGACCAAATAAGCTTTTGTTTCCCATGTATAAAACTGTTTTAAATTTAGTTAAATCACAATTATTCTTCAAGCTGAATTTAAATTAAATTATATTTGGCTTTAACTTTTTTCCTTCTATAAAAGCATACTTCCTGGTTAACATTCTTATTGTTACCAATAACCCAGATTCAATAAAATACTGCTAGAGGCCCCTGGTGGTCAGAATCTGAAGTTGTCATAGTCGTCGTGATTTGTGTTCCTGTCCGTTTCTTTCTCACGCTCCTGCGGTAATTACAGTTTTTGGATGCCACAAGTGAAACAGGTGTTATCAAAAGATGAGGATAAGAATATTACCAAATGTATTTCTTTAAAATGTTGTTTCAGGAAGGTTAGGAAAATGGACTGTGATTTGTTCTACAAATTCTGTCTTGTGTATTAGAACTGTCTCTGTTATTTAAACTATAGGGTAATGCCTAAAGTGCATGCTCCTTGGGGCACCTGCGTCGCACGGGCCAGAGCATGGCTCTGGTCCGGGGACCGGCTCCTCGGAACAGCAGGGTCTTCTGTCTTGAAGATGATGAGCAGGACGTGCAGGCGGATGGAGAGGCCCCGGAGAGGGCGGAGGAAGCGCTGCCACAGGCGGAGCCTCAGCAGCGGAGGGAGGCCGAGGCCGAGGAGGCGGCGGGTGAGCAGGACGTCATGCAGGTGCTGGGGAACCTGGTGGTGGCCCTGTTCATCAAGTACTGGATCTACGTCTGCGGAGGGATGTTCTTCTTCGTCAGCTTCGAGGGGAAGATCGTCATGTACAAGATCATCTACATGGTGCTCTTCCTCTTCTGCGTGGCCCTCTACCAGGTGTGTGCAGCGTCCCGGGGTGGCCTCCCGCATGCCTGTCCAGGGACACGTGTAAGCCTCCTTCAGCGAGGCTCCAGGGAACGGGGGCCTCGTGAACACCTCCCGTGAAGGAGGCAATGAGGCTGCAGCACGGCACACTAGGGGTCCTAAAGTGAGGAGCGGGCCCCTGCAGCAGGTGCACGCATTTTAACTGTCCAGGTCTTAGAAAGTCAGAAAAGTGGGTGCCACCTCTCCTCCAGGTTTTAAATCCCACTGGGGCAGATTATTAAGCTTTTGTTTCCCATGTATAAAACTGTTTTAAATTTAGTTAAATCACAATTATTCTTCAAGCTGAATTTAAATTAAATTATATTTGGCTTTAACTTTTTTCCTTCTATAAAAGCATACTTCCTGGTTAACATTCTTATTGTTACCAATAACCCAGATTCAATAAAATACTGCTAGAGGCCCCTGGTGGTCAGAATCTGAAGTTGTCATAGTCGTCGTGATTTGTGTTCCTGTCCGTTTCTTTCTCACGCTCCTGCGGTAATTACAGTTTTTGGATGCCACAAGTGAAACAGGTGTTATCAAAAGATGAGGATAAGAATATTACCAAATGTATTTCTTTAAAATGTTGTTTCAGGAAGGTTAGGAAAATGGACTGTGATTTGTTCTACAAATTCTGTCTTGTGTATTAGAACTGTCTCTGTTATTTAAACTGTAGGGTAATGCCTAAAGTGCATGCTCCTTGGGGCACCTGCGTCGCACGGGCCAGAGCATGGCTCTGGTCCGGGGACCGGCTCCTCGGAACAGCAGGGTCTTCTGTCTTGAAGATGATGAGCAGGACGTGCAGGCGGATGGAGAGGCCCCGGAGAGGGCGGAGGAAGCGCTGCCACAGGCGGAGCCTCAGCAGCGGAGGGAGGCCGAGGCCGAGGAGGCGGCGGGTGAGCAGGACGTCATGCAGGTGCTGGGGAACCTGGTGGTGGCCCTGTTCATCAAGTACTGGATCTACGTCTGCGGAGGGATGTTCTTCTTCGTCAGCTTCGAGGGGAAGATCGTCATGTACAAGATCATCTACATGGTGCTCTTCCTCTTCTGCGTGGCCCTCTACCAGGTGTGTGCAGCGTCCCGGGGTGGCCTCCCGCATGCCTGTCCAGGGACACGTGTAAGCCTCCTTCAGCGAGGCTCCAGGGAACGGGGGCCTCGTGAACACCTCCTGTGAAGGAGGCAATGAGGCTGCAGCACGGCACACTAGGGGTCCTAAAGTGAGGAGCGGGCCCCTGCAGCAGGTGCACGCATTTTAACTGTCCAGGTCTTAGAAAGTCAGAAAAGTGGGCATCCTGTCTTGTTCCTGACTTTAGAGAGGTCCATTGACAGAGGGACGGATAAAGAAGACGCAGTGTCTTTACACAGTGTAATATTACTCAACCATAAAAAGAGGGAAAGAATGCCATTTGCAGCAGCATGGATGGGCCTAGAGATGATTATACTAAGTAAGTCAGACAGAGAAAAACAAGTACCTACAATATCACTAGAGATGATTGTACTGAGTAAGTCAGACAGAGAAAGATAAGTACCATACAATATCACTTACATGTAGAATCTAAAATACAGCATAAGTGAACTTATTTACAAAACGGAAACAAACCCATGACTTAGAGAACAGACTTACAGTTACCAGAAGGGAAGAGGGGAGTTGGGACGAGTTAGGAGTCTGAGATGAACATATACACACTACTGTATACCAGACAGATGAACAGAGACCTCAGCATGGCCCATGGAACTATACCCAGATTTTGTAATAACCAATAAATGAAAAGAATCTGAAAATACATATACGTATGCATATAACCGAATCACTTTGCTGTCCACCTGAAACAGTGCACAACTTCTGGTGGACCTGGATTCCAATCTGGAGTGGAGTCCCTGCTCATGGTCTGTGCCCGCCAGGCTCCTCTGTCCATGAGATTCTCCATGCAAGAATACTGGAGTGGGTTGCCATGTCCTCCTCCAAGGGATCTTCCCCACCCAGGAACTGAACTCATGTCTCCTGCATTGGCAGGTGGATTCTTTACCGTGAGCCACCAGGGAAGCCCCCAGGTTTCCGTCTACATCCTCCCAACTCTATAAGCAACAGAGCCTCAAAATCTACCTGACTTTGCTTTCAGACACGTGTGAGCGGACTCTCCTGTCTTTGTTGACTAGAGCAGGGGTCTCTGTGAGCCTTCCGCTAACACGTGCTCTCCTGTTGGCTGTCGCGTCTGGCCCAGGTGCACTACGAGTGGTGGAGGCGGATGCTGAAGTACTTCTGGATGTCGGTGGTCATCTACACGATGCTGGTGCTCATCTTCATCTACACCTACCAGTTTGAAAACTTCCCGGGCCTGTGGCAGAATATGACTGGACTGAAGAAAGAAAAGTAAGTCAGCGTGCGGCCGAGCGGGCTGGACGGTGACCTGCGGGAGGACGTCCTGAGTGCCGCTGTTCCCAATGCCTGGCTGGGAGGCTTCAGTAAAACCCGACGGCACCCCTGGCCATACGTGCCTGCAGAGCAGAACCCACTGGTCTCGGTCATTTTGGGTTCTTGGGACATAGACCTGAGCTTTTGGCCCATACGAGTGACTCAAGAAGAATTGACTTCAAGGTGAATCTGCAGCCCCTTGTCAGTGCAGTGGCTTGTTCTAGTGTCTGTTTCATGGGGAGCACACCCGCCTAGCTCCTCGCGGTCATGCATCCTCCCTTCCTGACGGGAGGCTTGTTACATGAGTGGCAGCCTCCCTCCCTGGTGGAGGCAGTGCTGAGAGTCTAAGGAGGAGTTGCTCAGTGGCTCGGTCGGGCCTGGCCCTTCTTGATCCTGTGGCTGCAGCACGCCAGGCTCCCCTGTCCTTTACCGTCTCCTGGAGCTTGCAGACACTCATGTCTGTGAGTCAATAATGCCATCCAACCGTCTCGTCTCTGTCGCCCCCGTCTCCTCCTGCCCTCCGTCTTTCCTAGCGTCAGGGTCTTTTACAGTGAGTCATTTCTTCGCGTCAGGTGGCCAGAGTCTTGGAGTGTCAGCATCAGTCCTTCCAGTGAATATTCAGGGTTAATTGCCTTTAGGATGGACAGGTTGGATCTCCTTGCAGTCTGCGGGCCTCTCAAGGAGTGGTCGGTACCATGGAAACTGGCAGTGATGAGCTCTTTCTTGCGCATGAAGCAGACGGAGCTTTGGTGGGAGAGCCCACGGGGAACCCGCTCTGTTCGCAGGCTGGAGGACCTGGGCCTCAAGCAGTTCACGGTGGCCGAGCTCTTCACACGCATCTTCATCCCCACGTCCTTCCTGCTGGTCTGCATCCTGCACCTGCACTACTTCCACGACCGTCCTATCCGGACCTGAAGCGGGGGAAAGATCTGGTATTCGGTCGGGTCATCTACACGATGCTGGTGCTCATCTTCATCTACACCTACCAGTTTGAAAACTTCCCGGGCCTGTGGCAGAATATGACTGGACTGAAGAAAGAAAAGTAAGTCAGCATGCGGCCGAGCGGGCTGGACGGTGACCCGCGGGAGGACGTCCTGAGTGCCGCTGTTCCCAATGCCTGGCTGGGAGGCTTCAGTAAAACCCGACGGCACCCCTGGCCATACGTGCCTGCAGAGCAGAACCCACTGGTCTCAGTCATTTTGGGTTCTTGGGACATAGACCTGAGCTTTTGGCCCATACGAGTGACTCAAGAAGAATTGACTTCAAGGTGAATCTGCAGCCCCTTGTCAGTGCAGTGGCTTGTTCTAGTGTCTGTTTCATGGGGAGCACACCCGCCTAGCTCCTCGCGGTCATGCATCCTCCCTTCCTGACGGGAGGCTTGTTACGCAGAGCGGCAGCCTCCCTCCCTGGTGGAGGCAGTGCTGAGAGTCTAAGGAGGAGTTGCTCAGTGGCTCGGTCGGGCCTGGCCCTTCTTGATCCTGTGGCTGCAGCACGCCAGGCTCCCCTGTCCTTTACCGTCTCCTGGAGCTTGCAGACACTCATGTCTGTGAGTCAATAATGCCATCCAACCGTCTCGTCTCTGTCGCCCCCGTCTCCTCCTGCCCTCCGTCTTTCCTAGCGTCAGGGTCTTTTACAGTGAGTCATTTCTTCGCGTCAGGTGGCCAGAGTCTTGGAGTGTCAGCATCAGTCCTTCCAGTGAATATTCAGGGTTAATTGCCTTTAGGATGGACAGGTTGGATCTCCTTGCAGTCTGCGGGCCTCTCAAGGAGTGGTCGGTACCATGGAAACTGGCGGTGATGAGCTCTTTCTTGCACATGAAGCAGACGGAGCTTTGGTGGGAGAGCCCACGGGGAACCCGCTCTGTTCGCAGGCTGGAGGACCTGGGCCTCAAGCAGTTCACGGTGGCCGAGCTCTTCACACGCATCTTCATCCCCACGTCCTTCCTGCTGGTCTGCATCCTGCACCTGCACTACTTCCACGACCGCTTCCTGGAGCTCACGGACCTGAAGTCCATCCCCCGGAAGGAGGACAGCGCCATCTACAGGTGAGCCCGGGGGAGGGACCGCGGCCCCTGCCTGTCCTCAGTCTCAGCCCGGGCTCGCGGTGCGAACTGGCCACTCTGTGAAGCAGCGGATGGTGGTTCGTGCTGTCTCCTGGGTGACCCGACAGGCGTGTGAGGTGGCTCAGAGGAGCTGTGTGGGCTGTATCTTTTGTGTCCAGGCCACTGGGCTGTTTTCAGAATGTTTACAGAATCTGACTAATTCAGGGGGTGCGTTTTCTGTGCACTGACAGGCAGGAAAGAAGTCCCGCGTGTGGCAGTGTGGTGTGGAGTCACCCCCTCTGTCTCAGAAAGGGAGGACCTGGGATGAAGGTCCGGCCACCTGGGGGTAACCACAGTAAGATTTAAGGAGAGAGTCGAGGCCACATTCTCTTCCACTAGCTCCCTGTTGCTGTCTTCCATCAATAAATAGTAATACAGAGTGTTTCCCAGTAGCTGGCCGGGTCCGGCTCGCCCTTGCCGTGGTGTATGCACGTGAGAGTGAACCCCAGCAAGTTAGCACGCGTGCCTAGACCTGCTTCATCCTGGGAACGTTCCAGGCATTCGTCTAGCGAGGCTCGATACAGATTTTCCTCTCTGCGTCACGTCATGGCCTGTGATTCAGCTCCTGGAAAACCCCTGTGGCGTAGATGAGGTTCAGAGGAGCGCAGGCGCTGTGGTGGGAAGTCCCCGAGTCCTTCCTCAGGGGAGACAGTGTGTCCGTGGAAAGAAGATGCAGCAGCAGTTCGTCGGGCAGCCCATGACATGCCCGGCTGTCAGTGTTCTGCTGTGCTGGGGGTGGGACTGTGGAAAACGGATATGCTGCTCAGAGTTCCCTCGAGCGTGCAGAGCATGATGCAATTACGTGGATTCTCAAAAAGGCTGTCAACTTTCGGTCAGACATGTTCTCCTGTTTCCTCCTCTGTCCGGCCAGCCTGTAGCCCCTTTGCCTGGCCAGACAGGAAGGAAGTGGCGTGGTCTGGTCAGTCTGAGGCCACGGCCGACCCTCCTCTGGCCGAGGCTCAGCCCCGGGCACCCCCTGAACTGCTACTTTTCCAAGAGAACATAGCGTAAGGGGCGAGGTGAGACTGTGTGTCAGCCGTAGGAATGGTTAGGGAGTATGGGATTTCGCTTTGGGTTCTGCGAGAAGTACTTTCGAGGCACTCAAGGAGTTCACGGGACTCATTGGAGTGCAGTGTTTTGGGATTTCATGCAGGCGTTTCATGTGAAAGTCCCCACATTTGTGCCTAGAGTGTGGGACACGTGTCTTGTCTTTCTCACAACTCTTCCGTCACAGTGTTTTCCCTGCTAGGGATTTTAAGTCCCTGGCACCCGAGTACGTGGCTACATTAGAGTCAAAATGATGAAGACAAAGGCCTTTTCAGAACTGGACTGACCGGCATGCTTTGACTTCTCTGCTCCTGCCCTCTTAGTAGACGCTACATGGAAAGAAGCCTCCCACCTTGGGAACGATTGGTGGGTTGTATCCCTTAAATTGGCTCTGGTCTTGTTGTCTCTGTGACCAGCCAGCGCCCTCTGGCTGTTCTGTTGTTGGTGTGGCCCGTAACTGCCCTTCAGGCCCCTGTCACTCCTGGTGGAAGTGGAATTCCTCGTGTTGAGCCTTCCAGAGTTGATAGCTGCCATGAGGAAAAGGTTTATGACAAACCTTGTGAGAAACCATTGTTATTTCTAGGTAGGCATTATCAGGAATATCATTTCCGTTATTTGTGGATAGACACTATAGCATAATAACAATGTGATTATTATATAATGAATACTTACTAGTAAAACCCCTGGGTAGATGAGGTTCAGAGGAGCGGCGCTGTGGTGGAAGTCCCGAGTCCTTCCTCAGGGAGACAGTGTGTCCGTGGAAAGAAGATGCAGCAGCAGTTCGTCGGGCAGCCCATGACATGCCCGGCTGTCAGTGTTCTGCTGTGCTGGGGGTGGGACTGTGGAAAACGGATATGCTGCTCAGAGTTCCCTCGAGCGTGCAGAGCATGATGCAATTACGTGGATTCTCAAAAAGGCTGTCAACTTTCGGTCAGACATGTTCTCCTGTTTCCTCCTCTGTCCGGCCAGCCTGTAGCCCCTTTGCCTGGCCAGACAGGAAGGAAGTGGCGTGGTCTGGTCAGTCTGAGGCCACGGCCGACCCTCCTCTGGCCGAGGCTCAGCCCCGGGCACCCCCTGAACTGCTACTTTTCCAAGAGAACATAGCGTAAGGGGCGAGGTGAGACTGTGTGTCAGCCGTAGGAATGGTTAGGGAGTATGGGATTTCGCTTTGGGTTCTGCGAGAAGTACTTTCGAGGCACTCAAGGAGTTCACGGGACTCATTGGAGTGCAGTGTTTTGGGATTTCATGCAGGCGTTTCATGTGAAAGTCCCCACATTTGTGCCTAGAGTGTGGGACACGTGTCTTGTCTTTCTCACAACTCTTCCGTCACAGTGTTTTCCCTGCTAGGGATTTTAAGTCCCTGGCACCCGAGTACGTGGCTACATTAGAGTCAAAATGATGAAGACAAAGGCCTTTTCAGAACTGGACTGACCGGCATGCTTTGACTTCTCTGCTCCTGCCCTCTTAGTAGACGCTACATGGAAAGAAGCCTCCCACCTTGGGAACGATTGGTGGGTTGTATCCCTTAAATTGGCTCTGGTCTTGTTGTCTCTGTGACCAGCCAGCGCCCTCTGGCTGTTCTGTTGTTGGTGTGGCCCGTAACTGCCCTTCAGGCCCCTGTCACTCCTGGTGGAAGTGGAATTCCTCGTGTTGAGCCTTCCAGAGTTGATAGCTGCCATGAGGAAAAGGTTTATGACAAACCTTGTGAGAAACCATTGTTATTTCTAGGTAGGCATTATCAGGAATATCATTTCCGTTATTTGTGGATAGACACTATAGCATAATAACAATGTGATTATTATATAATGAATACTTACTAGTAAAGTACTCAATATTCACTCCTTATTTAAATATCCGTGACTACAAGATGTCCATAGTTTGTTTTAGAAAGTACTATGATGCATGTAGAAATAGAACTACTTTTTTTTTTAACTTTAGTTTTGGAAAAACTCCAGACAACGTTGTGTTGAATATGGATACTCAAAGGATTGTATTTTTTTAGTTCTGGGAAGGAGCAAGAATTGCTCTTTGGACGCGGCATTTTAGTTGATAAACACACTCTGAGCATTTAAATCTTACAGGCTGCTGACCGGACGTGTGGCTCATGGAGGGAGGGCGGCAGGGAGAGGCTCTCCTGTCCAGGCTTTCCAACCTGTCTGACTTCACGTTCCTGCGGAATCTCTGTCTGGACGCATCCCCTGAGGCGTTGCCGCCACCCCTCCTGATGCTTCGGGCCTCCGGAGCCTCCTCTCGGCTAACACTCTCCTCTTTCTCTCTGGCTCTCTCCCCGCTGCCGCCTGGCGCTTCCTGCCTAGCCATGCCAAGGTCAATGGGCGCGTGTATCTGATAATCAATAGGTGGGTACCTCAACGTTTTCTCTCTTGGCTTCTGTTTGAAAATGGTCTCTGGGGGTCTGGAGCACTTCAGTAGCTTGTGAGTGAAACTGACGTCATCACACAGTGCACATGGCCTCCAGGTACGCTGTGGATGTCTTGCAAACCCAGCCATTCGGCATTTGGACCGAATGGGGCTGCCGAGTGGACTGGGAGGTGGCCAAGGTCTTCAGCAGGTGCTTGGTATTGGTCACCTGTTGGTAGAATTAATCCCGGGCTTGCCTGCGAGCCCAGTCCCTCCTGAACACGTAACCGAGAGCTCAGCTCAAGAACCAGCTCCTCCACAAACCCGCCCCTCACTGCCAAGTCCCCGCTGAGCGGAGCAGCCCTGCCTCCGAGCCGGAGCACTTTCTCATTGCTGCCGCCTCCAGCCCGCCTGCCTGCCTGCCTCATCCCTGCCCATGGCCTCTGCCCCTTGGCCCGAGTGCCTGCGCCTGCCCCGGGGCTCACACCTCACCCACCCTGGGGGCTTAACCACTCGTGGATGTTCCTGAATGAAGTGGTAATAGTCCCAGCAATGTATGGTTAAGAGAAAATTAAAACACCAATTTCTTGAAATATGCATCTGCTTGAAAGAGCATTGTATTGAGGGGTGGTATTTTACGTGACGTATTTCACAATATATTTGCCTTCTGCAAAAAGAAATGCCAAGCTGGGCAGTGCCTTAGACACACATCCCCTGGGTGGGCAGACAGGACATACTTGTAACCACATGTCACAGACAGCGAGCTCTGACACCTGCCGTGCTCTCCTCAAGGGACCGAAGAACTCAGAGAGAAGAACCTTCAGGTCTAATTTACCAAAACTCTTCTTACTTTACTAAGAGCATTAAAATATCCACTCCTATATAACTTCATGTCTTAATAATGAAGTCAGTAAATTTAGGTAATAGAAACATGAATTTCACAATAAATTTATGTAATAAAATAACTCTTGGAAAGATTTGTTGGTTTTGTAGCCCACTCTTTCTTCTTAAGTAGACTCCTAAGGCTGATAACCAAACAGCAGACCCGAGGAGGCAGAACTTCTAGAAGGATGGGTAAAACCCCAGGCTGTCCACCTCCGTGTGTAGGTCTCTGCAGAATGAGGCCAGTGAGTCCCCTGCAGGGCTGGCTGCGTGGACAGCCTGAGAGTGAAGCGCTGACCCAGGCATTTAGCCGCCAGGTGGAGGAGTGAGCTAGAGGCTCAAGCAGAAATCTTGAGCAGCCGCGTCCGTCTCATCCCCTTAACACGAAGAACAGCCCTGTATCTGTCCCTCTCCCTCTGCGCTGCTGCTGAAGGCTTGACCGTGGACTTTAAGAGGAGGTGGCTGGGGCGCCCAGGAGGCCAGGAGTCGGCTTGATGGGCTCTGATGGTGGATACACACAGACCTCTGTATCCATGTGTTCTGTGTCCATGGATTTAGCCAAAAATATTCAAAAAGACAAAAATTTGAGGAAGTTCCCAAAGCAAAACTTGAACTTACTGTGTGCAAGCTATTATTTCCATGGCAAATTCTTAACATCCTCTGCCCCTTGGCCCGAGTGCCTGCGCCTGCCCCGGGGCTCACACCTCACCCACCCTGGGGGCTTAACCACTCGTGGATGTTCCTGAATGAAGTGGTAATAGTCCCAGCAATGTATGGTTAAGAGAAAATTAAAACACCAATTTCTTGAAATATGCATCTGCTTGAAAGAGCATTGTATTGAGGGGTGGTATTTTACGTGACGTATTTCACAATATATTTGCCTTCTGCAAAAAGAAATGCCAAGCTGGGCAGTGCCTTAGACACACATCCCCTGGGTGGGCAGACAGGACATACTTGTAACCACATGTCACAGACAGCGAGCTCTGACACCTGCCGTGCTCTCCTCAAGGGACCGAAGAACTCAGAGAGAAGAACCTTCAGGTCTAATTTACCAAAACTCTTCTTACTTTACTAAGAGCATTAAAATATCCACTCCTATATAACTTCATGTCTTAATAATGAAGTCAGTAAATTTAGGTAATAGAAACATGAATTTCACAATAAATTTATGTAATAAAATAACTCTTGGAAAGATTTGTTGGTTTTGTAGCCCACTCTTTCTTCTTAAGTAGACTCCTAAGGCTGATAACCAAACAGCAGACCCGAGGAGGCAGAACTTCTAGAAGGATGGGTAAAACCCCAGGCTGTCCACCTCCGTGTGTAGGTCTCTGCAGAATGAGGCCAGTGAGTCCCCTGCAGGGCTGGCTGCGTGGACAGCCTGAGAGTGAAGCGCTGACCCAGGCATTTAGCCGCCAGGTGGAGGAGTGAGCTAGAGGCTCAAGCAGAAATCTTGAGCAGCCGCGTCCGTCTCATCCCCTTAACACGAAGAACAGCCCTGTATCTGTCCCTCTCCCTCTGCGCTGCTGCTGAAGGCTTGACTGTGGACTTTAAGAGGAGGTGGCTGGGGCGCCCAGGAGGCCAGGAGTCGGCTTGATGGGCTCTGATGGTGGATACACACAGACCTCTGTATCCATGTGTTCTGTGTCCATGGATTTAGCCAAAAATATTCAAAAAGACAAAAAAATTTGAGGAAGTTCCCCAAAGCAAAACTTGAACTTACTGTGTGCAAGCTATTATTTCCATGGCATTCTCTTCATGTTAGGTATTGCCCGTCTTCTAGAGAGCATTGAAAATACACAGGAGGGTGTGCGTAGGTTACAAGCAAACACTGCACTGCTTGATTCATTTATTCATTTGTATTGGAAGGATAGTTGCTTTACAGAATTTTGTTGTTTTCTGTCAAATATCCACGTGCATCCACCGTACGTCCCCTCCCACTTGAACCTCCCTACACGCTGTTTGATACAAAGGACTTGACCCCCGTGGATCTTGGTGTCTGAGGAGGGTCTAGAGCCAGTCCGCCATGGAGGCTGACAGTACACACTCCGGTCCCCTTCTTGGCTCTGGAGGGAAAGCCTAAGCCTGTTGACCCAAGTCACCAGGCCTGTGCATTCACTGGGGAGTTCCCAGAATGATCTAGCTTCAGTCATCTAAAATAATTAAAGCCTTGACGCGTCCCACCGTTAGTTCAGTCTTCTTTCCAGTGGACTCTCATTTTTGTCCGAATGCCCATTTTTGAAGAAAAGTCCCCTAGGGAACATCTGGCCTGAGAAGCCTTCCCTCCCTGTACAATGTGTGCATTGAGAGACTTCCCGTGGAGGGTCCAGTTGTGAGAGGACTTCTCTTGGATAGGATGACAGGGCGATTCTTTTATTGAGTAAATGAGCTTTCTTCCTCCCCAAATCTATTTTTGTGTGCTCAGTACTGTTTGATAAAGAGAATAAAGTGTTCGTAGGCATGAGTTCGGAAGAAAGAGGGGACATACCTAGGTCCAGCTTCTGAGTCGATCCCAATTTAGACTTGACCTTGCGAGGCGTGAGGTGAGACTGTGTTGAGGGCCGTGGGTGACTGATTAAATTCTGATGTTGTGAAAAATTGCAGGAAGTTCTAACTGAATCTGTAAACTGATTGATTTAGAATATTTTAATAGGAGTAATGATCAGTGTTCTCCTACACAGACACGCACTAGGGCCATCACACTGAATCCTAGGTACACGTGTAGCTGAATCACGTTGTTGTAATTAACACAGCCTTGTAAATCAACTATATTTCAATAAAAACGTTTAAAAATAAAAGACAGGAGTTTTACCAGTTCCCCTTGCTAATAAGATGTCTAGTTGAGGCTTGAATCTAAATCTTTTTGATGCCAAAGAGCATGCTTTTAATATTGTTCTGGATTTTCTTGAAAAAGCACCATGAGAAACATGAAAGCACAATTAACGGATTCACAAAGTGTCCTTTTTTTTCTTCACAAGTGCCTTTTAAAATATAAACTCCGGCCATGCGTTGAAAATGCTTTCTTCTGTATGCATTTTATGTACACAGATTTTCTGAGGTGAATTATTTAGCTTAAGAAAATAGCCAAGTACCTAAGAGGGGGAATTAATGAGGTGGAAAGCTTGCTATCCTGAGGATCATCAAAGCCAAATTGAAAGGTGAATTTTTTTTAGATCACACGATGTATGTTTGTTTTCTGGTGTGCTGCAGTCCGAAGAGCTGGACGGACACAACTGAGTGACTGAATCACAACAGTAGTTGCTTTACGATGTTGTGTTGCTTCTTCCTGCGCAACAGCGTGCATCAGCTACATGTATGCACATCTCTCCTAAGAGAAGAAAAGAGAAAGCAAACAAGTACATGTCAGCTCACTCTCTTCCACCATCCTCAGGAGTTTCTTTGTTCGTTAAATTAGAAATTCGCTTCTGGCGTTCTGTGACCTACCTGCTTGACATCTACTAAAATTCTTTTATTGAGTAAATGAGCTTTCTTCCTCCCCAAATCTATTTTTGTGTGCTCAGTACTGTTTGATAAAGAGAATAAAGTGTTCGTAGGCATGAGTTCGGAAGAAAGAGGGGACATACCTAGGTCCAGCTTCTGAGTCGATCCCAATTTAGACTTGACCTTGCGAGGCGTGAGGTGAGACTGTGTTGAGGGCCGTGGGTGACTGATTAAATTCTGATGTTGTGAAAAATTGCAGGAAGTTCTAACTGAATCTGTAAACTGATTGATTTAGAATATTTTAATAGGAGTAATGATCAGTGTTCTCCTACACAGACACGCACTAGGGCCATCACACTGAATCCTAGGTACACGTGTAGCTGAATCACGTTGTTGTAATTAACACAGCCTTGTAAATCAACTATATTTCAATAAAAACGTTTAAAAATAAAAGACAGGAGTTTTACCAGTTCCCCTTGCTAATAAGATGTCTAGTTGAGGCTTGAATCTAAATCTTTTTGATGCCAAAGAGCATGCTTTTAATATTGTTCTGGATTTTCTTGAAAAAGCACCATGAGAAACATGAAAGCACAATTAACGGATTCACAAAGTGTCCTTTTTTTTCTTCACAAGTGCCTTTTAAAATATAAACTCCGGCCATGCGTTGAAAATGCTTTCTTCTGTATGCATTTTATGTACACAGATTTTCTGAGGTGAATTATTTAGCTTAAGAAAATAGCCAAGTACCTAAGAGGGGGAATTAATGAGGTGGAAAGCTTGCTATCCTGAGGATCATCAAAGCCAAATTGAAAGGTGAATTTTTTTTAGATCACACGATGTATGTTTGTTTTCTGGTGTGCTGCAGTCCGAAGAGCTGGACGGACACAACTGAGTGACTGAATCACAACAATAGTTGCTTTACGATGTTGTGTTGCTTCTTCCTGCACAACAGCGTGCATCAGCTACATGTATGCACATCTCTCCTAAGAGAAGAAAAGAGAAAGCAAACAAGTACATGTCAGCTCACTCTCTTCCACCATCCTCAGGAGTTTCTTTGTTCGTTAAATTAGAAATTCGCTTCTGGCGTTCTGTGACCTACCTGCTTGACATCTACTAAAAGGCAGTACTTCTGAAGGAGAACCTCTCTAAAAGTCCAAGCACTATGCTGGGTCACGGCCGCAGCTCTCTAGTATCCCAGCTGTTTTAAATACAAACCCAGTAAGTTGCATGTGAGCTTAGGTTTTTATCTGTCCAAACTCCTACACTTTGTAAAACAAGAAAAATAATTGTGAAATTCCAGAGATGTGAAATTGACTCCGAGCCCACAGAGTTACAGGCACGGTAGCACGATTCGCTGTTCGTCCTGCGGCGGGCTGGAACGTGGAGATCAGTTGCTGCCTGTCGGGAGGACGACCCGTGCCAGCTGTCACAGACGGCTCCTCGTGGCTGCTTTACTGCCCACCGTGCTCCTTCAGACACTCATTTGAATATGAATTAAAGGATACAGATTTTAAAGACTGAGGAGCAAAATTCACGCTATCACTCACTGTGAACTAAGCCAGAGCCCCGAGAGTCTGCCGAGCCCCCCGAGGCTGCGCCCCTCGGCCAGGCTGACGCACTCTCAGGAGAGCGGGTCCCCAGCTCACCTGGTGCCTGAGGACGGGGCGGGGCCCAGGCTTCTTACCCCGGAAGCAGTAGCACCCACTCCACACGCTTCAGGTGGCCATAGGGCAAGACGGGTCCATGCAAAGGCTGACTGACATTACACGTTATTTGAGAATTAAAAAAATATCCCTCCCTAGAACGTGAATGACTTGATTCCTGGGGGTGGTTTGCTGTGTTTCTAGAGAAGCATGCCTGACTTGCCTCCGCAGTCTCTCCGTGCCGCCCTTCACCACTGCAGCCCGTCCACTCTCAGAGCGGCTGCCGGCGCAGGGCTCCCGGCCAGAGCACGCTGCGGCCGCCATCCTGGAATGCACATGGCGCTGGGGCCCCTGCACCTGGCGTACAGAAATGCAATAGCGGATGATTGTAGCATGATGTGTGTTCTCTGACTCTCCTTTTAATTCTTCTGTTCTCATCTCCTTTTTCCCTTTCTATTTCCATTACTTTGAGCAGCATCAAGAAAAAATTACCAATCCACCACAATGAGTAAGTCCCCCTGTGAAGCCATGAAATGCTTCCTCTACATGATGTCATTTCATGCTTCTCCATCCTAAACTCTGACCATTTTCTCCTCCGGGAAAAATGTCAAGTTTAGGTGTTGATAGCTCTCATGACTGACTCATCACTAGAACCTGAATTGGAAGAGCTAAGCAGTTCGATTTTTAGAAAGAGCTTTAAAAAGCGGCCAGATGCGAACAAGCCCACATGCCAGGCTGTGTAGTGACATCCTTTTTGTTCATCCTCCTCCACATGCCCCTCACTCGCAGCTCTCGATGCCCTTCCCTGCCTGACTCGGCTGCTTGCTGTCGACAGGCTGGCCCACCCCGAGGGAAGCCTTCCGGACCTCGCCATGATGAAGCTGACCGCCAGCCTGGAGGCGGCAGAGGTCAAACAGCTGGCCGGGCCCGGGGAGGAGAGGCCAGGGGAATGCCTGACCAAGGCCAGGAAGGGCGAGCCTGGCGAGGACAGCGAGGACGAGGAGGAGGAGGAGGAGGAGGAGGAGGAGCCGTCAGGTAAGCTGCCTGCCCGGGAGCTGCTCAGAGACTGGCTCACGGGAGCGAAACACTGGTCTGCTCCGAGTGAATAAAATATATGCTCAAATATATGCTCAGTGTGTAAATATGCAACATATAATAAAATATGTACTCATAGATGCTCAAGTATGTACTCAACCCCAGCGGGGAGCTGGAAGCCAGGGGGCGGCTCTTTGGTTGCAGAAGTCAAGGCTTACTGCCCCAGTCACTCCAGTGGTTTCCTTGTGACTCCAACTTAGGGGACAAGAGGGAGGGCGAGTTATCTGGGTCCTTCCTGCAGGGTCCTCTCAGGTTCCTTTAATCTGTTAGTTCCCAGGAAGTGTGGGGGAACCAGAGACCACAGCCTTGGGAGTGACATTCTGAGGTAGTGACACGGAGCTTCTCCCCTTGTCTGTCCTGATGTCCTGCGCTCGACAAGGCAGAGAATAAAAAGCAGCGTGGGGGAAGAGCCCTCGGGGGCACGCTGCCCCCAGTCCTCCCACCGCCCATCTCAGACGCCCTGGGAGGGGCCCGGAGGGTCTCCCTGCGCCTCGAGGGCCCTGCCCTCCTCGGGGCCACGGCTCAGGACCAGCCTGGGTCTTATACTCGAAGGTGGCTTGAGCGGACAGGAGTGTCTCACCAAGCCTATGCGGCACCTGCTCCCTGCCCCTCTCCCTGCCCTCACACCTGGGAACTGTGCCCGCGTGACCTCGACCTCGTACGGCTTGAGTCACTCCATAGATAAGAATTTTCACCGTTGTCAGACACGTTTTCATGGTGCCTTAAACTTTCAGAACCTGCACATGACCCGTTGCAGCCACCCCAGCCCCGCAGGAAGCCACCTAGAGACTGTGGGTCTTACCTGCCTGGACCTGGGAGCTTCTGTCTGCAAAGGCGGGGGTGGGCCGATGGTGGGAAGTGATCCTGTGGCTGATGGTCAGGTTAGTTGGGACTGACCCTCCAGGCAGGAGCCTGACCCCAGAGCATAACATCACTCTTGAGCACAGGTGGAAAGTCGAAAATGACTAGCTTGATAAAAACTAATGAATAGGATGAATCTGAGTGTGCTTGGTGAACTCAGACTGGGCTGTTCAGACCCTTGGCTGTGCTTCTGTGATGGGGTGGGCTCGTCCTGGGCAGCCGGCGGGCTTTGCCCACCTGCCAGTTAAGCCCCTAGAAGGAGACTGGCACTTAAGGAAGACTTGTTTGGGCTAGAAGAATGTCTTTAAGAACTCAGATACTTAACACTCAGGAGGAGTCAGGGATCATAGCTCAGCCTTGAGTACCTAAGGTTGGAATTCTCTTTTGCACAAATTTAATGCACAGGTGGGGGAAAGCCGCCCGTCCCTCGTTCTCAGCGCTGGATGTCTGAGGCGTCACCAGACGTGGTGTTCCTGGCCCCTCGCTCAGGCCGGCTCTCTTGGTCTTGCAGCTTCTCGTTTCCTCGGGAGTGATCTGTGCAGCCAGGGCCCTGCTCACTGTCACGCGCCCTGCCTTGCAGATCTGAGGAACAAGTGGCACCTGGTGATCGACCGCCTCACGGTGCTGCTCCTGAGGTTCCTGGAGTGCTTCCACCAGCTGCAGACGTTCCTCTGGTGGATCCTGGAGCTGCACATCGTCAAGATCGTCTCCTCCTACATCATCTGGGTGGCCGTGAAAGAGGCAGGTGACGCCCGCCCTGGCCCGGCTGGCTTCCCACAGCCTGACTCTCTGTGGGAGGGGTTCCCGGAGCTCCGGGCTGGGGCCGAGGCCCTGTGGATGCTCTCCCAGGAGCCTGTCCACCTCTGGAGTTTCCCGCTGTGGTGTTCATTGACATCAGCTAGTTGTACACCTGTCTGTGTGCACGATGTATATCTTAACACCGGGCCATTTCTCGTACACACAAGGGGCTTGATCTGCCTTTGCTCGGCTCAGCAGAGCTGAATCTGTCCGGCTTCTGAGCTATTAGAGGATGTGCCGTGTGACATATTTTTGTCCCCATTTCTGATGTTGTGTTCCTAGGTGTCTCTGCTCAACTACGTGTTTTTGATTTCCTGGGCTTTCGCTCTGCCATATGCCAAGCTCCGCCGTCTGGCCTCCAGCGTCTGCACCGTCTGGACCTGTGTGATCGTCGTCTGCAAAATGCTATACCAGCTGCAAACCATCAAGCCAGAGAGCTTCTCCGTGAACTGCTCATTGGTGAACTCAGACTGGGCTGTTCAGACCCTTGCCATGGGGTGGGCTCGTCCTGGGCAGCGGCGGGCTTTGCCCACCTGCCAGTTAAGCCCCTAGAAGGAGACTGGCACTTAAGGAAGACTTGTTTGGGCTAGAAGAATGTCTTTAAGAACTCAGATACTTAACACTCAGGAGGAGTCAGGGATCATAGCTCAGCCTTGAGTACCTAAGGTTGGAATTCTCTTTTGCACAAATTTAATGCACAGGTGGGGGAAAGCCGCCCGTCCCTCGTTCTCAGCGCTGGATGTCTGAGGCGTCACCAGACGTGGTGTTCCTGGCCCCTCGCTCAGGCCGGCTCTCTTGGTCTTGCAGCTTCTCGTTTCCTCGGGAGTGATCTGTGCAGCCAGGGCCCTGCTCACTGTCACGCGCCCTGCCTTGCAGATCTGAGGAACAAGTGGCACCTGGTGATCGACCGCCTCACGGTGCTGCTCCTGAGGTTCCTGGAGTGCTTCCACCAGCTGCAGACGTTCCTCTGGTGGATCCTGGAGCTGCACATCGTCAAGATCGTCTCCTCCTACATCATCTGGGTGGCCGTGAAAGAGGCAGGTGACGCCCGCCCTGGCCCGGCTGGCTTCCCACAGCCTGACTCTCTGTGGGAGGGGTTCCCGGAGCTCCGGGCTGGGGCCGAGGCCCTGTGGATGCTCTCCCAGGAGCCTGTCCACCTCTGGAGTTTCCCGCTGTGGTGTTCATTGACATCAGCTAGTTGTACACCTGTCTGTGTGCACGATGTATATCTTAACACCGGGCCATTTCTCGTACACACAAGGGGCTTGATCTGCCTTTGCTCGGCTCAGCAGAGCTGAATCTGTCCGGCTTCTGGGCTATTAGAGGATGTGCCGTGTGACATATTTTTGTCCCCATTTCTGATGTTGTGTTCCTAGGTGTCTCTGCTCAACTACGTGTTTTTGATTTCCTGGGCTTTCGCTCTGCCATATGCCAAGCTCCGCCGTCTGGCCTCCAGCGTCTGCACCGTCTGGACCTGTGTGATCGTCGTCTGCAAAATGCTATACCAGCTGCAAACCATCAAGCCAGAGAGCTTCTCCGTGAACTGCTCATTGGTGAGCCTCAGAGACGGGGTCTCCACGCCTGGTCCTCGGGCGGGGGGCAGCCCTCGGGGGACGTGTGGCCCCCAGCACAGGCCCTCCGGCCCTCGCCGGCTCAGTGAGTTGGAGGCATCCTGGTCTCCTCTCACGGAGGCTGAGACTCCCCTTGAAGAGGGTCTTCCCTCCCGCTGCCTGTGTCCCTTTGCTCAAAGCCGAGGGAGACGAGTCTAGACTCTCCTGACCTGCGGGGCTGTGTCTGGCTCCCTTTTCTCTCCTCTTCAGCCAAACGAAAACCAGACGAACATCCCCCTGCACCAGCTGAACAAGTCTTTGCTGTACAGCGCGCCCATCGACCCCACGGAGTGGGTCGGCCTGAGGAAGTCGTCTCCGCTGCTCGTCTACCTGAGGGTAAGGTTTTCTCGTCCTCAGAGTTGTCTTCTCCGAGTCCACATCTGCAGCCCTTTCCCTGGAGACCGCAGCCTCGTACGTGGGGTTTGCAGTCACCTTTGAAACACATAACTGAATACTAAAATCAGTATTGCATCGTGCTGAAAAGGAATCCGTTGAGTAGTTTGAGATTCATCGAATTGTTTCATTGCTCAGTTGTGTCCAGCTCTGTGACCTCACAGGCTGCAGCAAACCAGGCCTCCCTCTCCTCACTGTCTCCTCTGGCTTGCTCACACTCACGTCTATGGAGTCAATGATGCCATCCAACCGTCTGTCCTCCGTCGTCCCCTTCTCCTCCTGCCCTCAATCTTTCCCAGCATCAGTGTCTTTTTCAATGAGTCAGCTCTTTGCATTAGGCAGCCAAAGTATTGGAGCTTCAGCTTCAGCATCAGTCCTTCCAATGAATATTCAGGGTTAGTTTTCTTTAGGATGGACTGGTTTGATCTCTGGGCAGTCCAAGGGAATAAAATATGACAAATGTATTCACTGGAACATTATGAAACAAGGACTGAGGTAGATTGATAATATCAGACCACTGAAAAATGTCCAAAACATCCTATAAAGTTGAAAAAAAAACAAACAAACTTAAAACACAATATACAGAATGATGTCTTTTAGGCACAAAGAAACAGTACTGAGTAAATTATACCAAATGTTCAGAGTGATTATTTCTGAGAAGTATGTGTAGTGTTATAAGAAATGTTTGCTGTTTAAATTCTATAGATTTTAATCAAGGGCATGTAGTATGTTCAGAAGTAGCCTCGTATAAAGAGCATGTCTTTGAAAAAGGAATTCTGATTGCAAATCAAACATAAGAAAGGCCAAATAGTTCCAGTTAGTGACATGTTACTGTGAGTATTATTGTTATGTCACTGTGATGGCTAATTTCACTTTGATGGATCGTGCTGATGATGCGGTTAGAGCCTTTGGACTCAACTCCTAGAATCTGAACGTGTACTAAGTGTGTACTCTCTTGGGTGTGGTTTCTGGTTTTTCACTTGTGTGGCCGATATTATCTGTAACACACCAGTGATGTCTATGGTTAAGGGGTGTGACGAGGATAAGACGTGGACCCCGCGGCCTCACGTGCAGCCTCCTTGTTCTCTAGAACAACCTGCTGATGCTGGCCATCCTGGCCTTCGAGGTCACCGTCTATCGCCACCAGGAGTACTACCGTGGCCGGAACAACCTCCCTGCCCCTGTGTCGAAAACCATCTTTCACACCGTCACCAGGCTCCAGCTGGACGACGGGCTGGTTAACTGCGCCAAGTACTTCATCAATTATTTCTTCTACAAGTTTGGCCTGGAGGTGAGTCTCCCTCTGCTCTTCTTTTCTCTGGAAATGGCAGTGGCGGGGTCCGGTGGCCTCTGGAGCCAAGAGAGTTGTCTCCACACCCTGAGTTCTGTCTCCTGGGATCACGGGAGGCTTTTCAATGAGTCAGCTCTTTGCATTAGGCAGCCAAAGTATTGGAGCTTCAGCTTCAGCATCAGTCCTTCCAATGAATATTCAGGGTTAGTTTTCTTTAGGATGGACTGGTTTGATCTCTGGGCAGTCCAAGGGAATAAAATATGACAAATGTATTCACTGGAACATTATGAAACAAGGACTGAGGTAGATTGATAATATCAGACCACTGAAAAATGTCCAAAACATCCTATAAAGTTGAAAAAAAAACAAACAAACTTAAAACACAATATACAGAATGATGTCTTTTAGGCACAAAGAAACAGTACTGAGTAAATTATACCAAATGTTCAGAGTGATTATTTCTGAGAAGTATGTGTAGTGTTATAAGAAATGTTTGCTGTTTAAATTCTATAGATTTTAATCAAGGGCATGTAGTATGTTCAGAAGTAGCCTCGTATAAAGAGCATGTCTTTGAAAAAGGAATTCTGATTGCAAATCAAACATAAGAAAGGCCAAATAGTTCCAGTTAGTGACATGTTACTGTGAGTATTATTGTTATGTCACTGTGATGGCTAATTTCACTTTGATGGATCGTGCTGATGATGCGGTTAGAGCCTTTGGACTCAACTCCTAGAATCTGAACGTGTACTAAGTGTGTACTCTCTTGGGTGTGGTTTCTGGTTTTTCACTTGTGTGGCCGATATTATCTGTAACACACCAGTGATGTCTATGGTTAAGGGGTGTGACGAGGATAAGACGTGGACCCCGCGGCCTCACGTGCAGCCTCCTTGTTCTCTAGAACAACCTGCTGATGCTGGCCATCCTGGCCTTCGAGGTCACCGTCTATCGCCACCAGGAGTACTACCGTGGCCGGAACAACCTCCCTGCCCCTGTGTCGAAAACCATCTTTCACACCGTCACCAGGCTCCAGCTGGACGACGGGCTGGTTAACTGCGCCAAGTACTTCATCAATTATTTCTTCTACAAGTTTGGCCTGGAGGTGAGTCTCCCTCTGCTCTTCTTTTCTCTGGAAATGGCAGTGGCGGCGTTGGGTCCGGTGGCCTCTGGAGCCAAGAGAGTTGTCTCCACACCCTGAGTTCTGTCTCCCTGGGATCACGGAGGAGAGGGGGCTTCCACGGCAGGGTGGCCTGGCCTGGTGGCGCGTCTCCGGGACCCAGGGCCCGTCGTGGCTCTGCGACAGGGCCGGGGTGTCTCAGGACAGCTGCTCCTAGAGACGCGCGGGTGTCTGTTAATGCCTTCTGAATGTGTGACCTCAGCCAGAGGGCCTGACCTGAGTGGGGGGGGCCTGCCCTCCCTGGGAAGTACTTGGAACAGTGGTTCTTATTGACGGCACCTGGTCGGTCTCCTGTCTTCACAATGAGGACCTCCCACCCAGAGCCACAGAAGGGGAAAGGCTCGTCCAGGGGCCGGGCCCCAGCAGCGCGGGCTCCGGTGCCCGCGGGGGCTGCCCGCCCACAATACTCCCCTTTCCGGTAAAGCCGACTCTCTGCCTCTTTCATCCTCACACAGACCTGTTTCCTCATGTCAGTTAACGTGATCGGCCAGCGCATGGACTTCTACGCCATGATCCATGCCTGCTGGCTGATCGCCGTCCTGCACCGGCGCAGGAGGAAGGCCATCGCCGAGATCTGGCCCAAGTACTGCTGCTTCCTGGCCTGCATCATCACCTTCCAGTACTTCATCTGCATCGGTGTGCCGCCGGCGCCCTGCCGAGGTGAGCGCCCCTCCACGGACCGACTCGGGGTGGGGGAGCATGGCGGTGTGAGCCCTGACCGGCTCCTCCCACCCCCACCCCTGCAGATTACCCCTGGAGGTTCAAGGGCGCTAGCTTCAACGACAACATCGTCAAGTGGCTGTACTTCCCGGACTTCATTGTGCGGCCCAACCCTGTGTTCCTCGTCTGTAAGTGGGGCGCTGGGTCCTGCCTGCGCGTCCTTCCCCGGGGAGTGCATTCCTGCCCCTGCCTCCCCCACACGTACCATGTGGACAGGCTGGTCTCCACACATCAGCATCATAAGCCACTAGCAACTCCTGCTGGCCCTGTTAGGTCTACGGAGTTAAGGCCATGTGAGCATTGCAAACACCTTAATAATTCACTTTAATAATTCCGCCTCCAGTGCCACACACCCGTATGCACCTCCCTTCTAAGAGAGTGATGAGGAGCCATGCTCAGGGGCCCTCAAGATGGGGACCCATGCTCAGGGGCCCTCAAAGCTCTGGGGTGGGGGTGGGGGACATAAATGCAGACGGAGATGGTTGCATAAGAGAGTCTGAAGACCTGCTGTGGCCTCGGGCTTTCTCTCACTGATGAGCAGAGAGAGTCCAGCCACTCTACCCCGGAGCCCCGAGTGTCCGTGGTCGGTGGGGGAAGCTGGGGTTCGGGAGGACCTGGCCACTCGGGGTGTGACCTGGGGGCAGATGCGCAGCACCGCGGCCCCTCCTCACGTCGGGAGCCACGTCAGCCTCGTCTGTCCCGCAGACGACTTCATGCTGCTCCTGTGCGCCTCCCTGCAACGGCAGATCTTCGAGGACGAGAACAAGGCCGCCGTGCGGATCGTGGCTGGTGACAACGTGGAGATCTGCATGAGCCTGGACGCGGCCTCCTTCAGCCAGCACAACCCCGTGCCCGACTTTATCCACTGCAGGTAACGCAGCCGCCAGCAGGCAGCTCCAGGAAGCGGTGACCCCTGACGTCAGGGCCTTCCAGCTCTCCTGTGTTTCTGGGGTGCTGACCTGCTCATCCACCCAGAATCCAAGAGTCCCGGGCCAGACAGCTCGGCGGTCTGGAAGCCACACCTCCCTGCTATCCTCCATCCTGCATGGACGTGCCCAGGGCAGAGGCCCTTAAACTCCAGGGCATCCTGGCCTCACACGCCACCCGGGGGCCCCGCGAGCCCCAGGAGCCCCTCCCTGGGGCATACTGGCTGGTGTTTCTGTGCTGTTCTCACGGGCTTAACTGTGTGATTTCTGAACCTGACGCCGATCAGGCTGAGGAGGGGAGGCTGGGGCTCCTGCAGGGGATTCCCAGCTGCAGGCGGGAAAGGGAAGTGGGCGCAGAATACACGGTGCACAGACAGGAGCACACACACACACACTCGAGCACGCCAGCAGCCGAGCTCCACCGACTTCAACAGACACGCCAGAAGGCCTGTGGGTGCTCATATCCCACATCTGGGATGAACCCCTGATGAGAACATGTGGCCCCAGTAAGCCCCACTGAGAAACACCAGCGTCTTAGTCACTCTCCTGTGTGTGTGAACTCAAGGATGAGTGTGACGTATTTTAGAAAAAAATCGTGGAAACATTCAAAAGTGTTGCATATTTTAGTTTAGAAGAGTGAAGTTCGAAAGTTCACGTATGTGACTGTACATGTTTTATCAGAGATGGCTTATGAGCTTTCACCAAATCATGGCTCATTTATCAAGTATCTGACACACCATTGGTGCTTCTGTGTTTCTCCCCTAACTTGGGTAAAGAAACAGCCAAAGCAAAGCCTCCACAGCCGAGAGGCTCTGAGCAGGTGAGTTTAGACGGGACGCAGCTCGTGGGCACGCTGCCTGTCGGTCGATGCCCGGGCTGGGGAAGCTCCTGGAGCTGCTCCCCTGTGGGGTGGGGACGCAGCCTGAGCACCTGCCTGCCGCCGTCAGGAGTGCAGAGGGAGGAGTGCTCCCCGAGCAGGGGCCTTGGCTCGGCCCAGGGGGGCGCAGAGAGACAGCTGGCAGAGCCAGGGAGCTCCATGCCTGCTTTTCAGAAAGTGAATGCGTTCCTCTCTCAGTCACGTCTGACTGCAGCCCCATGGACGGGAGCCCGCCAGGCCCCTCTGTCCGTGGGACTCTCCCGGCAAGAGTCCTGGAGAGGGTTGCCATTTCCCCCTCCAGGGGCTCTTCCCCACCCAGGGATGGAATCCATGTTTCCCGCAGAGCGGGCAGGTTCTTCACTGTCTGAGCCACAGGGGAAGCCCCTGCCTGTTAGACGCTCTCCCCCTGCAGGAGAGAGGTTCACCTCCAGAGAAAGTTGCGTATTTGCTTTAATCCGTGAATTTCTGGTTCATGGCAAGGAATCCCTTCTCACCACTTGCTGGCCCCGGGAGACATCTGTACCTTAGGGTTTCCTGGGCTGCACAATTACTGACTGCTGCCTCCCAGAGACAGAGAGGGCTTTTGAGCGCTCAGGGATGAGGCAGAGAACATTGCCGCTTGTGGGAAGTTTGGCCCAGTTCCTTGATGATAAACATGCACACAGCAATGTCACAGGGTGCCGCCCACTCTTTCCATCCGTTTGTGGGGACTGCCTGGGGACCCGCCGGTGATCAGAGCCCCAGGCTGGCCTGGACAGAGCCTGCTGACCGCGTCTGGAGGAGCGGGTGAGCGTGTCCTTCATCGGCCGGCATCTCCCGCCCTGGTCTGAGCTGCCGTCTGTGTTGTGTGTGGTGTCCTTGTGCAGGTCGTACCTGGACATGTCCAAGGTGATCGTCTTCAGCTACCTCTTCTGGTTCGTGCTCACCATCATCTTCATCACGGGGACCACCCGCATCAGCATCTTCTGCATGGGCTACCTGGTGGCCTGCTTCTACTTCCTGCTCTTCGGGGGCGACCTGCTGCTGAAGCCCATCAAGAGCATCCTGCGCTACTGGGACTGGCTGATTGCCTACAACGTCTTTGTGATCACGATGAAAAACATCCTGTCGGTACGTGGCCCGCGCCCTGTTACACACGTGCAGTCTCGGCCTCAGAGCGAATAACCCGTCAGGCTCCCCTTGCGGCTCTCAAGTAGGATGCTGGCAGACTCAGGACTGGAATGACCGTTTATTACTCTTCGTTTTGCCATACTAAGCAAAATCCTTTTTGCTCACTTCCGCCCTCTCAAGGACGAGAGGATGTGTATTTGGAAGAGTAAACTCTAAAATGTATTTTCTCAGTTAAAATTCACCCCTTCAGAGGGGCGATTGGACATCACTCCTGGGCTGCATGGGACCCTTTGTGAGTTGGAACAGTCATGGGATGGCTTCACAAATGGCCTCGCGTTGACTGAAACCGACTTTTTTACTGGAAAAGTGCCATGCGAGTGTAAACGTTGGTAGAAGGGGCGAGGTTCGCCATGTCAGTACGTGGGGTGCGGCTGGGAGGGACAGGACCCTGAAGGCACGGAGTGTCGGTGCTCGGACGCTCGGGTGGACACGGGACAGCGTCCTGGCTGCTGTGAGCGCCAGCGTCCGGACAGGGAAACAGCTCAGGCGGCACAGGGCTGAGAGCAGCCCCGCCCGTCCGCCTCTCTGAACTTCCCATCCCCGACCACAGCGTAGCCCCTCCCTGGCAGACAAACTGCCCTCCGGTCATCCCAGCCTCACGTGAAATCTTTTAGGCCACAAAGACGCCTTTAAGCTGTTTATTGTGTCAGGGAAGTAAACAGAGACCTCGCAGGAGCTGAAGGAGTCAATCCACCTCTAGTTGGGATTTAAAGTTGGTCCCAGGGCCTGCTGCTCACCAACTGTGCTCCCAGGCCGTGGCTGACAGCATTCGGAGGACAGTGGTGGGATCCGGTGGGAGGTGGGAGGGAGGGCTATGAGGGAAGGGACATGCATAGGCCTGTGGCTCACTCACGTTGATGTGTGGCAGAAACCAGCACCACTGTAAAGCAGTTATCCCCCAATTAAAAATAATTAAATTAAGAGAGCAGTGACCTACGACTGCCTGCTTCTCCCCTTCCTGGGCCTTGGAGATGAGCTCACCAGGCAATTCTGTGGCAAAGCAGTCAGCTTTTGGGGGTGGGAGCATGTGCATTTCTGTGTTTAGAGGTCTGGCAAAGCCAAGTCTATGTTAACTGTGAGAGTGTATTTGAAGAATTTATTTTTTCTCCAGGTCATGAGAATGTTAAGTTTCTAGTGGGTAGAAAAAATGATTTTTATTCCTCAGTCCAACCTCAGTAATTGTGTGTGTGACGGGGGGTATTGAAGCCCCCCAGCCTCCTCTGTCCCTGGACCCCCCAGGCAGGAACACTGAAGTGGGTGCCGCACCCTCCTCCAGGGGGTCTTCCCAACCGGGGGATTGAGCCCTGGTTTCCTGCACTGGCAGGTCAGTTATTTACCCCTGAGCCACCTGGGAAACCTGTGCTTTGCCAGGCACTGTTTTATATCTTGAAGAACAAGAGGTGAATGGTATTTAGGATTTACCCCTAAGGAACTTATAGTCCAAAAGAGAAAATAGACTTTCTCATAAGTATAGTACACTCTGTTAATGCTAATTGTCACAATGCTTTAGGAAAACTACACAAAAGAGAATGCCTAACTTCTTGCCGAGCTAAGTACAGAGGAGGCTTTGGGCGAGGCCACGTGAACCGTTCAGGGGTGTCCAGGGAGACAAAGGTGGGGGATATTCTCTGAGGAGGAGACTGTTTTTCCCTGGGATGTGACCTCACCTGTGACAAGAAATCACTGTTATGAGACAACTACATGATCGTCAACAGAGAAATCTCCTTTGCTCAGAAAGTCACCCGAGAAAGAATTGGCTCGGAGCCCAAAGCCTTAGTTCTCTAACAAAAACACCAGGCAGCTTGCGTGTGTGGTCCTCTCCTGGCACGGAGCCTAGGTGTAACACGTCTGGCTGCGTCTGAGTCATGAGAAAATTGTTGCTGTTGTTCAGTTGCTAGGTTGTGTCCAGCTCTTTGCAACCCCATGGACTGCAGCTCGCCAGGCTTCCCTGTCCTCACCATCTCCCAGAGTTTTCTCAAACTCATGTCGGTTGAGTCAGTGATCCCATCCAATCCTCTCAGCCTCTGTCCTGGCCTTCTCCTGCCCTCAAGGTCTTTCCAATGAGTCAGTTCTTTGTGTCAGGTGGCCAAAGCGTCGGAGCTTCAGCATCAGTCCTTCCAGCGAACATTCTGGGTTTACTTCCTTCAGAATTGACTGGTTTGATCTCCTTGCAGTCCCAGGGACTCTCAGGAGTCTTCTCCAGCACCACAGTTTGAAACCATCAGTTCTTGGCTCAGCCTTCCTCATGGTCCAGCTTTCATGTACATACACGACTACTGGAAAAACCATAGCTTTGACAATATGGATCTTTGTTGACAAAAGGATGCCTCTGCTTTTTAGGATGCTGTCTAGGTTTGTCTCTTCCCAGACCTGAGTCTTGGATCCACGCTCACCCACTGGCCGTTGCAGAGTCAGGCTTGCTCCTACAGTGCTCCAAGCTTCCTCTTTGAAAAGAGAGGCATTCTCAAGGGCAGGTGGCACCACGCTGGGGCTTCCAGCCCTCAGAGAAGCTCTGCCCCATGGCTAAGCAGGGGGTGCTGGACTTTCTCCATAAGTAAGTACACTCTGTTAATGCTAATTGTCACAATGCTTTAGGAAAACTACACAAAAGAGAATGCCTAACTTCTTGCCGAGCTAAGTACAGAGGAGGCTTTGGGCGAGGCCACGTGAACCGTTCAGGGGTGTCCAGGGAGACAAAGGTGGGGATATTCTCTGAGGAGGAGACTGTTTTTCCCTGGGATGTGACCTCACCTGTGACAAGAAATCACTGTTATGAGACAACTACATGATCGTCAACAGAGAAATCTCCTTTGCTCAGAAAGTCACCCGAGAAAGAATTGGCTCGGAGCCCAAAGCCTTAGTTCTCTAACAAAAACACCAGGCAGCTTGCGTGTGTGGTCCTCTCCTGGCACGGAGCCTAGGTGTAACACGTCTGGCTGCGTCTGAGTCATGAGAAAATTGTTGCTGTTGTTCAGTTGCTAGGTTGTGTCCAGCTCTTTGCAACCCCATGGACTGCAGCTCGCCAGGCTTCCCTGTCCTCACCATCTCCCAGAGTTTTCTCAAACTCATGTCGGTTGAGTCAGTGATCCCATCCAATCCTCTCAGCCTCTGTCCTGGCCTTCTCCTGCCCTCAAGGTCTTTCCAATGAGTCAGTTCTTTGTGTCAGGTGGCCAAAGCGTCGGAGCTTCAGCATCAGTCCTTCCAGCGAACATTCTGGGTTTACTTCCTTCAGAATTGACTGGTTTGATCTCCTTGCAGTCCCAGGGACTCTCAGGAGTCTTCTCCAGCACCACAGTTTGAAACCATCAGTTCTTCGGCGCTCAGCCTTCCTCATGGTCCAGCTTTCATGTCCATACACGACTACTGGAAAAACCATAGCTTTGACAATATGGATCTTTGTTGACAAAAGGATGCCTCTGCTTTTTAGGATGCTGTCTAGGTTTGTCTCTTCCCAGACCTGAGTCTTGGATCCACGCTCACCCACTGGCCGTTGCAGAGTCAGGCTTGCTCCTACAGTGCTCCAAGCTTCCTCTTTGAAAAGAGAGGCATTCTCAAGGGCAGGTGGCACCCACGCTGGGGCTTCCAGCCCTCAGAGAAGCTCTGCCCCAGGAGGTCGGCTGGGAAGAGCAGCGGGGTGTCTGGAGTGAGACTCCCTCCCTTGTTTTCTCGGTGCGGACTTTCAGGATACTTTCTTCCCATTTGTTTTTCAGATAGGAGCGTGCGGCTATATTGAAAAATTGGTTCAAAATAGTTGCTGGTTGATCCAAGCGTTCAGCCTGGCCTGCACAGTCAAGGGCTACAAAATGCGTATGTATGAAAAGCAGATTTGGGAATGGAGGGTCAGAGAAGGGAGGGCAGAGGTAGTGTTCTGACTTAAGCATCTGGGCCAAAGCCCCTGAGGGAAGGGGGTAAAGGGACACCTGATTCCGTGTCTGCGCGAGCTGTGGGCTGTGGCCGCGTGGGGAGCTGTGGTCAGGACACCGCCCCCCACCCCCCACAGTGTGAGCCTTGATCCTTCGCTACAAACATCCGCTCCCCTCCCCAGGCAGGTCTTTAGTGACTCCTGGACTTCCTGTGTTTATGATGGGAAGGGTTGCAGGTGCCCATGCACGCCTGTGGCTACTGGCACCGTGGTCACCACTGGAGAGCCCGGCCCTGAGGCCCAGAGAAGCTCCATCTCTGGAGGTCGGCTGGGAGGGGCAGCGGGGTGCTGCCTGGAGGCGGGGACCCCTTCCGGGCATCCTGCCTCTTGCGTCAGAACCCTGAACAGCGCCACGGTCCTCTACCCACCCTTCGGTCCTGGACCGTACTGCGCCCCCTGCCCAGCGGTCCTGTCCCCGCGGCCTGCGCGGAGGGTGAAGAGGCGCTGAGCTTGCTCCGACTCGGGGTCACCTGCCCTTGGCAGCTCTCCCTCCCGTAGCCTGTCGCTGCCCCGCTGGGCCCTGGGCCAGGCCCGGAATGTCTTGTTTGTGCCGAGATCCCCTCTGGCGTGGGGACGTGCAGATGCGCTTCCTCCCTGGCCTCTCCTCCCAGCCCTGCATGATCCAGAGCCCGCTTGTGGTCAGCCGTCTGAGCCGCTGCTGATGCGGGACTTGCAGTGCATGCCCTTGGCTGCGAATAAATCCACTCCCGGGGACTCCGTGCCATGGACGTTTGGTCCGTACGATCGTGTCACAGAGCGTATAAAGGAACAATGGAAGTGGGTGTTAATTTAAATGTTTTCCCGTCTGCCCCCAGCGGAGGACGACTCCTCGTGTAAATTGCCCAGTGGGGAGGCAGGGATCATCTGGGACAGCATCTGCTTCGCCTTCCTCCTGCTGCAGAGACGCGTGTTCATGAGCTACTACTTCCTGCACGTGGTGGCAGACATCAAGGCCTCGCAGATCCTGGCGTCCAGGTGGGCCGGACCGTGGACCCGAGGGCGTTCTCCCGGGAAGCCTGCCGGGAGGCGCCATGGCACCCAGCCTGCTGTCCGGGCTAGCTCACAGCACCCACAAGAAATTAAGACACAGCCCTTCCAGGAAAAATGATCCACACCTTTAAGACCTAGAACACGAGAGTAAAGAGCGAGACCCTGGAGGGAGTCACGCCTTACGAGGACTGGGACACCCTCCAAGTTCAAAGGCAGAGTGGACCTCTGACCCCCCGGTCCAGACCTCAGCCCCGACGTAGCTCCTGCAGGCCTTGGGCAGAACGGAAGCCGAGGCCACATTGGTTCAGAGTCTAGTGCATCTTCCCCCGCACCCCGCCCCGCCCTGCTGCTTCCACGTGAAGCAGAAACTCCTGAAGACAGAGAAAAATATATTCAGTTGTTGCTTTTCAGAGTAGCCGGAGGAGGGCCTCTCCTTCAAGGAAGGCTGGTGGCTATGCGAGTCTGTCCACAGCGACGAGGCTACTAGACAGGATGCAGGACCCCACTCTCAGCCCGGAGACTCCAGGCAGCCGCCCCAAAGAAATGCTTTCTGTCCCTTAATAACCATTGTCAGGGAAGGCGGCCAGCACCGATAAAAAGCTTCTTTCATTGTGTTTCTGGCTTTCCTTCAGGGGGGCTGAGCTTTTCCAGGCCACAATTGTGAAGGCTGTAAAGGCGAGGATTGAAGAGGAGAAGAAATCCATGGACCAGCTGAAGAGGCAGTAAGGATGCTTTCCTTTCGCTTGGGGTTTGCCCGGTCCCCTCCCGCCAGCTCCTGGCCCCCAGGGAGTGCCAGGCCCTGAGGAGGCCGCTGTTTACACAGGTTTGCTCTGTGTCCACTGACATATTGGACGTTTGGTCCGTCGATCGTGTCACAGAGCGTATAAAGGAACAATGGAAGTGGGTGTTAATTTAAATGTTTTCCGCCTGCCCCCAGCGGAGGACGACTCCTCGTGTAAATTGCCCAGTGGGGAGGCAGGGATCATCTGGGACAGCATCTGCTTCGCCTTCCTCCTGCTGCAGAGACGCGTGTTCATGAGCTACTACTTCCTGCACGTGGTGGCAGACATCAAGGCCTCGCAGATCCTGGCGTCCAGGTGGGCCGGACCGTGGACCCGAGGGCGTTCTCCCGGGAAGCCTGCCGGGAGGCGCCATGGCACCCAGCCTGCTGTCCGGGCTAGCTCACAGCACCCACAAGAAATTAAGACACAGCCCTTCCAGGAAAAATGATCCACACCTTTAAGACCTAGAACACGAGAGTAAAGAGCGAGACCCTGGAGGGAGTCACGCCTTACGAGGACTGGGACACCCTCCAAGTTCAAAGGCAGAGTGGACCTCTGACCCCCCGGTCCAGACCTCAGCCCCGACGTAGCTCCTGCAGGCCTTGGGCAGAACGGAAGCCGAGGCCACATTGGTTCAGAGTCTAGTGCATCTTCCCCCGCACCCCGCCCCGCCCTGCTGCTTCCACGTGAAGCAGAAACTCCTGAAGACAGAGAAAAATATATTCAGTTGTTGCTTTTCAGAGTAGCCGGAGGAGGGCCTCTCCTTCAAGGAAGGCTGGTGGCTATGCGAGTCTGTCCACAGCGACGAGGCTACTAGACAGGATGCAGGACCCCACTCTCAGCCCGGAGACTCCAGGCAGCCGCCCCCAAAGAAATGCTTTCTGTCCCTTAATAACCATTGTCAGGGAAGGCGGCCAGCACCGATAAAAAGCTTCTTTCATTGTGTTTCTGGCTTTCCTTCAGGGGGGCTGAGCTTTTCCAGGCCACAATTGTGAAGGCTGTAAAGGCGAGGATTGAAGAGGAGAAGAAATCCATGGACCAGCTGAAGAGGCAGTAAGGATGCTTTCCTTTCGCTTGGGGTTTGCCCGGTCCCCTCCCGCCAGCTCCTGGCCCCCAGGGAGTGCCAGGCCCTGAGGAGGCCGTTCGTGGTGACCTTCACACAGGTTTGCTCTGTGTCCACTGACATGGAGATTATTTGGAGGAGGACGCTGCGGGGTGGGGGTCAAGTCCTTGGTCAGGTTCTTCTGGAGCCCCATGCAGCTCCGTCTAACTCCCTGAGTTCCACTTCCCCGTTTCAGGCCTTGGTTCTGTGTGATCCTGGTAAATAGTAAATACGCTAGTGAGTGAGACAGACTCGTTCCCAGCAACACTCAGAGTGAAGGCCGTCGTGTCTGTGGGTGAGGCAGACGAGCTGGAATTCTCCACGTCAGAAGGATCTTTAGGGACAATGTGATCCAGTCTGGGGAGAAGCTGGTGACACGTGTAGTCGGTGATTTAGAATCCGCAGCTCATGGAGGTGGCGCTGAAAATACACCCAGACCCGTCGCACCCTGCCGTCCTGGAGGACTCAAGTAATGGACTGATTCCAGGATCTGAGGAGTCTTTTCTTTTTTTTAATTTGAATTAGCCCAATGAAAATAGTTGTTTTCTGAGAGTGGAATCTCTGGCAGTAGTGGAACTTCTGAGGAAAGCTAGCGCCTCACGTGTTTGGGGCCAGGCTTAAGAGTTGATGGCCAGAGAATTCACAACCTGCCCCGTTCTCCAGGAAAACAGAGGGACTATTAGCCCACCAGGAAGGTTCCCTGAGTTTCTAAGTTGACTTCGTTCCATCCTGACCTCATCTCCCAGCTCCATACCCCACCCCCAACCTTGCAAAAGCACTTGCCAGTGTAAATCGTACCATCCCGTGGCATGGTTATCTTCACAGTGAAACATATGAGTGACATAAAATATTTATAATGAATGTACAGTATGGTATAGCTACTGCTACTGTTGTTCCCGACTATCTAAATCAGTCCTAGAGAAATAGCAAATCCAAGCCCGCCTATGGAACGTGTTTCTAACTGCCCATAAATGAGACCTGTTACTATAATTTACATCACTGGCTTTTTCCATGCCCTCAAATGAGAGGTCAGAAAAATAAAAGAGTGAAGGCAATGATCATTGCTAAAGACCAATGAATAAAGAAAATATTCTTTAAGCTTCCCAAAGCAGAACTATCACTGAAATCAGTTAAACATTTTGGGCTTTAAAAAAGTCAGTTCAGAAACACTTAGGCTATTAAGACGCTAAGAAACGAAAGCTTTGGGACCTCCATGGTGGTCCAGTGGTTTGAACCAAGGCTTCCACCACAGGGGGTGCAGTTTTGATCGCTGGTCTGGGAACCAAGATCCCACGTGCTGCAGAGCACGGCCAAAATACATAAGAAATGAAACCTTTCACCAGGGCGGGTATGGGAGATAAAGCTCAACATTGCAACTTCTGAATAGACTTCCTGAGTAAACCGACAAAAAGCTACAGCAGAGCATTTTCCAGATCCTAAGAGATTAGATATGACAGAGAAGAGTCACGGGTCTGCCAGAGCACTTGGGAACATCCGAGGAGCAGCTTGCTATTGACCAAACCGTTCTCACACCCACACATCTGTTCTCTTGACCTTTGCAACTATCTGAGGTGACAGGATTCTTTTTTTAATAATTATTTTTATTTTACTTTTACTTTTACAGAGTTTTGTTGTTTACAGATATGTTTAATCCCAGATTAGTCATGTATATCCATGACCCTTCCCTCCTCTGCCCAGTATTATATTTTTTTAAGGAGAATGCAAAACCTGGGAGAAGAAAGGTTTTATATTTCATGCTGGGCTGTGTTCAGAGTGGCTTTCATACAAGTTGTAGGTGGACATAAACTATTTAGCAGGATTACCACTGAGCTAGCGCCTGTGTGGTGCAAACTCACATGGGTGTAAAAAGATACCCGGAGATGCTTTTTGTTCCCGAGTGCGCTTCTACAGTGGTGCACTGCGGTTATCTTCACAGTGAAACATATTACAAAAAAAAACTGGTATAGCTACTGCTACTGTTGTTCCCGACTATCTAAATCAGTCCTAGAGAAATAGCAAATCCAAGCCCGCCTATGGAACGTGTTTCTAACTGCCCATAAATGAGACCTGTTACTATAATTTACATCACTGGCTTTTTCCATGCCCTCAAATGAGAGGTCAGAAAAATAAAAGAGTGAAGGCAATGATCATTGCTAAAGACCAATGAATAAAGAAAATATTCTTTAAGCTTCCCAAAGCAGAACTATCACTGAAATCAGTTAAACATTTTGGGCTTTAAAAAAGTCAGTTCAGAAACACTTAGGCTATTAAGACGCTAAGAAACGAAAGCTTTGGGACCTCCATGGTGGTCCAGTGGTTTGAACCAAGGCTTCCACCACAGGGGGTGCAGTTTTGATCGCTGGTCTGGGAACCAAGATCCCACGTGCTGCAGAGCACGGCCAAAATACATAAGAAATGAAACCTTTCACCAGGGCGGGTATGGGAGATAAAGCTCAACATTGCAACTTCTGAATAGACTTCCTGAGTAAACCGACAAAAAGCTACAGCAGAGCATTTTCCAGATCCTAAGAGATTAGATATGACAGAGAAGAGTCACGGGTCTGCCAGAGCACTTGGGAACATCCGAGGAGCAGCTTGCTATTGACCAAACCGTTCTCACACCCACACATCTGTTCTCTTGACCTTTGCAACTATCTGAGGTGACAGGATTCTTTTTTTAATAATTATTTTTATTTTACTTTTACTTTTACAGAGTTTTGTTGTTTACAGATATGTTTAATCCCAGATTAGTCATGTATATCCATGACCCTTCCCTCCTCTGCCCAGTATTATATTTTTTTAAGGAGAATGCAAAACCTGGGAGAAGAAAGGTTTTATATTTCATGCTGGGCTGTGTTCAGAGTGGCTTTCATACAAGTTGTAGGTGGACATAAACTATTTAGCAGGATTACCACTGAGCTAGCGCCTGTGTGGTGCAAACTCACATGGGTGTAAAAGATACCCGGAGATGCTTGTTGCTAACAGGTAACCATCCACATGTCCTCACTCAGTGCACGACTTGGGCAGCGTGCGTGCATGTCTCGGTGACGGCGGGCGTGCTCTTGGCATTGCTGCTGCTGTTCTGTTGTGCAGGATGGACCGCATCAAGGCCAGGCAGCAGAAGTACAAAAAGGGTAAGGAGAGGATGCTGAGCCTGACGCAGGAGTCGGGGGAAGGCCAGGACCTCCAGAAGCTCTCCGAAGAGGATGACGAAAGTATGTCAGAACGTTTCCTTCTTCGCCGAGCATCTTGACGTTGAGTGAAAGCATGATGGTGGGAGGGCTGTGAAATAGCATTGCTGTTCATTTCTCCAATTTTCTCAACGCATCTTTTTAACTCAGCAAGTTGTGTGTTCCCGTTGTGGGTGGGGTGCGATTGTTTGGTAAAGTACACATGTAATGAAGCCATCACTGTGAATACTCCCATCTTCAACAAGATGACATTAATATAGACTAGCTTCTGTGTCATAGGCATGTGCATCTGAAAAAAATAGGATGAGGCAGCTTTAGTCGTTCCTTTAGGAAGATATTTAAGATATGTCATCTACTGTTGTCTTTGATTTCTATACATTTTATACAAAAATTAAATACATAGGCCTCCAAATAATAGTAGTTAAAATATCATTCAATGATAGGTCTGTTCCAATGAAAGCTGAGATGAAATGCATGTTTATTATATCTAATTATGCATTTGTTATATCCAGTTAAGTTTAAAAGTTCTTAGAGATGCTTGCATGCTTTTGTATTTGAAGGGAATGGAGAAATAATGCGTGGTATTCTTCCAGAGCATAATATCTATTTCACTCAATAGTAAATTTATATTTTTCCAACCATGCATTAAAATGATAACAAGAGAAACTTCTGGTTATTGGAATGTATGCATTTTAACAAATACTTGCCACTGAATTACTCTATAATATCTGGGTGGTGCTTCTTTTTGTTAATTCTATGGAAAGTTCAATGTGGGATGCAATTTTGACAGATAATCACTTCCTTATTATATTTCTTTATATGCCCTCAGTCACTAAAAGAAAGTGAAGACGTGGCATTGTGTAGATAGAATCCTGAGTATTTACTTGTGAAATTGACTGCTGATCTGTGTAAACGTTCAGAGTCAGGAGAATTCCTTTTCCTGACCTTGGGTGTACTTATTTTGACAACTGACTTGTTAAAGCGGGGTTTTCAAAGCTTGTTTTCTCGCTTCCTGAGAATTAATACTTGGACATATTTTATTTTAGGAGAAGCAGACAAACAGAAAACCAAGGGCAAACAAAAGCAGTGGTGGCGGCCTTGGGTTGACCATGCTTCCAGTAGGTTCTCTCGATCCTCTTATGATCTCACCACTCTAACCCTTATATCCTTGACCAGAATTCAGGCGTCCCCGTGCCCTGTGTGTTCCGTGCATGGTGTGACGCTTGTGACTTGATAGGGGGCAGGGGGGGGAACACTGATCACTGTGGGTCTTCGAACCCGACAGACGAAACCTTCCAGGGCCGTCAGCCGACGACCATGGGGCTCACGTGCTCCTGAGCACCACCTGTGGGCTCAGAAAGGGCAGAAGGGTTGACATGTTTGTCATCTGATGAGGAGGTCCAGAACTCTGAGACGTGTTTGTTCCATGGCTGAAAACCCTTACTGAAAATGCGTTTCAGCTTCTCCTGGAACTCTGATTTTAGGAGACTCATTGTATTCAGAGTGTCTGTGACCCTCTTTGTATGGCACTGGGTGTGAAAGCGAATGAGCCCCCCACTGCCGCCCTTCCCAGAGCGTTGATTCCATTTTCATGTAAGGGTTCTTGGCAATTTGTTAAGCACAGTGAAGAGGACAGCCTAAGATGTAGTTAGCTTCTCACCCGCCTCCTTCCTAGTATCAGAAAAGCTCTAAAACTACCCTCCGAGTGCAACACCCAGCATGTGGCTGTCCTCAGTCCCCACAGCTCAGCCAGAACCCTTCAGAGCAAAATCAAAGGATGATTTTGGAAAAGCAGAACTCAGCAGCCACAGCAAATTGGTGTGTTTAAACGGATGAGGGATTGGGGAACCCAGGGGCTCTGTCTGCTCTGCTTAGCCAAAATGCACAGCACTCACTACTGTCAGTGGTTGTACAGTGCAGTGATCCGCTTCCACCTGGCCTGCCTTGAATTTGTTAGCATATTGAATGGCCATTAATTATCTTACAAGTTACCCGTAATGTCTTTAGCCTTGCATGTCTTGTGTCTAGATTACTGTAGCTACTGTAATCAGACAAGTGATATCACCAAAGTTCCTAACATCAGCAGGGTGATATTCAGAATTAGGAGAAAACCAGTCAGAATCCTTTCCCCCACTTCATTCTTCCCAGCATTTAGATTTGGTCTTGGCCTTTCACCCAAGAAATAACTTCCTAAAAGCAGCAAGCCCATTTTGGGCAGATGATATTCCAAACTGGCTCAGTACACCTGGATGTAATCAAATGGAACCCCCAATATTGAATTTTAGCATTATGGCCTAAGCATCATCCACAAGCTCTCAAGAATTTCATTTCACCCACTGCTCAAGTCAAAAAACAAAGATTCAAGCTGGAATTCTGTGTGACCCACCGTCCACTGGCGTGTGAGTCAGGCCAGCCACCTCCTAGTGCGGACACTGTGTGCCGATATCTATCAAGTCACAAGCAAACTGTGCCGATCTTTCTGTTTTAAAAGGGCCCTTGCTAGTTTAGAGAGACCTATCCATTTCAAAATGGCGTCCTACACCTGGGGGTACATTCCCACTGCAGTCATCATGGGTCTTTCCTTTGCTCGTGTAAACATTGCATTTTGGAAGGAATTGGATATGGTCTTCGATCACTACCTTATGAGCTGGGTATCCTTGAAAGAACTTCCTCTGAAAGTTGTTGACTTTAGAGTTTCTGATTCATTTCACCCTCATTATATCAAGTTCTCAAAGGCTGGGACCACACTCCCTGCACCTCATTACAGAACTTCCATGCAATGATGCCGAGGTGTGTAGTCCAAAAAAAGCTCTAAAACTACCCTCGGGTGAAAATGTGGCTGTCCTCAGTCCCCACAGCTCAGCCAGAACCCTTCAGAGCAAAATCAAAGGATGATTTTGGAAAAGCAGAACTCAGCAGCCACAGCAAATTGGTGTGTTTAAACGGATGAGGGATTGGGGAACCCAGGGGCTCTGTCTGCTCTGCTTAGCCAAAATGCACAGCACTCACTACTGTCAGTGGTTGTACAGTGCAGTGATCCGCTTCCACCTGGCCTGCCTTGAATTTGTTAGCATATTGAATGGCCATTAATTATCTTACAAGTTACCCGTAATGTCTTTAGCCTTGCATGTCTTGTGTCTAGATTACTGTAGCTACTGTAATCAGACAAGTGATATCACCAAAGTTCCTAACATCAGCAGGGTGATATTCAGAATTAGGAGAAAACCAGTCAGAATCCTTTCCCCCACTTCATTCTTCCCAGCATTTAGATTTGGTCTTGGCCTTTCACCCAAGAAATAACTTCCTAAAAGCAGCAAGCCCATTTTGGGCAGATGATTTTCCCAAACTGGCTCAGTACACCTGGATGTAATCAAATGGAACCCCCAATATTGAATTTTAGCATTATGGCCTAAGCATCATCCACAAGCTCTCAAGAATTTCATTTCACCCACTGCTCAAGTCAAAAAACAAAGATTCAAGCTGGAATTCTGTGTGACCCACCGTCCACTGGCGTGTGAGTCAGGCCAGCCACCTCCTAGTGCGGACACTGTGTGCCGATATCTATCAAGTCACAAGCAAACTGTGCCGATCTTTCTGTTTTAAAAGGGCCCTTGCTAGTTTAGAGAGACCTATCCATTTCAAAATGGCGTCCTACACCTGGGGGTACATTCCCACTGCAGTCATCATGGGTCTTTCCTTTGCTCGTGTAAACATTGCATTTTGGAAGGAATTGGATATGGTCTTCGATCACTACCTTATGAGCTGGGTATCCTTGAAAGAACTTCCTCTGAAAGTTGTTGACTTTAGAGTTTCTGATTCATTTCACCCTCATTATATCAAGTTCTCAAAGGCTGGGACCACACTCCCTGCACCTCATTACAGAACTTCCATGCAATGATGCCGAGGTGTGTGTCATTCATAGTTGGAAACAGCTACTTCTTTTTACAAGCTGGGGAGGAAAGACAAGAGATTGTGGCTTATTTTGTAGTTGATGATGAGTTGCAAAACTTATCTTTAGATCTGGAAGCATTTTATTGAAAGCCCATTTTCTGATCTCTTGAGTCATTGGGCTTTGAACTACTTCTTAGAGGTGCCAAGTGCAAGAATGAATGCCTTTGGAACACCCTTGGGTAAACCTATTGACGATATAATGATGTGGCCGTGTTGTTCCCATTGTCGGTGAGCATCTGAGATCTGAATATGCTCTGTGGGTGACAACCTGCCAGTTCCATGTCTGTGTGCACACAGACCACTGCATCATTGCTGTTCAATGATACCTTCCATGCTGGTGAGACACCCTTGTTTCCATGCCAGTTCTCACGAAGCCTCCCTGTGTTGTCCGATACCTGAAATAAAGGACCAGGATCCTGGGATGTAGGTGGTGGGATTTTAAAGGCCAGCTGTCAGCCTCAGTGTCCATGGTACATAACACGGACCCAGGCTGAAGGCAGGACCCCGAGTAGGAGTTTCTGTACTCATTATTAGCAGATAGAACTTCAGAAAATATTCTCTGTTTCCTCATTTCCTTTCAACAACAATTGATAAAGGAATAGGAGACTTTTTAAACATTTCTTCTTTTTTAATGTGTGAATGGCACATGTCCCACACAAATTGGCAACATCTTTGAAACAATAAAAATCAATGGTACAACTGCTCATGATGAAAACTCACTGGATTTGGTGTCCACGTGAACAAAGGTTCTTGAAGGTATGATTGAATACAGTTGAAGCTATCGTTGATTTTAGAGCCAATAATGAGGGTGAAATGTTCAGTCCTGGAAATCTCGGTTGTTACCCAGTGACCACGTGGCGTCAAGTCCGTGTGACTTTCCAGAGAACCTCTGAGCTTGTCTGAAGTGTTCCTTTCATGGCCTCCCTCTCTGTCTGACGTCATGCTGTCACTTTGATTTGTTCTTGCTTATTCTTACCTTATGTTGAATTGCATTTATTTCCTCAGGCCTGGACCCAGTCCTCTGGGGCTGGCTCCTTCTTCAAAATAAACATAACAAATTACAGTGCTTCTGTTCAAGGATATAAGGCCCAATCCATTCACTCGGCATCTTCATGGATGAAGCTTCATGAAAACATGGGCAAAATTACTCACTCTCATGCTTAGTGATAGCAACTGATGTTCAACAAGCCAAGGTTTCCTGTGACCTTACAACGAATAAATCCAGAAGATACCTAGAGACATCACATGTCATCCAAAAGATACCTCAGCATTTGAAAGTCACATATCACTTGAAACTATGAGTGTGTTTCCCTGCAGAGACAGCACAGTGCCTGGAGCATCAGACATGCACAGGCCAAGTCTCTTCTCTGAGAGAATAGTGATTAACTGACAAAGATCCCCTCCTCAAACCTCTGGGGCTCCCCGAACACCTCAGCTCTCTAGACCGCCCCCGGGCTGAGGACACAGCATGTCCGTGTAGGGCTGATGCCAGGCGAGGACCCTCCACACAGTTTGTGCTCCGTGTCTTGTGGTTGGTACCTTTCTCCTGGAGTTTCAGTAACTTCCTGGGGGCTCCTTGTTGGCCAGAAGCCTCTCATTGCTAAACCCTCCAGACCACGTCCACCTGGCTTGGCTGGTCGCATCCTACATTTGGAAACAGCCTGAGTGTGGTGGTGCTGTCTTGTGGCGTGCTCTTTTTTTTTAATGTTACTTGCCACCCCTGTGTTACAGCCTATGTCTACACAGTGTGAGTGAAGCAGAAGGCCGGTGACACTGACCCTGGGTCCCAGTCAGACCAGTCAGCTCTGCCACAGCCGTGTGGGCCCATGCAGACCACACCAAAGCCTCCGCTTCACTCTGACCTTGTCTGAGGCCCCAGAGTGCTGACCTGTGACAGAGGATGACCTTCAGTCCTCTGGGCCATCTTGGTAGTAGATGCCTCAGTTGCTGCCGGGTTGACCTGGGCATCTGTGCAAAATCTCCTCTGTGAAGAAGGGAGAACGTGCCAGATGAACCCGCCAGCGGCCAGGTCCCCTCCAAGACCTGGATGAAGCCTGGTGCTCACAGACCAGTCGCTCAGCCCAGAACGAGGTCTCTTGTTTCCTCCTCCCCCCTCAACACTGTTGATGGACGATTTGAGTGTCTTTGGGGGAGCATTTCATAAATACACCCCCAACCATCTCCTGTCTCTTCTAAGAAATAAGTACATATTTTGTTTTGCTTAGTGGTCAGGAGTGGAGATTACTATTTGTTTGAAACGGATAGTGAAGAGGAGGAAGAAGAAGAATTAAGAAAGGAAGACGAAGAGCCCCCCCGAAGGTCAGCTTTCCAGGTAACTATTGGGGTGAGGAGGTCACAGCCACGGCTGGTTCAAGAGGTTTTTTTCTGACAGACCTCAGCCTCAGGCTTGGACTTCTTCTGCTGGGTCCACGCCTTGTCGTGTCCAGGGTTGTGGTTCACATCTAAAGTTGTGTGGTCCTCACCGTCCCATCCTGCTGCTTGCTGTCCACATTGCAGTTGTTCTTACAAGGGCCCTTGTGCAGCCGGCTGTTCATTTGCAGAAGAGAATTTTTGATGCTCTCAACAAAATTAAGTCTGCTCTAGGTGAACTTCCTTTTGCGGGTGTTACCTTGGGTCACTTGTGTAGCCTTCCAGTTCCTTAGGTGACACAGTTGACCAGGAAAATAAAATCCTCACTTTGTTTTGAAAACAGTCATTTCAAAGGCTGAAAATCTGTTCCCTTTGTACTGCTAAGGATTTTAGACTGTATGAAAATCATGAACACCTCCAGCCCCATTTGAGCTTCTCAGAGTAATGTGTTTTTTACTTTCAGAGCCTGCCGTGGTGTTCTCAGTGAGCTGGGTCACCAGGCTGGTAGTGTGTACCAGCGAGTGTGTTGTCAGCGTTCGTTAAGGACGTGGGCTTGTCCGCTGAGTCACGTGGGATGAAAACTCAGGACAGATTTCCGTTACAAGGGAGCAGACGTAGGACTGTCGTTTCCCCTTTGTTAGGCTGCAAGGCACACTGGAGGACACCTGGCCGGTCTTACGAGGTGTCTGTGAGGAGGCCGTTGTCCGCCTGCTGGCCAGGTCCTCCCAGCCTGGCGGCCCACCTCCGTCCTGTCTTCCCGGTGGAAGAGAACTAACCTGTGTGAGGGCGCACCTTACCCTGATGCTCAGACAGCCTGTACAGGCGTGCGGCCGACTTTTCCAAAACCAATGACTTGACTTGCGTATCTTTATTCCAGTAAGTTTCCTTCCAGCCACTGCCCACCGGCAGAGGAGGGGGCAGTGTCGCCGTCGCCGTTTTCCCAGGTTCATGACCGATGGACCATGTTTGTTCTTCCTCACCTACAGGCAGAGCGCGTTTTACTCCACAGTCAGCGATGAGCATGTTCAGCCCCGCCGGCCTCATTGTAGAGCCAGACTCATACTGATGTCTTTTATTAAGTGCTCGGCGTTTGGTTTTTTCCTACTAATCACTCTTGCTTTGTCCTTCTTTGTAGAGAGCTATCGGGAAGTTTGCGTCAGCCATTTTAGCCCTGCCAAAGTCTATCATTAAACTTCCTAAAACTATTCTTCAGTATTTAATCAGAGCTGCAAAGGTATTTGGCGTTTTACTGGTGTGTGGTGTGGGGCCCTCTGCTCCGTAGACCTTTAGACGGGCAGGTCCCCGCTGCCCTACATCTGCGTTTTCCCTGTTCTATACATTGTATGATGAAGGAAAGAGAAGAATTTAAAATATTGGGCAAACTTTTCCAAAATGCTGTTCTGAGAAGCCAAAGTCCTTATTGTGGTGATCCTTGTTTTTCAGTCGGCCTCAGAGCCGATGAGAAAATAGAAAGAGAAAATGCAGATTCAAATCTTCTCGTAGTTCCGCCTCCGTCACGTCTCATGGTAGAAGGGTCACGTCTGGTTGCATGCATCAGATGTGATGTGTCCAAACATGACCATTTTCTCAGAAAGCTGGTAAAATGACAATCAGAAATAAAAGACTCCTTTTGTTCCATCCCCTTTTGGGTTCTGTCTTCCTAAACTGGACGCCCCTGAAATCTCCTGCTCAGGTCCAGCATCATTCTTCATTGGCCTGAGCTGCCGCACATGGCCCACCTGGCCTCCACATTCCACGTCACCAGGGACTCTGCTGAGGGAGCTGTTAGCGCTATTTGTTAATTCACCCAACACACGACAAAGTACACGGCTACCTCTGCTGTGGTCACTTTGTTACTGGCAATCATCAGCAGTGACTCAGTACTCTTATGGTCTGTAGGAAGCCTGCCTTAAACTGAAACAGGCACTTGGGCTGGTAAAATGCTCCACAGGTAGCGAGGGAGACCATCGTTTCCCACCTTCCACCTGGGGTCTTATTTAAACATAGGTTACTTAAATTCATCAGATCCAGAGAGATCTGGAATTCTATATTTTTCTCAAGCTCTCAGGTGAAGTGGAAAAGCTGGCTTGCCATGTGTAGCAGTGTCTAGACCCCTTTTTAAATCGCCAGGAGTCTGACTTTCCCTGTAATATTCCCCGTTGTTACTTCCCTGGGTTTCTTTTCTCCTTTCAAGACTGCCCTCTGAGTCTCTTCATTCATATTTAAGAATGTATATGGAAGATTGCAATGTGATTATCCTGTATCTTAGTGTAAAAAAAAAAAAAATCTTACCAACAACATAAAGTTTGGGATCACAAATGAATTAAAATACATTTTAGAAAATGTAACCAATTTCTGTTATTAAAGATCTCCACTTCAATAAACTTCCCTCCTGTTTCAAAAAGTGAATGCCTTTGGTGTAAAAAGTTTTCAGTAAAGGAGGAGACCCATCTCCCTGACCTTTAAGGTGAAATCGCCGAGGGTGCAGTCCGAGGCGGGCTGGGGTGCAGGCTAATGGCAGCGGCAGACAGAGTGGCCAGATGTCAGCTACAACCACTTTCCTGTGCTTTTCTACCTAGGATTAGTTCTGTGTGTGTCAGTTTCCTGAGACATCCGTGACACCGGGTGGTAGTTACCACTGTGACGAGACATTACAGAAAAACTTAACTCCAGTGTCTTAACTCTGTAAGAACTGGGGGTCCCATGCATCAGATGTGATGTGTCCAAACATGACCATTTTCTCAGAAAGCTGGTAAAATGACAATCAGAAATAAAAGACTCCTTTTGTTCCATCCCTTTTGGGTTCTGTCTTCCTAAACTGGACGCCCTGAAATCTCCTGCTCAGGTCCAGCATCATTCTTCATTGGCCTGAGCTGCCGCACATGGCCCACCTGGCCTCCACATTCCACGTCACCAGGGACTCTGCTGAGGGAGCTGTTAGCGCTATTTGTTAATTCACCCAACACACGACAAAGTACACGGCTACCTCTGCTGTGGTCACTTTGTTACTGGCAATCATCAGCAGTGACTCAGTACTCTTATGGTCTGTAGGAAGCCTGCCTTAAACTGAAACAGGCACTTGGGCTGGTAAAATGCTCCACAGGTAGCGAGGGAGACCATCGTTTCCCACGTTCCACGTGGGGTCTTATTTAAACATAGGTTACTTAAATTCATCAGATCCAGAGAGATCTGGAATTCTATATTTTCTCAAGCTCTCAGGTGAAGTGGAAAAGCTGGCTTGCCATGTGTAGCAGTGTCTAGACCCCTTTTAAATCGCCAGGAGTCTGATTTTCCCCTGTAATATTCCCCGTTGTTACTTCCCTGGGTTTCTTTTCTCCTTTCAAGACTGCCCTCTGAGTCTCTTCATTCATATTTAAGAATGTATATGGAAGATTGCAATGTGATTATCCTGTATCTTAGTGTAAAAAAAAAAAAATCTTACCAACAACATAAAGTTTGGGATCACAAATGAATTAAAATACATTTTAGAAAATGTAACCAATTTCTGTTATTAAAGATCTCCACTTCAATAAACTTCCCTCCTGTTTCAAAAAGTGAATGCCTTTGGTGTAAAAAGTTTTCAGTAAAGGAGGAGACCCATCTCCCTGACCTTTAAGGTGAAATCGCCGAGGGTGCAGTCCGAGGCGGGCTGGGGTGCAGGCTAATGGCAGCGGCAGACAGAGTGGCCAGATGTCAGCTACAACCACTTTCCTGTGCTTTTCTACCTAGGATTAGTTCTGTGTGTGTCAGTTTCCTGAGACATCCGTGACACCGGGTGGTAGTTACCACTGTGACGAGACATTACAGAAAAAAACTTAACTCCAGTGTCTTAACTCTGTAAGAACTGGGATCCTTCCTCTTCCTCCTTCATTATCAACTTTTCCCTGAGATAGGCCTGATCCTCTGTCTGCTGTGAAATGTTTGTACTTCCAAACACAGACATGAAGTTCATTTACCTACAAATGAGGACTCATCCTAAGATTCTCCGCCTCCCTCCTTTTCTCTCATTTATACGATCCTCACACTCATCTCAGTGAGAAAACACCAACAGGGTCAGCCGTTAAAAGACCACGTGTAGAAACGGGAACTCCCTTGTAGTGAGGCCCAAGCCCTTTCTACAAGACGCCTTCCGTTCTGTCCCGAACCCTTCCCTGCTCTCCCCTCTTTCCTCGTCTCCCAGGGGTTTCATTTGTCTTATGAGCAAAAGACCTGTGCACCTTAGTACATTCACACTTCCTGAATCACTTTCCTGTTTTCCGCTTTGGTATTTTTGCATTATCTAAAAACAGTATTATGATGACACTATTTTAAGGTAGCATCACAGTCAATGTATTTCTTAAGCCTGAAAATTTCTTGGGTTTAGCAGTTCAGATTTTCAAAAGAATCAGTATTTGCTGAAGCAAGTTGAGCTATTAATGTCCCAAACGTCAGAGATACTCATAACAGAATCCCCACTAACATGCTCAATAAATACCAACCATAAATTCCTTTATCTGGTGCTTCTTCAAATTGCAACTCCTCCTTTCTCACTTTTCAAAATATGTTTCTGGCCTAAAGTTTGGGATCACAAATGAATTAAAATACATTTTAGAAAATGTAACCAATTTCTGTTATTAAAGATCTCCACTTCAATAAACTTCCCTCCTGTTTCAAAAAGTGAATGCCTTTGGTGTAAAAAGTTTTCAGTAAAGGAGGAGACCCATCTCCCTGACCTTTAAGGTGAAATCGCCGAGGGTGCAGTCCGAGGCGGGCTGGGGTGCAGGCTAATGGCAGCGGCAGACAGAGTGGCCAGATGTCAGCTACAACCACTTTCCTGTGCTTTTCTACCTAGGATTAGTTCTGTGTGTGTCAGTTTCCTGAGACATCCGTGACACCGGGTGGTAGTTACCACTGTGACGAGACATTACAGAATCAAACTTAACTCCAGTGTCTTAACTCTGTAAGAACTGGGATCCTTCCTCTTCCTCCTTCATTATCAACTTTTCCCTGAGATAGGCCTGATCCTCTGTCTGCTGTGAAATGTTTGTACTTCCAAACACAGACATGAAGTTCATTTACCTACAAATGAGGACTCATCCTAAGATTCTCCGCCTCCCTCCTTTTCTCTCATTTATACGATCCTCACACTCATCTCAGTGAGAAAACACCAACAGGGTCAGCCGTTAAAAGACCACGTGTAGAAACGGGAACTCCCTTGTAGTGAGGCCCAAGCCCTTTCTACAAGACGCCTTCCGTTCTGTCCCGAACCCTTCCCTGCTCTCCCCTCTTTCCTCGTCTCCCAGGGGTTTCATTTGTCTTATGAGCAAAAGACCTGTGCACCTTAGTACATTCACACTTCCTGAATCACTTTCCTGTTTTCCGCTTTGGTATTTTTGCATTATCTAAAAACAGTATTATGATGACACTATTTTAAGGTAGCATCACAGTCAATGTATTTCTTAAGCCTGAAAATTTCTTGGGTTTAGCAGTTCAGATTTTCAAAAGAATCAGTATTTGCTGAAGCAAGTTGAGCTATTAATGTCCCAAACGTCAGAGATACTCATAACAGAATCCCCACTAACATGCTCAATAAATACCAACCATAAATTCCTTTATCTGGTGCTTCTTCAAATTGCAACTCCTCCTTTCTCACTTTTCAAAATATGTTTCTGGCCTAAACTAGGCTAACTTTTTTGCCTCCTGGGTCTATTATTCAGAAACGAGGCAGACCTCGTGTGTGTGTGAATTGCCCGTGAGACTCAGGTTTCTACTGCGAGGGGGAGATGCTCTCAGTGACCCACAGCCTTTACATTTCCACGAATGGAAAAGCCAAATCCCTCCGTATCTGGACAATGCCAGTGGTTGCTTACACGGTGTTTTTCAAGGATTTCAGAAATCTGAAAAGAGTATAGAATAAAATGAAAGTGTTTGGGTTTACAGACACCCCTATTCCTTTAAGTTTATCTTCACGATAGAAACCCAGCTTCCCTGAGACCGGGTGTGGTCGTGGGTGCACACGGAGCATGCTGCCCGGCTTCATGGTTGTGGGTGGCCGGCTTTGCGTTCCAGGGTTTTCTTTCTGTTCCTTCTGCATGATTTGGGACACGGTGCTGGGTGGGACGTTCAGAACTGCACTGTGTGGTTATTGGTTGTGATGTATTAATGCAGCTATGTTCAGCTCTTGAACGAAAATGGCAGAAGGCAACCTACAGCTCCCCTGTCTTCCTTCCGTCCCATTCTGGAATAACCCCTTACCTTCACAGCACATTATCTTTCCTCTCCAAATATGGAGCAATCTACAAAGCCCTTTCTCTAGCTGTTGGGAGTAGTTGTCACTCACAAGAGAGAGTATCAAACATGCAAAGGTGATTTCCCAAAGTAAACGAACAAAAGATGTTTCAGCTTTGACTCAAGCTTGACTTGTGCTGGGAGAAAAGAAGTGGCCCTTAGCCAGGAGCTGTGTGTCCGAGTCATGATCAGATAGGGGACGCAGGAGACGTGGGTGTTTGTAGATCCGGAGACTATCGTGATTGCCTGATACCGAGCAAAATCTACGCCTATAACGTCTGTCTTCACATTTTATTTCATGACAGTGGAAATAGCACAGGCTAGCTCAGCATATGGAGGGATGGGAGAAAGGGAGGTTTAATTGGTGTTGAGAGGAAAAAATTATAGTTCTGAAAGTCAGGCAGGTTGGTGTTGGTCCCTTTTTTCTTTAGTTCAATGTATTAAAAATACAGAAAATAATGAAACTTTCTTCCTTCAGTTTGTTTATCAAGCATGGATCACTGACCCTAAAACAGCACTCCGACAGAGGCGCAAAGAGAAAAAAAGATCTGCACGAGAAGAGCAGAAAAGAAGGAGAAAAGGATCAGGAGAGGGTGAGTGGTGGAGGGGGCGGCAGCTGGTGGGCGACGGCCTGGGGACAAACTCAGGAGGAATGAAATTCTCAGTGGTTAAAGGTGCAAAGACTTTTACTTGCCCTTAATTACTCAGGTCTTGGAATAAATGAGAACATGAGTTTAAGTTGAGGGGCATTTTATAAAATGGAAAGAGAGACAAGCAAAATAAACTGAAAGAAAATAGAAGCAAAAAAATAATTTCTAGGTGGATATTAAGTCACAGAAAAGAAATATAAGACAAGACCTCACCATTAAAGTGAAACACTGTTCTTGGAAAATGAGAAAGATGAACCTTTAGAAATGTGATCATGGAAAAACAGGGAAAGCACACTTAGCAGTCAGGGACCAAGAATGGAACATACCTACCAAAGCTGTATTCAACATTATCAATTCACTCAAAAACATATGATAGAAACACATTTCTAAGAAGAGGAAATGACAACAAATGCACCAAAAGCAAAGTTAAAGGGCAAGTGCGGAACTTAGGAAAAAATGTCATGATGTATCAGACTCAAGATCAGTGCTCTGGCTATATTAAGAACTTCTAAGAATCAGCAAAAGAAGAATTAAATCCAGTGAATGAACAGATATGAAAAAGATTCAACATCAGGAAATAGAAAGGGCCAAAAGCAACTCAATTTCACTCAGGAGCTCAGTCTGAGAAACAGGAGCTGGGTATCTGGACAGCCTGTGTTTTTAGCCTGTTGGGTTGGCAGGAGCACGCACAGGGCCGTGTTGGAGCCGGCGGAGGCGTGGTGTCTATGGCTGTAAAGCCGCGTGTCCGCTTGGAAGGGCAGGCGCCAGCCTCTGTCAGGGTGTGAGTGTGCGTCTCCTACCAGAGACCCGTCCCACCTCCGGCGTGCGGCATCACATGAGTTGCTGTTTGCGTGTGAGCATAAGAACACGCGTCTAAGGATATTCATGAAACATTATTACTAACAAACATTTGGAAACATCCTAAATGCCCACATAGAGAACAACCGAGTAAATTATGTCACCAGTACATTAAGGCATGTTGTTGTTTGGTTGCTGAGTTGTGTCCAACTCTTTCGCCATCCCACAGACTGTAGCCCACCTGGCTCCTCTGGTCATGGAATCCTCCAGGCGGGAATACTGGAGTGGGTCGCCACTTCCTTCTCCTTGAGTATTAATATTGAAGTATTCTTCTTCAATATTATGGCATACAATTTAGTAATTTAAAAAACAAGAGGGATTACTTTGACCTGACTTGGAGGACAATTCCTGACATACTGTTAAGTGAAAAGCATTATGTAGCAAACTGGCATGCACATTATGAAACCACTTATGAAACAAAAGGGAACCAAAGTGCCTTTAGACAGCGTTCTGCATTTTTAATGGCTGCATGCAGTCCAGTGTAAATGCACAAGGAAGATCCGGAAGAAAACGTAGCCCGTTGATTGCAACGGTGACTTCTGTCAGAGGAGGTGAGGAGTAAAGAAAACTTCAGGCTTTTTATATTTTAATTCTTTACAAAGGAAATACATATATCGATTCTTTGTGAAGTAAAAAATGTGTTCAAACAAGAAAAGGAAAATGGAATTTCTAGTGGAGCTCTCATTGTGAAGCCATTCTCTTTTTTGACTTTCTGCTCCCTGACAGGAAAATGTCATGATGTATCAGACTCAAGATCAGTGCTCTGGCTATATTAAGAACTTCTAAGAATCAGCAAAAGAAGAATTAAATCCAGTGAATGAACAGATATGAAAAGATTCAACATCAGGAAATAGAAAGGGCCAAAAGCAACTCAATTTCACTCAGGAGCTCAGTCTGAGAAACAGGAGCTGGGTATCTGGACAGCCTGTGTTTTAGTCTGTTGGGTTGGCAGGAGCACGCACAGGGCCGTGTTGGAGCCGGCGGAGGCGTGGTGTCTATGGCTGTAAAGCCGCGTGTCCGCTTGGAAGGGCAGGCGCCAGCCTCTGTCAGGGTGTGAGTGTGCGTCTCCTACCAGAGACCCGTCCCACCTCCGGCGTGCGGCATCACATGAGTTGCTGTTTGCGTGTGAGCATAAGAACACGCGTCTAAGGATATTCATGAAACATTATTACTAACAAACATTTGGAAACATCCTAAATGCCCACATAGAGAACAACCGAGTAAATTATGTCACCAGTACATTAAGGCATGTTGTTGTTTGGTTGCTGAGTTGTGTCCAACTCTTTCGCCATCCCACAGACTGTAGCCCACCTGGCTCCTCTGGTCATGGAATCCTCCAGGCGGGAATACTGGAGTGGGTCGCCACTTCCTTCTCCTTGAGTATTAATATTGAAGTATTCTTCTTCAATATTATGGCATACAATTTAGTAATTTAAAAAACAAGAGGGATTACTTTGACCTGACTTGGAGGACAATTCCTGACATACTGTTAAGTGAAAAGCATTATGTAGCAAACTGGCATGCACATTATGAAACCACTTATGAAACAAAAGGGAACCAAAGTGCCTTTAGACAGCGTTCTGCATTTTTAATGGCTGCATGCAGTCCAGTGTAAATGCACAAGGAAGATCCGGAAGAAAACGTAGCCCGTTGATTGCAACGGTGACTTCTGTCAGAGGAGGTGAGGAGTAAAGAAAACTTCAGGCTTTTTATATTTTAATTCTTTACAAAGGAAATACATATATCGATTCTTTGTGAAGTAAAAAATGTGTTCAAACAAGAAAAGGAAAATGGAATTTCTAGTGGAGCTCTCATTGTGAAGCCATTCTCTTTTTTGACTTTCTGCTCCCTGCTGCCTCCTGGTAGCTTTCATTTTATTTTGCTTTATTGGTTTAAAAAGGCAAAATTAAGACCCGGGGATGTAGCAAATCAAGCAGTGCGGAGTAGGTGCAGTCTGAGCTGGAACGCCCCCTGAAGGCGCCGGTCGCTGCAGGGCCGTGCTGTCCCCAGCCCTTTCCCAGGTGTGCCTGCCCGTGGGCCGGCCCTGCTCCTTTGCTTCAGAAGTGAGTCCACGCCGCACAGGCTCTCCCGTTCATGAGTGGTGTGTCAGGAACACTTTTGCAATTAAGCATTTATAAAACTATGTCATCCTTCCTAATAGCTGCAACTGATTCTATAATATGGATATGCATAATTTATGCATTCCTCTGTCACTAATGGATGTAAGGTTTGCTTCAAGAGTTTTGCCACAATGAGCAGCACTACCAAAGGTTTCCTCACACAAAAATTCATATAGAGTCGTGTGTGTGTGTGTGTGTGTGTGTGTGTGTGTGTGTGTAAACGCATGGCAGAGAGTCAGGAAAAGCACACACTTCCCACAAAGCGGAGGATCAGAGGTGGGATTTCTGGGTTAAAGTGGGTGCTTTTATTTTTTACTTTAATAAATATTTTACCGAAAGATTTTAGAACCTTATACTCCTCTGTATAAGGTACAGGAGTGCCTGTTTCCTGGAGCCTTGTCCCATGGGCTGTTACTACTCTTTGTATCACGTGTTTCTCAATGGTGACCATTTGGGCTTGTAAACATTTTTATCACATTCCTATACTACTTTTTTTTTGTATCACGTGTTTTAATCTTTGGCATGACATTAAAATTATGAAACAAAAGGGAACCAAAGTGCCTTTAGACAGCGTTCTGCATTTTTAATGGCTGCATGCAGTCCAGTGTAAATGCACAAGGAAGATCCGGAAGAAAACGTAGCCCGTTGATTGCAACGGTGACTTCTGTCAGAGGAGGTGAGGAGTAAAGAAAACTTCAGGCTTTTTATATTTTAATTCTTTACAAAGGAAATACATATATCGATTCTTTGTGAAGTAAAAAATGTGTTCAAACAAGAAAAGGAAAATGGAATTTCTAGTGGAGCTCTCATTGTGAAGCCATTCTCTTTTTTGACTTTCTGCTCCCTGCTGCCTCCTGGTAGCTTTCATTTTATTTTGCTTTATTGGTTTAAAAAGGCAAAATTAAGACCCGGGGATGTAGCAAATCAAGCAGTGCGGAGTAGGTGCAGTCTGAGCTGGAACGCCCCCTGAAGGCGCCGGTCGCTGCAGGGCCGTGCTGTCCCCAGCCCTTTCCCAGGTGTGCCTGCCCGTGGGCCGGCCCTGCTCCTTTGCTTCAGAAGTGAGTCCACGCCGCACAGGCTCTCCCGTTCATGAGTGGTGTGTCAGGAACACTTTTGCAATTAAGCATTTATAAAACTATGTCATCCTTCCTAATAGCTGCAACTGATTCTATAATATGGATATGCATAATTTATGCATTCCTCTGTCACTAATGGATGTAAGGTTTGCTTCAAGAGTTTTGCCACAATGAGCAGCACTACCAAAGGTTTCCTCACACAAAAATTCATATAGAGTCGTGTGTGTGTGTGTGTGTGTGTGTGTGTGTGTGTGTGTGTAAACGCATGGCAGAGAGTCAGGAAAAGCACACACTTCCCACAAAGCGGAGGATCAGAGGTGGGATTTCTGGGTTAAAGTGGGTGCTTTTATTTTTTACTTTAATAAATATTTTACCGAAAGATTTTAGAACCTTATACTCCTCTGTATAAGGTACAGGAGTGCCTGTTTCCTGGAGCCTTGTCCCATGGGCTGTTACTACTCTTTGTATCACGTGTTTTTCTCAATGGTGACAGATGGCTTTTATTTTTATTTGAAATGAAACATCTGAATTTCATTTGAACGTAAACATTTTTATCACATTCCATAATATCATTCTATTTGGTTATCTTTATTAATCTAGGAGATTTTTATGTGTTAGGAACATTATCCTTTTTAATGTATTACAAGTATCTTGCTTCTAACCCAGTGCGTATCTTTTAGTTTATGGTGTATGTTTTCTAAACAATTTTTAATTTAATTTTTTTCTGATGTCATATAGGTTTGAATTTCTTTTTGAAATTTTTGTTTTCATCTTGCTTAAGAAAATCTTCCCCCAGATGTTATGCATATGTTTTCTTGCATTTCCTCTTAATTTTAGTTACCTTTTGAATTTTTATTATTCTGTGAAGTAGAGATCTATTGTGCTAAACCTGTATGGTAAATGAATCTTCCTTTTTCTATAAAGTTAAATGCTCTTTTTGTCAGTTTGAAGCTCTTATTTGTTCTTTGGTATGCATATGGGTTCTGTATTTTGATTCCCAAGGTGTTCAAAATTACAGCTTAATAGTATGCAAAACAATCAGCACACCTTTTCTATAAATGGCCGGATAGTCAATATGACAAGCTTTGCAGTCTCTAAATTCCTGATGCAACTTACCCTGCCTTCTTGGGGTGAAAGCAGACTCAGAGGGTACATCCCCAAGTGAACGTGGACACGTTCCACTAAAATTTGAATGTTATATAATTTTTACATGCACAAAATATTCTTCTTCAGTCTTTTTATGACTTTTAAACATCTGAAAACCACTCTCAACTCATAGGCCATTAAACATCAGGAAGCAGGAAAGACTGGCCAAAGAATTGGGTTCACCATCCCCTGCCCTACAATTCTCTTTCTGAAGTAGAGTGAGGAGAATCTGAAAGCTTAGAATTCTGACTCCTCTCCCCCGGGAGTTCTTCAAATAGGCAGAACATCCTAGATTTCATTATAAAATTCCTGAGTCCAGAAGTGCAGCGTCGGCATTAATGTACCCTGAGAAGGCGTAACTCGTGTTTCTCGAACACTCTCGGCAGGTGCTGTGGAGTGGGAAGACCGGGAGGATGAGCCAGTCAAAAAGAAGTCTGATGGACCAGGTGACAAAGTGATGCTGCCCTTTTCCGGGAGAAAGGGGCGGGGGCGGGGGAAGGCCGCCTGGAAAGGTGAATTAGACCCTGTTTCTGGATGGTGACTCTGTCATCAGCGTCCCTTGAAATCCTGTCTCTCGTGAAGTTCCAAAGGGCCTCCAAAAGCAAGACCGGACCTTTGTGCTGTGGGAGGAGGTGGGTCGGATTAGGGTCGGTGTAAATTTCTCTATCCAAGTGCCAACTTGGGGAGCAAGTTATACGTGTCCCAGGGAAGCTGTCACAATAGAGGCACAAACAATACTGGCATTTAATTTAAAGTGCGTGCAAAAGGAGTGAAGTGAGAGGGAAGTTCCATCCCTGGGTGGGAAAGATCCCCTGGAGAAGGGCATGGCAACCCACTCCAGCACTCTTGCCTGGAGAATCCTGTGGACAGAGGAGCCTGGTGGGTACAGTCCATGGGGTCACAGAGTCGGACATGCCTCTTAATGCTTTGACCAGAGGTTAAAAATTCTATCCCAGTTTGCTTTTGGTGTTGCCAGGGCAGGTGGGGAGAACCCTGCCCACAGCGTCCTTGCCCGCGGCCCGCAGTGGCCCTGTCTCTCCATGCCGAGGACAGGACAAGACCAGGCTGCCTTCGGTGAAACACCGTGCTGCACACACGACACTGAGGCTGAGAGCACGATGTCCCTCTCAGTCATGATGTCCTCTCCCTCCTCCTAGATAATATCATCAAGAGGATATTCAATATTTTGAAGTTCACCTGGGTCCTGTTCCTGGCGACCGTGGACAGTTTCACTACGTGGCTCAACTCCATCTCCAGGGAGCACATAGACATTTCCACAGTCCTGAGGATTGAGAGGTGCATGCTGACCAGAGAGATCAAGAAGGTAGTCATGTCGGGTCTTCAAGGTTCTGGAAGCCAGATCCTTCCTCTCCAGTCTGTGCATAACCGCTTTGCTGCTTTTTAGTATACTTCAGTCTGTTCCATGCTCAGAATGAAAATGATCACACACACATACACGCACACACGCACGCACAGTCCGAGGATCTCAGCTGGCGTGCTCACTCTGTCCCCTCCCTTCACCATGGTTCCCATCTGCACGGGCTCTGTCTCATAAAGGATCCCGTGGTTTAGTCTGAGGAGTCCGGCCTGAAACTTCTCATGGGAAAACTAGCAACATATACATCTGGAGGGTCAGATGGTAAAAAATACACCTGCCGTGCAGAGGACCAGGTTCAACCCCTGGGTCAGGAAGCTCCCCTGGAGAAGGGAATGGCCACCCACTCCAGTGTTCTCCCATGAAGAATCCCACGGACAGAGGAACCTAGCGGCTAAAGGCCATGGGGTTGCAAAGAGTCAGGCACGACTGAGCAACTGAAACATTCAGCCATAGGTAGTTTATAGATTACATTTGAAAATAATAGTTCATGGCGGGGAAAGTTACTTTCACTTAGCAAAATTATCTACATGCAAGAAGGAATTTCCTTTTTAATTTTATTTTTTGTGATGTGAATGACATGTACCATTTTATTAATTTCAGGCTTACAACATATCACTTGGTATTTGTATCTATTGTGAAATGATAACCACGGTAAATCTAGTCAGCATCACCACACTTGTTATAAAGTTTTTTCTTGTGGGGAAGCCTTTGAAGATCTACTCTGTGAATATCTTTCCAATACATAATATAGCATCATTAGCTCTAGTCACCATTGCATCCCCATGATTTATTTACTTCATAACTGGAAGTTTGACCATCTTCAGCCTTAAACTGGGAGGGGTTTCCTGTTTGGCGTGGCCCAGTAGAACCGACACCATTAACTCAGTGAGCTGACGTCAGTCCTCAGCTTGACCAGCTTGGGGTTTCGTCCCGCTCAAGGCGTGCGTGACGGTGGAGGGTGGTCGGTGCCGAGGGACGCCGGCGGCTGCCCGGGGCTGTGCCAGCGTCTCGCTCTCCACAGGGCAATGTCCCAACCCGGGAGAGCATCCACATGTACTACCAGAACCACATCATGAACCTCTCGAGAGAGTCAGGGCTGGACACAATCGACGACCGCGCTGGCCCTGCTGCTGGCGCACAGAGCGCCCACCGGATGGACAGCGTGGACTCCCACGACAGCATCTCCAGGTATGTCCCGTGCTCCACGGTGGCGCTGCTTTCCACGGAGGTGACGGGGGGAGAGTGGATGGGAGAGGCACAGGCTCATCAGGACCGTGCGGGGCGCCCAGCCTCTCTGCGCCATCTCCGTGGGCACAGCCCAGCAGAGCCTCATGCCCCTGGCCTGGCAGAGAGCAGCAGGAACCGATAACAGACTGGTAGAGTAGCCCGTATGCGCCATGGACCCAGAACTGGGGTCTCCCAGCTGGAGTCAGGTCAGGCAAGCCTCCTGCCACAAGACGAGTAGTTGTATCAAGAGCTGTGTCTTTAATGCCTTGAAAATGCTGCTTCACCAAGTATATGCCGTTCTAGAATCTTCTATCACCTGTTGCTCTCCTTGATCTTCTCCTTTCGGAAATGTTACTTTATGCTTTGCAATTTTAAAACTCTGAGAAGTGTCTCTGTGGACCCCACCCTCCTCAGCTGTGGGAGTCACGGCCCTGCTTCACCAGGGCCCTGGGCTGACCCTTCCCGGGGCTGCGCTGAGCACGGCGTGCGGGCGTCCTCACCTTTCCCTTAAAGGGCCTTTCAAGACGCAGGCGTGACCCCACATGACAGAGACATGTCCCTCTTCTGAAATGTCATGTAGCTCCCGAAGGGGAAAACCACACATAATTGCATATTTTTTTCCATAGAACTTAAGGGATTTCGTGGGCCTCCTGAATATTATATGTGAGCCTGGCTTAAGAGTAGTGGCTCCAGAACCAAGCTCTGAACCAAGTGAATCAAACAGAGAATGAGAACATGACCAGAACATCAGCTGTTCATAAAATAAACACAGTTCCTGCACTAGTAACTTTCAGCTTCGAAACAACTGATAACATGGCCAGTTAAGAAAGTAACTAAATATTGGGCTTCCCTGGTGGTCCAGTGGGTAAGGACACTGCCTTACAGTGCAAGGGACGCCAGTTTGATCCCCGGCCTGGGAAGATCCCAAGTACCACGGAGCAGCTAGACCGATGTGTCCCACTACCGAGCCGGAGTTTTGGAGCGCACGCGCCGGGAGCCTGTGCTCTTTGACGAGAGAGGCCACTGCAGTGGGAGGCCCACATAGGCCAAAGAACAAAAGATGAATAGATGAAAGACCAATAGAAGTGGCCAAAAAAAAGAGAAAGTTGCTAAATATTGTAAACTACAGCTTTACAAGGGAAACGAAGAATGAGAAAATGAAGTCTGGCTAAAAGAAAATTAAGTAGCTGCCTGTAAATCTGACCCAAGACAACACACAAAGCCACACCCGCAGTCAAAGCCTGTGAGGCAGGAGACTTAATTGATTGTTTTTTAACCAAGACTGTCACAACAGATTCCGAGCAGTTTTAAATGGTCAATTCATCAATAAATTTACTAATAGAAAACCAGCACCTTTAAAATTATTTTTAATTGTCCTTTTGCTCTTTATTTGTAATGTAAAGAAAAGGGAGACGCAGTAGGTCCATTATGTCCTTGTAAGCGAGTGAACATATTTGCCCTCTTCTTAAAGACCAAAGAGCACGTCCAGTGTGGACGCCCGCCCTCGCCAAACCAGTGCCCTGGGGCAGGTGGCGTCTCCCGCCGCGGGGACACGGGACCACATGCCCTGCATGGCCTGGCCCCTCACGGACCCAGCCTGCCAGGAGCCTGCGCCCCACCTGCTCCACCGCACCCATTTTTCGGACAGTAGTGGGGGTTAGGGTGGGAACCTAACAAACACATAAATGTGTTTATGTTCCCTTTGACTTATTGGAATAGTCACGATTTCCTTCAAATCCAGATGTTAAAAAAAAGGTTGTTTTATGTAAACGGATATCCTCGACCCTCCCTGGAAATAAATTAGTGCAAGATTCTTCAGGAAACATTCGTGATGTTCCAGGGAACATGTCTAGGTACGTCTGGAGTGTCTGTCACTTGTGGAGTGTGCTGCTGTGCCCCTGGGTGGCGCCCGGTGACCCGCTGACGGCGTCCGGTGGATCTGCCCCCTGTGTGTGGAGCTCCGCCGCTCCGCTCCCCTTTCACTGTTGAACTGCCCTGGCTTGGGCGACAGGCTGGCCCCGCAGTGTGCGGTCTGGAGCCGGGCTGTGGGGCGGCAGAAGCGCCCACGAATGAGCAAGGAAGGGAGGACCTGGGGTCCGAGCACCGATGCCTGGCAGAAAATCGAGCAGGTGAGGGCACACAGCTTCTTTCGGCTCCGCCTCTGAGAATGTAACATGACCCAGAAACTCAGAGATTCAGTTCCCTTCTCTCGTGAACGATGAGGCTGAGCCCGGGAAAGGGGAGCATTCTCTGAGGCCTGGCAGGCAGCCGGTGTCCGGTGCCTAGGTCATCTCATCACCGTCTCCTCTGACTCAGAGAGGAGCTAGGGTTGTTCTTAAAAATCCTTATTAGAGATGTTTGGTTGCCCGCCTGTGCCCTTCTCATGGCTGGGCCCCATCTTGGTCACACGGTTGTGACATGCAGGCAGGGTGCCCACCCCCGGAGTGCTCAGGGTTGGGGGACTGCAGCTCTGGGAATCTGAAAGCCCTCTAATGGTGCTGTGAGAACCTCCAATTCCCGTCTCCCCAAGAGGACCCCAAGGTCACGCCATCGTCCTGAATGGTTTCCACCTATGCCCTGCAGTCACTGACTAAGGGCGTCTGACTGTAGGCGACCCACAGTAGGTGCTGGTGTATTCACGTGAGGCTGATGTTCATCCAGAAATCCGTATCACACAGGGTCAGTCGGGTCACTCACACTCGGGAGCCTCCACACCAGGAGCTCGTGGCAGGGGAGTCCCTCTTGGGGTTCAGCTCTGCGTATGAGCTGCAGTCACGCCTCTGTCTGAGCTCCGTGGGCTGCGCCTCCGACACTGGGACCCCCATAGCAGCCCAACCCCGAGTCTGCCTCGGCTCGCTCCCTCCCTGACTGTTGGATGACAGGCCCTGAGGACCCAGCCAGTGGGATCTCTCTCTCTCAACATCTGCCGAGACCTAGAACGTGATCCTGGAGAAAGCCATTCGTTAGGCTAAATGAACAGTTAACAGACAAAATGACCCTGCCACAGCTGGACTTCCTTTGTTGTTGCCTTTGAACCATTTCATTTCTTTTCTTGATGTTGGTTGATACCCAGTTGCGTATCCAGCCAGCATCTCTACTCCAGGCCATCCAGTTTGGCTCAACTGAGTATCACTCAGAAAATTCAGTTTGGTGCACTCAGTCCTGAACGTTCTTCTTTCTTTTGGAAGATTGTGTTCTTTAAATGGCATTTTAATATAAAATTTACTTGAGCAGATATTTCTGCGTAAGAACTGAACTCAGGACTTGAGGGGCGTGTCTCTGAATAAAATATATTTCCTTTCATTGAAAAAAACCCTCAGCGGTTCCGTTGTAAAGATGAACTTTGCTCTGGGAGAGACAGGTCAGGGCGTGTCCTTGTTCTAGTTCCCTGTCCCCCCGGAGAGCGACCCTTCATCGTCCGTCAGCGACTCTGTTCTCCGCGCAGGGCTGCCCACCTCCCGCCCCTGCTCGGCCCTGGAGCCCGCTGCGGTGTGCGCTGTCCGTGGTGCTGGGGCGTGTGTGCTCTGCTGCATGGCAGTGCTGGCGCGCTGGTGTGCCGGCTCTGGTCTGCCGGGCGTGTTCCGGCGCTGGTTTAACACTGTGTCTCTGTAATTGTTTGGCTGCTAGCTGCTACACGGAAGCAACCATGCTGTTCTCAAGGCAGTCCACCCTTGATGATTTAGATGGACCAGAAACTGTGCCTAAAACGAGTGAGCGTGCTCGGCCCGGGCTCCGTAAAATGCTCAGCATGGATGTGTCCTCCTCGTCAGCCGAGAGCACCAGCTTAGCCTCCAGGTGCTCGCCTGTGCATGCGTGTCCGTGACTGTGTCCCCCACCCCCCTGTCGTTGCACAAACGGGTTCTGTGACCTCTGGTTTTTTGGTTTAAGAAAGTGCATGACTAACAAAAACATGACCAGGGTCCTTCCGGGACACAACTGGTCATTCCCAGGACAGCACTCTATTCAACTAATTGCTCTTTGCTTTTTGTCTGTTAGGAGTTTCTTTAAAATCCTACTATAAACATTGTCCTCCACTTTGTAAGTATTTCACCCTTTCTGTTTGCAAAGAAAGTAGCATGTTTCCTCCTTGGCTGAGGGTGCCAGTCGGCAGTCCTCACGGGGATAAATGGGTCAGGAAGGTAGGAAGCTTTCTCATGATTTCATCCAAAAATCCACACAGTAGAAGCAAATCCCCAGATCCCATCGGTAATCACATTTAGTTGATACAGAATAAACCTGTCCACATTTTACAGGCCCAACTGACATGAAAGTCAGAATCTAGTTTAAAAGGATATTAAAAGGCTTTTAAAAGGATATTATTATGCAATCGGATATATCACCTTCAGAGACTTTAACTTGTTTGGTTTGAAAGGTGACTTTGGTCTTACGCTTTCTCATTAAACCCCTTAGTAAAAACTATCATACATAGAAAAGGAAGTACTTGCGAAAAATCCAAAAGATCTTCTTTAAATTGCCTCTGAAAAGTCAGCAAGAGCACAGAAACGTGGACTGCATCGTGCTTACCTGACGCCAAACCCCTCAGATGACCCCTCCAACCACCCTCAGATGGCCCCTCCAACCACCCTCAGATGGCCCCTCCAACCACCCTCAGATGGCCCCTCCAGCCACCCTCAGATGGCCCCTCCAACCACCCTCAGATGGCCCCTCCAGCTACCCTCAGACGACCCCTCCAGCCACCCTCGGATGACCCCTCCAGGACTAAGGGCAGCACTGGCGTGTCGGCTGGTGTTAGGTCCTTGTCGCTGGCAGCTGTGTACGTATTTCTGTCCAGAGCTGCAGGGGCTGGTCCGTAAAACATGCCCCCCAAAGCATGGATGTGTCCTCCTCGTCAGCCGAGAGCACCAGCTTAGCCTCCAGGTGCTCGCCTGTGCATGCGTGTCCGTGACTGTGTCCCCCACCCCCCTGTCGTTGCACAAACGGGTTCTGTGACCTCTGGTTTTTTGGTTTAAGAAAGTGCATGACTAACAAAAACATGACCAGGGTCCTTCCGGGACACAACTGGTCATTCCCAGGACAGCACTCTATTCAACTAATTGCTCTTTGCTTTTTGTCTGTTAGGAGTTTCTTTAAAATCCTACTATAAACATTGTCCTCCACTTTGTAAGTATTTCACCCTTTCTGTTTGCAAAGAAAGTAGCATGTTTCCTCCTTGGCTGAGGGTGCCAGTCGGCAGTCCTCACGGGGATAAATGGGTCAGGAAGGTAGGAAGCTTTCTCATGATTTCACCCAAAAAATCCACACAGTAGAAGCAAATCCCCAGATCCCATCGGTAATCACATTTAGTTGATACAGAATAAACCTGTCCACATTTTACAGGCCCAACTGACATGAAAGTCAGAATCTAGTTTAAAAGGATATTAAAAGGCTTTTAAAAGGATATTATTATGCAATCGGATATATCACCTTCAGAGACTTTAACTTGTTTGGTTTGAAAGGTGACTTTGGTCTTACGCTTTCTCATTAAACCCCTTAGTAAAAACTATCATACATAGAAAAGGAAGTACTTGCGAAAAATCCAAAAGATCTTCTTTAAATTGCCTCTGAAAAGTCAGCAAGAGCACAGAAACGTGGACTGCATCGTGCTTACCTGACGCCAAACCCCTCAGATGACCCCTCCAACCACCCTCAGATGGCCCCTCCAACCACCCTCAGATGGCCCCTCCAACCACCCTCAGATGGCCCCTCCAGCCACCCTCAGATGGCCCCTCCAACCACCCTCAGATGGCCCCTCCAGCTACCCTCAGACGACCCCTCCAGCCACCCTCGGATGACCCCTCCAGGACTAAGGGCAGCACTGGCGTGTCGGCTGGTGTTAGGTCCTTGTCGCTGGCAGCTGTGTACGTATTTCTGTCCAGAGCTGCAGGGGGCTGGTGCCAGGCGTTTCGGGGAATGCCATAGTTTGACATGTCCTCTGCCAGCACATGCTATGCCATTCCAATCTGTTGATTCTGGAATGTACCGGGTCTTGCCAAATCCTTTTGGGACCAGACCTCATCAAACCCCACAGAGAGCATGCCTGTGGTGGGCTGTGGTCCCTCTGGAAGGTAGACCTGGTGTGGGGCTGGCTCCTGCAGTCTGAAAACTCACTGGCCAGCCAGTTCCACAGCCACGTCTAACTAACCAAGGTGAGTCTTAACCAAAAGCCATTCTCTCGGCGTGCTGAGAGCCCGGTGTGCTGTGCACACTTAGCTCCAGGGTCCTGGGAACACCGAGCACCCTGCATTAGGATCAAGAATGGATGCAAGCCCCGCTCTTCTGTCTCAGGGCTCAGCCAAGCACATTTGTTCATTCATGTGTGCGCACCAGTGTCCGTGACAAGAGCAGTGGGTACAGGCTGCCCATGTGAGCGTCTCAGGGACAGGCCCCGACTGCTCCCTTGTGCCGTTCACAGGGCAGCGCCTTGTGCTCAGAGCCGCAGGCTGTCGCTCCAGGCCCAGCACACTGTGTATCTCCGGGTGACCTGTGCCCCCACCCCTTCAGGGCTGGCTGAGTCTGGGTAGACAACACAGCAAGCAGGCCTTGAACGCCACGGCTGTGGCTGCCGTATTTTCATTTCTAGTGTTTCCTGCACGAACCTGTCAGGCACACTTAGGAGAGGAGAGGTGCAGAAGGGGAAACAGGACACAGGAATGGTGAAGACCAGGGTAGAGGCGTCCCTGGAAGAGTGAAGCTGGAAGGGAAGCTTGCGGCGCAAAGCCACTGGGAGGAGTGGGGGAGGGCAGTGCCCAGAGAGACCTGGGGAGAGAGTGGTGGCGGGGCCTCCTTGTGCCCGGTGGTGGGGAGCCAGCTGAGATGCCTGTCTGCCTCCTTTCTCCCACTTTCTTTACGATCTGTGCTCTGGGAGGGGCGCTGTCCCTGATCGGAAACAAACATCCGGCCCGTGGCTAGGGACCTCAAGGGACTGGAAACTGCGCAGGAGGGCTTAGCGCCAGACCCGCAGCCCGCCCCCATCTCTGCAGCTAGACAGGATTATCCAAGACAGGACCGGCCCGGTGCTGCCGTGGCGCCAGGCGGGAATGCCATAGTTTGACATGTCCTCTGCCAGCACATGCTATGCCATTCCAATCTGTTGATTCTGGAATGTACCGGGTCTTGCCAAATCCTTTTGGGACCAGACCTCATCAAACCCCACAGAGAGCATGCCTGTGGTGGGCTGTGGTCCCTCTGGAAGGTAGACCTGGTGTGGGGCTGGCTCCTGCAGTCTGAAAACTCACTGGCCAGCCAGTTCCACAGCCACGTCTAACTAACCAAGGTGAGTCTTAACCAAAAGCCATTCTCTCGGCGTGCTGAGAGCCCGGTGTGCTGTGCACACTTAGCTCCAGGGTCCTGGGAACACCGAGCACCCTGCATTAGGATCAAGAATGGATGCAAGCCCCGCTCTTCTGTCTCAGGGCTCAGCCAAGCACATTTGTTCATTCATGTGTCGCACCAGTGTCCGTGACAAGAGCAGTGGGTACAGGCTGCCCATGTGAGCGTCTCAGGGACAGGCCCCGACTGCTCCCTTGTGCCGTTCACAGGGCAGCGCCTTGTGCTCAGAGCCGCAGGCTGTCGCTCCAGGCCCAGCACACTGTGTATCTCCGGGTGACCTGTGCCCCCACCCCTTCAGGGCTGGCTGAGTCTGGGTAGACAACACAGCAAGCAGGCCTTGAACGCCACGGCTGTGGCTGCCGTATTTTCATTTCTAGTGTTTCCTGCACGAACCTGTCAGGCACACTTAGGAGAGGAGAGGTGCAGAAGGGGAAACAGGACACAGGAATGGTGAAGACCAGGGTAGAGGCGTCCCTGGAAGAGTGAAGCTGGAAGGGAAGCTTGCGGCGCAAAGCCACTGGGAGGAGTGGGGGAGGGCAGTGCCCAGAGAGACCTGGGGAGAGAGTGGTGGCGGGGCCTCCTTGTGCCCGGTGGTGGGGAGCCAGCTGAGATGCCTGTCTGCCTCCTTTCTCCCACTTTCTTTACGATCTGTGCTCTGGGAGGGGCGCTGTCCCTGATCGGAAACAAACATCCGGCCCGTGGCTAGGGACCTCAAGGGGACTGGAAACTGCGCAGGAGGGCTTAGCGCCCCCAGACCCGCAGCCCCGCGCCCCCATCTCTGCAGCTAGACAGGATTATCCAGAAGGAGCGAAGCTGACGGGGTGCAGGGGGCGAGGGCCCCTGTGCCCGGGTGCGTGGCCGTGGGCGCCGAGGAGACGGGGAAGGGGCCGAGCCCAGCAATGCTCTCGTGTCTCCCAACAGCGAGCCCACGCAGTGCACGATGCTGTACTCGCGCCAGGGGACCACGGAGACCATCGAGGAGGTGGAGGCCGAGCAGGACGAGGAGCTGCCCGAGGGGGCCCGGGAGGCCGAGTCCCCTGGGGACCCCGCGGAGGAGGGCAACGTGGAGGTGCCGCCGTCCTACAGCAAGGCCGTCAGCTTCGAGCGCCTGTCCTTCGACTCCCGGGACGACTCGGCCGGCCAGACCCACATGGAGGTCAGCCCGGACGACAGCCGCTCGGACCGGCTGGAGGCCAGCATCCTGCCGCCCCTGACCCACGAGCTGACGGCCAGCGAGCTGCTGCTGAACAAGTAAGAGTGGGGGCCACGGCAGAGGAGCTGGGAGGGACCTTCGCACCCTGGCTGCTGGGTGCAGAGAGCAGCAGACATTTAGAACCAGCACGCATGCTCACCTCCCGGTAACATGACAGGAGGCTGACACCACAGGGTGTTGGGGCACCCTGGAGGCAGGGGTGTGGGGAGCACGGTCTCGCCGACTGGAGGTCAGTGCCCAGGAGGAGGACAGGACATCTGGGGACCCCCAGGCAGGGTCTTGCCCAGTGGAGGTCTGTGGCCGGGAGGAACTGAGCTCCGGGTCTGGCAGGATGTTCCACGACGACGAGCTGGAGGAGTCGGAGAAGTTCTACGTGGGGCAGCCGCGCTTCCTGCTGCTCTTCTATGCACTGTACAACACGCTGGTGGCCCGCTCCGAGATGGTGTGCTACTTTGTCATCATCCTCAATCACATGGTCTCCGCCTCTATGATCACCCTGGTGCTGCCCATCCTCATCTTCCTCTGGGCAATGCTCTCCGTGCCCCGGCCCAGCCGGCGCTTCTGGATGATGGCCATCGTCTACACGGAGGTAGGCATCCCTCCAGGCGCACCTGTCTGGCCCTGTAAGCAGTCAGAGGGACCGTCTTAGGTGGGCACGTGGTTATGACCAGCGCTGTCTGGAGCTGAGAACTCAGTTTCCTTTCACATGTCATGCCTCACATAACATAGGAGCGAATAGCATTCCATCTAACAGGAGGAAGGAACAGCCTTTACGAGATTAAATAATTGGCCCAAAGAGTGGGCTTTCCTGGTGGCTCAGACAGTAAAGATGCCCCTGCGATGCAGGAGACCCAGGTTTGATCCCTGGATCGGGAAGATCCCCTGGAGAAGGAAACAGCAGCCCACTCCAGGGTTCTTGCCTGGAGAACCCCATGGACAGGGGAGGCTGGTGGGATTGCAGGGGGCGGGGGCAGGACTGAAGCGACGGACGCCTCCACTTCACCCAGGTGGTGGGAGTGGGGGAGGCGTTTGAGGTCTGGCGTCGGCCCTGTGACCTCAGCCATCAGGACGGGGCGTGTGAGGCCCGCAGAAGCGTGGCGCTGGGGGTGGTGTGCGGTCGGCGAGTGGATGGTGGCTCAGATGGAACCGTGTGCGTCTGAAACACGAGTCAGTGCGATGAACCCTGATGGCGCGGACATTGGAGGGGTGTTTCAGCATCCATCTCTGCAAACATCTCCACGTTCACACCCTGAGCGAGTTAGCAGCACAGCTGGCAATGTTTTGTTTCATTTACTTTTTTTTTTTTTAGTATCAAAAAAGCATTTAACGCTTTACAGTGTCCTAAATAAAGCATGCCTTTTTGCAAAAACTTTCCAGTTTATTTTCAAATCAATGTATATTTTAAGCCCAAGATGATAGAGATGATTTTGATTCATTGAATTTTATTTCTTCTTGAGAACTTCCAGTGAGCAATAAAATTCTGAGAAGAAAGAGAGCAGGATAAAGTGAAAGTTGTGTACCGCAAGCCTATATAGTTTGCTCCTAACAATTACAAACTAAAGCAAACAGGTGCAGAATAAAGATCTTCTTGTTCACATTGGTCCTAATGACCACATGTAATAGCAGAATATTTGTGACAGTATCTAGCTGTATCAGTACAGACTAGCCTAGGTGCCCCTGTGAAGTCGCTTCAGTGGTGTCTACTCTGCAACCCTATGGACGACAGCCCGTCAGGCTCCTCTGTCTGTGGGACTCTCCAGGCAAGAGTACTGCACTGGGTTGCCATGCCCTCCTCCAGGGGATCTCCCCGTCCTGACCCAGAGATCGGACCCCCGTCTGTTATGTCTCCTGCATCGGTGGGCAGGTTCTTTACCACTAGACCCACCTGGGAAGCCCAGACTCTAGCCCTGCTCCCTGACGGGAGCAGAAGTCATTCGCGTCGAGTCAGGAGTGACCTCTGACCGGGATGAGTCTGCAGCCACAAGCCCTGGGGGCGTGGCCCTGGCTTGTCCTGAGGTCTGTCTGTGGGAGGAGGATCTATCATGCCACCTGCGGTGTGCACTCCGTCTCCCAAATGGAGACTTCCCCTCGGTTGTTGTGTCGCTGTGTCTCATACAGAGCTGTTAATACCCTTCAGGGAGCCGCTTCTCCTGATCTCTCGCATCTCGCAGGTGGCCATCGTGGTCAAGTATTTCTTCCAGTTTGGGTTCTTCCCCTGGAACAAGAACGTGGAACTGAACAAGGACAAGCCCTACCACCCACCCAACATCATCGGGGTGGAGAAGAAGGATGCCTACGTGCTCTACGACCTCATCCAGCTGCTGGCTCTCTTCTTCCACCGCTCCATCCTGAAGGTGCCGCCCGCCCGCCGCTGCCCTTGGACACACCCGAGCCCCCGGCGCTGGGACTGCGAGGGGCCGGGGAGCCGGGGGGGCCAGGGAGTGTGTGCTCTTGTTCGCTTTGTTAACAGTTTTGTTCATTTGATTCAATGAGGTAGTTTGGGATCAACTGGGAGAAGTTTCTCCCTGTTTCTACCCTGGGATGTGTGCGTGCATGCTAGGTCACTTCAGTGGTGTCTGACTCTTTGGGGCTCCAGAGATGGTAGCCCACCAGGCTCCTCTGTCCCCGGGACTCTCGAGGCAGGAACACTGGAGTGGGTCGCCACCCCTCCTCTAGGGGATCTCTTCCCAGGGACTGACCCCGCATCTCTCAGGTCTCCTGCATTGGCAGGCGGGCTCTTTACCACTAGCGCCCCCTGGGAAGCCCACCCGGGATGAGGGCACCCTGATTATCCCACATTGTAGGAATCGCCCAAAGCGGGTGTGGCTCTTATCACCAGATCCCCCAAGTGCTGCCTGAGTTGAAGGCAGATCACTGGGCAGCTAGAATCTGGGGTCTCTTCTCCAGCTGGACCTCAGCCCTCCCTCCGCTGGGAGCATGGCTCTTCTCGTGGTTTCTTGAGAACACTGGTTTAGTGAGGAATTGTCCACTCACGGGCCTCAGGAGCCCAGGCTGTGGTCCCAGAGAGTCCGCTGCTGAGAGCCGTGCTGCGTTGCTGCAGGAAGACGGGTCTGCAGGGCAGCCTCCTCGGCTCTGCACCCCTGGCCTCCCGCTGAGTGCCTGCGGGTTTCCTCCTCTCGGGCTCTGTGGGTGTCAGCTGACCACGTGGTCCCCACTCAACTCTACGAGCTACACGCTGTGGCACAGCACACCTTGGATGTCCTGAAGTGCCCGTGGTCACAGTCTCACCTTCCTTCTCTTGTCTAACTCTGTCTCCACGCACTGGTTCAACATCGCTTCCGTTCATTTCTCAAGTAGTATCCTTCTTAGTTTCTTTTCAGGGCAAGCTTGGCCTAAGTTAATGCCCACACGTGCACACACACATACGTGTAACTGTGTGTTCAAATTCTGCCCTACCCAGTGGGCTGTTTCACACAGGCTTTCATCTGCGTGGTCTGCGCCCAAGGCCTTCACTCTGCCTTCTGTCACCTTGCACACTGCCGGTCCCTAACCCTCCGTCTGGGGGGTCTAACCTGAGTCACTGGGGTGTGGTGAGTTTGCAAAGGTAAATATAGAAAGATAACAAGCTTTCCTAGGATCCCTTACCTTCCTTTGGTTTTCTAATCTTTCTTTTTTAATTTCAGCTTTGTTGGTGTGTTTCGTTTGGTCGCTAAGTCATGGCTGACCCTTTTCGACCCCTGAACTGCAGCATGCGTGGCTTCCCTGTCCTTCGCTGTCTCCCAGAGTTTGCTCAGATTCATGCCCATGGAGTTGGTGATGCCATCCAACCATCTCATCCTCTGGTGCCCTCTTCTCCCCCTGCCCTCAGCCTTTCCTAGCCACTGGGGCATGAGGGCACCCTGATTATCCTCTACCCATTTGGTTAGGAATCCCCCCAAAGGGGGGGCCCGGGTGTGGCTCTTATCACCAGATCCCCCAAGTGCTGCCTGAGTTGAAGGCAGATCACTGGGCAGCTAGAATCTGGGGTCTCTTCTCCAGCTGGACCTCAGCCCTCCCTCCGCTGGGAGCATGGCTCTTCTCGTGGTTTCTTGAGAACACTGGTTTAGTGAGGAATTGTCCACTCACGGGCCTCAGGAGCCCAGGCTGTGGTCCCAGAGAGTCCGCTGCTGAGAGCCGTGCTGCGTTGCTGCAGGAAGACGGGTCTGCAGGGCAGCCTCCTCGGCTCTGCACCCCTGGCCTCCCGCTGAGTGCCTGCGGGTTTCCTCCTCTCGGGCTCTGTGGGTGTCAGCTGACCACGTGGTCCCCACTCAACTCTACGAGCTACACGCTGTGGCACAGCACACCTTGGATGTCCTGAAGTGCCCGTGGTCACAGTCTCACCTTCCTTCTCTTGTCTAACTCTGTCTCCACGCACTGGTTCAACATCGCTTCCGTTCATTTCTCAAGTAGTATCCTTCTTAGTTTCTTTTCAGGGCAAGCTTGGCCTAAGTTAATGCCCACACGTGCACACACACATACGTGTAACTGTGTGTTCAAATTCTGCCCTACCCAGTGGGCTGTTTCACACAGGCTTTCATCTGCGTGGTCTGCGCCCAAGGCCTTCACTCTGCCTTCTGTCACCTTGCACACTGCCGGTCCCTAACCCTCCGTCTGGGGGGTCTAACCTGAGTCACTGGGGTGTGGTGAGTTTGCAAAGGTAAATATAGAAAGATAACAAGCTTTCCTAGGATCCCTTACCTTCCTTTGGTTTTCTAATCTTTCTTTTTTAATTTCAGCTTTGTTGGTGTGTTTTCGTTTGGTCGCTAAGTCATGGCTGACCCTTTTCGACCCCTGAACTGCAGCATGCGTGGCTTCCCTGTCCTTCGCTGTCTCCCAGAGTTTGCTCAGATTCATGCCCATGGAGTTGGTGATGCCATCCAACCATCTCATCCTCTGGTGCCCTCTTCTCCTCCTGCCCTCAGCCTTTCCTAGCATCAGGGTCTTTTCCAGTGAGTCAGCTCTTCTCATCAGGTGGCCAGAGGATTGCAGCTTCAGCATCAGTCTTTGCAATGGATATTCAGGGTTGGTTTCCTCTAGGATTGACTGGTTTGATCTCCCTGCTGTCCAAGGGACTCTCAAGAGTCTTCTCCAGCATCACACTCTGAAAGCATCTGTTCTTTGGCGCTCAGCCTTCTTTCTGGTCCAGCTTTCACATACATACGTGACTACTGGGAAAACCACAGCTTTGGCTATGCAGACCTTTGTTGGTATGTGATTGACGAGTGAAATAGTAAGGTTCGGAAGTGTCCCCGTGGTGGATCTGAGCACCGTATGTGTTGTGGAAGGACCCCCTCTGGTTAGTAACACCTCTGCCACCTCCTCCCCTGCCTGCTGGTCTGTGTTTGGTGGGAGCTCTTGGGCTGTGCTCTCCTGGCAGGTTCCACGGTCCAGCAGTGCATCAGCTGCAGCTGCCACCTGTGACTGGACGTGTGGCTTCCAGCTGCGAGGGGTGTGCCGGTGGCTGGGATTCACAGGCTGAGTCCCAGCCCCGCCCCGATGGCAGGCTCAGGTGTCCCTTCCCTGCCTCCCCAGTGTCACGGCCTCTGGGACGAAGATGACATCGTGGACAGCGGCTCGGACAAAGTGGACTCAGACGACGAGCTGTCCCTCAGCCACGGCAGGAGGGCCTCCTCCGACTCGCTCAAGTCCATCAACCTGGCCGCGTCCGTGGAGTCGGTGCACGTGACCTTCCCCGAGCCGCCGTCCGCCGTCCGGAGGAAGCGCTCCAGCAGCGGCTCCCAGACGTCGCAGGCGTCCAGCTTCTCCTCGAATCCGTCCAAGAGAGGTATCCCACGCGGCGTCCCCGGGCCGCAAGGACCCCTGCGTGGAGTCCCCCGGTGCCGGGCCGCCCAGGGCAGGGAGCTGGGTGCTGTTGAGGAGGCAGATGCTGTGATGTGTAAAGAATGGGCTTTGTAGCCGGGCAGACCCAGTCCAAGTCCCCGCAGCGCCGTGGGCGCGGTCTAGGGCGGCCCCACCCAGGGGGAGGACTCCAGCTCTTGGTGAAAAGTGGCCAGCAGGCCGCCTCGTACCTAGAGTGCCGGACACAGGGCAGTGGTCATCATGCTCAGAGATTCCGCGAGGTGCGTCTTTTGACCTGTAAGTCACGATTTATTTGGAAAGTACACTCAGATTTAATCAACGGGAACTTTAAGCCAAACCACCTAGTTATTTCCTGTACTAGTCACTAATTGACGGGATTGCAGGCCTCCCTTTTTGGGCTGTCTAAGCTCTCCCGACACTCTGTGTTCATCTAGACAAGACATTTATTTGGCCGACAGCAGCAGGTCATCTCGTATTTGTTTGACAGTTAGAGAAATTTGGACCTGAAAAAAGGCATGGGTCCTGGACCCAGTCTAGAAAAGCCACAACCACAACCTGGGACCCCAGCGGGCGGGAGGAAAACTGCTCCCCGGTCTGCTTCCTCCTGGGACTAGGGTCAGCAGCGAGCCAGGGAGGAGCCGGCAGCGGCGTGCTGACCCGCGGACGCCTGTGGCTGTGGAAGCAGAGTGGGGGCTGCAGAGTCCAAGCTCTCCGCCGCCGGCCCCCGTGGAATCCGTGCCTCTCGCCCTCACACCGGCCCCCAGCCGTCCCTCGCCGTGGGGCGGCGCGCTTCAGCACACCGCTCATGGCGTGCCTCACCTTCTTCCTTGCAGGCAGCACGAGCACCCGGAACAGCAGCCAGAAGGGAAGCAGCGTCGTGAGCATCAAGCAGAAGAGCCGACGGGAGCTCTACCTGGAGAAGCTGCAGGAACACTTGGTCAGAGCAAAGGCCTTCACCGTCAGGAAGTGAGTGCCGGGTGGGAGCGCCCGCGGCCAGGCCGGGGCCCTCCTCCACGTCCGCCAGGCGAGGTGCGGGGAGCTGTGGCTCCCCCGCCGGCATCATCGGCCTCGGGCCCTCGCTCCGGTGCGGCTGACTCACCCGTTCCACGGCTAAACACGCCGGCTCAGAGCGTGTGGCTCCAGGCACATGGGGACCCAGCCAGACAGGCTGTGGACTCACGTGGAAGGCTCTCAGAGGCACACTCGCCCGTAGATACGCTCCCCTGGGAGGTCCACCTGCCCTGGGGAGGAAAGCCGAGGTACACGCGGAAAGTGATTTGGCCTCACACAGCCCAAGGTCACCAGCCAAGGTCACAGGTGTGAGGCAGGCAGGCCGGCAGCAGACGGGAGTTGAAATGGGGGAGAAGCTGCAAGACGGAGCTCCGAGACCAGGGGCCGTGCCCAGCTGGACATGGCCTTGAATTGTGAACACTGAGGATGGGGGCAGGGTCTGGGCAGACAGCCAGGATGGGGGCGCAGGGACGGAGGAAGCTGAGCTCCAGAGCCAAAGATGCTACCCAGATCCGGGGACAAGAGCGGAAGGGGAAGGGCAGGGCTGCCTGCTGTCCACTGGGCCAGGCGGGACCAGGGGTGCGGGTTACGGTCACCGCAGCCCAGGGCCTTGGGTCTTGGCACACTTCCTACAGAAGAGGAGCCTGGAGCTCGGAGGGTGCGGTAGCAGGATCCGGTCTCACAGGTGGAGAGGAATTGAATCGGGGACAAACCAGCCCCGCTTTCCCGGTGCTAACGCTCTGTGAGCCTCAGGGGAGAAGCCATGAGCTTGTGAGCAGCCTGTGTTAGAGCCGGAGCCCCGGCCCCGCGGAGGGTCCTGAGGCCGCCAGCCGGGGAGCGAGGGGAGCCGGGGAGGGACAGTGGGGCTCTGGCGGGCCCCGCGTTCCCTCACACAGCACGCCTGTCCCGCAGGACCCTGCAGCTCTACGTGCCCATCAGGCAGTTTTTCTACGACCTCATCCACCCCGACTACAGCGCCGTCACTGACGTGTACGTGCTCATGTTTCTGGCCGACACGGTCGACTTCGTCATCATCGTCTTCGGCTTCTGGGCCTTCGGGGTAGGTGGGGACTGAGGCCTCTGCCACCCGGGGCGGGCGGTGCTGCCCGGAGGCGTGGCCGGGCCTGAGCCTGCAGTCTCCTCCCCAGAAACACTCGGCCGCGGCTGACATCACCTCCTCGCTGTCGGAGGACCAGGTCCCGGGGCCCTTCCTGGTGATGGTGCTCATTCAGTTCGGGACCATGGTAGTGGACCGGGCGCTCTACCTCCGGAAGACGGTCCTGGGGAAGGTCATCTTCCAGGTCATCCTGGTGTTCGGGATTCACTTCTGGATGTTCTTCATCCTGCCTGGTGTGACCGAGAGGTGAGGCCTTGGTAGCTGGCACCGTTGGGGAGGGAAAAGTCAGGGGTAATCAATATTCCTGCAAAATCAGGGTTTAGCACAATGCAAGCGCATAAGAGGAGCTCTCGAGACCAGGGGCCGTGCCCAGCTGGACATGGCCTTGAATTGTGAACACTGAGGATGGGGGCAGGGTCTGGGCAGACAGCCAGGATGGGGGCGCAGGGACGGAGGAAGCTGAGCTCCAGAGCCAAAGATGCTACCCAGATCCGGGGACAAGAGCGGAAGGGGAAGGGCAGGGCTGCCTGCTGTCCACTGGGCCAGGCGGGACCAGGGGTGCGGGTTACGGTCACCGCAGCCCAGGGCCTTGGGTCTTGGCACACTTCCTACAGAAGAGGAGCCTGGAGCTCGGAGGGTGCGGTAGCAGGATCCGGTCTCACAGGTGGAGAGGAATTGAATCGGGGACAAACCAGCCCCGCTTTCCCGGTGCTAACGCTCTGTGAGCCTCAGGGGAGAAGCCATGAGCTTGTGAGCAGCCTGTGTTAGAGCCGGAGCCCCGGCCCCGCGGAGGGTCCTGAGGCCGCCAGCCGGGGAGCGAGGGGAGCCGGGGAGGGACAGTGGGGCTCTGGCGGGCCCCGCGTTCCCTCACACAGCACGCCTGTCCCGCAGGACCCTGCAGCTCTACGTGCCCATCAGGCAGTTTTTCTACGACCTCATCCACCCCGACTACAGCGCCGTCACTGACGTGTACGTGCTCATGTTTCTGGCCGACACGGTCGACTTCGTCATCATCGTCTTCGGCTTCTGGGCCTTCGGGGTAGGTGGGGACTGAGGCCTCTGCCACCCGGGGCGGGCGGTGCTGCCCGGAGGCGTGGCCGGGCCTGAGCCTGCAGTCTCCTCCCCAGAAACACTCGGCCGCGGCTGACATCACCTCCTCGCTGTCGGAGGACCAGGTCCCGGGGCCCTTCCTGGTGATGGTGCTCATTCAGTTCGGGACCATGGTAGTGGACCGGGCGCTCTACCTCCGGAAGACGGTCCTGGGGAAGGTCATCTTCCAGGTCATCCTGGTGTTCGGGATTCACTTCTGGATGTTCTTCATCCTGCCTGGTGTGACCGAGAGGTGAGGCCTTGGTAGCTGGCACCGTTGGGGAGGGAAAAGTCAGGGGTAATCAATATTCCTGCAAAATCAGGGTTTAGCACAATGCAAGCGCATTGTCCTACAGCTCTGCAGGTCCGGGGGTGGACCCAGGCCTCACTGCACTGGCTGAGACGTGGGCGGGGCCGGGGGCCTTTCTGGAGAGTCCCTGGAGACTCCACTGCTTGACCGCTCCCAGCCTCCAGAGGCGTCCGGGTCTCCTCCTCCCTCTCCAAACCCTGAGCCTCCTCCCGGCCGCGTCTCCTCCTGCCCCAGACGAGCAGGGCTGCCCGGCTAAGGCCTGCTTGCGGGGCCCTGGACAGCCGGGTGCTCCCCGACCTCGGCACGTCTGTCAAGCCCTCCTGGGTCAGGAGGGTCACAGGTCCCCAGGTTCTGGGGGTGAGAACCTGCATATCCTCAGGTGGGGGCTGGGGCCTTCTGGCAACAGCAGTGCCCTCCCAGCTGTGGAGGAGATGGCCGGCGTAGCAGTGACCCCCGCCAAGCACACACGGCTGAGATGTCTGCCCTCAGGGCCCCCTGGAGGAGCAGAGGGGCGACAGGCTCTTCCCCCTGAGCTGGAGTCCTCCGTTCGGGAGAGTGTCCCAGCCTCCGCTTCTGTGCCTTCTCGCCCAGGAAGTTCAGCCAGAACCTGGTGGCGCAGCTGTGGTACTTCGTCAAGTGCGTGTACTTCGGGCTCTCTGCCTACCAGATCCGCTGCGGCTACCCCACGCGGGTCCTCGGCAACTTCCTCACCAAGAGCTACAACTACGTCAACCTCTTCCTCTTCCAGGGGTGAGGGCGCTCGGTGGTGTCCTGGCCACGCATGGGTGTGGGGGTGGCGGCGGCGGGGGCGTTCTGTCTCCTGGGCGGGAGTGGCGAGGGCCACCTCGGCCGTGGGTCCCTGCGGGGCCCTACCCGCTTTGACAGGAGAGCAGGTGTGGCCCCTTCTGGTGTGGCTCCACCCACCTGGCCAGGAGGCCGCTCCAGGATCTGCCCTGTGAGTTCGTTTTCTGTTTCTGAATCCTGTTTCAGTGATAATATTTCAGGGTGAAAAATTGGGCTCTAAGATCTTAAGTATTGATACACTCTGGGCATGATGCAACAGAAAGTTTGGAACCTGGAGTGTTCCAGATGCCTCTGGAATTTGGCTGGTGCGAGAAACCATGTGTGAGAGGGCCGCTGGCTCTGCCTCCTGTACGCTAGTGTCCCCTGAGTGCCCCACGGCCGGCCAGCTCCCGGTAGGAGGCTCGAGTCACTCACACCTGGCTTCAATGGGCAGCTCCTCCTGGTTCCCATGGAGACGACATTGTGCGACGCAGGGTTCAGGGCCCTGCTGGCACCCGGAGCACAGGGCGTGAGGACCGGGACTCGGCCTCTGGAGAACGTCAAGCGCGCTCGGGGCTCCGGCGCCACCCCGTGCGGGGAGGGGCCTCACACGTCTTCTAGGGGAGGGAATCTTGTTCCCCCTCAAAGCTGAGGCCTCAGGGGAGAAACCTGGGGTGCACCCCACACTGCTGGGAGCGCCTGGGGTGACCCAGCGTAGGAGCTCGCTGTCGGTCAGGAAACAAGGAGCAGCCCAGACCCCAGAGCAGCCCAGCCAGCCCCCCTCACCTGCAACACGAGGGCCTGAGCCGGGGCCCCCATGGCTTCGATCACCTGGTGGGTTTCCCGGCTGTGGGCCCTGCTGTGCCCGCCGCGACCCGGCCGCCCACGGAATCCTCTCTTCCCGGCCCGTGTGGGGTCCTCCCCGGCTCTTCTGTCAGCACAGTCCGTGACGCAGGAACCTGGGGCCAGCAGAGTCTCAGAGCAGAAACAAGTGTTTCAAAAACTAAAATTGTGTTTGTTTGCAGATGAGATGATTTTTCAAATTTTTAAAATCGAAGTGTAGTTGATTTAAATATATTAATTCAAGTGTATAGCAAAGTGATTTAGTTATACATAATATATATGTGTGTATTAGTACAACTAAAGAATATGCATATAAGAATATACATATTTTTTTCTGATTCTTTCCTCTTATAGGTTATTAAAAAATACTGAGTCTAGTTCCCCATGCTATATTCAGTAGGTCCTTGTGGGTTATCTATTTTATATATGAGTCAATTTCATGTCATTTCCAACGTCTGAATTTATCTTTCTGCGGATACAATCTTACATAGAGAAAATCCTGAAGACTCCCTCAAAGCCTGTTGGGACTAATCAACATTTTCAGTGATATATATAACATTTTCAGTTTCAGGATGTAAAACCAACAGACAGAAATTGGTTATGCTTCTATACACTCACAACGAAACATCTGAAAAAGAAATAAAACTCTCCCATTCCCAATAGCATCAAACACAAGAAAATACGCTAAGACAAATTTAGCCAAAGAAGTGAAAGATTTGAACAAAGAAAACTGTAAGATTTTAATGAAAGAACTCTAACACACTTTTCAAATGTATTTGTAAAGAGAATTCCAGTTTTTTAAGACCACCATCCCCCCCAAAAAGAAAAAAAGTAAAGAAAAATAGCAATCCTTAATGAACTTGTGATGAAAAGCAGTGGTATTCCAAATTGAAGTCTTACCTCAGCAGTGGCCTTGGGAATGTTTCTAAGTCGTAAGGGCTGACCCAGTCAGACCTCCATGAGGCCCTGGGGTCGGCCGGCGACGGGGCCAGCCCACCACCGTCCCTCTGACAAGACCTGGTTTCTGCAGGTTCCGCCTCGTCCCTTTCCTGACGGAGCTGAGGGCCGTGATGGACTGGGTGTGGACGGACACGACCCTGAGCTTGTCCAGCTGGATCTGTGTGGAGGACATCTATGCTCACATATTCATCCTCAAGTGCTGGCGGAGTCTGAAAAGTAAGCCAATAGCAACGTCTCGCCATATTCGTGCCTTTTGGGTCGTTATAAAATTACTAGGAACTTCTGCAAGCTTTGTGAGCAAATCCATGAAGCCGAAACCCAGATGATTTGGGGTTTAAATAATTGTGTTTGTTTGCAGACGACATGATTTTTCAAATTTTTAAAATCGAAGTGTAGTTGATTTAAATATATTAATTCAAGTGTATAGCAAAGTGATTTAGTTATACATAATATATATGTGTGTATTAGTACAACTAAAGAATATGCATATAAGAATATACATATTTTTTTCTGATTCTTTCCTCTTATAGGTTATTAAAAATACTGAGTCTAGTTCCCCATGCTATATTCAGTAGGTCCTTGTGGGTTATCTATTTTATATATGAGTCAATTTCATGTCATTTCCAACGTCTGAATTTATCTTTCTGCGGATACAATCTTACATAGAGAAAATCCTGAAGACTCCCTCAAAGCCTGTTGGGACTAATCAACATTTTCAGTGATATATATAACATTTTCAGTTTCAGGATGTAAAACCAACAGACAGAAATTGGTTATGCTTCTATACACTCACAACGAAACATCTGAAAAAGAAATAAAACTCTCCCATTCCCAATAGCATCAAACACAAGAAAATACGCTAAGACAAATTTAGCCAAAGAAGTGAAAGATTTGAACAAAGAAAACTGTAAGATTTTAATGAAAGAACTCTAACACACTTTTCAAATGTATTTGTAAAGAGAATTCCAGTTTTTTAAGACCACCATCCCCCCCAAAAAGAAAATAAGTAAAGAAAAATAGCAATCCTTAATGAACTTGTGATGAAAAGCAGTGGTATTCCAAATTGAAGTCTTACCTCAGCAGTGGCCTTGGGAATGTTTCTAAGTCGTAAGGGCTGACCCAGTCAGACCTCCATGAGGCCCTGGGGTCGGCCGGCGACGGGGCCAGCCCACCACCGTCCCTCTGACAAGACCTGGTTTCTGCAGGTTCCGCCTCGTCCCTTTCCTGACGGAGCTGAGGGCCGTGATGGACTGGGTGTGGACGGACACGACCCTGAGCTTGTCCAGCTGGATCTGTGTGGAGGACATCTATGCTCACATATTCATCCTCAAGTGCTGGCGGGAGTCTGAAAAAGTAAGCCAATAGCAACGTCTCGGCCATATTCGTGCCTTTTAGACACAGGCTCGTTATAAAATTACTAGGAACTTCTGCAAGCTTTGTGAGCAAATCCATGAAGCCGAAACCACCAGGCCCTATGACTGTCCTGTCGAGGCTGCCCCACTCGAGGGAGGAATCGGGACTCGCCGCCGCCTTGGTGAGCATGGCCTCCAGATGTGTCTTCTGGCAGCTGTGTGTTGAGATTATTTTCAGGAATGACAGTGCTGGGCGACACAGCTGTTCTGAGATGACTCCTTTCACTTAGGAGCGAGCTTGTGGGGAGAAGGTGCTCGAGGGGAGTGGATGGGCTCTCAGGCTCCCCTCTGTGTCACTGTTTGATGCAGAACAGACCACGTAGCCTCTTTGTGCGAAGAAAATTGGAGTGTAAATACTGATTTATTCTCCTGGGTTGGATAGTAAGGTTTAGATATGGGTGGCATTATGATTATTTGAAGGATTTTCAAAAGTGTTTCATATGTACATAGTCCAGCCTCCCGACACTCCCTGAAAGGAGCCGGGTCCAGGCGAAGCAGCTCCAAGTATGAAGCCGGCCTGGGGACCTGAGCAGCCTCCTTGGCAGGCGGCAGGGCTGGCCCTCCACTCGCCTGCAGCCGGAGCGCCAGGCTGGGCAGCCCCGGGGCAGTCCAGCAGACACACGTGTCATAAACAAAGTTAAAATGCTTTCCGCCCGCCCGGGGGAAAAGCCCATAGAAAGGCACGGTTTCAAATGTTCGCGAATTTTAAGTAAAATGTGCTTCTGCGGCCTGATCCCTTAAAACCAGAGGTTTATTTTATTTTTTTTTTAAACCTTTATTTTGCTTTTAACTTTTACAGAGTTTTGTTGTTTACAGATATGTATGTTCCCAGATTAGTCATATGTATATCTCCCCCTTCCCACCCCTCCCAACCATCACACAGCACCCCTGAAGGGTCTCCTTTTCTCACAGAGCAATGACTAGAGCTATTTTCTTCACTTATGATAGTACAGGCCTTCATGCCCATCGACAAACGAATGGATCCAAAAGCTCTGGTACATATATACAATGGAATACTACACAGCTGTAAAGAGAAGCGCAGAAGAATCAGCCCTCATGAGGTGGCTGGATCTAGAACATATCATCAAAAGTGAAGTCAGTCAGAAAGAGAAGGACAAATACAGTATATTAACACATATATATGGAATCTAGTAGGATGGTGATGATGGCACATGCAGTGAAGCAACGGAAAGACAGACATGGACAGTGGACATATGGACATTGTGGGGCGTAAAGGAAGTAGCATGAAAACCAGAGGTTTAGTCACCAGAAGCGTCGGTCCCTTGTCCACAGGTCCACCCCCAGCAAACCCACAGAGTCCTTGTAAGGAGGCCGCTGCTCGGGCCCCAGTGGATTGCCGGGAGACTGAGTAGCAGGCTCTGCCCATCCAGGCATCGCTGCCTCCCTTGTTCCGGGCGGGGACTGGGGGTGCATGCAGAGCAGAGTCAGGACCAGTCCCGGGCAGACCCTGCGATCAGAGCGCCCACCCGTCCCCGCCCGCCCCTCCCATTGCAGAGGTACCCACAGCCCCGGGGGCAGAAGAAGAAGAAGGTGGTCAAGTACGGGATGGGGGGCATGATCATCGTGCTACTCATCTGCATCGTCTGGTTCCCCCTGCTCTTCATGTCTCTGGTCAAGTCTGTCGCCGGCGTCATCAACCAGCCCCTGGACGTCTCGGTGACCATCACCCTGGGCGGGTACCAGGTAGCCGCACCTCCCTCGGGTCTCCCTCCCTCTCCCCCACCGGCCTGTGCCCGGCCCTGCCCTCTCTCTGACCACCGCTCAGATGACTTGCTGGACCCCCGTCTCCTGTCCGAGTGTGGACAGTTCTGCAAGTGTGGGAGCTGAGGGGCAGGAGACCATGACGGGACGGCGCTGGCTGTGGGGGGCACCTGGGCTAATGTCATTTTCAGAGCCCAGGATGCACAGAAGGACGTCCGGAATCTTAACCGTCACGCGTGTCTTTGTTTTCCAGCCTATTTTCACAATGAGTGCCCAGCAAAGCCAGCTGAAAGTTATGGACCAACCAACGTTTAATAAATTCATTAAAACTTTTTCTAAGGACACTGTGAGTTGATGCATGTACTGGGGCTTGGTGGACACCTGTCACCTCGGCCAGCGGGCTGATGGCACTGCACTCGCTGTTTGGCCATGACCCAAGCTGGTGGGCAGGACTTCCCAGGGATTATCAGTTGTTATACAGCAGGTTCCTGGCCACTGGTCACTCTGAGCATCTAAGATGTTGTATCTGTATTATCAGATATAAATGATAAAAACATAATCCTAATTCAGAGTCTCTTCGTGTTAATAAGCACAATAGGACGTGCTTTGTGCCGGTGCAGGAGACAGGAGAGACGTGGGTTCCGTTCCTGGGTCGGGGAGACCCCCTGGAGAAGGGCTGGGCGACCCCCTCCAGTATTCCTGCCTGGGGACAGACGCGCCTGGGGTGGCTGCCGTCCACGGGGTCACAAAGAGTCAGGCGTGACAGAGGGACCCAGCACGCACGGCCGTGGGAGCGGAAGCTCCGCCCTGGGGCCTGGTGCTGGGACGGGAGGAGCCGGCGCCGGAGCACGCCCGCTGAGGGTGCGCCCTTCGGAGGACGGCGTCCGTCTGCAGCCAGAGGCGAAAGCGTCGGTGCCTTCTTGCACGTCCTCGGCTGTGAGGTCTGTTTACGCAGGTGTGTTTGTGTGCACACAGGGTGCTATGCAATTTCTGGAAAATTATGAAAAAGAAGACATAACAGTCGCAGAACTGGAAGGCAACTCAAATTCTTTGTGGACCATCAGCCCTCCCAGTAAGCAGAAAATGATACACGAACTCAAGGACCCCAATAGTAGCTTCTCTGTTGTTTTTTCATGGAGTATTCAGAGGTAGTTACTGGATTTCCGTGCATAATTTCCCCCCTTTCCCCAACCTGGACGCGGGGTGGGGGCGGGGAGGGATGGCAGCCCCAGACGAATGTGGGCCTGGGCTCGGGTCGCCTGTCGGGATCGCCCGTTCAAGGCCACAGCTGAGGTTTCCGTGGGTGACGCCATGGTGCGCCTGGGGCCCGCTGACACAACCGGAACATCTCAGTGCTCTTTCTTCCACCAACTTCAGCTCCAGAGCTGCTGACAGCGAGGTCTGTGAACAAGAGAGCAGAGAGAAAATAAATAGGATTATGACTCATAAGATAAACCTAGTCGGGTAAAGCATGACATTCCCCTGAGCCTGGGGCTTGGTCTTCATGCCACAGGACCCCGAGTGGAGCCCTGAGTCTCCCTAGCCGCCCCAGCACTGGGGAGCCCCAGGCTCTTCTCACCAAGCCTGAGCTCGGGGAGCCCCTGCACAGGCCCCAACAGGGAGATTTCTCCCCGTCCCCCACCACTGAGCCTCTGGCCAGCCTGTGGCCACCACACAGAGCATTTCGGAAGTCAGGCCCCCAAACAGCCCCATCGGCACGTCCGGATCCGAAAGCCTGACCTATCGGTGGGGCTGTCTGGGGGCCTGGCCCAGCGCCTTGGCCAGGGAGCTTCTCCAGGACTCCGGGCAGGCACGGGATAGAGGCGTTGGGTGCACAATGCCGGCTTCTTGGCTGGGATTGAGAAAGAATCACGATGGTAAGGAAGAAAGCCTTCTAGAATCTGAATTCATGAGGAAATAGTAAAGGAGGATTTCGGAGCAGGCTGCTCACCATGTAAAGACCTCCTTCTTTCATTTTATTTGCTCCTTTTAAATGTCCCAAACTGCCCACATGGAATTCTCTGCTGGCAAAAATGCACTTCCTAGCCCTTTCTTTGAAGGGCCACCCCCCAAAATTAAAAATCAGTTTCTGATGGAACATTCTGTTTTTAACTGAGATGTAATGGACTTGTGTCTCTTTGGGTTCCTGCCCTCCTCCTCCTCCCCTGGGATCTGCGCTGAAGGGGCGGGGCGCCTCCTTGGATGTCCAGGTGAGGTGGACAGGTGGCTGTGGACCCCGTGAAACCGGGTGAGGTGAAGGGTTCAGTGCATTTTAATCTCTCCTGGAGGCGTGTGAAAACCCACTGACCTCGAGTGCTTTTTCTTTTTTTCCCCAGGAACATGAGCCTGGGTGCAAAAGCAGAAATCGCGACAGATAAGCTTTCTTTTCCTCTTAAAAACAAGACGCGAGAGAATATTGCTAAAATGATAGCTGGCAGCGACGCAGAGAGCTCTAGGACGCCCGTGTGAGTCAATCTCCTCACTGACCCCCGTGGCGGGGGGTGTGGGTCCAGACTCTTCCCACAAGCCTGTGTGGGTGGGACGCCCGACCTGCCCCTCCTCCTGTGGCTCGGCTGGGCCTGCGCCTGGAGCCCCTGCTCAGCGCATCAAAGCCCACCCGCAGCCCCGACCCCGCCACCCACCACCTCTGGGAGGACCACCCTCTTCAGACCAGAAACCAGGGAGAGACCCTGGGAGACCCTTTTCTGCCGTCACCCCGGCCTCTGGGGCTCCAAGTGCCTGGCGGATGGAGGGCAGGGAAGCAGATGGAAGAGTGGGGGAACACCCTGTCTCTTAGCCGGCTCCTGCCACGCGCCCTGCATTCCACACCTCTAAGCTGTGGCGCTGGCCTCTCATTGGAGAACCAGCAGGTGCGCATGACGGCTGCTGGTCCCAAACTGCCCAGTGGCCAGCTCTGCCGTGTCTTCCCACTGACCGCCCGGGCCCAGATCAGGGCGCTGCGTGTGAGAATGGCCACCCCATGCAGCCCTCGGTCATGGCCCCTAAAATACCCCGTGTCGGTCCCTGAGTACCCAGGGCCCCTGAGAACCGCTGGGAAAGCAGGTGACCTGGATGAGAGAGCAGGCTGAGAAAGACGGAGGGGCCGCAGGCTGAGGGCTCGGACGCCAGCCCTCTGCTGCCCGCACCCCATCCCCATATCGGCAGGGGCAGCCCGCTTCCCTCAGGAGAGTTTTGGAATCCTGAAAATCAAGATGGGAAGGGCCGGCAGATCCCAGCAAGAGCGAGCGCCCCTGGCTTCGGGAGAGCCCCGCGTGGGGAGTCTGCCTGCCGGCCTGCGCCCAGGGGCGGCTTAGAGCCTGGTGAATCTGCTCAGCACTGGAGACTTCTGATTTTCATGGACACTGTCTGTGTTTACATTATGTAAAATTTTAATACACTACGATGACTGCACATGGCGTTGTTATAGGGAGACGCTCACCATTATTTGTTTAAAATGAGGTTCAAAAAATCAATTATACATGGTGGCACAGTCGTAAAGAAGCTGCCTGCCAAGGTAGGAGACTCGGGAGACGAGGGCTTAGTCTCTGAGTGGGGAAGATCCCCTGGAGAAGGAAATGGCAACCCACTCCAGTGTTCTTGCCTGGAACAGACCACGAACAGAGGAGCCCGGTGGGCCACAGTCCATGAGATCTCAGAGGCAGACATGCCTGTGCACACAGACCAACTAAAACCTCATCCCCTCTTTTTCTTCTTAATTCCCAGGACCATAGAAAGGATTTACCCATACTACGTGAAAGCGCCCAGCGACTCCAACTCCAAGCCCATAAAGCAGCTTCTGCCTGGTAAGAAGGAGACGGAGTCACTTTGGGACAGGTTTTGATCTCTGTTTCCTTCCGTGGCTATCGCTGGCCCTTCCAGCCTCCATCCAGCACCTTTCTAGGTTTTTCTTCCGTGCAACCCAGGTCAGAGAGGTCACAGGCTCCAGGCCAGGCCCACTGGCGAGAAGGGACCACGTCCTTAGCTGGGGTGCGTCCTTCCTCTTCCTGGCGTCCACGTTGAGTGACAGGTTAACGGATTCCTCAGAACCTATTTACTTGCTGCTCTTAGCAACCTCGTCTTTGACAGAAAAATGGCCTCCTATAGCGTGAACTCCGAAAGCCCCCCCCAACAAGAACCATAAACAGATGGCAGGAAGTGGACTTGACCTAGCCTAAAGGTGACTGAATGCCAATAGTCAGGCTCCATATAGCAACGTTCTCACCCAGCAAAGCTCAGCCCAGAGCCTCCCTGGTAGCTCAGTGGTAAAAAGCTCACCTGCCAGTGTAGGAGACACGGGTTCAATCCCTGGTCCCGGAAGATCCCACAGGCTGCAGAGCACCTAAGCCTGTGAGCCACAACTACAGAGCCTGTGCTCTAGAGCCCGAGTTCCACAACAAGAAACCTGCTCACCTCAACTAGAGAGTAGCCCCCACTCCTTGCAACTAGAGAAGAGCCAATAGCAGCAGTGAAAACCCAGAATAGCCAAAAATAAATAAATAATAATTTCAAAAAAAGTCATTTAGCCTAGCTAAAAGAAAAAAAGATTCAGCCCAGAAGTCACCTCCTCTGGGAAGCCCTCAGGGCTCATGCTGACCGGAAGCGGTCTCCCCAGGCTCACAGGCCTTGTCCGTGCAGGTGCTGGGGTGGCCGCCATGTGCCCCAAACCGTGCTTGTGGACGTGGGAAGATCCCCTGGAGAAGGAAATGGCAACCCACTCCAGTGTTCTTGCCTGGAACAGACCACGAACAGAGGAGCCCGGTGGGCCACAGTCCATGAGATCTCAGAGGCAGACATGCCTGTGCACACAGACCAACTAAAACCTCATCCCCTCTTTTTCTTCTTAATTCCCAGGACCATAGAAAGGATTTACCCATACTACGTGAAAGCGCCCAGCGACTCCAACTCCAAGCCCATAAAGCAGCTTCTGCCTGGTAAGAAGGAGACGGAGTCACTTTGGGACAGGTTTTGATCTCTGTTTCCTTCCGTGGCTATCGCTGGCCCTTCCAGCCTCCATCCAGCACCTTTCTAGGTTTTTCTTCCGTGCAACCCAGGTCAGAGAGGTCACAGGCTCCAGGCCAGGCCCACTGGCGAGAAGGGACCACGTCCTTAGCTGGGGTGCGTCCTTCCTCTTCCTGGCGTCCACGTTGAGTGACAGGTTAACGGATTCCTCAGAACCTATTTACTTGCTGCTCTTAGCAACCTCGTCTTTGACAGAAAAATGGCCTCCTATAGCGTGAACTCCGAAAGCCCCCCCCAACAAGAACCATAAACAGATGGCAGGAAGTGGACTTGACCTAGCCTAAAGGTGACTGAATGCCAATAGTCAGGCTCCATATAGCAACGTTCTCACCCAGCAAAGCTCAGCCCAGAGCCTCCCTGGTAGCTCAGTGGTAAAAAGCTCACCTGCCAGTGTAGGAGACACGGGTTCAATCCCTGGTCCCGGAAGATCCCACAGGCTGCAGAGCACCTAAGCCTGTGAGCCACAACTACAGAGCCTGTGCTCTAGAGCCCGAGTTCCACAACAAGAAACCTGCTCACCTCAACTAGAGAGTAGCCCCCACTCCTTGCAACTAGAGAAGAGCCAATAGCAGCAGTGAAAACCCAGAATAGCCAAAAATAAATAAATAATAATTTCAAAAAAAGTCATTTAGCCTAGCTAAAAGAAAAAAAGATTCAGCCCAGAAGTCACCTCCTCTGGGAAGCCCTCAGGGCTCATGCTGACCGGAAGCGGTCTCCCCAGGCTCACAGGCCTTGTCCGTGCAGGTGCTGGGGTGGCCGCCATGTGCCCCTAAACCGTGCTTGTGGACGTAGCCTTTCCCACTGGACCAGGCTGCATGCAACTGGGGGACCCATTAGCACCTCATGGAGCAGCTTCTTGGAAAATGCTCAATAAACAGTGGTAACAGGAGGCAATCCGTCACGTCCATCACTAGTCTGTTATAGGGGGGATAAGTGTCTAGTTAGTTGTTGGGACTTGTCAGCAAAGAGGCTCCTGGGATGGGGTTCCCTTGTCCCTGTGAGGTGGCTGCCGTCTCGTGTGGCCACAGGGCTGGCCTCTGACCCCCACACCCAGGCCCACTACTCCTTTTCCTCCCAGGGTCGGCCTGCCCTCTTCCTGGAGCCCAGGGCCTTGGTCCCAGCCGGGCGGTGCCACGCGAGGACTGCTGAGCACATTGAATGCTTACACTCCCCTGCTCGCCTGATTGCATGTTTCTCCTTCTCCAGAAAACAGTTTCATGAACATCACCATCATTTTGTCCAGAGACAATACAACTAACTCGAACAGTGAGTGGTGGGTTCTCAACCTGATGGGGAACAGGATCTACAACCAGGAGGCGCAGGCCCTGGAGCTGGTGGTTTTCAACGACAAGGTCAGCCCCCCCAGCCTGGGGTTCCTGGCCGGCTACGGGTAAGAGCTGTGTCCCCATCGCTGCCCAGGGGCTGCCACCCCGCCCCACGCCACGCTGAGGACGGGAGCCTTTCGTCTTCCTAGAGTTCTCAGACCCCATAGCTGCGTTGTGAGAACTGACAGATCCTTGACCCTTCGTTTTACTTTTAAAACTTAGTTGAAGTATCAACGATACTTCAACAAAGTGTTGTGTTACTATCTCCTATACAGCAGAGTGACTCAGGTATACAGATATATGTATTTTTCATATTTGTTTCCATGATGGTTTGTCACAGAGACCTTCATTTTAAAAATGAGGAACCAGAGTCCCAGAGAAGTAAACAAATGTCTTGTGTGGTTCTTCGGCCAAGCACAGGACCCGAAGCCGTATTTCCAGCTTCTTAACTATTCCTTACTGTTATCACACAGTTTTTTGATTTCAACTAGAAATTGGGGCTGCACTCCCTCTTTTCTGCTAATGTTCCCATCTGACCTTAGCTGATAGACTGTCAGAAATCGTACTTTGGGGCTTCCCTGGTGGCCCAGTGGGTAGAGAGGCCACCTTGCAGTGCAAGGGGCACCGACCGGTTCAATTCCTGGCCTGGGAGGATCCCACATGCCTTGGAGCGGCTGGACCGGTGTGTCCAGTTATGAGCCAGTGCTCTGGAGCGCGTGTGCCCAGAGCCGGTGCTCTGCACTGAGAGAGAGGCCACTGCAATGGGAGGCTCACGCAGGCCAAAGAACAAAGATGGATTAAAATAAATAAATAAAAAACCAATAAAGGAGGCCAAAGTTAAAAAAAAAAAAAAATCACACTTTTTGCCCTGTGTTACCACTTCATCCCGTTCTGTCACTTCAGAACTCAGACAGGCACCCTTACCAGACGTGAAACTCTCCCACTTTCCAGAAAGAGCCTCTTAAGAAATCACTGTATCTTTAGAATTTTATTACAAACCTGAATCTCTGAGGACGGCAGGGAAAAGTCCTGGGCACAGAAGAGTGTGTGTGATGCAATGGCCTTTCTCCATGTGTATCACGGCGCTGCCCCACGTGGCTCAGTGGGAGACAGTCTGCCTGCCGAGAGACCGGAGCTCGTCCCTGGGTCGGGGAGAACCCCTGGAGGACATGGCGACCCACTCCAGCATTCTCGCCAGGGAGATCCCACGGACAGCGGAGCCTGGAGGGCTGCAGTTCATGAGGGCACAGAGAGCTGGACACGGCTGAACACACAGGCCCAATATATTACACACATAATATCTACAGTAAAGCCCCTGGAAGTCCATACATGAGGTTCTTAGCATTGGTTGTTTCCAGAATATGAGATTTCAAAGGGCTTTCATTTTTCAAGTCCCACAGTTCTATAATGTGTAAGAGGGCACACATTCCCTTTTTAACTAGCAAAAAAGTCAACGTTTCCACCCAAGGGGAACAATTTAAGCTTTGGTAAGTCTATCACATCCTCTATAGCATTGGAGGGAAAGTGGTATTATGTTGCTTTTATGTGTGTGTGTTCTAGTAACCATATATAACTGCCGGGTACTATTTCTACCTCTTTTTTCCTTTTTCTTCTAGTATCATGGGCCTCTACGCCTCTGTGGTGCTGGTGATCGGGAAGTTTGTCCGGGAATTCTTCAGCGGGATTTCTCACTCCATCATGTTTGAAGAGCTCCCCAACGTGGATCGGATCCTGAAGCTGTGCACGGACATTTTCTTAGTTCGGGAGACTGGGGAGCTGGAGCTTGAGGAGGATCTCTATGCCAAGTTAATATTCCTGTACCGGTCGCCAGAGACCATGATCAAGTGGACCAGGGAGAAAACAAACTGACGGCCCGGCCGCAGACCGCGAGCCAAGTCGACGCTGGGATTTTCCAAAGAAAAAAAGAAAAGCACAATCTTGTCCCACGAGCTAAGCGTTTCCAGTTCGGTGGGAATGGCCTCTCTGCCGTCGAAAGCGGGAGGGCTGGGCTCCCTTTGGCCCGCAGAGCCAGGAGCCAAGGCGCTGTTGAGACGTCCTTCCTGTTAATTCTGTCCCTCTGACGTCGGGGCTGCTCCCGCCACAGGTCAGCCCACGCGCGTCTCGCGGCCTGATGGACACTGCGGAGGCGCGGTTGGTGGGTCCCGTCCTCAGAGACAGACCAGGAGGAGGAGGGAGGAGAGACCGTCCCCTGGGGATGCTGCGTGGATCTGCCATGCCCGGCGCTCGGCCGCCAGGGGCGCTGCTGGGAGGGCCTGGGGGCTTGCAGCAGAGTGGGGGTGAAAACCTCACCCGCTTCTAGGGCAAAGAGGGAGGGGCTGATGACCCATGGCCAAGCCAGAGGAAGGACTCACCTCACTCTAAGCAAAAAGACAACCTTCGGGACCCTTACTGCCTTACCTTAACTCAAGACTAGGACGGTATCTCTCCATTTAACACCAGTGACTTCTCAGGAAAAAAAAAAAAAGCAGCAAAACCAATCCATGCATGGACACTGTGTTGCCGAGGCCCCGCTGGTGGCTCTTCTGCTTTGGGGAGCTCCCTCCTGCTCCCTGTGGGACCCCAGCCCTGGAGACAGACACACAGATGCCGCCGGATGGGGGTGAGGTCCTTGGACGCCGTCAGCTTTGCGGACTGAGCTGAGCTCCCCTCCGCCCGCCCACCCCCACGCTTCCTCTCATTTCCGTGACTCACAGCAGTGGTTTTCCAGTATGTGACATTTTTTCCCTGTTTTACAGGTCTCTCAACGAGTTTACATATTCCAATTCACATTTTTACATCTGAGACGGGTTTTTTTTAAGTTCATAATTATGAAAGAAATATGTATATTGAGCTTGGGGAAATAAAACGGCCTTTTCTTAAATTATTATTATGGGTCATACAACGTCTTCATAAAATAATGTAGCATGAAACACTGATGATTGACATGTAGTTTTCACTCCATAGTAAAGGACAGTTTCTGAGAACAATCATCGAATGGACTAGAATATCTCCCCCGAAATGATCCTCTGTACTTTGGGTTTGGAATGGACTTCGAATAAAACACATCCTGCAAAGTCATATAACAATGGTCTTCCTTCCGCCTTGCGGCCTGAACTAGGGGACGTGACCTTTCTGTTCTGTGCGCCCGGAGCTGAGAATCCACTTTGGGTTGGCTGGTTATATCGTGGCTTTTCTCAGGTGTGTGCTCAATGGGATTAATAAAAGCAGGATGGGTGAAAAATAACCTTCCCGGGAGGAAACCACCGCAGTGAATACAGAACTTTTAAAACACGCCAGAGTTCACACGATGCCCAGGGTCTTCTGGAGAACAGGCATAGACCTGCACTTCAGCTGTGAACATCGCACGTCTCCCCTCGTGCAGACAAATGCTCGTCACTGTAGCAATGAGCTCAGAGCACTCCGGGACCTCCAGCCCAGGCTCGATGCCCGGCAGTGCGAAGAGCCTTCCCGCACGCTCCTGGTGGTGAATTCTGTCTTTTAAAGAGGTCAGCGGGGACTCTGGAGAGAGAACAGCTGCACACTGAGGAGAGAGGGACTCCCTCTAACAGGCCCAGAGGCAGAGGATGCTGGGAGGGAAGCCCAGCCCCACGACATGAGAACAACCCTCGGGAGTGGAGGAGCGGGGACACAGAGACGCAGAAGGGCCCCTGGAGCCCGAGCCTGTGCTGGAGGCAGGCTCGCTCGCCCAGAGGAGGCAGTGGCTGGCTGGGACACTGGGCCGGCCTGGCACCGCCCTGTGCGGCTCGGGCATCTGGGAATGAGAAGGGCCAGCGGACTGTAACCGGCCACACCCTCAGCCTCAACCAGGCCCCAGGTCCAGGTGCAGACGGACGGACACGGCTCCCCGGAGAGGGGGTCCCCAAGGGCCTGGGGGGCGGCCTTGGCCAGTGAGGAGGGGGCCTGGTTGCAGGTGGAAGACGCTCTGTAAACGTGGACACTGCCTGCGCTCCAGCCAGGCCCGCGCCCGCCCTTCCTGGCTCAACACTGCACCCCCACCTCTATGAAGGAGGCTTCGAGAGCAACTGAGAGAGAAGGCTCTGGGAAGGACGGTCCATGCCCGCGTCCCTCTGGTTCCCTTCCTGAGCATGTGTGCTTTCTCGGGTGTTGGTCAAATGCCTGCTGGGAAAACTAGGTCAAGGTTGTGGAGAAAAGCGAAGAATTTTCACAGCCTCATAAAATTGATGGCAGGCAAGGGACGTCTCTAGGCTCTGACGCAAGTCATAACCAGTCACAGGAAGCATCTGGGCAGCCTCACTAATGAAGGACAGCAAGAACGGCGTGGCTGGGGGCCCCAAGCCTGGGCTCCACCTGCAGGGGACAGTGACTCCTCCACTGGTCTGGGTTCTGTGACACCCAGGAGGTGCTCAGACCCCACAGGAAATCACTGCCCACCCCCTCCACTGGGTTAGATCAGAGTTTATTTTGCAAAGAGAACCTACATTTGCATTAGAGAGAAGCGCACATGAAGTGGCCCCAGGGCAGGGGGCCTGTTGCCAAGACTGTATGCAAGGGGTGGATGGCGTCTGAGGGTGGAGGAGGGAGCTGGAAAGGTGGACCTGGAGGGGACAGGGCCACCAGGAGGGAAGCTGTCTGGGGTGGAGCCCAGGACACCTGGACAGACCGGCTGCCTGCACAGCTGGGCCTGCCCCAGCGTGCCCGAAGGACCCAGGCCCTCCCCCCTCCCAGGACGCAGACCTCCAGGTGTGCAAGTGTAGACACTTAAAATCTCACCCAATAAAACTGGTTTCCATCTCCTGGCTGTTTTCGCTGATGCATCCATCTCTTGCTGCCTCCCTCACGGCAAATTTCTTTCAGGGAAAACCTGACATCTGTCAGTGTTGTTCCAGGCCGCGCAAAACTTTATGAGAACAGGGGCGGGCTGAGCTGCGGAAAGTTCTGGGGTAGCTCTCTGGATGCTGTGCCTTTGGCTGACTGGCGGCTTGGCCAGGCTGCTTAGGGCAGTGCAGCCTCCCCTCCCGGGCCCGGAGGGGCTGACCGGAGCCTGCCCTCAGAGGCCACCAGCACACGTGCCCCTGAGCACTCCAGGCCTTCCTGAAAGGCCATCGATGCGTCCGTGAGCCACACGGAGCCCCATTTAGTCAGGAGCCAGGCCACTGGGGTACCGGGGTGAGGCAGGGCAGTGACATCTTAATGAGCCTTGCAGAGGGTTCGTTGCTCAGCCCCGCCTTGAGTCGGAAGCAGCTGATGGCAAGTAGCCTGTGCCCTGCCTTGCGCTTGAGGCGAGAACCCCAGAAAGCACACCAGCCCCCACCAAAAAAACAAAGAATCCGAAAATATATAAGCGCCAGAAAGCCGAGGAGACACCCTGAGATGTCAGCAAAGGTTCTGAAAACAAAGCCCTGTGCAGAAGTGGCAGCGGGCCCTGGGGCCGTCATCGTGAGGGAGCCTGCCCGGGCCGCTGCTCACGCTGGGGTTCAGCCAGATAGCGCCAGGCTCCGGCAGGCTCGGCGGAGACACCGGGCCAGGGGCGGGCCAGCTCTGCTCCGTGGCCCCCGTGAGAACGACCCAGGAAGCGCATGGCAGAAGAGGGACATCTGTCCAGCTTTCCCAGACACCGCAAGGATAAGGAGGCTACGTATTATGAACAAGTGCAGGTCAATACATTTTACCACTATCACAAAGTGGAAACATTCTTTTCAAGATATGGATTGCAAAAACTGACTCAAAATTCTAGGACACCTGGACAGACCGGCTGCCTGCACAGCTGGGCCTGCCCCAGCGTGCCCGAAGGACCCAGGCCCTCCCCCCTCCCAGGACGCAGACCTCCAGGTGTGCAAGTGTAGACACTTAAAATCTCACCCAATAAAACTGGTTTCCATCTCCTGGCTGTTTTCGCTGATGCATCCATCTCTTGCTGCCTCCCTCACGGCAAATTTCTTTCAGGGAAAACCTGACATCTGTCAGTGTTGTTCCAGGCCGCGCAAAACTTTATGAGAACAGGGGCGGGCTGAGCTGCGGAAAGTTCTGGGGTAGCTCTCTGGATGCTGTGCCTTTGGCTGACTGGCGGCTTGGCCAGGCTGCTTAGGGCAGTGCAGCCTCCCCTCCCGGGCCCGGAGGGGCTGACCGGAGCCTGCCCTCAGAGGCCACCAGCACACGTGCCCCTGAGCACTCCAGGCCTTCCTGAAAGGCCATCGATGCGTCCGTGAGCCACACGGAGCCCCATTTAGTCAGGAGCCAGGCCACTGGGGTACCGGGGTGAGGCAGGGCAGTGACATCTTAATGAGCCTTGCAGAGGGTTCGTTGCTCAGCCCCGCCTTGAGTCGGAAGCAGCTGATGGCAAGTAGCCTGTGCCCTGCCTTGCGCTTGAGGCGAGAACCCCAGAAAGCACACCAGCCCCCACCAAAAAAACAAAGAATCCGAAAATATATAAGCGCCAGAAAGCCGAGGAGACACCCTGAGATGTCAGCAAAGGTTCTGAAAACAAAGCCCTGTGCAGAAGTGGCAGCGGGCCCTGGGGGCCGTCATCGTGAGGGAGCCTGCCCGGGCCGCTGCTCACGCTGGGGTTCAGCCAGATAGCGCCAGGCTCCGGCAGGCTCGGCGGAGACACCGGGCCAGGGGCGGGCCAGCTCTGCTCCGTGGCCCCCGTGAGAACGACCCAGGAAGCGCATGGCAGAAGAGGGACATCTGTCCAGCTTTCCCAGACACCGCAAGGATAAGGAGGCTACGTATTATGAACAAGTGCAGGTCAATACATTTTACCACTATCACAAAGTGGAAACATTCTTTTCAAGATATGGATTGCAAAAACTGACTCAAAATTCTCTTAAAAGATCCCAGAATAGTCCTAGGCCAATTAAGGAAATCAAATTCACCACTGAAAACTTTCCCAGAAAGAAAACTCCAGGCAAGAGGAATTCACTTGTGAATTCTGGCAAACATTTTAGAAGAAATAGCACCCCTCACAGCCTCTGAGGAATAAGATGGGTGAGGAACCTGCTCAGTGCATTAGCTAAGGCCAGTGTCACCTGATTCCAACATGGTCACAAGACGGTTTGAGGAAAAATTTAGAGAAAGACAACCCTCAGGAGCACAGACATGGAAATCCTTCACCCAATTTAGCCAGCCCACTGCAGCAGTGCACGAAGAAACTTGTGATCACGTGGCTTAACATCAGAAGACGTCCCGGCGATCCACCACGCTAGCAGATGTGCACGCCCCCCCCCACCACGGGCTCCAAGGGCACCGTGTCACTGGGCGGCTTCCCTCGCCAAGATGCACAGAACTGAGAAAACACAAGGCAGAGGCTGCCATGTGGGCAATAATTCAGGAAATCCGTGAGCCTTTCTTGGAAAAAGAGAAACAGTGGAATTCAGCCAACGGTGGAGTGAGTCAAAATCATTAAAAAAAAAAAAAAATGCTGGTTAAAAAACTCGTGGTGGTGAGCACCAAACCCTTTTAAATATAAATGTAAGACTAAAAAAATTTGAGGGATTAGAGTTAAAGAAGAAGTCCATGTTACAAACCTCAAAAATGGAAAATTAATACTCTAACAAAAAAAAATCAGGATATATTAGGAATAAAGGGTCCACGTGGTGCTAATTTCCCATATTCTAGAGCAGGAAATAGAAAATGTCTAACGTTGAAATAGTTACGTGTAAAAACATAAACCATCCAATGTATTTTATATGGGAGAGGAACCTTTTAGAAATGAATCTCTCTTTTACAGAAGTGCTTACCTGGATGTCAAACATTCCTTTAGTTTTCCTTCTCTGTCACTGAATTCCATGAAGATGAAGGGTCACACTTTTGCTTACAAACAGTAACTAGGTGCCCATCTGTAAAGAATCCGTGCCTGCCGGCCCCTCTCCCAGTCTGCCCGGAGGGGCCTAGAGCAATGGCCACTCCATCTGAGGAGAAGATTGCAAAGGATTATTTCATTCTTGGCACTTTTGGGGTTGCTAACTGTGCTTCGCTTTTTAAACAAACAGAAAATTATATCATCTCCATAAAACAAAACCCCAAGAGGGAAGCAGAGCTCCTTCCTGGGTGGGCGGTGGGCGGCCTGGGCGCTGAGCGGGCCCAGAGGTGACCCAGGAGCGGGGCTGTCACCCTCCGTCCCCCATCGCCCGCTGGACAACCCCAGCGTCTCCTCTGCTGTTTCCTGGAGGCACCAGCTGTTTTCCTTTGGCAGTGAGGGATCTGAGCTGTGGAATTAAAAGCTCAGCCGAGACTCTTGGTGAACATCCTGGAGCCTGACACCCCGTTCCTGCCAAGCCCCCACCCGCCCAGCCCGTGGCTGTGGAAACACCAGGCCTGATTCCTACCCGAGCGCCCCCCGCCCACCCCGCTCCGACTCACGAGCCCTGCCAGGCGCCCGGACCAGCGCGGCCTGAGGGGCGTCCCATGATGACCAGGTGGGCACCGTGCGTACAGGAGCCAGGGACCCAAAGGGCCACCCAGCAACTGAGACGTGACAATGTGATCAAAGAAATGGATTTTACTTCCTTTTATGTCCATTTTAATAGTTCTCCGTGGCTACGGTGGATCAGCAAGGGTGGGGGCGCTGGTGCCCTGACACCACATGGTGCTGGGGAAGGGGCCAAGGGGCAGTCTCGGCTCCCCAAGCCAAGGGACAGCACCCCGAGGCTGCACCTTTGGGGAACATTGCTGGTTTGTTCCAGAGCTGCAGTGCTGCCTGCCCCTACAGGCAGGCGCTGGGCAGCGGGCTGACCTGCAACTGCAACACCAGTAACACCCCCCGACTCCCCAAACTGTGGCATGTGACCCGGGTCAGGGCTGAGTAGAGGCCCAGCTGGTCCTCGTCCACCACACGGTGTCGAGCGTGGCTTGAAACATTCCTTTAGTTTTCCTTCTCTGTCACTGAATTCCATGAAGATGAAGGGTCACACTTTTGCTTACAAACAGTAACTAGGTGCCCATCTGTAAAGAATCCGTGCCTGCCGGCCCCTCTCCCAGTCTGCCCGGAGGGGCCTAGAGCAATGGCCACTCCATCTGAGGAGAAGATTGCAAAGGATTATTTCATTCTTGGCACTTTTGGGGTTGCTAACTGTGCTTCGCTTTTTAAACAAACAGAAAATTATATCATCTCCATAAAACAAAACCCCAAGAGGGAAGCAGAGCTCCTTCCTGGGTGGGCGGTGGGCGGCCTGGGCGCTGAGCGGGCCCAGAGGTGACCCAGGAGCGGGGCTGTCACCCTCCGTCCCCCATCGCCCGCTGGACAACCCCAGCGTCTCCTCTGCTGTTTCCTGGAGGCACCAGCTGTTTTCCTTTGGCAGTGAGGGATCTGAGCTGTGGAATTAAAAGCTCAGCCGAGACTCTTGGTGAACATCCTGGAGCCTGACACCCCGTTCCTGCCAAGCCCCCACCCGCCCAGCCCGTGGCTGTGGAAACACCAGGCCTGATTCCTACCCGAGCGCCCCCCGCCCACCCCGCTCCGACTCACGAGCCCTGCCAGGCGCCCGGACCAGCGCGGCCTGAGGGGCGTCCCATGATGACCAGGTGGGCACCGTGCGTACAGGAGCCAGGGACCCAAAGGGCCACCCAGCAACTGAGACGTGACAATGTGATCAAAGAAATGGATTTTACTTCCTTTTATGTCCATTTTAATAGTTCTCCGTGGCTACGGTGGATCAGCAAGGGTGGGGGCGCTGGTGCCCTGACACCACATGGTGCTGGGGAAGGGGCCAAGGGGCAGTCTCGGCTCCCCAAGCCAAGGGACAGCACCCCGAGGCTGCACCTTTGGGGAACATTGCTGGTTTGTTCCAGAGCTGCAGTGCTGCCTGCCCCTACAGGCAGGCGCTGGGCAGCGGGCTGACCTGCAACTGCAACACCAGTAACACCCCCCGACTCCCCAAACTGTGGCATGTGACCCGGGTCAGGGCTGAGTAGAGGCCCAGCTGGTCCTCGTCCACCACACGGTGTCGAGCGTGGCTTGGGGCTGGGAGGGTAACAGCATCAGACACGGCCCAGCGTGGGTAAAGCCTGTGGCCGTGCGTCTGTGCACACGTGCGTTTATCCATCCAGCTGTTTAGACCCGTCACCCATCCCGCGGGCCGTCCTCAGTGTCCATCAGCAGTGACCCTGCAGCTGGTCCAGGTGGGGTGATCCCAATCTGCTCCGCAGCGCCACCTGGTGGCAAGAAACTCAGGTGCTGCGCGGAGGCGCCCCTTAACGAACCTCCGTTATGACTGTTTTTAAAAATCAGTGTATTTACTGTGCCGCTCCAAAGGCTTACTCACATTCTCATTTAGGCTGCAACTAAGAATAGGGTAGAACATCTTTGACAAGCAGTCACTTTTGTAATGTCTGTGAAACCGTAAATTAGATAAAGAATTTGATAGACTTGTACTTTGAAGCTCTAATTCAGGTTGAAAGGTACAGAATTCATAGAAATAGTGATGATTTGTTAGACTTTTAATCATGCATAACCTGTGCAGGATTACGACTGATAAAAAAAATGGTGATAAAACAGTGACAAAAAGTGCTAAAAGGTCCTCTGAAGAAGCTAGGGGTTTCAGGCAGACTCAGGCACCTGCACTCTTAAAACAAGCCAGAAAGGAGAGGGAGGGCAGCCCACAAAGGCTGCTGAAAAGACAAGCGCAACCTGAAAGCGGAGAAATTTGTTTCATTTCAGTTTCTGAGGACTTCAAGTCCTGAGGCAGTCCCTCAGGCCGCTCTGAAGGTCTGCTCCAAGGAGGGAGAAGAACCGGGATATTCGGGGTTTTGCCACAAAGCCCAGGTCGCTGGAGCAGCAAAGGACTACTGCTGTTAAGTGAGGAAAACCAGGGACTTCCCAGGCGGCTCAGAGGTAAAGAATCCACCTGCTAATGGGGGAGTCGCAGGAGATGCCAGCAGGATGCCTGTGCAGGGAAGATCCCCTGGGAAAGGAAACGGCAGCCCGCTCCAAGATCCCTGCCTGGAAAATCCCATGGACAGAGGAGCCTGGCGGGCGACAGGCCACAGGGCGGCAGAGCCGGCCACCGCCAGGACCAGCCTCTGCTCCCTGGGTGCGGGAGACATGAGGCCACAGAGCCACACCCGCAGGTGTGCCTCGCCGCTCTGGGGCCGGCACCCGTGCTCGCGCGCCACGACACCTCTCGGGGCTCGCTGCCTGGCGTGGGGGCCTCCCCCAATAGCCTTCCGCTCCCCTCTTACTCTGTCTCCCCACCACTGCCCCAGGGGGAGCCCCTCAGCTCAGGGAGAAGGAAGCTGGACCAGCACCAGCAGGAAAAATGCCTTTCTCCTGGGCCGGAGCCAGAGGCCAGAGGGCGTCTGCAAAGAAGGATCAGACCCCGCCCGTGATGAACCGGGAGTGAGGCCCCAGGCCGGCGGCCCGGGGGCAGGTCTGGCTTCAGGGACCTCCCTGGAAGCATGGGGCCTGTGCCCAGAGGGGGCTCTGAGGGAGGGTCACCGGGAAGTCGAGTTTTACCGCGGGTCTGTTCTGTAAGCCAGGTGTGAAAGGGCAGTGGTGGACGTGCCAGGCCTCCCAGCCTCGGCCAGGGCCACTCCCGTCTCCCCTGGACGGACGCTCCCACCCTGCCGCCCACCTGTGGCTGCCCCCGCCAAAGGGGCCTGCAGCTCTCAGCCCAGCTCCCCGGTCCTGGAGTCTGTCCTCCCATGATCCCCACCAGCTGGTTACTCACCAACCAGGTGTGATGCCCGCCTGGGCACTGCAGCTTTCTCACCTCCTGACCCTCACTTCGCTCACGAGGATTACTCTCTTGAAGGTGTGCTGGGGCCTCCGCCTCCGGGCGGCGTGTGCACTGGTGGCCAGCACCCACTCCCAGCTCTGAAGGTCTGCTCCAAGGAGGAGAAGAACCGGGATATTCGGGTTTTGCCACAAAGCCCAGGTCGCTGGAGCAGCAAAGGACTACTGCTGTTAAGTGAGGAAAACCAGGGACTTCCCAGGCGGCTCAGAGGTAAAGAATCCACCTGCTAATGGGGGAGTCGCAGGAGATGCCAGCAGGATGCCTGTGCAGGGAAGATCCCCTGGGAAAGGAAACGGCAGCCCGCTCCAAGATCCCTGCCTGGAAAATCCCATGGACAGAGGAGCCTGGCGGGCGACAGGCCACAGGGCGGCAGAGCCGGCCACCGCCAGGACCAGCCTCTGCTCCCTGGGTGCGGGAGACATGAGGCCACAGAGCCACACCCGCAGGTGTGCCTCGCCGCTCTGGGGCCGGCACCCGTGCTCGCGCGCCACGACACCTCTCGGGGCTCGCTGCCTGGCGTGGGGGCCTCCCCCAATAGCCTTCCGCTCCCCTCTTACTCTGTCTCCCCACCACTGCCCCAGGGGGAGCCCCTCAGCTCAGGGAGAAGGAAGCTGGACCAGCACCAGCGGGAAATAATGCCTTTCTCCTGGGCCGGAGCCAGAGGCCAGAGGGCGTCTGCAAAGAAGGATCAGACCCCGCCCGTGATGAACCGGGAGTGAGGCCCCAGGCCGGCGGCCCGGGGGCAGGTCTGGCTTCAGGGACCTCCCTGGAAGCATGGGGCCTGTGCCCAGAGGGGGCTCTGAGGGAGGGTCACCGGGAAGTCGAGTTTTACCGCGGGTCTGTTCTGTAAGCCAGGTGTGAAAGGGCAGTGGTGGACGTGCCAGGCCTCCCAGCCTCGGCCAGGGCCACTCCCGTCTCCCCTGGACGGACGCTCCCACCCTGCCGCCCACCTGTGGCTGCCCCCGCCAAAGGGGCCTGCAGCTCTCAGCCCAGCTCCCCGGTCCTGGAGTCTGTCCTCCCATGATCCCCACCAGCTGGTTACTCACCAACCAGGTGTGATGCCCGCCTGGGCACTGCAGCTTTCTCACCTCCTGACCCTCACTTCGCTCACGAGGATTACTCTCTTGAAGGTGTGCTGGGGCCTCCGCCTCGCCCGGGCCAGGGAGCGCGTGTGACAGCAACTGGTGGCCAGCACCCACTCCCAGCGTTCACAGGGGCCCAGAGGGCCACAGACCAGGAGCACAGCTTCAGACCAAACACCGCCGTCCGGCACGGCTGGGCCCGTGCCAGGAGCTGAGGACGAGTCTTTGGAAAAAAGGGAGAGCGCCAAACATAACGTGTATGGCTTCAGATTTTATTTTTGCAATTATCTCCCATAGAAGCAATAATCTGCATTTTCATAACATTTAATATTATTCATCAGAGCTGGAAAATAAAAAACAGGAATAAAGCACGGTTTCATACACAAACACCTGACTCTGCGCATGTACAGTGAGCTCAACACATTAGGCTCTGCAGACGGTTCGCTCACCGCGGGCTCTGAGCACGCTCAGGGGGCCTCTCCGGGGAAGGGCCCCCAGGAGCTCAGGACTCCTCTCCCTGCCACAAACACGCGCTCCACCCTGCACCTCCCCCAGCCCAGGAGCAGGGCTTCTGTGAGTGGGAAGAAACTCTTCGCCAGGTCCGGGGGACGGCCAACGGCCCAGCCGCGCAGGATCTGCGGTGTGGATGCTGCGTCCCAGCCAGTCCCCCGCCCTGCAGCAGCTGCCGGCTCAGCACACATTTTTGTCAACATGAAGGAAAGAGGCGCCGGAAACGCACCCTCCAGGGCTGCGGTGGACAGCAACAGCCTACAGAGCACAGAGCGTCTTTTCGGGGTGGGCAGATTGGCTGTGAAGGAGCTCAAATGCATGTCAGCCTGACTCCTGGGGTGCGACTGGACAGCAGAGGGGGGTGCCCTGTGAGCACGTCGCGAACAGAAACGGGGCTGGAGGAGCCGCGGGCCTGGAGGAGGACAGCAGTGTTCCGGCCTGGAGCCTCCGGAGAGGCCCCGCCTAGCACCCGCCCGCCCGAGGCCCCTCCCCGACTCTCCCGCTGCCCAGGCTCACCGGCAGGCGGCCTCCGTGTTCCCAGGAGGCCGGGCGGGCAGCGTGGGAGACGGGGCTGAGCTCAGGGACAGGACGCCTCCAAGGGCACCCATCAGCAGAGCCCTGAAGGGACCCCACACGGGCGCCCGGCACGCGAAGCCAGCCCTGCCTCTGAGCCACACAGGGTTCACGGACAGCGTCTCCGCGTGGGGCCCGGGTCCTCAGAGAGGACATGCCTGCGCCCCAGGCCACGGAGCGGGGGACAGATCGCTCAACAAGCCAGCAGGTGGGGAGGCCATCCTGAGCTCCCAGGAGAACCGGAGACGGGCACAGAGCCTCCGCAGCGTGCCGCCTTCAGAACGTCCACACGGACTCCAGCTGCACTTTGTTTTGGCAGAAGCAACGGCCCAGGGCTCAGGCGAGCCTCCTGTCCTGCCTCGCCTCTGGAGATTTCATAACTTAAGGGTCTCTGATTATCATGGGACACAAACCTCCTTTTGAAAACAAAGGCTTACAATATCACTTCGTTTAACCAGTAAACTTCACGTTCAGCAGCAATCACGAAATAAGATGCAAACAACTTCTCTGACAATAAGCGACACGAGCCTGAGAGACTGTCCACGCCGTGACCCTTCTGTTGAGAACACGTCTGCCGAGCAGCAGCGGCGTGCCCGTCTCACGACCACCCGTCCCACGCGGCACGGCCGCTTCTGTCAACTCCCGCTGGTGTCTAAGAAGAGTTCTTGTCAGGGGGAGAGAGGTGCTTCCGGGCGGCGGGCAGGGCGGCGGTCCGGGGAAGGGCGCAAGACGTGTCTCCTGGTGTCGGAGCCGGGCCGCCCCAGAGCCCAGCGGTGAGGGTCCCGCGCGGGGCACCGGGGGGCGCCTAGCACAGCCCCCCCGCGTACTCGTCCTCCTCGTCCTCGGTGGCAGGGGCGGCGGTGCCCTCGGGCGCGGCCTGCGTGGGGGCTGCTGCCTTCTTCTTGACGCCTCCCCCGGGGACCACCAGGCTCAGGCCCAGCTTCGCGTACTGTCAACAACCAAGCGCGCTCAGGACGGCCGCCCGGGCCCCGCCCCACCCCCCAAGCCAGTCCCCCGTGCGTCAGAGCCTGTCCCTGCCTCTGGAAAGCCCCGATGTCCCCGAGGACAACACCTCCACAAAGCCCAGCGCGCGGGGGGGGGGCGGAGGCTCGACCAGGGAGGCCTTGGCCCGAGGGGCCCCGGAGCCGGACGAAAATCCACTCGGCCAGCGACCGGGAGCCGCGGCGACCGGGAGCAGGGCCGTAGGACGGGGCGGGGGGCGGAGAGCGGGGGCACTCACGTCGTTGTCCATGTACTTGAACAGGGGTGAGTTGCAGACCCCGGTCACCTGGTCCTGGTCCTGCTGGTCGTAGCCCTCCAGGAGCTCACGGCGAGTGCCAGGGGTGCCGTGGGCTGCGGCACAGGCCTCCGCAGCGTGCCGCCTTCAGAACGTCCACACGGACTCCAGCTGCACTTTGTTTTGGCAGAAGCAACGGCCCAGGGCTCAGGCGAGCCTCCTGTCCTGCCTCGCCTCTGGAGATTTCATAACTTAAGGGTCTCTGATTATCATGGGACACAAACCTCCTTTTGAAAACAAAGGCTTACAATATCACTTCGTTTAACCAGTAAACTTCACGTTCAGCAGCAATCACGAAATAAGATGCAAACAACTTCTCTGACAATAAGCGACACGAGCCTGAGAGACTGTCCACGCCGTGACCCTTCTGTTGAGAACACGTCTGCCGAGCAGCAGCGGCGTGCCCGTCTCACGACCACCCGTCCCACGCGGCACGGCCGCTTCTGTCAACTCCCGCTGGTGTCTAAGAAGAGTTCTTGTCAGGGGGAGAGAGGTGCTTCCGGGCGGCGGGCAGGGCGGCGGTCCGGGGAAGGGCGCAAGACGTGTCTCCTGGTGTCGGAGCCGGGCCGCCCCAGAGCCCAGCGGTGAGGGTCCCGCGCGGGGCACCGGGGGGCGCCTAGCACAGCCCCCCCGCGTACTCGTCCTCCTCGTCCTCGGTGGCAGGGGCGGCGGTGCCCTCGGGCGCGGCCTGCGTGGGGGCTGCTGCCTTCTTCTTGACGCCTCCCCCGGGGACCACCAGGCTCAGGCCCAGCTTCGCGTACTGTCAACAACCAAGCGCGCTCAGGACGGCCGCCCGGGCCCCGCCCCACCCCCCAAGCCAGTCCCCCGTGCGTCAGAGCCTGTCCCTGCCTCTGGAAAGCCCCGATGTCCCCGAGGACAACACCTCCACAAAGCCCAGCGCGCGGGGGGGGGGCGGAGGCTCGACCAGGGAGGCCTTGGCCCGAGGGGCCCCGGAGCCGGACGAAAATCCACTCGGCCAGCGACCGGGAGCCGCGGCGACCGGGAGCAGGGCCGTAGGACGGGGCGGGGGGCGGAGAGCGGGGGCACTCACGTCGTTGTCCATGTACTTGAACAGGGGTGAGTTGCAGACCCCGGTCACCTGGTCCTGGTCCTGCTGGTCGTAGCCCTCCAGGAGCTGCTCCAGGGCGGCGCAGTCCTCGCTGCCGTTGAAGCCGGGGATGCTGTGGAGACGCACACATCGGTGCCTGCCCCCAGCGTGCTCCCCCACCCCGGGTCTGAGGACACACCGCCCCTAGGGCGGCCGCCAGTTGAGAGCCTGGGGCCCAGGCACCAGGGGTCCAGCCTCAGACTGCTCTGCTTAAACATCACCCACGAGAACACCCTTCTCCCGACCTTCCTGAGGCCCACACCTCAGGACGTCTGTTCTTTGCTCTTTTCTTAGATGGCAAATCACAAAACTGCTCAAGCCTGCTCACTTCCAGGGAAGAGCCCGGGAGAAAAACACAGCAAGACCCCAACTCATGAACATCCCACTGCAAATGCTGAAGGGCAGCCACCCGCTCGCACTGCCGTGAACTTCACGAAGAACAAGCCCGGCTCACAGGCAGGGCCGGCCTCAGCAGAGCCGGGCAGAGCCGCGCCCGCGGGCTCACCTGTAGCTCTCGCGGACGCAGCGCTCCGCCGCCACATAGTCGTTCCTGTGCAGGTGCACGAGCACCTGGGCGATCGTCTTCTACAACAAGGAGGGAGAGGGCAGGTCACATCCACGCGGAAGCCAATCCCCTGACACCTGGAACGTGACTGGGTTTCCATCAGAGATGCACCTCCACCTTCAGATTAAACCCACCCGCTGTCGTGAGACCCTGCTTTTCAGCAGCTCTCGTGTGGATCGTTAATAGTTTCTATTAAAATAAATCAGTGATGCCCCCGGAGCTCCCCCGGCTGCACGGAGCAGCTGTCCCGGCCGCTCCCGCCCCGACCTGCTGACTCCAACAGCCGGGTCTCTTCTGACAACAGTCACGTCCCCCGGGCTCCATCTCTGCAGTCACCGGCCACTGGCCCCTGCACAGACCCGCCCCCCACCGCCCCTTCCGGGGCTTGGGTTGCACACGGCCTGCCTCCTGGGCAGTGGCTCTGGCCTTAGGTTAGGCCCTCAGCTCCAGACATGCCCCGAAGATGCACGCATGTGTGCCCATCCACACACACGCTCGGAGAGCTTCTCCCGTGGCCCTCCTCTCTGGGGTCCCCTCTGCGCGCTGGGCCCCTCTGCCCAGCTCTTCTGGCTGGAGACAGGGCGTCATCCACCTGCGACACTGCCCAGCTGCAGCTCGGGGCCAGGGCTCAGCCTCTGCGGAGCGGGCGGGGTGGGGGGAGGAGGAGCGGAATGGTGTGGCTTCCCCCAGCCCCTCCAGGTGGGGCACAGGGATGCCTCTCGAGGCCACAAAGGAACAGAGAGTTCAGAGGCCATCCCACTGCGCCAAGCCGGCTGCCTGCGGTATTTGCCCAGCAGGAGAGGCGGAGGTGAACAGACTCTCCGGGAACCCACCCTCGGGGGCTCAGTCACACCCACGTGAGCTGAGCCAACACTAAGCGCTTCCAGAGCATACCTTGTAACACGTTGGGTAATTCTCGATTTCCTTATAAATATTTTTTTCTTTCTGAATAGAGAGTGCCGCCTCATCAAACCTAAAGACAAAACAAGAAACGCTGAACACGGCAGGTCTGAGAGCTCCACGGCAGAGCCCGCCCTCACCGGGCTTGACAGCACAGCCCTTAGCGGTGAAGGGGACTCCAGGCACCGTATCGACCGCCCTGCACCCGCGTCTCCACGAGCTGGGCATCTGACCCGACGGCCAACGCCTGCCTCGCCTCTGAACACCCAGCAGACACGGCAAGAGGCCCGCGGGCAGGCTGCTTCTCACGGGAGCCGGGTCTGGTGGGCCCATCAGACTGCCCCGGGTGGCTGGGAGAATCAGGGGAGACCAGCCCGACCCCACCACCGTGGAGCCCGCTCCTCCCGAAGGCCAGGCAGGCGCCCACCACGCATCCTCACACGTGAGCACCCGACTCCCACCTCCCCGACCTGCTGACTCCAACAGCCGGGTCTCTTCTGACAACAGTCACGTCCCCCGGGCTCCATCTCTGCAGTCACCGGCCACTGGCCCCTGCACAGACCCGCCCCCCACCGCCCCTTCCGGGGCTTGGGTTGCACACGGCCTGCCTCCTGGGCAGTGGCTCTGGCCTTAGGTTAGGCCCTCAGCTCCAGACATGCCCCGAAGATGCACGCATGTGTGCCCATCCACACACACGCTCGGAGAGCTTCTCCCGTGGCCCTCCTCTCTGGGGTCCCCTCTGCGCGCTGGGCCCCTCTGCCCAGCTCTTCTGGCTGGAGACAGGGCGTCATCCACCTGCGACACTGCCCAGCTGCAGCTCGGGGCCAGGGCTCAGCCTCTGCGGAGCGGGCGGGGTGGGGGGAGGAGGAGCGGAATGGTGTGGCTTCCCCCAGCCCCTCCAGGTGGGGCACAGGGATGCCTCTCGAGGCCACAAAGGAACAGAGAGTTCAGAGGCCATCCCACTGCGCCAAGCCGGCTGCCTGCGGTATTTGCCCAGCAGGAGAGGCGGAGGTGAACAGACTCTCCGGGAACCCACCCTCGGGGGCTCAGTCACACCCACGTGAGCTGAGCCAACACTAAGCGCTTCCAGAGCATACCTTGTAACACGTTGGGTAATTCTCGATTTCCTTATAAATATTTTTTTCTTTCTGAATAGAGAGTGCCGCCTCATCAAACCTAAAGACAAAACAAGAAACGCTGAACACGGCAGGTCTGAGAGCTCCACGGCAGAGCCCGCCCTCACCGGGCTTGACAGCACAGCCCTTAGCGGTGAAGGGGACTCCAGGCACCGTATCGACCGCCCTGCACCCGCGTCTCCACGAGCTGGGCATCTGACCCGACGGCCAACGCCTGCCTCGCCTCTGAACACCCAGCAGACACGGCAAGAGGCCCGCGGGCAGGCTGCTTCTCACGGGAGCCGGGTCTGGTGGGCCCATCAGACTGCCCCGGGTGGCTGGGAGAATCAGGGGAGACCAGCCCGACCCCACCACCGTGGAGCCCGCTCCTCCCCGAAAGGCCAGGCAGACGCCCCACCAACGCATCCTCACACGTGAGCACCCGCCACCATGGCCTCCGTGGGCAGCCCTACGGCTCCCGGGAGTGGACAGTGCGGAGGGAGAAGCGAGCAGAGTCCTCCTCTCCACCACGATCCTCAGCAGTCCCCTTCTCCCGGCCACTCACGCACACTCTCCTCTGCCAAAGTTTATCAACAGCGGAGGCTGTTCACTAAGCTTACACTGGGGTGAAGTACAAACAGGAACTCCACAGGAGTCCAGGTTTCTGGGGTCCAGGTATTTGTGCTGTAAGTTCTAAGACTCAGCGCCCCGTGTGACGACCCTGTCTGCTGTCAGGAACCCACCCGTGTTCCTGGGTGAGCCCTGAGGGCACCATGGCACGTGGCCCCCTAGAGACCTGGCCCCACAGCCATCCTGGCCCCCCTCCCCGGGCCAGAGACCCGACTGCACTCTCCCAGCAGCCGAGTCAGGTCTACATCACTGAGAGCCAACACAGGACGCACTCAGAGCTGCAGCAGACCCTCCCATGTTTAACCCAGCGCGCTGCTGTCCAACGGCAGGGCAAGCCGGAGGTCACACCTAAGCGACCCACAAGCCCTCCCCTAACCTGGCCTGGACGCTCTAGGTCCCAGGAGCTCACTCGGGGGACACGCACCTGCGCCCGCGCACCAGCAGCCGCGAGGCCTTTCCCAGCAGCTCCACCGCCTGCCGCAAGCGCTCTTCATTCTGCGGGTCCAGAGAAGAGAGGGTGGGCGGCTAAGGCAGGACCCTCTCTCTGCCCCCTCCCCAGCTATCCAATTAAAAAGTAACGGCACTGGACTGAGGGGCAGGGACACCAAACAGAAGCCATCTCTCCACGCACAGGAAGCGGACTTCAGCTGTGAGCAGAGGCAGGCAGGCAAAGTAGCCACTGCACTCCCATGAAACTACACTTTCTAGGTCTACTTACAGAAAAACATCAAAATCCACACTTACTTCAAACACGCTGGCTGTCTGCTGATACAACTGCACTGCCTTCTCTGGATCTACGTTTTCTATCAGCCTAAATGAAAGAGGAGAATGTGACTCCTACGAGAAAGAGAAACCTTGTTTCACAAGACTTCATCCAGCAAAGCGACTCCGGGCTGAGCGCCGTCCACACTCACTTCCCGGCCCGCTCCAGGGCCATGGCAGCCGTGTCGGGGGTGCCGTTCTCCAGGTACATCGTGCTGGCCTTCTCGATCAGCTGAACAGCCTCCGGGAGCTTCTGCATCTCCTGGAAGCCAACCACAGGGCACGAGCCCGTAGAGGCATCAATTAAGAAACAGAGGTAACAATCGGAACCTGAAGCAGGTGTGGGACCCAAAGCCTGGGACGACGTAACCACGCTGAGTGTGAGACGCTGTCCCGAGGGGACGCTGCCCTTGGGCTTCCCTCAGCCGAGCCAGAGGCGCCGGCCATCCCGCGGCCTGGACCGCACGGGCTTCTGAGGCGACACACGGCACTGCTCGCCGCTGTTCCCGGAGCCGCGGCAGCTCCGGGACGCCGCGTGAGGCCCGCTCGCCAGGCCGGGGCCACAGGCTGCTGCCCGGCTGCCCCAGGCTGCGCCTCGCCCCCGAGGACACCGTGCCGGGACCGTCCGCATCTCAGCATCAGCCATTTCACAGGAGGCCTGTGGGTGGCCTCGTCTACTAAAAAGTCAAAAGCGTCGGAGGCGCGCGTCCTGACAGGGCACCGGCGGGCGGGCTGTGGGCAGCTGTGGGCCAGTCCTGCCCACACGTCCAGGCTGGCCTCCGCCCCTTCAGCCGTCGCCCTGCGCCCGCGTGGGCACCCTCCTCCTGCAGGTGCCGCCAGGAGGGCCACTCTGTGCAGGGGACAAGGACGCTGTGAGTCCCAGTATCACGTGAGCCTTACATCGAGCATCTGGCATCAAAACCTCTCTTAAAAGCTGAAGATGTCATGGGAAAGTGCGGTGTGCAGTCCACCGCTGCTGTCTCCTCAGGGCTGAGACGCTGCGCCTGCAGCCTGACCTCGTGCGGGCAGGTTCCAAACCTGCCCGCTGGCCCTCTCCAGGCCGCAGACCCTCCAGGCCACCACCCTCGCCGGGCTCATCTTACGAACGTCACACTGAAACGCGTTTTACCTACAGGGCAGCCGTGACCCGACGCCACTGACCTTCAGCATCATGCCCGCCTGCTCGTAAGCTCTGCGGAGAGAACACAGGTTCCCAGGTGAGACTCTGGCGCAGCGGGGGAGGAGCCCCTTCCCATGCAGACAGGGGCAGCTCGGGCCCTCGCGCTTCCGCCCTACGACCGCACAGGGAAACTGCTCGCCAAGTGGGCAACAATGCCTTGGAAAGCGCCGGCACCTAAGGGAAAGGGGCTTCCCTGTGCAGGTGAAAAATTAAAGCTCAGAGACGCTGAATGACTTCCTGCTTCACACACCCAAATCCAAATTTTGAAACAAACAAGCCTTTTTCCCCCTGAAAGGAGCAAAACAAAGCTTCCAGTTTCTCTGAACAGGCACCATTACCATGAAGAGTGGGGACAAAAACGTTTCTAACTTAACTTGCCTTTCCACAGGTTACTCATCAAATGGTCCTAAAACCATGACGGTGATTTGTACCTTAGCGAAGAGTGACGTCACTGTTACGGCTCAGGTGAAAACAGATGGAGACGACTATTCTACTTAAATCAATACAAATTAATTTGCTATTTCTGGGCTTACAACTTAGGAAAAGCATAACAATCTACAAATACAGGAAAACATGGAGGATATTTACTTACTTAGCAGCGTGAAAAAGGCTGAATGGATGTAATAAAGTCACAGTTAAGGAAAAAAAGAAAAGCAAATCAACAGTTTCTAAAGTTTCACGACTCTGAAAAAGACGATTATCTAAATCATGGCCCCAGTTTGTTCAGAAAAACAAGCCTTACAAACCAGGTCAAGAAGAGATCATTTAACGCCTGTGGATTTCTCCTGAAAACAACGCACAAAAACACTGACAAAGCATCGCACAGCTTTTTAAAGTTACTTCTAGTATGCATTAACGGAAGTGTTACAAAAATACAAGACTTCTATAGCCACCAACCGCAAGTGAAATAAAACGTTTAATTACTAACATGATAAAATACCTCAGGAAAATTCATTTTCAACTACTTAAAAAACTTTATTTCAGAAGACTATACTTTTAAAACAGTTATACAGCAGTTACAATGTGTCCACTACCTGCACCAGTTCTTGGCTTTTTAGCCCTTCTCTGACATGGCCCCCACTTCAGTCCAGGTGAAAAACCGTCATGGAGTAAATCCAGCAACGACGAACCCCCAAAGGTGGTTCTGAAAGTGTGGACGGCGTGATTGCCTCTCCATGAACGCACCTTCAGAGTCTATACCCACAGAGATATTCCAAGCAGTTTCTAATTTAACAGCACTGTAACCTGCAGCAGCAAATTCCTAACAATCTCCAAATGCTGAAAAGATACGCCCTATTGTTCTCATGGGCCACAGCTTCCTTCAGACAGGCGTCCTTCGCTTGCTCAAACTGTTTGGCATTTTTAAAAGCAACAGCTGAAATAGAAGGGGAAAAAAAAAGACTTTGTATCTCCATCACTTAAAAAACTTCAAATGAATCACTACCAAAATGTGCATGATGTGTGAAGCATTAGAAAATAAACTTAACATTTAACCGAAATTTCATAAAACTATAAATATTACTTTCTCCTAAGCCGTTTTCTTACAACTTTTTTGATTATCAATAATCCACCAAGTATTTTCAAGAAAAAAAAATGTTTTTTAAGTCCTTCTAACACCAGCAGGCACACTTTGAGAAACTCAGATCAGGTATCAACCAACAAACTCAAACACACGCGCTGTGCAGAACTGCTGAGGGAGAGGCTAAGGCGCCTCACAAAGCCAGTCAGGAAAGTCTTTATTCAGGAACAGTTAGGAAGAAAATACGACAAAACTCCCAGAAGTAGAGTATGAAGAGAGCGCAGTTCAGAACACATAGTGATGCTCCAAGCCTGCAGCCCCCGCGACTTGCCTCCTGGCAGCGGGGGGCGCCCAGCCTTCAGGAAACACCACCCGGCACAGCACAAGGGTCTGGGCAGGTCTTGGGTCTTTCTAACAGCTAAAATGTTACAGGAAGCACTAAGAGTGAGAATTCTGCAGGAGGAAGACGACACCCTGCAGGACTGGCGAACCTACCTGCTTTCCCATACTCAGAAGCGGCGCTGTCATAATCTGGCTTCCATTTCAAAAAACCAGTCTTCAAGCTGACATGAAAGGAAGGAACAGTTAACAGAAGGTACCGACCCCATTCCCAAGTCAGAACCCCGCTTGCAAGGACCTTGTAGGTCTGTGAAAAGGAGGGGGAAGGGAACCATCAGGAGCCAAGTCCCCAGTGGCCCACCTCTGTCCAAACTTCCTGCTGACTTCACACCTCACCAGTTCCCTCCCAGTGTGGTTTCCCCTTTCCAAGCAGTTTCTAATTTAACAGCACTGTAACCTGCAGCAGCAAATTCCTAACAATCTCCAAATGCTGAAAAGATACGCCCTATTGTTCTCATGGGCCACAGCTTCCTTCAGACAGGCGTCCTTCGCTTGCTCAAACTGTTTGGCATTTTTAAAAGCAACAGCTGAAATAGAAGGGGAAAAAAAAAGACTTTGTATCTCCATCACTTAAAAAACTTCAAATGAATCACTACCAAAATGTGCATGATGTGTGAAGCATTAGAAAATAAACTTAACTTTTAAACCCGAAATTTCATAAAACTATAAATATTACTTTCTCCTAAGCCGTTTTCTTACAACTTTTTTGATTATCAATAATCCACCAAGTATTTTCAAGAAAAAAAAATGTTTTTTAAGTCCTTCTAACACCAGCAGGCACACTTTGAGAAACTCAGATCAGGTATCAACCAACAAACTCAAACACACGCGCTGTGCAGAACTGCTGAGGGAGAGGCTAAGGCGCCTCACAAAGCCAGTCAGGAAAGTCTTTATTCAGGAACAGTTAGGAAGAAAATACGACAAAACTCCCAGAAGTAGAGTATGAAGAGAGCGCAGTTCAGAACACATAGTGATGCTCCAAGCCTGCAGCCCCCGCGACTTGCCTCCTGGCAGCGGGAGGCGCCCCAGCCTTCAGGAAACACCACCCGGCACAGCACAAGGGTCTGGGCAGGTCTTGGGTCTTTCTAACAGCTAAAATGTTACAGGAAGCACTAAGAGTGAGAATTCTGCAGGAGGAAGACGACACCCTGCAGGACTGGCGAACCTACCTGCTTTCCCATACTCAGAAGCGGCGCTGTCATAATCTGGCTTCCATTTCAAAAAACCAGTCTTCAAGCTGACATGAAAGGAAGGAACAGTTAACAGAAGGTACCGACCCCATTCCCAAGTCAGAACCCCGCTTGCAAGGACCTTGTAGGTCTGTGAAAAGGAGGGGGAAGGGAACCATCAGGAGCCAAGTCCCCAGTGGCCCACCTCTGTCCAAACTTCCTGCTGACTTCACACCTCACCAGTTCCCTCCCAGTGTGGTTTCCCCCTTTCCAGATGTCTGCATAACATCCAAGGAGATGCCTGGTCCCCAGATGAGCAGGGCCAGCATCACTGTGGGGCGCTAGCAACGTAGGCATATGGAGCCTTCCCAGCCCTGCTGAACCAGAAACTCGGAGTGGCAGCAGCGGTGCCCGCGGCGTAGCAAGCTCTGCGAGCTCCAGACCGGCGAGGCACAGCACGGAGCAGGTGCACTCGCGAGGAGTCTGGCTCAGGAGAGGCCAAAGATGACCCGCAACGTCAACACAGGCCCTACCGGGAGAAGGTGACAATCCCCCATGGAGGCCGAAGAGTGAGGCCAGAAAGACGACTGAGCACAAACCCTCAGAGGGACGGGCGGCATTAGCCGCGGTGACCGGGAAGGGCCACCACCCAGGACGACAGGCAGACGGAGGAGCAGCTCTCCAGGGTGCCAGGACCACAGGACCATCAATTCTAAGTCCTTATCTACTGGTCCTTCCGGCCGTGATTTCCGACTTAAACTAGCCCAACTGACTTTCAAACCTGGGTGGGCACAAGAATGACTACACAAACGCCACCGTAAATTCCGAATCCAGTTACTGAAAACCTGGGAATGAGGGGAGCACCTTAACTGAGGCGCAGGAAGCCCCCACGGCTCCATTAGCACACCCTTCCTGTGTTCATTTCTGCCAATGAAATTTACTTAACGTGTGTCTTTGTGCAATACTGCTGAAAGATTCAAATCTGTAAACAATTCTCAAGCTTCCCAAGAACACCATTAGTAAGGAAGGGCGACACCCTGCAGGACTGGCGAACCTACCTGCTTTCCCATACTCAGAAGCGGCGCTGTCATAATCTGGCTTCCATTTCAAAAAACCAGTCTTCAAGCTGACATGAAAGGAAGGAACAGTTAACAGAAGGTACCGACCCCATTCCCAAGTCAGAACCCCGCTTGCAAGGACCTTGTAGGTCTGTGAAAAGGAGGGGGAAGGGAACCATCAGGAGCCAAGTCCCCAGTGGCCCACCTCTGTCCAAACTTCCTGCTGACTTCACACCTCACCAGTTCCCTCCCAGTGTGGTTTCCCCCTTTCCAGATGTCTGCATAACATCCAAGGAGATGCCTGGTCCCCAGATGAGCAGGGCCAGCATCACTGTGGGGCGCTAGCAACGTAGGCATATGGAGCCTTCCCAGCCCTGCTGAACCAGAAACTCCGGAGTGGCAGCAGCGGTGCCCGCGGCGTAGCAAGCTCTGCGAGCTCCAGACCGGCGAGGCACAGCACGGAGCAGGTGCACTCGCGAGGAGTCTGGCTCAGGAGAGGCCAAAGATGACCCGCAACGTCAACACAGGCCCTACCGGGAGAAGGTGACAATCCCCCATGGAGGCCGAAGAGTGAGGCCAGAAAGACGACTGAGCACAAACCCTCAGAGGGACGGGCGGCATTAGCCGCGGTGACCGGGAAGGGCCACCACCCAGGACGACAGGCAGACGGAGGAGCAGCTCTCCAGGGTGCCAGGACCACAGGACCATCAATTCTAAGTCCTTATCTACTGGTCCTTCCGGCCGTGATTTCCGACTTAAACTAGCCCAACTGACTTTCAAACCTGGGTGGGCACAAGAATGACTACACAAACGCCACCGTAAATTCCGAATCCAGTTACTGAAAACCTGGGAATGAGGGGAGCACCTTAACTGAGGCGCAGGAAGCCCCCACGGCTCCATTAGCACACCCTTCCTGTGTTCATTTCTGCCAATGAAATTTACTTAACGTGTGTCTTTGTGCAATACTGCTGAAAGATTCAAATCTGTAAACAATTCTCAAGCTTCCCAAGAACACCATTAGTAAGGAAAACACCGTCGTTAAAATGCAGCCTGTCTAATCCACAAAACTGAAAGAGCATCGCCATTAGGCGAAATTCTAATCCACACCCTCACCCCCAAGCCCTCGTTAGTCTCCACCAGGCGCGCGCGTGCTCAGTCGTGTCCGGGACGCTCTGCGACCCTACGGACTGTGGCCCGCCAGGCTCCTGCGTCCACGGGCTTCTCCAGGCGGGACGACGGGAGTGGGCGGCCCTGCCCTCCTTCAGGGGGTCTTCCCGACCCAGGGATCGAATCCACATCTCCTGCATGGCAGGTGCGTTCGTTACCATTGACTCACCCGGGAAGCCCCCTTCTCCACCTTAATGTAACTTTTAAAAGCCCACGAAACACAAGCACTCCACTGTCTTACTGCTACACCTGGGGAAAGCTAGACTTTAAAACAGGGGTGGGCCGGGAAGCCGCCCGCCGTGCCAGGAGCCACGGGCGCCCCCAGGGCCTCTGCGGAGAGCCGGGCCGGGACCGGCGGCGTCCCCGCGCCCCAGGCGCGACCGCGTCCAGCGGGCGAGAGGGCAAGGGCGAAAGGGCGAGAGGGCGAGGGGGCGAGGGGGCGAGGGGGCGAGGGGGAGAGGGCAGCGCTTCCGGGCCACACCGACGCCCGGCTCCGCCCCGCGGCCCCTGCGGGCGCTGACTCGGCCCGGGCACCGGGCTCCTCACTCACTATTTCTCGGCCTTGGCCAGGTGCTCCAGCCCCTCGTTTATCTTCTGAGCCGCCATCTCCGCGGCGCGGGGCGGACGCGGAGGCCGAGAGCCCGCCAAGCGGGCGTGGCGACCCCGAGGAAGAGGCCGGGCTGCGCAGCCGCCGCGCCACCGGAGACCGCGGGGCTCAGACCAGGCCCAGCGGCCGGGAGGCGCGCAGGCGCAGAGCCCGGGGGTGGGGTGGGGTGGGGGCGGTGGCCAGGAGTCGCGCAGGCGCAGAGTGCGTCTGGGGGGCGTGGGGATGCTGCCGGTCCCGGCCCGGCTCTCGGCCCCGGTGCGACCGGAAGTGGGGGGCGGGGCGGCCGGGAGGCGCGCAGGCGCAGAGCGCGGGAGGAGGGGTGGGTGCGGCCGGGAGGCGCGCGGGCGCAGGCCGAGGGAGCGGCGGCCGCCAGGCTCCTGCTCTGGAGAGGGGGGTACCGAAGGCAAGTGTCCGGTTGAGCTCTAGCGTGCGGAGCGCCTGCTCCGTGTCAGGCGCTGTTCTCACCACGGCAGGTCGGCGGAGAGTGCGACAGACCGGGCCCCACGCTCGTGGACCCCTAGCGGCGTGGGCGCTGCCGTCCGTTCCTCTCGTTCCTCGGCCCCAACGGGCTCGATCATTCATGCTACGTCTGCTCCAAACGTGCGTCAGCCGTCTGCAAATCAGACTGTCCGTCCGGTAACCACGGGAGCTGCCCACGGGTGCGCGCCTAGTGAAGGTCAGGGGCGAGGCTCGCCGGCGAGGATCTGCAGAAATACTAGAAAGCCAGCTGCCGACTCGCAACTCGAGGCGGTTTCAGCGTCCGCGGGTGGCTCTGCGGGGCCCTTGCTTCCTCCCGGTCTCCACCCACCTGCTAGACACCGATCCCCGGACTGCGCTTGACCTCCCTAGTAAACACTGGTAACTAGTCACTAGTCACTGGTAACTAGTCACTAGGCACCGTGTCACCCTACCCCCCACCCCTTGCCGCGTCATTTAGGAGCCCTTGACCTCTGCTGTCCTTCCAGGTTCTTCATTTTAGGCCGAACTCTACAGTCATGTACTTCCTTGAAAGTAAAGTTATAAAACAGAAGAGTAACATATCACTGATGTTATTTTAAATACCACTCACTTTAAGCTTATGTAAGGGGAAACTAGTATCTACAGGTATCTTACGCATTCATGATACAATTTTAATGTTTTCAATATTTCTCTTGAACGCTCTGCAGTTCATCCTGTGAGCTTTTCAGGTTGTTGAAAATCCACCCCCTTCCCCCGAGTTTTCCATTATATTTACTGAACAACTCGCATCTAAGTGGTCCCACACAATTCATCCCATGTTGTTCAAGAGTCAACTATACTATGTTAATAATAACTCACACATTGCCCCCGCTTAGGGGCATGGACTGATTATAGATTTCCAAATGTTTTTCAAGAAAACAAATCACAGTGCACTTTATTGCATATGGAACTCTTTTGAAATTTAGGTAATAATTTAAAAGTTGAACTTGAGAATTTATTAGGTGTGAGTGAGGCAAGGGGCTGTGTCTCACGCGTTTCGGGGGGCTCCGCCGGCCTGAGGCTGGTGGCTTTGCAGTTCCCACATGTGAACACCAGGTGGCACCACCTGCACGCACTTTGACAACCAGGCGGCAGCCAAGCAAAAATGATGTCACGACTTGGGATGAGAGTCAAATTCGGTTTTGCTTTCATACTGAACATAAAAGCGATGCCTCTTACTCTGTTGTAAGTGATTTATGCATTGCTTCCCAAGAGCTCCGACTGCAGAAGCTGGAAAGATCTGTAGTATGGATGTCCAACCATAGCACAATCGTTTTAAGAGCATCTAAGACAGAGTGAAACGTGCAGAAAGAAGGTTACTCCTGTCCAGACCGGCAGCGCTACTGATAAAGCGATGACGCGTGTGTGGCCGCCCGTGGGTGGGGCGGGTGTGCCTGGTCCCTTCTGGGAACACAGGCGCTGGTGAGCCCACACCTCTTTCTTGCTGAGATCCGTCTAGAATCAGGCAAAGTTTGAATTATGCTTGAACATCTTCAGGAACACATCTCTCCATTAAATACAACTCCCTACTACTTGTGTGATTAACAACGAATACGTTTTAATAGAGAAGCTAAGAAAGCACTCCTAAGTATGTATGATAGGTCCGTTTACTCAAACGTCAAAATGTCAAGTACACCATTGCCCTGGGATTGCAAAAGCAGCTGAAAGGTCCCTTTCCCCGGGATTCTCGGTAGATGAGGAGGTAGAATAACAGCACCACGGTAGGGAGCATGCTGGAAAAAAGAAAAGATGCAGAGCGGGGCCGTGGCAACCTCGCCCTCAAGCTCCCCGGCCTGTCGGGAAGAAGCAGGTGCGTATCCCGTCCTTTCCCATCCAACCGCTGAGCGGCGCCACTGCCGCAGCTCCGCCCGCAGCCCAGGGCGCGGCCAGCCCGTGGGTGCGGAAGGGTTCAGTCCTGCTAGACTTTGAAGAGTCCTTTCAAAATCGCAAAACGGAAGACAAGCCCTCATCCCCGCCAACTCCCAATGAAATCAGAGATTAAAGAAGATGGTTTTAGCCTGGCCAACAAGAAAATAAACAAGTGCTCAAAATGGATACGTATTTCCTCTTAAATTTGTTTTTGCAAAGGGTTTTTCTTCCCTGAAAAACAAAATACTGAAATAGCAAGTTACGCTTTCATTTACAAATCCTTCTCAAGAGGAAATCTAATAATAACGCGGGGTTCCCACTGGACCCAGCTCGTCTGGTAATGTAAACACGTTTCTCTTCTCTGCGGACAGAAGCCTGCCCTGGGCCAGGTAGCATGCATATAAATGGGTGATTCTCCTCCTCTGTGTTTTTTCCTCCTCTTTTGCCTTGAACAACGTCTCAGAGCGGAAACGGTAGATTCTGCCGCTGTTTACCCGACAGAAGGGGCCTCTTCGGCCACTAATGCACACTATAAAGGAGGTGGAAAAATGCTTTGCTTTCCTTTATTGCAAACCTTGCAGAGAGCTCGCCTGCCACTCACCAGGTCTCCCCTTGAACCATGCTGGCAAGATGAGAAAGCCAGGCTGTGTCCTGGGAAGGACAGGCCTAGGGGTCATCATCCTTCCCATTTTCGGCTGTGTTTCTTGTAAGACAGAAATCATTTGGCTTCTGGAGCGTCAGTTTCCTCTACCTTAAAATGGGGATAATACTGCGGTGAATTGAAAGTAGCAGCTGAATGTCTGACACCCATCCCACTGCGAGGTGGGGTCTGTGTCCCCTGCAGGGGGCTTCCCATCTCCTGTGTTCCTGGGAGCCTGAGCAATCTAAGGTTGAGCTCACAGCGAGAGGCCCCTGGGGGTGGGGGGGATGCCCCGCTTCCCTCTCCAGCTGTCCGAGTCACTGCAGCTGAGGTCCTGGACAGCCTGAAGCCCAGAGGGGGCCCCTGACTCTGCTCCACCCAGAGTGCCATCCCCACCCTTCCGAGAGGCAATCCTAGCATTTTGTTTCCGTTCCGGAGCTTCGAGGTCGTTTGCCGAGCACTGGTGGACACGCCCATCAAGGGCCGGGCCTGTGAGCCACCGGGCTCGGGGCGGACACGTGGCGCGCTCGGTCCACAGCAGCCGCCGTCGTTCCCTCGTTCTTGCCACGCACAGCTTTTCCGAGGCGCGGGCTGGGAACCTCCTTCCTGGGCACAGAGGACTTTGAAATCCCCCGGGGCGGAATCGCGTGGGCGGCCGAGGGCTCCGGGCGCAGGTCCAGCGCGGCCCGGGCCCGAGCTCGTTCATTTACAAATCCTTCTCAACGAGGTAATCTAATAATAACGCGGGGTTCCCACTGGACCCAGCTCGTCTGGTAATGTAAACACGTTTCTCTTCTCTGCGGACAGAAGCCTGCCCTGGGCCAGGTAGCATGCATATAAATGGGTGATTCTCCTCCTCTGTGTTTTTTCCTCCTCTTTTGCCTTGAACAACGTCTCAGAGCGGAAACGGTAGATTCTGCCGCTGTTTACCCGACAGAAGGGGCCTCTTCGGCCACTAATGCACACTATAAAGGAGGTGGAAAAATGCTTTGCTTTCCTTTATTGCAAACCTTGCAGAGAGCTCGCCTGCCACTCACCAGGTCTCCCCTTGAACCATGCTGGCAAGATGAGAAAGCCAGGCTGTGTCCTGGGAAGGACAGGCCTAGGGGTCATCATCCTTCCCATTTTCGGCTGTGTTTCTTGTAAGACAGAAATCATTTGGCTTCTGGAGCGTCAGTTTCCTCTACCTTAAAATGGGGATAATACTGCGGTGAATTGAAAGTAGCAGCTGAATGTCTGACACCCATCCCACTGCGAGGTGGGGTCTGTGTCCCCTGCAGGGGGCTTCCCATCTCCTGTGTTCCTGGGAGCCTGAGCAATCTAAGGTTGAGCTCACAGCGAGAGGCCCCTGGGGGTGGGGGGGATGCCCCGCTTCCCTCTCCAGCTGTCCGAGTCACTGCAGCTGAGGTCCTGGACAGCCTGAAGCCCAGAGGGGGCCCCTGACTCTGCTCCACCCAGAGTGCCATCCCCACCCTTCCGAGAGGCAATCCTAGCATTTTGTTTCCGTTCCGGAGCTTCGAGGTCGTTTGCCGAGCACTGGTGGACACGCCCATCAAGGGCCGGGCCTGTGAGCCACCGGGCTCGGGGCGGACACGTGGCGCGCTCGGTCCACAGCAGCCGCCGTCGTTCCCTCGTTCTTGCCACGCACAGCTTTTCCGAGGCGCGGGCTGGGAACCTCCTTCCTGGGCACAGAGGACTTTGAAATCCCCCGGGGCGGAATCGCGTGGGCGGCCGAGGGCTCCGGGGCGGCAGGTGCTCCTTCAGCGCGGCGGCGACCTTGGCTTCGGCAGATGCCTGCTGGCCGGGGAGGGCAGCAACTCCGGGCCCCGGAGCACCCCCCTGCCCCTGCTCTGCTGGTGCCCTGCCGACCCGAGAGGACAGAGGCGAGGATGCCCAGCCCCGGGGGACGGGAGCAGAGCAGCCGGCCTGGAGGGCAGGGGAGGCTCTCTGGCTCGAGGCCTTCAGCCTCTCACAGTCCGCCTCTGGCTCCCGACCCAGTCAGGCACCACGACTGGGACAAGTGACTGTGAGGGACACGCTGTCCCCGGGGTTCTTTGGAACTGCTCGGAAAAAGAGAGAAAGATCTAAAAGTGAAAAAGCAAAAAGTGGGAGGGGAGAGCCTGCCGGCCAGGACCCCCTGGACCCCCAACAGGGCAGGGACCTGGGTTTCCCTCCTGCGTTGACGGCTGGGGTGCAGGGGGCTGCACCCCACTCAGACACCAAGCTCCCGTCCCGCTCCACCCCCTCCCTTTGCTTGTTTGCCAGGCTTCTGGTTTGCTGTTTCCAGCTCCTCCTGGGGCCACAGGCCCAGCCCTGGCCTTCCTGCTGACCTGCTTCTGGGCCCGGCTTCCCTCTGTCCTCCGTCCTCCGCGCCGGCCTTGCCACTCTGGAAGGACACCCCGGCAGCTTCTTGTGTGGACTTGATGGGCTTCCTGCCACCCATCAGGTGTTCTCCTGGGAAATGGAAGGACAAGTGAGCTGGCTATGCTCAGAGCTGGCAGGTCAGCTGTGGCCCTCGTGAGGATGGAGGGTGTCTGTGGACAGGTCTAGGGGGAGATGCACCCTGATTCTAACCCCCCGTTTCCAGGGGTCGGTGCTGCCCCTTCGTGAGGAAAGCAAGAGCCCACTGCCAGGGGTGGGCGAAGACCCCCAGGGACCCACCTGAGCACAGAGGCCCCTCGGAGCAGCCCCTGCAAGTCTGGTTCTAGAGCCTGTCTTCAGAAGCTGTGGCGTTTATTGCAGTAGAACTGAAATCTTGTTGTTTTGACTCTTAAGTCCGTGAGGGGACCTGTAATTTAGATAAGCATCACCCAGCCAACAGCGCCTAGTTGAAACTACAGGCTGCGTCTTTGGTATTCCAGATAGACTCTCAAATCAGCCCTCTTACGGACTTACAGCCTTTTGCGTCTTATTTATTTAAAAGAGATGGCAACTTTAGCCTCCCCTTTTCCAGTTTACCAAGACGCTCAGGTGTGGACAGAAGCCCTCCCCAGAAGCACTGTACCCTCCCTGCCCCGTCCCCTGCCTCCCTCCCAGTCCGCCTCTGGCTCCCGACCCAGTCAGGCACCACGACTGGGACAAGTGACTGTGAGGGACACGCTGTCCCCGGGGTTCTTTGGAACTGCTCGGAAAAAGAGAGAAAGATCTAAAAGTGAAAAAGCAAAAAGTGGGAGGGGAGAGCCTGCCGGCCAGGACCCCCTGGACCCCCAACAGGGCAGGGACCTGGGTTTCCCTCCTGCGTTGACGGCTGGGGTGCAGGGGGCTGCACCCCACTCAGACACCAAGCTCCCGTCCCGCTCCACCCCCTCCCTTTGCTTGTTTGCCAGGCTTCTGGTTTGCTGTTTCCAGCTCCTCCTGGGGCCACAGGCCCAGCCCTGGCCTTCCTGCTGACCTGCTTCTGGGCCCGGCTTCCCTCTGTCCTCCGTCCTCCGCGCCGGCCTTGCCACTCTGGAAGGACACCCCGGCAGCTTCTTGTGTGGACTTGATGGGCTTCCTGCCACCCATCAGGTGTTCTCCTGGGAAATGGAAGGACAAGTGAGCTGGCTATGCTCAGAGCTGGCAGGTCAGCTGTGGCCCTCGTGAGGATGGAGGGTGTCTGTGGACAGGTCTAGGGGGAGATGCACCCTGATTCTAACCCCCCGTTTCCAGGGGTCGGTGCTGCCCCTTCGTGAGGAAAGCAAGAGCCCACTGCCAGGGGTGGGCGAAGACCCCCAGGGACCCACCTGAGCACAGAGGCCCCTCGGAGCAGCCCCTGCAAGTCTGGTTCTAGAGCCTGTCTTCAGAAGCTGTGGCGTTTATTGCAGTAGAACTGAAATCTTGTTGTTTTGACTCTTAAGTCCGTGAGGGGACCTGTAATTTAGATAAGCATCACCCAGCCAACAGCGCCTAGTTGAAACTACAGGCTGCGTCTTTGGTATTCCAGATAGACTCTCAAATCAGCCCTCTTACGGACTTACAGCCTTTTGCGTCTTATTTATTTAAAAGAGATGGCAACTTTAGCCTCCCCTTTTCCAGTTTACCAAGACGCTCAGGTGTGGACAGAAGCCCTCCCCAGAAGCACTGTACCCTCCCTGCCCCGTCCCCTGCCTCCCTCCCACCAGCCTGTCCCAGGAGTGGCCAGGTCAGGTGTGGCCGGGCCTGTGCCCTCTGCCCCCAGGGCCCCGCGTGGGCCGCCTGCTGCCCAGGTACCGACCAGGGAAGAGACCGGTCTTCACTGTGTTGCCTGGACGACCTGTGTGTAACCTTCTCAAAGAAGACCCTAGTTTCTGCCTCCTGTGGGAAGGGCCCCCTCTGTTTCTCCGTCAAGCACTGGCTCTGTGCAGGAAAAAAAATGTCTGGTTGTTTTACACAGAACTGAACATTCTGAACTGAATCAAAACACAGCTTTTAGAAGCCAGGATGCCGCTCATTGCCGGGGCTGTGATGAAATCTGTTTACGTGAGGTCCAAACTCTGTAATATTCTGTAACTCTGAATTCCCTCTGGGGTGGTTTTGAGTCAAGGCGGGCCCTAGGGTGGGTGGGGCCAACCAGATGGCGTATTCATTGTTTACTCTCTAATCCAGCACACGTTTGCAAAGTATTGGGGACCCAGGTGGACACGGTGTGGGCCAGTGAGCCTGGCTCCTTCCCTCGGGGGCCTCGCTTGGTAGCAGGCTTGACAGCTACCAAAGAACCTGGTAAGAAATGACAGCCACGGAAAGTGCCGCTGAGCCTCGGGGCTCAGACGCTGAGGAGTCTGCCTGCCAGTGGAGGAGACCTGTGTTTAATCCCTGGGTTGGGAAGATCTCCTGGGGAAGGGAATGACTGACCCACTGGAGCATTCCACGGAGAGAGAAGCCCATGGGGTCACAGGGTCAGACCCAACGAAGGGACTAACGCTTTTAGTTTCACTGAGGAGACAAACCTGCCAGGGGGTGGGGTGGGGTGGGTATAATCTCAAACAGCTCAGGAAAGTGTCAGTGAGAGGAGCTCCCGAGGCACCCACAGGCAATGGGTAAGGGAGCTCCCGAGACAGGCCCTGCGCTGCGGGCTCCACCTGGGCTCAGGTGTGGGCGTGGCCCGGGCTCCCAGCATGCGGGCCCCTCCCCCCCCCGCCCCCCAGCAGGGCTGGCTCCCTCTGCATCCCAAAGGTTAACAGGAAAGCCTGAAGAATGATCAGAAAAATACAATAATTGGGGGGAAAGAAGCATCCAGCTGACTTTACTGTTTTTCCCACTTGAAGCTTATTCTTCAGCAGGACGGGTGTATGGATGGTGGGTGAGTGCCGTGCACAGAGGGACCAGCTATTTTAAGTTACGATGAGCGAGGAAACATTTACTGGGAGGAGGAAATGGAGAACGGGGGACGACTGACTCAGTGAGAAAGTCTAACTTGGGTTAACTCCTGGATCACAGCCAGATCGCTTCTCAACACTGCAGGGCCAGGCTAGCCGCTGGCGCTGACCTCTGCCCCAGCTCATGCGGGCACAGGGCATGGGGAGACGTGTGGACACTCCTTTAAATTCATTCTGAACTCATTTGGGAGCCTCTGCCTTCTCTCTTCTGGGACCGGCTGGGACCCAGCCAAGCAAGAGCCTCCCAATAAAGCCCAGGACAGTAGTTTGTCAGACAGAGAGAAGGCTTTGTGAGGGAAAACACAGACGTGCACACACTCATCCCATTGGGAGAACAAGGGTTTCCCAGAGAAGTTGGTTTGCGCTGAGGACTTAAAACAAAAACAAACAAAACAACTTTTGCAAGAAAACAGGGAATAGCTGCAGAAAGAGGGAGAGGAGGGAGAAGTGGGAGAGACAGGGGGCGTCCTCGGGTCAGCGCCAGGAGGCAGGAGGCCCTTTAGTGACAGAGTGGCGCAAGGGAGTCACTGGTGACCACAGAAGCTAAAAATTCTCTCCTGGTGTTTCCGATCTGCGAGTCAGCTGACTTCAGAAAGAAACACCACCCAGTGCAAGTGTGACTTGCTCGGTCATGTCCACTGCTTTTCAACCCCACGGTCTATAGCCCGCCTGCAGGGCAGCCTGGTGGGCTACAGTTCATGGCATTCTCCAGGCAAGAATATTGGAGTGGTAGCCATTCCCTTCTCCAGGGGATCTTCCCAAACTAGGGATCCAAACCGGGTTGCCTGCACTGGTTGGCAGATTCTTTACCGTTTGAACCACAAGGAAAGCCCAGTGGTGATGTAATTGACCTCAGTGAAGGGGGTACTGTCTGGGTGGGAACATCCTGAAGATAAAAAAGAAGAAAAATTCTCCACTGCCAACCACTTTGTGAGAGAGCTGGGGTGACGGGCGCAGGCTGCCTGGGCTGGAGAGGGGAGATCTGAGGGGCTGGCCACATTGAGACCCCCCACTGGTGGGGACGATGGGAATGCCCTGATCATCTCTGAATGGTGGGGACCTCCCTGATCAGCCCCCCACCCCTGCAGTCTAAGAAAGAACATCCTTGGATTAAAAAAACAAAACAAAACATGGACCCCTTCTCATGGAGACTGCACATGAAATGGTTTCGCTCTCAAGATGTGGGGTGGGAACTTGGATAAGCTTAGCAGAGGGAACTCTGCATGCAGACTGTGTGTTGGGGGTTTATTGACACTCCTGGGAACAGGCCATGATCATGGGACCCTCTGTGGCCAGATCATTAAGGCTCTGTGATGGGAACTCAGCCTTGTGTTAACGACTTGAGTTACCCGGAGACAGCCTGCCTTTCCTCAGCACACAATAACATCTCACAGAATAACAGTATCTCACTGTTATGGGAATTCCTTTACTCCCTTTTCTTCCTTAGATGCACCTGGAGGATGAAAGTCCAATTTTGCTTCACAGAGCCCAGGCAAGGAAGACCCTGATGTTTCACGTAGTAACTGAACATGAAAGCCACAGACAGAAATAAGGAAATGATGTTTTCTAAAGATCTCTGGACCAGTGAAGGGTAATTTCAGATGGACTCAGGGTTTTAAATTTAAGAGAAAATTTCTACACTGGGACTAGATGTGGGGCAGACGTGGGGTATGCAACACACGGACCACTGGGCATCTTCTGAACCATGCACAAAAGGGCACGGAGCTCAGCAGGGAGCGTGCAAAGATTGTGGCGCTTTTGAAGTCCTGAACCAGAATGAGTGTGTTAGAGAAACTGCGGAATGAATAGGTGGGCTCTTCATTGAACAAGTTTCTCAAGGATAATTCTCTCTCTCTCTGCGTTCAGAAGTAGTTGTTCTTTATCTTGAGCAACTGATTTGTTCTAGTCAAATCAAAGTCTGACATTAATGGTAGCTCTCCTCTAGTGAAGGGCTGAGATTTGTAAGCACATCCTGAGAACACCCAGGTCGTGTCTGAATTGTTCTTATTATATTTTTGTAGCCTTCGATCTTCTTTGCCCAGATGCACTCAGCTATTTTTATATTCTATTCGGTCTCCTTGAATTGTAGGTATTTCCGTCAGCTGCCTTGACTCATTTTTGGAATAAAGTGGGATAAAAATAAATAAGCAAAGAAAACCTGATTACAAGTTAAAAAACTCAAATGATTTAACCATGGTAGACTAATGCAGTAAGAGCTAAGCTAAGCCAGTAAGAGTAAAGTCAAGAATACAGATTTTCAAAAGCATGAGCAGTAAAGCACTAAGATATGCAAAATATAAGTTTCTAACTGATAGGGACAGAGTAGAATAGGTAGGTGGTTGTGGAATCCTAGTAGGGGATGGTAGGTAGAAGGGAGACACCTGAGAAAGGTTGGGAGGCCAGTGAGTTGACGATAACTCAGGAGAGCTGCTCCTTGCTCAGTGAAGCAGGCTCGACGGGGTACAAACAGCTGATGAAGGAGGAGCTGGCGAAGAAGCAACCAATGATGTATGTCCTGCATCTGTGTCTACTTGAGGGGGGCGGTCTTCTACCATCCTGTATATATGGCTGCCCACTCAATTGAGAGGGGAGCACAGCAGAGCCTTCCTGCCTGCCTGCTTGCACCTCTTACAAGTACCCTATCCTAATAAATCCCCTTTTTGCCTATCACTCTACCTCTCGCTGAATTCCTTCTGCGTTGAGGCACGAAGAATCTGAGCCTCAGTGGGTCCAGACGTTGGGTGAGTGCTGGATTAAGTCCCGGCCATGTGGGTTCGAGTCCCAGACAGGGTTTTGGCTGGGATTGAATCCTGACTACGTAGATTCACGTCCCAAGCAGGGTTTTGGCTGGGGTGAAGCCTTAGCCACGTGGGTTCAAGTCCCAAACAGGGTTTTGGCTGGAATTTAAGCTCCACCCACGTGAGTTCAAGTCCCAAGCAGGGTTTGATTAGGTCTGGGCCCTGGGTTGAAGTCTCAAATTGAGGTAAAACCCTTTCAGTACCACCCCTCTACACCACGTACCACTGCTTGCTACCAGACCAAGGTGATGTTCCCTATTTCACCTTCCCCCAGAAATGGGTCAAATTCTTGAAGTCTTCTGGGTCCACGTGGAAACGAGACCCAGGGGCGGTGCCTCCAATGATTCCCAAACACGCTGAGCAGTTAAGTATCTTCTGGGAGCTTTGATAAGCACAGAATCTGCCAAAGGTCAAATATTTTAACAAGTATCTGTTGTTCTGTGGATTATATTTGATGACTGCTATAGATGCCAGACAGGAGGGGGTAAAGTCGACATCAGAATAGCTTCTAGACACATACAACCAATACATACATAAATCGTTTCTTTTAAAAAAAAAAAAAAAAAAAAAGCTTGTGATTTTTCTCAAGTGTCTCAGCAATGGTCTGCTGAGTCCTCACATTTCTATACACATACAAATGCCTCCCAGTCGTGACCAACTCTCTGTGCCCCATGAACTGCAGCCTGCCAGGCTCCTTTGTCCATGGGATTCTCCAGGCAAGAATACTGGAGTGGGCGGCCCTTCCCTTCTCCAGGGGACCTTCCTGACCCAGGGACTAACTCTGAGTCAACTGCATTGCAGGTAGATTCTTTACACCCTGAGCCACCAGGGAAGCCCCTTACATTTGTACACCGTGAAGCATGAAACAGACAACTTCAGCTTCTAAATATTTAAGGACACCGCTGCTAAAACTGAATATTTTGCTTTTAAAACCACAACTTTTTGGTTCCTGGTCTAGACTAGGGGAAGTTCTAAGATGATTTTCACCTGTTCATCTGTATCCATGATATTTTATTCAGTATTGAAGCTTAATAAAATAAAGAAGAACGGAGCAGTGATCTGCAGCACGGGGTCTAAATCATGTTAGGAAAATGTGAAAAGAAAAAAAAATAACTCCATCAAAGAACAGACTTGGGAAGAACACTTGTTTGGAAGCCTGTCAAGTAGAGAAAGAGTCTAATTTCTTCTGAGAGAACCAGGGTCATGGTGGATTGGGGTCTAATAGTCATCCCAATAGTAGAGAGAATCAGTCAAGAATTACGAGTGTTCAGAAATGGAGTAGCACACCCTGGCGCTTTCAGCAGTGTTTCTGGAATGTTCCGGCGACGCTGGCCGTCCTCATGAGTACAGTCCCGAGGAGGGCGGTCACTGCGCGAGGATGTGATAGAACTAGGGTTTCACACTTCCTCTGAGTGCCCAGCCATCTGTTTGTGGTGGATATGATGATCCTCTACAAAGACATTGTCACGACATCGCCAGTCTTCCTGCTTCTGTAGCAACATAGCTGTTACTCCTAAAGGCAGGTGGCACTGTCTAACTATCCATTTACTTAATGCTGGTCACAGAAAAATACATAAAGAATAATCAAAATAAACATCTGAAGCTTAGAGTAATGGGCCTAAGTCACGGCCCTGCCTGCATCCCTGGGCGGTAGCAGAGCCCCCAGTGAGAAGCAGCGGGCTGTGTACTTGGCCTGTGGGAAGATGCTGGGGCCTCGTGGACCTTACAAGAACAGGTTGAATACCTGTTTCATTTCATTCTATTTTTTCATTTTATACTGGAGCATCGTTGATTAACAACGTTGTGTTACTTTCCGGCGTACTGCATAAATAACTGCCACTTCTATTGGTCTTTCATTTTTATCTATTTTCATTCATTTTTGTTCTTTGGCCTGTGAGGGCCTCCCATTGCAGTGGCCCCTCTCCCTGCAGAGCACCGGCTCTGGGCACATGCGCTCCAGAGCTCCGGCTCGGTCGTTGGACACATTGGTCCAGCTGCTCCACGGCACGTGGGATCTTCCCAGGCCAGGGATTGAACCGGCGCCCCTTGCACTGCAAGGCGGTGTCCTTACCCACTGGACCACCAGGGAAGCCCAGTAACTGCTTTTTTTCAACTTGCTTGTTCATAGCTGTTTGCCTGCATGGCAGAATTTTTCACAGAGCTCCTAGTTTTCTGTTGTTTTAATCGTCACCATTTTCTCCAATGTTCTGATGCTCTTGGGGTGAATAGCAAGGGGAAGGTAACTTCCTGCTTCTCTGTGGTCTGAACACAAGACAGGCGCGCACAGTAGGGGCGTCGAGGTCTGCACCGGCCCAGGGAGAGAGACAGCTCCCGAAACAGAGCCCCGGCCTGGCTTTGTTTCCCACCAGGCCACTCATTTGAATGCATACTCGCTGCTTTATTATGTTGAAAATGACACGCTGTCTTCAGATCTCTGGCCCAATCGTGACTTTGATGTTTGATTTATTGAGGCACAAAGGACTTCCCTTTCAAGTCTGTTATCTCTCATTTCAGTGGAATTTTTCAAAGTATTAAGAAACGAGTTTCATGGGCCGTCCACCCCGCTGGAAGTTGGCACAAGATCCTGCAGTGTTATTGGTGCCCCTGGCTGTTTCCTGCTATTTAGTTTCAAGCTAATAAGGAAACACAGAGGTTGACTGGTTTGCTGTGAAGGCTGCGGACAGACATGCATGCTGGAGCACACTCAAAGGGGGTTCTCTAGAGAACGTGCTCTATCGTACCAAGGACTCTGTTTTCTTGGCTACTGAAATGATTTTTGTTTGGAAATCAGAGCCATTTCTCATCTCGGACCAGTTCTTTTGTGAAGCCTGCACTTCCATGTTTATGCCATCCAATTCTGACATCACCCACTTGTTTCCATGGCAGAATTAGTCAAAGAAGAGAAAATAGAATATTTGAGGGGGGGAATGTCTATTCAAAGCCTTGGACCATTTTTTTAAAAAAGTTTTTATTGAATGTGCTACAATATTGCTTCTGTTTGATGCTTTTGGGTTTTTGGGTCCCAAGGAACGGGCATCCACAAATCCTGGCACTGCTGGATTCCAGTGCAGCAGGCCCCGGGGTTCCTTAAATGAAGTGGGATGGGTCGCTTGGTGCTGTTCTCTAGGGTGTAGGGGCCGCAGAAAGATGTCAGAAAACGAAGAGACCGAAATGCACTAGTGGAACCCACAGTCTTGTTTTTTGAATGGGAGGCACTAGCTGGACCCCGAGTCCCACTCTGCAGTCTCCAGTGGGCAGTGAGCTTGAGGCAAGGAGACATGCTTGTCTGGCCTCACACCCTAGGTGGCCAACAAGCAGGTGTCAGTTCAGCCTCCTGGAGAGGTGTGGCCGTGCCACATCGGCTCCGTCACATCTTAGCCCGTGAGGAGTTGGGACATCGTGACTGTGCCAACCTTCCTGCTTGTGGTAGTGTTACTTCTGCCTAACGGCCCCAAGGAACTGGGGTCGTGATAAAACAGGGGCCCCCACACATCAGCAACTGCTTTGAGAGCCAGAAACACCCTTGGATCATCGTAGGGATTTGAATAATTCCATGGGCATTTTGGAAAAGACCCCGATGCTGGGAAAGACTGAGGGCAGGAGGCAAAGTGGGCAACAGAGGATGAAATGGTTGGGTGGCATCATCGACTCAATGCACATGAGTTTGAGCAAACTCCAGGAGACGCTGAAGGACAGGGAAGCCTGGCGTGCTGCAGTCCATGGGGTCGCAGAGCTGGACACAACTGAACAACAACAAATTGGTATTTTAGGACACATGGTCCTCCTGCTGGTCAGAAAAGAAAGCTTGTGCGCTTTCTCCAGAATCTAGACATCATGGGAACATTGATCCAGCTGCCTTTAGTTGCTGTCCATGCAGCTACATCCTAACAAGAGGTGTTTGGGCTCATGAAAGTAGGGATGTTTCAAAAGTGCCAGAAAAGTCTGTGTGGGGAAGAAAAAGAGAGGACCTGCTTCCCTGTCTCACCCATCACCCCTCTCCTCGGGCCCACCGGTGTCTCTCTGAGGCTGGTGTCTCGAAGGCCCAATTCCTTGCTGTCTGTTGGCTTCTGGGTTTTGGGTCCCAAGGAACGGGCATCCACAAATCCTGGCACTGCTGGATTCCAGTGCAGCAGGCCCCGGGGTTCCTTAAATGAAGTGGGATGGGTCGCTTGGTGCTGTTCTCTAGGGTGTAGGGGCCGCAGAAAGATGTCAGAAAACGAAGAGACCGAAATGCACTAGTGGAACCCACAGTCTTGTTTTTTGAATGGGAGGCACTAGCTGGACCCCGAGTCCCACTCTGCAGTCTCCAGTGGGCAGTGAGCTTGAGGCAAGGAGACATGCTTGTCTGGCCTCACACCCTAGGTGGCCAACAAGCAGGTGTCAGTTCAGCCTCCTGGAGAGGTGTGGCCGTGCCACATCGGCTCCGTCACATCTTAGCCCGTGAGGAGTTGGGACATCGTGACTGTGCCAACCTTCCTGCTTGTGGTAGTGTTACTTCTGCCTAACGGCCCCAAGGAACTGGGGTCGTGATAAAACAGGGGCCCCACACATCAGCAACTGCTTTGAGAGCCAGAAACACCCTTGGATCATCGTAGGGATTTGAATAATTCCATGGGCATTTTGGAAAAGACCCCGATGCTGGGAAAGACTGAGGGCAGGAGGCAAAGTGGGCAACAGAGGATGAAATGGTTGGGTGGCATCATCGACTCAATGCACATGAGTTTGAGCAAACTCCAGGAGACGCTGAAGGACAGGGAAGCCTGGCGTGCTGCAGTCCATGGGGTCGCAGAGCTGGACACAACTGAACAACAACAAATTGGTATTTTAGGACACATGGTCCTCCTGCTGGTCAGAAAAGAAAGCTTGTGCGCTTTCTCCAGAATCTAGACATCATGGGAACATTGATCCAGCTGCCTTTAGTTGCTGTCCATGCAGCTACATCCTAACAAGAGGTGTTTGGGCTCATGAAAGTAGGGATGTTTCAAAAGTGCCAGAAAAGTCTGTGTGGGGAAGAAAAAGAGAGGACCTGCTTCCCTGTCTCACCCATCACCCCTCTCCTCGGGCCCACCCGGGTGTCTCTCTGAGGCTGGTGTCTCGAAAGGCCCAATTCCTTGCTGTCTGTTGGCTTCTGTATTCTGTCACCAGGGACACAGTATGTGCTATAGAGATGGGGTGAACCACTTACAGTCGAACAGTGTAGTTTGTGTGCATGGATATGAACATTCTCTTTGTTTTCAGGAGATGTTTAAAGAGTTGGTGAACTAGAGAACTGCGTTTCTACCATCTACAGTGTTTCCTTCAGCCAGAAGCCGCTGGACCTCATGCTCAGTTTGTTTCCATCCGACGTGTGCACAAGTCTCCATCGGGGAGGTCCCAGGCTGCCCACCCGTCACCGGGCTCCTCTGTGTCGGACAGTGTGGGGTCCTCCGGGCGGGCAGCATGACACAGGAACCGGGGACGGACTCTTCAGGCTGGACGATCCCGGTGGTTCCAGACGCTGGGTCCCCGGGGGCTGGTCCTGTCTAAACAAACCTGCTCTGCTCCGTACCAGGGACCCTAGGATCGTGGAAGCTCCTCCCCGAGTCTGAGGTCAGCATGGACGTTTTAGAGGCTGAAGCCCAGGCTGCATTCAGATTGGACTGTTGCCCAAGAAGCAGCTCTCTGATCTGCCTGTGACCAGCCTGCGGCCCAGGGTGAGACGCCCAATTTTTACAGCAAATCACAGAGGTATTCTGCAGCAGTAAACACTGTTTTTTTTTTTTTTTTCACATAATTTTATTATCTCCTTTAAAGCTGGCATTAGTATTAATTAAATAGATCCACAGGTAAAACAAATATTTTGGGAGTCTCTCTGACATTTCTGTTTTCTAAACTCCGCAGCCGTGAAGTCCATACTTTCCCTGGGGTAACCCCTCAACCACAACAGAGCCCATCGCCTAAAGACACGGCGCTGCGGTTCCCCACGCCCCGGAGAGCGGAGCGTCCCAGCATCTCAAAGGCAGCAGGTGAGACTCTAGACCTCAGCCACGGTTTCCACACCGGCTTCTAGTCATGGCCAGGCTTTCTCTGGATAACTTGCCGTGTCCCTCTGTGGGCCCTTCCTGGCCACCACCTTTGGTGTTCAGAGGCCACCTTCCCTAGGAAGCCACAGTGACACGTGCACCCTCGCAGACTCTGTTGACGGTGCCCGAGACTCTCCGTGGTGACGGAGCCGGGTCAGACCAGCCTGTCCCCTGAGCAGGGTGGACGGTCTCGGGGGACCTGGCTAGGATGCCCCCCACCACCCGCTCTGCACAGCCAGGGCCGTGGCGCCCACGTGTGGTCTCTGAAGTGGCAGAGATGGCAGGGGGAGCCCCAGACGCCCCGTGAGCCGGGACAGGGCCCCTGGAGAGGAGGCTGGACCGAACAGGTGCTGTGTCGCCTGGGTCACCATCATGCCCAGGCCACCCGCCCTGCACCGCGGCGCCTGTCTGCAGCGGGAAGGCTGCCGGCCCGCGCTCCCCACCCCGTGCCTGGGCGGTCAGAGCCGTGAGCGTCCGGCAGTGGCCTGGGGACCAGCACAGACCGACCTCTCCTTTCCCAACAAGTTAAAAGGACCATCATTTAAGTGACTTTGAAACTTTAATTACAGATACTTTTCAACACCTGAAGTGTGGCTTTGTTTTCTTTCTCCATAAAGGGTGGCACGGTGGTTCCCTTACACCCGTGTCTTCTCCTGCTCCCCAGTCTCATCTTTATTGAAAATAGAGTCTGGACCTCAGTCCCAAACTCCTCTGCTCCGCATCCCAAGCTGGGAAGCTGGGGCGTGACGCAGGGTCCCAGGAGCGGCAAGCTGCTGCAGAGACGCGGCAGGAAAAGCCGAAGCCAGATGCTTCTTCTCCTGAGCTCCACCCGAGGCAAAGCGATGACGACACGGAAGAGGACGGCCCGGGGCCTCTACCGACACGCTTGCCCGAAACTCTCTGCGGCTTTAAAGTGCAATGACATGACAAGGACACCCAGGCCCGGGACGTGACTGGAAAGAGTTCAAAGCTGAAACTTCAAACAGCTCCTGACTCAGGACGGGCAGGGAGGAGCACCATTCTCGGCCGCTCAAGTGCCTCAGAGGAAGACATGTCTCTTCTTTGCACAAAGAAAGTCTGTAAACTGTAAGGCATCCTGGTTTTAAAAAAAGATCCACCCTCGGAGCGCCCCTACCCGAGGCCGAGGCAGGGCGGCAGGGTCCACAGGCCGGCCAGCCCGGCCAGCAGCAGGAGAGCCGGGCCGCTCCTGGGGGCCTGGCTGTGGCGCCCCAGCCCCCCGGGGTCCTCGGAGGAGTCCTCGCCCCTGGACGCGGACGAGGCACACTGCACCAGGGGCATCTGGTAGGACGTGGCTCTCTTTTCGGGCCGGTCCGGGCTGGAGCCGTCGCTGGGCCTCTGGCCGTTGAACAGCAGGTAGCGGCCGCGGGCGTCCCGCTCCATCTTGAAGATCTCGTACTCTGTGTGGGGCAGCCGGATGCCCAGGGCCACGCAGCCGTTGGTGTGGGTCACGTCCTGCTGGATGCCCACCTGCCAGGAGCCCTCGGCCCCGCACTCGTTCCCGCTGAAGACATTGAGGAGCGAGGCCGTGGCCGCGTCCATGGGCGTGACCTTCATGTGGTTCACTGCCAAGGAGACAGGACAGCGCCGTGACATGAGGCTGCTGGCGGCACCACGCCTCCCAGGTGCCTGCTCTCAGCCACCCCGCAGACCAGCCACAGGCCCACGGCCCACAGGAAGGGCCCTCGGGTGGAAAGAGTGCCACATGTGGACGTGACCCGTGGCCACCCAGGCACCCTGCCGGTGCAACCAGGAGAAGTTCAGCCTGTCTACTTCCAGGGCTGAGCCCAGACAGCAGCCAACTCAGCCTGCTCTGTGAGGCCAGGCTCTCCCCAGGGAGAGGTCTCGGGGTTGGGGGGAACTGTTTTGAAACGGTAGTCAACCGGAGCCGAATTTATTTTTGATGCCCCCCGACAAAGCGATGACACGGAAGAGGACGGCCCGGGGCCTCTACCGACACGCTTGCCCGAAACTCTCTGCGGCTTTAAAGTGCAATGACATGACAAGGACACCCAGGCCCGGGACGTGACTGGAAAGAGTTCAAAGCTGAAACTTCAAACAGCTCCTGACTCAGGACGGGCAGGGAGGAGCACCATTCTCGGCCGCTCAAGTGCCTCAGAGGAAGACATGTCTCTTCTTTGCACAAAGAAAGTCTGTAAACTGTAAGGCATCCTGGTTTTAAAAAAAGATCCACCCTCGGAGCGCCCCTACCCGAGGCCGAGGCAGGGCGGCAGGGTCCACAGGCCGGCCAGCCCGGCCAGCAGCAGGAGAGCCGGGCCGCTCCTGGGGGCCTGGCTGTGGCGCCCCAGCCCCCCGGGGTCCTCGGAGGAGTCCTCGCCCCTGGACGCGGACGAGGCACACTGCACCAGGGGCATCTGGTAGGACGTGGCTCTCTTTTCGGGCCGGTCCGGGCTGGAGCCGTCGCTGGGCCTCTGGCCGTTGAACAGCAGGTAGCGGCCGCGGGCGTCCCGCTCCATCTTGAAGATCTCGTACTCTGTGTGGGGCAGCCGGATGCCCAGGGCCACGCAGCCGTTGGTGTGGGTCACGTCCTGCTGGATGCCCACCTGCCAGGAGCCCTCGGCCCCGCACTCGTTCCCGCTGAAGACATTGAGGAGCGAGGCCGTGGCCGCGTCCATGGGCGTGACCTTCATGTGGTTCACTGCCAAGGAGACAGGACAGCGCCGTGACATGAGGCTGCTGGCGGCACCACGCCTCCCAGGTGCCTGCTCTCAGCCACCCCGCAGACCAGCCACAGGCCCACGGCCCACAGGAAGGGCCCTCGGGTGGAAAGAGTGCCACATGTGGACGTGACCCGTGGCCACCCAGGCACCCTGCCGGTGCAACCAGGAGAAGTTCAGCCTGTCTACTTCCAGGGCTGAGCCCAGACAGCAGCCAACTCAGCCTGCTCTGTGAGGCCAGGCTCTCCCCAGGGAGAGGTCTCGGGGTTGGGGGGAACTGTTCTTTGGGGTTGAAACGGTAGTCAACCGGAGCCGGAATTTATTTTTATGAATAAGTTTTGAGGTTTTTACATGGTTTTGGTGTCAAGATACCTAAATTGGTGAGCAGCCTTGCAAATTAATACTGGATCGTAAATGGGGCAACAAAGATAAATCATGCAGCAGACAAAAATATGCTTAAATCCACTGAGTGGAAACCTCAGTCACCTTCGAGGCCCTCCCAAGGGCCATATTCTGTGGACATATGGGAGCTGAGGGTGGGGGGCTCAGACACAGAGGGCTGTCCTCTGGGCTACAGCCACTGCCCATCATCTCCAGAGCCAAGCGTCCTCCCTAGGGGAGGGCTCAGGTGCCCTGGGCTTATCTGGTGCCCTGGGTTGTCAGATACACTTCCCAGTAAACGGACTGAACTCTGGTGTGCTGTCCTGGGAGAAGTCACGCCAGTGTCTTATTTGTCCATGACAGTGTGGACACCTGCCTAAATGGGTGCACAAGCTCAAACAGAGCCGAGGAGTAGAGCCCACAAGACCCGGGCTGACGGCAGCCTGGGGGTGTCACTCTCTCCCTGCCTCGGGGCCTGCCCACCTGCAAGCCCCTGGCCTCTTCTCCAGGGCATGATGCTGCAAAGCCCGGGCACCTGAGACACCACTGACCGCAGCCCAGCGGCCGCAGCGATGGATGCCCTGCATATGGGAGATCTCCTCCCCAACGCCCCCGCTGAGAAGATCCTTGCGCCCCGTCTCTGCCTCCACAAACATGCCCGCGGACACCCCAGCGTCCTCGGGGGCGGGGAGAGGCGCGGGCCCTACCTTTAAACACGAACTCCGTGCCGCCCAGAACCCTGGCGGAGTGCACGCCGCGGCTGTAGCGGCCCTTGGCGTAGAGGGTGAAGGTGGGGTGCTTGCACACGGGGTCGGAGTAGTGGTAGTAGTGGCCTTCCCAGCTGTGGTTGTTGTCATGGAAGATGAAGTGGCGCGTGAGGAAGAGCACCTCGGGCCGCACCTCGCAGCGCTGGCTCACCCACTCGCCGTGCAGCCCCACCGGCAGGTCTGCCTTGGGGGGCAGCCGCGGCGGCCGGTGCTCGTCCGAGCGGTGGATGATGCGGCAGGCGATGCAGGCGTGGTCGTGGTTCTGCAGCGGAGACAAGAGGCCGCAAGAGCAATGTGCCCGCGCAGCTTCCGGCGCTGGCCCGGCCCCGCCCCCTGTTGTAATCTGGCTACCCCTGAGGAGTGCGGGCGTGCAAGCCCGCCGGCGGTCACCAGCCTGCGCGCGCCGGCTGACGGTAGAGCCTGGCCTGAATAGTTCAGCTGTGATCCTGAATGCCCACTAGAATCCGGTTACTTTTTGTTACCAAACACGTGTCCTGGACACTTGATTTCAAAAAGAAAGGCTGGAATCATCTCACCCAATTAGGATAGCTACTATCAAGATGGGGCTGTGACTCAGCGGTAAAGACCCCGCCTGCAATGCAGGAGTATCAGGAGACAAAGGTTCCATCCCCGGGTCTGGAAGGTCCCCAGAGGAAGGCATGGAAACCCACTTCAGTATTCTTGCCTGAGACTCCATGGACAGAGGAGCCCGACGGCATGCAGCTCATGGGGTTGCAAAGAGTTAGACACGACTGAAGCGCCTCAGCATGCATGCCCGTCCGTGGGACTGCTCTGTCGCGGGAGGGCCACCCTGGCCTTGCCCCCCACTCAGGGCCCACAGGCAGCAGCTCCTGGCCTGCGGGTGGGACGGACAGGTGGCCCTCGGACAGGCGGCACTTGTTCTCTGGGCAGAAATCCAACCTCTAATCCATTCCGTCCCCCACACTGACTCTGAGCGGGGCTTCCCTGGAGAGCAGGCGGGCCTGGGAGGGAGGCTGGCACTCCAGGCTCCCCTCCCGGGACAGCTTCGTGCCCATGGACAGTCCCTGTGAGCATCAGCAGAGCCAGGAGTTGTCGTTTTCAGGAAAAGAGGCTTGTTGGGGGCTCAAGGAGGAGCCCACACAGGCGGCACAAAGGTCTCCCTGTCCCAGGCCTCTGTGTCTCTGGGACACGTGGGAGAAAGTCCCCTGCAGCCCGTGGTCAGCAGTGAGCTGTCCGCAAGCCCCTGTGAGGAAACAGACCAGAAGGACACGTGTGCACTGCCACGAGGGCTGATATGCCCAAAGAATGAGGATTCCAGCCATGGCAGGAGATCCATGGGCCAGGGACTGCAGCTGGGGACGATGGGCAAGGAGTTTTCCTCAAACTCAAGTTCATTGGCTCAGTGATGCCATCCAACCATCTCATCCTCTGTCACCTTTTCTCTTTCTGACCTCAGTCTTTCCCCGGCCTCAGGGTCTTTTCCAATGAGTCATCTCTTTGCACTAGGTGCCCAAAGTATTGGAGCTTCAGCTTCAGCATCACTCCTTCCAATGAATATTCAGGGTTGATTTCCTTTAGGATTGACGGGCTGGATCTCCTTGCCATCCAAGGGACTCTCAAGAATTTTCTCCAATACCAAAGGCATCAATTCTTCAGTGTTCAGCCTTAACGGCTAGCAAATGCTATTGTGAGCAGCACCTTGATCAAACCGTACCTGCTGTCCTTGCTCCCCATCCCAGCCCACATTATGAGTGAAACCAGCTCAATACTCAGATTCAAGTCTCTGAAATTTCACAGCTGTTCTGGTGTGGGTGCCTGTTAGCAAGCACACCAGGTGGTGCAGGAGAAGGTCTGGAAAGACAGAGGATCCTCTGACAACACACTCCAGGCAGCTCCCAAACACCCACGAGGATCGACCGCTCAGCCATTCCCCTGGAAGCTCGCCAGCTGGCAGCCTGCTGACCGCTCCCCGCCGACAGCTGCCCACTGGCCAGACCCTCCACAGCCCATCGGCACTGCAGGCCCCTGAGGCCACCCAACCTCCACGCTCGTGCACCTCCTCCCCACCATTCGGTTTTGGTTCTCTGGGAATTTTAAAACCTCACTTGTGACCGCTTCATTTCTGGCCATTCGAGGAAGACACGAGCCTCAATCCCTGAAAAGACGTTTGTTTCCTCAGGCGCCAATATCGTTCAGGAAGTGCCCAGAATTCCTAGACGGGGCTGTTGGGGCCGGAACACGGGCCTTAGTCCTTAGAAGAGCTGCTGCAGCGGCCCCAGGGATCCGCTGCTCTTCAGAAGAGGAGCTGCTTGGAGGAGGTGCAGGCGGCGGGACCCCGCGGGGCCCCAGGGGCCTCTGGTGTGGGGTGTGTCTTTTTTTTCTCTCTCTTTTCTTTTTTTTGTTTCTGGTGTGTGTGTGTGGGTGTGGGTGTGGGTGTGTGTGTGGGTGTGTGTGTGTGTGTGTGTGTGCAAGAATAACAGGGAAGGGGTCCTGAGCTCTGAGAGGAGGACCTGGCTAGACTCTGGTCCCTTCAGGAGAGTGCGGGTCCCGACTGAAGCGCTCCTGGTTGGCAGCAGAGAAAGGCCAGCTGGGTGGTCTTGGGGAGGCTTGTCACCCATCAGCTGAGAAGGAGTGGGGGGAAGCTGGCCCTTGGCTATGAGTCTCGCCAAACTTGTAAACTAGTTACTTGACTTCACATGTGCTAAGTCGCTTCAGTTGTGTCCAACTCCTTGCGACCCCATGGACGGCAGCCTGTCAGGCTCCTCTGTCCATGGAATGGGTTGCCGTGCCCTGCTCCGGGGGACCTTCCCACCTTGGGGATTGAACCCAAGTCTCTTACACCTCCTGCACTGGCAGGTGGGTTCTTTTCCATTAGGGCCACCTGGGAAGCCCCTGCAGTGGAGAAACGTACCTGCGGTAAAGCTCGCCAACTAGTCCATCCACCCAGCGGTACACCCACCACCACCACCGGCCGCTCTAGGACTTTTCACCTTCCCATACTGCACCTCTGTCCCCTCTCCGAGCCCCTGACAAGCAGCACCTACGGTCTGTCTCTATGGATCGGACCACACGAGGTCCCTCATGCAGGTGTGCTCTCACAGGACGTGTCCTCCTCATAACCGGCCCACTGCGCTGAGCACCATGGCCTCAAGGTCTGTCCACACGGCAGCCTGTGTCAGCGTCACCTGCCTGTCGAGGCTGAACCCACTGTGAGCACGCCCCACATCCGGCTTCTCCACCATCGGCCAGCAGACCCCTGGGCTGCTTCCACCTGCTGGCTGTGAACACGGGTGTCCAATGTGCCTGAGACCTTGCTTTCCATTCCCTGGGGTTGATCCGTGGAACTGCTGGACTGTAATTCTGGGTTTGGGCTTCCCTGGTGGCTCAGTGGTAAAGAAACTACCTGCCAGTGCAGGAGGCATGGGTTCAGTCCCTGGGTCAGGAAGATCCCCTGGAGAAGGGCATGGCAACCCACTCCAGTATTCTTGCCTGAAGAATCCCATGGACAGGGGAACCTGGGGGGCTATAGCTCATGGAGTCACAGAGTTGGACTCAACTGAACGAGTAAACAACAACAATTCTATGTTAACTATTTTTTTTAAATTTGTGTTTATTTATTTATTTTTGGCTATTCTGGATTTCCCTGCTGCTACTGGCTCTTCTCTAGCTGCAGGGAGTGGGGGTTCCTCTCTAGTTGAGGTGAGCAGGCTTCTTGTTGTGGTGACTCTTCTTGTTGTGGAACTCGGGCTCTACGGCACGCGGTCTTCAGTATTTGCAACACGTGCCTCTGAGGCCCTAGAGCACAGGCTCCATAGTTGCGGCTCACAGGCTTAGTTGCTCCACAGCCTGTGGGATCTTCCCGGATCAGGGATTGAACCTGTGTCTTTGGCGTTGGCAGGCAAGCTCTTCACCACTGAACGACCAGGGAAGCCCTATGTTAACTTTCTGAGGCGCCGCCAGTGCTTTCCGCAGCAGCCGCACGTTGTACCTTCTCACAGCGCTCCCCGTTTCTCTACGTCCTCCCCAGCCACAGTCACTTCCGCCCCTCTTGGTGACTGCCATCCTGAGAGGTGTGAGGTGGTAGCCGCTGCAGTCTCCATCTGCCACTCCCTAACGGCTGGAAACGGTGGGCATCTTTCATGTGCTCATGGGCCCTCTGTACACCTTCTGTGGCCATGCCGCACCGCTGGCGGGATCTCGGTTCCCCCTCCAGGGACAGAACCGTGGCCCTCGCGCAGTCCTCCCAGCTCCCTGGCCTTTAAGGGATGGCAAGTTTACTGCGGGCACTGTCCCTGATCCCTGAAGGAAGCCATCCTGTGCGCAAGAATCAGGAAAGACGAGGCAGTTTCTGCAGGTACAGCGGAGGCCAGCAGCGGCGGGGCGTGGCCGTCAAGACACTGCACGTCTCGGTCCCGGGGTGTCCACCCGAGCAGGCCCTTGGGAGTCCAGAGCCCATCAGCCGACTCCATCTCTGCCAAACAGCACCTGGCCCCTGGGCAGGTTCACGGTTTTCCACAGGTGGCATCCCGACCACCCAGTGGGCTTCTGACACTGTCTCCTGCCCGACTGCATGCAGGCCCTGGTCCTCAAGCGCCCCCCGATTCCATCACCTCCAGGCCTCTCCCTTTTTCCACAGGTTGGCCATGGCACCATGTCAGAAGGTTCCGTGTTAACTATTTTTTAAATTTGTGTTTATTTATTTATTTTTGGCTATTCTGGTTTTCCCTGCTCCTACTGGCTCTTCTCTAGCTGCAGTGAGTGGGGTTCCTCTCTAGTTGAGGTGAGCAGGCTTCTTGTTGTGGTGACTCTTCTTGTTGTGGAACTCGGGCTCTACGGCACGCGGTCTTCAGTATTTGCAACACGTGCCTCTGAGGCCCTAGAGCACAGGCTCCATAGTTGCGGCTCACAGGCTTAGTTGCTCCACAGCCTGTGGGATCTTCCCGGATCAGGGATTGAACCTGTGTCTTTGGCGTTGGCAGGCAAGCTCTTCACCACTGAACGACCAGGGAAGCCCTATGTTAACTTTCTGAGGCGCCGCCAGTGCTTTCCGCAGCAGCCGCACGTTGTACCTTCTCACAGCGCTCCCCGTTTCTCTACGTCCTCCCCAGCCACAGTCACTTCCGCCCCTCTTGGTGACTGCCATCCTGAGAGGTGTGAGGTGGTAGCCGCTGCAGTCTCCATCTGCCACTCCCTAACGGCTGGAAACGGTGGGCATCTTTCATGTGCTCATGGGCCCTCTGTACACCTTCTGTGGCCATGCCGCACCGCTGGCGGGATCTCGGTTCCCCCTCCAGGGACAGAACCGTGGCCCTCGCGCAGTCCTCCCAGCTCCCTGGCCTTTAAGGGATGGCAAGTTTACTGCGGGCACTGTCCCTGATCCCTGAAGGAAGCCATCCTGTGCGCAAGAATCAGGAAAGACGAGGCAGTTTCTGCAGGTACAGCGGAGGCCAGCAGCGGCGGGGCGTGGCCGTCAAGACACTGCACGTCTCGGTCCCGGGGTGTCCACCCGAGCAGGCCCTTGGGAGTCCAGAGCCCATCAGCCGACTCCATCTCTGCCAAACAGCACCTGGCCCCTGGGCAGGTTCACGGTTTTCCACAGGTGGCATCCCGACCACCCAGTGGGCTTCTGACACTGTCTCCTGCCCGACTGCATGCAGGCCCTGGTCCTCAAGCGCCTCCTCCGATTCCATCACCTCCGCAGGCCTCTCTCCTTTCCCTGCGCTGGTAGGAAGAGCCGGGACTTGGATTCCTCCTTGAGCTTCTGGAGCCTTCTACTGGTGCACCTGTGACACCCGCTCACAACCCTGCCGGGAGCCATGCTGGCCGCAGACCCGAGGAGAGGCCCTTCCTGTTGCAGACCCGCCTCTCGGAGCCGGGCGGAACGTCTGCTGTCCACGGCCACGGAGCCCGCGGTCCCCCGTCTGTCACCGACGTCGCTGTATGTCTCCCATGCCTGGGAGAGGCTTGGGAAGGCAGGCTTGCTGCAGACAAAGGTCCGAGGAGAACGCTGGAGAGAAAGCGAGAAAGCGTACGGGCGCCCCCCTGCCGGCAGCCCCGCCCACGCTCCAGGCGGAGCGTCTCAGACGCGTGGCTGGGGAGAGCGTCCGGCTTGCAGACACCCCTCTGATTTACGGCCCATGGCCTCATTGGCCTAGGGTTTTGGAAGAAGCCCAATTCCATTTGCTCGCAAGCCGGATCCGGAGGCCCTGGCGCTTCCAGCGACCCCGGGAGTCTCTGGGCAATCACTTCTGCTTCTGCCGAGGAGAGCCGGCGCCGGGCTGACCCGGCCGCACAGGCAGCCGGCGAGGGAGCGCTGCCCCAGGGCTGGACTCGACTCGGGCCGAGCCTCCGCCGTCAGCGTTACTTTGGGGGGTCCTAGTTTTCTTTTTAATGAAGAGCAGCCAACTTCACCCGGAAGAATCCTCCCAGGAGGCTCACCTGAGTCTCTTCAAACATCGCGTGTTTGCCAAGGGCTCTGAACCTCACAGCAAAGCTGTACAAAGCTTAGAAAAACAAGCCGATTTGAATTTTCTATTTTTACACGGTGTCCCATTTCCAGAGGGGCTGAGACAAGTGGTTTTAAAATTCAATTTAGCATTTAAGCTAATTTTCAGCCAGGTCTCTACGGACCCCAGCGATTAAGGGAGGTGAAGGGTTCAGAGCGGGGCCGCCTGGCCTGCGGTCGATCCGGAAGCGCCCCCAGCCCCTCCTTTCCCGGGCTGCAGGCAGCACCTGGGGCTCTGCAGAGGCCACAGCGGCTGAGCCCATTGATCCCCTCTCCTGACCGGCCTGGGGAGGGATGGCAACACTTCCTGACCACTTGCTTGCGGCCGGCCGAGGCACACACGCCAGGGACAACAGGAGAAGAACGGGCCCTTTCAGCTCCTCGAGCCGAGGGGCTGAGGCCGGCCTTCGCAGAGGGCACAGCCCAGGCCCCGGCCACCGGCTCACACCCACCCAGCCCGGCCACCGCCTCGTCTGCAGCCACAGCGCCCCCCCCCCCCAACCTCGGAGTCCTGCCTTTGTAGGCTTTGTTTTAATTGAGTGCAGCGACGAGTTTGGGTAGTGTGAGATCACAACATGCAGGTACAGGAATGCCCCTGGTGACAGGAACATCCGTCCCCTGGCTGCACTCCTCCTCGCTCTGTCGGTGCGGAAGCACTGGCCCTGGTCAGCGCGCCCCGTCAGCTGCTAGCGTCATACCCGGCCTCACACTCTTCACACTGTTTCCTTCAAACCAAGTAAACGAGGAAACTCGACAGCGTGTCCTAGACAGGCTCCACGATTCAAGGTTCTTTCCACCCTTCATATTTCTTGAACGAGGGGTCATGGCCTAGGGCTTGCAGGGCTCACTTCTTCAGGCTGGCGGGCTGCCGTCCACAGGGCTGCAGAAGGTCTCCTCCACCACCCTCCCTCCAGGGAGCCGCCTGCCCCGGGGGGGGCCTCACGGAAGGCCGGGAGCCAATGCGCGCGCACGCTGCTCCTCCTCCAATGGATCCTGCTTCTTTCACAGAAAAGAAAGACTCAGCTCCGGTCATCAGATAACACCGTCCAGCCTGCAGCGGTGACCCCGGAGGCCTGGAGCCTGGGACTGGCTTTATCTCCACGGCCCTGCCAAACATCGCGTGTTTGCCAAGGGCTCTGAACCTCACAGCAAAGCTGTACAAAGCTTAGAAAAACAAGCCGATTTGAATTTTCTATTTTTACACGGTGTCCCATTTCCAGAGGGGCTGAGACAAGTGGTTTTAAAATTCAATTTAGCATTTAAGCTAATTTTCAGCCAGGTCTCTACGGACCCCAGCGATTAAGGGAGGTGAAGGGTTCAGAGCGGGGCCGCCTGGCCTGCGGTCGATCCGGAAGCGCCCCCAGCCCCTCCTTTCCCGGGCTGCAGGCAGCACCTGGGGCTCTGCAGAGGCCACAGCGGCTGAGCCCATTGATCCCCTCTCCTGACCGGCCTGGGGAGGGATGGCAACACTTCCTGACCACTTGCTTGCGGCCGGCCGAGGCACACACGCCAGGGACAACAGGAGAAGAACGGGCCCTTTCAGCTCCTCGAGCCGAGGGGCTGAGGCCGGCCTTCGCAGAGGGCACAGCCCAGGCCCCGGCCACCGGCTCACACCCACCCAGCCCGGCCACCGCCTCGTCTGCAGCCACAGCGCCCCCCCCCCCCAACCTCGGAGTCCTGCCTTTGTAGGCTTTGTTTTAATTGAGTGCAGCGACGAGTTTGGGTAGTGTGAGATCACAACATGCAGGTACAGGAATGCCCCTGGTGACAGGAACATCCGTCCCCTGGCTGCACTCCTCCTCGCTCTGTCGGTGCGGAAGCACTGGCCCTGGTCAGCGCGCCCCGTCAGCTGCTAGCGTCATACCCGGCCTCACACTCTTCACACTGTTTCCTTCAAACCAAGTAAACGAGGAAACTCGACAGCGTGTCCTAGACAGGCTCCACGATTCAAGGTTCTTTCCACCCTTCATATTTCTTGAACGAGGGGTCATGGCCTAGGGCTTGCAGGGCTCACTTCTTCAGGCTGGCGGGCTGCCGTCCACAGGGCTGCAGAAGGTCTCCTCCACCACCCTCCCTCCAGGGAGCCGCCTGCCCCGGGGGGGGCCTCACGGAAGGCCGGGAGCCAATGCGCGGCGGCACGCTGCTCCTCCTCCAATGGATCCTGCTTCTTTCACAGAAAAGAAAGACTCAGCTCCGGTCATCAGATAACACCGTCCAGCCTGCAGCGGGTGACCCCGGAGGCCTGGAGCCTGGGACTGGCTTTATCTCCACGGCCCATGTTCTCTCCAGTTTGTCCGATGGTGTCAGAAAAAGCCTCAACTTAAAAAAAAATATTTTTTCCCCATCATGCCTCTTTTGCGTTTATATTTATTTTCATCCATCTTTTATTCTTCGGCATGTGTGGGCCTCCCACTGCAGTGGCCTCTCTCGGTGCAGAGCACCGGCTCTGGGCGCATGTGCCCTAGAGCGTGGGCTCGTAATTGGACACACTGGTCCCGCCGCTCCACGGCATGTGGGATCTTCCCGAGCCAGGGATTGAACCGGTGCCCCTTGCACTGCAAGGCGGACTCTCTACCCACTGGTCCACCAGGGAAGCCCCAAAGACTCGACTTTTAATGAAAATCCTCAGAAGGTTAGCCTTCCAGCCGTCACGCTCGGTCCCCACGCTGATGTGTCATGACTCGCTTCCAAGCCGTGTGTGCTCCAGGCACTGCGGGGTGGGTCTGGCTCTCCCAGCGGACGGCAGGGCTTGGTGAGGGACGCCACTGCGTGGTCACAGGACTGGAGGGGGGCCCGTCTGGAGCTATGAGCGCGGGAACAAGGACTGATCTCTTAGTGTTCAAGAGCAGCAGAGCGTCGAGGTGCGGCAGAGACAAAGGTGGGACGAGAGTGCTGGGCGTGGGCAGGGCTTGCCTCTCCCGGTCTAAGGAGAGCAGAGAAGATCAACCTCCTGGACGTCCGCAGGTGAGGAAGGGGCCCGGGACCCCATGACGTGCGCACGCAGCCCCAGGTCAGGTCCAGGCTGTCTGCTGCCCGCGCCCAGGCGAGGCCTCCGTCCAGCGTCTCCTCTCCTTCCTGGCCCGGCCGCCCTACCCAGGAGCATCCACGCTGGACTACGCGGGGGTGGAGGCTCTGCTCCCGGGGGAGCTGCTTGCAGGCTGAGCCACGCCGGGTCAGGACTCGGGCTCCCACAGGGCTTTCGAAGGAGCTTCGGCTGTCCTCGCCAGTGACACCCTACTCCGGGGCTTGGTAAGGCTAGGCCCCAAAAATGCAAACGCCCCTCCTGTGGCCTCCTACAAAAACTCAGCTCGGTCATCAGATCCCCAGCCTGCAGCGGTGACCCCGGAGGCCTGGAGCCTGGGACTGGCTTTATCTCCACGGCCCATGTTCTCTCAGTTTGTCCGATGGTGTCAGAAAAAGCCTCAACTTAAAAAAAAATATTTTTTCCCCATCATGCCTCTTTTGCGTTTATATTTATTTTCATCCATCTTTTATTCTTCGGCATGTGTGGGCCTCCCACTGCAGTGGCCTCTCTCGGTGCAGAGCACCGGCTCTGGGCGCATGTGCCCTAGAGCGTGGGCTCGTAATTGGACACACTGGTCCCGCCGCTCCACGGCATGTGGGATCTTCCCGAGCCAGGGATTGAACCGGTGCCCCTTGCACTGCAAGGCGGACTCTCTACCCACTGGTCCACCAGGGAAGCCCCAAAGACTCGACTTTTAATGAAAATCCTCAGAAGGTTAGCCTTCCAGCCGTCACGCTCGGTCCCCACGCTGATGTGTCATGACTCGCTTCCAAGCCGTGTGTGCTCCAGGCACTGCGGGGTGGGTCTGGCTCTCCCAGCGGACGGCAGGGCTTGGTGAGGGACGCCACTGCGTGGTCACAGGACTGGAGGGGGGCCCGTCTGGAGCTATGAGCGCGGGAACAAGGACTGATCTCTTAGTGTTCAAGAGCAGCAGAGCGTCGAGGTGCGGCAGAGACAAAGGTGGGACGAGAGTGCTGGGCGTGGGCAGGGCTTGCCTCTCCAGGTCTAAGGAGAGCAGAGAAGATCAACCTCCTGGACGTCCGCAGGTGAGGAAGGGGCCCGGGACCCCATGACGTGCGCACGCAGCCCCAGGTCAGGTCCAGGCTGTCTGCTGCCCGCGCCCAGGCGAGGCCTCCGTCCAGCGTCTCCTCTCCTTCCTGGCCCGGCCGCCCTACCCAGGAGCATCCACGCTGGACTACGCGGGGGTGGAGGCTCTGCTCCCGGGGGAGCTGCTTGCAGGCTGAGCCACGCCGGGTCAGGACTCGGGCTCCCACAGGGCTTTCGAAGGAGCTTCGGCTGTCCTCGCCAGTGACACCCTCACTCCCAGAGACAATGTGAACGTTGGCTCAACGGGGCTCAGAGGCCCCCAAATGCACACCTGCAAACGCCCCTCCTGTGGCCTCCTGAGCCCAGGAGTCTAGAGAAGAGCCATCCCCAGAGGTCCTGCGACGGTCCCTCCACTTCCCAGGAGCCGGGCCCGGTACCCCTGCATCGGCCACTGAGCCCGCGGAGCCCGCGCTGGCCCGCTCCCTGCGAGGGCGCCCGAGGCCCTGGGCCAGGAGGCCTGCCTCTCCCCCATGCCCGGTCTCACCGTTGGTCAAGGTAGCCCAGGGCTCACAGGGCACAACACGGCAGGTCTGGCCTGGTCTGCTCGGGGCCAGGGAGGGGATGTCCCCGCAATGCGCGTCCAGAGGAAGCAGCCCCCACCCAGGCCGGCCTCCTGGCAGACACCCCACAGTCCTCACAGACGATTCCTGCTACGAGCCCCAGGCACAGAACGAGGACCTGCACGGCCTGGCGAGCGCACGGCCCGGGAGACCCTCACCAGGCACGAGCCCCTCAGAGGACGGAGAACAGACCAGACGCTTTAGAATGACGTGGACGGGCACTTGTGTAAGGTAGAACCCAACACAACATTGTAAAGCAGTCTTCCTTTGTATAAATTACAAAAATAAAGAAACAACAAATAAACCACCAAACAGAAGTCAAAAAAGCCCTGCGAGCGGAGAGCTGCCGTTCTAGAGAGGATTCCAGAACAGATGGCCTGATGGGCGCTCTCTACCTAACACCCCTCCCCACTACCCGCCTCCCCGGCGACGTCAGCGGAAGCCATCCGCCAGCTGGACTCCGAGCCCACGGGAAGGCAGTCCCCGGAGCGCCCACGTGTAGTTAGAGGGACACCATTCTAGGTTCCCACTGTCCCCCGCCCCCGGGGATCACAATGAGTTCAGTCTCACTCAGTCCAGTGGGAAGAGGGTGGGGCCTCGGGAAAAGTCTGGGTTCGGGCCCTGGCCCTGAAGTTCACTAGCAGTGACCCTGGGCAGGAGACCACCCCTCCTGGTTCAGCTGTCCCCTCTTCTGCTGAGAGGGTGGTTGCGGTGCAGAGGGAGCAGGGGGCTCTCAGGGTCCCATCCCCAGCCCAGCCGCACTGCGCCCACACCCCTCCAGGGCCCGGGGATCTCACCCGCGGCCCCTCTGTCTGCCCGGGTGCTATGATCCTAGCCCGTCTACCTTTCCTGCAAGCTTTCCCCTCATACTCGAGGGTCCCGGAGGGTCAGAGCAGAAAGGAGCCTCGAGAACTCTGTAGGACGACCAGCAAGGCCCTCCTGACCACCAGCGCAGGACCACCACCTCATCACATAGGAACACCGAGGCCCTGGCACAGAGCACGGGGTGGGCCCTCAGGTACGCGGACCCGGCTAGGCGAGCCTACGGCCCGCAGCCCCCCAGCTCAGGAACCCCCGGCAGCCCCTCCCTGCTGCAGAGCCCCTCCCCCGCCCCATCCGGCCGGCGGGGCGGGTACCTTGGCGTTCTGCAGCGGCGGCTGGTAGCTGGACGGTCGGTAGAACATCCTCTGGGCCGTGTCGGTGTGGATGTCCCCGAGGAAGAGCTCCTCCACCAGGCGGTCCAGGTGGTGCGGCAGGTACTGCTTCTCCACGCGCACCAGCTGCAGCTCGTGCATGGCGAAGTTCACGGCCCGAGTGCACTCGAGGCCGCCCTCCTCGCGCCACAGGTCGTAGGGCACGTCCTGCACCCAGGCGTCCCGCGGCACGGCCGGGCACGCGGCGGTTGACCAGCTGCCCGAGCCACTCGGCCACGGCCTCCGAGTGGCACACGACCTGCACGCGGTGCAGCTGGTAGTCGGCCTCGGTGCCGCGCGGATGATCCAGGAGGCCTGGCGCGACGGATCTTGCGCGCCACCAGCGTGTAGGTGGGCTGCTGCAGCTGGCTTGCTGCCGACCGTGTAGTTAGAGGGACACCATTCTAGGTTCCCACTGTCCCCGCCCCCGGGGATCACAATGAGTTCAGTCTCACTCAGTCCAGTGGGAAGAGGGTGGGGCCTCGGGAAAAGTCTGGGTTCGGGCCCTGGCCCTGAAGTTCACTAGCAGTGACCCTGGGCAGGAGACCACCCCTCCTGGTTCAGCTGTCCCCTCTTCTGCTGAGAGGGTGGTTGCGGTGCAGAGGGAGCAGGGGGCTCTCAGGGTCCCATCCCCAGCCCAGCCGCACTGCGCCCACACCCCTCCAGGGCCCGGGGATCTCACCCGCGGCCCCTCTGTCTGCCCGGGTGCTATGATCCTAGCCCGTCTACCTTTCCTGCAAGCTTTCCCCTCATACTCGAGGGTCCCGGAGGGTCAGAGCAGAAAGGAGCCTCGAGAACTCTGTAGGACGACCAGCAAGGCCCTCCTGACCACCAGCGCAGGACCACCACCTCATCACATAGGAACACCGAGGCCCTGGCACAGAGCACGGGGTGGGCCCTCAGGTACGCGGACCCGGCTAGGCGAGCCTACGGCCCGCAGCCCCCCAGCTCAGGAACCCCCGGCAGCCCCTCCCTGCTGCAGAGCCCCTCCCCCGCCCCATCCGGCCGGCGGGGCGGGTACCTTGGCGTTCTGCAGCGGCGGCTGGTAGCTGGACGGTCGGTAGAACATCCTCTGGGCCGTGTCGGTGTGGATGTCCCCGAGGAAGAGCTCCTCCACCAGGCGGTCCAGGTGGTGCGGCAGGTACTGCTTCTCCACGCGCACCAGCTGCAGCTCGTGCATGGCGAAGTTCACGGCCCGAGTGCACTCGAGGCCGCCCTCCTCGCGCCACAGGTCGTAGGGCACGTCCTGCACCCAGGCGTCCCCGGCGGGCACGAAGCCGGGGCACGTGCGGTTGACCAGCTGCCCGAGCCACTCGGCCACGGCCTCCGAGTGGCACACGACCTGCACGCGGTGCAGCTGGTAGTCGGCCTCGGTGCCGCCGCGGATGATCCAGGAGGCCTGGCGCAGACGGATCTTGCCGCGCGCCACCAGCGTGTAGGTGGGGCTGCTGCAGCGGTTGCCGCCGTAGTAGAACTGGTAGGCCTTGAAGGTGTTGTTGTGGTAGAACCGGTAGGACCTGGTGATGAACTCGGGGCCCGACCGCACCTCACAACTGCGGGAACGGTCGGGGGAGACGCTGTGAGCCCGGTGCCACGGGGCCCGGTGCCACGGGGCCTGGTGCCACGGGGCCCTGGCGCCACAGTTCCCGGCTGCGAGAATCCCTCCGCTGCTCCCGTTTAGCCAAACCCTCGTCTCAGTGACGCTGGGACTTTGCTCTTACCAGTCTTGGCCTTTGACCCTGCTGTGTCTAGTATTTATGTATAAACCTATTCGATACGGGTAATTCTGGTTTGAGCCAAGCGCCGCTAAATGAAGCCGTGGGGCTGACATCCCAAAGGCCAGAATTCTCAAAATCACTATTAGTTGACAAACTGGCGGATGGGAAGGGCGGGCTTCCCAGGTGGCTCCGCAGGTAAAGAATCCACCTGAGGAGGCTCAGGAGACATGGGTTCAGTCCCTGGGTCAGGAAGATCCCCTGGAGGAGGGCGTGACAACCCACGCCAGTGTTCCTGCCTTGAAGATCCCCTGGACAGAGGAGCCTGGCAGGCTGCAGCCCACGGAGTCGCAGAGTTAGCTGCGACACGACAGACGGGGGCTTCCTGGAACTGGGTGCCATCCACTGGGTAGAGGCTCACCTGGGGCAGGTGCTGCCGAGAGGACCGATGGCACCCAGTGGTCCTCTGAGCAGCCGTCTTTGTGACAGAGGAGGGAAAGGAAGCCCATATCCGCAACTCCCAGGGCCTCCAGCCAGGTACTGCTTCTCCACGCGCACCAGCTGCAGCTCGTGCATGGCGAAGTTCACGGCCCGAGTGCACTCGAGGCCGCCCTCCTCGCGCCACAGGTCGTAGGGCACGTCCTGCACCCAGGCGTCCCCGGCGGGCACGAAGCCGGGGCACGTGCGGTTGACCAGCTGCCCGAGCCACTCGGCCACGGCCTCCGAGTGGCACACGACCTGCACGCGGTGCAGCTGGTAGTCGGCCTCGGTGCCGCCGCGGATGATCCAGGAGGCCTGGCGCAGACGGATCTTGCCGCGCGCCACCAGCGTGTAGGTGGGGCTGCTGCAGCGGTTGCCGCCGTAGTAGAACTGGTAGGCCTTGAAGGTGTTGTTGTGGTAGAACCGGTAGGACCTGGTGATGAACTCGGGGCCCGACCGCACCTCACAACTGCGGGAACGGTCGGGGGAGACGCTGTGAGCCCGGTGCCACGGGGCCCGGTGCCACGGGGCCTGGTGCCACGGGGCCCTGGCGCCACAGTTCCCGGCTGCGAGAATCCCTCCGCTGCTCCCGTTTAGCCAAACCCTCGTCTCAGTGACGCTGGGACTTTGCTCTTACCAGTCTTGGCCTTTGACCCTGCTGTGTCTAGTATTTATGTATAAACCTATTCGATACGGGTAATTCTGGTTTGAGCCAAGCGCCGCTAAATGAAGCCGTGGGGCTGACATCCCAAAGGCCAGAATTCTCAAAATCACTATTAGTTGACAAACTGGCGGATGGGAAGGGCGGGCTTCCCAGGTGGCTCCGCAGGTAAAGAATCCACCTGAGGAGGCTCAGGAGACATGGGTTCAGTCCCTGGGTCAGGAAGATCCCCTGGAGGAGGGCGTGACAACCCACGCCAGTGTTCCTGCCTTGAAGATCCCCTGGACAGAGGAGCCTGGCAGGCTGCAGCCCACGGAGTCGCAGAGTTAGCTGCGACACGACAGACGGGGGCTTCCTGGAACTGGGTGCCATCCACTGGGTAGAGGCTCACCTGGGGCAGGTGCTGCCGAGAGGACCGATGGCACCCAGTGGTCCTCTGAGCAGCCGTCTTTGTGACAGAGGAGGGAAAGGAAGCCCATATCCGCCCCCACCTCCACCCCCAGGGGAGAGGACCTTCCAGGGGAGCAGGGGCTCAGGTCTGCTGCCTGGTTTAGACAAGAGCATCGCCGACTCCCCACACCTCACATCATCAGCCTGAGAATCTGCTGGTCCAGTCCTGAGCTCCAGCCCTTCTCATCAGCCCCTGGCCCCACCCAGCCCTCAGCCGTCTCCAGCTGGGACGAGTGGGAGCCTTTCCATTGGTCGCCCCCAAGCTGAGACGGGCTGGAACCTGGGAGGGACCCTCAGCTGCAGTGTCTGCACTTGGACATGCCTCTCCTCCAGCAACGGGTACAAAGAAGCCATGAGACGAAGTTACTGTGCGCATCTGCGGTTGCGCAAATTATGGGCAACAAGACACGGAAAGCCCTAAAGCCCCACTTCCGCTTCTGAGGAGTGGGGAGCACACGCGGGGACGGCGCACACCCCGGCCCTCAACACCACCTAAGGGGTGGGCAGGCCACCTAAGCCACCCTCCTGCTGACCCCAGACACACCCCGCCCTCTCCCCAGGAAGGAACCAGCTCGTCCTTCCTGGCAGAGCAAGCAAGACAACCTGTTACTTGGTCTCAGGTCCTCCCACCGCAGCAGGGGCTCAGGTAAAGCCTGGTTTGAATTTCTCGTCTGGCCTCTGATCAGTATCTACTGACCAAGGAGGCAGAGAACCCTGCCATTCCAAGTCACTCTTCCCCACCATCCTCTTGAGCCAGAGCGCCCTTTCGTCCCGCTGAATCAGGCTGTCAGCATGGCCCGTGCTGAAATCTCTTCGATGGTGTGTCCAGTTCTCTTCCATTAAAAGCCAAACTTGTGGAGACCTTGTCGGCCAGGGGCCCTGGGGCTGGCTCCGCCTCCCCCTTGGCCTCACGGGGCTGTCCTCGCCCCACTCTCACCCGTGTCCCACCCCCGCTGCGGGCACAAGGGCTCCCACCGGGTCTCCAGCCCAGCCTCTGCTCGCCCCACAGCGAAAGCACTTCCCGGTCCTGCAAAGACATCTCAGCTCAAGTGTCCTCTTGGTGGTAGCCCTTCCCCACCCACGCCATCCTAAAATAGGGCCCTGGGATGCTCCTGGAGCACCTGTTGTTTTTTTCCCTCATCGAAACGCTTCTTTGGGTGTTTGTGAAATTCCTGAAGACAGGAGCCATGTTGGTTTGGTTCGCTGCCACCCACACACAATCTAGAACCGTGCTCGGGAGCCGTAAATATTTGTGCACTCCAGAAATGTTTGTTGAACCAAATGATAAATTATTTAAGAGTACATCACATGCAGATTATGCCAATGATGAGGAGGTTATTTTGAGAAACCTCATTTTTAGGGGGATGAAAAAGCCCAAACCAATGCCCACCCCCGCCCCCAGGTCTTCCTTATCTTATAGGATTCCTTTTTTCCCTCTGGATGCCCATGAACCCTCCTCGAGGCAGCAGGAGGGGGATCTGCACAGAAAAGGTCAGATCCCAAGGTAGTCAGCCTCTGTGGGAATTTGCAACAATTGAACAGGCAGTAAGTAAGGTCTGCCTCTGGGCTATTTTTAAAAGCTCCCACTTCCGGGGGGACCACCTCAACACCACCTAAGGGGTGGGCAGGCCACCTAAGCCACCCTCCTGCTGACCCCAGACACACCCCGCCCTCTCCCCAGGAAGGAACCAGCTCGTCCTTCCTGGCAGAGCAAGCAAGACAACCTGTTACTTGGTCTCAGGTCCTCCCACCGCAGCAGGGGCTCAGGTAAAGCCTGGTTTGAATTTCTCGTCTGGCCTCTGATCAGTATCTACTGACCAAGGAGGCAGAGAACCCTGCCTTTCCCAAGTCACTCTTCCCCACCATCCTCTTGAGCCAGAGCGCCCTTTCGTCCCGCTGAATCAGGCTGTCAGCATGGCCCGTGCTGAAATCTCTTCGATGGTGTGTCCAGTTCTCTTCCATTAAAAGCCAAACTTGTGGAGACCTTGTCGGCCAGGGGCCCTGGGGCTGGCTCCGCCTCCCCCTTGGCCTCACGGGGCTGTCCTCGCCCCACTCTCACCCGTGTCCCACCCCCGCTGCGGGCACAAGGGCTCCCACCGGGTCTCCAGCCCAGCCTCTGCTCGCCCCACAGCGAAAGCACTTCCCGGTCCTGCAAAGACATCTCAGCTCAAGTGTCCTCTTGGTGGTAGCCCTTCCCCACCCACGCCATCCTAAAATAGGGCCCTGGGATGCTCCTGGAGCACCTGTTGTTTTTTTCCCTCATCGAAACGCTTCTTTGGGTGTTTGTGAAATTCCTGAAGACAGGAGCCATGTTGGTTTGGTTCGCTGCCACCCACACACAATCTAGAACCGTGCTCGGGAGCCGTAAATATTTGTGCACTCCAGAAATGTTTGTTGAACCAAATGATAAATTATTTAAGAGTACATCACATGCAGATTATGCCAATGATGAGGAGGTTATTTTGAGAAACCTCATTTTTAGGGGGATGAAAAAGCCCAAACCAATGCCCACCCCCGCCCCCAGGTCTTCCTTATCTTATAGGATTCCTTTTTTCCCTCTGGATGCCCATGAACCCTCCTCGAGGCAGCAGGAGGGGGATCTGCACAGAAAAGGTCAGATCCCAAGGTAGTCAGCCTCTGTGGGAATTTGCAACAATTGAACAGGCAGTAAGAAGGCTACAGGTCTGCCTCTGGGCTATTTTTAAAAGCTCTAATGGAAGATAAGCCTGAGCTCAAATGGGGATAAATCTCAGGTCCAGAGCCTGGAAAGGAAGCCAGGAACGGCGCCCTGGCTGGCTGAGGCAGCGGTGGGTGCTTTTTAACTTACTCTCGGACCCTGAAGCTGGATATCAAGTTTCCAGAACAGGGCTAGACTATTCAGCCCTCAGAAGCTTACGCGTCCATGTTTCAGGGCTGGTGTAACACAGACGCCTAATTTCACTTGCTAATGGTTTCTTTTTATACACGAGTGGTACTTGGGCTCAATAAACAAGGATGCTTTCACTCCCAGGTGGCTTCCTGGTGGCACCGTATCCCCACTGCCCAGGCTAAGATCTCTCAGCACCGGGCTTTGTTTCTTCATCAACCTATTTCCAGTAGTCGCTTGGCTCTGAGTGAGAACTCAGACAATCCCGGGATCACTGCGGGTTCTAGAGAGTCTCTGTGCATCTGAGAAAGCACGCGAAGCGGGCTTGCCTGGTTCCCCTAGGCCCTCCCTCCTGGTCGCTTACCCGGTGGACACCCAGTGGCCCTCGATGGCGGGCGGCATCTGCACGGTGATCCTGGCTCCATTGTGGAGGTGCTTGAGCATGTGGTGGCACTGGGACTCCTTGAAGGCCCGCCAGGCGCTCTTCTCCAGGGACCTGGGGTGGGACCTGCTGTCGGGGTGAAGGAGGGCCGAGCCCTCTCCCAGCCCTGAAACAGAAACACGGAAGCTGGCATCAGGGGAGCCCGAGAGACGTGAGGCTGACCGAGGCACTTTCCCGAGGCGGGGACGCCCCTCGGGCGGGGAACGCTGGGGACATTGCCATCACTGCTCTCCTGGAATGCACAGTCCACGCTGGGAAGGGTCGCAGGAGACCCTGTCCCAGCTGAGCAGGCAGGCTCTGTGGAGATACGGAACGTGGCTTGCGTGAGGTCACTTGGTGAGCTCCTGGCAAAGGCAGGGCTCAGACCAAGGTCCTTGAGCCAGCCAACAAGGCCGAGCCCCTGGGAGCAGCGGTGCGGGGCTGCGGCGGAGAGAGGCGTGAGCTTCGGGGTCACCGAGGCGGGAGACAGAGCTGCAGGGAAGGCGGGGCGGGCAGGTGGGCAGGTCAGTGACACCCAGACAGCGGCAGCCTCAGAGCAAGGTAGCTGGAGACGGAGAGGCTGGGGAGCAGCTCAGGAGACGCCCCGCTGGGGGGGTGCCCTTCTGCCTGCACCACCTTGCGCCTCTTGGGGTCATCGGTCTCCAGAGTGGACCCCCTTGAGACGGGGTGTGAGTCCTCCACCCGCCCTACCAGGGGACTGGGGGGACGTTTCCCCAGTGACTCTCTAAGACGGCCCCTCGAAGCTGGTGACACACACACTCATGTTAGGATTTAAATGAAGAGCAATGAGAAGACGGCAGGTGCTGTCCAGAGAGAGGGGCCCGGGACCACATGTCTCTGAGCCCGCATAGTCCAGGCTGCGCACAAGGGCACCAGCAGCGGGGCCCAGGAAGAGGCAATGACACAGGGGGCACCACCGTTCCCTCTGAGCGCCCCCCGAAGTAACTCGCCGCCTGCGGGGTCGCTACTGGGGACCCACAGTGCTCAGCACTGTGTGAGCAAAACAACACTACCAGACAAGCGAGCAGCAGCCGAAGACGGATGCTAATGGATCTGGTGGTGGTGATCGCTCCGCTGTGAGGACTAAATGCAACGCCATCACCAGCGTGAACCAAGCCAGGCGAGTCACGCCCAAGCTAGCGTGTGTGTGTGTGTGAGCTAGCGTGTGTGTGTGTGCGCGTTGTCTCAGTCGTGTCCCCGTGGTCCGCCAGGCCCCTCTGTCCGTGGGGCTTCCCAAGCAAGAATACGAGAGTGGGGTGCCATTTCCTCCTCCAAGGGGTCTTTCTGACTGAGGGATGGAACCACATCTCTTGTGTCTCCTGAACTGGCAGGCAGGTTCTTGACCACTCGTGCCACCAGGGAATGCGGTGCTGAAACTCAGCCATCGGCACGGGGCAGCAGCGTGGACACGAAGGCTCAGGGCTGTTAAGCGAGGACCCCTTCCTACACTCCGTGGCCTGGAACTCCACCCCAGGGGAGGCCCTTCCCTGCAGCGATGGTCTAGGTGCTCTGTCCTCAACCCTCCCCAGAGAGGAGGAAACAGGCAGGATATAAGCCTGCTGACCTGGCTGTTTCTTTGCAAAACCAGTCTGCTTTCAAAGCACGGGGATTTTGATCAGCCCACTCCCAGCCCCTTAGTAGGGAGCCTTCCGTCACTGGGCTGTGGCTCTGGGCAAGGAGGAAAGTCGGGAGAGACTTGCTGGCAATCCTACAAGGACACCACCCGCACTGTGTCTTCTAATTGGTATTTACCCTAGTTCCTGCGTTTCAGTCCCCATTTATCCAGCACCTGTGTTGACCTCCCTCATTTGGCATTTTTTTTTTTTTTTGGCCACTTCTATTGGTCTTTCATTTCTCTACTTTCATCCGTCTTTGTTCTTTGGCTCCTGTGGGCCTCCCATCACGGTGGCGTCTGTCTTTGCAGAGCGCCGGCTCCGGGTGCATGCGCTCCAGAGCTCTGGCTCGGTAATTGGACACATCGGTCCAGTTGCTCCGCGGCATGTGGGATTTTCCCAGGCCAGGGATTGAACCGATGCCCCTTGCACTGCAAGGCAGTGTCCTTACCCAGTGGACCACCAGGGAGCCCCCTCACTTGGCTTTGAACTCGAGGCTGGATGGGGTGCTGCCACCAACTCCAAGACAATGGGACACACTTCCTGAGTCTCCTGGTGGGAATGAAACTAACGAGTAAAACAGGACAACTTGCCATCTGCTGGGTCAGTGGTGTGATCAATTGTCATGTGGCTAAAAACAAAACAGACTTTAATTCAAGTCCCGGGGCACCGGGAGCTGGGGAAGACTCTCCCTTAAATGTGACCCTCAGCAGTCAGTCATGGCGGCATGTTCTCATCATCAACCAAGCTCTGTTCTACAAATCGATTGTCAACCCCTTTACGCCCTGCAAATGTGTTCCTGTGAGACTAAGGAAAGCCGGAGGGGAGTGGATGAGGGTGAAATTCCAGAGCTGGGCTGCTTGGGTTTGAAACTGGATCCGCCACTTAAAGGATTTCATCACATCCGAGACTTCAGTGATTGCTAAGATGCGTCATTATTTTATTACCAGAGACAAAAGCACTTGCATTTAAATGATGACACATGTCTTAGCGGCAGTGCCGGGACCCTCGGAGCTCACACATGGCCTCCAGCGGCTTCAGCTCTCCCACGAGACCTGGCCTTCCGCTGCAGCGCTTTGCTCGGGACAGGTAACCCCTCTGCCCTGCCTGGAGCTTGACAACAAAGCTCACACACAGCCTGGTCTTTTCACGGGCATCTTCCTTTCCAGGTGACGGATCGCTTCCTAGTGAGAAAGTCTGTACGTGCGGTTGTCCCACGCCCAAGCCTGAGATAAACACCCCACGATGTCCCGGGGCACCCCTGGCTCTCTTGCGGGTCTTCTGATTTCCATACTGGTTTTGCTTTCAGCGCTGAGAGTGGGCTTGACCAGTGACTTCGAACACTTGGCTCAGAGGTTTGCTCTGTTTTCAGAACCAAGCTATAGGCGACCATGCCGCAGATGGAGAGTAACAAGAACCCCCAGGGAGGCAGCGACGTGAGGACGTGCAGGCAGCTGGTCCAAGTCACACCGCTGAGGACACGTGCCCTGCATGACGGCGGCCCGCAGGTCGCGGGGACCGGGACCCCACCAACCGCAAGAACCGCACTCACCGCAGAGACCTTGTCTGTGCAAACACGTCATTCCTACAGTCGGTGAGACACACGACAGACAGCTCTGAGGCCACAAGCCAGCCGCTCGGCGGCACGAGCTCCGGGGTGCTCACCTGTCAAGAGGGGAAGACAGAGTGAGGAACGCAGGCGTCTTCCTGATGCAGCACTACATCTGGACAGAACATTTTGCAAATGCTTGTGTGTCCACGTCCACCCATCTTCAACTGCCCAGATCGACTTCCTGCTCCAGGGTGGCCACCAACTGTGACAGCAGCTCCTGCCTGAGGGTCCTTGTTCTTTGTAATAGGAAATGTGCTTATCACACATAATGACTTTAAAACCTTCCACCTGATTGGATGATCGGTCTAATTCCAGAGGGGCCCCCCTTTGGATTTCATCACATCCGAGACTTCAGTGATTGCTAAGATGCGTCATTATTTTATTACCAGAGACAAAAGCACTTGCATTTAAATGATGACACATGTCTTAGCGGCAGTGCCGGGACCCTCGGAGCTCACACATGGCCTCCAGCGGCTTCAGCTCTCCCACGAGACCTGGCCTTCCGCTGCAGCGCTTTGCTCGGGACAGGTAACCCCTCTGCCCTGCCTGGAGCTTGACAACAAAGCTCACACACAGCCTGGTCTTTTCACGGGCATCTTCCTTTCCAGGTGACGGATCGCTTCCTAGTGAGAAAGTCTGTACGTGCGGTTGTCCCACGCCCAAGCCTGAGATAAACACCCCACGATGTCCCGGGGCACCCCTGGCTCTCTTGCGGGTCTTCTGATTTCCATACTGGTTTTGCTTTCAGCGCTGAGAGTGGGCTTGACCAGTGACTTCGAACACTTGGCTCAGAGGTTTGCTCTGTTTTCAGAACCAAGCTATAGGCGACCATGCCGCAGATGGAGAGTAACAAGAACCCCCAGGGAGGCAGCGACGTGAGGACGTGCAGGCAGCTGGTCCAAGTCACACCGCTGAGGACACGTGCCCTGCATGACGGCGGCCCGCAGGTCGCGGGGACCGGGACCCCACCAACCGCAAGAACCGCACTCACCGCAGAGACCTTGTCTGTGCAAACACGTCATTCCTACAGTCGGTGAGACACACGACAGACAGCTCTGAGGCCACAAGCCAGCCGCTCGGCGGCACGAGCTCCGGGGTGCTCACCTGTCAAGAGGGGAAGACAGAGTGAGGAACGCAGGCGTCTTCCTGATGCAGCACTACATCTGGACAGAACATTTTGCAAATGCTTGTGTGTCCACGTCCACCCATCTTCAACTGCCCAGATCGACTTCCTGCTCCAGGGTGGCCACCAACTGTGACAGCAGCTCCTGCCTGAGGGTCCTTGTTCTTTGTAATAGGAAATGTGCTTATCACACATAATGACTTTAAAACCTTCCACCTGATTGGATGATCGGTCTAATCAGAAGTGTTGGCTGATCACCGTATTGGCTGTGCTGTGCTAAGTTGCTCCGACGTGTCCGGCTCTTTGTAGCCCCATGGCTCCCGCCAGGCTCCTCTGTCCACGGGATGCTCCAGGCAGCATTACTGGAGTGGGCTGTCACAACCTCCTCCAGGGAAGCTTCCCTACCCCGGGACTGATCCCGCGGCTCTTAGGTCTCCTGCACTGGCAGACGGGCTCTTCACCATTAGCGCCCCTGGGGAAGCTCAGTCACCATATTTGGTTGTGGGCAATTTCTGCCATTGATGTTGAGCGCAGCTGATCTGAGGGCCTTCGGGTTCTTAAGGCGGTGCGTGGTGAGGTCATGGTTAGGAACACCCGTGCCTGTGGGTGGTGGTCTGGGTGCAGAGGTCGTGGGGGAGTCCTATGTAGAGCCATGAGAGGGTCTCCCTCATGTGTCCTCCCAGGGGAGAGGGAGCATGCGTGTACGAGTGCACACACAGACACCCGCAGGCGTTGGTGAACTGAGGAGTCTCGGTGTTCCGGTCCGTTGGGAAGACCAGCTCTCCAGGTCTCATTCGCCTTCACTGCTACTGCCAGTGAATCCAAGGGAAAGAGCACCTCGGGGCTTAAACAGCACCAGGCAGGGCCATACGAAAGGGGCTGCTTCCAGGCTTCGAGGTGACGCTGGCCAAGCCATCGGACAGGTGCCTTTGTGCCCCATACAGGGTAAAAAGGACAAGGACGGGGGCTGATAACTACTGCCTGCAAACTCCTCGAAGGCTCCCGTGACGCACACGTTTATCTCAAATTAAAAAAAGGGGTGACACACGAGCTCCGGGGTGCTCACCTGTCAAGAGGGGAAGACAGAGTGAGGAACGCAGGCGTCTTCCTGATGCAGCACTACATCTGGACAGAACATTTTGCAAATGCTTGTGTGTCCACGTCCACCCATCTTCAACTGCCCAGATCGACTTCCTGCTCCAGGGTGGCCACCAACTGTGACAGCAGCTCCTGCCTGAGGGTCCTTGTTCTTTGTAATAGGAAATGTGCTTATCACACATAATGACTTTAAAACCTTCCACCTGATTGGATGATCGGTCTAATCAGAAGTGTTGGCTGATCACCGTATTGGCTGTGCTGTGCTAAGTTGCTCCGACGTGTCCGGCTCTTTGTAGCCCCATGGCTCCCGCCAGGCTCCTCTGTCCACGGGATGCTCCAGGCAGCATTACTGGAGTGGGCTGTCACAACCTCCTCCAGGGAAGCTTCCCTACCCCGGGACTGATCCCGCGGCTCTTAGGTCTCCTGCACTGGCAGACGGGCTCTTCACCATTAGCGCCCCTGGGGAAGCTCAGTCACCATATTTGGTTGTGGGCAATTTCTGCCATTGATGTTGAGCGCAGCTGATCTGAGGGCCTTCGGGTTCTTAAGGCGGTGCGTGGTGAGGTCATGGTTAGGAACACCCGTGCCTGTGGGTGGTGGTCTGGGTGCAGAGGTCGTGGGGGAGTCCTATGTAGAGCCATGAGAGGGTCTCCCTCATGTGTCCTCCCAGGGGAGAGGGAGCATGCGTGTACGAGTGCACACACAGACACCCGCAGGCGTTGGTGAACTGAGGAGTCTCGGTGTTCCGGTCCGTTGGGAAGACCAGCTCTCCAGGTCTCATTCGCCTTCACTGCTACTGCCAGTGAATCCAAGGGAAAGAGCACCTCGGGGCTTAAACAGCACCAGGCAGGGCCATACGAAAGGGGCTGCTTCCAGGCTTCGAGGTGACGCTGGCCAAGCCATCGGACAGGTGCCTTTGTGCCCCATACAGGGTAAAAAGGACAAGGACGGGGGCTGATAACTACTGCCTGCAAACTCCTCGAAGGCTCCCGTGACGCACACGTCATCTCATTACTCAAATGTCAGGCACAGGAACAGAAAGGAGAGGATGGAGACCAGTCTTCAGGGTCATGGGTCCCGCGAAGAGCCAGGTCCTGTACCGGCCATGCCAGAGCCTCCACAGCGCGAGCCCAGCCGCGCTGCTCTGGTGAAGGGACCGGCAGCGTGACTTCACGACCGAGCCGTCTCCGACACCCGGCTCCCTGGCCCAGGCCCAGGTCACGGGGTGACGACAGGGGGCAGCTCCTTTGAAGGACGCGAGGGAGGAAAGCGTAGACCCCAGAAGGAGACAGTTCCCGCAGGCTCTGGGGACCAGCTCACAGCTGAACTCTCGCAGAGAGCTACGTGAGTCCCTGGGGCTCGGGAGGGTGTATCCACATGGTGTGCGTGCACACAGGTGTTCCCGGATCGATGCACGTGTGTGTGCAAGAGTGACTCACTCCCACGGGCGAAGTCACTCGCCACAGAGATCCTAAAGGACTCCAGAGTGACTTTGGCGTCCACCATGCATGCCAGTCACTGTTCAGAGTTAGCAGATACCTTCCAGGTTCCCGCAGCAAGAGGAGGCATAGACTGAGGGCGGAGGAGGAGGGGCGGCCGAGGGTGAGCTCGTGGATGAGGAGCAGGTGGTCGACGGCATCATCCGCTCAGCGGACTTGAGGCGAGCCAACCCTGGGGGATGGCGACGGACAGAGACGCAGGCAACCACGGGGAGAGACCACGGGCGAGGAGGGCCAGCGGTCCCTCCGCCATGAGAGCGCCTGGCCCGCGAGGGCGGCCTTTGAGCCTGGAGCACAGGCCGCGAGGCCGGGCAGCTGCTCCACGGCCCGCACGGCTGCCATGTTTGGGAACAGAGGCTGGCGTCCACACCCAGGCGGGCACCTACGCTCTCGTGCGCTTGTTTTTATTTCCACGTTTCTGGAGATCAAAGCGGAGAGAGCTGCTGTTGCCAGTCTTTAGACTTTCTTATCTGAAAGCATTTTCCCTTGATGAGAAACACAATGAAGTCAAGATTTCAAATTCCTACTTTCATGTAACTCCAGATGAACATGAGGTCGTTCTCTAGGCCGTTTTCTTCTGAGGCCCTGGTGTCCGGGCCGACGCCGGGGTGAACCACAGACGGCAGGTCTGCCTGCTGGGCCTGGAGCTACCGCCACAGCCTGCGCTTCACAGGTGTGTGGGGGTGTGGGTGTGACTGTGTGCATGGTGTGCGCGTGATCTGTGCGTGGTGTTCATGTATGACGTATCTGTGTACCTGATGCATGCTGATGCGTGTTTTTGTATGTGGTGTGTGTGCACGTGTGCATGATGTGTGTGTGCCCAGGTGCATGGTGTGTGTATGGGGTGTGTGTACATGGTGTGTGTCTACGGGCAGTGTGTGCACATTGGTGTGTGGACATGCACGGTGTGTGGGCGTGTGGAGTGCGGGACTCCCAGCAAGAGGACATTGTGGGCGGGGCAGTGTGCCGGCCCCAGGCCCTCCACAAGCTCTCCCCGCCCCCCGGTGCTCCCCCCAGGCTGCCCCGCCCATTCCTTTCCCCAGCAGGCAGTGACAGAGGCACCGGGAGGCCCCTGAGGACGGACCTGAGCCTGAACGGCTGGCTCAAGGAAGAGTTAGCAGATACCTTCCAGGTTCCCGCAGCAAGAGGAGGCATAGACTGAGGGCGGAGGAGGAGGGGCGGCCGAGGGTGAGCTCGTGGATGAGGAGCAGGTGGTCGACGGCATCATCCGCTCAGCGGACTTGAGGCGAGCCAACCCTGGGGGATGGCGACGGACAGAGACGCAGGCAACCACGGGGAGAGACCACGGGCGAGGAGGGCCAGCGGTCCCTCCGCCATGAGAGCGCCTGGCCCGCGAGGGCGGCCTTTGAGCCTGGAGCACAGGCCGCGAGGCCGGGCAGCTGCTCCACGGCCCGCACGGCTGCCATGTTTGGGAACAGAGGCTGGCGTCCACACCCAGGCGGGCACCTACGCTCTCGTGCGCTTGTTTTTATTTCCACGTTTCTGGAGATCAAAGCGGAGAGAGCTGCTGTTGCCAGTCTTTAGACTTTCTTATCTGAAAGCATTTTCCCTTGATGAGAAACACAATGAAGTCAAGATTTCAAATTCCTACTTTCATGTAACTCCAGATGAACATGAGGTCGTTCTCTAGGCCGTTTTCTTCTGAGGCCCTGGTGTCCGGGCCGACGCCGGGGTGAACCACAGACGGCAGGTCTGCCTGCTGGGCCTGGAGCTACCGCCACAGCCTGCGCTTCACAGGTGTGTGGGGGTGTGGGTGTGACTGTGTGCATGGTGTGCGCGTGATCTGTGCGTGGTGTTCATGTATGACGTATCTGTGTACCTGATGCATGCTGATGCGTGTTTTTGTATGTGGTGTGTGTGCACGTGTGCATGATGTGTGTGTGCCCAGGTGCATGGTGTGTGTATGGGGTGTGTGTACATGGTGTGTGTCTACGGGCAGTGTGTGCACATTGGTGTGTGGACATGCACGGTGTGTGGGCGTGTGGAGTGCGGGACTCCCAGCAAGAGGACATTGTGGGCGGGGCAGTGTGCCGGCCCCAGGCCCTCCACAAGCTCTCCCCGCCCCCCGGTGCTCCCCCCAGGCTGCCCCGCCCATTCCTTTCCCCAGCAGGCAGTGACAGAGGCACCGGGAGGCCCCTGAGGACGGACCTGGAGCCTGAACGGCTGGCTCAAGGAAGGAGGCCCGAAAGCTCCTTGAGCACAGGAGCCCCTCCGTCACTGCAGGCTGACTTCATATCCTTTCTCTAACCTCGACTCATCCTATCACACGATTTTCCAAAATAATTTTATCCCCAAACTGGGAAGAACCAAATGGCCTGTGCACACCGTGGCGGGACACCGCGGGACCGGCTGCCGGGATGGCGGTGCTGTCTCCCGAGCTCTCCCCTGGGCACATCTCCAGCCCGCGCTGCCTCCTGACGACCTGCGTGCCTCGTAAGCTTCCTGCAGACGCCCACAGTCACGAGTGTGTCTTTTCATTTCTAGTCCTAAGTGCTCTGTGCTTCCCCTTGGCCGATTCTCTCACAGTCCTTAGCCTGTCCCTGGATGGCACACCCTGTACAGCCCCGCCCTCTGCTGGTGCTGAGCTCTGTACTCAGGGAGAAAAACAAGGAACGCAGCTCTGACCAGGAACTCCTCCGCAGGCCTAAGGCCAGTCAGCTGCCCCCACGAGAGAACATTTACCATCCGCCCAAGCCCCTTGCTCCCTGCTATGAGGAGATGAGTTATATTGCTTTTCAAGATTACATTTTATGACTAAGGGGGAAAAGGTACAGGAAAGGCCATGTTTTCCTGGTCACAAAAACTGCCTTCAGTAAAAATCATTTTTCAAAGATTCTACTGCAGTGTTTCCTTGCATTCTGTCGGTTAAGCAAACTTTTGGTAATCCACAGTTTTCTTTTCAGCTTTTAGAGACTATGCTCAAGTGAAAGAAGATAGCTCAAAAGTGTCTCCCCATTTCAGAAAAGTTTGTAAGTGCTACAAAAGTAAATGGTGTTGGGAGAACAGCATCTCTTCAACATCGGCTCCAAAACTTAATCCCAAACATTTCCATCAGCAGAGAGTCGGCACTTGGGGCACATTAAAGCACCACTTACTCTGAAATGCCTCGTGTTAATCGGTGCTTCTGGAGCCGGATGACATTTGTGGCTTTTCATCTAAGCAAAGAAAACAGCGACAGGGGACATCCCTCAGCTGCAGACTCCATGACATTCAACAGGTTTTGTTTGGGTTAAGAAATGCAATTGTTCTCAGAAGGTGAAAGAGAGAAAAGTAAAACCGACGTGTACACTTTCACGTCATCGCATTTTGATCTTGGGTCTCCCACTACAATTACCGTTCTAAGAAATAGTAAAAATAAACAAAAGGCTCCAGTCTTTCCAGATCCTACTTTACTCACCAGTAGGACCTAGGGGTGATTTATGACTTGTTTGTGTTGAAATAAAAGTAACTCCAGACGGAACAAAGCTCGGATACCAAACACAATGGAGTTTCTCCAGCGTCTTCACCTGGAGCCTTCCTGGAGGTCCTGTGGACTTTGGAATCTTGCTAATGGGCCTCATTAGAGGAACGGATGATCTATAAATGATGTCAGGAGTGAAATTCATTAAAGCGGGTCCCAAGTATATGCATCACCATAGAAAATACGGTTTAATCTATACTAATCACCATATTAACAAAGAAACAAATGGAATCCTAAGGCTGCTGTGGCTGTTCAGTCACTAACCCGCAGCTCTGACCAGGAACCTCCTCCGCAGGCCTAAGGCCAGTCAGCTGCCCCCACGAGAGAACATTTACCATCCGCCCAAGCCCCTTGCTCCCTGCTATGAGGAGATGAGTTATATTGCTTTTCAAGATTACATTTTATGACTAAGGGGGAAAAGGTACAGGAAAGGCCATGTTTTCCTGGTCACAAAAACTGCCTTCAGTAAAAATCATTTTTCAAAGATTCTACTGCAGTGTTTCCTTGCATTCTGTCGGTTAAGCAAACTTTTGGTAATCCACAGTTTTCTTTTCAGCTTTTAGAGACTATGCTCAAGTGAAAGAAGATAGCTCAAAAGTGTCTCCCCATTTCAGAAAAGTTTGTAAGTGCTACAAAAGTAAATGGTGTTGGGAGAACAGCATCTCTTCAACATCGGCTCCAAAACTTAATCCCAAACATTTCCATCAGCAGAGAGTCGGCACTTGGGGCACATTAAAGCACCACTTACTCTGAAATGCCTCGTGTTAATCGGTGCTTCTGGAGCCGGATGACTTTTGTGGCTTTTCATCTAAGCAAAGAAAACAGCGACAGGGGACATCCCTCAGCTGCAGACTCCATGACATTCAACAGGTTTTGTTTGGGTTAAGAAATGCAATTGTTCTCAGAAGGTGAAAGAGAGAAAAGTAAAACCGACGTGTACACTTTCACGTCATCGCATTTTGATCTTGGGTCTCCCACTACAATTACCGTTCTAAGAAATAGTAAAAATAAACAAAAGGCTCCAGTCTTTCCAGATCCTACTTTACTCACCAGTAGGACCTAGGGGTGATTTATGACTTGTTTGTGTTGAAATAAAAGTAACTCCAGACGGAACAAAGCTCGGATACCAAACACAATGGAGTTTCTCCAGCGTCTTCACCTGGAGCCTTCCTGGAGGTCCTGTGGACTTTGGAATCTTGCTAATGGGCCTCATTAGAGGAACGGATGATCTATAAATGATGTCAGGAGTGAAATTCATTAAAGCGGGTCCCAAGTATATGCATCACCATAGAAAATACGGTTTAATCTATACTAATCACCATATTAACAAAGAAACAAATGGAATCCTAAGGCTGCTGTGGCTGTTCAGTCACTAAGTCATGTCTGACTCTGCGACCCCATGACCTTGAGCACGCCAGGCTTCCCTGTCCTTCCTTCTCCATCTCCCGGAGCTCGCTCAAACTCATGTCTATCAAGTCGGTGACGCCATCCAACCATCTCATCCTCTGTTGCCCCCTTCTCCTCTTGTCCTCAATCTTTCCCAGCATCAGGAGAAAAATTACTAAGGCATTTAAAAAGTGCAGCTCATTTCCTTCAGACCGATGACTTCTACTAAGACACACGGTCAAGCTCCACGTGTTACTGCAGAATCTTTAAATCTAGCAAAACCCCCAACTACAGAATAGTGCACACTGTCAGTCCCTTGGGTTAGGTGGACTAATGCCCTCATTTTGTTAAAACTACTTCAATCCAGTAAAAATCAGGCAGAAAAGGGGGAAGGGATCATACTCAATTGTTTCTTGGTGCTCATCATTACCCTAAGGCATCGTAACAAGCAAGCCTCTCTTACCTCACAGATTTATACCCAGAAGGACCACTCCCTGGCTTTCTCCACTGTGCTGGGCCCCCCATGAGCACAGCTGGTCTGTGGGCAACATCAGTGTGCATAATTCTGCCACTGCGGGCTCACTTTTAAACAGGGTGACTTTTTGTAGGGCTATCCTTGCCCCCCTCTTAAACTTGGCAACCGTGTTTTTCATCTTATACCCTCTTCACCATGTGAATGCCTGCACACATATATCCACACACGCACAGGGAGCTGGCCTTCCCTGTGCACTAGGGGCCTGGGTAAACCCCGTTCACAAGGAGTTCAGGCTTACTCCAGCTGGAATCCAAAGATCTGGGGCTAGACTCGAAGCTCCCTCAGGATGCACTCGGGGTCCCCTTACCCACTGGGACTATCGCAGCTCAGACTGGTTCAGGAAGTGTGGTTACAACTTCTACCTCTCCAAACAAGGAGGAAAAGCTCAGGATGGGTTGGCCCAGGCCAAGTCTCTGAGGATGGCTTTTGTAGTCCAAAAGGCAAATGGCTTTATGCAAAAAAAAAAAAAAGAAAAAATTCTGTTTGTGCCAATTTCAAGTACTTTTCCATTTTAAAGGCGTTCTCCATATGATAGCTTTCCTTCAGACATGACAAGAGGTTTTTTAGGGGACACTCTCCCCTCGTCCTCTCTCCCGGTCTCTCGTTTCTGGTGTGGGTGGCAGCTGCTGTTTGATCTGCCCGTGGGCTCTGATTTGTTTCAAGTTTCAGCCAAAGATGAAGACTGCTCTGTAATTCCAAGCAGATGGGCCGAGGAGCGCAACCCTGTAATTACACCTTCTCTCTCCCTGGCCCTCGAAAGGCAAGCCTGCCATCCTGACTTTGAAAGTCTGGGATCACTGGGGCTCTGGGCACACCTTGGCGGTGGGGCAGGTCTGACCCAGCCCAATTCGCTTGCAGGGCCTTGGAGCTGCGCTGCCCACGCAGCCTGCCTGAGCAGGATGACAGAGAAAACAGCCACTCAGAGCTCCCGGAGTTCCCCTCCTTTTCCTAGATGCTGCGAGGGATCACCGCCTGACGCCTCCTGCAGCTGGATAGGACGCCTAGAGGCCATGGGGTGCCGACCTCGAAAAGGGCCTGGGGTGGCCGTGGTGGGTGTCTTTCTCCACTGTGCTGGGCCCCCCATGAGCACAGCTGGTCTGTGGGCAACATCAGTGTGCATAATTCTGCCACTGCGGGCTCACTTTTAAACAGGGTGACTTTTTGTAGGGCTATCCTTGCCCCCCTCTTAAACTTGGCAACCGTGTTTTTCATCTTATACCCTCTTCACCATGTGAATGCCTGCACACATATATCCACACACGCACAGGAGCTGGCCTTCCCTGTGCACTAGGGGCCTGGGTAAACCCCGTTCACAAGGAGTTCAGGCTTACTCCAGCTGGAATCCAAAGATCTGGGGCTAGACTCGAAGCTCCCTCAGGATGCACTCGGGGTCCCCTTACCCACTGGGACTATCGCAGCTCAGACTGGTTCAGGAAGTGTGGTTACAACTTCTACCTCTCCAAACAAGGAGGAAAAGCTCAGGATGGGTTGGCCCAGGCCAAGTCTCTGAGGATGGCTTTTGTAGTCCAAAAGGCAAATGGCTTTATGCAAAAAAAAAAAAAGAAAAAATTCTGTTTGTGCCAATTTCAAGTACTTTTCCATTTTAAAGGCGTTCTCCATATGATAGCTTTCCTTCAGACATGACAAGAGGTTTTTTAGGGGACACTCTCCCCTCGTCCTCTCTCCCGGTCTCTCGTTTCTGGTGTGGGTGGCAGCTGCTGTTTGATCTGCCCGTGGGCTCTGATTTGTTTCAAGTTTCAGCCAAAGATGAAGACTGCTCTGTAATTCCAAGCAGATGGGCCGAGGAGCGCAACCCTGTAATTACACCTTCTCTCTCCCTGGCCCTCGAAAGGCAAGCCTGCCATCCTGACTTTGAAAGTCTGGGATCACTGGGGCTCTGGGCACACCTTGGCGGTGGGGCAGGTCTGACCCAGCCCAATTCGCTTGCAGGGCCTTGGAGCTGCGCTGCCCACGCAGCCTGCCTGAGCAGGATGACAGAGAAAACAGCCACTCAGAGCTCCCGGAGTTCCCCTCCTTTTCCTAGATGCTGCGAGGGATCACCGCCTGACGCCTCCTGCAGCTGGATAGGACGCCTAGAGGCCATGGGGTGCCGACCTGCTGATCTGACACAGGGGCCTGGGGTGGCCGTGGTGGGTGTGGACGCAGGAGAGCCCCGCACCAGGAGGACACTCCGCTAAACAGGCATCCCCCAAGGGAATGCCCCAACAAGTGGATGAGCACACTCCAGCCGCCACCTGTCCCATAACCGCCGAGGGTCTAACACAAGTCCGCCTTGCAGTCCGCTGCAATGCTGTCTTTCTACAGGGCAATGCTTAGAGCGCTTCTAAAGTCTGCTGCTCTCGGCTGGGGGTTTACTGCAGCCGCCGAGAACATGTGACACTATAAGCAGAAACAAAACCCAGGAGAGCAGGAGGGAAGCAAGCTTACGGCCCGGAGAACTTGGGGGACTGGTTTTAATTACTGCCCCTTGGTTGCTGCGAGGCCCCTGGTCCCTGAAAGTTTGTCCACAGAACCTCCCGGTCCACCTGGGAGAGACCCTCCCCAGCCCCTCGAGACACTCGTCGTCTGAGCAGCGCACACGAACACCCAGCGCTGCTCTCCCCTCGAAATGATCAGAGTTCTCTGCAGTTCCCCCAAAGCCAGGACCCCCGCGCCAGCCCCCTGCGCTCTGACACGCTGTAAAGGGTCGCAGAGCCTGCGGTTCCACGACGATCTGCAGTCTGAAACACCACAAAGTAGACACAAGCGTCCCAGGACTTGCAGAGAAAGTCTGTGAGCGCGCGCCCCTCCAGAGACAGCGGCCTCTTCCAGGGCGCCCAGGAGGGGGCTGCGCACGCCGCGGGTCCCCTAGGTTCTGGGGTTCCCCGAAGGATCACTGGGCCGAGCGCAACCCTGTAATTACACCTTCTCTCTCCTGGCCCTCGAAAGGCAAGCCTGCCATCCTGACTTTGAAAGTCTGGGATCACTGGGGCTCTGGGCACACCTTGGCGGTGGGGCAGGTCTGACCCAGCCCAATTCGCTTGCAGGGCCTTGGAGCTGCGCTGCCCACGCAGCCTGCCTGAGCAGGATGACAGAGAAAACAGCCACTCAGAGCTCCCGGAGTTCCCCTCCTTTTCCTAGATGCTGCGAGGGATCACCGCCTGACGCCTCCTGCAGCTGGATAGGACGCCTAGAGGCCATGGGGTGCCGACCTGCTGATCTGACACAGGGGCCTGGGGTGGCCGTGGTGGGTGTGGACGCAGGAGAGCCCCGCACCAGGAGGACACTCCGCTAAACAGGCATCCCCCAAGGGAATGCCCCAACAAGTGGATGAGCACACTCCAGCCGCCACCTGTCCCATAACCGCCGAGGGTCTAACACAAGTCCGCCTTGCAGTCCGCTGCAATGCTGTCTTTCTACAGGGCAATGCTTAGAGCGCTTCTAAAGTCTGCTGCTCTCGGCTGGGGGTTTACTGCAGCCGCCGAGAACATGTGACACTATAAGCAGAAACAAAACCCAGGAGAGCAGGAGGGAAGCAAGCTTACGGCCCGGAGAACTTGGGGGACTGGTTTTAATTACTGCCCCTTGGTTGCTGCGAGGCCCCTGGTCCCTGAAAGTTTGTCCACAGAACCTCCCGGTCCACCTGGGAGAGACCCTCCCCAGCCCCTCGAGACACTCGTCGTCTGAGCAGCGCACACGAACACCCAGCGCTGCTCTCCCCTCGAAATGATCAGAGTTCTCTGCAGTTCCCCCAAAGCCAGGACCCCCGCGCCAGCCCCCTGCGCTCTGACACGCTGTAAAGGGTCGCAGAGCCTGCGGTTCCACGACGATCTGCAGTCTGAAACACCACAAAGTAGACACAAGCGTCCCAGGACTTGCAGAGAAAGTCTGTGAGCGCGCGCCCCTCCAGAGACAGCGGCCTCTTCCAGGGCGCCCAGGAGGGGGCTGCGCACGCCGCGGGGTCCCCTAGGTTCTGGGGGTTCCCCGAGGCTTCGCAGGGTTCCCCGGGCCCGGCGGGGACGCGCCCCCGGACTCACCGTGAAGCAGGAGGGCCGGGAATAGGGATGTGAGCAGAAGGCGGCGCACACAGGACATCTCCGGGCCTCCTCCGGCACCGACCGCGCGCGCCGCACAGCCTGCCGTCTGGGGACCCCGCTCCCCGGGACCCGCCCGCAGCCCGGGCGGCGCGGCCCGGCGGCGCGGGGACAGGGCCAGGCCCGCGCTTCAGGCGGCCGCCGCGCGCCCCATGGCCGGCCTGGCCCCTCTGCTCCCGGCCTCCAGCCCCGCGCCCGGCCCTGCGCGCCCGGCCGCCCCGCGCCCGCCCGGCCGCCGCCGCCGCTCTGCGCTGCACTGGGCGCCGCCGCTGCGCCTCTTCATATTTCCAGGGCGCCTCCGCGGGAAGGGACGGGGGCGGGGCCGGGACACGCCAGGCCGGGGGGCGGGGCCTGAACGAGGCGGAGCAATGGGGCGGGGCCCGACCGGGCGGGGCGAAGCAATGGAGTGGGGCGGGGCCTGAGCGGGGCGGGGAGTGTCTCTGGACCAAGCGCGGGACTTGAAAGGGTGCTGGGCGCCTCCGCCCGGCTCCGCCCCACCTCCGCCAGTTCACTCTCTTCCCCTCCCTTGTCCCTCTCGTTCTCCTCTACCGTCTCCCACCGCTTACCCCCCTGCCCCACTTCTGCCACGCCCTCCTCCAAAACTTCCCCTCTCCTCCTCCATCCCCTCCTCCACAGCTTTAGGCCCGGGAGGAAAATGTGCTCCTCTCCCTCCCCGGGTCCTCCGACCCAGGACCCGTGTCTTCCTTCTGCTCACCGGGGGAAAATTCTCCATTGTGAAAGGTGGTCACGAAGTGGGTGGGGGCGCCGCAAGGCCGGGGTCCCCAGGGGAGTCGAGGAGAGGTCCGCGTGCCAAGCTTGCTTTGTGTGCGCGACCCGTGCACACTGGAGACCTACGGAAAAGAGAGGAGGCAGAAGTGAGAAGAGGCTTCCCCTGCCTGGGTGGGGATACTGAGCGCTGAGTCCTGACCCCGGGGTCTGCAGGAGCAGGGAGAGGTGCAGGGCCCTTTTCCCTCCCTTTCCGGGAGGTGAGGACCTGTAGGAGAGAAATCTCAGATGTCCCTTGCTTGACCTCTCTTCCCTCCAGGCCCGAGTGAAAGTGAAAGTGTTAGTTGCTCAGTCCTGTCCAACTCTCTGTGACCCCATGGACCCTAGCCTGCTGGTCTCTGTCCATGGGATTCTCCACGCAAGAATATTGGAGTGGGCTGCCATTCCCTTCTTCAGGATCTTCCCACCCAGGTATGGAACCCTGGGCTTCAGGCGGCCGCCGCGCGCCCCATGGCCGGCCTGGCCCCTCTGCTCCCGGCCTCCAGCCCCGCGCCCGGCCCTGCGCGCCCGGCCGCCCCGCGCCCGCCCGGCCGCCGCCGCCGCTCTGCGCTGCACTGGGCGCCGCCGCTGCGCCTCTTCATATTTCCAGGGCGCCTCCGCGGGAAGGGACGGGGGCGGGGCCGGGACACGCCAGGCCGGGGGGCGGGGCCTGAACGAGGCGGAGCAATGGGGCGGGGCCCGACCGGGCGGGGCGAAGCAATGGAGTGGGGCGGGGCCTGAGCGGGGCGGGGAGTGTCTCTGGACCAAGCGCGGGACTTGAAAGGGTGCTGGGCGCCTCCGCCCGGCTCCGCCCCACCTCCGCCAGTTCACTCTCTTCCCCTCCCTTGTCCCTCTCGTTCTCCTCTACCGTCTCCCACCGCTTACCCCCCTGCCCCACTTCTGCCACGCCCTCCTCCAAAACTTCCCCTCTCCTCCTCCATCCCCTCCTCCACAGCTTTAGGCCCGGGAGGAAAATGTGCTCCTCTCCCTCCCCGGGTCCTCCGACCCAGGACCCGTGTCTTCCTTCTGCTCACCGGGGAAGATTCTCCATTGTGAAAGGTGGTCACGAAGTGGGTGGGGGCGCCGCAAGGCCGGGGTCCCCAGGGGAGTCGAGGAGAGGTCCGCGTGCCAAGCTTGCTTTGTGTGCGCGACCCGTGCACACTGGAGACCTACGGAAAAGAGAGGAGGCAGAAGTGAGAAGAGGCTTCCCCTGCCTGGGTGGGGATACTGAGCGCTGAGTCCTGACCCCGGGGGTCTGCAGGAGCAGGGAGAGGTGCAGGGCCCTTTTCCCTCCCTTTCCGGGAGGTGAGGACCTGTAGGGAGAGAAATCTCAGATGTCCCTTGCTTGACCTCTCTTCCCTCCAGGCCCGAGTGAAAGTGAAAGTGTTAGTTGCTCAGTCCTGTCCAACTCTCTGTGACCCCATGGACCCTAGCCTGCTGGTCTCTGTCCATGGGATTCTCCACGCAAGAATATTGGAGTGGGCTGCCATTCCCTTCTTCAGGGGATCTTCCCCACCCAGGTATGGAACCCTGGGTCTTCTACATTGAAGTGAGATTCTTTACAGTCTGAGCTGCCAACCTAAGCTTGGCTCTGTTTGAAGCCTGTGGGTCTTGGGAGTTTGTTCAGTGTTTCCTGGACTTTGAAGACCCAAAGGCAGGAGTGGCCAGACTCTGGTTTCAGTCAGGGTGACTTCCTTGATGGTGGACGTGGGGGCTCCCTCCAGTGGGTCTAGAGTTCTCTCCTCTGGCTCCTCCAGGGAGTCTGAGCTCCCAGGAGGCGGTTTGCCAGTGAAGGAGGCTGCATGTGCCCTCCCGCGGCCTGAGGAGCAGCTGTGTCAGGTGTGGAATCTGGAGGAGACTCTGGGCTCTGCTGCTGCTTTTCATAAACAAAGCACTTAAACCAGAAGGCCTGACTTCCATGGATTTTCTGCGCCTTTGAACAATGTAGCATCACTAGTTCAACTCTGTGCTGTAGACTCTCAACCCTAGCCAGACCGTGACATCTGTGTAAAACTGGAGAAATAGATGGGGCACGTGTTCCCTTCATGTTTCTGAGAAAGCCACAGGTCTTTAGATGTGATGGATGGTCTGCAGATACTGTGTGATGTGTTTTAATTTTGATCACCATCACTAGCACCTTTCATTTTTAATTCAAGGGATCATAACACGTGCCTCCTGTATCACGAGGATGTGGTGCAGATTACAAGCTAATGTTTGCAAATCTGGAAGACAAGACTCTTAAGGGAAGGTTCTGTGGTACGCCCGGGAGCAGGAGCCTAGCTGGGTCGGGCTTGCTACGCAGCAGTCTCTCTGGACCACGCTTCCCCACCACCGCTTGCTTGTGTCTGGTATCTAGGTCTGGGAAGCTGATTATGACCTTTGAGATTTGAACATTGCCCAAGGGTCAGTCGGGTTTAAAGCATGATGTCTCATGCATGCTGGGCAGTTGGAAATGATGGAAACTGCATATCTGGCTGCTTAAACGTACTGGGTGGCATCTAGCTTCTCTACACATTTCGTCATTGGATGCCTTTTAATCTATTAGGGAATATTTGAAGCAAACCAATGACATGAGAGAGTGTTAGGGATGGTGCGTTTATGTACAAGCAACTGAGTTGACTGTCACTGAAGTGTGAAGGTCATTTGTCGTAAGTTAGCAAAACAATTAGGTGATAATTTACATAAATGATTAGTTGATCCTCTTAGTTAAAAGGAGAAGAAAACCAACAGGTCTGCCATAATTTGGTGGCATCTTAACCATCTTATCCTGTTGAAACCATTTTTGTCTTTCCAACTGGTTTTACTGGTGTGGTACAGACAGAGCCAGAATGATGTCACCAGTTTGAAATTCATTTTGCCAGTTTATTTTCCACATGTGGTGTCATCGCTTAAAACACTGGGCCCTCAACATCCAGCCACAGTCGCTGCTCCCAAAACTCCCCACGGCCTTGTGCCTAGAAAGGAGATTGTTCTCTGCATAGGGATCACTTTCTGGATTAGTTTGTTTTTTCTGCATAGGGATCACTTCGCGTAGTTCAACTCTGTGCTGTAGACTCTCAACCCTAGCCAGACCGTGACATCTGTGTAAAACTGGAGAAATAGATGGGGCACGTGTTCCCTTCATGTTTCTGAGAAAGCCACAGGTCTTTAGATGTGATGGATGGTCTGCAGATACTGTGTGATGTGTTTTAATTTTGATCACCATCACTAGCACCTTTCATTTTTAATTCAAGGGATCATAACACGTGCCTCCTGTATCACGAGGATGTGGTGCAGATTACAAGCTAATGTTTGCAAATCTGGAAGACAAGACTCTTAAGGGAAGGTTCTGTGGTACGCCCGGGAGCAGGAGCCTAGCTGGGTCGGGCTTGCTACGCAGCAGTCTCTCTGGACCACGCTTCCCCACCACCGCTTGCTTGTGTCTGGTATCTAGGTCTGGGAAGCTGATTATGACCTTTGAGATTTGAACATTGCCCAAGGGTCAGTCGGGTTTAAAGCATGATGTCTCATGCATGCTGGGCAGTTGGAAATGATGGAAACTGCATATCTGGCTGCTTAAACGTACTGGGTGGCATCTAGCTTCTCTACACATTTCGTCATTGGATGCCTTTTAATCTATTAGGGAATATTTGAAGCAAACCAATGACATGAGAGAGTGTTAGGGATGGTGCGTTTATGTACAAGCAACTGAGTTGACTGTCACTGAAGTGTGAAGGTCATTTGTCGTAAGTTAGCAAAACAATTAGGTGATAATTTACATAAATGATTAGTTGATCCTCTTAGTTAAAAGGAGAAGAAAACCAACAGGTCTGCCATAATTTGGTGGCATCTTAACCATCTTATCCTGTTGAAACCATTTTTGTCTTTCCAACTGGTTTTACTGGTGTGGTACAGACAGAGCCAGAATGATGTCACCAGTTTGAAATTCATTTTGCCAGTTTATTTTCCACATGTGGTGTCATCGCTTAAAACACTGGGCCCTCAACATCCAGCCAAAGTCGCTGCTCCCAAAAACTCCCCCACGGCCTTGTGCCGCCTAGAAAGGGAGATTGTTCTCTGCATAGGGATCACTTTCTGGATTATTGTTTGCGTTTTCTGTTACTGTATTCACTTCCAGAAGAGAGCAGTGGAAAACAAATGAACAAACACAAAGTTTAAGTTTGTCTTAGAGCGATTGCATGTGGACAGACGCTTAGCATCGCAGAGCTGGGAGGAGGGCCTTTCCATGCAGGTAATAAGGTGAGCTATGAGCTGCACGTCAGGAACTGGCCCCGTGAAACCAGCATAAGGAACGTCCCTGGGTCACCAAGCCTTGAGCAGGTCCTGGGATGATGGGGGAGTCCCAGGCAGGCGCATCTGAACAAGGTGCCCATAGTGGCATCCGAAAGCAAGCATGTTACACTCTTTGAAGCAACTCGTAAACAGCGTTTGTCATGTAGATGGGGAAAAAGAAACGCAGAGCAGCTGCTCCAGTTCAGAAGCATGCTTGGGACCCACAATGGTTCAGCTCACAAGGTCGCTCACATGTTTTACCAAGAGGTCATTTCCCACGAGCACGGAAGATCCTCGGAGCCTCTGTAACTGGTTCAGTCTCTGAGAACCAGCCTTCTGCAGAGGCAGAGATAATGAAACTATTCCAGACTTAGAAAGGGCTGTCCTTCTGGGTTATGGCCATAAAATGTGTTTATGAGAGCAAACTCTGTTTTGAAAACAGCGTGCAGTTTAGATGCATCTTCTGAGCAGCACAGGCTTCTAGGCTTAAGAAATTAAAGATTACTTTCCATCTTACACTCATGGTGGTCATCAGAGAAAACCACTGAGATGCTTGTGAGCTTATTCACCCACCCATCCATCCATCCATCTACCCAACAGCATGTACTGACCAATTGCCAAGTGGTGACTCAGGGGTAAAGAACCCACCTGCCAGTGCAGGAGACATAAGAGACACAGGTTCGATCCCTGGATTGAGAAGATCCCCTGGAGGAGGACGTGGTAACCCATTCCAGCATTCTTGACTGACAAATCCCGTGGACAAGGGGATCCTGGTGGGCTGTGGTCCATGGGGCCACAAAGAGTCCAACACAACTGAAGAGACTTAGCTCGGAGGTATCTGAAAACAGGGACAGGTGTGGATAAGGGTGATTCGGTCTGACCATCTCTTCACTCTGTGTCACAAGTTTATTTGGGAAGCTACTGACAAACGGAGGCCCTTCCCGCTGAAAGAAAACAGATCACCCAGGGGCAGGAGGCCAAACAGCACTTGGGTAGCGTTTCTATCTGTACTTTCGTGTCCTCTTGTAGCATTCTTTCCCGGAGGGCTGGCGGCTGCAAATGTCCAGCTGCTTTATCTGCTCCACTTGATCCGCTGGCTCTTTGAGGGAAGGAAGAAAATTGGGTATTATGTTGCATCTCCTCCCCCGGACCCTTGGCAAGACTTTCCATAATGGGCATTTGTTGGGCTGGCTGATGAAGCTGGATAAGATCAGAGCATCAAGAAAGAGTCATTATGAGGCCAACAGCACCCTCGGCACCATGGCACGCAGAGACGGAAGCAGGAGGACACCGTGCGCTGGGGTTCAACCCCAGGATGCCCCAGGTTGTTAGGGCGCTTGTAGCAAGGCTCAGACGTGCTTGACAAATGAGGGGCGGGACAGCGCTCCGCTTGGGAGGCCCGAGTCCCTGGCTCAGATCGCTCTGCTCTGGGGCCTCGGTGAGCGACTCAGCAGAGCTAATGAAACTATTCCAGACTTAGAAAGGGCTGTCCTTCTGGGTTATGGCCATAAAATGTGTTTATGAGAGCAAACTCTGTTTTGAAAACAGCGTGCAGTTTAGATGCATCTTCTGAGCAGCACAGGCTTCTAGGCTTAAGAAATTAAAGATTACTTTCCATCTTACACTCATGGTGGTCATCAGAGAAAACCACTGAGATGCTTGTGAGCTTATTCACCCACCCATCCATCCATCCATCTACCCAACAGCATGTACTGACCAATTGCCAAGTGGTGACTCAGGGGTAAAGAACCCACCTGCCAGTGCAGGAGACATAAGAGACACAGGTTCGATCCCTGGATTGAGAAGATCCCCTGGAGGAGGACGTGGTAACCCATTCCAGCATTCTTGACTGACAAATCCCGTGGACAAGGGGATCCTGGTGGGCTGTGGTCCATGGGGCCACAAAGAGTCCAACACAACTGAAGAGACTTAGCTCGGAGGTATCTGAAAACAGGGACAGGTGTGGATAAGGGTGATTCGGTCTGACCATCTCTTCACTCTGTGTCACAAGTTTATTTGGGAAGCTACTGACAAACGGAGGCCCTTCCCGCTGAAAGAAAACAGATCACCCAGGGGCAGGAGGCCAAACAGCACTTGGGTAGCGTTTCTATCTGTACTTTCGTGTCCTCTTGTAGCATTCTTTCCCGGAGGGCTGGCGGCTGCAAATGTCCAGCTGCTTTATCTGCTCCACTTGATCCGCTGGCTCTTTGAGGGAAGGAAGAAAATTGGGTATTATGTTGCATCTCCTCCCCCGGACCCTTGGCAAGACTTTCCATAATGGGCATTTGTTGGGCTGGCTGATGAAGCTGGATAAGATCAGAGCATCAAGAAAGAGTCATTATGAGGCCAACAGCACCCTCGGCACCATGGCACGCAGAGACGGAAGCAGGAGGACACCGTGCGCTGGGGTTCAACCCCAGGATGCCCCAGGTTGTTAGGGCGCTTGTAGCAAGGCTCAGACGTGCTTGACAAATGAGGGGCGGGACAGCGCTCCGCTTGGGAGGCCCGAGTCCCTGGCTCAGATCGCTCTGCTCTGGGGCCTCGGTGAGCGACTCAGCACAGCTGTGAGGTGGAAGAGTAAGAGCGTGGGCCTCACACAGTCCAGTGCTGGGCAGGGACACCCTGAACATAACCGGTTGACCCTGGCCTTGCTGGCTGCACGGCCTGGTGCAATGGCCCCTCCAGCCTGCCCATCCCCAACTGAATTTGGTGGGGGAAGGTGTGAAAAGACTCAGCTACTGCAATAGTCAATCCTAAAGGAAATCAACCCTGAGTATTCATTGGAAGGAATGATGCTGAAGCTGAAACTCCATTGGTTTGGTCACCTGATGCAAAGAGTCAACTCACTGGAAAACAGCCTGATGTTGACAAAAATAGAAGGCAAAAGAAGAAGGGGGCGACAGAGGACAAGATGGTTGTTTGGCATCACCAAGTCAATGGACAGGAGTTTAAGCAGGCTGCAGGAGATGGTGAAGGACAGGGAAGCCTGGCATGCTGCAGTCCGTGGGATGACAAAGAGCTGGACACAGCGGAGTAACTAAACTGAGCTGTAGTAGTCTGTGGCCCTCCTAAGGTTGAACTATGTACCCATGTTACCTACAACTTAATGGGAGAGAATTTAGGAATAAATGTTTAAAAATGTTCCTGGGGACAACAATGAGAAAAAGCTTAAGAAACACTGTGTTAAAAGAATAAACTATAAGATGACTCCCATCATAAGTAAGCATATATTAAACTTGTATAATAACTCCATTTCTTTAACTCCCTGGGTATATTTTGATTACATGAAACCAAATTACGTTTCACTTCAAGTGGCCATCTGGATGGCCTTATCCCATCTGGTTACATCATCGTAACATCACATTCAAGTTGTTTATCTTTGATTTAAATACTTCAGCTATTACTAATCTCTTTTTACAGAAGGGAAAATGAAGGCCAGAGAGATTCAGTAGTTTCCCTACAAGTCACACAACTTTTGGGGGAAGAAGCAATAGGTTTTCTGTTGCGAAGGGGCTATTTTCAGCTCTAAAGTGTTAGTCGCTCAGTCGTGTCCAGCTCTTTTCCACCCCATGGACTGTAGCCCACCAGGCTCCTCTGTCCATGGAATTCTCCAGGCAAGAATACTGGAGTGACTTGCCATTTTCTCCTCCAGGGGATCTTCCTGACCTAGAGACCAAACCCAGGTCTGCTGCATTGTAGGCAGATTCTTTATTGTTTGAGCCACCAGGGAAACCATTCACCTCTAAGGCGGTATCATAAATAAATAAATGTCGTTTACCTCTCAGAAGTAGAAAATCTATTTCCATGTTATTCTGAGACATTCAAGCTCACACAGGCTACTAGGCAGATTATCTGGATGTTTTCTGCAGCTGGTATCTGGGTGCTTGGGTCTGCAGTTCACTGTTTTATGGGTAAAACAGTCTAGTTTTTAGAACAGATCCTTGCAATCAGTGAAATGGGGAGTTGACCAGATAGTCACCGCAGTGCTGCCCATGGCTGTCAATTTCCAACTGTAGAGAGGGCCTGTCAGTGCTTGGAAAATGGCAAAAGAAGAACAGAGGACAAGATGGTTGTTTGGCATCACCAAGTCAATGGACAGGAGTTTAAGCAGGCTGCAGGAGATGGTGAAGGACAGGGAAGCCTGGCATGCTGCAGTCCGTGGGATGACAAAGAGCTGGACACAGCGGAGTAACTAAACTGAGCTGTAGTAGTCTGTGGCCCTCCTAAGGTTGAACTATGTACCCATGTTACCTACAACTTAATGGGAGAGAATTTAGGAATAAATGTTTAAAAATGTTCCTGGGGACAACAATGAGAAAAAGCTTAAGAAACACTGTGTTAAAAGAATAAACTATAAGATGACTCCCATCATAAGTAAGCATATATTAAACTTGTATAATAACTCCATTTCTTTAACTCCCTGGGTATATTTTGATTACATGAAACCAAATTACGTTTCACTTCAAGTGGCCATCTGGATGGCCTTATCCCATCTGGTTACATCATCGTAACATCACATTCAAGTTGTTTATCTTTGATTTAAATACTTCAGCTATTACTAATCTCTTTTTACAGAAGGGAAAATGAAGGCCAGAGAGATTCAGTAGTTTCCCTACAAGTCACACAACTTTTGGGGGAAGAAGCAATAGGTTTTCTGTTGCGAAGGGGCTATTTTCAGCTCTAAAGTGTTAGTCGCTCAGTCGTGTCCAGCTCTTTTCCACCCCATGGACTGTAGCCCACCAGGCTCCTCTGTCCATGGAATTCTCCAGGCAAGAATACTGGAGTGACTTGCCATTTTCTCCTCCAGGGGATCTTCCTGACCTAGAGACCAAACCCAGGTCTGCTGCATTGTAGGCAGATTCTTTATTGTTTGAGCCACCAGGGAAACCATTCACCTCTAAGGCGGTATCATAAATAAATAAATGTCGTTTACCTCTCAGAAGTAGAAAATCTATTTCCATGTTATTCTGAGACATTCAAGCTCACACAGGCTACTAGGCAGATTATCTGGATGTTTTCTGCAGCTGGTATCTGGGTGCTTGGGTCTGCAGTTCACTGTTTTATGGGTAAAACAGTCTAGTTTTTAGAACAGATCCTTGCAATCAGTGAAATGGGGAGTTGACCAGATAGTCACCGCAGTGCTGCCCATGGCTGTCAATTTCCAACTGTAGAGAGGGCCTGTCCATGTTGTTGTGGCTTCGGGTGTACATGTCGGAGGGACGAGCTCTGCAGGGCAGGCTGCACGTGTCACATTCCATCCACCTCAAGTTCAGGTCTCCAGGGCAGGCTGAGCTGAAAGAAAACCGCCCTCTGGGCCACCAAGGTCAGCAGCGCCAAGTCCATGGGGATGCTTAATCTCCACACTTGTGTAATACGTTGTAATCCTCACACAGCTTTCAAATGCGTGCTCCCTCTTGATCGCAAGAGGCTCTGTGAAGGCTGGAGGGCAGCCGGGGCTGCCCTGACTCAGACACGCGACCCTGACATTGGGAAGGTTGGCGGTGTCTGTGCTCGTATCCCTCGCGGACAAACGACACTCTGAGGTGGTCCCGCTCTGCACTCGGAGGTTGGGTGTCTCCCTCGAGTCAGAGCACATGACGCCCTCCCCTAGAACCTCTTTATTTTCTCATACAGATATCCGTGTCTTTGCTGCCTCTCTCCTTACAAAGACAGGAAGGGTGACTCTTTTCTAAACAGACACAGTCTACCAAAAAGTCCCAGGGTTCAGCTGAAAATAAGTTAACCATATATACCTCGAAAACTACATGTGTCTATAGTTTGTTTTCTCAGGCTTTGTCTGGATCTCTCATCAGCTTTAGCTCAGTGCTCTAGTTGGCAACCCTCAGCCGATGGGCGGATGTGGGCTGTTCTACTGTCTGGGACCCTAGAGGTGCAGAAAGGCGCAGGCTTTCCAGGGTGGGGTGGAAGCCCCGAGCGCCCCCAGCACCGCCTGGAGCAGTCAGCCAAGACTGGGCACCTGGCAACTTCCATGCTTGTGTGGATGAGGCCCCTCCTCCCGCGCTGGGAGGCCAGGGGGCGGCAGGGTTTGGCTTTGCTATGTTTGTTCTGAACTCGGCGAAGCCAGAGTTCTCTTTCATCTACAGAACGGCTCTGGTGGTTTTATTTATGATGCTCAGCCAGAGGGTGGAGAGTGTGGTAACGCCACCAGGAGCGTTGTCTTTGGTTCTGTTCTGACTCGTCAGTGTTATCTAGTTCTGGTCTGTTTTCCACCTTATGTAACAAATTCAGCACCTGAGTCACCCGAGCCATGAATCAGGTTGCAAAACTCTCCCCGTTCCCACATGAAAGCAGTGGACGAGCGGGCTACGGCTCAGGGCTCTAGCTCTGTGGGCTGGTGACTTCTCCCCTCCTCTCCACATCTCGGCTCCCCCTCCAGCCATGTCTCCCTGGCCGGCCACCACCCCTGGGGGAGAGACGCGACAGACTAGGCAGTCACGGAAAGCTCTGTCTGCTTTTCGCCCCGTGCTTTGCCCTGATCATCGTGTCTTCCACTTCCTGGTGGCAGTTTCTCCATCATCAGCAAGCCAGGGACCTGAGACTCTTGGTCCCTCTTCTCGGCTGGTCAGTGGTTTCACTCACGGATCCACCTGTAATAGGAACCTGGACCGTGATCCTATAATTGAGCACACTGATGGCCTTTGTGTTGTCCAAAGATGCTCCGTGAAACGGAAGATGCTGGTGCTACCCGACAGTGGTACTTTCTGTCGTGATGGACCTGACAGGTCAACCACATTGCATGTGGGCATGACTGCCAAGACTCAAAAAGATTGCTCTAGTTCAGCACTACCTAAGGAAAACAGAGGAGTCAGTGCTTTTTTTTTGGCCACTTCTATGGGTCTTTCATTTATCTGTTTTCATCCATCTTTGCTCTTTGGCCTGTATGGGCCTCCCATCGCAGTGGCCTCTCTCGTTGCAGAGCACTGGCTATGGGCGCATGCTCTCCAGAGCTCTGGCTCTGTAGTTAGACACACTGGTCCAGTCATTCCGTGGCACGTGGGATCTTCCCAGGCCAGGGATCGAACCGGTGCCTCTTGTACTGCAAGGTGGTGTCCTTACTCACTGGACCACCAGGGAAGCCCAGAGTCATTTTTTATATCTGGGAGTTGAGACTTCTTTAGAGCTCATGATGAAAGTTGGGGTTCTTGGTTCAAATAAAAAAACCCAATAGAGCAGAGCCTAAGTGATGCATTAGGATCTTTCTTTCTTTCACTGATGAGAGGTTTGCTGTTTGTGGTTCAGAATGTAAAGAATCTGCCTGCAGTGCAGGACACCAGGGTTCAAACCCTGGATTGGGAAGATCCTCTAGAGAAGGAAATGGCAACCCACTCCAGTATTCTTTCCTGGAGAATTCAATGGATGGAGGAACCTGGCAGGCTACAGTCCATAGGGTTGCAAAGAGTCAGACATGACTGAGTACCTTTTACTTTTGCTCTTTGCAGGTGAAGACAGAGATTTTTCTTACCAGTGTTCCAAGGTGATTTTTTCCCAATTTCTGTTCCTTTCAGATACGAGACCCTTTGGAGCTAAAATAAATAGAAATAAAAAGACGGAAAGTAAATAGTGAAACTAAAAGCATTTCCCTGGACTTAAGGAAGCTTTGTGATTCCTTAAGAGAGAGGAAACTTTTAAAAAAGTTTAGTCTTGCCTAGAGGTGGGCTGTCTATGCTGTTTAAGATATTCCATTTCTTTCTTTTCTTCTTTAAAGAAGAACAACCTCTCATAATAAGAGATGCAGCGTCTTCAACTTATTCAATTAATTTCATCTCAAGTGGAGACAGAAGTTGTTTCAAAGGAAAAATGGAATAGTTTAGCTTTAGCTCATTTGCTTTTTAGGGGGTCTTATTTGCAGTTCATCAAATGTACCAAATGGCTAAAAACCAGCCTGAAATCACACACACAAAGAAAAATAATGCTATTAAACAACATTGTTTCTACAAATGGACCAAATGCTAGCCAGCCAATTCTATGGGTCTTTCATTTATCTGTTTTCATCCATCTTTGCTCTTTGGCCTGTATGGGCCTCCCATCGCAGTGGCCTCTCTCGTTGCAGAGCACTGGCTATGGGCGCATGCTCTCCAGAGCTCTGGCTCTGTAGTTAGACACACTGGTCCAGTCATTCCGTGGCACGTGGGATCTTCCCAGGCCAGGGATCGAACCGGTGCCTCTTGTACTGCAAGGTGGTGTCCTTACTCACTGGACCACCAGGGAAGCCCAGAGTCATTTTTTATATCTGGGAGTTGAGACTTCTTTAGAGCTCATGATGAAAGTTGGGGTTCTTGGTTCAAATAAAAAAACCCAATAGAGCAGAGCCTAAGTGATGCATTAGGATCTTTCTTTCTTTCACTGATGAGAGGTTTGCTGTTTGTGGTTCAGAATGTAAAGAATCTGCCTGCAGTGCAGGACACCAGGGTTCAAACCCTGGATTGGGAAGATCCTCTAGAGAAGGAAATGGCAACCCACTCCAGTATTCTTTCCTGGAGAATTCAATGGATGGAGGAACCTGGCAGGCTACAGTCCATAGGGTTGCAAAGAGTCAGACATGACTGAGTACCTTTTACTTTTGCTCTTTGCAGGTGAAGACAGAGATTTTTCTTACCAGTGTTCCAAGGTGATTTTTTCCCAATTTCTGTTCCTTTCAGATACGAGACCCTTTGGAGCTAAAATAAATAGAAATAAAAAGACGGAAAGTAAATAGTGAAACTAAAAGCATTTCCCTGGACTTAAGGAAGCTTTGTGATTCCTTAAGAGAGAGGAAACTTTTAAAAAAGTTTAGTCTTGCCTAGAGGTGGGCTGTCTATGCTGTTTAAGATATTCCATTTCTTTCTTTTCTTCTTTAAAGAAGAACAACCTCTCATAATAAGAGATGCAGCGTCTTCAACTTATTCAATTAATTTCATCTCAAGTGGAGACAGAAGTTGTTTCAAAGGAAAAATGGAATAGTTTAGCTTTAGCTCATTTGCTTTTTAGGGGGTCTTATTTGCAGTTCATCAAATGTACCAAATGGCTAAAAACCAGCCTGAAATCACACACACAAAGAAAAATAATGCTATTAAACAACATTGTTCTTCCTACACAATGGAGCCATCTTTCAGGCAGCTGCTAGCCAGCCAAGCTCTCTGCGCTTGTGGGTCTGTGTGTATGTTTGCAGGGGGTGGGATGGGGGTGGGGTGCCTGCTTCCCACAGTCCTAGAATACACAGGGTAAAATGAATAAACGGGAGAAAAAACAACCCAGAACCCGGCCAAGTGAATACTGCCCGCCAGTTGACAGTCTCCTAGGAGCATTTTGACACTAACATCCACACAAAGAGGGGAAATAATGAAATCATACCGTGGAGAACCAGCTCGTCTTCTGAACTGTGTGGAGTGGGACCGGTGGCAGTAGCCGGTTCAGCATGGCTGTGTAACACCAAACCAAACCCCGTGCCGGGCGAGCCCAGGCCCGGGAGGCAGGCCCGGGGATGGCCTCTGTGTTGAGGAGCTTCTGGAGTCCTGATCGTCGGCGTCCCAGCTCCAGAGTGGTGTCGCCTAGCCTCGAAGAGGTGACAGAGGATGTACGATGTCAAGTGGCTGTGACATGGGCTGGACTGGCTGGGAGGCCGTGTTCAGACTCTCAGAAGGATTCCGAGTGTCTCCTGGTAGGGAGGTCTGGAGAGCGGCAGTGTTTGAGGACCACGGGGGGCCAGGCTCCAGATATTCTGCCCCATCTGCCTGGATTGGCCACCACATTGGAGAGGCAGCTGAGCGTTGGAGCCCCTCTCCCATCCCCGGGGCTCAGGACACAGAGAGGAGAGTCTCAACCCTCAGCTGTCTCAGGTGTAAGCTGCACGTGTGGGTTTTACCAGCCCTGAGATTGGAGACCGGAGGACGGACACACGCATGGTCTGGAAAGCCACTCAGAGGGCCCGTGTCCAGCCCCCGCCCACAGGGGATGGGGAGAAAACAGTGGCATTCTGCTTACTTTTCTCTTACGTTAGATTTTCAAAGAAGCCCAGTCCAGCGTGAAGCAAATAGATATTATTTAAAGCCTCTAATAGTGTTCAAGATTGTGTTCGGTTTATCTTCTTTCCATTCCTTTAGAAATCACGGTTTTGTGTATGTTTTATTGAGGATATGGTAGAGTGATTTTTTCTTAAACTCAGGAGTGTATGATCAAGAATGCTGAGGCCTCCGCGCTACATATTTCATGGACTTGGAGGAAACTGGAGCTTTGCTTTCAGGCAAGGACAACGGATGATCCTCTCTCCAGGGGTCAGAGGTCACTTTCTTCACACCATATGAAGCTACATGTAAAACCTCAAGGGGATTACTGAACTCTGCTAATTTTGTCTCAAAATAAAGCATTAAGGACAAAGGTTAGAGTATTAACCTGAGAAATTGTCTAGAGCTTTACCTGTTGAACTCTTTATAAACATATTGACGATTAAATTTTTAAAATCATTACCTGAAAAAGCAAGGGTCAAATATACCTAAGGGTCAATTAAAAACTATAAAAAAGAAATTGTTGACCAATTAAATACAGTAGAAGGAGTCCTAGCTTGCTTCATTTAACTTCTATAATTCGTGTCATCTCTTAAATGACTCATTTGCAGCTTCTATTTTGGACACATTTTCAATAGTGGTTCACTAAATAATATCAGAGCTTTGGTGTTTTTTTAAAGATTCTTATTGATATGTTCTAAAGTGGAAGTTTTGGCTTCCCAGGTGGCTCAGTAGTAAAGAATCCCCCTGTCAGTGCAGGAGACCTGGGCTCAATCCTTGGGTTGGGAAGATTCCCCGCAGAAGGGAATGACTCCCCATTCCAGTTTTCTTGCCTGGAGAATCCCATGGACAGAGGAGCCTGGTGGGCTTCAGTTCATGGGGTCATAGAAGACCTGAATGTGACTTAGCGACTAAGCAACAACAACGAAAGTGGAAGTTTGGAGAAAGTTTATGCCACGTTACCTCTATCTCAAAGATTCCCGTATTCTGCAAGCTCAGTGAAATCCAATTATTTTCAATAATGCCTCTAATAGTGTTCAAGATTGTGTTCGGTTTATCTTCTTTCCATTCCTTTAGAAATCACGGTTTTGTGTATGTTTTATTGAGGATATGGTAGAGTGATTTTTTCTTAAACTCAGGAGTGTATGATCAAGAATGCTGAGGCCTCCGCGCTACATATTTCATGGACTTGGAGGAAACTGGAGCTTTGCTTTCAGGCAAGGACAACGGATGATCCTCTCTCCAGGGGTCAGAGGTCACTTTCTTCACACCATATGAAGCTACATGTAAAACCTCAAGGGGATTACTGAACTCTGCTAATTTTGTCTCAAAATAAAGCATTAAGGACAAAGGTTAGAGTATTAACCTGAGAAATTGTCTAGAGCTTTACCTGTTGAACTCTTTATAAACATATTGACGATTAAATTTTTAAAATCATTACCTGAAAAAGCAAGGGTCAAATATACCTAAGGGTCAATTAAAAACTATAAAAAAGAAATTGTTGACCAATTAAATACAGTAGAAGGAGTCCTAGCTTGCTTCATTTAACTTCTATAATTCGTGTCATCTCTTAAATGACTCATTTGCAGCTTCTATTTTGGACACATTTTCAATAGTGGTTCACTAAATAATATCAGAGCTTTGGTGTTTTTTTAAAGATTCTTATTGATATGTTCTAAAGTGGAAGTTTTGGCTTCCCAGGTGGCTCAGTAGTAAAGAATCCCCCTGTCAGTGCAGGAGACCTGGGCTCAATCCTTGGGTTGGGAAGATTCCCATGAAGGAATGACTCCCCATTCCAGTTTTCTTGCCTGGAGAATCCCATGGACAGAGGAGCCTGGTGGGCTTCAGTTCATGGGGTCATAGAAGACCTGAATGTGACTTAGCGACTAAGCAACAACAACGAAAGTGGAAGTTTGGAGAAAGTTTATGCCACGTTACCTCTATCTCAAAGATTCCCGTATTCTGCAAGCTCAGTGAAATCCAATTATTTTCATTAATGCCCTATGAGTACTGTTTTACTTGATTTCTTTAAAAATGTTTTCTCTTTAAATTTGTTTTTAATTGAAAGATAATTGCTTTACCATGCTGCATGGGTGTCTGTTGCACATGGATCAGCTGAAAGTATACACACATTCCCTCCCCTCTGAGCCTCCCTCCCACCCCTGAGCTGGACTTTACCTCGAGAATCCTGTGGAGCAAGGGATACGACAGCATCCGGGTCCTGGGGCTTCAGTCTGTTTACCTGCTCCAACAGCACACTGTCACTGCCAGCAAGTTTTTCATTAATCACCACCCACATCAATATATTCTTTAACATCATGACTCTGAATGTAGCTAAGCTGGAGAGGCATGAAGCTTCTGGTCTGTTCAACTTCTATGCAATGTTAAAAGGCAATATGTGCAATGCAAGATAATACAGTACTTTACAGTGTTATGGACAAATACTGAAATAGTCAACTGTCTATAAGGAACCCACCACTGCTTCAGTAATGAACAAACACAGCAATGAGTAAGTGAAATTGCTCGTTTTGTCCGTCATAGATACAGAACATATTCAGCATGAATTACAGTGTAGGTAATTTCATGATTGTATTTGTGCTTGTGCGTGTGTGTCTATTCAGCAGAATGGCACAGATAAGCTATTTCGACAAAGATGATCAATGCAAATGGGTCACATGAACAGATTAAAGCCAAAATCTCAAACATTGTTATTAATGGCTTGGAGATCATTTAAAAATGCATTTTCTTACTTACTGACTTACAAACCTTCTACTTATTTATACTTGAGTCTTTCAGTAGTAAAGAATCCCCTGTCAGTGCAGGAGACCTGGGCTCAATCCTTGGGTTGGGAAGATTCCCCGCAGAAGGGAATGACTCCCCATTCCAGTTTTCTTGCCTGGAGAATCCCATGGACAGAGGAGCCTGGTGGGCTTCAGTTCATGGGGTCATAGAAGACCTGAATGTGACTTAGCGACTAAGCAACAACAACGAAAGTGGAAGTTTGGAGAAAGTTTATGCCACGTTACCTCTATCTCAAAGATTCCCGTATTCTGCAAGCTCAGTGAAATCCAATTATTTTCATTAATGCCCTATGAGTACTGTTTTACTTGATTTCTTTAAAAATGTTTTCTCTTTAAATTTGTTTTTAATTGAAAGATAATTGCTTTACCATGCTGCATGGGTGTCTGTTGCACATGGATCAGCTGAAAGTATACACACATTCCCTCCCCTCTGAGCCTCCCTCCCACCCCTGAGCTGGACTTTACCTCGAGAATCCTGTGGAGCAAGGGATACGACAGCATCCGGGTCCTGGGGCTTCAGTCTGTTTACCTGCTCCAACAGCACACTGTCACTGCCAGCAAGTTTTTCATTAATCACCACCCACATCAATATATTCTTTAACATCATGACTCTGAATGTAGCTAAGCTGGAGAGGCATGAAGCTTCTGGTCTGTTCAACTTCTATGCGCAATGTTAAAAAGGCAATATGTGCAATGCAAGATAATACAGTACTTTACAGTGTTATGGACAAATACTGAAATAGTCAACTGTCTATAAGGAACCCACCACTGCTTCAGTAATGAACAAACACAGCAATGAGTAAGTGAAATTGCTCGTTTTGTCCGTCATAGATACAGAACATATTCAGCATGAATTACAGTGTAGGTAATTTCATGATTGTATTTGTGCTTGTGCGTGTGTGTCTATTCAGCAGAATGGCACAGATAAGCTATTTCGACAAAGATGATCAATGCAAATGGGTCACATGAACAGATTAAAGCCAAAATCTCAAACATTGTTATTAATGGCTTGGAGATCATTTAAAAATGCATTTTCTTACTTACTGACTTACAAACCTTCTACTTAATTTTGACCCTGACTTTTCCGAGTCTTTCAGAAACCCAGGCCCTGCCATGGGATCTGCTGAGTGTTGGGGACGTCTTGTCCCAATTGCTTCCAGACGTCTCCCCTCACCCACACCAGCAACTTGCCTACACATGCACTTCTTTGGGGCAGTGAATAATCTTTTTCAATCAAAATCTTGTTTTTTAATATCCAGGGTATGAAACTGGACTGTGAAAACTCGGGCATTTGAGGTGATCCAAAGTTCATGTTCAAAGTTCTGGTGTATTTGATGGACGTTAATGATTTGGTTTAGATTTCCTTCTAATGATCTACTTTAGGAAATCTTCCCATTTGCCTGCTCTTTTAAGACAATGCCGTGTAAAATAGACATCTGAAACTTCAGATGTGGCTTGCTGAAAACAATTCTGTGTCTTTACTGGAAATTTTTTTATCTTCTTTTTTCCGTAGTTTCCCTGATTCTTAAAATGTTAAGGAAAAATATCAGTTAAATCATATTCCCACGAACAACAAGAAGTTATCTCGGAAGGCAGAATGATTTGACCACAGCAGTGTACACACTGGTATCCGTGTAAATGCACACGAGCCTGTGCAGCTGTGTGTGCTATGATCTCTGTCTTCAGGCACCCACGGCAGTCACAGACTTTGAAGATGAAGTCTGTTTCAAAAAACACAAAGGAAAAAGGCTATAAAGGAGAAGAAAGCTTTGAAACATGTCTGTAAACCATGTGAAATGCATTTAGGGTTTTCAAAGGGAACTGAAGGCTTTCAATTTCTACAGAAGTAAATTGCTGTCATTATTAATAGCAGGCATGTGGTGGGGGCTTTAATTGAGACCAAAAGTGTACAAAGACAGTGCGGGCTCAGAGGCTGTAAAATATTCAAAATCAAATACTAGTTCCCCAGAGAGTTTTGTTGTTGTTGTTGTTCATGTCTAAAACTTCAGCATGCAGCCTTAGAGCTTATATAGTATGAAAAGTAGTGATGATCCTTTGATCAGGAAAAGAATGTCTATCATTAGGATGAGATAAGGGGAACGAAGATGCATGGTTTTTCATGAGAATTAGGGCAACATGCACTGTTTACAGACGCTTCAGGGCACCGTGTGGACACCTGCTCCTTTGTCATGTCCCCACCTCCTTTCCCCTGGGATCACACACCTCTTGGCGATGTGGTTTGACCTAGGGGAGAAAATATAACTTAATAAGTCTGTTCTGTTAATAAAGGAGTTAATAAAGCTGCCAAAGATTTATAAACATAGACTGATGGTACCTGGAGGGGAGCAGAAAGGGGCGGTGCTGACTCCAGAGAACCTGCGGGCTGGGGAGGGGGAGTGTCAGCCAATGACCGCACGCGGGGGTCGAGCAGGTGTCGACAGGAAGGACGCCCCCGAGCTCGTGGCGACGGTGACGCGGACCTGCGAGGGGCCTTGCGAAGCTGCTGGCCAGGAGTCCCTGCTCAGGGGACGTTTCTGGGGCACTAGTTCTCTCCCTTCAGGTCCACGGGCACCCCTGGAGGGCTTGCTCAAGCCCAGAGTGCCTGGCAGCACCCCAGAGTTTCTGCGTCAGGCCGTGTGCTGGGGCGGGTGGGGAGAATGTGCCTTTCTGACCAGGTCACAGGAGCCGCTGAAGCTGCCGAGTGGAGGCGACCCTGCTGAGACGGTGTCCACCCACCGTCGCAGAGGATGAAAGGTAGGCTGGATTTTATAGAAGGAGAAAGAAGACCATTCTCAGCTCACAAAGTAATGCAAGGAGTGACGGCCCAGAGGGAGACTTGAGTGAGGACGGCCCAGAACTGGACCGCCGGGGGAGCCGAGGAGAAGAGCTGGGTGGCCAGACCCTTCATCCCGGCGTGCCAGGCGTGGGGAGCTCCCCAGGACTCACGACTGAAACCAGGACACTCCTGTGTGAACCCGGAAGGCTGTTCAACTGGGAAACACAGGGGTGTGGCCAGACAAGTGGGCGTTGCTCCTGCCGGGTCAAGAGGCTGTGACTCTGAGCAGGAGGCCACCGGCAGCCTCGAAAGAGGCTTCCTCAGAGAAGGATGGGAAGGCAGTGTGTTGGGACCATCTGTGCAGAAGCTGTGTGGATGGCAGAACAGAAGAGGGGGAGCTGCCTGAGGATGTCGATGGATCTGGGGAGAAAGGCGGAGTGGTGGGGAGGTGACCCATAGGTGGCGAAGACGCACGGGTACGAGACAACTCCTCTGGGCTCGGTGGCTGGAAGAGCGCAGGGCCGAGGGCTCGGGGTGACCCTGGTCGGTGGATGTGGGTGGAGAAGGTGGACAAGCTCCTCACTGGTGGTGAGACTGAGACGGGGCGGCTGACCTGACGGATCGAGGCCTGGGGGCAGCCAGTGGAGAGGACGTGAGTCCACATTTCTACCCAACTCTTCTGCCTCCTTACCCTCCGGTAACACAGTATTTCTAAGTGTCGTCCCAGCTGGCGAGCAGCAGCGTGTGTGCTGGGGTCTCTGCAGGGCCGTGCGGACCCAGCCTCGATGAGGAGCTGTTTGCTGCAGCCGTGCCCCGAGCACCCCTTTGGTCTCCGACTCCCCACGAGGAGGCATCCTGCCTAGGGCAGAGGGCGAACTCCGTCGGTTCTATTTGTGGTTCTTCCCCTCCCTCGTCCTGGTATGTCTGTTCCTTCGGGATTTTGCCCTGGGCTCCGCATCAGTGAGGCCGGGTACCTTCCTGGCCTCTGTCCGTCTTCAGGTGGACCTTACAGGGATCATTGTGATTTTTAAATGAATGTCCATCTGTTGCTTAAAATGAGTCCCTTCTCCCTGTTTGGCCCACTGAGTAATAGTCCCTCTGAACATAATCTGTGTGAACCGTGCTGGCCTGTGGGTGCTTCCAAGCAGTCTGAACATCTTCTCCTGAATATCCCTGCTCACTGAACATAAAACCGGAGTTTCAGTGGATGGAACTAAAGTTGATAATTCAAAGAGATGAGTGCTGTGGAAGGACAGGTGGCTTTTTGTGTCCAAGTCTCACGGGGTTGGCTTGTCTGTGAGTCTCATCCTGTGCCTCTCAGAGCAGCTTTTAAGCTGAGTGTCAGGGTAGACAGACTTCTCCCTCTCGGCTCACCTATGAGGAGTTAGTCACCTCTTGAAGCCAATTAATTTTCCTTTAAGATCCCTAGTGGTTCAGACGATGAAGAATTTACCTGCAATGTGGGTTCAATCCCTGGGTCAGGAAGATCCTCTGGAGAAGGAGATGGCAACCCGCTTCAGTGGGAAATTCTTTCCTGGGTAATTCCATGGACAGAGGGACCTGGAGGGCTATAGTCCTTGGGGTCGCAAAGAGTTAGACATAGCGATTGAGCACACACACACACACACACACTTCATACTTTCTGTAAAAATGGTAATTGTTGTTAAAAAAAAATCACACAATGCAGAAAAATATAAAGAGAGGGAAAAAGTCACCCCAAGCTTTGTCACAAAAAATTAGGTGTTGTTAGCATTATGTGAATGCTTTCCAGCCATCTTTCCATGAATAGATACAGATGAAGATACAGGGGGGACTTACAGCTTTGTCTTATAAACATGGGATCAGGCCATGCATTCTGTTTTTAAAAAAATAATTTATTTTTCTGTAAATTAAGCAGAAACATGTAAAATGAAGGGATCTGGAGAATTCAGATCAATGTGTTTTCTTCATGATTAAAAGCATTGAAACATGTTAAACATGAACTCGTCGTTCTATTTGTGGTTCTTCCCTCCCTCGTCCTGGTATGTCTGTTCCTTGATTTTGCCCTGGGCTCCATCAGTGAGGCCGGGTACCTTCCTGGCCTCTGTCCGTCTTCAGGTGGACCTTACAGGGATCATTGTGATTTTTAAATGAATGTCCATCTGTTGCTTAAAATGAGTCCCTTCTCCCTGTTTGGCCCACTGAGTAATAGTCCCTCTGAACATAATCTGTGTGAACCGTGCTGGCCTGTGGGTGCTTCCAAGCAGTCTGAACATCTTCTCCTGAATATCCCTGCTCACTGAACATAAAACCGGAGTTTCAGTGGATGGAACTAAAGTTGATAATTCAAAGAGATGAGTGCTGTGGAAGGACAGGTGGCTTTTTGTGTCCAAGTCTCACGGGGTTGGCTTGTCTGTGAGTCTCATCCTGTGCCTCTCAGAGCAGCTTTTAAGCTGAGTGTCAGGGTAGACAGACTTCTCCCTCTCGGCTCACCTATGAGGAGTTAGTCACCTCTTGAAGCCAATTAATTTTCCTTTAAGATCCCTAGTGGTTCAGACGATGAAGAATTTACCTGCAATGTGGGTTCAATCCCTGGGTCAGGAAGATCCTCTGGAGAAGGAGATGGCAACCCGCTTCAGTGGGAAATTCTTTCCTGGGTAATTCCATGGACAGAGGGACCTGGAGGGCTATAGTCCTTGGGGTCGCAAAGAGTTAGACATAGCGATTGAGCACACACACACACACACACACTTCATACTTTCTGTAAAAATGGTAATTGTTGTTAAAAAAAAATCACACAATGCAGAAAAATATAAAGAGAGGGAAAAAGTCACCCCAAGCTTTGTCACAAAAAATTAGGTGTTGTTAGCATTATGTGAATGCTTTCCAGCCATCTTTCCATGAATAGATACAGATGAAGATACAGGGGGGACTTACAGCTTTGTCTTATAAACATGGGATCAGGCCATGCATTCTGTTTTTAAAAAAATAATTTATTTTTCTGTAAATTAAGCAGAAACATGTAAAATGAAGGGATCTGGAGAATTCAGATCAATGTGTTTTCTTCATGATTCATGAAAAAGATCAGGAAAACATTGTGGTAGGAGACATTCATTGTTGCAAAGAACATTTCAGGGCTTCTCTTGTGGTCCAGTGGGTAAAGAGTCCACCTTGCAGTGCAAGGGGCACCAGTTCGATCCCTGGCCTAGGAAGATCTCAAGTGCTGAGGAGTGGGTGAACCGGTGTGTCCAATTATGCGCCAGCATACACCCAGAGCTGGTGCTCTGCAATGAGAGAGGCCACTGCAATGCGAGGCCCACACAGGCCAAAAAATAAAGATGGAAGAAAGTAAATAAACAACCAATGAAAGAGGCCAAAAGTTAAAAAAAAACAACAACAAAAAAGAACTTTTCACTTTTGGTTGGGGCAGATGCACTAGTGGAAAGTGGGGCACGAATCTTTTTACCCTCCTCCTGCCTCCTCTTCTTGAAAAATATTTGTTCTTTGATTTGGCTGCACCAGGTCTTAGTTGTGATATGTGGGATCTTTAGTTGTGGCATACAAAACTCTTGACTGCAGTGTGTGGGATTTCATTCCCTGACCAGGGATTGAACCCAGGCCCCTGCATTGGGAGAAGAAAGTCTTAGCCCCTGGACCACCATGGAAGTCCCCTGCCTTTTTTTTTTTTTCAGTGTTCCTTGTGATTCTGAGCTTTAGAACATTTTTATTTCACATTCTAGCCATGGGTTGTTCAGCACAGCTCTCCTTGTGAATGGTTTTTTTTTGCTCCCCATTCTTTTACTGAGACTGTTCTATGCCCTGTTTCTTTATTTTGATTTATCACTTGATTGGCTGGATTTCATCCTCAAATGTTTGAAAGGAAGTCTTGGCGGGACATCGACTCCTGGATGATTTCCTCAGAGTCCTAGAAGCTGCCTTATTATCTTCTGGCGCTGAATATTAGACTTCAGCTTCTCTCTTTATGCCCTGGTGTTGCACCTGCACGTACTTTTCCAGGAAGAACTCGAAAAATTAGGTGTTGTTAGCATTATGTGAATGCTTTCCAGCCATCTTTCCATGAATAGATACAGATGAAGATACAGGGGGGACTTACAGCTTTGTCTTATAAACATGGGATCAGGCCATGCATTCTGTTTTTAAAAAAATAATTTATTTTTCTGTAAATTAAGCAGAAACATGTAAAATGAAGGGATCTGGAGAATTCAGATCAATGTGTTTTCTTCATGATTCATGAAAAAGATCAGGAAAACATTGTGGTAGGAGACATTCATTGTTGCAAAGAACATTTCAGGGCTTCTCTTGTGGTCCAGTGGGTAAAGAGTCCACCTTGCAGTGCAAGGGGCACCAGTTCGATCCCTGGCCTAGGAAGATCTCAAGTGCTGAGGAGTGGGTGAACCGGTGTGTCCAATTATGCGCCAGCATACACCCAGAGCTGGTGCTCTGCAATGAGAGAGGCCACTGCAATGCGAGGCCCACACAGGCCAAAAAATAAAGATGGAAGAAAGTAAATAAACAACCAATGAAAGAGGCCAAAAGTTAAAAAAAAACAACAACAAAAAAGAACTTTTCACTTTTGGTTGGGGCAGATGCACTAGTGGAAAGTGGGGCACGAATCTTTTTACCCTCCTCCTGCCTCCTCTTCTTGAAAAATATTTGTTCTTTGATTTGGCTGCACCAGGTCTTAGTTGTGATATGTGGGATCTTTAGTTGTGGCATACAAAACTCTTGACTGCAGTGTGTGGGATTTCATTCCCTGACCAGGGATTGAACCCAGGCCCCTGCATTGGGAGAAGAAAGTCTTAGCCCCTGGACCACCATGGAAGTCCCCTGCCTTTTTTTTTTTTCAGTGTTCCTTGTGATTCTGAGCTTTAGAACATTTTTATTTCACATTCTAGCCATGGGTTGTTCAGCACAGCTCTCCTTGTGAATGGTTTTTTTTTGCTCCCCATTCTTTTACTGAGACTGTTCTATGCCCTGTTTCTTTATTTTGATTTATCACTTGATTGGCTGGATTTCATCCTCAAATGTTTGAAAGGAAGTCTTGGCGGGACATCGTACTCCTGGATGATTTCCCCTCAGAGTCCTAGAAGCTGCCTTATTATCTTCTGGCGCTGAATATTAGACTTCAGCTTCTCTCTTTATGCCCTGGTGTTGCACCTGCACGTACTTTTCCAGGAAGAACTCAGAGGTGCTGTATTTCTCGAGTCCTTTCACGCCTGGCATGTTTGTAGTTTAACGCATCTTGGTTGGGTGTAACTTCCTTGGGTCACGTTCTTTTTCCTGTATAATGTTGCTTCACTGTGTTTTGGCCTCACATATTGCTGTGGACAAGCCCAAGTCAGGCCAGATACTCCCTAAAAGAGTCTTGACTTGGACAACCGAAGAATTCCTGATTTTTCTCCTGGAAAATTAGTAACAACCAGGACAAATCTCAACAGTCATAATTTAGGTATCAATTTTCTGGAAAATGTGCCCTGTGATCTGGAGTTTCCCTTCTGCCTGCATTTGAGGAAAATTCTTTCCATGATTAATATTTTTGAGCACTTCTAGTTTTTCGTTGGCTGACTTTTTCCTAAGGACACCCAGTTTTACCTGTCACATTGTCTTTGTTATGAGTGACTTGTCTTTTTTCTTTACCTTCATTCTGACCATATGAAACCACTCTTTCATGTTGGTAGTTGAGTTCTGACCTTAACTATTTTGTTTCTTGCTGTTTGATTGATCCCATAAAATGCTCAATTCATTTGTGCAGCTGTACAGCTCTAGAGTCTTCTATCTGTGTATTTTTCTAATACTATTTTACCTGTTGTTTTATAGGCCGCTTCCCAATGTCAGAGGAGTGATCTCATAATGCAGAAAAGATAACCTATGAGCTTTCTGCCTTCGAATGAATATCTGGTTGATCACAATGGCAGATATTAAAATCTTATTTCAAGACTTCAAGCGTAACCCACAAATCTTGTTCTATTTATATATGTAAATTAACACATGTAATTATCTGGTATGTTCAGTTAAATATGATTATTTATTAATTTGTTAATATTTTTAGAAGCCCATGTGTTGATGCTTCCCAGGTGGCACTAGTGGTAAAGAACACACCTGCCAGTGCAGGAGACATAAGAGCCGTGGATTCGACCGCTGGGCCGGAAGGATCTCCTGGAGGAGGAAATGACAGCCCACTCTGGTCTTCTTGCCTGGAGAATCCCATGGACAGAGGGGCCTGGTGGGCTCTTCCATGGGATCTCAAAGAGTCAGACGTGATTGAAGCAACGTAGCACGCATGTGTACACTTCCATACTGGTCAGGAAGGAGTGGCTTTGCCTTCTAGGTGGACTGGGGTCTCCTGGATGGACACTCCTGGGCATTTGTGGAGATCCACTGAGGGGGATCTGCACTCAGGGCTCAGGAGCTGGGACTGCACTCCTGCAGGGTGAGGCCTTCCTGGTGAAGAAACATTCCAGGCACTGCGGGAGCCCACTGACCTATGGACCCAGCAAGGGTGGGGACGGAAGGACACCGTACTGGAAGCTGTGCCCAGATGTGAGGCCTTTCTTGGGCTGGTCCAGCCAGACGGGCATCTTTCTATTCATTGGTGCATCCTCCTGGAGCTGGTGCCTTTTCCTGATGTGTCCCAAGTGCCCGCAGAGGCCCTAGGCGCTGGATGAACACACTCGCCTTTCCGATTGTCTGGGTTAGGGCAGGGGGGACTGCACCCTCACTTCTGGCGGGGGTGTTGGTCTCCCTGCCAGCCCCTCTTGGGCGCTGCCTGCCTCCCAGGACCGCTGTCCCCCGGTGCTCACCCCTGACTGGGACCCAGGTGCTCATCCCCGCCGGGGACCCACGGCGTTCTGCAGAAGCTCGGTTACTGCTGGCTTGGCAACTCGACATTGACGCGTTCAGTTAACCTTGCTCTTACCCTGGCGGATGTGACATTACTTTACATTTTTCTTGGCTGGATTACAGCCACATCCTATGATCATTTATTAGCATGTGTTTTCAGAACTCCATAGTGTGAAGCACTTGGGGTATTTCTTCTTCCCCTCCAGTTGTAAGTGAACTTACTCCATTTCTTAAGTCATGGCTTCTTCTGAATTGTATCATTTGTCATTTAATGCCTCTTTCATTCTCTTCTTTTTCCTTCCTTCCTTCTCTCTTTTTCTCTCTCCCCTCCCCATGCAAGGACTGCCCATTCTTGGTCCCACTCGGAGTGTTCTCTTGCCTGTTCCCAGGTACACTTCCAAAACTGGTCACGCTGGGCGGAAGGATCTCCTGGAGGAGGAAATGACAGCCCACTCTGGTCTTCTTGCCTGGAGAATCCCATGGACAGAGGGGCCTGGTGGGCTCTTCCATGGGATCTCAAAGAGTCAGACGTGATTGAAGCAACGAGCACGCATGTGTACACTTCCATACTGGTCAGGAAGGAGTGGCTTTGCCTTCTAGGTGGACTGGGGTCTCCTGGATGGACACTCCTGGGCATTTGTGGAGATCCACTGAGGGGGATCTGCACTCAGGGCTCAGGAGCTGGGACTGCACTCCTGCAGGGTGAGGCCTTCCTGGTGAAGAAACATTCCAGGCACTGCGGGAGCCCACTGACCTATGGACCCAGCAAGGGTGGGGACGGAAGGACACCGTACTGGAAGCTGTGCCCAGATGTGAGGCCTTTCTTGGGCTGGTCCAGCCAGACGGGCATCTTTCTATTCATTGGTGCATCCTCCTGGAGCTGGTGCCTTTTCCTGATGTGTCCCAAGTGCCCGCAGAGGCCCTAGGCGCTGGATGAACACACTCGCCTTTCCGATTGTCTGGGTTAGGGCAGGGGGGACTGCACCCTCACTTCTGGCGGGGGTGTTGGTCTCCCTGCCAGCCCCTCTTGGGCGCGCTGCCTGACTCCCAGGACCGCTGTCCCCCGGTGCTCACCCCTGACTGGGACCCAGGTGCTCATCCCCGCCGGGGACCCACGGCGTTCTGCAGAAGCTCGGTTACTGCTGGCTTGGCAACTCGACATTGACGCGTTCAGTTAACCTTGCTCTTACCCTGGCGGATGTGACATTACTTTACATTTTTCTTGGCTGGATTACAGCCACATCCTATGATCATTTATTAGCATGTGTTTTCAGAACTCCATAGTGTGAAGCACTTGGGGTATTTCTTCTTCCCCTCCAGTTGTAAGTGAACTTACTCCATTTCTTAAGTCATGGCTTCTTCTGAATTGTATCATTTGTCATTTAATGCCTCTTTCATTCTCTTCTTTTTCCTTCCTTCCTTCTCTCTTTTTCTCTCTCCCCTCCCCATGCAAGGACTGCCCATTCTTGGTCCCACTCGGGAGTGTTCTCTTGCCTGTTCCCTGGCCCCTCAGAATCAGAGCCCGGGGGCAAGGCCTGCTGATGCCGCACCCAGTCTTGGCGGGGGGCCCCTCCGCCCCCACTCAGGTGCAGCACCCCGGGCCTGGTGCGTGGGAGGCAGGCTCCCACAGTGAGTGACTTGTTCACAGGATGAGCAATGTGGAGGGTGGGCAGGGCACACCTCCTGAGTCAGGCCAGCAGGCTCAGAGACCCTGTGCACCAGGCTTGCTGGCTGGATGCCCAGGGGGAGCCAGGGAGCCACGGATAAAGGTGCTAGGCCTTCTTCATGTGACCCAGGGGGACTGGCCACCACTGCTGTCCAGGTGGGTCCCCGCCCTTCCCCATCTCGGGTTCTCGTGCTGCTGGTTGGTCCTACTCGCGGTCCTCTGGGTGGGCTGGGCTCGCGGCTGCTGTGCCTTGTCCTTCACTCTCCCTGCACTGTGTACAGAGCTGCCCCCCACCCCCCCCACACACACAGGGCAGCACGCTTGTCTCAGGACATACGTCCCATGTCAGGGGTGACCCTGATCCCCCAGGGGCCTGTGAGCTCGTCCAAACCACCCACCGAGAGGGTACGTGAGAAAAAACCTGGAACCTAGCACAAGTACCAGACATGACTGGCCCAGATTCCTCTCTGAAGATCTTAGACCAGCCCACCTGGGGGCCGCCCAGGTCACGGCAGCCGTTTGTACCGAAATCCTCACTTTGGTGCCTTTTCCAAGATGCTTCTGAATGCTATTAAGCTTCAAAGAACCCACTTCCCTATTGGAAACATGGGCATTTGATGTCTGCCAAGCTACACCTCCATCAGGCGCAGAATGTTCTAGAGATTTCCAGCTGAAAGATCTCCAAGGACCAGAACCAAGGACAGAATGTGCATGTAGCCACACGGCTCTGAGATGAACGCCAGCGTCACTGAGACGTCACCCAGCTGTGGCCCAGCAGCGGCATCGCTGGGGACAGAGGGAGAATGTCCTGAGTGAGGAGGACCACCAGCTCTCAGAGCCAGGTGTGGACAGCTTTCAAGTCATAAGAAGGGATCCATCCCATCTCCAGCAGCCTCCAGCAGTGTCCTCCTGAGAGGAAGGAGCAGGAAGCTTTCTCAGCTTCTCTTATGAGGGAGAAAGACAGGCTTCGGGTAGAACTCCTGGGTCTGGGGCTTGAGTGAGTTGTTTCCATCCCCTGCTCGTGATGCTTGCTTTCCATCAATACCTTTCACGTTTCATCGAGTGGCAGAGGGCCGTCCCCACGAAGGAGATGCTGGGTCAACCAAGATCGCTGGGAAAGGGAGCCCTGCCTACAGAGCGGTGCCCCATGGGCATGTAGCCGGGAAGGCACGTGAGGAATGTGCTGTTGCCAAGTCTGAACACAGAGGCTGGGACCTTGGCTAGACCTGCTCGGTCTTGACTCTGGCCCTGCAGGGGCTGGAGAGGCTGACTGGCAAGCAACCCTCTCTGAACGGCAGGGTTGCTGTGGCCCCTGCATCAGGCGATTTACCTGGGGTGGGTCCCGTGGGAAGAGTCTGCAAGAGAGGTTTTCCTTTAACACTGCGCTGCTTCAGAGAGTTGCTTCTTTCTCAGAGACGTGGTTCCTGTGGACGTTCTCCCTTCATGGATAACAGTACGCCATAAACCTGGTTTCATGGCTGTAATGCAGACCTTCTCAGGGCCATTGACAATACACGCCGGTGTCGACCTGTGCTGTGCTTCTTCACAACTGTGTGACAGCTCAAGTTCTCATCTTCTGCTGATTCAAGAATACTGCCCAAGCCAGTGAGGGTAAGGGACCCACGGCAGGCCCAGCACCTGCCTCTTTGTCCCCGTCACCAGGAATGCTGTTTCATTTAGATCCCTTTCTTCATCATTAAATATTCATATTTCCTCTTCATTTTGATTTCAAACATCCTCTGCCCTCGGTTGATCATTGTTAATGACTTTGATAGGACATAATAGACCTACATAAAGGATGACATTATTGAATGTGTTCCAGATGCAAGCAGCTGTTGGGGGAACTATGTAAAGCCAGGAGCCTTGCAAACCACCCACCTCCCCAGCCCCATGACCAGTGCCCCAGGTCCTGCTCTGATATCCAGAATCCACTTTTCACGTCATGGCACCAAGTTGAGCTGAGGCAGAGAATCGGCAGCATTAGCAAGGTTCCACACTGACGTGGCCAAGTTTTATTCAAACCTAGTTGAAAACGACATTGTCTGGTTCGTGACCATGCTGAATGGTCCATTTAGGTCAAAATTATAGTCACAGAACTGAGAGGTGAGAGTGTTTATGGATGAAAAGAATGGAAGGAAATAGCACCCCTAATAACTGCTTAACTTCACACAAATTCAGCTGTCCATCGCTTCCAAATTCACTCTCCCTTAATACAGGATAAGTCATCTTGTTTTTTTCTTTTCTCTGTATTTATTTTTGTCCATCTTTTTTATTCTTTGGCATGTGTAGGCCCCCCACCGCAGTGGCCCCTCTCACCACACAGCACCAGTTCTGGGCGCACGCGCTCCAGAGCGCCAGCCTGTAACTGGCCACACCGGCCCAGACGCTTTGCGGCACATGGGATCTTCCCCGGCCAGGAATTGACCTGGTGCCCCCTGAACTGCAAGGCAGACTCTTTACCCACTGGACCACCAGGGGTAAAGTCATCTTATATTTAAAATTTGTTTCTTAGCCGGGGATGGTGTGGGAGGACCCCACATTTCAGGTATAAGCAGTCTTTGTTTAACTTGTTCTCGTATTGCAGTATTATGAACACACCGATTTGAAATCAGATGGTCCTTAGCACCATATTTCAAGATGCTTTTGAATCCTGACATGTTTTAAAGCGGTTTTTCCTAGTTATCAGGTCCGTGCGTACACAGAGGAGCTGGCCAACTGGTGACCCTGCGCCATGTAAAACTAGAGTCGAAACTTAGCATCTTCGTGATTCCTAAGTTGCCACTAGAATCGGGGATGAGAAGGAACACCGACTCAGAGCTTTCGGACTCTGTGATCCCCTGTGCCATTTTCCCTCTGGGACTCCTGAAGTTTCCTAGTGGCTTCTCTCCTCACTGGGGGTTTAATCCTCTTAGAGCCCCATTCTCTCAGGTCGCCCTGAACCTCCAGGAACAGAGGAAGGCCCCAGCTCTGATCAGACGGATCAGGAAAACCAGCCCTGGCCTGTCCTGCTCGGGACTCCAGGCTTAGAGAAAAAACAGGAGGAGAGACCCTGGGGGTCTTTCAGGCAGGAACTGGGGGTCAGAGATGTGGGGCTGGGCCCTCGCACTCCCTGCAGAGCCAGCCTGGGGACCACGCTCAGAAGCTGCTCTAAGCCTGGAATAAAGTGCTGTCACAGGCCTTATCAGAAATGTGGCGTAGAAGCAAAAGGCATCAGGGATAAGGATTTCTCGTGCACCCCTTAATTCGATTTTATTTCGGATAAGTCAGAGTGCTTGGAGTTCCTTGGGTGGCGGGGCGGATGGGCAGGGCGATTACGGCTTTGATGGAAGGAGTGCAAGGGCCCCTTCAAAGCCGCAGGAAAGGAAGCCCAGGCAGTAAATCAGCCGCAGGCTCAGAGCCCGCTCAACCAGCGGTTCACTCCGCCGCCCCCAGTCACGTGCCCGCGCTGCTCCTTTCTCTGCCTCGCGTGTAATCCCTGGAAAAAATAGAAGCCTTTTTGTGTGTCTGGGCTGGAGTGGGGGTGGGGACCTGCCGAGCAAATCCCCCGCATGGATGTGAAGCCGGCTGAGTTGCCGGGGAGCTTGTTCAGCCTCCACGAAAATTCAGGAGCTCCTGGAAGTGGCTTGCCCTCCAGGGATGGGGAGTCTGAGTGGACAGTGGGGCCGGTGGCCGAGGATTGCCCAGCAGGTCACAAAAGCATCGGGACCTTTGAGTCTGAAAATGGAATTTCTGCACACAGCAACCCCAACACCAAGGAGGGTGCCATGATACATGAAGGGACCTCTCTCTCTCTCTTTTTTTTCACGATGGCAAATTTCCTCGGTGTGGAAATGCCACTGTGCAGCTTCTGACATTTTACCAGCCTTTTCAGAACCCTGGCTGCATACTTGCACCCCTCAGGATCCTGCGAGGGCTGTCGTCTCAGCAGGGATTGTGGACACTGTGGTCCATGCACCCCGGACCTGGGGTGCCGGGGGCGGGGCGGGGTCGTCTCAGAGGGAGGAAGGACACAGGGGCCCGGGATTGAAGTTTCCTACTCCCCAGAGCCCCATTCTCTCAGGTCGCCCTGAACCTCCAGGAACAGAGGAAGGCCCCAGCTCTGATCAGACGGATCAGGAAAACCAGCCCTGGCCTGTCCTGCTCGGGACTCCAGGCTTAGAGAAAAAACAGGAGGAGAGACCCTGGGGGTCTTTCAGGCAGGAACTGGGGGTCAGAGATGTGGGGCTGGGCCCTCGCACTCCCTGCAGAGCCAGCCTGGGGACCACGCTCAGAAGCTGCTCTAAGCCTGGAATAAAGTGCTGTCACAGGCCTTATCAGAAATGTGGCGTAGAAGCAAAAGGCATCAGGGATAAGGATTTCTCGTGCACCCCTTAATTCGATTTTATTTCGGATAAGTCAGAGTGCTTGGAGTTCCTTGGGTGGCGGGGCGGATGGGCAGGGCGATTACGGCTTTGATGGAAGGAGTGCAAGGGCCCCTTCAAAGCCGCAGGAAAGGAAGCCCAGGCAGTAAATCAGCCGCAGGCTCAGAGCCCGCTCAACCAGCGGTTCACTCCGCCGCCCCCAGTCACGTGCCCGCGCTGCTCCTTTCTCTGCCTCGCGTGTAATCCCTGGAAAAAATAGAAGCCTTTTTGTGTGTCTGGGCTGGAGTGGGGGTGGGGACCTGCCGAGCAAATCCCCCGCATGGATGTGAAGCCGGCTGAGTTCCCGGGGGAGCTTGTTCAGCCTCCACGAAAATTCAGGAGCTCCTGGAAGTGGCTTGCCCTCCAGGGATGGGGAGTCTGAGTGGACAGTGGGGCCGGTGGCCGAGGATTGCCCAGCAGGTCACAAAAGCATCGGGACCTTTGAGTCTGAAAATGGAATTTCTGCACACAGCAACCCCAACACCAAGGAGGGTGCCATGATACATGAAGGGACCTCTCTCTCTCTCTTTTTTTTCACGATGGCAAATTTCCTCGGTGTGGAAATGCCACTGTGCAGCTTCTGACATTTTACCAGCCTTTTCAGAACCCTGGCTGCATACTTGCACCCCTCAGGATCCTGCGAGGGCTGTCGTCTCAGCAGGGATTGTGGACACTGTGGTCCATGCACCCCGGACCTGGGGTGCCGGGGGCGGGGCGGGGTCGTCTCAGAGGGAGGAAGGACACAGGGGCCCCGCTGGGCACCTCCAGAGCGATGTGTGGAGATTTGGTTTATCCATCTGTCCACTTCTGTCCCATTTTGCTTCTTTTATCTCAAGGTGCTTATGTCCTGGGAGGCCAACCCATCAAAGTACAGTGTGAAGAAGAACAAGCTATTTTAATGTATCTACAAAATAACGCAAATTCTTGCTGGGCAGTTGACTGGGATTTAGGACTTCCTGCACCCTTCTGTGCTTCTCAGGAGGTACCCGAGGTAAAGAATCCACCTGCCAGTGCAGGAGACACAGGAGACATGGGCTTCACCCCTCAGTCAGGAAGATTCCCTGGAGGAGGAAACCGCACCCACTCCAATACTCTTGTCTGGGAAATCCCATGGGCGAGGAGCCTGGCAGGCTGTGGCCTGTGAGATCACCGAGAGTCTGACACAACTGGGTGACCCGGCAAGCGCTTGCCCTTCTGTCTGCATGGATGAGCCTGGCTTTGTGTGTCAGGAGGACGTGAAATCTTACCGACATTCACCTGAGGGAGGCAGCGGGCCTTGGACGTCTTAGAGACGACTTGCTTGATGTCATGCCCTCAGGTGACCAGGACACAGGCTGTTCCCTTCTCTGTGTGAATGGGCTGGACGTCTCCAGGACTGTCATGGTGTGATCCAGGCCGCACCCGCCACACAGAGAGAAACTCGTGAGCCCATCCATGAGTCTGTGCAAGTGAGGTTTTAAAGGCCATGGAGTGGCTGCCCCTGCTCTGTGGACAAGCAGGACGAGGCGGACCCCGGCGCCCCCTGGGCCCCTGAGACACTCCTGGTGAACAGATTTTCCTTCTAAGATGACGATTCTGAGCTCCCAGCCCAGAAATCACTGAGGATGCGTCCCTCAGTGCCTTGCTCTGCTAGCCCTCAGGGCCCTGGCAGACCCACTGAAAGCTGGTGTGTGATGAAGAACCAGAGGCCCGGGCAGCGCCCTCGGGTGGGACTATGTCGTCTGAACCCCTTCCTGCCACACCTGAGGGTCTGCAGGGTCAGCGGTGAAGAGGGCACAGGCCAGGCAGCCCGGCAGGACACCCGTGGTTGGGGAGGTGACGCAGGATGTGCGTCCTTCCCCCCAGCTGTCTCCTGCTGCTCTATGGTGGAAGCTGATGTCATCCCAGAGGGATGACTCCAGCTTTCCTGAAAGAATCGAAAGCTTGGTGGCCCGAGTGACGTTCCCTGTGACGGAGGCCCTGGGCTGAACCCCGAGTTCTGGCTCCAGCTCTCTGGGCCTGGCCGGTGAACCTGCGCATTAAGCTGACGGGCAGGGAATCTCGCATCATGGGCCCATACGATTAAGCAACATCAGCAGGTCCTAAGAAATGGGTCGTTTTTGTTCAAATAAAAGGAAAATGCAGATGGCAATAGATTTATGTAGCTCATTATGCCCGGAGCAGGTCAGCCTAAAAAGAGGCTTTATCAGGAAAGCTAATTCTCCATCTTCCCCCACATCCCCTCCCCTCCTCCAACCAGGCCCTGATTCAGGATTCAGGTCTTTTCCCTCCTGCTCGTCCTTATGTAAATGATGTTGGCATTTCCCCAACTTCACAGACATGCAGAGCCTGTTGGTAAGAAATGGCACAGGTGTCCTCTGGTATATATAAGCCTCGAGAGCTAAGTGTAAACTGATTTTCAATCGGCTATTGCTCTGAGTGATTGCAGCCTTGTACCCCCTACGAGTAGCCCAAGCTGGAAAGCAGCCCCCTCCCCTCCCGTGGATGGGGCAGGAGGGAGGGGAGGTGGCCCCGCCCTTCCCTGAGGCCCACAGATGCTTCCCGGGTGCCTCCGCTCTCCCCTCCCGCTGCCCCTCTCGACGCCGGGAGACAGATGGTGAGCAGCGCCTGCTTTGCCAGGAGTGCCTCTCAGAGCCCCGGAGGGTGAGGTCTCCCTGGGTGGAGAAGTCTGTGAGAGCTGGTCTTCCTGCTCCAAAGAGTGAATGGGCTCCAATGTGATTCTAGAAAATCATTCAACCAGGAGAGGCTGGCGCAGATGCAGGAAGCTGTGCCTGTTTCATTTACACCCCATCCTTCAACAGCGCCCTCCTAGGAGCCCAGAGATGCCAGTGCCTCTCTCCCGGTAACTGATTAAAAACTAGTCCCTGGCAAACTTTAGGTACTCTGCCCCAAACAAATGGTAGGCTTCCTGAGCCATAAAATTTTCTTCAAGGCCATGATGTCAAATGATCAGATGAAAACAAAACCAGGGACGTGGCTATTCCACACCATGAGCTCCTCACCTCTTAGTAAGTACGCTGAGCACGGTGGCCAACCCTTAGATGCACAGAGGAGCCTGGCGGCTACAGTCCAGGGGCCACAAAGTGCTGGACACCACAGCACGCACATGCACATTCAAGCTGGAAGTTTTCCATTGGCCTCTTCTTTCTTTCTTTGTTCTTCTTTTATGTCTTTGCTGACACTGTGTATTTTTCATGTGTTTCCAACATGCTCAGAACTGCCTGCTGGAGCATTCTTGTGATGGCCGCTGCGAAACCCTTGTTAGACTCCTTAACTGCTGTGCCACCTCAGGCTGGCCACGGTTAAGTTGTCTTTTCTTATTCAAGTTGAGACTTTCCCGGATGAGCAGTTTTCAGTCATATCCTGGGATGGCATAGTCCTTATGTAAATGATGTTGGCATTTCCCCAAATTCACAGACATGCAGAGCCTGTTGGTAAGAAATGGCACAGGTGTCCTCTGGTATATATAAGCCTCGAGAGCTAAGTGTAAACTGATTTTCAATCGGCTATTGCTCTGAGTGATTGCAGCCTTGTACCCCCTACGAGTAGCCCAAGCTGGAAAGCAGCCCCCTCCCCTCCCGTGGATGGGGCAGGAGGGAGGAGGTGGCCCGCCCTTCCCTGAGGCCCACAGATGCTTCCCGGGTGCCTCCGCTCTCCCCTCCCGCTGCCCCTCTCGACGCCGGGAGACAGATGGTGAGCAGCGCCTGCTTTGCCAGGAGTGCCTCTCAGAGCCCCGGAGGGTGAGGTCTCCCTGGGTGGAGAAGTCTGTGAGAGCTGGTCTTCCTGCTCCAAAGAGTGAATGGGCTCCAATGTGATTCTAGAAAATCATTCAACCAGGAGAGGCTGGCGCAGATGCAGGAAGCTGTGCCTGTTTCATTTACACCCCATCCTTCAACAGCGCCCTCCTAGGAGCCCAGAGATGCCAGTGCCTCTCTCCCGGTAACTGATTAAAAACTAGTCCCTGGCAAACTTTAGGTACTCTGCCCCAAACAAATGGTAGGCTTCCTGAGCCATAAAATTTTCTTCAAGGCCATGATGTCAAATGATCAGATGAAAACAAAACCAGGGACGTGGCTATTCCACACCATGAGCTCCTCACCTCTTAGTAAGTACGCTGAGCACGGTGGCCAACCCTTAGATGCACAGAGGAGCCTGGCGGCTACAGTCCAGGGGCCACAAAGTGCTGGACACCACAGCACGCACATGCACATTCAAGCTGGAAGTTTTCCATTGGCCTCTTCTTTCTTTCTTTGTTCTTCTTTTATGTCTTTGCTGACACTGTGTATTTTTCATGTGTTTCCAACATGCTCAGAACTGCCTGCTGGAGCATTCTTGTGATGGCCGCTGCGAAACCCTTGTTAGACTCCTTAACTGCTGTGCCACCTCAGGCTGGCCACGGTTAAGTTGTCTTTTCTTATTCAAGTTGAGACTTTCCCGGATGAGCAGTTTTCAGTCATATCCTGGATTTTTGGGTTTTATGTTCTAAGAGTCTGGACCTTAGTTAAGTCCTTTATTAGAGCAAACGTGTGCGTGTGCATGTGCACACTGCTATTGCTGTCATTCTGTTTATTTCCATGTGTGTCCTAAGCTCCGCATTGTTACTATGTTTCCTTAGGGCATTCAATTATCTTTCAAAGATATTAAAAGTAAGAAAAGTGCCTATTATGCGTTACACTATTTTTTTTTTTTTTATCTTTTATTTATTTATTTATTTTTGTACATGTATGTTCCCAGATCAATCAGATGCATATCCCTTGACCCTCCCCCCACCCAGGTTCCCCCCCCAATCCCTCCAGACCATTGCTCCAAGTGGTTGTAGGTATTCCTATTCCCCTAGCACAATGACAATAGCTATCTTTTCTACACATGACAGTATAGGTTCCCATGTTACTCCCTCCCATTGTTCGGTCTCCACAATGTCTTTATGTCTATTCTCTGTGTTTTCATGAGTTCACTGTGTGTGTTATCATGACCATCTTACTAGATCCCATATATATGAGTTAGTATACTATACTTGTCTTTCTCTTTTTGACTTACTTCACTTTTTATGATAGGTTCTAGAGCCAGCCACCTCATTAGGACTGAGTCTTCTGCATTTCTTTTAACAGCTGAGTAGTATTCCATTGTATATATGTACCAGAGCTTCTGGATCCATTCGTTTGTCGACGGACATCTAGGTTGCTTCCATGTTCTGGCTATTGTATAGAGAGCTGCAATGAACATTGGGGTACAGGTGCCTCTTTCAGTTTTGATTTCATCAGGATATAGGCCTAATAGTGGGATTGCTGGGTCATAGGGTGCTTCTATTTTTTACACTATTTTTATTATTCACATCATCCCTCTTTTCTTTGTGTACAACTGCATTTCCATCTGCTAGCCTGTTGTTTCTTTCTGAAAAACTTTCTTCAATATTTCCTGGCAGCGAATTCTTTCAGCTTTTGTTTAAAAGTCTTTGTTCTGTCTTCATTTCTGTAAGATATTTTCACTGGACACAGAATGTGGCGTTTATTGATTTCTCTTTCAGTACTTTAAAGACATCTCTTGATTTTCCTCAGGACTGATGAATGTCTGATGAGGAATTGGCTATAGTTCTTTTCCCTCTGTGTAAGTTGTCTTCTGCTGCTGCCTTTGAGATTTTCTTTTTACCTTTGGTCTCCCGGGGTTTGATTATGACGTGCCTAGGTTTGTTTGTTATCGTTTGTTTATCTGGTTTCCGTTTCCCAGAGCTTCTTGAATCTGTAGTTTGCTGATTCTCTAATCTAAAACAATTTTCTTCACAAATTCCCTCTGCCTGTCCTCTTTCCCTGTCCACTCCAATTACACGAATTCCGAATCCTCCTACAGCTCTTGCATGTTTGGTTTTGTTGTTTTTTTCCCTCTTTGTTCTTTGTGTTTCACTTGGTTTAATTTCCTATTTGTGTTCATTATTTTGTTTTGTTCTGATGTGGTCAGTTTACTGATAACTCTTTGAAGGAGTTTTTTAATTGCTTTTGTGTTTTTCATGAGTTCACTGTGTGTGTTATCATGACCATCTTACTAGATCCCATATATATGAGTTAGTATACTATACTTGTCTTTCTCTTTTTGACTTACTTCACTTTTTATGATAGGTTCTAGAGCCAGCCACCTCATTAGGACTGAGTCTTCTGCATTTCTTTTAACAGCTGAGTAGTATTCCATTGTATATATGTACCAGAGCTTCTGGATCCATTCGTTTGTCGACGGACATCTAGGTTGCTTCCATGTTCTGGCTATTGTATAGAGAGCTGCAATGAACATTGGGGTACAGGTGCCTCTTTCAGTTTTGATTTCATCAGGATATAGGCCTAATAGTGGGATTGCTGGGTCATAGGGTGCTTCTATTTTTTACACTATTTTTATTATTCACATCATCCCTCTTTTCTTTGTGTACAACTGCATTTCCATCTGCTAGCCTGTTGTTTCTTTCTGAAAAACTTTCTTCAATATTTCCTGGCAGCGAATTCTTTCAGCTTTTGTTTAAAAGTCTTTGTTCTGTCTTCATTTCTGTAAGATATTTTCACTGGACACAGAATGTGGCGTTTATTGATTTCTCTTTCAGTACTTTAAAGACATCTCTTGATTTTCCTCAGGACTGATGAATGTCTGATGAGGAATTGGCTATAGTTCTTTTCCCTCTGTGTAAGTTGTCTTCTGCTGCTGCCTTTGAGATTTTCTTTTTACCTTTGGTCTCCCGGGGTTTGATTATGACGTGCCTAGGTTTGTTTGTTATCGTTTGTTTATCTGGTTTCCGTTTCCCAGAGCTTCTTGAATCTGTAGTTTGCTGATTCTCTAATCTAAAACAATTTTCTTCACAAATTCCCTCTGCCTGTCCTCTTTCCCTGTCCACTCCAATTACACGAATTCCGAATCCTCCTACAGCTCTTGCATGTTTGGTTTTGTTGTTTTTTTCCCTCTTTGTTCTTTGTGTTTCACTTGGTTTAATTTCCTATTTGTGTTCATTATTTTGTTTTGTTCTGATGTGGTCAGTTTACTGATAACTCTTTGAAGGAGTTCTTCTTCTCTGATATCATGTTTTTTTGTTGTTGCTTTTTTTTTATTATTGCTGGCATTGCCATTTGACTCTTTATAGTTTCTCTCTCTCTGCCAAAAGTCCCCATCTGTTCGTGCATGTTGTCCATCTGTTCCACTAGATTCTTTAACATATTTGATGTCTTTATTTAAATATTTAACGTATTTCGCCGCTCGTTGATCGTTCTAATATTGAGGTCATTTCTAGATCAAGATCTGTTAATGGTTTATTATCATTTCTACACCTGAATCTGGTCCTGTAGATGGTGGTCATCATTAGAGAGAGAGAGGCAGTGTATTAATTACAAGGGAGAGATAAATACAACATTATTTTCAGACACTGAGATCGTAGAAAATTCAACAAAATTCAACAGAAGCAATGAGAGTTTAACAAAGTCAAAATTTAAAACTCAGCAGCACTCTTTGAGCTAACCAACTAGAAAAAAAAAAGAAAAGATGGCATTCAAAATTCTAACAATATCTGTGCAGCATCAGAAATTAACAAATCGTGAATAAAATCTGCTTAGAAAATGTTAAATTTTAATTAATTTTAGCAGAATAACGTTGAGTATATGGAGAATTAATCACGTTCTTGGATAGAGTAACGAATTAATTTTCCCAATATTGTTTTATAATTTAAAAACAACCTCAATCAAATGCCAGAGAGATATCTTAAGGTACTCAGTGCCTGGTTCTGAAATGTATATGGCATTATATTCTAATATCTAATGGTCTGTCAAAAGTTAAGTCAGCTTTGAGAAACAGTGGAACTGTGTTCTGTAAACTCGTGAGATATGCTTTACAGGCAAATTTAAAAAACTGGATGGCACTGATCAGGGAACATAGACAGGCCGACAGAGTGGCAGAGAGAGCGCAGACACAGATCCTGGATTTGGAGAACTTCATACAGGATAAGGAAGCAGAACAGGTCCTCGGAGAAAAGATGATGGAGCAGACCAATTATGGGTACACTGGTGAACCAGCTCTGTAAGAGAAGAAAGGTCTGTGTTATAGAATATGCTGGTCTCCAAGGTATAAACACTCCACCACAGCCCACCTCCAACCCTCCAGCGCTGAGCAGACATGCTTGCTTAGACCTGCCCTTCCAAGGGCACACAGTACAGACTTGGGGTTGATTGACTATGATCATGGACTTGTGTCTCCCAAATTCATATGCTGAAACTCCAGCCCCATGGGATAGGTCTTGGCGGTAATTAAAGGTAATTGCCTCCAGGAGATAATTAGATCTTGGTTCAGCAGGCTTCACGATGGGACTGGTGCCCTTAAGAGAGGAGTCCGAAAGTGCCCCCTTCTCTCGGTGACACGGGGTCTGCTGGCACCTTGGTTTTGGATTCTCAGCCTTCAAAATCCTGAGACATAAGCCTGGTGGTTATTTAAGCCACCCAGTCTGGTTTTCCTTACAGCAGCTGAAGCAAACATCATCCCCTGAGAGAAATGTGGTGGGAGGAGGACACATTCAGCAAGTTATGGAGCGTTTCTAAACTCCTGTGCCGGGTCAGATGTGGGGTTGATACCACTCAGGGCTGTCGTGAAGCTGAAATGACAGAACACGGGAAGGCACTCAGCTCCATGTCTGCAATGCATTTAGTGCTTCATGGGGTCCGGCCAAGAGATGAGCACTCAGAACCTTCCCTTCTCAAGTCCTCCCCTGGGAGCATCTAAGCAGTATTTTATTCAAAGTTGATCACTGCCCTAAAAGTTAGGGACTTTCAAATTGAGAACCCTAAGTCCTGGGGACTTTCACTAAAGCCTGCCAGGTTCCAGGAGTGACTAAATGGCAAGTGGCAGGATTCCAGACCAGTGTATGTGGGGTGCCAGCCTCTCCCCACCCCTTACAAAACTCACTTGTGCTTCCAAGTTCACATGGGATTGGTCCATGCTGGTTGGCCACTGTTGAACAGATGGGAATGTAACCAGGTGCCTATTGCCCAGTGAATTGGGGAACCTGAGCTTGGGGTCACGTTCACGGACTGCAAACCGTGTGTAATCTGTGCCCTTCCCCACCCCAGTCCACCGCCAAGCCTGCTCTGTAGATTTCCATCTGGACATCCTCACTCACCTCCTAAAGCAAGGCCCCTAATGTCCTGCAGTAGCAGAGGATGCATGAAAAGTGATTTACTGGGAAATCCTTTGGAGAAGTCATGAGGGTTTTGGAAAGACCACTTCACTAGGAGCTGCTGTAAAATGTTTGAGGGAAATGATTGAACTTCTCCTTAGAAAAGATCTGCCAAGATCATCCACTTGCTCTTGCTACAACTTCCTATTTCAAATTTCTGTAGGAAGCTGGAGTCCTATTCTGTAGGAATGGATGAATCCTGAAACCCTCACACAGGAAGCAGTCTTTGACAGAGGCCATTGGACACATGTTTGGCCATGGTGTGTCCCCAACTTGGTCTCCATGGCTGAGCTGAGACTGTCCCTTGCAACTGGTGGGTTACGCCATCACCATGGACCACAAATCACGGCCCATACCCTTCCGCTGCTGGTGATGCAAAGTTTAAATGACTGCTCAGTTTTAAACCACCATAGGATGGTCCTGAGGTGCGAATTCTTCTGGTGTATTGGGCAAGTGGTCTTTTACTGTTTTCTTTTGGAGACTGGGGTTTCACTGGGTAAACCAGACTTGGCTCCCCAATGACTAGAGTGTCCATTGGCCTAACAAGGCCCCACCCCTCTGCTTGCTCTTGTGCTTCTCAGACGGACTGGTGGCCAGTGCTCATGTTCCTACAGTGGGGTTGTGCCTGGTGGGAGTTTCCCACAAAATACTGGGGCTCCACCTGTGCTGTGTGCCCTCCAGACAAGCTTCTGCTTCTTACCACCGCCATCTCCCTCTTCCCTGGAAGCTACTGCGACTTTAGATTTGTACCAGTAATTTCTGCAGCTAGAAGGAAAGACGAATGTGGACTCTGTTTTTTTTTTTTTTTTTAATTGGTTAATGTGTAAAACAACTGAGTTTAGCCATTTGGGTTGGAAAAGAGATCTGTTTGCTCCTCAGTGCTTGGGCGAGTGCATTCGTTAGTAAGCACATATTTACATTAGTTTCAGCAAAACCACATTTGTGCCCTTCCCACCCCAGTCCACCGCCAAGCCTGCTCTGTAGATTTCCATCTGGACATCCTCACTCACCTCCTAAAGCAAGGCCCCTAATGTCCTGCAGTAGCAGAGGATGCATGAAAAGTGATTTACTGGGAAATCCTTTGGAGAAGTCATGAGGGTTTTGGAAAGACCACTTCACTAGGAGCTGCTGTAAAATGTTTGAGGGAAATGATTGAACTTCTCCTTAGAAAAGATCTGCCAAGATCATCCACTTGCTCTTGCTACAACTTCCTATTTCAAATTTCTGTAGGAAGCTGGAGTCCTATTCTGTAGGAATGGATGAATCCTGAAACCCTCACACAGGAAGCAGTCTTTGACAGAGGCCATTGGACACATGTTTGGCCATGGTGTGTCCCCAACTTGGTCTCCATGGCTGAGCTGAGACTGTCCCTTGCAACTGGTGGGTTACGCCATCACCATGGACCACAAATCACGGCCCATACCCTTCCGCTGCTGGTGATGCAAAGTTTAAATGACTGCTCAGTTTTAAACCACCATAGGATGGTCCTGAGGTGCGAATTCTTCTGGTGTATTGGGCAAGTGGTCTTTTACTGTTTTCTTTTGGAGACTGGGGTTTCACTGGGTAAACCAGACTTGGCTCCCCAATGACTAGAGTGTCCATTGGCCTAACAAGGCCCCACCCCTCTGCTTGCTCTTGTGCTTCTCAGACGGACTGGTGGCCAGTGCTCATGTTCCTACAGTGGGGTTGTGCCTGGTGGGAGTTTCCCACAAAATACTGGGGCTCCACCTGTGCTGTGTGCCCTCCAGACAAGCTTCTGCTTCTTACCACCGCCATCTCCCTCTTCCCTGGAAGCTACTGCGACTTTAGATTTGTACCAGTAATTTCTGCAGCTAGAAGGAAAGACGAATGTGGACTCTGTTTTTTTTTTTTTTTTTTTTTTTTTTAATTGGCTAATGTGTAAAACAACTGAGTTTAGCCATTTGGGTTGGAAAGAGAGATCTGTTTGCTCCTCAGTGCTTGGGCGAGTGCATTCGTTAGTAAGCACATATTTACATTAGTTTCAGCAAAACCACATTTGTTTGTACAAATATGGAGCAGAGCAGGAGAATGTTTACAGGAGCCCCACTTGCCAGCCCAGAAGGGGCTTATCCTGCCGACACGCTGCGACATCTAGCCACCCCTGGGGGAGAGCAGCCCAGGTTTTGCCCAGAGAACTCTGCTCACATCGGACACACCTCCTCCAGCATCCCTGACAGGTGCATCTGCAGCCCTTCCTGAACAAGTTCAAAGACAGAACTCCTCCCTCCCTAGGGAATAGCCACTGTTTGTCTAAACAGCTCTGTTCGAATGTTTCTTTGCTATTGATGCGAAGTCTGGATCCTTACAGCCTCTTCCTATCTGGTCTAATTCTATCCTTGGGAGCCAAACAAAACAGAGCTCCTTCCTTTCCAGACAATGGAACTTCAAACACGTGGAGGAAGCCCTGTCATCTACGGTCTGTGTTTTGTCTCCAGTAAACATTTAGATCTTGAAACATTCCTTTTAAGATGTGGCTTCTAGCTCTTTCGCCACCTGGGGTCCCGCCCTACCCTTGGGCTTGACCTGGAAGCGAGGGGAGACACCCCCTCCCCTGAAATCTTGTTCACCCTCGCTCCCACCCTGACTGTGGACTTCCTCTGACAGATTGTAAGAACCCCGCCACTGATCAAAGTCAGAAAGCAATTGTTCTCGAATATCATGTTTTTACTGTAAGGTCGTGGAAATGCATCTGACCTTCTGGGTCTGCTCCACCAGCGGTTGGGGGAGAGATGTGGATGCTGAGGCTGGGCACACCTTCCACACGGTCACTTCTCTGTTTCTGCCTGCACAGCTGCCCCAGCTGGCCTTTTCCTGTGGCAGAGGTTCTTGGGGAGCAGAGGGCACAGTTTGACTTGGACAGAAGACCTGTGCCCCTTCCCAAGGCTGAGAACCCTGCCCTGAGGACCAGGCTGATCTTTGAAGAAAGACACCTGAGATGTTCCTCCTAGTTTCACAGAGGAAATTCTGTTCACCAGCTCAAGAGAACCTGCTTATATCTGCCATCCACTTTCTCAGAATCTTAAGGAGAAAAAAAGTTATCTGTGGGCTTCTCTGGTAGCTCAGTCAGTAAAGAATGATTGTTGGATGAATCCTGAAACCCTCACATGGGAAGCAATCTCTAACAGAGGCCACTGGACACATGGTGGCTGTGGCGTGTCCCTCACCTGATCTCCGTGGCTGAGCTGAGACTGGAACATAGGAGACCCAAGTTTTATCCCTGGGTCAAGAAGATACCCTGGAGAAGGGAATGGCTACCCATTCGAGTGGCTGGGGAATCCAATGGACAGAGGAGTCTGGCTGGGTACAGTCCATGGGGCTGCAAAGCATTGGATACGACTGAGTGACCAAACCACTATGGGCTTTGAGACTGATTCCTGATGTCCACACACACACTGTTTGTTTGGAACATCATGTCCCCTGGGACATCCTTACAGCCTCTTCCTATCTGGTCTAATTCTATCCTTGGGAGCCAAACAAAACAGAGCTCCTTCCTTTCCAGACAATGGAACTTCAAACACGTGGAGGAAGCCCTGTCATCTACGGTCTGTGTTTTGTCTCCAGTAAACATTTAGATCTTGAAACATTCCTTTTAAGATGTGGCTTCTAGCTCTTTCGCCACCTGGGGTCCCGCCCTACCCTTGGGCTTGACCTGGAAGCGAGGGAGACACCCTCCCTGAAATCTTGTTCACCCTCGCTCCCACCCTGACTGTGGACTTCCTCTGACAGATTGTAAGAACCCCGCCACTGATCAAAGTCAGAAAGCAATTGTTCTCGAATATCATGTTTTTACTGTAAGGTCGTGGAAATGCATCTGACCTTCTGGGTCTGCTCCACCAGCGGTTGGGGGAGAGATGTGGATGCTGAGGCTGGGCACACCTTCCACACGGTCACTTCTCTGTTTCTGCCTGCACAGCTGCCCCAGCTGGCCTTTTCCTGTGGCAGAGGTTTTTGGGGGAGCAGAGGGCACAGTTTGACTTGGACAGAAGACCTGTGCCCCTTCCCAAGGCTGAGAACCCTGCCCTGAGGACCAGGCTGATCTTTGAAGAAAGACACCTGAGATGTTCCTCCTAGTTTCACAGAGGAAATTCTGTTCACCAGCTCAAGAGAACCTGCTTATATCTGCCATCCACTTTCTCAGAATCTTAAGGAGAAAAAAAGTTATCTGTGGGCTTCTCTGGTAGCTCAGTCAGTAAAGAATGATTGTTGGATGAATCCTGAAACCCTCACATGGGAAGCAATCTCTAACAGAGGCCACTGGACACATGGTGGCTGTGGCGTGTCCCTCACCTGATCTCCGTGGCTGAGCTGAGACTGGAACATAGGAGACCCAAGTTTTATCCCTGGGTCAAGAAGATACCCTGGAGAAGGGAATGGCTACCCATTCGAGTGGCTGGGGAATCCAATGGACAGAGGAGTCTGGCTGGGTACAGTCCATGGGGCTGCAAAGCATTGGATACGACTGAGTGACCAAACCACTATGGGCTTTGAGACTGATTCCTGATGTCCACACACACACTGTTTGTTTGGAACATCATGTCCCCTGGGACATCCAGAGCCAGACTGCCACGTTCTCCCAGCAGGCAGGGTATGTCCCCTCCCAGGAGCCTGGCCAGTCCCCCCCTTGATGTTTCAGGGGGGCCCCAATACTGTCCAGACCCCAAAGCAGAAGGGATTACCGTTAGAGATCATTTTGAAGTTTAATGTCTTGGAACATTTTTCTTTCAAATCTGTTATTTTAAGCACACATTGTGATTTAATGACTCTTTTGAGGAGTTCAGTTTGTGGTTGGGGCCTGGGGCCTGAGGAATGCATGTTTAATTCTTTTTCATCCTGTAACCAGTATTTCATCTTAGACTAAATAGATGCACATTTTAGAAATCCCACAGAATCACTGAGACAAACACGGCTGTTTATACGAACGCATGGTGATTGAGCGAACTGAGCTAAAGGAAACAGCTCGAGCTGGTTCCCAAGGCTTTTGGGGGCCTCCTGCATCTCCTCTGGCCCCAGCTCATGCCCATTTGCATCCTTACAGCCCAGCACTGTAACTTGTGTGCGTACATGGTCCTTGCCACCAATTCTGGCCTTTGGGACGATAAAGACCAGGACCCTTATGTCTAGACCCAGCAGCCAGGACAGGGACAGCTCCCTTGCTGCACCAGGGGGAACTCTGGCTGCGTCTGGATGTATGGAATGTTCATCCTCTCTAAAGTGGTGAAGGGAACTGGAGGGCTAAATGGAGAGTGAGCTTCGCAGTGAGACCTCTGACAATCAGAAGCTCCTCTCCTTACACCTCTCCCGTCCTCAAAACTCTCCAGCGCGGATGCGGGCAATGTCCTCTAAACTTCAGCCACCACCTCTTCGCTGCATCCACAACATCACTGACTAATCCACCAAAAGACTGAGAGTAGGAGGAGAAGGGGATGACAGAAGGTAAGTTGGTTGGATGGACGTGAGTTTGAGCAAGCTCCAGGAGATAGTAAAGGACAAGAAGGTCAGGCATGTGACAGTCCATGGGATCGCAAGGAGTTGAACACAACTGAGTGACCAAACCACTATGGGCTTTGAGACTGATTCCTGATGTCCACACACACACTGTTTGTTTGGAACATCATGTCCCCTGGGACATCCAGAGCCAGACTGCCACGTTCTCCCAGCAGGCAGGGTATGTCCCCTCCCAGGAGCCTGGCCAGTCCCCCCCTTGATGTTTCAGGGGGGCCCCAATACTGTCCAGACCCCAAAGCAGAAGGGATTACCGTTAGAGATCATTTTGAAGTTTAATGTCTTGGAACATTTTTCTTTCAAATCTGTTATTTTAAGCACACATTGTGATTTAATGACTCTTTTGAGGAGTTCAGTTTGTGGTTGGGGCCTGGGGCCTGAGGAATGCATGTTTAATTTTTTTTCATCCTGTAACCAGTATTTCATCTTGGACTAAATAGATGCACATTTTAGAAATCCCACAGAATCACTGAGACAAACACGGCTGTTTATACGAACGCATGGTGATTGAGCGAACTGAGCTAAAGGAAACAGCTCGAGCTGGTTCCCAAGGCTTTTGGGGGCCTCCTGCATCTCCTCTGGCCCCAGCTCATGCCCATTTGCATCCTTACAGCCCAGCACTGTAACTTGTGTGCGTACATGGTCCTTGCCACCAATTCTGGCCTTTGGGACGATAAAGACCAGGACCCTTATGTCTAGACCCAGCAGCCAGGACAGGGACAGCTCCCTTGCTGCACCAGGGGGAACTCTGGCTGCGTCTGGATGTATGGAATGTTCATCCTCTCTAAAGTGGTGAAGGGAACTGGAGGGCTAAATGGAGAGTGAGCTTCGCAGTGAGACCTCTGACAATCAGAAGCTCCTCTCCTTACACCTCTCCCGTCCTCAAAACTCTCCAGCGCGGATGCGGGCAATGTCCTCTAAACTTCAGCCACCACCTCTTCGCTGCATCCACAACATCACTGACTAATCCACCAAAAGACTGAGAGTAGGAGGAGAAGGGGATGACAGAAGGTAAGTTGGTTGGATGGACGTGAGTTTGAGCAAGCTCCAGGAGATAGTAAAGGACAAGAAGGTCAGGCATGTGACAGTCCATGGGATCGCAAGGAGTTGAACACAACTGAGTGACTGAACAACAACGATCCACTGGAAACCAAAAGCAGAGGGAGTTATAAACATAATGCACAATCAACAGTGAGATTTAAGAGGCCATGCTGTTTGTCTTCCAAAAATGTTTGATTAGTCATAAAACAGATATGAGGGCTTCCCTGGTGGCTCAGAAGGTGAACAATTGGGGCTTCCCTGGTGGTCCAGTGGGTAAGGACACCGCCTTGCAGGGCAAGGGGCGCCGGTTCGATCCCTGGCCTGGGAAGATCCCATGTGCCGTGGAGCGGCTGGACCGATGTGTCCAATTTCCGAGCCAGAGCTCTGGAGCACATGCGCCCAGAGCCGGCGCTCTGCGACAACAGAGGCCACTGCGATGGGAGGCCCACATGGGCCAAAGAACAAAGATGGATGAAAATAGACAAATGAAAGACCAAGAGAAGTGGCCCACCCCTCCCTCCCCAACTCGCCCCCCACCCCGCAAAAAAAGAAAGTGAACAGTCCACCTGCACTGCAGGAGACCTGGGTTCAATCCCCAGGTGGGGAAAATCTCACTTCAGTATTCTTGCCCGGAGAATTTCAGGGACAGAGGAGCCTGGAGGGCTACAGTCTATGGGGTCGCAAAGAATCAGATGTGATATGGCTCAACTAATGAAGCAATAATGAAATGCATATTTAGCTTTTCTCTGGGGCCTCTTTTCTCTGAAAGTTCTGGTGGCCACATGGTTCATCCACATTACTACCCGTGATTCATCACTGCCCTTGCAAAAAGAGCACTACAGGTTCCACAGAGCAGGCTCGGTGTACCGAGGACCGAGGGGACATTCCTAGCATCCTAGTCAAGGTGTCCAGGTTGCTCAGGTGGAGTGGCGCCGGATCATGAAGGACTGCATCCTCAGGGATGGTTTTGAGTCAGGCAGAGTCTCTGAAGCCTTCACACCTGGGTCAGCGTAAGCTTGCCTGCCTCTCAGAAGGCCGTTCAGGCAGTGGAGTACACGGTGGTGCGTGAAGAAAGAGAAGAGCAAGCCCCTGCGTCTCCCAGACTGAGAGTAGGAGGAGAAGGGGATGACAGAAGGTAAGTTGGTCAGGCATGGAGATAGTAAAGGACAAGAAGGTCAGGCATGTGACAGTCCATGGGATCGCAAGGAGTTGAACACAACTGAGTGACTGAACAACAACGATCCACTGGAAACCAAAAGCAGAGGGAGTTATAAACATAATGCACAATCAACAGTGAGATTTAAGAGGCCATGCTGTTTGTCTTCCAAAAATGTTTGATTAGTCATAAAACAGATATGAGGGCTTCCCTGGTGGCTCAGAAGGTGAACAATTGGGGCTTCCCTGGTGGTCCAGTGGGTAAGGACACCGCCTTGCAGGGCAAGGGGCGCCGGTTCGATCCCTGGCCTGGGAAGATCCCATGTGCCGTGGAGCGGCTGGACCGATGTGTCCAATTTCCGAGCCAGAGCTCTGGAGCACATGCGCCCAGAGCCGGCGCTCTGCGACAACAGAGGCCACTGCGATGGGAGGCCCACATGGGCCAAAGAACAAAGATGGATGAAAATAGACAAATGAAAGACCAAGAGAAGTGGCCCGCCCACCCCCTCCCTCCCCAACTCGCCCCCCCCCACCCCGCAAAAGAAAGTGAACAGTCCACCTGCACTGCAGGAGACCTGGGTTCAATCCCCAGGTGGGGAAAATCTCACTTCAGTATTCTTGCCCGGAGAATTTCAGGGACAGAGGAGCCTGGAGGGCTACAGTCTATGGGGTCGCAAAGAATCAGATGTGATATGGCTCAACTAATGAAGCAATAATGAAATGCATATTTAGCTTTTCTCTGGGGCCTCTTTTCTCTGAAAGTTCTGGTGGCCACATGGTTCATCCACATTACTACCCGTGATTCATCACTGCCCTTGCAAAAAGAGCACTACAGGTTCCACAGAGCAGGCTCGGTGTACCGAGGACCGAGGGGACATTCCTAGCATCCTAGTCAAGGTGTCCAGGTTGCTCAGGTGGAGTGGCGCCGGATCATGAAGGACTGCATCCTCAGGGATGGTTTTGAGTCAGGCAGAGTCTCTGAAGCCTTCACACCTGGGTCAGCGTAAGCTTGCCTGCCTCTCAGAAGGCCGTTCAGGCAGTGGAGTACACGGTGGTGCGTGAAGAAAGAGAAGGGAGCAAGCTGCCTCAGTGACTCATCACTGTAGAAACCGGCAGGTCTCCCATGGCTACGTGCCCCATGACCTGGGATTTGGGGAGGGGAGGCCAGAAAGAGGAAGCAGTGATTTCATCTGCCTCTACAAGTTACAGAAACCATGCTGGGCCCTTCCTGGGGCTCCTGTGTCGCGAGGGGGCCCCAGCCCAGACGGGGCTCTTCCCATCTGGTTGCCCTTCGCGGTCAGTATAATGTGGAATGAATGAATGCCCAAGATGTGTACATGCAGAGGAGTCTTCATAGGTCGAAATTTAAAATTTCATTATGTTCCTTCTTCAAGGAGCAGTTCAGAAGGGCCTCTGGAGAAGAGGGGGAATTATAGAGCACATGGTAAACTAAATACAGAGGGCCCGTGGATGAAAATGATTGGCTGACACTCCCAGGGCTGGAGGGATTGGAACTTCACGAGCTGGAATGAGTAATATGTTATGATGCTGTTTCTTTTTTAAATTAATTTGGTTTTTAATTGAAAGATAATTGCTTTACAGAATTTTGTTGTTTTCTGCCAAGGAATCAACAGGAATCGGCCATAGGGATACATATCCCATGTCCCTTCTCTCTTGAACCTCCCTCCCATCGCCCTCCGCACTCCACCAAACCACCTGCAGCATCTCTGTGCCCAGCCAGACATCAAGCCACGATACTATTTCTATTGAAAATTCTTCACTGACGACTAGACGTTTCCCTGCTGCCTAAGTGATTTAATAATGAAATGCATATTTAGCTTTTCTCTGGGGCCTCTTTTCTCTGAAAGTTCTGGTGGCCACATGGTTCATCCACATTACTACCCGTGATTCATCAATGCCCTTGCAAAAAGAGCACTACAGGTTCCACAGAGCAGGCTCGGTGTACCGAGGACCGAGGGGACATTCCTAGCATCCTAGTCAAGGTGTCCAGGTTGCTCAGGTGGAGTGGCGCCGGATCATGAAGGACTGCATCCTCAGGGATGGTTTTGAGTCAGGCAGAGTCTCTGAAGCCTTCACACCTGGGTCAGCGTAAGCTTGCCTGCCTCTCAGAAGGCCGTTCAGGCAGTGGAGTACACGGTGGTGCGTGAAGAAAGAGAAGGGAGCAAGCTGCCTCAGTGACTCATCACTGTAGAAACCGGCAGGTCTCCCATGGCTACGTGCCCCATGACCTGGGATTTGGGGAGGGGAGGCCAGAAAGAGGAAGCAGTGATTTCATCTGCCTCTACAAGTTACAGAAACCATGCTGGGCCCTTCCTGGGGCTCCTGTGTCGCGAGGGGGCCCCAGCCCAGACGGGGCTCTTCCCATCTGGTTGCCCTTCGGTCAGTATAATGTGGAATGAATGAATGCCCAAGATGTGTACATGCAGAGGAGTCTTCATAGGTCGAAATTTAAAATTTCATTATGTTCCTTCTTCAAGGAGCAGTTCAGAAGGGCCTCTGGAGAAGAGGGGGAATTATAGAGCACATGGTAAACTAAATACAGAGGGCCCGTGGATGAAAATGATTGGCTGACACTCCCAGGGCTGGAGGGATTGGAACTTCACGAGCTGGAATGAGTAATATGTTATGATGCTGTTTCTTTTTTAAATTAATTTGGTTTTTAATTGAAAGATAATTGCTTTACAGAATTTTGTTGTTTTCTGCCAAGGAATCAACAGGAATCGGCCATAGGGATACATATCCCATGTCCCTTCTCTCTTGAACCTCCCTCCCATCGCCCTCCGCACTCCACCAAACCACCTGCAGCATCTCTGTGCCCAGCCAGACATCAAGCCACGATACTATTTCTATTGAAAATTCTTCACTGACGACTAGACGTTTCCCTGCTGCCTAAGTGATTTCTCAAACAAGTCCGTGTTATATTGCTCCAATGAGAAAGAAAAGTTCGGCGCTCAAAGATCCCTACAAGTGCCTTTGTTTACTTCAGAGTTGACTTGGGACCTGGGCCTGGGTTTTTCTGACACACTCACACAGGCTGCAGTTACTTTAAATTCATTAATGTGATTGTAAGCCGTAAAGGTTTGAAGAGAAATTTGTAATGAGTAAAAATCTTGTGACTGTCCTTAACATTTTTTTTGAAGCTCTGGGAAAGTTGGTTTCTGAAATCAGTTGTGCAACTTAACCTCCACTCTTAGAACTTGAGAGCCCAAAATGGAAAAAACAAAACAAAACAAAAGTCAGTTGCTTGGAGCTTAGTCCGCAGTCCTGAGCCCTCCTGCTCCTGCCCAGGGCTGCACACGTGCTGGGCACAGGCTCCGCGGAGTCCCTCCCTATGAACTTGAATTAGCGGACTCTGAAGTTAAACTGGTCACCTGGTTTGTTTTACCTACAGTCAGTTTTCATCTGAGGAATAATTCCTTTTTATCTGTCTCTTCTCTTGATTAATTCAATCAAATTGGAGTTCAAGTATACTATGGAATTAGTGTGGTCATATAGCTTTTTTTTTTTTGGCCCCTTCTATTGACCTTTCATTTATCTATTTCCATCCATCTTTGTTCTTTGGCCTGTGTGGGCCTCCCATCGCAGTGGCCTCTCTTGTTTCAGAGCACCAGCTCTGGGCGCATGTGCTCCAGAGCTCTGGCTCTGTAGTTGGACACATTGGTGTCTCCACAGCACATGGGATCTTCCCAGGACAGGGATTGAACTGGCGCTCCTTGTACTGCAAGGCGGTGTCCTTACGCACTGGACCACCAAGGAAGTCTGGTCATATAGCTTTTACTCTTGAATGGTATATATCTAATGTCCTAATTTCTAATGCAATGTCATTTTTTTATGAAACTTGCCTCTGACTTCCTGATAGTTGTAAGACAAAATTCAGATATCATCAATCAGGAACTCACACAATGCTTAAAGGACTGTAAGAGCCAGTTCAAAAGGAAAAATCTTTGCTCTAAATGAGTTGATGGAGGCACTGATCAAACCTTGTCAGAATCAGGCTCAGAAAAGACCAGCCCAGGGGGAGTTTAAAGTTTAAGAAAAATTCGTCCATGGGTCTTGTCTTCTGTTGCTTTTGTTGTTCAGTTGCTTTAGTTGCGTCCGACTCTTTGCAACCCCATGAACTGTAGCCCACTAGTCTCCTCTGTCCAGGCGATTCTCCAGGCAGGAGTACTGGAGGGTTGCCATGCCCTCCTCCAGGGGATCTTCCCAGCCCAGGGGTCGAACCCACGTCTCTTACATGACGTGCTTTCTGTCCTGCATTGGCAAGTGGGTTCTTTTTTTTTTTTTTTTTTTAATTTTATTTATTTATCTTTTGGAGGGTGGGGTGGGGATGGGCAGGCCACTTCTATTGGTCTTTCGTTTGTCTATTTTCATCTGTCTTTGTTCTTTGACTCCTGTGGGCCTCCCATCGCAGTGGCCACTGTCGTCGCAGAGCACCAACTCTGGGCCCACGCGCGCCAGAGCTCCGGCTCGGTGATTGGACACATCGGTCCAGCCACTCCGCAGCACGTGGGATCTTCCCAGGCCAGGGATCGAACTGGCGCCCCTGGCACTGCAAGGCAGTGTCTTTACCCACTGGACCACCAGGGGAAGCCCCGGCAAGTGGGTTCTTTACCACTAGCACCATTCCATTTGACAATGACTTTATAAATGTGTTCTGAAAAAGAATTTTCAAAGATGAAATTATAGAAAACATTGTGAAGGGCAGACAGAGAAGCCTTTTGGACACTAAGAATATTCTACCAACAGAAGTTGTTGCATTGTTATTAAAGAACTGGTCTTCTGGAAATGCAGGACACACCAGGGTCAGATTGGGCCTCAGAGTCTATGTCATTTCAGCACGGTGAATTCCATTCAGATTCTTTCTGGAAAGTTGAGGCTCTGGACACATGTTTATGACCCTCTCAGGTGCTCCTCCTCCTGGGGTCTGAAGGGCTGTGGCCTAGAAGGGATCTACTGGGCTCTTGCCAGCTGTCAGGAGTTCCCATTCTCAGCGCAGCTCACCGGTCTTCCTTCAGAGAAGCGAGTAGTCCCTGCCTCTGAGCCCTCACACAATGCTTAAAGGACTGTAAGAGCCAGTTCAAAAGGAAAAATCTTTGCTCTAAATGAGTTGATGGAGGCACTGATCAAACCTTGTCAGAATCAGGCTCAGAAAAGACCAGCCCAGGGGGAGTTTAAAGTTTAAGAAAAATTCGTCCATGGGTCTTGTCTTCTGTTGCTTTTGTTGTTCAGTTGCTTTAGTTGCGTCCGACTCTTTGCAACCCCATGAACTGTAGCCCACTAGTCTCCTCTGTCCAGGCGATTCTCCAGGCAGGAGTACTGGAGGGTTGCCATGCCCTCCTCCAGGGGATCTTCCCAGCCCAGGGGTCGAACCCACGTCTCTTACATGACGTGCTTTCTGTCCTGCATTGGCAAGTGGGTTCTTTTTTTTTTTTTTTTTTTAATTTTATTTATTTATCTTTTGGAGGGTGGGGTGGGGATGGGCAGGCCACTTCTATTGGTCTTTCGTTTGTCTATTTTCATCTGTCTTTGTTCTTTGACTCCTGTGGGCCTCCCATCGCAGTGGCCACTGTCGTCGCAGAGCACCAACTCTGGGCCCACGCGCGCCAGAGCTCCGGCTCGGTGATTGGACACATCGGTCCAGCCACTCCGCAGCACGTGGGATCTTCCCAGGCCAGGGATCGAACTGGCGCCCCTGGCACTGCAAGGCAGTGTCTTTACCCACTGGACCACCAGGGGAAGCCCGGCAAGTGGGTTCTTTACCACTAGCACCATTCCATTTGACAATGACTTTATAAATGTGTTCTGAAAAAGAATTTTCAAAGATGAAATTATAGAAAACATTGTGAAGGGCAGACAGAGAAGCCTTTTGGACACTAAGAATATTCTACCAACAGAAGTTGTTGCATTGTTATTAAAGAACTGGTCTTCTGGAAATGCAGGACACACCAGGGTCAGATTGGGCCTCAGAGTCTATGTCATTTCAGCACGGTGAATTCCATTCAGATTCTTTCTGGAAAGTTGAGGCTCTGGACACATGTTTATGACCCTCTCAGGTGCTCCTCCTCCTGGGGTCTGAAGGGCTGTGGCCTAGAAGGGATCTACTGGGCTCTTGCCAGCTGTCAGGAGTTCCCATTCTCAGCGCAGCTCACCGGTCTTCCTTCAGAGAAGCGAGTAGTCCCTGCCTGGCTCAGAGCCCCAGGCTCCAGGGGCCCTGGCATCTCCTAAAGGGGCAGTGACATCCCAGGAGGACACAGGACTGGGACTTCTTGAGGTCCCATTGCTGTCTTTGGGCATCAGAAGACACTGCACAGGAAGGTGGGTTTGGGGAGCAGGACCTCCACCCAGGAGTTTAGGTAGCTGCCCTGATTTAGGTCCCAGGGTTTCCTCTCCCTCCCCAACCCCATCCTCGTCCTCTCTCATCTTCTCTTTTTGTGTGTGTGTTGGCACACTGGGTGCAGTGTGTCCACAGAAGTAACGCAAAATTGTTGTTGTTGTTATTACTCAGTTGTTTTGGAGAAATGTGGTCATGAGCTCCATCCTGAGCCTCACTTGTGTGCCACAGTCCTTGTGTGTCACCAGGAGGCTCAGCGATTGCCCAGACCAGCATGAGACCACCCCAACCCAGAGGCTCCCAGGCTCTGAACACATCTGCCATCTTCGGGGTTCTCGTCTGGCTCTGGTGGCCCTGGGAGGACTTCTACAGAAGGCATGTGAAATCCAACCATTTTTTAAGTTGCAAAAGGCAGTCCCTTCTGCAGACCATCTGTTCCTCAGTAATGTGCAAATTAGCAATAAATAATTCCAGATTCTTCTTTGCAAGCCCAACTATAAACAAATACTCCACAGGCAGAAATGGAAGTTGTTTTCCCTTTGAGGACTCATTAAATTCTGCGTGATTGGAATGATCAGGGCGGGGAGAAGCCTCCCAGCAGAGGCCCAGAGCATCGTGTCCACACACAGATAGCTGCAGGAAGCCATGCCTGGTGAGTTTCTGGACTCGGACCCTCTCCTGCCCGGGCACATCTGCTCCAGGCCCTCGCCCTACAGTGGATCTGTGTGCCTGTGAAGCCCAGATGGCTGGCTTATGTGGGCTGGTGCTATTTGTTCTTTTAGCCATTGAACCACATTGGCAAACTCAGGATTCCTCTCCTACAAAGCAGCACATCACACATGAAAACTGCCTCTGACCTCTTTGTTCCCAAGATGCGGTTGGGAAACCATATTTCCTAAGTGCTTCAGTAACCAAAGCTCTGCCATTTCATAGGCCGCTCTGATCCTGTTCCTGCTGAAATGGTCCTCGAGGGAGGGTTTATGGGAAGTAGGAGAGAAATAACAAGGAGGGAGCTCTCTGCTGAGCAGATTGCAATGCTCACCACAGTTAACTATTCAGCCTCCTGCAACTGAATCCAACCCTAGGGTCAGCATCCAGGCAGCAGTGGGACATGGACCAGGTTCTGGGCTGTCTCTGAGTTCCTTTCTGAGGGACGTCTGTGGGACCTCCAATTCTCTCACAGCCTCAAGTCAGTAGGCTAAAAAAATACTTAGTTTTACCTTCTTTTCAGTAAGGACTCTTTTTCTATTGAAAAAGAAATGTGACTTTAGACAGCCTGGGTAAATATGGCATAGTAAAAGCTAGGTTTGTCTTCTAGTAACAGCCAGAAGTTTGGCTGGATGAACACTCCAACAAATAACATTTACAAAACCTGTATAAAATGCTGACTCCTCATGCCCAAATCACAACTAGAAAGTGTGTGCTCAGTCACTTCAGTCGTATGGACTGTAGCACTCCAGGTTCTTCTGTCCGTGGGATTCTCCAGACAAGAATACTGGAGCGGGTTTCCATGTCCTTCTCCAGGGGATCTTCCCAACCCAGGGATCGAGCCCAGGTCTCTTATGTGCTTGCACTGGCAGGCAGGCTCTTTACCACTAGCACCATCTGGAAAGCCCAAGTAGAAGGTACTGTTGCGCCATCAGAAGTAGGCAGAATTTCCACCTTGAAATAAATAAATAGGATCATTTGTTTTCTATTGCAGCAAAATATATCAGCATCAATTTATTAACTCCTGGCTTCTGTAGGTGAAGCATCTGAGGACACACTTGCTGGGTCCTCCCCACTGTCAGGCAGGCCGTGTGACCCCTGGATTTGAGCACGTCAGTCCTGCAGACTCACGCAGCCGACTTCTGCCAATGGCACCTGAGCGGGAAGAGACCCGCACTGAAACAAGACTGCAGCCCTAGCCACGGCCTTGAGGGTAGCCTGGGGCGATCCTGAGCAGAGAACCCACCTGGGGGGCTTAGCGCCTTCTAGTCTGTAGATGCTGAAAAAGCAAATCTTTGTTGCAGTTCTGGTTCTTTTTATTTTGCAAATAAATACTTTTCCTATCTGGACATCTGTCATATTTTCTATTTTTCTTCAGAGTAAGATATGCCTAGGACTATGCTTTTGCTCACTCAGTCTGCCTAGAGATCAGTGAGTATTTGCTGTTTGAACTGCTAAATTATAATACTTTATTTGCAGCTATTGCATGTCAGCATCCAGGCAGCAGTGGGACATGGACCAGGTTCTGGGCTGTCTCTGAGTTCCTTTCTGAGGGACGTCTGTGGGACCTCCAATTCTCTCACAGCCTCAAGTCAGTAGGCTAAAAATACTTAGTTTTACCTTCTTTTCAGTAAGGACTCTTTTTCTATTGAAAAAGAAATGTGACTTTAGACAGCCTGGGTAAATATGGCATAGTAAAAGCTAGGTTTGTCTTCTAGTAACAGCCAGAAGTTTGGCTGGATGAACACTCCAACAAATAACATTTACAAAACCTGTATAAAATGCTGACTCCTCATGCCCAAATCACAACTAGAAAGTGTGTGCTCAGTCACTTCAGTCGTATGGACTGTAGCACTCCAGGTTCTTCTGTCCGTGGGATTCTCCAGACAAGAATACTGGAGCGGGTTTCCATGTCCTTCTCCAGGGGATCTTCCCAACCCAGGGATCGAGCCCAGGTCTCTTATGTGCTTGCACTGGCAGGCAGGCTCTTTACCACTAGCACCATCTGGAAAGCCCAAGTAGAAGGTACTGTTGCGCCATCAGAAGTAGGCAGAATTTCCACCTTGAAATAAATAAATAGGATCATTTGTTTTCTATTGCAGCAAAATATATCAGCATCAATTTATTAACTCCTGGCTTCTGTAGGTGAAGCATCTGAGGACACACTTGCTGGGTCCTCCCCACTGTCAGGCAGGCCGTGTGACCCCTGGATTTGAGCACGTCAGTCCTGCAGACTCACGCAGCCGACTTCTGCCAATGGCACCTGAGCGGGAAGAGACCCGCACTGAAACAAGACTGCAGCCCTAGCCACGGCCTTGAGGGTAGCCTGGGGCGATCCTGAGCAGAGAACCCACCTGGGGGGCTTAGCGCCTTCTAGTCTGTAGATGCTGAAAAAGCAAATCTTTGTTGCAGTTCTGGTTCTTTTTATTTTGCAAATAAATACTTTTCCTATCTGGACATCTGTCATATTTTCTATTTTTCTTCAGAGTAAGATATGCCTAGGACTATGCTTTTGCTCACTCAGTCTGCCTAGAGATCAGTGAGTATTTGCTGTTTGAACTGCTAAATTATAATACTTTATTTGCAGCTATTGCATGTAAGTTCATAAGTGAAGTTGGCTTATAATTTTCTCTTCTTTTATGGTCCTTTTGGGTCATAGTATCAAAATACTAACTTAGTCAAACAAATTTTCTGTCTTCCGGAGCAACATCTTTTAGTGTGAGGTCTATCAACTCTTGAACTCTTGCAAGTTAGTAGACTTTATTCATAAAGCCAAGATCAGGCACTTCTTCTTCTTCTTCTTCTTTTTTTAATTTGGCCTCCTCTGTTAGCTTTTTATTTATTCATTTTCATCCATCTTTATTCCTGGGCCTGCATGGGCGTCCCACAGCAGCGGGCCTCTCTCATTGCAGAGGACCGGCTCTGGGCGCATGCGCCCCGGAGCACTGGCTTGCAATTGGATACACTGGTGGAGCTGCTCTGCGGCACGTGGGATCTTCCCAGGCCAGGGATTGAACCGGTGCCCCTTGCACTGCAAGGCAGACTCTCCACCCACTGGACCATCAGGGAAGCCTGGCACTTCTTGATTTTGTTATTTATCTGCCTAAGTTTACACAGACACTTCCAAGGTGGCTCAGTGAGTAGAGACTCTGCCCACGACGTGCGGAAGTGCTTGCAGTGCCCGAGCCCTATCCTTTTGTTTTAGGTAAGAGAAAATGGGTACGAAAAGAGGTCATAATAGAAATAAAAATGCAAAAGCAGAGCTCAGAAACAAAACACTGGGAAAAGAATAAAAAACATTTTCAAAAACATGGTCTTGCTTAAAAGTATAAAAACTGGAAAAAATAAAAACTAGCAAGTTTCTGTTAAATATGACTCACAAAATATGGACAAAACAGTAAATGTGTTTGTGAATATTTAATTTTTTATTAAAACAACAAATACAAGCAAGAAAATTATACCCCTCAGATTCACGTTAATGAGACTATACAGAATCATGTAACTCGTCATCTTCTTAAATGGGTTCAACTACTGACTTTAAAAATGGCCCAAAAAGGACAACTGGAAAGCAATAACTACACCTCTGACCTGGTGTGATCACTGAGTTAGAAACTGGCGTACTTGAATGGAGAACTGTGGCCTGAGGGGCTGTGCTGTGTTTATTTCACGATGATTCTGGACAATGGCCGTTACCTCCTCGCGGCAGTGTGAGGAGGATACGGTCCACGCAAACTCATTAAGACTGTCCACTAGTGGGACATGGCAGAAATGTTAGGATTTCCTTTACTACCCAAATCTCTTAAATGAGGGGGAAAAAGTAACTTTTATATGGCTGGTTCAAAGAAAGCATTTTATGGCTGCAGTCAAAATGTTTTATAGTTGGTGGGCAGGAGACTGGGGTTCACATGCATGAAAACAGCCAAAAGGTATAAACTTGCGGTTATAAAACAAGTAAATCCTGGGGGCGGGATGCACATTATGGGGAGCATAGTTAATAACACCATCTTATATATTCAAAAGTTGCTAAGAGTGTAGATCTTAAAAGTTCTCATCATAAGAAAAGAAATTTGTAGCTTTGCGTGGTGACAGATGTTAACTAGCTTTGCTCTGCTGACCATAGATCAATATGTACAAATATTGAGTCATTATTATACCTGAAACCTCCATAATGTGATATGTCAATTATATGTCAATAAAATACATTTCGCAACAAGTCTTCAGGATTGCCTTTGGTTAATGATTGCATTTATACTGGAAAAACAGCTTCTTGATTGAAAGAGCATGAAAGATCCTTTGTATAATAAAAGAAACTGCACATCCTGTAAGTGCAATTTTTAATAAAGCTGATTAAGGAGCAAACAAGAGTAGTCAGCAATGACAAGAAAACACTAATGGAAAACATGGTCTTGCTTAAAAGTATAAACTGGAAAAATAAAACTAGCAAGTTTCTGTTAAATATGACTCACAAAATATGGACAAAACAGTAAATGTGTTTGTGAATATTTAATTTTTTATTAAAACAACAAATACAAGCAAGAAAATTATACCCCTCAGATTCACGTTAATGAGACTATACAGAATCATGTAACTCGTCATCTTCTTAAATGGGTTCAACTACTGACTTTAAAAATGGCCCAAAAAGGACAACTGGAAAGCAATAACTACACCTCTGACCTGGTGTGATCACTGAGTTAGAAACTGGCGTACTTGAATGGAGAACTGTGGCCTGAGGGGCTGTGCTGTGTTTATTTCACGATGATTCTGGACAATGGCCGTTACCTCCTCGCGGCAGTGTGAGGAGGATACGGTCCACGCAAACTCATTAAGACTGTCCACTAGTGGGACATGGCAGAAATGTTAGGATTTCCTTTACTACCCAAATCTCTTAAATGAGGGGGAAAAAGTAACTTTTATATGGCTGGTTCAAAGAAAGCATTTTATGGCTGCAGTCAAAATGTTTTATAGTTGGTGGGCAGGAGACTGGGGTTCACATGCATGAAAACAGCCAAAAGGTATAAACTTGCGGTTATAAAACAAGTAAATCCTGGGGGCGGGATGCACATTATGGGGAGCATAGTTAATAACACCATCTTATATATTCAAAAGTTGCTAAGAGTGTAGATCTTAAAAGTTCTCATCATAAGAAAAGAAATTTGTAGCTTTGCGTGGTGACAGATGTTAACTAGCTTTGCTCTGCTGACCATAGATCAATATGTACAAATATTGAGTCATTATTATACCTGAAACCTCCATAATGTGATATGTCAATTATATGTCAATAAAATACATTTCGCAACAAGTCTTCAGGATTGCCTTTGGTTAATGATTGCATTTATACTGGAAAAACAGCTTCTTGATTGAAAGAGCATGAAAGATCCTTTGTATAATAAAAGAAACTGCACATCCTGTAAGTGCAATTTTTAATAAAGCTGATTAAGGAGCAAACAAGAGTAGTCAGCAATGACAAGAAAACACTAATGGAAAACACTGCTGTGATATTCTGAGAAAATCACATGTCCAGTAGTTAACTGAGTGTAACATTGCTTTTTAAGGCATTCACAGCACAATATGTAAAGTATAAGGCATTTATAGATTTAGTAGGGATAATTTCAGAATTTGATTCTAGCAAGGTAACCATGAAATACAGATATAAACAATAAACCAAATGAATCTATAGGCAGGAGAACTCAAAATAAGATTAATAGCTTAAGGAATGATCACATAAAGGAAAAAACATGCACGACAATAAAAAAGTTATGTATAGCTCATTTCAACTAGATCATACCTGGGAAAAAGTCATGCTGAACAGTTAAAATTCTCTATGCATACTGAACTCCTTCAGAATGAAAACAAGGAAGATGGGGTTTGTGAGTGGCTTGCTGATCTGACGCCTGCTATAGGAAGTCTGTACTTCCTATACATAGGAACTTTGACACAGGAACTGAAAAAATAGCTTTTAACATTAAGCATGGATTCAGAAGCCTTTCTCAGAGAGCCTGGAGGGTGAGCAGTCACAGGACGGTAAGGAAAAGGGGTCAGCAGAATTCTGACCAGAAATCCCAGAGGATCCTTATGCCAATGAAGGCATGTAGCATGAATCTGTAACAAGGAGACATTGTCTCAGCGGTGAGGGTGTTAGTGACGTTCTCCAGAACCAGGCAGGGTTATCTATGGTATTTTTTTTTTGCATCTTCCCGTCAATGACCATCCCTATGAAACACATAAAATATGACCACATGGCTACTTCAGGAAGATGATGCAAATGGCAACAAAATGCTTCAGAAGCTAGGTTCATTAAGAAATGATGGGGATGCACTACAAGAGTCAGGAAAATGAGAGCACATCATCAAACGAGAAGCTCATCGTGGCCTTTGGGTAAAATGAACATATTTTTAAGTTGTGATATTCAGTTATAATTAGCATGAGCCACTTCCTACTATGAATATAAGGTTAACAGACTGAACTTCAGCTCTTTCACTTTCGGAAAAACAGCTTCTTGATTGAAAGAGCATGAAAGATCCTTTGTATAATAAAAGAAACTGCACATCCTGTAAGTGCAATTTTTAATAAAGCTGATTAAGGAGCAAACAAGAGTAGTCAGCAATGACAAGAAAACACTAATGGAAAACACTGCTGTGATATTCTGAGAAAATCACATGTCCAGTAGTTAACTGAGTGTAACATTGCTTTTTAAGGCATTCACAGCACAATATGTAAAGTATAAGGCATTTATAGATTTAGTAGGGATAATTTCAGAATTTGATTCTAGCAAGGTAACCATGAAATACAGATATAAACAATAAACCAAATGAATCTATAGGCAGGAGAACTCAAAATAAGATTAATAGCTTAAGGAATGATCACATAAAGGAAAAAACATGCACGACAATAAAAAAGTTATGTATAGCTCATTTCAACTAGATCATACCTGGGAAAAAGTCATGCTGAACAGTTAAAATTCTCTATGCATACTGAACTCCTTCAGAATGAAAACAAGGAAGATGGGGTTTGTGAGTGGCTTGCTGATCTGACGCCTGCTATAGGAAGTCTGTACTTCCTATACATAGGAACTTTGACACAGGAACTGAAAAAATAGCTTTTAACATTAAGCATGGATTCAGAAGCCTTTCTCAGAGAGCCTGGAGGGTGAGCAGTCACAGGACGGTAAGGAAAAGGGGTCAGCAGAATTCTGACCAGAAATCCCAGAGGATCCTTATGCCAATGAAGGCATGTAGCATGAATCTGTAACAAGGAGACATTGTCTCAGCGGTGAGGGTGTTAGTGACGTTCTCCAGAACCAGGCAGGGTTATCTATGGTATTTTTTTTTTGCATCTTCCCGTCAATGACCATCCCTATGAAACACATAAAATATGACCACATGGCTACTTCAGGGAAGATGATGCAAATGGCAACAAAATGCTTCAGAAGCTAGGTTCATTAAGAAATGATGGGGATGCACTACAAGAGTCAGGAAAATGAGAGCACATCATCAAACGAGAAGCTCATCGTGGCCTTTGGGTAAAATGAACATATTTTTAAGTTGTGATATTCAGTTATAATTAGCATGAGCCACTTCCTACTATGAATATAAGGTTAACAGACTGAACTTCAGCTCTTTCACTTTCAGAAGTAGAGAAACTGTTCATTTTTGGAGAAATGTGTTCTTGAAATCAACGGAAATTTCATGTGATGCAGTATTTAGTGGAAATGTTTTGATATCCATAACTAATAATGCATCAAAGAGAAGATTCATTACTGTATGAATTACATACAGAGAGGAACACATGGATAGATACAGGATGAAGCAATGATAGGAAAATGCCCAAGGCAGAGAGCAGGTGGTGGTTACAAGGGGGGTCCTCAAAAGCCTTTTCCCTTCGCCGTCTCTGAAGCCATTCATGACGAAGTGTGGTGGGGTCTGCGGAGAACGGCTCCAGTCAACGATAACAGAGCTGTTAGCTTAGAGTCTTCACGCGGCCACAAGAGAAGATTCACACACAAAGCATCCCAAGCCCAGGCTCTACAGGGGCAGCGTTCTGGCCGTTAAAGATCACGCTACAATACAACCTTAACTAAAGAAGGTGAAAGACATTAAGCAACATAACTGCTGTTTTCAACTTTCTTCCACATAACCCACAATTTTAAAATTTGGAAGAAGAAAATCTGAAATTACTGTGTGGATATTGGTGGTGAAAAATCGTAGTATAAATGATAGCAATTTACAGACTATTATATATCAATAATATATTCATATATAATATTCTTACATAAATGACATATAAATATATAAATAATATTGTATATTATATTGCTAGATAATATATAATAATCAAGTTAAAATATTTCGTAAAATTTTCTGTAAATTGAAATTAAAACCAGGGTAATAACAACAGAACACAAATTACATAAAAATTTCAATTATGAACACATAACTAGTTACTCCATTGAAAGGAGGGAAAGCAAGAAAACAAATTTCAGAAGATAAATGTACAATAAATGATATAAATGAATCCATAAGTCTTTATTGCTTCACCCTCCCAAACGTCACCAGTCCATCAACAGATCAATCAGACATTTGTAGTAATGATTAAACTTGGTTATCTTTGATATCCTTTCAACCTTCATTTTGCATATATTTTTCTATCTAGATAGTATTACTTGAAAAATACAAATTGCCAAATTTCAGATTCTAGAAGAAGTAGAAAACCAGAATAGTACTATTTTTAGTAAAGAGCTTGAATTTGTAATTAAACACATTCCCCAAATCTCCAGGCCCAGGAGGATTACTGGAAGATTCTTCTCATCAGTCTTACATAAACTTTTCCAGAAATTATATAAAGAAGAGTCTTCTTCCTTGCTCATTTTATAAACCCAGAAGAACTAATAACAAAACCTAGTGATAAGGGCACTAGAAAGCAAGCAAGCTATAGACCAGTCGTCCTCATAAGAGGCAAAGGTCTTAAATAAAGTGTTAGTGGTTACGTTACATCACATATGCTTATGGTATAGAGTGGAATTATCAGCAATGTGCAAAAATGGTCATCCATCAGAAACAAGTGGGGCTCGCCCTGAGAGCAGGGTTGCTTTAACATTTGAAATGAATCTGTCGTTTACCACCTCAATAGAATAAGGGAGAAAAAAGCACGATCATATCAATAGGTGTATAAAATATATTTTAAAAAGTTCACTACCAGTTCCTGGGAAAAAGCAATGGAAAGAAAAAGAAATGGAAAAGCAATGTGGTGTTGTCAGTACTTGACCCTCCCTCCAGCTGTGACCCGCCCCACCCCGGGGAGAAGAGTAAGGGCTGATGTAAATACTCCAGGCGCCTCGCCCTCTGACCAGGGAAGTGCAGGATAAGTTCCCGCCTCTCAGACTCCCCAGGACCCTGAGCCCCGGTTGCCCACGGCACTAGGGGGCGGGCCCTGCACCCAGAGCTGGTCTGTCCGTCCGTGCATCTCTCTCCTCCCCAGGACTGCTCTATCAAGTCCAACCAGCCTGTCCCTCTGTCTCCTCTGCTCTGGGGACGGCCAGCTTCCACCGCGGTCCCTCCCGGGCTCAGCAGGCCATGAGCTGGGGTCGCCAGCTTGCCTCACCATCCCGTATGTGGAAGCCAGTGAGGACCACCAAAGGGGTGCGAGCAGATGCCTCGCCTGCGCGGGGCCTGCGGGCGTGGGGAGCTGCACAGGCGCGGCAGCGCCCGCTGCACCAGCTGTGCGGAAGCTTCTCAACGCCGTCTGGCCGTCCACCCAGTCCCGAGGCTCCGATCCGGCCCTGAGCCGCGGCAGGACTGCTGTTGCTGCGGCCAGACTCAACTGGCGTCCGCCCAGAGCGGCCTCCTGCCAGACGAGATGCCCAGCCGTCCCGCATGAGCAGAGCTCTGCCCGGGTCAGACACCCCCTGCTCATGGGGCAGGGCGTTTCAGGAGAGAGATCCTCAGAGCTTGGTAAAGGTCTGTTTCCTGTGTACACAGTCACAGATCGGGTGGAGTCTTCAGGCTTCAAAAGCACTTCTAGCTTTTTGAAAGGATTAGTCACTCAGTTGCGTCTGACTCTTTGTGACACCATGGACTGTACTGTCCACGGGATTCTCCAGGCCAGGACACGACAGTGAGCTGCCAGTCCCATCTTCAGGGATCTTTCTGACTCAGAGCTTGAACCGCGGTCTCCTGCATTGCCGCTGGGTTCTTTACTGCCTGAGCCTGATGTACATGTGTGTGTATGCACGCATAGGTAGACACAGAGAGACGAGTGCACAACTCATTGAATTTTCACTTAAGGGAACATATCTATGCAGCCAACATCGAAATTAAAACACAGAACATTGAAATTGCATTTTTGTCGTGTTTTCTTTGGTGGTCTGTGTTCTGAACTGCCGGAAGTTCCCTGCGGACAGGCCTGCGTCTTGCTCCCCACCTCCTCCGAGTCTTCAGGGTCCTGTTAGAGAGTCCGCCCCGCATGAAGGGCCTGATTTGTGACTGCATTGGAGAAGGTGGAGCCGTGCTTTTATTGGAAAGAAACTGAGCCGCATCTGTGAATAATGAAATTCCTTTCCACTTGGCTGCTACGAATCTCTTCTCAACGTGTGTTGATACACAGCAGTGCTCGGTAGACTTACTGCTATTGAAAGTGAATTCAAATAACAAACAACACAGCCTCTTGCCCTGCTCTGTACCTGTGAGCACGGCCGCCCAGCCCCTCCCGCACTGGCCCAGCCTTCGGCAGGGTGTGAATAGCTGTGTGTTGGCAGAAAAGACATTGAAGCTGGCAAAACTCACGACTGCCTGGCAAGCCGAGCGATAAAGAGAATCTGATTCTGCTCTTCTTGGATAGATGCAGTTGGGGCACGGGCTTTCTAGGCTGCGTGTCCATGGTCGTGGCTCAGCCTCGGCGGGCAAGGGGCTTGCGACCTTGTCTTCAGAGACTTGGAGGTGCAGAGTCTATAGCCTCTTTGCGCCCTGATAACATGGGGAAGCGTCCTTGGTGATAACATTATCCCAAAGGTGGGGCATTCCCCGAGGGGACCAGGGCTGGAAGCAGAAGCACTGGCTGCCAAGAAGGGCGGGCCCTGTGCCCCTGCAGAGGAGAAGGGGCTCGGAGAAGTGACCACCCGTCATTGGAACAGCTGCCACCTCCTGCCAATTCCTTCACTGTCTTTTCTTTTTAAAAAAATTTTTACTAAAGTGCAGTTGATTTACAATGTGGTGTTAATTTCTGCTGTATCACAAAGTGACTCCATTATGCATATGCATATTCTTTCCATATTCCTTTCCATTGCGGTTTACCCCAGGATCCTGCACATGGTTTCCTGAGCTCTGCGGTAGGACCTTGCTGTTTATCCATCCTATAGGTAAGCAAGCGTTTGCATCGGCTAACCTCAGACTCTCATTTCTTCCTGGCCTCCACCCAGGGGCCTTTTCCTTCATGAAGGCTGCTTGGTGCATGCCCTCAAGAGGAAGACCCTGGTAGAATCTGGTTCGTTTTGTGAAGGAGATGCAGAAAGCCTAGTACAAGTGGGAGGAAGTGACACCCCTTTAATTAACTAAGGGGATGGGGTGGGCCTCTTTGGGGCCCCCACTGGAGGTAGGGGTGTTGGAGGTGGGGCCTGGCGTGGGAGGAGCCTCCCTGCCCCGGGGGCAGCTGCATTGTGCCTGAGCTGTTCCCCAGCCTGAGCTTCCTGCCCAGGCCCCGGATCCTCAGGCTCGTTGTGGAATTTGGCTCTGGGACAATTTGCTCTAAAGGGGGGTTGGCATCAATCAGTCATTATTATGAACAAACACTTGGCGAATGCCAACCACACGCCTAATGCTGGACCTTCGCTTCTTTTTTTTTCTTTTTTTTAAAGATTTATTTATTTTTATTTATTTTGGGGAGAAGGTTGGGGAGGGAGGGAGTTGGGTGGGCCACTTCTATTGATCTTTCATTTATTTATCTTTGTTCTTTGGCTTGTGTGGGCCTCCCATCGCGGCGGCCTCTGTTATCGCAGAGCTCTGGGCGCATGCGCTCCAGAGCTCCGACTCGGTAATTGGACACATTGGTCCAGCCTATCCACGGCACGTGGGATCTTCCCAGGCCAGGGATCGAACTGGTGCCCCTTGCACTGCAAGGCGGTGTCCTTACCCACTGGACCACCAGGGAAGCCCTTCCCGAGGGGACCAGGGCTGGAAGCAGAAGCACTGGCTGCCAAGAAGGGCGGGCCCTGTGCCCCTGCAGAGGAGAAGGGGCTCGGAGAAGTGACCACCCGTCATTGGAACAGCTGCCACCTCCTGCCAATTCCTTCACTGTCTTTTCTTTTTAAAAAAATTTTTACTAAAGTGCAGTTGATTTACAATGTGGTGTTAATTTCTGCTGTATCACAAAGTGACTCCATTATGCATATGCATATTCTTTCCATATTCCTTTCCATTGCGGTTTACCCCAGGATCCTGCACATGGTTTCCTGAGCTCTGCGGTAGGACCTTGCTGTTTATCCATCCTATAGGTAAGCAAGCGTTTGCATCGGCTAACCTCAGACTCTCATTTCTTCCTGGCCTCCACCCAGGGGCCTTTTCCTTCATGAAGGCTGCTTGGTGCATGCCCTCAAGAGGAAGACCCTGGTAGAATCTGGTTCGTTTTGTGAAGGAGATGCAGAAAGCCTAGTACAAGTGGGAGGAAGTGACACCCCTTTAATTAACTAAGGGGATGGGGTGGGCCTCTTTGGGGCCCCCACTGGAGGTAGGGGTGTTGGAGGTGGGGCCTGGCGTGGGAGGAGCCTCCCTGCCCCGGGGGCAGCTGCATTGTGCCTGAGCTGTTCCCCAGCCTGAGCTTCCTGCCCAGGCCCCGGATCCTCAGGCTCGTTGTGGAATTTGGCTCTGGGACAATTTGCTCTAAAGGGGGGTTGGCATCAATCAGTCATTATTATGAACAAACACTTGGCGAATGCCAACCACACGCCTAATGCTGGACCTTCGCTTCTTTTTTTTTCTTTTTTTTAAAGATTTATTTATTTTTATTTATTTTGGGGGGGGGGTTGGGGTGGGGGGGGGTGGGCGGGCCACTTCTACTGGTCTTTCATTTGTCTATTTTCATCCATCTTTGTTCTTTGGCCTGTGTGGGCCTCCCATCGCAGCGGCCTCTGTTGTCGCAGAGCGCCGGCTCTGGGCGCATGCGCTCCAGAGCTCCGACTCGGTAATTGGACACATTGGTCCAGCCGCTCCGCAGCACGAGGGATCTTCCCAGGCCAGGGATCGAACCGGCGCCCCTTGCACTGCAAGGCGGTGTCCTTACCCACTGGACCACCAGGGAAGCCCTTCCCTTCGCTTCTTTTCCTCTTGAGTTAGGTTCCCAAGGCGAGGAGAAGGGCTCCGCCCTTGTTACCCAGGGGGTGCCCTGGCCGAGTCCACCAGGCCCCATCTGGCTCTCTCTGAAGCGCTGAGAGCATTTTCCAAGGGGCTTTTCTCTTATGAGAACATTCCAGAACATCATAAGCAGTGACTTTAAACTCTTCACCCCTTTCGTTATTAACAAGAGTGGCTTTCTGAGAGAAGTGTGTGTCTTGACCCAGCTTTGCCAACCTGCTCTTAGGAGTGACTCACCCGGGAGCAGGAGCTCCGTGCCCTCCCACAGGGCTGCATCTAAATGATGGCTCTTGAGTTAGATGGATGAGTCCTTAAAAATGCAGAGCAGGGTGAGCTGTGTTTATTTTTAGTGTTTTTCTCCCTGCTCTGTCCTTTGACCTGTTTCCCTTTCTGCGCACGTAGTCTCATGTGTGACCAAGCAAAACTGTGGCACCTCAAAGGGAAACATGCAGGAGAGGTTTGGAGAAGACCTCTCATTTATTTCCCAGCTGTGTCTCATGTTTAAGACAATTGGCACTGAGAACAGGACCGTTCGACTTTTTAAATTTTTCGAGCAAGACGTGGTTCTTTTAAACGACAGTGATTCCCATTGAAGGAGGCAGACTCAGGGCTGGAGGAGCGTCAGAAGAGACGTCCCAGGAGGAGGGGGGAAAGCCAGAGCCTCCAGCACCTTCTTGATGGCTTTCGTCTCAGGACCTGTGGACCCCTGAGACACACGTGTGCCGCCAGGCTTAGCCGCCAGTGTACCAAACGGAGGTCCCTCCAGGGGAGGAGGGAGACCGAGTGGCTGGACTTCCTGGAGTTCAGGGTCTCCCAACATCACCCCACCACCTCCTGCCCATCAGAAGGCAGCCCGCATTCAAGGGAACTAAAACAGATGTTCCCTCTAGAAGGGGAGTGGGGCAAAGTCTCATTGCAAAGACCCAGGAGTAGCTGTTGGGAACATCTTTGAAAAAAAATCATACCAGACGAAAGCATGTGGTCCAGTAAGTAAAAGTCACGTTGATATTTACAAGCCTCTTGCCACCGTAAGAAAAGCCTTATGAAAAACGGGGCCTACAAAGACTGGAAGGAACCAGTGTGGGACCGAGGCCCCCGTTGGGTGGCCATCTTCAGTCCTGGAGTGACCGGGCGACCCCAAGCTGGACGTCCCTCCCTCACAGACGTTGGCACCGGGGTCCCGTTAGCTTCGGCCTAGGGTCTGGTTGGGAGGAAGACAGCGAGTGGTAATGCCTTCCAGATGTCAACAGGATGACGTCACCTCTGCAGCTTAATTGCTTGTAATAATGAAGGGGTCGAGAGAGGCAGGGAGTAATTAAAGATTTGGAGAAGGCAGGAGTTCAGGTTTAGCCAGTTAGTGACGTTGGCAGGATGCTCCAAAGCCTCAGCCCCCTACTCTTTTTGAGAAGAATGTGGTTATGGCGACTGTATCTTATTAACCACAGCTACAGCCTGATGGAGGAATCAACCACGCTATAGAAAAACACCACTCTTGACTTTGAATTTATTTTTTTATAATCATGTGTGACCAAGCAAAACTGTGGCACCTCAAAGGAAACATGCAGGAGAGGTTTGGAGAAGACCTCTCATTTATTTCCCAGCTGTGTCTCATGTTTAAGACAATTGGCACTGAGAACAGGACCGTTCGACTTTTTAAATTTTTCGAGCAAGACGTGGTTCTTTTAAACGACAGTGATTCCCATTGAAGGAGGCAGACTCAGGGCTGGAGGAGCGTCAGAAGAGACGTCCCAGGAGGAGGGGGGAAAGCCAGAGCCTCCAGCACCTTCTTGATGGCTTTCGTCTCAGGACCTGTGGACCCCTGAGACACACGTGTGCCGCCAGGCTTAGCCGCCAGTGTACCAAACGGAGGTCCCTCCAGGGGAGGAGGGAGACCGAGTGGCTGGACTTCCTGGAGTTCAGGGTCTCCCAACATCACCCCACCACCTCCTGCCCATCAGAAGGCAGCCCGCATTCAAGGGAACTAAAACAGATGTTCCCTCTAGAAGGGGAGTGGGGCAAAGTCTCATTGCAAAGACCCAGGAGTAGCTGTTGGGAACATCTTTGAAAAAAAATCATACCAGACGAAAGCATGTGGTCCAGTAAGTAAAAGTCACGTTGATATTTACAAGCCTCTTGCCACCGTAAGAAAAGCCTTATGAAAAACGGGGCCTACAAAGACTGGAAGGAACCAGTGTGGGACCGAGGCCCCCGTTGGGTGGCCATCTTCAGTCCTGGAGTGACCGGGCGACCCCAAGCTGGACGTCCCTCCCTCACAGACGTTGGCACCGGGGTCCCGTTAGCTTCGGCCTAGGGTCTGGTTGGGAGGAAGACAGCGAGTGGTAATGCCTTCCAGATGTCAACAGGATGACGTCACCTCTGCAGCTTAATTGCTTGTAATAATGAAGGGGTCGAGAGAGGCAGGGAGTAATTAAAGATTTGGAGAAGGCAGGAGTTCAGGTTTAGCCAGTTAGTGACGTTGGCAGGATGCTCCAAAGCCTCAGCCCCCTACTCTTTTTGAGAAGAATGTGGTTATGGCGACTGTATCTTATTAACCACAGCTACAGCCTGATGGAGGAATCAACCACGCTATAGAAAAACACCACTCTTGACTTTGAAATTTATTTTTTATAAGCCATAACAAAGGAAAGAAATAAATCTATACACTTATACATTTTAAATGACCTTTGGTAAAGAATGAAAGTACCTATGTTTGGGACTCTCCCAGAAAATCTGCCTTACACACATGCCTCCAGAGAGAAAAACTGCTCTTTTTCCCTGGGTTGTGTACACACGTTTGTGTGATTTAGAAGTTTCCATTTGGCTACGTACTTAACTCTCTCGATTAAACCACTGAACTCCTGCAGGTCAATTCTCATGTTCATAAAACGATAGAATTATAGAATTGCTACTGACCTTTTGAAATTCCATGTCTCTATACATGCCTCAAGAATTTCCTTTCAATGGTACTTATGTTTTATTTAACCAGTTGGTTTAGTAGTCAGTAGAAGAGTGGCTGGAGGGACAGGTGTGCACTCCGTCACTTGCTGTGGCTGCTGAGAGCATTGTCTGGCAGGGGTGGGCCTCAGACCTATGTTCATGACTGGAGTCTTAGTGACCACATGGGGGATGGCTATTGAGTGGATGGATGAATGAATATGTGCATGGATGAACGGACGGAAGCATAGATGGAGGAATGGATGGATGCGGGTGGATGGATAAGTGGTTGGATGAATGGATGGATGGATGGATGGGTGAATAGATGGATGGAAGGATGGGTGGATGGGTGAATAGATGGATGGATGGATGGATGGATGGGTGAATAGATAGACGGATGGATGGATGGGTAAATAGATGGATGGATGGAAGGATGGGTGAATGGCAGAACAGATATTTGGATGAATATATCCATATCTTCTGTTATGTGTGTTCATTCAGGAAATGGCTTTTCTTTTCTGGAAGAACATATCATTTTATTAAAATATTTTATAAAGTTTTCAAACTGGATCAAAATAATCACCCTTACAATCTCACAATTCATATAACAAGCTAACATACACTGATACTCATTTCAGTATAAGGTTGTGAAAGAAAATCACAAAGAAAATATGGAACTTATTTTGTGAACTCTTGGTAGGCTGCTAATGGAACCATTTTCAGCAACTTTATTGATATGCAATTCACACACTGTAAAGTTCACCCAATTAAAGTGCTCAACTCAATGTCTCTAATAGATTCACAGAGTGGCTCAACCATCGCAGTAATTTTAGAACATTTTTTCGCTCTAAGAGGAAGCGCTTCACTCCCCAGCAGTCACCTGCCGTCCCTGCTCCCCTCCTCTCCCAACTTCCCACCTTAGGCAGACGCTAATCTACTTTCTTTCTCTATCAATTTGCCTACTCTGAACATTTCCTATAAAGAAGAATTGAGAAAAACTTACAGTAGCATAATCTCAGTTATGAAATATCCTATCTCTTATTATGGATATTCACACTTATCTCCATATTGAAGGAAGTACATCTAAATATTAAATAATAAATGATGGTGCTGAATCATTTATACTTGCCTTTATTTTCCATCCCTTTTCCTGAAAATGTGTTAGGTTTCCATCAAAAATTTCTCTTTTTTTCTGAGTTTTAAAAGTTTTAGAAGCATGTAAAGGGTTCGTAGAACTCCTTCTTTTGAGGGAATGAAGTGAGAGAATCAGGTTGAGAGATTTCTCCTTACCAATGAACACTTCTCTTTTCAAATGGAGCAGTTTTGACTTTTAGTCTGTAGTTTCCCCTATCTTTCATTATCAATTTTGTTTCAGCTTATATATGATATGGTCTGTAAAAGGCTTTGAGGTTCTCTCTGGAATGAAGTCCACTGTAAACAGATGGGCTAATACCACAGGGACAGACGGATTTAGTGCCAATGGGTCAGTCAGAGACGTGTGGGCGAAGGAAGTCGCAGGAACGGAAAGTGAGATACAGTCACGTGCCTCTTTAGATGCACCAACGAGGAGAAACACACCAATTTGAAATCTATGTTCTTTTCTTGCTACCTCAGGATGCTCCTTATATGTAAGGAAATGTGTCAGATGTGGGGACTAAACAACTATATCGGAAACATACACAGCGTTTATTAAAAATTTGAGACTGACTGGACCCTGAGCTCCAGGAGCAGCATCTAGGAATTTACCCATCGCTGCTCCTGGTTACCTCACGTGGACACAGAACAGAAGTCAATGGGAGAACGAGGGCCTCACAGTCTTAGAGACCCAGGGCCTTGCCGGCCACTTCCATCAGGAGGAGGCACAGGAGGACCTGGTCACTACAACCTGGCAATTAGGAGTTTCTGGATGGTTCCTGGGGAGACTGCTCAATCCCCTGGACAGGACCCCACCTCTGCAACTGCCTCCCCTCCACTCCCACCATAAACCCAAAGCCCAAAGATTTGGGGGCCCCAAGGACTGGGATTTTCCCGTTGTGGATGATCAGCGTTTTTGTGTAAAAGTCAGTGGTCTCATCAAGAGACTGCAAACCTGCTCCATGGTCCAGGTCCCTGGTGGGGCTTCCCTTTTGCTCCAAGGTTCACGTCCCAGGATGGCCGTCTCCTACACCAACTAGACCACAAATGAGGTCTCACCAGGAACCCCACTTCAAGGGCTTCCCTTGTCTCAGGCCTGATCTTGGAGAGAAATATTTTGATCCTAGGTGCAAACGCAGAATACAGTTAAACATAAGTAGTATGCAAAAAAAGTGTGAGCTCAGACATTCCTTGCAATCTGGTCTGTATTTAATGTACATTTTCTGACAAAATTATGATTAAAGGGGCAAATAATTTGAGCTGGACCAGAGAGTTTGATAACTTCCATCCTGCCCTTAGGTTTGTGCAGAAAATAAAACAGCTTCTTTATCAAAAGAAAGAAATCTGAGGGCAGTCGCAGATTGCAAATGCATGAGTAAGGCGTGTGTGTGTGTGAGTCCACTGTAAACAGATGGGCTAATACCACAGGGACAGACGGATTTAGTGCCAATGGGTCAGTCAGAGACGTGTGGGCGAAGGAAGTCGCAGGAACGGAAAGTGAGATACAGTCACGTGCCTCTTTAGATGCACCAACGAGGAGAAACACACCAATTTGAAATCTATGTTCTTTTCTTGCTACCTCAGGATGCTCCTTATATGTAAGGAAATGTGTCAGATGTGGGGACTAAACAACTATATCGGAAACATACACAGCGTTTATTAAAAATTTGAGACTGACTGGACCCTGAGCTCCAGGAGCAGCATCTAGGAATTTACCCATCGCTGCTCCTGGTTACCTCACGTGGACACAGAACAGAAGTCAATGGGAGAACGAGGGCCTCACAGTCTTAGAGACCCAGGGCCTTGCCGGCCACTTCCATCAGGAGGAGGCACAGGAGGACCTGGTCACTACAACCTGGCAATTAGGAGTTTCTGGATGGTTCCTGGGGAGACTGCTCAATCCCCTGGACAGGACCCCACCTCTGCAACTGCCTCCCCTCCACTCCCACCATAAACCCAAAGCCCAAAGATTTGGGGGCCCCAAGGACTGGGATTTTCCCGTTGTGGATGATCAGCGTTTTTGTGTAAAAGTCAGTGGTCTCATCAAGAGACTGCAAACCTGCTCCATGGTCCAGGTCCCTGGTGGGGCTTCCCTTTTGCTCCAAGGTTCACGTCCCAGGATGGCCGTCTCCTACACCAACTAGACCACAAATGAGGTCTCACCAGGAACCCCACTTCAAGGGCTTCCCTTGTCTCAGGCCTGATCTTGGAGAGAAATATTTTGATCCTAGGTGCAAACGCAGAATACAGTTAAACATAAGTAGTATGCAAAAAAAGTGTGAGCTCAGACATTCCTTGCAATCTGGTCTGTATTTAATGTACATTTTCTGACAAAATTATGATTAAAGGGGCAAATAATTTGAGCTGGACCAGAGAGTTTGATAACTTCCATCCTGCCCTTAGGTTTGTGCAGAAAATAAAACAGCTTCTTTATCAAAAGAAAGAAATCTGAGGGCAGTCGCAGATTGCAAATGCATGAGTAAGGCGTGTGTGTGTGTGAGATGTGTGTGTGTGAGATGCATGTGTGCACTCGTGAGAGATTCCAAAGATTCTTTCCTGCCCTCATACTTTCCACAACCCATCAACAACTCAGATTATCAACAGGGCTTCCCTTCTTTTTTCATGGAAAATAAGCTTTCTGCCAAGCAGATGTGACTTATCTTCCTGGAGGTGTGGAAAACAGAGAGGCTTCAGGATGCCTTGGCTCTCCTGAAGCTCCCTTCTCCCCTCCCTGCAAACAGACCATTTTGTTCCGGTTGCAGCTGCGAAGGTGACTGTGTGTGTGTCTGTTTGTGTCTGTGTGAGACGTGTGTGAGCACACAGGTGAGAGGATGTGTGAACATCTGTGCACACATGACTGTGTATGTGTTCTAGCAACATCCTAAAACTCACAGAGTCTAGGAAACGAAGGTGTCCTGGGGCTTCCAGGGGCTGGTGGATGACTCAGTCTCTCTAATCCACTTTTGGGTGCTGGCACCCTAAGGAGATGGAGTACGCGGGCTGGGGTCGAGTCACACACTCAGTGTCTGGAGGTGGTCCCAGGCCGGCCCCCCACCGCTGGCATTGATGGACCCCCAACTGGCCGGTCCCTTTGGAACCTCAAGCCCTGAAGCACCTGAAGGTCGGACATCACCCTCACTCCTGGCCCCATGGCCTGGGGCCCTAGACTAGATCACAGGGTCGCCCGGAGCCCAGACTGTTCACTCCCAGGAGAAATTCCATGTGTCCCCACAGACACATTTCATGCTGTTCCCACTGCTCTGGATAGAGCTTCATGGAGGAGAAGTTCTCACGTTCACAGAAGGGCTTAGAGGAAGGACTGATCCTAAGTGTCTGGTCCATTTTCAAAGCTGGTCTGTCAGCCACTCCAGCGACAGGTCCACAGGCGGGACGCAGCCCAGCCACAGGGACTTCGACATCTCAGCATCCTTGAACTCAGGATGCAAATTCCCAATAGCGTGGTGCAGAGCCAGCCTGCAATCCCATGAGCCAGTGCCCCGGCACAGGGTCTCGCTCAGGGTCCGCGCCAGAGAGGGCCTCCAAAGGGCAGCAGACGGCGGCAGGGCCGGTCTGCTCTCCTCACTCAGACGCTTTTGAGGGGGTAGCTCCCGCCATGCATGGCTTCCCCACTTCCTTCTCTTACTGGAAACAATCCCGCTGCCCTCGGACTCTCTCAGCTGCACGCGATCACGGCCAGGTCCTTCACTGAGGGTCCTTGTCCAGCCAGCCAGGCACACGAGGAAGGACAGAGCAGGGAGTGGAGGCCGAGCTCGCGAGAGATCCCAGGGACATGGGTGCCTGGCTGGGGACGTGGCCACAGCGGTGAGGAGGGTGAGCGGGGGCCGTGACTCCCCAGGGACCCCCCAATACCATCGGCCCATCCCAGCATCTTCCTTTTCCGAGAGCCAGGCCGAGAAGGCTCGCTTTGCATTCAGCCTCTGTGATGGAGGGAGGTGGCCCTGCTCTGTGACAGGCCGGGGACCCCAAGGCCGCTCTGCTGCTCCTCACCCAGGCAGCTCTGCCCTGCCATGACCCCACAGCTCCCAGCGGCTCCTCCGTTAGCTCGGAGTGGCGGGTCATGGGCACTCAGGTGTTGTCACAGAGCCGGCGGGGCCCCTTCTGTGTGGCGGGGCAGGTGTGGACAGTGGTCCTCAGCTATGGAGGGGGCTGTGTGCCCAGGCCCCCGGTCTGCAGACCGCGTCCCATGGTGTGGGGAGGGGGTCGCTGTTGTGGCCTCCACGAGCCCACTCTACAGACTGCGTGGTCCCAGGAAGTCCCTACCCGAGGAAAGAGCCTTGGTGACTCATCAGCCACCGCGCCCACCTCCTCCCCAGCCCTCCCGAGCACCTGGCACGTTGGCAGTGGCTTGTGCAGCCGAGCAAAGGCCCCGGGCTTCCTGGCTGACGGTCTGGTTTTCTTGGCATTTTCTTTGTTATTTCTTCCTCCTGTTCCCATGGGACGGTGGGAGCTTGGCCAGGCTCCCTGGCGCCCACACAGCTGCCGGCCCTGAACCTGAGCTGGGGACAAAGGTTCAGCTCCAGGCGGGGAACAAAGGGTGCTCCCGGAGGCTGGCTGAAAGGAAGAATTTTCCAGACCTCACTCCTGCTCGCCTTGTACCTCCGTCCCATTCTCCGGGAGCACAGGGCCATTTCTAAAGGCTCATCCAGCACCGGGTCGGTGGGGGCTGCCTCAGAGCAGGGTCCCCAGACCTCAGCTCCATGTCATGGTTGCTCCGGCACGCGTGTGTGCTGAGTCTCCTCAGTCATGTTTGACTCTGGTACCCTGTGGACCCTCCCAGGCTACGCTGTCCATGGGATTTCCCATGCAGTGGGTTGCCATGTCTTGCTGACTGGGGGTGATGCCCATGTCTCCTATGGCTCCTGCATTGGCAGGTGGGCTCCTTATCACTAGAGCCACATGGGGAGCCCACTCCCACAGGGTGGGGACCTTCCTAAAAAGCTCACCCTGGAAACTGTCTCTGCACTGCCTATTTTATCCCTTAACTCTTCTCTCAAGAGCCTCCTGGGGAGACACAGGAAACTGGACAGAAATTCAGTGCAGAACAAGAAACTTCAAAAATCTGGAAGGGATAAGGTTGGTTGTAATCATGCACTCCACCAATGTATAAGGCCAATTCTTCCTCTAAAAGAAAAAAACCTTTGCTGTCAACATTGTCTTCAGATAAGTTGTTTGAACTCTGACCCACGGCCCTTCATTTATTAGACTTTACATTTAAATGTTGATCAGCTGTTTACGGTCTTGTTCATAGGCTCCATCGTGCAGAATTCTTCATCCTGCTCTATCTGCCACCCCAGACGCAGCCTGGGGTCTTGCAGACAGAATATCTTCAATTAGGGGTTCAATCTGACAGTCATAGGGGGATTCCTTGCGGTTTGGGGGTGATTGGCAGAGATGGCAAAAAGAAACACAGAAGAAATGAACATGGGTCAGGAAAGAATGCGATTACATGTTTTCAAGCCTTTGAAAATTCACACTTTCATCCTAGTTGGTCTTGCTGTTGCTCAGTCACTCAGTCATCGTCCAACTCTTTGTGACCTCCGTGGACCGCAGCACGCCAGGCCTCCCTGGCCTTCGCTATCTCCTGGAGTTTGCTCCAACTCTTGTCCATTGAGTCTGTGATGCCCTCCAACCATCTCATGTAGTCAGTCTACATGCTAATAAAACAGAATAAATCCCTCACTGGGAAGGATGGGGAGGCTGGAGCTTTTCCTGAGTTCCCTGTGGTCAGAGCCCCAGAGAGCGGGTTCCTGGGGAAGTGGGTTTCTTCACTGTGGACACTGGCCAGGCCCAGCAGAGGGCAGGGGTCTCACCCTGGTGGTCTCTCCTTTCAAGATGTTTCAGACCCATGTCCCCTGAGATGGTTCATTCTGTTCCTTCTTCTTGGAAGGATCCATTTTTCACTTGTCATTGGGAGATACAGATTAAAAAAAATATATATCTCTAACACCAGTGGTTTTTCTAGATTAACACTGAAAAGAAAGGAGACTTTGAAAAACTTCTCACAGAACAGAACGTCCTGCCTGGGGATACTTCCACAGCTTGAGAACCTGGGGAATCTGGGTAGATGTGTCCTTTCCACCAGGGGTGTTTCCCTTCCCTCCCTGGAGACAAAATGCTTGCATTTCTGCCGACCCAGTGAAGTCAGCTGCGTCACTGCTGTGGGCACAGAGCATATACCCTCCAGGGAGAGCATCTCGCTCCCCAGGGAGCCGGGCCGCCAGGCCAACCTGCCCTTCCTCCTCCCCTACGCTCTCCACCCCATTGACTCATCCAGGAAGACAGTCTCTCTACAGACTGATCCCAGTTTTGGTTAATTAAACTGGAATCCAACTGCTCATCTCATTGGCCTTGGCGATATGCCTTTCCTCTGCATTTATATTGATACGATTATTGCCAGGTTTTTGGCGAAGCAGGGGGCACCCTCACTCACATTCTTAGAACTCATGCAGTTTATAACACGAGGTCTGTGCGGACCCCATTGGGTCCCTCCACCCTGTATGGAGTGTAGGTCTCTTCTACACGCACGCCTCGAGAATCCTCCCTCTGGAGGACCTTGTAGCTTGTTCTCCCTCCTGTGTGCCCCTCACTTCAGCTGCTCCACAGTTTTCAACCCCTCTAATCCTCACTCAGTCCTACAAGGACCAAATCATTTTCCTGGTTTATGTTACAAAAGTGCTGGGAGGCACCAGGGCTTAGCTAAAGCCAGACAGGTGCTGGAGGGCTGAGTCAATGTTCAGTGAAGCCCCATCACTCCTGACTCCTCGTTCAGAGAGCTCCAGCTACTCTCGCGAGACAGAGCCCATCCAGACAAGGCAGGAGCAGCCCAGTGAGGCAGAAGATCCGGACCGGGAGGGCTGGGCCACGTACTCAGGAGCCAAACCAAAACAAAGTTCAGCAAAAAGACCATGATGGCAGAAATGTAAGTGCAGGGGCTGGTGTTCTAATAATTCGGTAACATTGCATTTCTGAACAAGAATCTAGAAGGTGCTGAAATAGGAATGTTCATTTTGGATCTCCATGGGTTTGCCTGTTGAGTCCCTTTAATACAATGGTGCTGTTGTATTACTTACTATTCTATTTCCTTCCAACCCAAGCTTCATTTGAGTTAGATAAAAAGAAAAAGTCATTAGTATGAACTGGCCCTTCTGTGTCTCTTTGAGCCCAACTTAATATTATCATTGGCTGGGTCCCCACGTTTCCAAGGTCGGAAACACAGGCGCTCTCTCTGACAGCATCTAGAGGTCAGCGGCTGGTTCCACCAGTGGGCAGTGCATAGGGCCGTCGGGGCCCAGGTGGGGTCTGTCCCTAATGTGCAGCCGGGGCTGCCTGGAATCCCATGAGACCCGAGGACACTCTGGGAACCCTTTCAGCTCTACCCGGGATTTTTCAAGGATGGCTGATGAGATGCGAGGTGACCCTGGGGACAGTCAAAGAGATGAAAGGAAGCCGCTCGGATTAAATAAGATTTAGGAAATAAAAGGATTAGCAGGACACAAAAGCTGGATTTACGGGTTTATTTAGCCAGCATCGTGGCCTGCGGGATGAGGGACGTCCAGAGAGAGATAAAAGAGGCTCTCGCAGGGGGTCTCGGGGTGGCAAGGATGAGCAGGGCCCCCTCCCGAAAGCCTGGCAAATCTTCTGATAATTGAAAATGAGCCAGAAAGGGGTCCCTCCCCGCGGCTAATTCTGGGTCCTCCACCGAGTAATAAGAAGAGATACAATGAGGGGCCGTTTCCCAGACCGGAGCTTGGGCACAAAGGAGCTCGGGAGGCAGAAAGCTCATTTTATGGAGAAGTCTTACCCACAGATTATTTCTATCCAGAGCCACAAAGCAAAGGTCAAAAAGCGGAGAGGGAGAGTCACTATCATTTGCGGGGAGGAGAAATCTCCAGGACCCTGTCTTCTGACGGTTCAGCTGGTGCAGTGGTGAGGACGGAGCGTGAGAGAGCTCATCCCTGCGTCGGGAGCGACTCTCTGCGACCCCAGGGACTGCAGCCCCAGGCGCTTCTGTCCACGGGTTTCTCCAGGCAAGACGACTGGAGTGGGTTGCCATTTCCTTCTCCAGGGGATCCTCCCGACCCAGGGATCGAACCTGGCTCTCCTGTACTGCAGGCAGACTCTTTACCATCTGAGCCACCAGGCCCAACGCCGGAGATGTAAGAGTCTCAGTCTGATCCCGGGTTTGGAAAGACCCCTGGAGAGGGGATTGGCAACCCATGCCACTGCTTTGTCTGGAGAATCCCAAGGACAGAAGAGCCTGGAGGGCTGCAGTCCTTGGGGTCACAAAGAGTTGCTCATGACTCAGGGATGAGCTCTCTCACGCTCCCTGGGGTATCAAAGAGTTGGACACAACTAAATGACTTAGCACACACAGCCCAGCACTACCTCTGGCCCTTGCTCTGCACGTTGGTGGCCCCAAGGACAAACTGGCCATGTCACCTACACAACCGCCACTCACACATCTGCACTCCACCAGTCCTTCAACATCCACTTCCTGGTTGAACTCGTCCCCCTTAGTGACACCAGCGATTTGAGTCCTGGTTCCCTCCTGGGAACCATCATGGGAGGAGGGTGTGATTCTGAGCCCCCTTCAACCTGCTGTGCCCAGAATCCCTGGGCGGGAGATGGTTGGGGAGGGCTGGGTCTGTCTCTCTGATAGGGTGCCTTCTAATCCTTGAATCGCTGTGCTTGTTAGAAACATCCCCTGAGGGTGTCCTTGCGGAGTCCAGGCTGGGGCCAGGCTACAAGACCTGCCATTGGGAACGGACCTGCAGATCTGTAGTTGGTGGTTGTGGCTGCATCTGCTCATTGGATGTTTCCAGGCCACCTCCTGGCCACCTGGTGTCCATCTGCCTCGGGGAGGAGGTGATTCAGGCACAGTCCCGGTTCCGGAGATGCTCCCAGATTGACAGAAGCGACTGGAATTAAAGGTGATCCAAGCTGTAGGAGAAGGAGGTTTGGGAGAGCAGATTTGGGGATTTCTGAATGTTCTTGGGGAAACAGAGAGGGGAGGACGTCCCCAGGAGGAGGACAGGTGGCGCGTGGGGTCGTGAAGGCAGGTGGCAGTTTGGCACGTTGAGAAAACCACAAGCAAAGCTGAGAGGCTGCCCACCTAGAGGAAGGCGATGTGAGAGAGGGAGGGAGGAGGGAAACTGACCCCAGTCTCAAGCAGGGGGACCAGAGGGAGGTGATGGGTCTGAGACACGCGGCTCCACAGGTGAGAGCAGGGGGCAGGGTGGGGGGGTGTGCTGGGGGCTACCCGCCGTCAGAGTGGTGAGGGCCACCCTGAACTTCAGGCCTTGTGACTCCTGCCAGTCCGTTTATAGAACTCATTTCCCATAGATGGTATTTTTCACTGGAAATGGCACATTGTCATAAAGTCTTCAAACAGGATAATACAGACCTAGAACAACAAAGGCAGCCCTAAAGTTTATTTTTAGAAAGCGATACAGCGGAACTGATTTTTAAGAGAAAATAAAAGAAAAGACCTCAATCTTGGGAACGGAGAGGGCTGAGTTATTTACCCTTTTTCGACGGTTCAATTTCCGCCGATAGAAACAGGAAGGAAGCCGTAAAGCGCCTGTCCATTGAAAAGAGACCAAAGTAAGAATGCAAATAAAAACTGCGGCCCAGTGGTTATGGTAAGTGACGAGCTCCGAGGGTTTCCACATCCTCTCCGGGGAAAAGAATGTTTTATGCTAATTTTTCGATGGTGATTGATGGCACTTAACCTAATACGCAGATCCCAACGAGAAAATAAAAATTTCCTAGCAGAAAATATTTTTCCGCTCTATGCCAGGTCCAAGGCCTCAGAAACTTAAAGAGGCAGAAGTGTTTTCGTTCCAGTCAGACTCAATTGAGTCTTAAATCATCCTAATGAGATTTTCAGCGGTAACAGTGTGTTCTCTGCTTCTATTTTCCTTGTTTCGGAGGCTTCCATGCAAGTCTGGCTCTGGTTGTAGGGAGAGCGTGGCCACGTTATTTCCTCTGGGAGAGACAAGGAGATGCCCTGGGGTCTGGGGCATACTGAATGTGTCCTTTGTTAGTCGGCCCCGAGAGTCCATGGGACACCTGCAAAGCCCCGTGGGAAGCCAGGGATGGTGCGTGGATGGGTCTGTCACGCCAGGCAAGCACGGCCACGCCATCAAGACAGCTGTTCCTGTTTGGCTTCTCACTTCAAAGGCTCCCGCCTTCCTGAACATGCATCCCGAGCTTTATTTTCCAGGGCTGCAAACCACGCCATCCCCAAGGGCACGAAAGGTCAAGCTTTCATCCTGGGCTGAGAGAAATATGCACTTGGATCCTTTCCTTTTTTGTTTTCCTTCGGGGGAAGTCATAAAACCCGCTTTGATAATTAGTAAACAGCCAGAATGTTCCCAACACTCATAAAACATAAAGGCGACTCCGCTCTGCTTTCAAGTGTTGAGCGGGCTCTTGTTTCGGGGCCCCAGTCCTTCCCCTGAACACAACCACGTCGTCCAAGCCACTCTGCCGGGACCATCCACGCCGCCTGCCTCTCCCTGGAAGGAGCTGGACCAGGGTCGAGTTTCCATCCCTTTCCCTGGAGGTCAATTCACGGAGTGGGGAGAGGAGCCTGCCTGGCCTGTGGCTGGTCACAGGCCCCTGTCAGAGGCTGCAGGCTGAGAAAGTCACTGAACTTTTCATAAGATAGTGGAGGGCCATGGGGTTTTTTTTTGTTCACATTTTTTTATTCTGGTAAACTCAGTAACATCACTCAAAGCACGTAGGAGAATTTTAAAGCTGTTCTGAATTACTTTAAAGTTCTCAACCCAGCCTCTTCATTAACTTGAGGAAATGAAAATATTAGCAGTCAGCTTTGAAGCCCTAATATGTGGCCGCCTGCTGCCACATCATAGGATTAGCAAGCTGATCGCCTGTCTGTCTGCTCAGCCTAATGGCCCCCAAATGAACAGACATTTACGATGGCAGCATCTGCGTGACACTCAGCTGAGAAGGCCTCGGCCGTGGCAGTCAGGGCACGGACGGGCTGCTCTATGAAGAATTTCCATGCCGATTAAAACACACTGCAAGGAAATAGAAAAACTAGAACAGGACTTGTACAGCAAGGAGATCAAACCAGTCAATCCTAAAGGAAATCAACCCTGACTGTTCATTGGAAGGACTGGTGCTACAGCTGAAGCTCTACTACTTTGGCCACCTGATGAGAACAGCCAACTCATTGGAAAAGACCCTGATGCTGGGAAAGACCGAAGGCAGGAGTAGAAGGGGCGACAGAGAATGAGATGGTTGGATGGCATCACCAAGTCAATGGGCATGAATTTGAGCAAGCTCAAGGAGAGAGTGAAGGACAGAAAGTCCTGGTGTGCTGCAGTCTGCGGGGTCACAAAGAGTCGGACACAACTGAGCGACTGAACAACAACAAGAATAGAACGCTGTGCAGGTATTGTTCTCTTTCTTAACATTCCTATTAATACATTTATGATATTATGCAAACAAAAAATTAAGAGGCCCTTGGTTGAATATGCAATTGACATGACACCATTATGATATGAAATGATCCCCCTGCACTCTCAGTCCAGAGTTGACTGAGGTCTGCTTGGCCTGGTCCCCCCACAGGGCCAGCTCCCCTGGAATCTGCTGAACGCCTTTTATCCTGAGAACCCACTTTGCTTGGGCAAATACCTCTCAGCACCATCCTGTGATCTTTCACCTCATAGGTGAGTTGCTCATGCTCTCAGGCAGAGTTCTAGTTACAGGAAGTTTGGGCTCTGTCTTGTTGGGACGTCACTGAGAGACAGTGGACAAGTACTGTTGTTCTAGCTTCAGGTATGTGACATCACGGCTTGCTATCTGTATGCAGAAAGGTCACCCCAGTAAGCTTAGTTAGCAGCCCTCACCACACATGGAAAATTTTAAAGCTGTTCTGAATTACTTTACAGTTCTCAACCCAGCCTCTTCATTAACTTGAGGAAATGAAAATATTAGCAGTCAGCTTTGAAGCCCTAATATGTGGCCGCCTGCTGCCACATCATAGGATTAGCAAGCTGATCGCCTGTCTGTCTGCTCAGCCTAATGGCCCCCAAATGAACAGACATTTACGATGGCAGCATCTGCGTGACACTCAGCTGAGAAGGCCTCGGCCGTGGCAGTCAGGGCACGGACGGGCTGCTCTATGAAGAATTTCCATGCCGATTAAAACACACTGCAAGGAAATAGAAAAACTAGAACAGGACTTGTACAGCAAGGAGATCAAACCAGTCAATCCTAAAGGAAATCAACCCTGACTGTTCATTGGAAGGACTGGTGCTACAGCTGAAGCTCTACTACTTTGGCCACCTGATGAGAACAGCCAACTCATTGGAAAAGACCCTGATGCTGGGAAAGACCGAAGGCAGGAGTAGAAGGGGCGACAGAGAATGAGATGGTTGGATGGCATCACCAAGTCAATGGGCATGAATTTGAGCAAGCTCAAGGAGAGAGTGAAGGACAGAAAGTCCTGGTGTGCTGCAGTCTGCGGGGTCACAAAGAGTCGGACACAACTGAGCGACTGAACAACAACAAGAATAGAACGCTGTGCAGGTATTGTTCTCTTTCTTAACATTCCTATTAATACATTTATGATATTATGCAAACAAAAAATTAAGAGGCCCTTGGTTGAATATGCAATTGACATGACACCATTATGATATGAAATGATCCCCCTGCACTCTCAGTCCAGAGTTGACTGAGGTCTGCTTGGCCTGGTCCCCCCACAGGGCCAGCTCCCCTGGAATCTGCTGAACGCCTTTTATCCTGAGAACCCACTTTGCTTGGGCAAATACCTCTCAGCACCATCCTGTGATCTTTCACCTCATAGGTGAGTTGCTCATGCTCTCAGGCAGAGTTCTAGTTACAGGAAGTTTGGGCTCTGTCTTGTTGGGACGTCACTGAGAGACAGTGGACAAGTACTGTTGTTCTAGCTTCAGGTATGTGACATCACGGCTTGCTATCTGTATGCAGAAAGGTCACCCCAGTAAGCTTAGTTAGCAGCCCTCACCACACATGGCTCAGACGGTCTTCTTGTGATGAGAACTTGTGAGGTTTGCCCTTGAAGCAGCTCGATGTGCACTAGTCCTCAGGACGGTTCGTCCTTTGACTGGAAGTTGTGCCGTTTGTCCCCACACCATTCCCACACTCCCACTTCCCATCTCTGGCTGCTACCCCAGTCTGTTCCCTGCAGGTACGAGTTCAGTCTTTGTTGGTCAGAGCCTGCCTCGGGGTGGTGGCCTGTGGGGTCTGTCTTTCTCTGTGTGACTTACTTCACTTGGTATGATCGTCTCTAGGTTGAGACAGGTCACAAAGGCAGGATCTCATTCTCTCTGTGTCCAGGACAACCTCTCTATGGCCTCATGTCCTGTCCATGTGGCTGGGAGCGAAGGGACATGAGGCTGGGGGACGGGGGACAGAGACTCCCCAAGTCACCGTGTGGCGTGCTGCCGGATCCCGCCAGGGCCTGGCTGAGAGCCAAGCTCCAAGGGTCCTCATATGTCTTTGGGGTTTTCTGTCACGATGTCTCTCATTTGTCACCCTTCTAAATCATGACAACTCTAGGAGACCTGTCTGTACAGTCTCCCTACTGACTGTCTGATCTCACCTCTATTTCCTTTTCTTTTTCTTTTTTGCCACTCTGCAGCATGTGGGATCTTAATGCCCCAACCAGGATTGAACCCATGTCCCTCACAGAACCGTGCAGGCTTAACCCCTAGACCCCCAGGGAAGCCCAAACTCTGCTTTCACAAAGGATTAAACCCTGCGTCCCTTTGGAAGATGCTAATTCGCTTTCCCAATCTCAGTTCTTACATCTGCAGTGGAAAGAGAAACCATAAGATTCTCCAAAATGTTGAAAATAACACATGGCCTGATGCACTTGTGTTACCAGCTTCACGTTGTCTGTGAAAACCCAAAAAGCCCTACTGGATTCCCAGTGGCTCTTGGTTGGAATTGTTTTCCCCTCATGCTGTCCCCTTTGCCCAAATGCCTTCTCCCTGCCTCTGCCTGGCACAGCCCACGGGCTCAAGCGCCCAGCCTCCTCCTCAGTGTCTCCAGGCCGCCCCTCGGGGTTTGTCCTCCTCCCCTCTGTCCTGGTGAAATTATCCATGACTTCGCAACCAGCCAACCCTTCTTTTCAGTCTATTCTTTTTGTATCCTTAGCGTTTGTTAGTATTGAAAAACCCCTTCGTTCAAAAAAGGAAAATCTCCGTCTTTTCTTTTGAGAGACTCTCCTTCCAGTGGCTATGCTGCCGACCTTTGTACCATCCTTCTTAGTCTCTTGCCTGGCTCCGTTCATGCCCCTCATAGACAGTAAGGTTTTCAGGATCATCTCTTCTCATTTCACCAACTCACTGAAGTCTAATCATTCCCTTTGGTTTCCATAACGAGCAGCAAGCCCGTGACTAGGCTGGGTCTCTGAATGACCCTTGCCCTGGACCCTATTTCCAGCCATCTGCTAGGAATCTCCACCTCGACCACCAGGCACTGCGCACAGAGCTCAGTTTCCTTCCTCCCGGCCCCTCGGCTTCAGATCACCTTCTCCCTATCTGCGGCACCCCAGCTGAGCGCTCCCAAGCCGGGCTCCTTCAGGCTTCTGCTCTTTCCCTCCCCTTCCTTGGCTTCTGCGTACGAGTTACCACCAACTTCCACTAGGGTTTCCTGGTGTCACGGGAAGAACATGTATGAGCCTTGGGGTCGGAGACCCAAGCCCGTCTGTTGACTCACCCGCTTCCTAGTCACAGGATTTGCATCACGATCCTTAATCTCTCTGAGTCTCTTACCTGTAAAACAGGGATACTAATTAATGTGAAATTCTCGTGAGTGTTGCAAACAGTAAATGAGAAAATGTGCAGAAAATGCCTAGTGGAGGCAGACCAGATGCTCAACAATTCAGTTTCTTGTTTTTCCTAAAAACTCACCTTCCCGTGGCCTTGGCTCAGGGCTTCATCCCCTCTCACCTGGCTGATTGCCAGGGCCTGGAAGTAGCCTTCTGCCCTCTTGTCTTCCCTGACTCCTCCTTCAGGCAGTTGTTTCTGATTTTTGTTTTAAGGGCTGCGTGGTGTGCCTTTCAGACTCACTCAGTCCCGCTTCCCCCAGTTTCAGTTGTTCTTGGATTCCCAGGGATAAACTGCTCACCTCCCCCCTGCACCCCCTCATCCCACCTTCTCTGACCATGTCCTGCCCATCCTGCCAGAGTTCTCAGGCTGAGAAGTCCAGAGACCCAAACCAGCACTGAGAAGGGGGCATTTTTGCAAGGGGGCCAACAGCTCTCGGCAGTGACCTTGGACTGAGTTCAGGCCAAAACGGACTTCCAGCCCACTCCTCTGCTTCTGCCCCCCTGTTCCTGAATGTGGCAAAATGAAATAAAATTGCATTTTTGGTCACTATACATGTTTAACACTAAGGCGGGAATCCCTAACTGCCACGAGTGAGGGGCTCAGATTCAGAGCGGCCAGTAGGAGAAGAACCAGGGTGTCAGCCCAGAATACATCCAGGGCTGCGGGGCAGGTGAAAGGCCGTCGGGAGGACCAGCCCATGAGGCCTTTCCGGGCCTCGAGCTTCTCCAGGGCAGACTGCATCTCACCCACCCTGCATCCCTCATGCCTCCCGTCCTTACAACACGGGCATAACTCAGGGCCACCCGCCCTTGACCTGGGAGCCCAGCCTTCTGCCGGGTGTGTGACTGCAAGTGAGCTTGCAGGGGTCCCCGACACATAGTCCCAGGCTCCGTGATGGACAGATGGGAAACTGAGGCTTGGCCAGGAGGGGAGCCTGATCAGGTCCTAGGCCCAGGGGAACAGACATCCCCCACCATCCAGCGGGCAGGAGGAGCCTGTCCACATCAGGGCTGCCTCCAAAAGGGCAGAGCTGGAGGGGACCCTGCCCCGGGCATCCCCCGTGTGCCATCAGACCTAGGGGAATGGACATCTGCAGACCCACTGCCTCAGGGTACCCCTGTTCTTTGCTGCCTCTTCTTCAGGGCAACCCAGGCCCCCAGGAAAGGTCCAGCCCCTGGGCTCTAGAGTTTGTGTCTGAGCCCTGCTGTGACCCCACTGCCATAGGCAGGGAAAGGACAGAATCCCCTGGCCCCAGTCAGATGCCCGTCTGTGACCCTGATCTGCCCGGCCCGTCCACCACGCTGGGCCGGGCCGGGCACACAGGAAACCCGGGTATCTGTGGGGTAGGAACCTGCAAAGCCAGTCCCATGACCGATAATCTCGGTTTGGTTTGGAAGGAGAGGAAAAATGAGGCACTCAGGATAACAGAGGAGACAGGGAGGTGGGGGGCTCCAGAATGGGAGCCGAGAAGGGTGACTGCTGGGGATCCTGCAGGGGACAGCCCTGCGACCAGTAGCTCGGGGGACGTGGGTAAGCCAGCCTCCCTCCCCCAGTCGGGGTGGGCACTGCTGGGCAGGGAGATGCAGGAAGACCACCAGGGTAGGCCAAGGAATCAGGCCCCCTTAGGGCTTGGGGGACCCCAGTGGCTCCCAGGGTCAGGTGCCCTCCCCGCATGCATGACGACAGGAGAGCCCCGAGAGGAGGGCGGGGGCAGCGGCCATGCAAACCACCCTCCCTGACAATAGGGTGGCTGGAGCCATTGTTCTTGGGGTGGCGGGCGTGCAGGAAACACGAGACTCGGGCTGGGCCCTGGGTCGGGAAGATCCCCTGGAGGAGGGCACACGGCCTCTTCAGTGTTCTTGCCTGGAGACCCCCACAGCCAGAGGAGCCTGGCGGCGCAGCTCACCCGACTGAAGTGACGGAGCACGCACGCGCGTGGGGAGGAGTCCTGCGCCCTGAGCGATGCCTGTGGGACCGACACCGGGGACTTTGTTTTGCTGAGTGAGGGACGCAGTTCAGACAGAAAGGGAGCCTGATCAGGTCCTAGGCCCAGGGGAACAGACATCCCCCACCATCCAGCGGGCAGGAGGAGCCTGTCCACATCAGGGCTGCCTCCAAAAGGGCAGAGCTGGAGGGGACCCTGCCCCGGGCATCCCCCGTGTGCCATCAGACCTAGGGGAATGGACATCTGCAGACCCACTGCCTCAGGGTACCCCTGTTCTTTGCTGCCTCTTCTTCAGGGCAACCCAGGCCCCCAGGAAAGGTCCAGCCCCTGGGCTCTAGAGTTTGTGTCTGAGCCCTGCTGTGACCCCACTGCCATAGGCAGGGAAAGGACAGAATCCCCTGGCCCCAGTCAGATGCCCGTCTGTGACCCTGATCTGCCCGGCCCGTCCACCACGCTGGGCCGGGCCGGGCACACAGGAAACCCGGGTATCTGTGGGGTAGGAACCTGCAAAGCCAGTCCCATGACCGATAATCTCGGTTTGGTTTGGAAGGAGAGGAAAAATGAGGCACTCAGGATAACAGAGGAGACAGGGAGGTGGGGGGCTCCAGAATGGGAGCCGAGAAGGGTGACTGCTGGGGATCCTGCAGGGGACAGCCCTGCGACCAGTAGCTCGGGGGACGTGGGTAAGCCAGCCTCCCTCCCCCAGTCGGGGTGGGCACTGCTGGGCAGGGAGATGCAGGAAGACCACCAGGGTAGGCCAAGGAATCAGGCCCCCTTAGGGCTTGGGGGACCCCAGTGGCTCCCAGGGTCAGGTGCCCTCCCCGCATGCATGACGACAGGAGAGCCCCGAGAGGAGGGCGGGGGCAGCGGCCATGCAAACCACCCTCCCTGACAATAGGGTGGCTGGAGCCATTGTTCTTGGGGTGGCGGGCGTGCAGGAAACACGAGACTCGGGCTGGGCCCTGGGTCGGGAAGATCCCCTGGAGGAGGGCACACAGCCCCTCCAGTGTTCTTGCCTGGAGACCCCCACAGCCAGAGGAGCCTGGCGGCGCAGCTCACCCGACTGAAGTGACGGAGCACGCACGCGCGTGGGGAGGAGTCCTGCGCCCTGAGCGATGCCTGTGGGACCGACACCGGGGACTTTGTTTTGCTGAGTGAGGGACGCAGTTCAGACAGAAAGCAGAGGATGCTGGGGATGTTTCAGGGCTGGGCCGGGGCCCAGTAAGAGGAGAAACAGCTGGCGGGAGAGAGGCTTTGGAATGAAAGAAACGCCTGCGGGGAATCCCAGCCACTCCGAGCAGCGGGCTGTGCCTCTTCCTTTGCGCCTCTCCAAGAAACGCTCCTGAAGGTTCAGGCACGTATGCATTTCTTCCTCAGGCTCTGCGGAATGGTGGAGTGGCCCAGAAGTTGCTAGGCAGGGCCTAGGAGAATAAAAACCAAAACTGGATTTTAAAAATAATCCTCAGGTTCTAGACTCGCTGATGACACTTTTCCTCGATTGTCCCAGAGTGAATGTGGGTGGCATCTGGGAAGCTCAAGGGGGTAGGAGAGCAGTTCTGGGCAGGGCAGGTTGGAGACGAGGGTTCATCCTGAGAGCTATGCCCATGGCTTGGACAGAGGGCCCCTGGACAGCGGGCTCCGGGGCACTGGCCCAGATGGCGGGGGGAGGATCAGGTGTGTGCCCACCTTGCCCCGTGTAAAGGATCACTCCTAAGTCCAAGTGTGCTGTAAGGTGGGGCAGCAGGTGGACGGGGCGGGGCCCGAGTGGCCTCTCTTCAGGACAAGGGGCGCAGAAGGTGGACGGGGCGGGGCCCGCTGAGAGCCAGCGACGGTTCCGCATGCCAGCCTGCCCAGGCGCGGTCCTCACTCCACAGGGAGGGCTGTGATGGTCAGGTTTGAGATTCTGTTCCTTCCTCTAATTATTCCAGTCGACTGAGGCATCCGTGTCTTTCATTTTCACCCCGAAATGACCGGCTTTGAAAGCTGACGTTTCATGTGGTGAAGATGATAAGAAGCTTCATGATGCAGGAATGAGCGGAGAAAGTGTCCCCACAGGCCTCTCCCCGGGGACCAGGCGGGGGAGCCCAGAGGGTCCGGCACCTTCCAAAACAGCCTGGCTTCCTGCACAGCTCATTTCTTCAGATGCTGTTTCTAAGAAGCGCCAACTGCCTCTAAGTCTCAGAGCCTCGGAGACGGGAGGCAGGTGGTGACGGGGAGCAGCGTCTGGTGCCTGGAATGCAAGGCTGGTCATCCGATGAGGAGCCGCAGGGGAAAGAGATCAGGAAGAGCCAAGCCGCGATTCTTCCCAATGTCCCCAAAGGAAAACCAGACGAGCCTTCGGTTTGGGTCTCGTGGGAGCCCAGCCAGCCAGGTGAGACGTTTAAGCTCCCCTCTGAGTAACTGCTTTGGATTCGTGATGCTGAATGGCCAGCTTGTCTGCTGTTTTTCCCCTGAAACCTCATGCAAAATAGAATTCTTATCTCCCTGCTGTGCAGACCTGTGAAGATGGTCTTTGACAACATCTTTGGGGGACTTTCATGGTTCAGAGTAAACTGGGCTCCATTACTTCAAAAATACTGATTTTAAAACCTCTCTCTCTCTCTCTTTTTTCTTTTTTTTTTGGTATGATGCCCAGATGCAAGTTTCCATATTCCCCATTTTTAAAGAAATTTGTGAATTCACAGTGCCGCCAATTGAAATCTGTGGTCTTCATTCAGGGGTGTTTTTAGTCAAAAGGAAACAGGCCGGTGGAGAAGACCAGGGTCAGGGCTGGGCTCTCGCCGAGGAGGTGGGCCCCAGGCAGCAGGAATCCCACTTGCCTGATAAGCCCTCCAAGTATATCTGATGTCCCTGGGTTTCATCCTCAGGGAGGGGACTGCTCTTTATAGGTAAGAACCAGGAGAATAAGAGTGGAGTCTGCGACCTTGAAGAGAATCAGAGAGTCTGGTTTATTTTCATTCTTAATGCCAGCTTCCTAAGCCATAGGGGTGGTCCAAAACGAAACGCTGGCATTATTCATATGTTAGGAAAGGAACAGAAATGGATTGCTTGTCTGCAGACCTAGTTGCCGTCCGCCCTCCCCAAGCCCACTGATAAATGCACTGTTTCTGCCTGACTTGCCCACATGCCCGGGGAAGGTGTTCCCAGGCCAGCAGGTCAGCGTGGGCCCGCCATCAAAGGGTGCTCTGTCGGGCGGCAGCAGCTGGACCAAGTCAGGTCTGTGTGGTCAGGAAGGGGCCTCTGCAAATGCCGTCCACACTCTCTTCAGGCACTGCTGCCGCTGAAGGGGGGCAGTCACGCAGGCCCTGGTGCTCACCTCTGACCTCAAGGGCCGCCCCTCCCACCCTAAAGGCACACCCCCCGCAGCCTGCCCATGACCCTCAGAGAACCTCCCATGCTCAGGCCCGTCGTTTGCCCGGCTTGAAGGAGAGAGAAATGGTCGCCCTCCCGCTCGGGGGCCGGCTAAGCCATGGAAACACTGTGCCATTGAGAGCCTGCGCACCACGTGACCCGCCGGACGGTCCCTCGGCGTCCGGAGGAGGAGTCCTCACCCCTCCAGCCAGCGGGGCTTTTGAAAGACCTATCAGACGTGCAGCCAAAAGTTCATCCTGCTGCCAAATCCCTCAGCAGTAGCTGTTGGTGAGAGGAGATGGCCTAGAAACTGGTGCCCAAGAGAGTTTCTCCATCTCGTTTCTCTATCAAAAGATCTGTTCACTTCTAGTAACACGTGCATCCTCTGCAGATGATTTGCAGTTGGACTATACTTCAGCCTCTGGAAATCCAGAGCCCTCCACCCTAGCAAAGCTGGACATGTTCTAGCGGGGCCAAAGCGTGCCCACAACCTTGAGCTCGCCTTGACCTTGTTGTAGGGTCAGCGGAGCCTGCGGCACTGCCCGGGGGAGGGCCAGCCAGCCTCCGTGGCCAGTGCTGCAGGAGGCTTTGTGGGGTGTGTCGTGACCTGTCACTAGACGGAGAGTCTATTAGCAGCTTTGCTCCCCAGCAGGAGGCAGAGCTCACTACAAAGAAGATCCAGAATGTTCCCGTGTGGCTCAGGAAAAGCAGAAGGCAGAAGCAGGGCCCTGATGCCACCTGGGGCACAGCTGGACAAAGACAGAGCCACGAGCTGGAGAACGTCGGTGTGAGCATGACGCGCGGAAGCCACACACCCGGGGTGCTGCCTCTGTGATCTGAACGGGACGCAGGCTCTGCCCCGGTGAGGTTCTGCCCAGGGGACTCCTGTGTGCAACCTGGCTCAGCACCACCAGTTTAGAGACAGGCGGGGATGAAACAGACATCCTGCCCGGGCGAGATCTGGTCAGCACTCTTCAAAGTGCCCTGAGCTCCTCGTTGTTCATACGAGAAAATAAAACCCAAACTGTCCCAAACAATCTTCACCAGTTGGGCAGACTGACAGTTGGGCAGACTGTCAAAGACTAGGGGGAAACGGGACACTTGGACCCTGAGGGTGAACGTGTGGGGGTGATGCAGCCCCACCCAGGGTGGTTTGGAAATACCAGGTCAGGTTTGCCAGGCCTCATGCCCTTTGACCCAGCAGCTCTGCTTCCAGGAATCTACGCTTCCGGCAGCAGTCTGTGCAAGACAGCCTGTCTACAGCGCTGCTCACTGCAGTGCGCCTTGCAGTGACCAACGCTGGAAGACCCTGTGGCATCCACCTGCATGAAATGAGGTGAGTGGACGGTGACGCTCTCCACGGTGGAATACCACGCAGCCGTGAAAAGCAGCGGGGCCCCTGTCTAGAGAGAGGCGTCGAAGGAAGTCAGAGACAGAGGGGAGAAGGGGAGGTGCAGGGAGCGGGCGGGGCACGCAGATGACGGGGCTTGCACGTACCAGCTTCCAGCCGTAAGGCAGTGAGTCCTGGGGCTGAGAGGTACAGCAGGGGCTGTAGTTACAATACTGTGCCGCACATGTGAAAGTTACTAACAGAGCAGATTTTATCGGTTTGCATTGTAGGAAAAGAGCTGGAACTGTGCGAGATGACGGGTGTTAACCAGACATTCACTGCAGTGATCATTTTACAATAGATACAAATATCAAACCACGCTGCACGCCTAAACAAACAAGGTTATATGTCAAGTCGTCAGTCCAGTCGCTCAGTCGCTTGGGAGTGTCTGACTCTTTGTGACCCCATGGACTGCAGCACACTGGGTTTCCTTGTCCTCACCATCTCCTGGAGCTTGCTCAAACTCACGTCTGCTGATTCAGTGATGTCATCCAGTCATCTCGTCCTCTGTCGTCCCCTTCTCCTTCTGCCTTCTAATGTCAAGTCTATCTCACTACAAAAATAAATTTTGAAAAAGCAAAGGAGCAGAAGATAGAATAAGAATGAGGGGCAGGAACGTTATTTGTTCCTATTTGCATAAAGAAATACTGGAGTAATAGACAAGAAGCAAATAGAAAACAAGGAGGTAATAGAGAATAAGGTGGGAGGGAATAGGCATGGGAGCCAGAGCCCCAGTCCATGATTTTTTAAGCTTTACTAGTTTTTACACTTTTGAATCACATACTTACATTGCTCATTCCAGTGCCTGACGAGGGAAAGCGCCACAGTTTGGACCACTGCTTGGAGAAGGGCTGGTCACTGGCCAGGAACACCTGTGCTGGACTTCAGTCAGTTGGCTTTGGCATCATGAGGATGCAGGTCACAGTGGTTGGGGTCAGCTTAACTGCTCAGAGTTAGAAGGACATGAATGCGTGGCCAGCTACCTCTTGGGACTAGCACTAACCAATGTTTCTTTCCAGGCTCCAGAGTGGACAGTGAAACCACTGGCAGCTTTCCACACGGCACCAGCCTTGTTGAAGTAGCATGAGGCACCCCGAGAGGCCCAGAAAACAATTCTACTAGAGGTAAATACTAGCAGAGTGGATGAATGACCTTCACACCCAACCCACACATGTGGAATGCCATGATTTCCTATTTTATGAGTAATCTACCTTGTTTGCCCCCTGTTTTACTTGTATTAAACCCAAAATTGAATCAGCGATCATCTTTCTGTCCCTGTGCACCACTTCTTATACAAATCTTTTGGCATAGGATATTATTGAATTAACATGAAACAATATGTTTCAGTGCTAGCAAAGAAGCTGGTGTGTTAAATCCATTCACTAGCTCCCAAATCCCTGTCATTGGAGTGTCCTCATCTCTCAGGTGAGGCCTGACTATGGGAGAACCATTCCCTTGGGTTCCTTTGCCACAGACACATGGCAGCCACACAGGAAACTGATGGTGATCATCACACTGCTGCCCAAGCAGCTCACATATATGGGCCTTTTTAAGCTTCAAGCTTTTTGTCCTAATGTTGAACATGTGAGCCCCATGCTGAGCCTTCCTGCTGGGTTTGGGAACCTTTGTCCTGATTGAAACATGACTCTTTCATGAATGTGTCATGCTCTATTTCCTGTGACCCTCTTAGGGTCACTTCTAACTTCCTATAGAGCACACTTTTCTATAACCAAGTTAGATACATACTCTCCTGATGAATAAGTAAGTAATTGGATGGAAGGATGGATGGATGGATGGATGGAAAAATGGATAGGCAAATGGATGGGTAGGTGGGTGGATGGATGGAAAGATGGAGGGATGGGTGAATGGACAGATGGATGGTGGATGGATGTATGGGTGGACGGGGATGGGTGGACAAATGGGAGGATGGATAGTGGATGGATGAAAAGATGAATGGATGGGTGGATGGACAGACAGACAGATGTGTGGGTGGACGGGGATGGGAGGGTGGATGGGTGGATGGATAAATGAGAGGATAGGTAGGTGCTGGTCTTCAAGAGCCTCTGTCCTTAAACACCATAACACTAGAAATCTCAGAATCTTTGTGGGCCTCCTATGCCTCAGGAGTTTAGAGTTGAGATCAGTTGTCCCTCCAAGTGGCCTGCTATGCCCCCTGGTCAACATGCCAAGGACCCCACTGAGAAATGTATGTCACGTGGGCACAAGCTAAACTGTACACATTGCTTTCTCATAAATATGGGAGTATTGGGGGAGAAAATCAACTAATGGATGATCTCATGCAGGATTTATCTTTTCCATTTAGAAAATTCAGAAAGTCTAATTTTAAATTGAGTGCAATTAGGTTTTATCTGCATCTTGAGTCTGCAATAATTTCCTATTTTATGAGTAATCTACCTTGTTTGCCCCCTGTTTTACTTGTATTAAACCCAAAATTGAATCAGCGATCATCTTTCTGTCCCTGTGCACCACTTCTTATACAAATCTTTTGGCATAGGATATTATTGAATTAACATGAAACAATATGTTTCAGTGCTAGCAAAGAAGCTGGTGTGTTAAATCCATTCACTAGCTCCCAAATCCCTGTCATTGGAGTGTCCTCATCTCTCAGGTGAGGCCTGACTATGGGAGAACCATTCCCCTTGGGTTCCTTTGCCACAGACACATGGCAGCCACACAGGAAACTGATGGTGATCATCACACTGCTGCCCAAGCAGCTCACATATATGGGCCTTTTTAAGCTTCAAGCTTTTTGTCCTAATGTTGAACATGTGAGCCCCATGCTGAGCCTTCCTGCTGGGTTTGGGAACCTTTGTCCTGATTGAAACATGACTCTTTCATGAATGTGTCATGCTCTATTTCCTGTGACCCTCTTAGGGTCACTTCTAACTTCCTATAGAGCACACTTTTCTATAACCAAGTTAGATACATACTCTCCTGATGAATAAGTAAGTAATTGGATGGAAGGATGGATGGATGGATGGATGGAAAAATGGATAGGCAAATGGATGGGTAGGTGGGTGGATGGATGGAAAGATGGAGGGATGGGTGAATGGACAGATGGATGGTGGATGGATGTATGGGTGGACGGGGATGGGTGGACAAATGGGAGGATGGATAGTGGATGGATGAAAAGATGAATGGATGGGTGGATGGACAGACAGACAGATGTGTGGGTGGACGGGGATGGGAGGGTGGATGGGTGGATGGATAAATGAGAGGATAGGTAGGTGCTGGTCTTCAAGAGCCTCTGTCCTTAAACACCATAACACTAGAAATCTCAGAATCTTTGTGGGCCTCCTATGCCTCAGGAGTTTAGAGTTGAGATCAGTTGTCCCTCCAAGTGGCCTGCTATGCCCCCTGGTCAACATGCCAAGGACCCCACTGAGAAATGTATGTCACGTGGGCACAAGCTAAACTGTACACATTGCTTTCTCATAAATATGGGAGTATTGGGGGAGAAAATCAACTAATGGATGATCTCATGCAGGATTTATCTTTTCCATTTAGAAAATTCAGAAAGTCTAATTTTAAATTGAGTGCAATTAGGTTTTATCTGCATCTTGAGTCTGCAATAATACTTTTATGGAAGGTACGATTTTTTTCCCCTGCATTTTCTCTCCTCTGTGACATGATCGTGGACACTCTGCTTGGCTTTTCCAGGTTATAAGCATTGCCTGCTTGGCACCATGCAGGACGGGTCTGCGGCTGGCTGACAGCGTGCCTGCGTGGTCTTTCTCAAAAGCAGAGCAGTTCAGGTGGGAGTGACAGCTCTGCTCCTTCACGCCGGACGCCCAGCCAACTGGCCACGGCCCCCAATGATAAAATATTAATGTGAAGAAACAGGCTTTTTATCGTCGAAGGTATTTGTAGCAGATTCTCCAAGGAACGTTCCTGCCTTATTCATTCATACTGCGTGGAATACGCTGCATTCCATCTGCTTACAGCCCTCCGGGGAGAAGCCATGGTGGCTTCCATCCAGAGAGCCTTGGCAGCTCCCGCTGCGCATCGCTATTGGATGAAGGATTTGGCATGTGCACTGAGGTAAGCCTTTCTGTGGTGTCGTCCAGAACGCACTTCCTCGTAGAAGGCGCATTTCTGCTCAAAGGTTCTTTCTGAAGAGGCTACCGTGGAGCTTTCTGTGAGTAGAGGCTGCACGTGTCTATCTCGTGGATTTGGCTGAATTCCACTAACCCCTCCAGGGTTTTGCCTGGCGTGGGCAGGGCTCCTAGCTGGAACGACAGCCACTGGCCTTGCCTTTGACTCCACAGGAACAGGACAGACAAAACAGACACAGCACTCAAAATGCTCCGGTGAATTTTTAAAAATGTTTACATCTACTTTTTCCTCTCTTAGCTCCATCTCCCTTACACAAAATGGTTTTAAGGAGATCAGTTGTCCCTCCAAGTGGCCTGCTATGCCCCCTGGTCAACATGCCAAGGACCCCACTGAGAAATGTATGTCACGTGGGCACAAGCTAAACTGTACACATTGCTTTCTCATAAATATGGGAGTATTGGGGGAGAAAATCAACTAATGGATGATCTCATGCAGGATTTATCTTTTCCATTTAGAAAATTCAGAAAGTCTAATTTTAAATTGAGTGCAATTAGGTTTTATCTGCATCTTGAGTCTGCAATAATACTTTTATGGAAGGTACGATTTTTTTCCCCTGCATTTTCTCTCCTCTGTGACATGATCGTGGACACTCTGCTTGGCTTTTCCAGGTTATAAGCATTGCCTGCTTGGCACCATGCAGGACGGGTCTGCGGCTGGCTGACAGCGTGCCTGCGTGGTCTTTCTCAAAAGCAGAGCAGTTCAGGTGGGAGTGACAGCTCTGCTCCTTCACGCCGGACGCCCAGCCAACTGGCCACGGCCCCCAATGATAAAATATTAATGTGAAGAAACAGGCTTTTTATCGTCGAAGGTATTTGTAGCAGATTCTCCAAGGAACGTTCCTGCCTTATTCATTCATACTGCGTGGAATACGCTGCATTCCATCTGCTTACAGCCCTCCGGGGAGAAGCCATGGTGGCTTCCATCCAGAGAGCCTTGGCAGCTCCCGCTGCGCATCGCTATTGGATGAAGGATTTGGCATGTGCACTGAGGTAAGCCTTTCTGTGGTGTCGTCCAGAACGCACTTCCTCGTAGAAGGCGCATTTCTGCTCAAAGGTTCTTTCTGAAGAGGCTACCGTGGAGCTTTCTGTGAGTAGAGGCTGCACGTGTCTATCTCGTGGATTTGGCTGAATTCCACTAACCCCTCCAGGGTTTTGCCTGGCGTGGGCAGGGCTCCTAGCTGGAACGACAGCCACTGGCCTTGCCTTTGACTCCACAGGAACAGGACAGACAAAACAGACACAGCACTCAAAATGCTCCGGTGAATTTTTAAAAATGTTTACATCTACTTTTTCCTCTCTTAGCTCCATCTCCCTTACACACTGGTAAAGGAGACATGAGAGAAGGGGAAGGATCCTTTTCTGAAATTGTGTTTATGAATCTCCATCATTGCACAAGGATGTCTTCAAAGTCGGGACAGATGGTTTGCGCTTCCGAAACCTCCACACTGACATCATCTCTATTTTTAGAGGCATGTTGGAAGTAGCCGGCACGGAGAAAGAATAGCTGAAACCAGGGAGATCCCAGAAAATCCAGGATGTATGGTCTGACAGGTCTCTGCTTCTCGCAGCAGTGAGCACTGGCACCGCCGACACGAGTGTGGGGAGCAGGGACTTCTCTGCACCTGACAGGGCTCCGAGGACCACCTCCCTCAGCCAGCTCTGGGTCTCTCCCAGCTCCCTGCCTTTGCCTTTCCCTCCATGCTCTGTCCCATGGGATTTTTCCAGGTTAAATGGCTTAACTTTATTCTTTGTAAAATTGAGGTGGAAGTGTCACATCAGTTTCTGGTATACAACATAGTAATTCAGCATCTATGTATTTTGCCAAATGATCACCGTACTAGCCTGGTTAACATCCTCACCTAACTACAGAGGGTTTTTTTCTTGTGATGAGAACTTTAAAGATCTGCTTTCTTGGCAGCTTCCAAATTTTCAAAATGGTATTACTGACTCAGGAAGGCTGGTGTAGTGCGGTCCACGGGATCACAGAGAGTCGGGCACGACTTAGGGACTGAACAATGACAACAGTCACTGACTGGAGTCACCACGTCACACAGCTTGGCCCTAGGGTGGACTCAGCTTACAGCTGCCGCTGGCCACCTTCGTTCTACCCAGCCCCTACTCCGCCTCTGGCCATCCCCAGGTGTTCTTTACCTGAAGGAGCTTCTTTGTTTCCTTTGTAGATTCCACATGTATGTGAGATCACATGGTATAGGTCCTTCTCTGACTTATTTCTCTCAGCATAATGCCCTCAAGGCCCATCCACGTCACCAGCGGTAGGGCTTTGTTCTTTTACATGACTAAATAATATTCCAGTGCCTGCACTCACTGCAGTTTCTCTGTCCACTCACTCATCGACGGACACTCCCGCGGTTTCTGAATCTTGACAGTTGTAAATAGTGCTGCCATGAAATAGGGGTGCGGGTGTCTGTTCAAGTTAGTGTTTCCATTTCTTCTGATAAATACCCAGAAGCAGCATTGCTGGATCAGATGGCAGCTTCACTTTTAATTTTTTGAGACATCTTGGTGATTTTTTCCACAGGAGCCGCATCAATGTACGTTCCCACCAGTGGTGCCTGAGGGTTCCCTTCTCTCCACATCCTCACTGAAGCTTGTTTCCTCTTGTCTGTTTGTTGACAGTCATTCTAACAGCTGTGAGGTAACCTCTCACTGCGGGTTTGGTGTGCATTTATCTGATGATGAGCGATGTTTAGTATCTTTTCACATACCTGGATACCTGTATGTCTTTGGGAAAATACCTATTCAGATCCTCTGTGTATTATTATTTTTTTTAATTTTGGCCTCTTTCATTGTTTTTAAAATTTATTTATTCTCACCCATCTTTGTTCTTTGGCTTGTGTGGGCCTCCCATTGCAGTGGCCTCTCTTGCCTCAGAGCACCTGCTCTGGGTGCATGCACTCCAGAGCGCCAGCGCGTGATTGGACACACCGGTCCAGCCGCTCCACGGCATGTGGGAGCCTCCCTGGCCAGGGATCAAACAGGCGCCCCTTGCACTGCAAGGTGGATTCTCCACCCACTGGACCACTAGGGAAGCCCCTCTGTGTTTGTTTTAATTGGACTGTTGAGTTTTTTGCTGTTGGGTTGAGGAGTTCTTCCTATTTGGGGGTATTAGCCCTTAGGAGATCCATGACTTTCATATACCTACTCCCACTCATTAGGCTGCCTTTTCATTCTGTCCACGGCTTCCTTTCCTCTACAGAAGCTGTTTAGTTTGTAGGGCCCCATTTGTTGAATTCTGAATTCCTGAAAGTATGGGAATTCATTCCCACCAGTGGTGGTCAGTCCACTGCTGTCCAGCCAGAGACTGGGTGCTTTTACCTAAACCCTCCAGACCTTTGCTTTCCTGGCACAGAGCAGATCCTCAGCCAACTCAGTCCATTGTCCATTTCAGTCTTTCTGTGGGTTCTGAACCAAATGAGAAGTAGACAGACACCAGGATCCGGTGGAGACCCAAACGAGATCACCCAGCAGATCATTTGACAGAGAGCACTGCGCAGTTTCCAGCTCTGTTTTCTTCAGCAAAGGAGAGAGTCGGGGCTGCGGCGTAGTCCCTGCCCACCACACATGGGTGCTGCGGCCTGCTCTGCATGTCCTAGAGGACAGAGCACCCAGGAGCCCGAGAGAGAGAGAATGAGAGAGAGAGCGAGAGAGCGAGAGAGAGAGCAAGCAGGCAATCCCAGCTTCATCTACGTCTGGAAACAGGTGACGGGGGAGGCTTGGAGCCAGGAGGGAGGTTCAAGGTGAATAGAGAGACAGAGACAGAAAGCACTAAGCCTTGCATCCTCCGCGGACTGGGGGCAAGACCCGCCCAGGGGTGATCAGGAGCCCAGCGGAGAAGAAGTCTCCTTCCGCTGGGGCCTGGGTTTATAGCTTCTTGTCCTTCTGGCGGAGGTCTTTCTTACGAAGAGAGCCCCCTCCTGTGGGTGTAAGAGCCCCAGACACACATGTGCCAGGACACAGGCGGCGCCACGGGACCCGGTGCCACATAGCCGCAGGTGGAGTCTCCACGCCGCCTTTCCAAAGGGCATGTTTCTCATCTGGCGTTTCTAAACGTCCCCCCTGAGAGTTTGTATGGTTTTCTCCGGCTGATTTTTCTCTTTCAAAATGAAAGTGCCTTCAAAGGACTGCACTCTCACCGGAAGCCCTCTGTGTTTGTTTTAATTGGACTGTTGAGTTTTTTGCTGTTGGGTTGAGGAGTTCTTCCTATTTGGGGGTATTAGCCCTTAGGAGATCCATGACTTTCATATACCTACTCCCACTCATTAGGCTGCCTTTTCATTCTGTCCACGGCTTCCTTTCCTCTACAGAAGCTGTTTAGTTTGTAGGGCCCCATTTGTTGAATTCTGAATTCCTGAAAGTATGGGAATTCATTCCCACCAGTGGTGGTCAGTCCACTGCTGTCCAGCCAGAGACTGGGTGCTTTTACCTAAACCCTCCAGACCTTTGCTTTCCTGGCACAGAGCAGATCCTCAGCCAACTCAGTCCATTGTCCATTTCAGTCTTTCTGTGGGTTCTGAACCAAATGAGAAGTAGACAGACACCAGGATCCGGTGGAGACCCAAACGAGATCACCCAGCAGATCATTTGACAGAGAGCACTGCGCAGTTTCCAGCTCTGTTTTCTTCAGCAAAGGAGAGAGTCGGGGCTGCGGCGTAGTCCCTGCCCACCACACATGGGTGCTGCGGCCTGCTCTGCATGTCCTAGAGGACAGAGCACCCAGGAGCCCGAGAGAGAGAGAATGAGAGAGAGAGCGAGAGAGCGAGAGAGAGAGCAAGCAGGCAATCCCAGCTTCATCTACGTCTGGAAACAGGTGACGGGGGAGGCTTGGAGCCAGGAGGGAGGTTCAAGGTGAATAGAGAGACAGAGACAGAAAGCACTAAGCCTTGCATCCTCCGCGGACTGGGGGCAAGACCCGCCCAGGGGTGATCAGGAGCCCAGCGGAGAAGAAGTCTCCTTCCGCTGGGGCCTGGGTTTATAGCTTCTTGTCCTTCTGGCGGAGGTCTTTCTTACGAAGAGAGCCCCCTCCTGTGGGTGTAAGAGCCCCAGACACACATGTGCCAGGACACAGGCGGCGCCACGGGACCCGGTGCCACATAGCCGCAGGTGGAGTCTCCACGCCGCCTTTCCAAAGGGCATGTTTCTCATCTGGCGTTTCTAAACGTCCCCCCTGAGAGTTTGTATGGTTTTCTCCGGCTGATTTTTCTCTTTCAAAATGAAAGTGCCTTCAAAGGACTGCACTCTCACCAGGAGAAATCTCCCCATGGCCCTCAGGCTCTGTGAAACAGAAAATGCTCCGACACCCTGGCGTTAGGCAGCCAAGAGCCTCTGCTCCAGACGGGAGGGAGTTGGAGGGCGATCGAGGGAGGGGGAAAGCAGGGGAGCCTTCAAAGGATGTCCCATCTGGACAGGGCGGGGCACAGGGGTGTTTGGACAACCCTGGGCACAGGAAATGTGAGTTCTTCAAAGACAAACACAAACAAACCGAGCAACAAAAGGAAACGGCATGACGTTCCAGAATGACCTGCGTGGAGCCACATGAGTCTTCCGGGGGAGCCGCCTGGGCCAGCTTCGAGTGCAGCCGAGCTCTCCCCGCCCGAGCTCACGCTGGCAGCTCTGGACAGACCCCACAGGCGCTCAGCACCCCAGGGCCCTCGGGCCTTCTACGGGGTTCCCTCCCTTCTCTGGCCCCCGCCACATGTCCTGCTGGGCGAGGCTCCCCACCACAGGGCAGGCAGCTCCGGAGGTGGCTGTGGACAGGAGAGGGAGGGGCGGAGGGAGGGCACAGCCCCCCGCATGTACAGGAGCCTGACTTGCCTCCTGAGAGGCTGGCTCTCCCAGCGTGAACCCTCCTCCCTACCTGAGGACCGCTGCCTGCGCGAACCCCAGTCCCAGCTGCCTCTGAGCTGAGCAACCACCTTTATGTGCAAGACGGAGGCTGGGCAAGAGGGGAAAGCGAACTTGGGGGGTTGGCGCCTGGCCTGAGGCTTTTGCTTGTGGCCATCCAGTCCCAGGGGAATGAAAGGTGGGATTATGGGCGGTTCGCTGGCAGAGACCCACACAGCCCAGCCCGGTCACCCTGCAGACAAGTGTCACGGTCCTACTCCCGGGGAACCGTGTCCCTGTCACCCTGACTCCCCCAGGCCTCTCACGGCGGCTGCGGTCGGCTGAGTTACCCTCCACTCTTTCCATAACATTCTGAGCATGGAAACGGGGCACATGGGTTCCTCCTGGCTGGGTGGGAGGTCACCCAGGCCCTCTGCACACAGTGCATAATAAATAATAAACAGGTCTTAACTGCGACCTACAGAAAACCCATCAGCCGTCGCCAGCGGGCCAGACCTGCCCTTCTTGGAAAAGCTTCTCTTCCAACCCTTAAAAGCATCCTGCGATGCTCCCCAGATGGTTATGCAAGGAGCCAAGAGAGCAGAGCCCGGCGGGAGCAGCAGCCAGAAGGCGCCAGCCGCGTGAGCCCTGGGCCTTGGCTCTCTCTGGGCTCCGTGGGGCCTCCCGCCAGGGGAGGCTTTCTGGAATGTGGACGCAGGACACAGACTGACACTGCCGACGGGAGGGCGAGTCGGCACAGTTTACGGAAAAGCATTTTAAGGAAAAGAGCGCTTGGCAATTTCCCTAAGTGGAACCAAGCCAAGAGGAATTGAACAGGGGACCCCAGGGGTAGGCGCCAGCACGTGGGCGTCAGTCCTGTCCTCGAGTTCTGAACCCAAGGGTGACGCACGGAGACCACAGGAAAGGGTTTCAGAAGGTGGTCTGCATGGAGCTTGACCTTTTCAAAGGTGACTTTTTATTAACCCTAGGCAACTGGCAGCTCAGATGAGCTTCTGCAGCCTGATGAAGATGACGGATGTCATCTTAGAATAATGTTTTTACATGCATGAAATTAAGCTTGTAAGATCTTAAGAGAATCAACTTATACTGGTAACTATACTTCAGTGTGATTGATTTCCTGTAGGCGGTCAGAGGCCCAAAACCAGCTCAGGAGCACTGTCCTAGGAGGACGAAGGGGAGCAGAGAGCTCAGGAATCAGTGGAGGGTTCCAGCCACATGCCCTCGGTCTTGAGACAGCACATGATGAAAAGCTCACGTCAGCTCAGCTCCCCTGCAGGGTCCAAAGGCAACCTGCTTCCTTTGTTTGGAAAATGCTTGCTGCTAGTATTTCACAAGGGTTCCCCTGGCGGCTCAGTGGTCAAGAATCCGCCTGCCAGTGCGGGAGAGTCAAGTTCAATCTCTGGGGTGGGAAGATCCCCTGGAGGAGTAAATGGCAACCCACTCCAGGATGCTTGCCTGGGAAATCCCGTGCACGGCCCTAGCTCCTTCATATGGATAAAGCTTCCTCCAGGTCACCCAGGCCCTCTGCACACAGTGCATAATAAATAATAAACAGGTCTTAACTGCGACCTACAGAAAACCCATCAGCCGTCGCCAGCGGGCCAGACCTGCCCTTCTTGGAAAAGCTTCTCTTCCAACCCTTAAAAGCATCCTGCGATGCTCCCCAGATGGTTATGCAAGGAGCCAAGAGAGCAGAGCCCGGCGGGAGCAGCAGCCAGAAGGCGCCAGCCGCGTGAGCCCTGGGCCTTGGCTCTCTCTGGGCTCCGTGGGGCCTCCCGCCAGGGGAGGCTTTCTGGAATGTGGACGCAGGACACAGACTGACACTGCCGACGGGAGGGCGAGTCGGCACAGTTTACGGAAAAGCATTTTAAGGAGAAGAGCGCTTGGAAATTTTCCCCTAAGTGGAACCAAGCCAAGAGGAATTGAACAGGGGACCCCAGGGGTAGGCGCCAGCACGTGGGCGTCAGTCCTGTCCTCGAGTTCTGAACCCAAGGGTGACGCACGGAGACCACAGGAAAGGGTTTCAGAAGGTGGTCTGCATGGAGCTTGACCTTTTCAAAGGTGACTTTTTATTAACCCTAGGCAACTGGCAGCTCAGATGAGCTTCTGCAGCCTGATGAAGATGACGGATGTCATCTTAGAATAATGTTTTTACATGCATGAAATTAAGCTTGTAAGATCTTAAGAGAATCAACTTATACTGGTAACTATACTTCAGTGTGATTGATTTCCTGTAGGCGGTCAGAGGCCCAAAACCAGCTCAGGAGCACTGTCCTAGGAGGACGAAGGGGAGCAGAGAGCTCAGGAATCAGTGGAGGGTTCCAGCCACATGCCCTCGGTCTTGAGACAGCACATGATGAAAAGCTCACGTCAGCTCAGCTCCCCTGCAGGGTCCAAAGGCAACCTGCTTCCTTTGTTTGGAAAATGCTTGCTGCTAGTATTTCACAAGGGTTCCCCTGGCGGCTCAGTGGTCAAGAATCCGCCTGCCAGTGCGGGAGAGTCAAGTTCAATCTCTGGGGTGGGAAGATCCCCTGGAGGAGTAAATGGCAACCCACTCCAGGATGCTTGCCTGGGAAATCCCGTGCACAGAGGAGCCCAGAGGCCTATGGTCCAAGGGGTCTCTAAGAGCCGGACATGACTGAGCAGCTAAACACCACCACCGCAGAATTTCTCAAGCATTCTTCAAAGTCACTAATTGTCAACATAGAGTTCTGTGGTTCTAGAAGCTGCAGAAAAAAGCGCTATTGTGGACACGGGAGAATCCAGTGGTGGCCTCAGCGGGTTTGCCATCCACTGATTGCCTCTCTGAGCTGAGAAATTGCTGTTCCTTGTGTCTGGTCCCCGAAGCTCTGATCCTCACTTTACCGAGTGATTTTTACGTTGTAGCTGGTGGCAAAGATGTCAAACCCTTTTCCTAATTCCCCAGAGGAGAGACCCTCTTTTCATGGGTTGAGCAAGCGCAGAGCACAAAGCATGAGGCTCACGGAAACTGCCCGCTCCCCTCAGCCCTCTCTGTGCATCCTTCCAGCACAACTGTGCATCCAGCACACAGGCTGCACCCCACGCTCTCGGTGGGAAAGTGGTCATGACGAGGTTGCTCTCTGGGGGCTCTCAGGCGACCTGCCTCCCTCCACCATGTGGAAGGTCTTCTTGAAGGAGGGTGCTGCCACTGTCAGGGTCAGTTAGAGAGAACTAGTCTCTTGTAGTCACGCCCATCACTGTCAGCTTGACGCAAGTCTTAGGAAACATCACGCCCTGTCTCCTCCACCCCCTGGGGAGTAGGAGGGCACTGGTGTCCACACCCCTGAAGAAGAAATCAAGAGGCCATGACCTGACCGGACCCGTGAGGAGAGAGACAGCCAAGGACAGGTGAAGGTTGGAGACAGCGACCTCTGACCACCCTTCACAGCCATGTTGGAGGATCTGGGAGAGGCTTGATTAAGATAGCCCACAGATTCTCATGCAATACAAGCCAATCAGAATTTTAGCACATTGTCAGAACCCATGGGTTTGGAGGCTTGCGTGCTTGCTCAGTCGTTGAGTCCAACTCTTCGTGATGCCACGTGACTGTAGCCCACCAGGCTTAGACTCTGTCCATGGGGCTCTCCAGGCAAGACTATAATCCGCCTCTGCTGTCGCTCAAAAGACTGGGGTGACCTTGCTATGAGCAGTGTTCACCAGAAGTCCTGAACCCCACAGACAACATGGTCCCGCTGTAGACGTTCCAGGACCCTGCGGTGAGCGGAACTCCTCTAACTGAATCAGAATACCTAACAGCACTCGAGCTCAGGCTCCGGCTCTGCGTGGCCTCTCTCGTCCCACGCCTCTACTGTGGATTCTCATAAAGAAAATTCTTCCCACGCTTTGCAAAGGATTCGGGCCAAAGGCCGTATTTTCACCCTGTGAGGTCTGACTCCGTCGCTGGAGCTTGGCCCCAGGCTGATGGGAATGCTGGGCTCGAAGTGCACAAGGGGTAAGGCTCTTTGTGCCTTGTCTGGAAGTCGCCACTGAACGTGTCTTTCCAAGCCTCCTCGCCAGGACTCTGCCGGCGAGCCCCCAGAGCCCACCTTCAGGCAGATTTTCAAGAGGCTGGATCTCAGAGTCCAGATCTATGACTGAAGCTTAGAGAAGACAGGTTCAGAGGCCTGATTGGCTTCATTTTTATTTTTAAGGACCGTACAGGGAGTATCTATTCATTCCTGGTTAAAACTACATAGTAATGGTTCCTGGGGTGCTAATAGTAATAATGTGCCATTCTTTATTAAGTATTTTCTCCTGAGCTGAACACCTGATGTGCTTTGATCACCTCTGTGCTTTGTGGGTAGCTCATAGCGATCCACATAGGACATAGGCATTATGATGTCCACTTTATAGATGAGAAAACTAAGGCTAGAGTGTGAGTGGCTTACCTGGCTTTCACAGTTTACCATCAGCAGAGGCCAGGATTCCTATCCCTGGCAGGAGGCACTGCTCCCAGCACCTGGCTGTGTACACCCTGGAGGTATCTGCACCAGCCCCTCTGTGGACTGACGGCTCCCAGCCCAGGTCGGCCCTGGCTGAAGGCAGGGATCCCTCTCCCTCTGCCAGGCTGAGCGTGATGACAGGAAGATGCCTCTAGAGGCTGGAGGCAAGTTGCTTTGCCTAAACTAGCACCCAGATGAAGTCAGCACCCAACTCAAGAGACTTGTTTCATGTGTCATAGGGTCACTTCCTGCCCCAGGCAACCCCCGATGCCAACCAGGGCCACGTGTACAGAAGCCTGGCCCACGGCTAACAGCACATGCCCATCCACACTCTCCTCTACAGTCTGTCTCTCACTGCGTTCCTGGAGCCAACACTCCAGGGTGCCAGGGCACCAGGCAGAAGGCAGGTGGGCTGTGGCGAGATTCTGTGACCCAGAGTCGTGGGAGGATGGAGGGCCTTGCCTTCTGTGTCCCTGGTGCCGGCCTCCTGCTGGGCTGTCACCCGTCAGGCCCTGGCTCTCTGAGCTGGGCCTGGGCTGGAGTCGGCGGCTCCCCCTACAGGCCACTGAAAACTGTCCCTGGGGGTCAACCTGTGGAGTCCAAGCTCAAGTCAAACTCCAAAACTGCTTTTTATGGGGAATGGAAGCTGTAGGAAAGAGGAAATGCAGAGGCTGTCTTTTTTGGTGGTTGTTGTCTTTTTTCTTTTTTAAATTTATTTATTTTTAATTGAGGAATACTTGCTTTACAAGTAGATAGCCAGTGGGAATCTGCCGTATGATGCAGGGGATTCAAACCGGGGCTCTGTGACAACTACCTTTCCTCTCCCTTTCCTTCCTTCTATGGAAAGAAGAGAACGGCAGAGCCGGCCAGGCCTGTGAGACGGGAGACCATGCTGCAGCGGCCTCAGGACACGGCCTGCCGGAGCTGGAAGTCCGAGAAGCCATCCACATGCTGCCTCCTCAACAGGAACCGACCGTGCTGTTTTTATGAGCAAATCTCAACCAGGCCAGGAACTTCTGTGCCCGTCTGGGGACCCCAGACCCAGTTCTCTTATGGAGCCAAGGGCTTCCATCCCCCAGGGTGGGGCCCTACAGGCAGTGCTGTCCACGGCCCCGCAGTTCTCTCTGGGGAAGCAATGCCAGGCCCGGGCTGCACTAAACGCCCACCTGCCAGGCCCCTGAGTGTCATGCAGCACATTTGCTTCTTCTGTTCCTCTGAGAATGCAGGTCCGCATCTCTGTGCTTCCCGAGCATGGGTGGGCCAGAGCTGCGGGCACGAGGTCAGCTTAACCCTTATGGTAGGAGGTCCCAACCCACAGAACCCATGTGGTACAGCCGGCTGTGCCCTCAGACCCGGTCAGGGCCACCCCGAGCCTGCGGTGTCTGGGCCCCAAAGCAGCAAACAGGGGCGAGTGACCGTGCGGCCCCAGTGAAGCTGAGGTTCTCAGGTCACCCACTGGGGCAGCAGGCAGGGGACAGAGGGCTTGTAGGGGAGGGGGATGAAATTGCAGCTCCAGGAAAAGGTCTTGGTTCCTGTGAGAACCTTCGGAAGACCTGAAGAAAATCCCGTTTCCAAGTCTCATACCAGAGCGGAGGTGTGGCTTTCAATTCCTGCAGAAAGGGGAGGGGCTGAAATAGGCTGACGATATCCTGGTGGGGAGGACAAGTCCCTGTCACCTGGCCGCAGCGGGAGGCCAAGTGCCCAGAAAGGCCCCCTCTCGCCAGGGGCAGCTGTCTGGCCACCAGTCCAGGGATCCTTCCTGGGCGCCTCCCCCGCCCAGGGCGGGACAGCCCGCGTGCCGTGCGGGACGGAGCGCCTGCTTACAGAGCCATCGGAGTGTCGCCAGCAGTGGCCCTGCAGCCAGCTTTACACGGTTCAGGCTCCGCTCCAGACGGTGAAGCTTCGAGGAGCCTCCGAAACTGTGCTTTCCTCTCCCCTCCTCAGCTCCCCACCCGCTGTGTCCTTCTGCACAGCCTTCCCTGCCGCCTTCCCCACATCCCAGCAGCAGCGCGTGCTGGCCCCTTACCACGCAGGCTGGACATCGGTGCTCAGGGCGCAGAGGACCAGGCTGGACTGGCGTTTCCCAGCGGCCACCCTTCTGTCTACGCCCCCCCCCCTCCCCCTGCCGCCACAAGACACACCTCCCCCTACCCCAGAGCCCTGGGCTCTCTTGCCCTATGGGAAGCTCAGGAATGTGAGAAGGGAAGAGGCAGAGCCTACATGGTGGGGACAGACCCCTTTTCTTCCCGTCATCAGAAGTGAGCTTTCATAACCTAGTCACTCCTCTCACGTAGGAAGACCAAAGCCTCGCCTCTGCCCTGCGCTGGGTGGGGGTGGGGGCCACACTTTCATTCTTCAAGGCCGCACTGGGATGGGGCTTTCCCTCTGATGAGGGGGTCACACGTTCCGGGAATTTAATTTCCGTGTCATGTCCTCGTTGGAGGAGCAGGTCACACGGCTTTTCATAAGCGTTCGGATCCTGCGTGCTTCTGTCATCTGGGCCGCATCTGAAGGGCCGGAGGGCAGTGGGAGCTGCCGCTTGCCGGAGCTGGCCGCCTCTGAGGGGGACAGAGGGCTTGTAGGGAGGGGGATGAAATTGCAGCTCCAGGAAAAGGTCTTGGTTCCTGTGAGAACCTTCGGAAGACCTGAAGAAAATCCCGTTTCCAAGTCTCATACCAGAGCGGAGGTGTGGCTTTCAATTCCTGCAGAAAGGGGAGGGGCTGAAATAGGCTGACGATATCCTGGTGGGGAGGACAAGTCCCTGTCACCTGGCCGCAGCGGGAGGCCAAGTGCCCAGAAAGGCCCCCTCTCGCCAGGGGCAGCTGTCTGGCCACCAGTCCAGGGATCCTTCCTGGGCGCCTCCCCCGCCCAGGGCGGGACAGCCCGCGTGCCGTGCGGGACGGAGCGCCTGCTTACAGAGCCATCGGAGTGTCGCCAGCAGTGGCCCTGCAGCCAGCTTTACACGGTTCAGGCTCCGCTCCAGACGGTGAAGCTTCGAGGAGCCTCCGAAACTGTGCTTTCCTCTCCCCTCCTCAGCTCCCCACCCGCTGTGTCCTTCTGCACAGCCTTCCCTGCCGCCTCCCCCACATCCCAGCAGCAGCGCGTGCTGGCCCCTTACCACGCAGGCTGGACATCGGTGCTCAGGGCGCAGAGGACCAGGCTGGACTGGCGTTTCCCAGCGGCCACCCTTCTGTCTACGCCCCCCCCCCTCCCCCTGCCGCCACAAGACACACCTCCCCCTACCCCAGAGCCCTGGGCTCTCTTGCCCTATGGGAAGCTCAGGAATGTGAGAAGGGAAGAGGCAGAGCCTACATGGTGGGGACAGACCCCTTTTCTTCCCGTCATCAGAAGTGAGCTTTCATAACCTAGTCACTCTTCTCACGTAGGAAGACCAAAGCCTCGCCTCTGCCCTGCGCTGGGTGGGGGTGGGGGCCACACTTTCATTCTTCAAGGCCGCACTGGGATGGGGCTTTCCCTCTGATGAGGGGGTCACACGTTCCGGGAATTTAATTTCCGTGTCATGTCCTCGTTGGAGGGAGCAGGTCACACGGCTTTTCATAAGCGTTCGGATCCTGCGTGCTTCTGTCATCTGGGCCGCATCTGAAGGGCCGGAGGGCAGTGGGAGCTGCCGCTTGGCTCTGAGACAGGCTGGAGTCCCTGCCCTCAGGGAGCCTCGGGGCGGGAGAGTCCCTGTCTCTCTGTCTTTCTCACATACACACACTTCAATCGGCTCAGCCTCCCCAGTTACCATGGAATGTCCAAAACCCAATAGATGCCTCATATAAAATCAAAATTAAATGGAAAAAAAGGACTGGGAAACCAAAAAAAAAAAAAAAAGTAGACATTTCCACTTTGACTGCTTGTTGAATGCCTCTAGCTGGACGTGGCCAGAGGCCCCAGCACCCACGCATGGGAATCAGAGTGCCCCTGGCGTGGCGTTGCGCCGGGGAAGATGGGCTTCAAAGGGGACCACAGAGCCCGTGTTGGCGAGCAGTCTCCCGGCACCCTCCGCTGGCCACAAGGTTCTCTCTGAGTTATCTCACTCCTGATAAGTAACTGGACTGATAAGGAACCATCATGGTTTCCCTCAGCTTCGCCAAGATGAAAGCCAGCTCTTTGCTGTCTCAAAACCCACCCACAGTTTAAGGGACTGAAAAGTGTCCAGAAAGATTTCAGTCTGTGCTTTGAAGCATGTGTGTCTGAGCATCTGTTCCTCTAAGCGGTCTGAAGCAGGACGGATGGGGTTCTCCTCCTGGATTTCTGCACTGACCAGAAGCAAGAAGGCTCAGAACTGGCCACAGCACCCAGGCTCAGCCTGATTTTGCAGACCCGTTTCTGCACAGTGAGAGGTGCTGAAATCCAGCATAATCCCACCACTGATGTCGACCATGTCCAGCAAACAGAAACGGAAACCACGATGTCCAGAACTGTCCGTTTCATCAGAAGTGAGCTTTCATAACCTAGTCACTCTTCTCACGTAGGAAGACCAAAGCCTCGCCTCTGCCCTGCGCTGGGTGGGGGTGGGGGCCACACTTTCATTCTTCAAGGCCGCACTGGGATGGGGCTTTCCCTCTGATGAGGGGGTCACACGTTCCGGGAATTTAATTTCCGTGTCATGTCCTCGTTGGAGGGAGCAGGTCACACGGCTTTTCATAAGCGTTCGGATCCTGCGTGCTTCTGTCATCTGGGCCGCATCTGAAGGGCCGGAGGGCAGTGGGAGCTGCCGCTTGGCTCTGAGACAGGCTGGAGTCCCTGCCCTCAGGGAGCCTCGGGGCGGGAGAGTCCCTGTCTCTCTGTCTTTCTCACATACACACACTTCAATCGGCTCAGCCTCCCCAGTTACCATGGAATGTCCAAAACCCAATAGATGCCTCATATAAAATCAAAATTAAATGGAAAAAAAGGACTGGGAAACCAAAAAAAAAAAAAAAAGTAGACATTTCCACTTTGACTGCTTGTTGAATGCCTCTAGCTGGACGTGGCCAGAGGCCCCAGCACCCACGCATGGGAATCAGAGTGCCCCTGGCGTGGCGTTGCGCCGGGGAAGATGGGCTTCAAAGGGGACCACAGAGCCCGTGTTGGCGAGCAGTCTCCCGGCACCCTCCGCTGGCCACAAGGTTCTCTCTGAGTTATCTCACTCCTGATAAGTAACTGGACTGATAAGGAACCATCATGGTTTCCCTCAGCTTCGCCAAGATGAAAGCCAGCTCTTTGCTGTCTCAAAACCCACCCACAGTTTAAGGGACTGAAAAGTGTCCAGAAAGATTTCAGTCTGTGCTTTGAAGCATGTGTGTCTGAGCATCTGTTCCTCTAAGCGGTCTGAAGCAGGACGGATGGGGTTCTCCTCCTGGATTTCTGCACTGACCAGAAGCAAGAAGGCTCAGAACTGGCCACAGCACCCAGGCTCAGCCTGATTTTGCAGACCCGTTTCTGCACAGTGAGAGGTGCTGAAATCCAGCATAATCCCACCACTGATGTCGACCATGTCCAGCAAACAGAAACGGGAAACCACGATCTTGTCCAGAAGCCTGTCCACAGACAGGAGGTCTTGATGAGAGCTCTGGGCGCCATCTCAAAAAACCAAAATGGCCATTCCGTGATGAGGAGGACATTTCCTTGGTCAAATTTAAGCTACTTACAGATTCGGTCTCACTGACGACAGGGTCGTGGCCACCAGCAGACGCTAGGATAAAGCCTTCCACTCGTGTCTCATGTGCCTCCTGGGCAGCCGGGCTGGGGAGACTGGGGAGGGGGCGTGGCTGTCCCCACCCTCAGTGCCCCTCTGAAGCCCCGCTGCCTCCTCGGGCACAGGTGTGTGCATCCCCAGGATCAGGGGTCCTTGCTTTCTGAGCCCACCTCTGGCCGCTCCAAAATCATTTCTCCAGAAGGTATGAGGGAATTCCAGCCACCTCCTAAGGTGGGGATTGCTTCTCTATGCCTTCCCTCTGCATGACTCTCCTTGAAGAAAGAGTCCAGCCTTGCTTTCTTGCTTGGGTGGTCCCTACTTCAGGCCTGTGTCAACCTTCAGTCCCTGGGGGCTGAATTACAGCCTCCTTGGGAGAAAGCAAGGATTTCCTATGTGACTCACTCAGTCGTGTCTGACTCTTTGTGACCCATGGATGAGCTGTGGAATCTCCAGGCAGGTATACCGGAGTGGCTAGCCTTTCCTTCCTCCAGGGGATCTTCCCAACCCAGGAATCGAACCCAGGTCTCCTGCATGGCAGGTAGATTCTTTGCCATCTGAGCCACCTCCCTTTGGTGACAGAAGCTGCATCTGAAGGCAGACATGGAAGCGTCTCGATGGAGGGTGTGCTGGTAGAAGCAGCCAGGGGTGGGGCGGGGAGAGCCTGGGGGTCAGGACCTCCACCTCCGCAGGGTGCCACCTCCTCTGGAGCTTCAGCCCCCTCTCAGGAACCGGGGAGCTGGCACCAACCTCTGGACATGCAAAAAAAATGAAGTTGGAACATTCCCTGACACCATGCACAAAGATCAACTCAAAATGGATTAAATGTAAGACCAGAAACCACCAAACTCTTAGAGGAGAATATCGGCAAAACACTCAAGGACATCAATCAAAGCAAGATCTTCTCTGACCCACCTACTAGAATAGCGGAACTAAAAAGAAAAATCAGCATGTGGGACCTAATGAAACTTAAAAGCTTTTGTACAGCAAAAGAAATTACAAAAAAGCTGAACAGACAGACCACCGAGTGGGAGAAAATCATAGCAAATGAAACAACAGACAAAGAATTCATCTCCAAAATTTACAAGCACTCAGACAACTCAGCACCGGAAAAACGAACAACCCAATCAAAAAATGGGAAAAAGATCTAAAGAGATGCCTCTCCAAAGACGACATACAGATGGCCCAAAAACACGTGAAACAATGCTCAACTTTGCTTATAGTTAGAGAAATGCAAATCAAAACTACAATGAGGTATCATCTCACACCCGTCAGAATGGCCATCATCCACAAATTGAGAGACAATAAATGCTGGAGAGGGTACAGAGAAAAGGGAACACTCTTGCATTGCTGGTGGGAATGTCAATTGAGCCAGCCTCTATGGAAGATAGTCTGGAGATTTCTTAAAAAACTAAAAATAGAAGCACCATACGACCTAGCAATCCCACTCTGAGGCTTATACCCTAATGAAATCAAATCTGAAAGAAGCACCTGTACCCCAGTGTTCATTGCAGCTCCCTATACAACAGCTAGAACATGGAAGCAACCTAGATGCCCATCAAGGAACGAATGGATCCAAAAGCTCTGGTACATATATATAATGAAATACTACACAGCTGTAAAGAGAAATGAAGAAGAATCAGCCCTAATGAGGTGGCTGGATCTAGAACGTATCATAAAAAGTGAAGTCAGTCGGAAAGAGAAGGACAAATACAGTATATTAACACATATCTATGGAATCTAGCAGGATGGTGATGATGGCACACGCAGTGAAGCAACGGAAAGACAGACATGGACAGTGGACATATGGATATTGTGGGGAAGGAACAGAGGGTGGGAGGCGTAAAGGAAGTAGCATGAAGGCCTGTACTATCACAAGTGAAGAAAATAGCTATAGTCATTGCTCTGTCACAAAAGGAGATCCTTCAGGGGTGCTGTGTGATGGTCGGGAGGGGTGGGATGAGGGGAATGTGCATATGACTAATCTGGGAACATACATATCTGTAAACAACAAAACTCTGTAAAAGTTAAAAGTAAGATAAAAGTTAAAAAAACAACAACAACAACAACAAAAAATTTTTTTAAAGAAAAAAAAAAGGATTGCACATCATGGACGGGACATTCCCGGCTCCCAGGAAACAGTCAACACTCAGTGACCTTCATCATCCTCCGCTTCTAAATATCGGAGGCAGCCGTGTGTTACAGTCACTCGACTCAGGGGTTTGTTTTACCAGAACGTTCTAGCTGGTTTCCTCGATCGTGTGGAAGGCGTTTCTGAACCACGTGCAGGCGCTTCCTTTCCCGCCACAGGACTGAACACAGCTGCATTTTTCTGTGATGGCGAAGCACCTCGCTGTTCCCTGGGCGAGGATTCTGAGAGCAGAGGCTCCCCGCCGCCGGGTTCTGAGCAGCAGCCATGCAAGCCGCGCAGCCCCAGCTGTGGGCACCTCCCTTGGCGCTTGCCTTTGGTCGGCTCTGGTCCCAGAGTCCTTCGCGGAGGTCTGCCATCCACGGATTACAGCAGATCGGGAAGCCTGTCGGGGTGGGCTGTGTTCCCAGGGGAAGGTTGGCTTCCAGTGAATCTGAATTTGCTCTTTGTTTGGGATTCCTCCCCAGGCGAGGAATGCCAGGACAACGGAAGGCATCCGGTGGAGCCCAAGGCCAGGCTGGACCTTTGTCGTCAGATGGAATCAGGACTCCCTGTGGTGATCTCTCTCCCTGGATTCACTCGCAGTGCTGAGTGCTTTCTAAGGAAAGGGGAGCGTTGGGAGGTGGGAAGCCAGCCCAGGTTTTTCTTATTAAGTCCTTCGAAGGGTTTAGGAGGATCAGTCACAGACTCTAGGGAGGGAGAGAGGCGTTTACTTTGGCCCCAGTGAGGGTCTGCGGGGGGAGACACGGTCTGAAGCGGAGAGTAGAGGCCGTGCATCCCATAACCTCATGCAGCTCAGTGACCGCCCCCTTGAGTGCCGGGACCACCAGCCCCAGTTCACTGGTTGACGGCAGCCTGATGAGTTAAGTGTAGATGAGTCAGTAACATACGGGCTGCATTTCTCTGGGAAAACAGATCACTTTAGAAATGAAGGGGCAACGTGCCTAGGGAAAAGCACTATGGGTTCTCAAGGCCCAGAAGGATGCAGAGGACTTCAGACGTCACAGCCTGAACGCTCGATGTGAGCGGGCACCCAAGGCAGGTGCTCTCCGGGGTCACCAGGGCCCCTGATCTTGCGAAACCCCTGGCCTGGGAACTTGACCAAGAGGTTGGGCATCCAGGCGTCTTCGAAGGCCTGGACAGTGGTTTCTGCCAAAAAGGATACACACACACGAGGCAGTGAGCCTGACTTGATCCAACAGGGGGCCTGGAGCTGCACTCGGAGCCTTCTCTGCGGAAGCCAGGTCCAGTCCCATTTCTTCCACCTTCTGAGTTGAAAACTATCAAGTGGGAGAATCACCTGGGTTCCTTCCATCAGTGTATTTTGTCCTTTGTCAGGCACATGGATTTGTATTTACAGTTTACATAAATAGACTGGCTTCTGTTTTCAGCAAAGAGGAGAGACCATGGCTTGAAGACAGGAATGTTCCACACAAAGATGAGCAAAATGCCTTGAGCCCTGCAGGCCAAAGTGCGTTATGTGCAGAACAAATACAGAGATGAAATGTGTACTTGATCGTCTCAAGACTCAGAAGGGAGGGATGTTCCAATGTCTTAATAAATCTGAAATGGGAAAGACAGACATGGACAGTGGCCATATGGACACTGTGGGGAAGGAACAGTGGGTGGGAGGCATAAAGGAAGTAACATGAAGGCCTGTACTATCATAGGTGAAGAAAATAGCTATAATCATTGCTCTGTGAGAAAAGCAGATCCTTCACAGGTGCTGTATGACGGGCTGGAGGGGTGGGATGGGGGGATATACATATGACTAATCTGAGAACACACATATCTGTAAACAACAAAACTCTGTAAAAGTTAAAAGTCAAATGAAAGTTTTTTAAAAAAGTAAATAAATCTGAAATGAAAGCCCGGGTCAGAGAAGAATGAACAGACTTCTTTGGAGAATTGGAAAAAAACAACCCAGCCACGGGTAACCTTGAACCCTTGAGCCACTCAACATGTGAGGAGAGCAATGGGGAACACGGTGGCACTCGGTGGGTACTGGGAAGGTCAGCTCTTCCCAAGGAAAACTGCGCAGTTCAGAGGCAAGTGAGAAATGTCAAGAAGAATTCAAAAGCACCCCCTCCCCGCCCTCCCTCTCCACGCAATAACCCTTGAAGTCCCAGCAAGATGCAAGCCACACGCTGCTGCTGTGGACAGATGCTGAAAAGCACCCGAGGGTGAGGATTTAATCACACTGGACAGGCTGCACCTCGCGCTTCCGAGACAGGAAATCCCCACAATTAAGTACACTCGACCTCGACGCACCCGAAGGGCCTTTCAGGTCAGTGGGGCTAAGCACGCTTCATTCATTCCTGGGCAGCAGCGGTGCAGGACCCAATGCTTTGTGATGTGGCTCCCGGACATTGGAGGCCAGGTGGACCCTCCTCCATGTCCTCGGGGGCACCAAAGGAAAGAATTAAGTTTGTCCAGGCCAAGGTACCCCATACACACTGTCAGGTCGGAAGCCAGGCTCGGCCCTGCCGAGATGCACCTGTACTCCACATAGATCCAGGACACAGGCTCACCATCCTTCCCAGAAAACACTTTAAGGGGGGAAAATGGTCTTTGGGGCTTGCATAAATGGAGAAAGTGATTCCCATGTACCCTTAGAATGAACATTTGGGTCATTTCCTGTTGTGGCTACTTCTGACAAAGCTGCAGAGAGTAGCCACATCCTGGGCACAGGGTCTCTTGAGTGACTTGACTCAGGAGTGGAAAGACTGGGCCGGACTGGAGAGAGGGTGTGTGGTTCACTAGTAAAGGAACCGCCCGAACATCTCCCAAAGCACGGGGCCACATCTCCTCCAGCAAGTCGCTCCACATCCTCACAGCCCTTGCTGTGTTCACTGTTTTTAACTGCAGCCAATGCAAGAAGCATGTGGGGGGATCTTGTTGTCCCTGTCATTCATATTTCCCTGGTATAAATTATGTAGAGCATCATTCCCTGTGCTTGCCAGACCTGTGGGTACCTTCTTTTGCACATACCCCAGTCTTTGAGCCAGTGTCTCACTGGACTGTTTGTAATCAAGCCATTTGAGTGCTCAGGCGGTCCAGGGATTGGAGGGGCCCTGTGAGATTCACACAGAGAATTCCGGAGTGCTCTGCAGGGGCAGCCTTCTCCTGGGTCCTTTGTCAAGCGGGATGGAGCTGCTGTTGAGGTTCTCTGCATCCCAGGACAGGGACCCGTGGTTATGTGGGCTCATTTCTCCGAGGGTCAGTCAGTCTCCAATACGCTGCTTTGTCTACCTCTCACGGCCCTCAGGCCCTTGTTTCTGTGCATTTCCTGGAGTTTTGAGTTGTAATTAGTTGTTGGGCATCTGTTTGTTCCTGAGTTCACTCATTCATTTCAACTGTTCATGAACAACAAATGCTTGGCTTTCTTAATTTACTCCTTGTCTATGAAAGCCTACCCAGGAGGTTTTGGTATAGATACTGGGTAAAGAAGACTCTCTATGACCCTGCAAACCAACATCCAGGGATTCAACAGGCCAGGCACTGAATGCAAATGCAGTGGGTGGGGCTCCCTCGATGAGCCCGCCTCCCTGGTGGCAAAGCTGATTTCAGTATTTTAGGTTTTCTCTTTGTATTTCCTTTTATTTGGTTTGTTAGTTTCCTGATCAAAGGTTAAATCCACACCCCCTGCAGTAGAAGCTCAGAGCCCTGACCACTGGACCACCAGGGAAGTCCCTCTCTCTTTTCTAATGTGGCGGGATGGGAAGGACAGGGGAGGCTGAGGGTCTGGCCCGGGATGAGCCCCGTCTTCCTTCATCTGAGGCTGGTAAAGTCAGACATGTAGCGAATACCCCAGTTCCCTCCTCCCTCACATCCAGCTTTTAACTGTGTTCGAAAGTCTGCATAGAAGCCGGGCTCCAGGGTGTCTCTGCTGAGAAGGCAGCACAGAGCATCAACGACGACGGACCTGAGAACAAACCGCAGATCTGACGACGTGCAGAGACTGCACTGGTGCACACACCGCACCGTCAGGACTCCATCAGGTGAGCGCTTAGAGAAATCAGGCCGGTCCCCCTGAGAGAACAGACCCCCACAGGGGTCCGATGGTCTCCCACCACCCGCTCCCATGCCGGGCTTCTCTTCCATGGGCCTCGATTAATTCACCAAAAGAGTGCGTGTTTTGTTTCTCTGCTAAACTAAGTGAAATGATCGCTGACGTGATTATAGCTCCCTAAAGGTTTCTCACGGTGGACTTTTCCAGACCAGTACGTGTGAAAGGAAATCTGGTTGGTTTGTGTTTAAAACGTGTGCGTGCCCTCACTGAATGCAGCAGCGCTAAATGCACTTACTATGATTTCTGCTTCCAAAGAACGTGTAGGGCCCTAGCTAAGAGATGTCAAAATAAGAACAGAAAAGCGGTCGCCTGGCCTCCTAGGCTCTCAACAGGCCCATCGCTTCTCAACAAAGCCCGTCCGTGGTCCCAAGGATGGGTCAGTTGGGTCAACGTCTTCTCAATGGTCCCACCAGTGGTTTGGGAACGTTCGAAGCAATAGGAATAACCCCTTTGTGACACTGACTCAAGGGCTGAGCTACACGTCTGGGCACTTTGTTGCCGCTGTTGGACTCTGCCTTCTCTTCCTGTGGGTGCAACATCTCCCGCAAAAGGCTCCCAAAGGCCAGCAGTGAACACATGGAGCCCTTCACTCAGAAGAGAAGGTGTGGGTGAGGGCCGAAGCTGGCAGGAATCCTCCGGGGCGCGCGTGCCCTCCAGAGCGGATGCATCCGGTCATACCGACCGCAGAACACGCTATTGGAAGCCAGCTGTGCTGACCTCAGACAGGGGACGGAGGGGGGTGCAGGTCCGAGCTGCCTGCAGGCTGAGGGTCTGGCCCGGGATGAGCCCCGTCTTCCTTCATCTGAGGCTGGTAAAGTCAGACATGTAGCGAATACCCCAGTTCCCTCCTCCCTCACATCCAGCTTTTAACTGTGTTCGAAAGTCTGCATAGAAGCCGGGCTCCAGGGTGTCTCTGCTGAGAAGGCAGCACAGAGCATCAACGACGACGGACCTGAGAACAAACCGCAGATCTGACGACGTGCAGAGACTGCACTGGTGCACACACCGCACCGTCAGGACTCCATCAGGTGAGCGCTTAGAGAAATCAGGCCGGTCCCCCTGAGAGAACAGACCCCCACAGGGGTCCGATGGTCTCCCACCACCCGCTCCCATGCCGGGCTTCTCTTCCATGGGCCTCGATTAATTCACCAAAAGAGTGCGTGTTTTGTTTCTCTGCTAAACTAAGTGAAATGATCGCTGACGTGATTATAGCTCCCTAAAGGTTTCTCACGGTGGACTTTTCCAGACCAGTACGTGTGAAAGGAAATCTGGTTGGTTTGTGTTTAAAACGTGTGCGTGCCCTCACTGAATGCAGCAGCGCTAAATGCACTTACTATGATTTCTGCTTCCAAAGAACGTGTAGGGCCCTAGCTAAGAGATGTCAAAATAAGAACAGAAAAGCGGTCGCCTGGCCTCCTAGGCTCTCAACAGGCCCATCGCTTCTCAACAAAGCCCGTCCGTGGTCCCAAGGATGGGTCAGTTGGGTCAACGTCTTCTCAATGGTCCCACCAGTGGTTTGGGAACGTTCGAAGCAATAGGAATAACCCCTTTGTGACACTGACTCAAGGGCTGAGCTACACGTCTGGGCACTTTGTTGCCGCTGTTGGACTCTGCCTTCTCTTCCTGTGGGTGCAACATCTCCCGCAAAAGGCTCCCAAAGGCCAGCAGTGAACACATGGAGCCCTTCACTCAGAAGAGAAGGTGTGGGTGAGGGCCGAAGCTGGCAGGAATCCTCCGGGGCGCGCGTGCCCTCCAGAGCGGATGCATCCGGTCATACCGACCGCAAACACGTAGGACACTCGCTGGGAGTGGTGGGCCTGGGAAGCCAGCCTGTGCTGTAGGCTGGGGCCGTGCAGACAGACACAAGGGGACCTGGCCCCACGGAGGCGTGGAGTGAGTGCAGAGCTCCTCAGGGGAGGCGGAGCTAGCTCTGCAGGAGATTTCTGGACCATAACAAACCAGGCAACCGGCTTCTGTTTTAATCCTCAGCAGTTAAGCCTGGATGAGCAACCAGCTGGAAAACTCAGGGTAAGCCTTCTGGTCCCACCCAGGCAGAGTGAATATGAGGTCTCCCCTCCTGGCACTGTGCTCTCTTCCTTAAGCAAGGCTTTGCCGTGTAAGAGGAAGCAGGCTCTACAGCCTGTCTGCTGGGCTCCCACCTTACAGGACCAAACTTGTGCATGGGTTACAAAGCCTCTGGGGGTGAAATAAACATGTGAATGAATGAGGGGCTGCCTCGTTCCTTGGTGTTTTTCTCCACACACAAGAGTGGAAGAAGCGTGTTTAAACCAGAGCCTTCCCACATCCTCCCCTGTGCTCCCCACCGAGAAGCGCAGAGGCTCCTCTGATCATTATGCATCTGGTTTCCTAGGAATAATTTACAATAGAGGCAGGCCCTGGGAGCTCATTTATAAATTCTGGCAACTTGATTGACAGGTGGAACCCATCAGGATGCTACTCGGACACCCAATGGGAGACAAACAGAGGATGTGCGTCGAACGGAAACTTAAACTCATTCTTTGAGTAGATGAACCAACATAGACTTCTCTAAAACTGTTTACAGTACCCAAGAGGTGCTGAAGGAATCCTTTGAAGAATTCGCTTCTTAAGGTTTTTTCCAAACATTTCAACATTCCCTTTTCTTTTGGTGGAGGCATTAGATTCCCACCTTTGGTTCAAGATTAGAAAGCCCGGTGGTCCTGCTTCTTTCCTGTGTACAGAACAGCGAGTCATTGGTGGCTGACGTGTCCAGGCAAAATTTGAAGACAGATCAGGTAGGGGAGTGGGGAGGGGGTAATTCAGACAATTAACACTCTTTATTCTGCTATAGAAAATGAATATTGCTTATATCTTGAAACATTTCCTTCCCAGAAGAGCTAAAGTAAGATAAAATAAACTCTTTGCTAATGACTTGGTTGGGGGAGTGTGTTGGGTGGTACAGATAATCTTTCTTCACTTCACCCTTTGGAAAACAAAATTAATAAAACTGAAATTATTGAAGAAAAGAATGTCCCCTTATTTCTCTTACCATTTAAACAGCATAAAATACTCCATAGTGTAAGACTTTATGGTTATTTTCATTACATTTGTTTCTTCATAAAAATATTATTTTGCTAATTTTTTAAATTATTGGCCTCTTTTATTGATTTTTTATTTATTTATTTTCATTCCTCTTTATTCTTTGGCCTGTGTGGGTCTCCCATTGCAGTGGCCTCTCTCCTTGCAGAGCACAGGCTCTGGGCCCATGCGTTTCATACACAGGCTCCTAATTGGACACACCGGTCCAGCCGCTTCGGGGCATGTGGGATCTGCCCGGGCCAGGGATCGAACTGGTGCCTCCTGCACTGGACCACCCACTGGACCACCAGGGAAGCCCTGTTTTGCTAATATTTTGGCATACTTGTCTTTGTAGACGTGGTTCGTCTTTGCCCACTGGTCTGTGATCCACTTAGATGGCGCGGGTGAGGACAGGGACACGGCTGAGAATTGTGCGAGCGGGAGCTGAGGGCCTTTCACACAGAGCCACACCTTCACACGGCGACGCCCAGAAATGACAAGTGTCCAGCACGGGCTTTATTTTTCTCCTTTTACAGAGAGGGAGCCGCAGCTCCAAGCAGCTGAACGACGTTCTCAAAGTCACCTGAAGAGTGGAGTTCCACCCTGAGCTACGCTTCCTCTTGTGCCTGAGAAAACCCGTCCACATTCCATGGTTTCAGCTGCTACAGGCTTCAGCCCGGATAACTGCAGACTTCAGACACATGCATCCAGCAGTGCCCAGCGGGAGGTCTCTTCCTGCTCAGTGCAGAGGTCGGAGTTGGTCACCAGCACCACTTATTCTTCTGTGCTCCCGTGTAGCTGACATCTCTACACAGAATTTTGTTAAAGGAACTTTGTACTTTCTAACCCTCTGAACAACTGGTCAGCTCACTCTGGGCTGTGCACTCTTCTTAAAATGACTAAGAATCGACAGAACTCTGATCGCTCTGGTTTTTACTTTCATTTGGCCATTTGCCGCCAGTGAAAGTAATCACTTCACACCTTTGGAAAACCAAAATAATTAATAAAACTGAAATTATTGAAGAAAAGAATGTCCCCTTATTTCTCTTACCATTTAAACAGCATAAAATACTCCATAGTGTAAGACTTTATGGTTATTTTCATTACATTTGTTTCTTCATAAAAATATTATTTTGCTAATTTTTTAAATTATTGGCCTCTTTTATTGATTTTTTATTTATTTATTTTCATTCCTCTTTATTCTTTGGCCTGTGTGGGTCTCCCATTGCAGTGGCCTCTCTCCTTGCAGAGCACAGGCTCTGGGCCCATGCGTTTCATACACAGGCTCCTAATTGGACACACCGGTCCAGCCGCTTCGGGGCATGTGGGGGATCTGCCCGGGCCAGGGATCGAACTGGTGCCTCCTGCACTGGACCACCCACTGGACCACCAGGGAAGCCCTGTTTTGCTAATATTTTGGCATACTTGTCTTTGTAGACGTGGTTCGTCTTTGCCCACTGGTCTGTGATCCACTTAGATGGCGCGGGTGAGGACAGGGACACGGCTGAGAATTGTGCGAGCGGGAGCTGAGGGCCTTTCACACAGAGCCACACCTTCACACGGCGACGCCCAGAAATGACAAGTGTCCAGCACGGGCTTTATTTTTCTCCTTTTACAGAGAGGGAGCCGCAGCTCCAAGCAGCTGAACGACGTTCTCAAAGTCACCTGAAGAGTGGAGTTCCACCCTGAGCTACGCTTCCTCTTGTGCCTGAGAAAACCCGTCCACATTCCATGGTTTCAGCTGCTACAGGCTTCAGCCCGGATAACTGCAGACTTCAGACACATGCATCCAGCAGTGCCCAGCGGGAGGTCTCTTCCTGCTCAGTGCAGAGGTCGGAGTTGGTCACCAGCACCACTTATTCTTCTGTGCTCCCCGTGTAGCTGACATCTCTACACAGAATTTTGTTAAAGGAACTTTGTACTTTCTAACCCTCTGAACAACTGGTCAGCTCACTCTGGGCTGTGCACTCTTCTTAAAATGACTAAGAATCGACAGAACTCTGATCGCTCTGGTTTTTACTTTCATTTGGCCATTTGCCGCCCAGTGAAAGTCTAAGAACATCCTACAGAGAAGCCTCTGCTGCTCCTTCCAGCCCCAGCGACCTGCCCACCTGCTGCCGGGCACCACTGGACTAGATGAAGCTGGGAGAACAGTCTCTGTCCTGCTCCCAGGGACCCCACGCTCCGCCAGGGATGCTCACACTGGCCAGGAAAAGCATGCGGGAGGTGGGAGGCCGGAGGTGGGTGGTGGGGGAAGGCGGGAGGTGGGAGACAGGAAGGAGCCCCACATCCCTGCTCCACTTTGATGAGCCCTCTTCATGCTGCTCCATCCCCACGCTGGGGGGCAGGCGCAGCGGGTTACCACGGGCAGCAGCCAGCTGAGGGGGCCCTTCCCCGAGTCAAGGGTAGACCCAGCACCGAGTGGAAAATCCACATCCTCGACCGATGTGGGGCAGCAGGGTAGTCAGTCAGTGTCCCTCTCACCCCACTGGTGAACAGGAAATTCTGGATTTGAATCTTGATTGGCCACCTGTTGGGAGGGACCCTGAGTGAGCTCCGGCTTCTCTCGGGGAAGCTGCACCATGGGGTCAGCCCTTGGGGCTCGAGGACACAGGACGGCTCGCACACGGGACTGAACCTCACGGAGAATCCCCACGAGAAGAAATTCCATAGCCCCAGGAGGTTAACAGCCCACGGGCTCCCAGCTCTTCCTACGAGAACATGGAAGACGACATACAATGCACTCACAAGGGCCTCATCCACTCCAGAGCACCCACCAGCTGCTTCCTGCTTGGTGAATAGCACCTGTCCCCTTGGCATCTGAGAGCAGCCGTGCGCCCAGCCTCGGGGGACAGAGGGGCCCCCGAGGATGGAGAAGCCCCAGGGAGGGAGAGGCCCCGAGGAGACCAGGGGAGTGGAGGCTCCTGGCCCCTGGCTGCTGCCCCTGACCCCACTCTGCTGTCCAGGCCCACAGCAGGAGCCTCAGCCACAAGGCCCACATCAAACGACCCCTCCAGCCTTTGCACTGAGTGACTTCAGGAGCCTCAGTCCTTCTGGAAGAGAACCTTCTGGTGCCTCTTTTCAGGTTTTGACTTGCTGGTTATTGCCCAGGAGGTGCACCGGGTGAGGGTGGTTGTGCTGTGTCGTGAGGCTGGGGGTCACAGGGCTGCCCGGGCAGGGGCGGGGACAGTGCAGTGAGTGGACAGCCCTCTCCTGCACCCCCATCTCTCAGCACCCGGGTCGCCTGCGGGGCAGTTGCTCAGAGTACTGGACACACTGGTCCCTCGCAAACCCTCGGGGTCTCGGGAGAGGGAAACGGAGGCCTCTTGGGACAGGACTCTCTTGCTAATCTCAAGTCCCATTTGCAGCGACACAGAGGCCAGGACCTAGGCAGATAAACCCCCACCTGAGGGGCTTAGCAGCACCAGCCAGGGCCAACCCCTCCAGGCGCGTCCGTGGCACCGCTTTACCACTGGGGAGGGGGACTGTGACCCGGCAAGCTGGGGTCCTCTGGAGCTGGGGACTGCCGGCTGCCCCAGCTCCCCCAGGAACAGCGCAGAGGCCCCGCCGGCAGCAGAAGGAAGTACTGATACTTCTGGGGGTCCTGGGCCGTTTCTGCCCATGAGTGGGGCCAAGAATCTCTGAGGCCGACCTGGGCGCCAGGGCAGAAAAACCATGCCTCCAGGCTAAAAACAAGCCGAAGACCCTGGGCTGAGAGCTTCAGCCAGATGTTCACTCAGACCCAGAAGGCAAACAACACTGTGCTCACAGCCCTTCCGGACAGGCCCAGCGCCATCCCCCTGCGGCCAGACGGGGCCGCCAGCAAACGGATTGATAAATAAATAGAAGGAAAATAAACCTGCAGGGTTATTATTTCCAAAGCCATAATAGAACACGGACAATGGAGACATTAACTCACAGGGAAGAGAAATAGATATTTAAGTCATTTCCTCTCAGTCCCACCTGACTTCACAATCGCTCTCCACTTTATTTTAAGAACTCGAGTAGCTTTAAGAAAACATAATTAATATTTCAGACACTTAAAGTGAACGGAGTGCTTGCCTTCACTTCAGGGATGTGGGAGTTGGCATCGACACTTCTTTTTCCAATTTCCCTTGCAAAAATAAAGTGTGTGTGTGTGTGTGTGTGTGTGCACAGTGGTGTCTTTTCTCCCACGGTGAAGTCTATAAATCACTCCTCTTGTGGACAGACTGCAACCTCTGATGTGGCGTCACAATGCTGCTTTAAACACCTGGACGTCGCTGCAGTGGCTGTGAGGCCCCGAGGCAGCCTCTCGGGGCCATCTCCTCACATACAAACCAGCCCCCACAGGAGACGGAGGTGAAATCTGCTCGCCCCCAAGCTCTATGAGGTCGTCCCAATTCACCAGTCCACTAAGATCGGGGCTTCCTTCTCTCCGAAGAATTCACAGTCTTGGCCACATCGCAGCATGCATATGGACGGACACCTTGGTCTCCCCTGAGCCCCATTCACACTTCATGATTTTAGGAACACATGAACGCCAGAACCTCCCAAGGACCATCTAGACTCCCCAGCAAAGGAGAGAGTGATCAAAATTGAACACAGAGGCTTGTTTGTAAGCAGGAGGCCCTGGGCCCCTCGTAGCCCCAGATCGTTCCCTTTGGCACCTGTCGAGAGGCCTGGGCGAGATGTTTATAGCTGGTGAGGGGCTGCCCCCAAGGCCCAGGTGAGCAAGCGACGCGAGCAAACATCCACTGGCCCAGCTCTCGGCCGGCTGGTGCCCTTTCATGAAAGTTCATTGCTCTCTGGGGGGATTAAAGCATTTCATATAAATCCTGTTTATGTTTTCCCAGGAGTGTGTTTAAAGCGTTCAGACACAAGTCTGTGTGCCTGGACTCCTAATCTCACGGCAGAGATAAAAGGAGCGCTTTCTTTTGAAGTGAGCGGAGTAGCTCCGTGAGCCTGCGCGTCTCCTGGAGGGGCCCACAGAGCGCGGGGCGGGGACCTGCAGGAGGAAGCAGGTCAGGACGGCCCCCTGCTTCAGCTGCTCTGGCGTCTGACACCCTCTGTCAGAAGAGGGGTTCTGGGGGCTCCAGGTCAGGCCTGGACCCTCCTCAAACTTGCCCAGGTCAGCCAGGAACTGTCCCTCAGCACAATCACCCCCTCACGGGCACCCAAGGCCCAAATCCCCGTGTTGGGGACCCACTCATTTATATTAACATCAAGATGGAAGTTAAGGCTGAGGGCTTCTCTAGGAACCATTTGGGTCCTTAGAGGGCACATCATGCAGCCTGCAGGGTCTTGGTTCCCCGACCAGGCATTGAACCCCGGCCCTTGGCAGTGAAAGCGTGGAGTCCTCACACCAAGGAGGTGCTAGTCGCTCAGTCCTATCTGACTCTGTGTGACCCCATGGACTGTAACCTGCCAGGCTCCTCCGTCCTTGGGATTCTCCAGGCAAGAGTGCTTGGGTGGGTTGCCATTCCCTCCTCCAGGGGATCTTCCCCACCCAGGAATGAACCCAAGTCTCCTGCATTGCAGGCAGATTCTTTGCCATCTGAGCCACCAGGGAGGCCCTTGTGAATCATTCTGATAGAAGGACTTGGTGACAAACATCCCTGTATCTTCAGTCACAGTAGTATTGACACGCATTTGAGATAAGGTCAGAGAAATACCGTTTGCCACATCTCCAAATGCAGGAAGCAGGGACGAGCACCACTGCTTCCAGAATTCAAGGGACAACCTGATCTCAGTCACTTGCGTCTGTCACATCCGGGGTGTCTGCATCGGAGAGCTGCCTCCGCAGGACAGTGGGATGGGGCCCCCATAAGAGAAAAGCTGCTTAGGCGCAAGTTAAATTTCAGAGGCTCCACCGAGCGCTCTGTTCCTCCTGATGTGAATTTTTGTCTCACCAGAAAGTGCACATTTGTTTGCTTTTTCAAACACAAAAGACTCTCCCACTGTGTTTCCATGAGGAATTGGACCCTGGCCAGGTGAGATGACCAGCGTGTTACCAGGACTCCTCCCCTAAGAATGGGTATTTGTAGTTAAGCGGGGACAAGCACACAATGGGACCAGAACACAGCTGGCACGTCACAGGGGAAACAGTGCCAGATTTAGCCAAACCGCCTACGCCACCCCCTAATGGCGTCAGGCCAGCTGACTCGATGGTGACTGAGCCAGGAACCGGTCGGTAATGTGACCGGCAATCGCAACCAGGGGCCGGGCCCAAGGAGACCTGCTGCCATGGTGACCCAAGCCCACCCGAGGGTACCGGCTGCACCAGGATCCAGGGGCTCTTGCCTGGCCGATCTGCATCACGACCAGCAGACGGAGGGCAGCTCTGTTATCGAAGCGCTGGAGGCTCGGGGTGAGAACAGGTTTTCTTGTGTTGGGTGACACAGCGGAGCGGGGCAAGGAGGAGGGACCGTTCTGCAAACAGACTGCAGAGGGCGGCTGGGGCCCCCAGAGGAACCCCAGACCCCCGGTGGAGACCAGCGGCTGACATTCTGCATCCAAGAGCACGAAGCGGCTGGGTTTGGGGCGTCCTTGCCCTTCCCAGCCTCGTGCAGGGGAGGGGCCCCTTCTGATTCGAGGTCGGGGGCTGGATCTGCCATGCGGGCTCACTCAGTGCCCCAGACCCACGAAGCCCTGCGCGAAGCTTCAGCGCGGGGAGAGCCCTGGGCAGGGGCGTCGTGGGCTTGGCGGCCGAAGAGCCGGAGGGGGCGGGAGAGAGGAGAGACGGGTGCCCAGACCCTTGAAGTGGGGGGGGGGGGGACATCCTGGTCCTCACACTCCTGGGGTCACCTTGACGACCGTGCAGACCCATCCGCCAGGGCAGCCTTTGGGGACCCCAGCAGTGCTCGCCCTGAACCGCGGGAAGTGGGGCCAGTGAGACGATGCAGAGAGAGCAAAGGACTCCCAGCAGCTGTGAAGGAGCCCGTGTGAGAGGCGCCAGCCTGGCTCCGGAGCCCAGGGCCAGCCCCAGGAGACGGCCACTCCAGGAGAAGTGAGGGCGTGGGGACCCGGGGACAGCCCAGGGAGACGGCCGCTCCAGGAGAACCAGACCACACCCCACAGAGAAGGGGCAAAGACCTGGAAGTCTGAAAAACTCTACTTTAAATCTCACGCGGCCTGTCCAGAGCCTGAGCTCTGTTCCCAGCACCAGCCGTGGCCGACAGTCAGAGCCACGCCAAACATGTCACGTGTACAGCCCTGCCTACAGGTGGGGAACCAGGCTGGGCAGGCCATGTGACTTGCTCAAGGTCACGAGACTTTGAGAGGTGGGCCACAGGTCCAGCGCGGGAGCTGCAGGCCCTGCATCCTTTGAACCTGGAAACCACCAGTGGTTCCTGGATCTCAGATTCAGACGTCAGGCGGGGCTGTGAGCTTCAGCTCCGACCACCTCCAATTCTGAGCCGAGGCTTGAACCTTCAGGAAGGGGAGAAGCATGACGCAAGTCGAAGGCGTGTGGAGGCTGCACGGATGAGACAGGCACAGGCTAGAAGCTGTAGACGGCTGGGGATCGCCGGCGGTCCAGTGGTGAGGACCTTGCACTGACATTGTTGTGGGCCCGGGTTCAATCCCTGGTTGGGGAACTAAGATACCACAGGCTATGAGGTGCTGCTGGAGGGAAGAAAAATGTTGACTCTCACACGGGAGGGTGTAACCCCAGAGACAGAATGGATGGGCTCATTAGTGATAGGTACAGAACCGCAAGAAAATTCATGAGTTTTCCTAATCCAGAAACCCTGTAGGGTAGTGGACACATTTCCAAAGGCAGGCTATGGAAAACTCGTTAGGTGAGTCACCGAGCATGGAGCCATACAAAACGTCCAGAAGCGCGCAGACCCATCTCTCTCCCTCTCCCTCTGAACAAAATTACCCAGCTGTCCCCTCACCTCCCATTGTGAGAATCTCCCCTTTTTTCTGCATAGAACTCCTCAGTCAGTTCATCATCCTTTCCTCCCTTTCAGGTTCACACAACGTCCGATGCCAGAGCATGGTGATGCCCTGGAAAATCCAAACCCTGGGTAGACTGAGTTGTGTTAGAGTCTTTCCATTTTCTGGAAATACAGGAAGAAGCAATTTTTAAAAAACCCAAGCACGTATGAAAACAATCTCATGAAAATATCCTTAAAGGTGCATAGCAAACTGGAAAAAAGAGAAGAAAATGCTCTATGCCAATTCTGAAAATGATGTAGTTGGCCTCAAGGAATAGAACTCGATGTGGCCAGGGAAAGCTGTAGAAGCAAAGTTCCATTATTTTGGAAATACAGTTTCTCTGTGGCTTCCCGGTCCCAGGAAGGTGGTCGCTCCATTTCTGGGGACGGACGGCTCTGAGAAGAAACACCTGCTCGTGATGAGGAGGGGCTCAGCTGCCTGGCCATCAGCTACACGATGCAGACTGCGTTCCTGGGTGCATGTGGCCCTCACGCCTACTCCCCCTTCCCCTCCCCCTTCACCCTCCTTCCCCTCGTCCTTCTCCTCCCTTCCCCCCCTCTTCTGTGCCCTTCCTCCTCCTCCCCATTTGGCATAGAGTCTCGAGCACATGGGATTACGGCTTAGTAGAAAGAAAATTTGGAATAAACCAAGAGACCCAGCATTGGGCATCTGCCATCTGTCCATCTGCCTACAGGGGAGTCCCTATAGGCAGCGTCCCCCCAGAAGATGAGCCCAGTGCCAGCAGCACTACATGTGGCCTCCCCCAGTCTCTCCAGAGCCGACTTCCCCGCATGCTCCCGGGGCCCGGGGGGGGGGGTGCATTCCAGCCACCTTGTGTGTGTTCAGTGTTATTTGCTCAGTCGTGTCCAACTCTTTGCAACCCTATGGACTGGGCCCCGCCAGGCTCCTCTGTCCATGCAATTCTCTAGGCAAGAATACTGGAGTGGGTTGCCATTCCCTTCTCCAGGTGATCTTCTTGATGGAGGGATCAAAACTAAGACTCCTGCATTACAGGAAGATTCTTCACCATCTGAGCCATCAGGGAAGCCCAACCACCACGGGATTAGTCAAATGTTGAAAGGCGAGGGGATGCTCAGAAGGGCTGGCTGTGTCTCTCACTGCAGGCATCTCCCATGGGGCCGGGCTATGCCAGCGTTTGTCCTTCCCAGGGTAGCCCTCGTTACTGGCACAAAGCGCCTTCTGGGGCTCCTTCCTGGTACCTGCCCGATGGGTGACTGTCCAGCCCTGCCTCTCTGCTACTCAGGTCAAGCAATTTTTAAAAAACCCAAGCACGTATGAAAACAATCTCATGAAAATATCCTTAAAGGTGCATAGCAAACTGGAAAAAAGAGAAGAAAATGCTCTATGCCAATTCTGAAAATGATGTAGTTGGCCTCAAGGAATAGAACTCGATGTGGCCAGGGAAAGCTGTAGAAGCAAAGTTCCATTATTTTGGAAATACAGTTTCTCTGTGGCTTCCCGGTCCCAGGAAGGTGGTCGCTCCATTTCTGGGGACGGACGGCTCTGAGAAGAAACACCTGCTCGTGATGAGGAGGGGCTCAGCTGCCTGGCCATCAGCTACACGATGCAGACTGCGTTCCTGGGTGCATGTGGCCCTCACGCCTACTCCCCCTTCCCCTCCCCCTTCACCCTCCTTCCCCTCGTCCTTCTCCTCCCTTCCCCCCCTCTTCTGTGCCCTTCCTCCTCCTCCCCATTTGGCATAGAGTCTCGAGCACATGGGATTACGGCTTAGTAGAAAGAAAATTTGGAATAAACCAAGAGACCCAGCATTGGGCATCTGCCATCTGTCCATCTGCCTACAGGGGAGTCCCTATAGGCAGCGTCCCCCCAGAAGATGAGCCCAGTGCCAGCAGCACTACATGTGGCCTCCCCCAGTCTCTCCAGAGCCGACTTCCCCGCATGCTCCCGGGGCCCGGGGGGGGGGGTGCATTCCAGCCACCTTGTGTGTGTTCAGTGTTATTTGCTCAGTCGTGTCCAACTCTTTGCAACCCTATGGACTGGGCCCCGCCAGGCTCCTCTGTCCATGCAATTCTCTAGGCAAGAATACTGGAGTGGGTTGCCATTCCCTTCTCCAGGTGATCTTCTTGATGGAGGGATCAAAACTAAGACTCCTGCATTACAGGAAGATTCTTCACCATCTGAGCCATCAGGGAAGCCCAACCACCACGGGATTAGTCAAATGTTGAAAGGCGAGGGGATGCTCAGAAGGGCTGGCTGTGTCTCTCACTGCAGGCATCTCCCATGGGGCCGGGCTATGCCAGCGTTTGTCCTTCCCAGGGTAGCCCTCGTTACTGGCACAAAGCGCCTTCTGGGGCTCCTTCCTGGTACCTGCCCGATGGGTGACTGTCCAGCCCCTGCCTCTCTGCTACTCAGAAGGCCCTCTGACCCCACCCATCATTCAAGGCCTGCAGTCCCTGCATCCCTCTGAGGCCACCACACTCTTGGCTCCCTGTGCTGTGTTCAATCAGATGATGTCCCAGAAGAAAAACAACCTTCTGAGAGTCGGGCTTCTGAGGCCTCACTTGGCTGAGCCCTGAGGCTGCCCAGTGTCTAGCTCAGGCGCAGCTGCAGGGCTCCTGGGGGCCGGCCATGCCCCTCAGCTGCTACTGATGCTTGGTCGGCACACAGCATGGCTACACGGCTACCCAGGTCCCAGACGGGTCCTCTCTGGTTTCTTTTATGTACTCAAAAGCCCGGTCTTCCTGCTCATCTAGGACATTAAAAACATACACCCAAATAACATTCTTTCAAGTGTATTGCCACGAGATGATTATCACCCTGATGATTAATTACAATTATGGTTTCTCATGGCATGAGCTCTGTGTTTTCCCGGGTACCATCCAGCCCCACACCCACCACGCGTGTGCTCGCCTGCAAGCAGATGTCCACGCCTGATCTGAGCAGGAGACACCAGAGCGGCAGGGTGCGCTGTCCTGGGAGTGGTGACACCAGGGGAGAAGGAAGGGCAGGGGACAGGCTCCCCCTGGGTGCACTGGAGCTCGCAGGCTGGGAGTGCAATGGTGGGGTGGGCAGCAGGGGGCATTTCAAGAACAATTTGCCCAGTGATGCCCAGGAAAGCCTAGCCCAGGAGCGGAGGGAAAGGTGAGGAGGATGTAGGAGGCACAGCTGGACCTCAGTGGAGAAGAGAGAGACCAAGCTGAGCCAAGACAGCCCTTGGAAGGAATTCAGCCCAAGTCAGAGAGTGCTCCAGGGTCCCCCCAGGCTGGTCAGACACCTGACCACGGTATGCCATGCCTCTTCCTAGAAGTATTTTATTTCTATTTTAACTGCTGAATCGCCTACAGTCCACATGCCTCAGGGGCCCTGGTGCCCATGTCTTTCCCTCACTAGGTGATGAGTTCCCCAAAGACACTCACGGTTTCCGCCTCACCAAGCACAACACCTCCAGTACAGCAGGTTCAGTGCAGAATAACGGAACTGAATTTAGGACCAAATGGGACCATTTTTAAAGGCTCAGAGTTGCAAAGAACCTAGCGTGGGAACTTCCCCGGTGATCCAGTGGTAAGACTCTGTGCTTCTAATGCAGGAGACCTGGGTTTGATCCCTGGTCAGGGAACTAGATTCCCCATGCCACAACTAAGACCCACTGCAGCCAAATTAAGATAAATAAAGCGATAATTTGAAGAACAAAAAAGAGAGAGAGAGAAGAAGAAGAAAATAAGAATCTAGTGGGTAAGGAATGTGGCCCTTCAGCAGCCAGCCAGCCCAGGAAGCAGCCATCGGGAGGCCCCGCCCCTCTCCTCACACGCGCAGAGCCTCCGCGCAGGTGCCAGCCCTTCCCGAGACGTCTCCTCCCGCCGCTCAGATTTCTAGAAAAGACCAACCTCAAACACAGAGGGCAAGGAGCAACCCAGCGATACAAGCTCCAGGGAGCGTGTCTGTGGCGGAGAGCGACTCGGACAAGACCAAGAAGCGCTGAGGACTCCACGGAGCCAGGGAAGCGGGGGAGAGAGACAGCGGAACAAAGTCCCACCGCTTCTCAGACTCAGCGTCTGTTACCGAGACTTTACACGAAGGCAGCAGGGGCGCAGGGAGGTCGGTACAGCCCATGGTCTGCACAGGCTCGGTCACCAGGGCAATGAGGGCTGGGACTACCCTCGAGAGCCGTGGGGTGCTTTCTGCCCGTGAACTCCGCCTGGTACTGTGTGAAATGCCTGAAAAAGAGCAGGGACTAGGCTTAAAACCAACCCCCTGAGGGAAGCTATGAAAGACAGCGGTTGCCGTGTCCCTTTCAGGGGAAAGCATATTTAGAAGTAGGCACATCGTCCCTTTACTGGGAAGTTGATCCAAACCCCTTCACCCTGGGCCACGTCTATGGAATATTTTCTCTATTCGACATCCCGAAAGTCCCAGGTAATTTAGGGTCAGTTGACAGAATCTTCCCTCTGATTTTAGTCCAGATGTGGAAGCCTGTCTAAAATAGGAGCATCTGGACCTCCCTGGTGGCGCAGTGGCTAAGAATCTGCCTGCCAGTGCAGGGGGTACTGGTTTGATCCCTGGCTGGGGAAGATTCCACCTGCTTCTGAGCAGCTAAGCAGGCAGACCACAACTACTGAAGCCTGCGGGCCCTAGAGCCCGTTTGCCATAATAAGAGAAGCCACCGCAACGAGAAGCCTGGGCCCCACACCAGAGAGCCCAGCTCCCGGCAAGCAGAGAAAGCCATTGGTAGCAACAAATATGGAACACAGCCAAAAATCAAAGTGAATACATTTTATAAAAGGAGTTTCTCCAACATCTGTGTGTCAGAAGTTCCCATGTGAGTAACAGCGGACAGATCAAGAGGATGTTTTTGATCCTTTGAGAATAAGCCAGGTCATTAACGATTCTGAGCTTTGGAGCAGATCCACCAGAAAGACCTGCAGACTCTCAAACCTAGGCTCAGCTTTGCTTAGGGTCGAGGCGAAACTACCCCAGAAGCTTGCAGAGCTGGACTGGATTCGTGTGAAAAGCCACCAGGGCTGACTGCGGAGCGTGCTCCCCAACCCCACCCCAGAAAGCACTCCTGTATAAGGACTCTTTGCAATCCCGTGGACTGTAGCCTGCCAGGCTCCTCTGGAGTGGGTTGCCATTCCCTTCTCCAGGGGATCCTCCCTGGTCTCCTGCATTGCAGATGGCTTCTTTACCATCTGAGCCACCAGGGATGCCCATAAGGGCCCCTAAATATCCTTTCATAAAATCTGCACCCACTCGGAACGAAGGGGCAGAGACCTGCTAGGAGTCAGTAGCCAGCAGGTAGACCCTCTCTAATTTCAATAAAACTGGCCCGGGTGGGCGGGCCCGGGCACGGTGGGCGGGGCCAGCCAGCAGGTGCGCGCTTGGCCGCTCTGCGCCTGCGTGCGAGGAGACCGGCAGCCTTGGCATCCGCAGACCAGCGGGGTCCCTGGGGGCGGCAGGCGGCAGGAGGGCCCCAGACAGAGCTTCCCCAGCAGTAAATTCCATAATTACAGGTCACCGAGTGGGCGCCCCTTTGAAGTGAGGGACTTTCTTGATGTTCCTGCAGCGGATACAATTTGGCTGAGATATCAAATGCAGATAGCAAAAATTTAATTAACAAATCAAAGCCTTTATCTGGAGTTTTCAGAACTGTGGCCAACAGTTCTCTTGATCTCGGAGCGCCTGTCAGAAGGGCTGAGGAGAGGAAAGCAGCGTCTTTGTGGTGCAGAAAGCGTCCAGCTTCTCCTGAAGATCGCTCTCCCAGATAAGGCTCCTCTCAACGGCCTCCCCTGGGGAAGTGGCGCCGGGCCCCCCTGAAGAAGGGCTGCGTTCCTGCCAGCGCTGTGACCCCGGCTCTGGCTAACCCCTTTCCCAGAGTCTGCGACGCCTCCCAACAAACTAGGCTGCGAGATGGCGGGTCTCCCAGGGACCCCACGCCCAGGACTCAGTGCTGTGGACTCAACCTTGGGAGCCCCAGAGACAACCCCAGAAGCTTGCAGAGCTGGACTGGATTCGTGTGAAAAGCCACCAGGGCTGACTGCGGAGCGTGCTCCCCAACCCCACCCCAGAAAGCACTCCTGTATAAGGACTCTTTGCAATCCCGTGGACTGTAGCCTGCCAGGCTCCTCTGGAGTGGGTTGCCATTCCCTTCTCCAGGGGATCCTCCCTGGTCTCCTGCATTGCAGATGGCTTCTTTACCATCTGAGCCACCAGGGATGCCCATAAGGGCCCCTAAATATCCTTTCATAAAATCTGCACCCACTCGGAACGAAGGGGCAGAGACCTGCTAGGAGTCAGTAGCCAGCAGGTAGACCCTCTCTAATTTCAATAAAACTGGCCCGGGTGGGCGGGCCCGGGCACGGTGGGCGGGGCCAGCCAGCAGGTGCGCGCTTGGCCGCTCTGCGCCTGCGTGCGAGGAGACCGGCAGCCTTGGCATCCGCAGACCAGCGGGGTCCCTGGGGGCGGCAGGCGGCAGGAGGGCCCCAGACAGAGCTTCCCCAGCAGTAAATTCCATAATTACAGGTCACCGAGTGGGCGCCCCTTTGAAGTGAGGGACTTTCTTGATGTTCCTGCAGCGGATACAATTTGGCTGAGATATCAAATGCAGATAGCAAAAATTTAATTAACAAATCAAAGCCTTTATCTGGAGTTTTCAGAACTGTGGCCAACAGTTCTCTTGATCTCGGAGCGCCTGTCAGAAGGGCTGAGGAGAGGAAAGCAGCGTCTTTGTGGTGCAGAAAGCGTCCAGCTTCTCCTGAAGATCGCTCTCCCAGATAAGGCTCCTCTCAACGGCCTCCCCTGGGGAAGTGGCGCCGGGCCCCTCTGAAGAAGGGCTGCGTTCCTGCCAGCGCTGTGACCCCCGGCTCTGGCTAACCCCCTTTCCCAGAGTCTGCGACGTCCTCCCAACAAACTAGGCTGCGAGAGATGGCGGGTCTCCCAGGGACCCCACGCCCAGGACTCAGTGCTGTGGACTCAACCTTGGGAGCCCCAGAGACAACGCCCAGAAGAAGGCAGATGAACGGACCACAGGTCGTGATCAGCTTCAGCATCAGCTATTCACCATGTTCAGGAGCGAAACCGCCAATGTTGCCATGCACCGAAGCTGCAGATGGGGATGCTGAGACCCTAGTGGAGGCGGGGAGCACCCGTACAGAGCTCCCCGAATACACCAAGACTCGAGGCAACGTGCAATTAAAACAGAAGCCACCTGTGTGGTTGTATGGACTATATATGGAATGCACGTGCGTAGGAAAATTATCAAGGTGGAATCTCTGGGTGTGATTAAAGGCGTTATTCCCCAGCCCCCATTTTTTTTTTTTTTTGTCTGATCTAGCTTTCAGATTTTCTCAAATAAATGTGCAAACTTATACTAACAAATTACTAAAGTGGTTAATTGAGCTCCTGAAGGCAGAGAGTGAGGGCCCTGGCGGCTGGCGCCCAGCACAGATCAGCCTCGGTGTCCAGGTAATTAGGCTGGACAGGGTGGAACCGGACGGAGTGGAGGAAGCACAGAGCTCATCCAGGGCTACACACGGAGGCCAGGAGGAGGGTCAGGAAGGGGAAAGCTGGGACCCCTCTCTAGGAAACATCTCTGAAGACATGCGAAGGCAGGGGTGCTGCTGACCAGACGAGAGGTAGGCATCTCCGCCTGCTGTCCCTCCCTTTGCCGGTGACCGGGGAAGGAGTGTGAGCTGTCGAATCCTGGCTCCCATCCTCTGGCCCGTCAGCTGGCCCTTCCCTCACGCCGGCCCTGTGTTTGGAGAAGAGGCAGTGGGTAGGAAGCTGAGGAGGAGAGAGAGGGCCCGGGCCTTGGCGCAGGATCTAGAGCAGAGAGTGTTCATTTATTCACCAGTGTCCGCAGCAAGGGCGGCTCATGGGCTTCGTCTAGGCGGGCCACAGCCCGTGGCGTCCATAGCAAGTGCGGCTCACAGGCTGCGTCTGGTGAGCCACAGGCCGCGTCTGGTGAACCACAGGCCGGACCAGGCTGGGAGGAGAGGGGGCCACAGGCAGACCGTGGAGGAGGAGTGAGTGCAGAGGAAGTTAAAATGGCTTTCCCAGAAGCAGGACGGAGCGAGGGCCTTTGTTCCCACGTGGCAGCAGACGCCTCTACAGGTCTGGGGATGGTTTAGCCAAGCTGCCAATCTGGGCAGTGTGTCCTTGAAGTCAGGCACCTGACTGCACTGAGTCCACCGTCTAAAGCCACCAGGGGTGCGTCCCTGGAAAAGTCGGAGGCAGCCGCACAGTGGGGTCCACTCCTGCCTTCAGGCTGGGACCTCACCCCCTCGTCTACCATCCATCCTTCCAGATTCCGTTCCACTCACCGGAACATTCCATGTCTGCCTATCAATATAACCTAAGATGCAATTGACGATTAAAGCTATTGATCACTGTCAACATTTTCTTCTAGGCAGTCATCTGGTTGGAAAAGTCAGCAGAAGTGCCTGTCGTACCCTGAAGATGGGTGTGAGACATCAGAAAAACCCAAGAAGTTGCCGTCCTGTTTAAAGTATCACAGCATTTCACCGTGTTTGCTCACCCCATGGTTGAAAGAGAAGAAACACTTAAGGGTTTCACAGAGCACTGACATCACAGTCTTTGATTTATTTCTGTAACTCCCTGGGTCTACAGTGTGTGAAGCCTGAGAGCGCCTCCTGGCAGCCTGTTTTTCATGCGCCTGCCTCGCTGGGCACTTGCTTAAGAACCAGGTGTGAGGGCAGCCACCGCAGGGCCGTGTCTGTGGCTGCTTCTTGAGCTGCTGTCTCCGCTAAGCACATTCTCACTTTGGTGAGACCTTTTGTAATTGTTTTATGTATTGACTGTGGCTGTGCGGGGTCTTGGTTGCTACGAGGCCTTTTCTCTGGTGGCTGTGCCCTGGCGTCCCCTTGCAGCGGCCCCTTTCTCATTGGGAAGCGCAGGCGGGAGGCATGCGGGTTTGGTGGTTGTGGCTGCTGGGCTCAGGGCACGGGCTCAGTGGCTGTGGCACACGGGCTCAGATGCCATGTGGCAGGTAGGGTCTTCCCTGAGCAGGGATCAAACCCAGGTCTCCTGCATTGGCAGGTGAACTCTCCACCACTGAGCCACCAGAAAAACCCTTTGGTGAGAATTTGATGAATATGATCTAGGAAGAGGGAAGCTGGCACTTAGGCCACAAACCCATTAATTCACGTGATTAATGAATCAGTAGATACTTACTAGCTGTAGCTACTGTCTGGGGGGAGCTTGCTGTGTGCCCAGCACTGGGCTGCAATCATCCTGCACCCTCGCTGCTTCCCTGAGGACTAGGAGCCCTCCCCCCACCGAGCCCTGCAAGACACAAGAGTGAGCAGACCAGCGACAGTGGGGTCCACTCCTGCCTTCAGGCTGGGACCTCACCCTCGTCTACCATCCATCCTTCCAGATTCCGTTCCACTCACCGGAACATTCCATGTCTGCCTATCAATATAACCTAAGATGCAATTGACGATTAAAGCTATTGATCACTGTCAACATTTTCTTCTAGGCAGTCATCTGGTTGGAAAAGTCAGCAGAAGTGCCTGTCGTACCCTGAAGATGGGTGTGAGACATCAGAAAAACCCAAGAAGTTGCCGTCCTGTTTAAAGTATCACAGCATTTCACCGTGTTTGCTCACCCCATGGTTGAAAGAGAAGAAACACTTAAGGGTTTCACAGAGCACTGACATCACAGTCTTTGATTTATTTCTGTAACTCCCTGGGTCTACAGTGTGTGAAGCCTGAGAGCGCCTCCTGGCAGCCTGTTTTTCATGCGCCTGCCTCGCTGGGCACTTGCTTAAGAACCAGGTGTGAGGGCAGCCACCGCAGGGCCGTGTCTGTGGCTGCTTCTTGAGCTGCTGTCTCCGCTAAGCACATTCTCACTTTGGTGAGACCTTTTGTAATTGTTTTATGTATTGACTGTGGCTGTGCGGGGTCTTGGTTGCTACGAGGCCTTTTCTCTGGTGGCTGTGCCCTGGCGTCCCCTTGCAGCGGCCCCTTTCTCATTGGGAAGCGCAGGCGGGAGGCATGCGGGTTTGGTGGTTGTGGCTGCTGGGCTCAGGGCACGGGCTCAGTGGCTGTGGCACACGGGCTCAGATGCCATGTGGCAGGTAGGGTCTTCCCTGAGCAGGGATCAAACCCAGGTCTCCTGCATTGGCAGGTGAACTCTCCACCACTGAGCCACCAGAAAAACCCTTTGGTGAGAATTTGATGAATATGATCTAGGAAGAGGGAAGCTGGCACTTAGGCCACAAACCCATTAATTCACGTGATTAATGAATCAGTAGATACTTACTAGCTGTAGCTACTGTCTGGGGGGAGCTTGCTGTGTGCCCAGCACTGGGCTGCAATCATCCTGCACCCTCGCTGCTTCCCTGAGGACTAGGAGCCCTCCCCCCACCGAGCCCTGCAAGACACAAGAGTGAGCAGACCAGGATTCGACCCCCGTTTGTTTTATCACAGGGCTTCCCTGGTGGCTCACACGGTAAAGAATCTGCATGCAATGCAGCAGACCCCGGTTCGATCCCTAGGTCAGGAAGATCCTGGGGAGAAGGGAATGGTTGCCCGCTCCAGTATTCTTGCCTGGAGAATTCCATGGACAGAGGAGCCTGCCAGGCTGTAGTCCATGGAGTCACAAAGAGTCGTACATGATTGAGCAACTAACACTTTCACTTTTTTTCTTTTCGCTTGCTCCTTGGAAGAAAAGCTATGACAAACCTAGATAGCATATTCAAAAGCAGAGACATGACTTTGCTGACAAAGGTCCATATCGTCAAAGCCATGGTTTCTCAAATAGTTCTATATGGATGTGAGAGTTGGACCATAAGGAAGGTTAAATGCCAAAGAATTGATGCAGTGGTGCTGGAGAAGACTCTTGAGAGTCCCTTGGATGGCAAGGGGATCAAACCAGTTAGCCCTAAAGGAAATCAACCCTGGATATTCATTGGAAAGACTGATGCTGAAGCTGAAGCTCCAATACATTGGCCACCTGATAGGAATAACCACTCATTGAAAAAGACCGTGATGCTGGGAAAGACTGAGAGCAGGAGAAGAAGAGGGAGACAGAGGATGAGATGGTTGGATGGCATCACCAACTCAATGCACATAAGTTTGAGCAATAGTGATAGTTTGGAAATAGTGAAGGACAGAGAAGCCTGGCGTGCTGCAGTCCATGGGGCCACAAAGAGTCAGACATGACTGAGTGGCTGAGCTTACGTTCAGAGCCTCCTTGTGGGGAGGCAGGTTGCTGGGGGAGCTGGCGTTGGACTTTTCGGGAATGTGGCACTGAGACAAGCTCTGCTCCCTAGGTCTGTACTTTATGAGATTGGAATCTGCAGATGAAAGGGCTTGGCGAGGCTGTGGTGCAGCCTGCCAGGAAATCTGTGAAAACTATTTTCATCTTTGCTAAGAGGTAAAGTATTTGTGCCTTTAATAAGCATGGCGACTGAGACATGAGTGTGCTTATAAATAGCTGCGCTAGAAACGTGCACACACACCGCTCAAGTAAGAGGAACGAGAGGGCTTCCAAGCACCGCGCGGATCCGCAGGCCACGGCGGGGCGGGGGCGGGGGTCAGAGCTGCCGCCAGGAGCCCCGGGACAGCCTGCCTCCTCCATAGCCTCTGGGCCTCCCCAGGGGGCCCCGCGCTTCTGTCACGGCCACCCTCTCGCACCGTCCCTGGGACCACCATGGCTATTTCAGAGATGTGGTGGCCCCGGCTCACACGCACAGGGCCGTGGGTCTCCCGCCTCGGGTGCGCTGCCCCGGGGCCCCGGTGGACGTGAGCATCTCGTGGAGCTGACGTTGCAGCAGCCCACGGGCAGCGCTGCCCGTCCACGCCTCCCCCAGGGCCTTCTGGGCTCCCCTGTTTCAATCACAGTGAGAACACCCCTCACCCCAGACGTGACTGTCCAGCGACCGGTTAGGATAAAGCACTCAGTTTGAGGCTCTCGGATTATAGGCACTGTGAAACCAGAGGAGGGCCTGAAGCACCCAGGACACGCTTCCCACAAATCTCCCTGCTTTACTGCAGAGTCCACGGCGACGGGAGAGAGAAACGTGGGCTGGAGCCAGAGACAGCTGGGTGACCAGGTGCTCCGAGCTCAGTGCCACAGACCGAGGGCCGGGGCGACACGGACAGCCTGCGGGGCAGAGGGGGCCGAGGCCAGGGGAGGAATTGGAACCGTAAATAAACACGGTTCACCAAAGCATACAGAGATGGCTTGAATTCTTGGGGAGACGGCAGACTCCCTGAGCGCTTCTGGATGCATGTTTTTGGCTTTCGGCATCTGCTGCATGCATGTGCTCAAACCGTCCCTTGGGGGGAGGCTGGGGTCCAGCTAATAAAGCTCCCTGCTCCACTGGCCCTCATCCACACCCAGAAATTAATCTTGTGGTTCTTCATAGAACTCAGTGCAGCGCAGTGTGGAGATGACCTCAGGTGACCCCAAACCAAAGTCACATGGTCGCTTCCAGCACGTACGGCAGCCTGACCTCTCCCATAAACAGATCTCCACTCGACGTACGGAGCAACGGGCTTTAGCTCAGATGTGGACCCAGAGATGCTCCTGTGCGAGTTTCTGGCTGGAAAGGTTCAGTGAGCATTTCCATGTATGAAGCATGAGAATATCCTATAGGAGAACTGCATCCTAAACCACAAGCAGGTTATTGTGTTTAATTATCCTGCAACTTAAACATTATAAGCTATGGTTGTGCATTATTCCTCCAGGTTCCTACAGCGAGATCTAGGGTCTTCCCAGCGTCCCCTGAGGTCGCCGGGAAGCGTCTCCGGCTTTGCTGGAGGGAACAGGGAGGCAGGCCATGGACCTCGAACAGCTGGGCTGGAGCAGGCCAGGGCGCCGCTTTCTTCGGCCCTCTCAGGGGGCTGCAAAAGCCCTACCGCTGCCTCCGCTCTGCTGCCCTGGGACAGGAAGAGCTGTCGCCATCAGCTGGGCCCTCGAGGCTAGACCACGGTCAGCACCACCCCGGGGCACCAGCCGGGTCGGCTTTGTTTTGCTCCACAACCACTTCACTTCTTTTAGCAGCTGGAAGTTTCCCTCGTGGTCACCAGCACTTTCTTTCGGAATCAACCGAGAGTGAGGGAGGCACAGCCTGAGTCTCCTGGTTCCATTGGCTTCTGCATAGAACCCACTCCTCAAGCGCTGCCTCTCCTCCTGCTCAGCCTCCCCCTGACCGGGGCTGGATTTTGAGAAAGGCTGGACACACGTCACGCGTGAACCATGGTTAACCAGGAGCAATAGTGCCTCAAAATACAGAACTGGCTGAGCAGCCTGGACACAGGACTCAAGCAGGCAGGCAAGTCTCACCGGCATGAGGGTTTCACTTGCTTTTATGTGATAGGCGGGTAGAGATATAGAAAGGCAAGTTGGAACTTCCCTAGCAGCCAGAGGCTAAGACCTCGCCTTCCAGTGCAGGGGGTGCAGGTTCAATCCCTGGTCAGGGAACCAGACCCCATGTACCTCATGGTCAAAAGAAAACAGAAAACAGAAGCGAAATTGTAACATTCAGTAAAGACTTTAAAAGTGCCCCTGGGGTGCCAGGCGTTCAATGGCCCTGGGTTCAAGGAACCGTACAGACAGATCTCCACTCGACGTGAGCAACGGGCTTTAGCTCAGATGTGGACCCAGAGATGCTCCTGTGCGAGTTTCTGGCTGGAAAGGTTCAGTGAGCATTTCCATGTATGAAGCATGAGAATATCCTATAGGAGAACTGCATCCTAAACCACAAGCAGGTTATTGTGTTTAATTATCCTGCAACTTAAACATTATAAGCTATGGTTGTGCATTATTCCTCCAGGTTCCTACAGCGAGATCTAGGGTCTTCCCAGCGTCCCCTGAGGTCGCCGGGAAGCGTCTCCGGCTTTGCTGGAGGGAACAGGGAGGCAGGCCATGGACCTCGAACAGCTGGGCTGGAGCAGGCCAGGGCGCCGCTTTCTTCGGCCCTCTCAGGGGGCTGCAAAAGCCCTACCGCTGCCTCCGCTCTGCTGCCCTGGGACAGGAAGAGCTGTCGCCATCAGCTGGGCCCTCGAGGCTAGACCACGGTCAGCACCACCCCGGGGCACCAGCCGGGTCGGCTTTGTTTTGCTCCACAACCACTTCACTTCTTTTAGCAGCTGGAAGTTTCCCTCGTGGTCACCAGCACTTTCTTTCGGAATCAACCGAGAGTGAGGGAGGCACAGCCTGAGTCTCCTGGTTCCATTGGCTTCTGCATAGAACCCACTCCTCAAGCGCTGCCTCTCCTCCTGCTCAGCCTCCCCCTGACCGGGGCTGGATTTTGAGAAAGGCTGGACACACGTCACGCGTGAACCATGGTTAACCAGGAGCAATAGTGCCTCAAAATACAGAACTGGCTGAGCAGCCTGGACACAGGACTCAAGCAGGCAGGCAAGTCTCACCGGCATGAGGGTTTCACTTGCTTTTATGTGATAGGCGGGTAGAGATATAGAAAGGCAAGTTGGAACTTCCCTAGCAGCCAGAGGCTAAGACCTCGCCTTCCAGTGCAGGGGGTGCAGGTTCAATCCCTGGTCAGGGAACCAGACCCCATGTACCTCATGGTCAAAAGAAAACAGAAAACAGAAGCGAAATTGTAACATTCAGTAAAGACTTTAAAAGTGGTCCACATTAAAAAATATTTAACAATAAATAATTACATGTGAGGGTTGGACCATACCTGGTGACAAAGAATTGATGCTTACATGTGGGGCCCTGAAGGAAAGACGGCTTTTGCAAGCATAAGGAAGCTTAAGCACATATTTGCAGTTTGGTACTAAAAGGACGCTGACAGGAAGAGACAGGGCATGATCTAAGGTCCATTGTCAAAACTTCTGATTGATCCCCCTGGTTTCCGTGCTCTGGGCAATGCTGGCTCACCGTGAGTTCCTATTGCAATGTAAATGCGTGGTTGCTCGACCTTTAGCTTGATTGGTGTAACTATAGGAAGTCTCTTGCAAACCCCCCTCTGTCGTTTGCCTATAAAAACTGTTAGTTTACTCTAATAAAGCGGAACTACTTCGATGGAACCCCTGTCGCGTCTGATTGTCCCCTGCCTTCAGTCAGGGGGCTGCGGGGCGGGGCGGACAGTTCAAGATTTGCCTTTCTCCGAGATCTCCCGGTTCCGCTGGGAGTAATCCCTGCTGCCTTCCCTTTCTGCGGAAGGTCCCCGCACTTACAGACTGTGGTGCTGGAGAAGACTCTCGAGAGTCTTTTGGACTGTAAGGAGATCAAAGCAGTCTGTCCTAAAGGAAATCAGCCCTAAATATTCATTGGAAGGAATGATGCTGAAGCCGAAGCTCCAGTACTTTGGCCACCTGATGCAGAGAGATGACTCATTGGAAAAGGCCCTGATGCTGGGAAAAATAGAAGGCAAAAGGAGAAGGGGGCGACAGAGGATGAGATGGTTGGATGGTGTCACTGGGTCAACGGTCATGAGTTTGAGCAGGCTCTGGGAGATGGGAAGCCTGGTGTGCTGCAGTCCATGGGGTCACAAAGAGCTGGAAATGACTGAGTGACTGAACTGAACTGAACTCCAAGTCTGCGTCAGACAGAAATTCTCCTAGTGTGGAGAACTGAGGATCGGACAGGATCAAGGAAGAGGAGGCGTTTTGAGTGCACATCAGAGGAAAGATTTCCTAACATAGGAGCACCGATCTGTGAGAGATAAACGTTGGTGGCCTGATGTGTGTCTGTCTCCAGAGGAAAGAAGACGTGGCACTGGAGACTTAGTTCGAGTTCTCACATCAGCCACCGGCTGTTTCTCTGCCTAGGACGTGGGCACGGAAACTGCAATGACAATGGCAGATAGTGTTTATTGAGTACTTCACACCTGCCAGGCACTCCAGGGAAGTCGCCTCGTGTTTTACTCCTGCAGGAAAAAACTGTGGAAGACTCTGCCACGGGCAGAAGAGGCTACCGGCTGTTGTCCCCATAGGACGCGCCGGCAGCTCTGGGGATGTTTGTCTTGACAGCGGGCTCTGCAGAGGTAAAGGTCAGCTTGTGGAAAGTGGGTTCAGTCCAGAAGCACGCGGAGCTCCAGAACCTCCAAACACTGACTTTGTTTTTACCATGTTAAAGTCCGGGATCTACTGCCTGAGGATGCAGGTGGAGTTGATGCAGCAATGATAGAAATAAAGTGCATCGTAAATGTAATGCATTTGTCTCATTCCCCGACCTAGTCCCTGGGAAAATGGTCTTCCTTGAAACTGATCCCTGGTGCCAGAAACGTTGGGGACAGGGCCTGATGTTCTCAGCGCACCTCCGTATAAACATAGTTCTTATCATGGGAGGTCTCCGCGGCACACAGAGGCCTCTTTGATGTGGCGTAGCCGTCACAATCGCGGGGAAACAGACGCTGAGAGAGTAGGGGAGGGGCCCGAGGTCACCAGCAAGGTCAAGGATGAGATCGGGTTTAACAGGGAGAGTTTCCACCCATGGGCCGCTGCTCCCCGTGAGACTCCACAGCATCCTGTGAGACATTGCTGTGTCTCCCTTCAATGCGGGGCCCTCTCGTTAGCCAGCGAGGAAACCAGTGAGCAACATCACAGGATTCAGCTGAGCAGCTGGACTGCTTGAATCTAGGAATGTGTGAGTCGTTTCTAGCATCAGGAAATACCTTCAGGGTGCCCCTCTAGGTAATTCTGTGTCCCCTCTAGCTAACTCTGTGCTGTGCTCGGTCGCTCAGTTGTGTCTGACTCTGTGACTCCATGGACTGTAGCCCACTGGGCTCCTCTGTCCATGGGATTCTCCCCGCAAGAATCCTTGAGCAGGCTGCCGTGCCCTCCTCCAGGGGATCTTCCCGACCCAGGGATTGAACCCACATCTCTTGTGCCTCCTGCATTGGCAGGCAGGTTCTTTACCACTAGCACCACTTGGGAAGCCCCGAGCTAACTGTGGCCAACCCTTCACCTCCAGTGCCTTCCTCATTCACTACTGACCTCGCTCCACCAGGAGCCCCAAGTAGGAAGTATTGACAGGATTCTGCCCTCTAAGCCTTCATGTTCTCTGAACGACCAGAGTTTATGGTCATCAGTTGTCCCCACCTTGGACTGATATCCAGGAAATCCCTCTGTCCACACAAGAGAGCCCAGGGTGGTCGGTACGGATGTTGTTTGAACAGAGAACCAAGCCTGTCCTGTTTAATACAATGTGTTAGCAACCAGATTAGAGCATTTGTCTGGTTATTTCCACATGTAGGGGCCTCCCTGGTGGCGCAGGCGGTAAAGAATCCACCTGCTGTGCAGGAGACCGGGGTCAGGAAGATGCCCTGGAGAAGGGACTGGCTCCCTGCTGCAACATTCTTGCCTGGAGAATTCCGCGGACAGGAGAGCCTGGAGGGCTACAGTCCACGGGGTTGCCGCGTGGGACATAACTGAGTGAGTCACACTGTCACTCTCCCGCGTGTCAGAAGGGGCAGGGGGCTGTGCATGTGACTGCTGTGGGAGAGACGCACCCTCGCCCGTGAGCGGTGCACAGCGCACCTCAGAACAGGGCTGATCCAGGAGCTCAGCAGAGCCAGGACCAGGCCGCGCGGCTGGAGCCGGCGACACGACACGCAAACCCCGCCGCTCTGGGACTCTTGCTGACGTTGCTCCAGGTGCCCGCGCACACAGCAAGCGGCTCCAGCCATCGTGTCCACGGCTCTGAGCAGAGACGGGTTTGGGGGCAGAAGGATTTCCTGGACATTCAAGACAGGAGCAACCTGATGGGCCGAGAGCACATAGCTCACCGCAGACCACCCTCAGGGCAGTGAGGTGGGCGCTCGAGCCGGCTGGTCAGGGCCTGCGATGCTGCCGGCTTCAACCCACAGGAGGAGCGCCAGTCCTCGACAGTGACCACCAGGCGGGAGTGAGAGGAGGGGCGGGGGCCGGTGAAAGCCAGCACGCCACTTCCTTGACAGGGGCTGACAGCGCTGACGCTTGGGTAGGAGGAGCCAGGTCCGGGGCCTGGACGTCCCAAGGCTCACCCTGCAGGGTGCAGGGAAAGAGCAAGGAGTGCAAAGTGAATAATTACCTGTTACTGATGTATTCCATTTAACGACCCTGGCTGGGGATTAAAGGCACTCTCAAGGCCGTTAACAGGCTGCCGTAAACAAGTCAAGTTTCAGACAGAGGAGGAGAAAAGCATCTCTTGAGGCCTCCCCCACCTCCTGGAACCCTTGTAGGTAAGACCCAGGTGCGATGTGCACTGTGTGGACAGGCACATTCAGGCCCAGAAAAAAGCCACCAAGCACAGGGGAGCTTCCTCTTGGTCCCTGAGCCGGGTCCTGCAAGAGGTCTACTCTCAAGGACTTGGTCTCACTAACGTTTAGATGCTTGGCCCTGCAGACAGACAGGCAGCCAGTAGGTGCCCAGCAAGCTTGGCTGCTCAGTTGGCTGGTTGGCTGGTTGAACCCACTTTCTCTCTTCTTCATGCTTCCGTGAAATAAACGAAGGCTTTGTCACTGGAGCCCCCGGTCACCCACCAGACCCAGCACCGCTTCCCGAGGCCCAGCCTGGAGAAGGGACAGTTTCTCCAAGGCCACTTCGCCAGGGTGCGGCCTGCAGGCAGGGCGGAGGGTGCCCGGCGCTGCCCTGTCTCTTCTTCTGCTTCCCCCTCGGTGGTAGCAGATCCTCTGATCTCTCAGCTGAGGACTATTACTCTAATGAGAAACACTTCCAGGAAATCAGTCCAAGACAGACTTAATTTGATGTGGAAAAGAATTTCCAACGCACATTATGTCCGTCGGAAATTAGGATCAGTCTTGACTTTCAAGTATCCAGATCTGAAAATGCCACGGAGCTTTGAAGGAAACGAGGAGGAGTACTTCTGTGTGGACGGTGTGTGTGTGTGTGTGTGTGTGTTTATTATATCTTTTAGGGGAAAAAAATAAGAAAAAGGGGAGACCAGGGTGGAAAAGACAGTGGTGATCAACGTAATTGCAGACTGTGGATGCCAGGGCCTGTGCGCCCTGAAGCCACGTGGACGTCCCGGGAGCGGCTGGACAGTCCACCCCGCCTGGGAAGCACCCACCTGACCGTGGGAGGTCGGCTTTCTCTGTTGGTGCTGCTCAGGGACCCTCAGTCTCTCCGGCTCCATCACACTCTCTGAACTTCGAGCTGAGGCCTCACCCTGCAGGGTGCAGGAAAGAGCAAGGAGTGCAAAGTGAATAATTACCTGTTACTTATGTATTCCATTTAACGACCCTGGCTGGGGATTAAAGGCACTCTCAAGGCCGTTAACAGGCTGCCGTAAACAAGTCAAGTTTCAGACAGAGGAGGAGAAAAGCATCTCTTGAGGCCTCCCCCACCTCCTGGAACCCTTGTAGGTAAGACCCAGGTGCGATGTGCACTGTGTGGACAGGCACATTCAGGCCCAGAAAAAAGCCACCAAGCACAGGGGAGCTTCCTCTTGGTCCCTGAGCCGGGTCCTGCAAGAGGTCTACTCTCAAGGACTTGGTCTCACTAACGTTTAGATGCTTGGCCCTGCAGACAGACAGGCAGCCAGTAGGTGCCCAGCAAGCTTGGCTGCTCAGTTGGCTGGTTGGCTGGTTGAACCCACTTTCTCTCTTCTTCATGCTTCCGTGAAATAAACGAAGGCTTTGTCACTGGAGCCCCCGGTCACCCACCAGACCCAGCACCGCTTCCCGAGGCCCAGCCTGGAGAAGGGACAGTTTCTCCAAGGCCACTTCGCCAGGGTGCGGCCTGCAGGCAGGGCGGAGGGTGCCCGGCGCTGCCCTGTCTCTTCTTCTGCTTCCCCCTCGGTGGTAGCAGATCCTCTGATCTCTCAGCTGAGGACTATTACTCTAATGAGAAACACTTCCAGGAAATCAGTCCAAGACAGACTTAATTTGATGTGGAAAAGAATTTCCAACGCACATTATGTCCGTCGGAAATTAGGATCAGTCTTGACTTTCAAGTATCCAGATCTGAAAATGCCACGGAGCTTTGAAGGAAACGAGGAGGAGTACTTCTGTGTGGACGGTGTGTGTGTGTGTGTGTGTGTTTATTATATCTTTTAGGGGAAAAAAATAAGAAAAAGGGGAGACCAGGGTGGAAAAGACAGTGGTGATCAACGTAATTGCAGACTGTGGATGCCAGGGCCTGTGCGCCCTGAAGCCACGTGGACGTCCCGGGAGCGGCTGGACAGTCCACCCCGCCTGGGAAGCACCCACCTGACCGTGGGAGGTCGGCTTTCTCTGTTGGTGCTGCTCAGGGACCCTCAGTCTCTCCGGCTCCATCACACTCTCTGAACTTCGAGCTGAGGCCTCCCCACTCCCTCCAGCCCACTGTCCATGTCCAGCTTTCACGCGTGTCCTTTGGTCCTCTGCACGGTGACCTACAGCTAGGCCCTCCCAAGTGTGTCAACTGGGGGCACCCACTCAGTCCGTCACCAGCCTCTCTGCACCTCCACACAGAAGGGATAAACTCCCACCTGTGTAGAGGGAGCATGCACCTGAGTCCCAGGGAAATAAAATAAAAGGTCTCTTCATGAACGAATAATAAGAGGCCTCTCAAGGTTCAGCTTTGAGACCCGCCTCCGAACCCTCCTCCGGGCTGGGCCGCGAGGCCGCAGCGCAGCCGGGCCTGGCTCCTGCCCCGGAGCCTCCCCCGCGCAGGTGTGCCGAAGCACCCCAGCAGCCGTCGCGGGAAATGCCATTGCTGCGTGGACATCTTTTTTGTTCTAGTGAAGTGTGTCTAAAATTCACTGTTTTAGCCATGAATTTACACTCACGGTGGTGTGCAACCGTCAGCGCAGTGGGTTTCCAAAATTCCCATCCTCCTAGAGAGAAGCTCCGTCCCCGACACCGCCTCACACGGTCACTGCCTGCTCTCCTTCCCCCCAGCCCTGGGAACCTCTGTCTGCTTCCCGTCTCTATGAATTGGCCTCCTTTGAGAATTTCATGTACATGGCTCCTATTTGTCCTTTTGCTTCTGGTCTGTTTCACGTGAGTATCATGTTGTTAAGGTTTATCTGTCTCGTACATGTATTGTGTTTTTCTCCCACCGCCGGGAGTGATCTCAGTAGCACACAACAAAAGAAAATACTCCCGCATGGTGGCGCGGCGCGGTCCTCAGCAGCCTCTCTCAGGTTCTCTGGGCAGCAGGCTTCCATTGCCTCCCCGGGGCAGGACCACCATCCTTGTTCAGACCCCGCCCACTCCAGCTTCTCCCATACCACTTGAACCAGGCCTGTGCAGAGAGTCACTTGGCAAAGGTAAGGACTTGGACACTTGCCAGGAACAATGGGTTTCCACCCAGAATTCTGGGCAAGGCTGTGACCCCTTCCTCCGGCGCTTGCTACACCCGGGGCTGCTCTCTGAGTCAGACGTGTGGTTTGGCGGCACCCGGCACCCGCAGGCAGCCCTGGCTGGTGGAGCACGGCTTTCCTACAGGATTGCTTTCTCGCTTGGGACCTCAAGACACCTGCAGCAGACGCTGCAGACGCCGCGGTCGTGGGTCTCAGTTGCCCGTGTTTCAGAGACCACAGTCAAGGCTTCGGGAAATGAAGCGCACCGCATCCAGCATCAGGTGTGGTTTTCCACGGACGTCTGTAAAATTCGAACCCAAAACCTAATTTCCATCTTCAAGATCATTAAATGTTTTCATCAGAGGTTTTTTTTTTCACTTAGTGCCTTTAAGAAAAAAAAAACTTTTAAAGTGTGCTTGTGTACAAGGGCAAGGGATTTGAACGATTGCCCCACTTAATCAGCACCCCCGGACGTCACCCCACGCACCTCATGCATTGCTAAGCCATGTGTTTGCAATTGGCAGCTGTGAGCCCGGCCAGTGCACGTGTTTGGCTTTTGAATCCAGTTGAGAAAACGCAGCAGAACTGGGCAGGAATGTGAAGGGTATTTGCTTGATTCAGGCTCCATAGAAGCCAGACAACGTCCCCCACATCCACTCCGGCATGCCTACTCACACGCGTGCGGCTGTCACACCTGGTTCTGGGCCTCCAAGGCACATGCCTATAATGGACAGGGGACAAAAAGGTCCATAGCCTGTTGGACCAAAGGTTGGTGTGGCAGCGTGAAGACCCTGGACGGTGTGGTGAGCCCTGGAGAGCCCTGCTGGGCTGTGGGCCCCACTGCCCATCTGACAATGCTACAGGGTCACGTAGTCATGTTGTTAAGGTTTATCTGTCGTACATGTATTGTGTTTCTCCCACCGCCGGGAGTGATCTCAGTAGCACACAACAAAAGAAAATACTCCCGCATGGTGGCGCGGCGCGGTCCTCAGCAGCCTCTCTCAGGTTCTCTGGGCAGCAGGCTTCCATTGCCTCCCCGGGGCAGGACCACCATCCTTGTTCAGACCCCGCCCACTCCAGCTTCTCCCATACCACTTGAACCAGGCCTGTGCAGAGAGTCACTTGGCAAAGGTAAGGACTTGGACACTTGCCAGGAACAATGGGTTTCCACCCAGAATTCTGGGCAAGGCTGTGACCCCTTCCTCCGGCGCTTGCTACACCCGGGGCTGCTCTCTGAGTCAGACGTGTGGTTTGGCGGCACCCGGCACCCGCAGGCAGCCCTGGCTGGTGGAGCACGGCTTTCCTACAGGATTGCTTTCTCGCTTGGGACCTCAAGACACCTGCAGCAGACGCTGCAGACGCCGCGGTCGTGGGTCTCAGTTGCCCGTGTTTCAGAGACCACAGTCAAGGCTTCGGGAAATGAAGCGCACCGCATCCAGCATCAGGTGTGGTTTTCCACGGACGTCTGTAAAATTCGAACCCAAAACCTAATTTCCATCTTCAAGATCATTAAATGTTTTCATCAGAGGTTTTTTTTTTCACTTAGTGCCTTTAAGAAAAAAAAAACTTTTAAAGTGTGCTTGTGTACAAGGGCAAGGGATTTGAACGATTGCCCCACTTAATCAGCACCCCCGGACGTCACCCCACGCACCTCATGCATTGCTAAGCCATGTGTTTGCAATTGGCAGCTGTGAGCCCGGCCAGTGCACGTGTTTGGCTTTTGAATCCAGTTGAGAAAACGCAGCAGAACTGGGCAGGAATGTGAAGGGTATTTGCTTGATTCAGGCTCCATAGAAGCCAGACAACGTCCCCCACATCCACTCCGGCATGCCTACTCACACGCGTGCGGCTGTCACACCTGGTTCTGGGCCTCCAAGGCACATGCCTATAATGGACAGGGGACAAAAAGGTCCATAGCCTGTTGGACCAAAGGTTGGTGTGGCAGCGTGAAGACCCTGGACGTGTGTGGTGAGCCCTGGAGAGCCCTGCTGGGCTGTGGGCCCTCACTGGCCCGAATCTGATCAAGTGCTCACCACTGGGCTGTCTCCTTGCACCCTCTGACATCTGGAGGGAATGTGGTGGGGAGGGTTGTCACCCGGCAGGAGGGTTCGGATGCTGGCCCTGCCCAAGCTCCGAAGCGAGTGTTTCCTGAAGCCTCTTTGCAAGTCAAATGACGTCGACTCAGGGCTCCCTCACCTGGGCGTTTTCTGACACCAAGACCCTTTAGCTGAGGGCGGGAACACATAAGGAAATGTTTTACTGTGAGACTGAGGAATGTTCTCTTTCTAATGATAAGTCTATTTTTAAATAGACTTTATTACACTGATGTGGATGTGGGAGTGTTTACCTGAGTATGTGCTTGGCAAGAGCCTGGATTTCCAAACAAGGTCACCGGTCATCATGAACCTGAAAAACGTTCCAGAATACAGATCCCTGTTTCCAAGCTGGGTCCGCTGAACCGAGGTCTCCAGTTCGGGAACCAGGAGTCAGTGTTTCTGAAATGCAGCTGGTGGGTTCTGCCGTCAGAGCACGCCAGGGCGCCGGGAGACAGGAAGCAGGGAATACATGATCGCAAGGCTGTCACTGACCCTAAGACCCACGGTGCACGTTTGTGAACTCTGCCCACAAGCCAGGCACTCTTCTCTGTTCGTGACAGACGCCTGGTGAGCCGACGCCAGCCCGTGTCACGGAGGCATTCCACTAGAGCATTTCCGTTTTTAAACCGAGGGAACGGAGCTCACGCAAAAAGCTGGCACGTGGGGATGCGGAGCCTCAGAGATCTCAGTCTCAAGAGCTGGTTCTCGTTAAACCAGAAGCTCCAGGCAGATGTCTGTCCCAGTGCCTGCCCCCACTCCTGTCCCCCACACCCCTGCCCAATTCTCCAGATGATTAGGGCTGAATCGGGAGAGTCATTGCTCCTCTGATCTGGACCCTCCTGTTTGCTTTGCAGGTGAGGAAGTTTTGACCTGGACAGAGTCAGGGATTCTTCTGGGAACACCCAGATGAGAACTTAGACTTCTGGGTTTCCTGTGGACCAAGGTTGGTGTGGCAGCGTGAAGACCCTGGACGTGTGTGTGAGCCCTGGAGAGCCCTGCTGGGCTGTGGGCCCTCACTGGCCCGAATCTGATCAAGTGCTCACCACTGGGCTGTCTCCTTGCACCCTCTGACATCTGGAGGGAATGTGGTGGGGAGGGTTGTCACCCGGCAGGAGGGTTCGGATGCTGGCCCTGCCCAAGCTCCGAAGCGAGTGTTTCCTGAAGCCTCTTTGCAAGTCAAATGACGTCGACTCAGGGCTCCCTCACCTGGGCGTTTTCTGACACCAAGACCCTTTAGCTGAGGGCGGGAACACATAAGGAAATGTTTTACTGTGAGACTGAGGAATGTTCTCTTTCTAATGATAAGTCTATTTTTAAATAGACTTTATTACACTGATGTGGATGTGGGAGTGTTTACCTGAGTATGTGCTTGGCAAGAGCCTGGATTTCCAAACAAGGTCACCGGTCATCATGAACCTGAAAAACGTTCCAGAATACAGATCCCTGTTTCCAAGCTGGGTCCGCTGAACCGAGGTCTCCAGTTCGGGAACCAGGAGTCAGTGTTTCTGAAATGCAGCTGGTGGGTTCTGCCGTCAGAGCACGCCAGGGCGCCGGGAGACAGGAAGCAGGGAATACATGATCGCAAGGCTGTCACTGACCCTAAGACCCACGGTGCACGTTTGTGAACTCTGCCCACAAGCCAGGCACTCTTCTCTGTTCGTGACAGACGCCTGGTGAGCCGACGCCAGCCCGTGTCACGGAGGCATTCCACTAGAGCATTTCCGTTTTTAAACCGAGGGAACGGAGCTCACGCAAAAAGCTGGCACGTGGGGATGCGGAGCCTCAGAGATCTCAGTCTCAAGAGCTGGTTCTCGTTAAACCAGAAGCTCCAGGCAGATGTCTGTCCCAGTGCCTGCCCCCACTCCTGTCCCCCACACCCCTGCCCAATTCTCCAGATGATTAGGGCTGAATCGGGAGAGTCATTGCTCCTCTGATCTGGACCCTCCTGTTTGCTTTGCAGGTGAGGAAGTTTTGACCTGGACAGAGTCAGGGATTCTTCTGGGAACACCCAGATGAGAACTTAGACTTCTGGGTTTGCTCAGCACTCTTACGAGAGCACCGAGCTCCTGGTCTGCAGCTGGGCTCCTCCCTGGTTTAGACTCTGAGTCCCCCAGCCCTGCAGGGACAGACACACTTAACGGAGCTCAGTCAATTTTCTGACTTAAGGATTTCTGGAACCAAGTGCTCCTAGAAGGCCGTAGTGACCCTTGCAGCATCTTGGGGTTGACTGGCTGGCCGGCTGGTTTGTTCAGAGGTCCAGATAAGAAACCTGTTTGCACAATCCCAGCTCCATGAACATGGGCTTGAGGAGTAAAAGAGAAAGAGGGTTGCTTTGTGGCCTTTGGAGATGGCAGCTGGGTCCTAGCAGGCTCCCTCAGGCTGCCCTCTGCCTGGATGCTCGAGGTGAGATTTGCAGTCACCAGGCCACACAGTGCAATGGCCGTTGGCCAGAGAACCTTGTTTTGCTGAGAGACCCTCCCAAATGGGTGCCTTGAGGGCCACTCCGCAAAAGGGTCAGAGCTACGTGGCAAAAGGAAATGTTTGTTCTTTCAAGCTCCAAGAAGGCCCCTGGACGTTGTGTTTCCTTCTTAGTGGAGGAAGTATGAGGTACAAAGCTTCCCTTCCAGCAAGGTGTGGAGCACCAGATCCCTCGAGATGGCCATGGAATTTCTGCGGGGTCCGCTCGCTCCTTCTACCACACCCAAGTCTCATCAGAACCTGGGTTGTTTCTCTCAGCTCCGTCCCTGGAGTCTGGTCACCAGTTACTACGGTGCCATAGGTCACCGTGCCCCATCCCCCAGCCCGTGGGTCACGGAGCATTCCACTAGAGCATTTCCGTTTTTAAACCGAGGGAACGGAGCTCACGCAAAAAGCTGGCACGTGGGGATGCGGAGCCTCAGAGATCTCAGTCTCAAGAGCTGGTTCTCGTTAAACCAGAAGCTCCAGGCAGATGTCTGTCCCAGTGCCTGCCCCCACTCCTGTCCCCCACACCCCTGCCCAATTCTCCAGATGATTAGGGCTGAATCGGGAGAGTCATTGCTCCTCTGATCTGGACCCTCCTGTTTGCTTTGCAGGTGAGGAAGTTTTGACCTGGACAGAGTCAGGGATTCTTCTGGGAACACCCAGATGAGAACTTAGACTTCTGGGTTTGCTCAGCACTCTTACGAGAGCACCGAGCTCCTGGTCTGCAGCTGGGCTCCTCCCTGGTTTAGACTCTGAGTCCCCCAGCCCTGCAGGGACAGACACACTTAACGGAGCTCAGTCAATTTTCTGACTTAAGGATTTCTGGAACCAAGTGCTCCTAGAAGGCCGTAGTGACCCTTGCAGCATCTTGGGGTTGACTGGCTGGCCGGCTGGTTTGTTCAGAGGTCCAGATAAGAAACCTGTTTGCACAATCCCAGCTCCATGAACATGGGCTTGAGGAGTAAAAGAGAAAGAGGGTTGCTTTGTGGCCTTTGGAGATGGCAGCTGGGTCCTAGCAGGCTCCCTCAGGCTGCCCTCTGCCTGGATGCTCGAGGTGAGATTTGCAGTCACCAGGCCACACAGTGCAATGGCCGTTGGCCAGAGAACCTTGTTTTGCTGAGAGACCCTCCCAAATGGGTGCCTTGAGGGCCACTCCGCAAAAGGGTCAGAGCTACGTGGCAAAAGGAAATGTTTGTTCTTTCAAGCTCCAAGAAGGCCCCTGGACGTTGTGTTTCCTTCTTAGTGGAGGAAGTATGAGGTACAAAGCTTCCCTTCCAGCAAGGTGTGGAGCACCAGATCCCTCGAGATGGCCATGGAATTTCTGCGGGGTCCGCTCGCTCCTTCTACCACACCCAAGTCTCATCAGAACCTGGGTTGTTTCTCTCCAGCTCCGTCCCTGGAGTCTGGTCACCAGTTACTACGGTGCCATAGGTCACCGTGCTGCCCCACAGGGTGCAGAGACCCCCCGAGCCCCGTGGGTCACGAGGCCTGCGGGTCATCCAGAGGCGGAGGAACTAGGATCAGTTCCGTGAAGGTGTGCCGCCTGCCCTGCCAGGAGGCAAACAGCTTCTTGTGGTCATTACCTCTGCTGCGAGGACCCATCCAGCCGCGTCCAGGTGGTCCTCGGCTCGCGGGGCATCCGTCGCTGCCTCCCCCAAGCCCATCTCTGTGTCCTCTCCTGCTCCTCCGAGGACGCGGCCACTGTACTCGGGCTCACCCCGCTCCCCTGTGAGCTCAACTAGCCGGTCTGCGTGGAGCCTGGCTCTGAATCAGGTCACACTCACCAGTGACAGGAGCGTATGAACGGGACCTGGCCTCTCTCAGTGGGTCTTGGCCTCGACGCGCCCGGGGGCGCCCTCGGGACCCCTGCCGACCGGGCCCCGCCACCTCCTGAGATTCTGCTGCATTTCAGTCCTGTGGACAGGGCCTCGGGGCAGGTGACGTTCCTGGCTGTAGCCCGTGGTCCCCAGGGTGTGCACAGCCTCTCCCACCTCTGTCCCAGGAGGAGCACCGTCTCTGCCCCAGGCTGACTTCTGGCAGCTCGTCTGGGTCGCCCCCATGCACTCCAGGCAGCGCATCTCTGGGAAGGGACCGCCTGTCTCAGCCCAGCCGTCATCACCTGGCCTCCCGCCCAGCCCCGTCACGTGACCCTGCAAGACACAGCCCCCTCACTCTTTGTGCTCTCTCGGCGGAGCACTTCTCAGGGTATGGGGAGCCCTGGGGACCTCAGGGCAGGGGGTCCCTGGGGAATGGGACCCTAGCCTTCCCAACCTGCTGCCCCAGACCTTCCTCCCCCTCCCAGCTGGGCCCACGCACCTGCTCACCTCCTGAGCGGCCCCAGCCGGAGCTCCACCTTCGCCCACCCCGCCGTCCCACCTGTAGGGGCTCAGTCTGGAACACAGGCAGAAATGCTGGGTGCCCACCCTGTGCGTGACCGGGCTCCCTGAGAACCCTTCGAAGCTCACCTGCTGCTTCGAAGTGTTCACTCAGGACAGAAGGAAAGACGCTTCCCCAAAACGGAGGCTTGGTCGTTTTCCTGACGATCTCAATTAAGAAAAGACAGTCTCCTTTGCTCATGTTTGTTAGATTTTCCAGTTGTGCAGGAAAGGCTGTGTTTACTCTCTATAATCAAGCCTCCTAGAGGAAAGAAATCCATTTATTTTAACCCTGGATTCCATAGAACCAGGAATTTCCCCAGATGGTCTTCCAAAGGGAATGTCCGGCATTTGCCACTTTTAACACCTGCTGCCTCCCCCAAGCCCATCTCTGTGTCCTCTCCTGCTCCTCCGAGGACGCGGCCACTGTACTCGGGCTCACCCCGCTCCCCTGTGAGCTCAACTAGCCGGTCTGCGTGGAGCCTGGCTCTGAATCAGGTCACACTCACCAGTGACAGGAGCGTATGAACGGGACCTGGCCTCCCCAGTGGGTCTTGGCCTCGACGCGCCCGGGGGCGCCCTCGGGACCCCTGCCGACCGGGCCCCGCCACCTCCTGAGATTCTGCTGCATTTCAGTCCTGTGGACAGGGCCTCGGGGCAGGTGACGTTCCTGGCTGTAGCCCGTGGTCCCCAGGGTGTGCACAGCCTCTCCCACCTCTGTCCCAGGAGGAGCACCGTCTCTGCCCCAGGCTGACTTCTGGCAGCTCGTCTGGGTCGCCCCCATGCACTCCAGGCAGCGCATCTCTGGGAAGGGACCGCCTGTCTCAGCCCAGCCGTCATCACCTGGCCTCCCGCCCAGCCCCGTCACGTGACCCTGCAAGACACAGCCCCCTCACTCTTTGTGCTCTCTCGGCGGAGCACTTCTCAGGGTATGGGGAGCCCTGGGGACCTCAGGGCAGGGGGTCCCTGGGGAATGGGACCCTAGCCTTCCCAACCTGCTGCCCCAGACCTTCCTCCCCCTCCCAGCTGGGCCCACGCACCTGCTCACCTCCTGAGCGGCCCCAGCCGGAGCTCCACCTTCGCCCACCCCGCCGTCCCACCTGTAGGGGCTCAGTCTGGAACACAGGCAGAAATGCTGGGTGCCCACCCTGTGCGTGACCGGGCTCCCTGAGAACCCTTCGAAGCTCACCTGCTGCTTCGAAGTGTTCACTCAGGACAGAAGGAAAGACGCTTCCCCAAAACGGAGGCTTGGTCGTTTTCCTGACGATCTCAATTAAGAAAAGACAGTCTCCTTTGCTCATGTTTGTTAGATTTTCCAGTTGTGCAGGAAAGGCTGTGTTTTACTCTCTATAATCAAGCCTCCTAGAGGAAAGAAATCCGCATTTATTTTAACCCTGGATTCCATAGAACCAGGGAATTTCCCCCAGATGGTCTTCCAAAAACAGTGTGCTGCCCTCCAGGGACCTCTGGGTGCTTGCGCGGCCTGAGCTCAGGCTCTGTCTCAGGTTGCCAGATGAGTGGAGATGACCACTAATTCATCCCAGCACACTGACTGTTATGCTGAGTATCAGACGCTGTGGTTCAGTCACTAAGTTGTGTCCAGCTCTTTGTGACCCCATAGACTGTAGCACGCCAGGTCTCCCCACCCTTTGCCACCTGCCAGAGCTCTGCTCAAACCCATGTCCATTGAGTATCAGTTAATAATCTATAAAATCATAGCATTATATGAAATAAAATCATCAGAAACGGCTTTCCCTGTCACCTCGAGGGCCATGGAGAATCCTGGGAGTATATGCTGCCTATGAAACAGATTGTAGCAGTCCACAGTACGGTTCCCTGGTGTGCCTACATTGTCTCCCGCCATGGCTGTGACTCCCTCCCTCTATCTCCCTCTGCCCCCCACTTGATGGTCCCACTCTGTGGCTATTTTACTTAATGTGCTTTGCTTGGGGTATTAATATCCCTGTGTTGAGAAGCACACCAGCCTGTTCCTGGAAGACTATATATAAAGCAGAGGAAGCTAATCAAATGCCCTGAAAAGGATACAAAGCACTGGCCCACGTCCGCTTCCCCATGGCTGCTGAAAGCTCTCTGGGTGCTTCCTGTAGTGGGGTGAGGCACAGGCTGGCCTGGCAACCGGAGACTCTTGCCCATTCCCCTGCCCTGCCCTGGAAGCAGGGCATGACTGACCCTTGCTGCTTCTAGCTTGTGGGGCCCTGAAGGAAAGAGGGCCTTTGCAAGCATAAGGAAGCTTAAGCACATATTTGCAGTTTGGTGCTAAAAGGATGCCTACAGGAAGAGACAGGGCATGATCTAAATTGTTAATTGATTGTCAAAACTTCTGATTGATCCCCCTGGTTTCCGTGCTCTGGGCAATGCAGGCACACCATGAGCTCCCATTGCAATGTAGATACGTAACTGCTGGACCCCTAACTTGATTGGTGCACCTATAGGAAGTCCCTTGCAAAGCCCTCTTCTTTTCCCGTTGTTTCCTTTAGCTTGCAGAACCCCTGCCGTGTCTGATGGTCTTCCAAAAACAGTGTGCTGCCCTCCAGGGACCTCTGGGTGCTTGCGCGGCCTGAGCTCAGGCTCTGTCTCAGGTTGCCAGATGAGTGGAGATGACCACTAATTCATCCCAGCACACTGACTGTTATGCTGAGTATCAGACGCTGTGGTTCAGTCACTAAGTTGTGTCCAGCTCTTTGTGACCCCATAGACTGTAGCACGCCAGGTCTCCCCACCCTTTGCCACCTGCCAGAGCTCTGCTCAAACCCATGTCCATTGAGTATCAGTTAATAATCTATAAAATCATAGCATTATATGAAATAAAATCATCAGAAACGGCTTTCCCTGTCACCTCGAGGGCCATGGAGAATCCTGGGAGTATATGCTGCCTATGAAACAGATTGTAGCAGTCCACAGTACGGTTCCCTGGTGTGCCTACATTGTCTCCCGCCATGGCTGTGACTCCCTCCCTCTATCTCCCTCTGCCCCCCACTTGATGGTCCCACTCTGTGGCTATTTTACTTAATGTGCTTTGCTTGGGGTATTAATATCCCTGTGTTGAGAAGCACACCAGCCTGTTCCTGGAAGACTATATATAAAGCAGAGGAAGCTAATCAAATGCCCTGAAAAGGATACAAAGCACTGGCCCACGTCCGCTTCCCCATGGCTGCTGAAAGCTCTCTGGGTGCTTCCTGTAGTGGGGTGAGGCACAGGCTGGCCTGGCAACCGGAGACTCTTGCCCATTCCCCTGCCCTGCCCTGGAAGCAGGGCATGACTGACCCTTGCTGCTTCTAGCTTGTGGGGCCCTGAAGGAAAGAGGGCCTTTGCAAGCATAAGGAAGCTTAAGCACATATTTGCAGTTTGGTGCTAAAAGGATGCCTACAGGAAGAGACAGGGCATGATCTAAGGTCCATTGTCAAAACTTCTGATTGATCACCCTGGTTTCCGTGCTCTGGGCAATGCAGGCTCACCATGAGCTCCTATTGCAATGTAGATACGTAACTGCTGGACCTTTAGCTTGATTGGTGTAACTATAGGAAGTCCCTTGCAAAGCCCTCTTCGTTTGCCTATAAAAACTGTTAGTTTACACTAATAAAGTGGAACTGCCTTGACAGAACCCCTGCCGTGTCTGATTGTCCCCGGCATGCCCGGACGGGCTGGGGGGCCGGCAGCAAAGGCTCGCCTCTCTCCAAGATCTCCCGGTTCAGCCGGAGGCAATCCCGCTGCCTTCCCTTTCTGCGGAAGGTCCGCGCGCTAGCTCAGCTTCCAGCAAAGACTCCCGAGGCCCAGGCATAACTGACCTCCCTGGCAGGAGGCCCCCTGCACCGGCAGGGCTGCAGCCCAGAGGAATCCTGTAGTGGGGGCAGGGAGTCAGGGGGACTCCATATCTGAGGACGTGGTCCCCTCCCTGTGCCTGGGAACCCACCTCTACCAGTGAAGGGTACCCTTCCAGATCCCACGGTCTGACCCGCTGGGGCAACGCCAGCTGCTAACACGCGTCAGCAGGCCGGCCTCTGGTCTGGCTATTTAATGCAAATTGCTAAAATATGTTTAGTTAAAAAACAAAACCAAAAGATCTCGGTGATGTTGATGTGTGGAGGTAGGGCAGAAACCGACACAATGTTGTAAGTATCCTTCGGTTAAACATTAATAAAGAAAATAATTATCAAAGCCCCCCCCCCCCCAAAAAAAGGTCTCGGTTATTTGCACAAAATTTGTTAAGGTGTGCACATATAGGAAGCCTGGGCGGGTCCACAGCATCCCGCTCGCCACCCTCCCTGACCCTAAGGCTCCCCCAAACCGCCCTCCCCCAGCACCACATCTGAGGGGCCCTCTGGCTCTGTCCCTCCTCCCAGGACCGTCTCAGCTTTTGTCCACCTGGGAGCCAGCTCCTGGCAGCACTCTCCATAATTATTAGAAACAAGGTTACCTCCAGGGGCTGAACTAGGACACAAGCGGCATAGCCCTCAGTGGAGATGACAGGAGCCCGAAACGAGGCTCCTTGTGCCGTCCCCCACCCTACCCCACCCCCATCCCCAGGTGAAGTAAGATGCTTTCTCTCCTCCCCTGAACTTGGGCTCCCATGGGCATTGCTGTTTCCCTCGTATTTTGATTGCCTGCTGCAAGGTGGCCGGAGCTGGTGGGTTGTTAGAGGTCAGAGAGTCGGCAGTGGCAGGTGGACTTGTAGGCTCTGACTGGGCTGTCTGCCTCGTTCATCACTGTTCCGTGAGCTGATCTCCCGTCAGGAGCTGCCGCTGGGCCACATGAACAGTAAAAAGAGAGCCGACCTGACTCCAAGAGTCCTCGAGGCAGACGCCCCCAGGGTCTTTTGTTACTGCAGGCCAGGATCTGGTGCCCACCCCAGCTGCGTCACACTGGTCAGGCCTCCAGAAATCCGCTGGCCTCCCGTGGTCATCTCCAACAGCCGGCTGCCTTCCTCCCCAGGGCCCTCTTCTCAGAAACATCTCAGGTGTGCTTCCACCGCAGGCCATGTGGGCTGACGTGGAATTCGGGGTTAATTGCAAGAGAGGGCAGAGCCTGATGAGCCACCTCTGGGGCTGGTGCTCGGCCAGAGGTCAGTAGGGCTGGGCCTCAGGAAGGGAAGAGGGCCGTGCCCGGGAGACAGACAGGGAGCCGCTGACGGCGAGGAGGAGACTGCCGGAGCTCGGGTCTGCCTGGACTGACAGTTGCCCCCCAACCAGCCTGTAAAAGGGAATGCATAATGGTTTACTGATGGTTACTGGTTAGTGATTCATCTGCTAGCATTGATTGTTTTCTGTTAATCTTTATTGATTGTAACTGACTGCCATTTATGAAGAAGCCCCGAGACTATTCTGTTGATTGTAAAAGGGAATGTACAGGTGTGTCCAATTTCAATCAAAGGGGAGGGTCTTGCGCCATTGATTGGACCAGCCTTTAAAAACTGCCCTTTACCTCCAGTCGGGGCCCTCACAGGAAACCTAGTTCCTTTGCAAAACCATGTCCTGGCAGCACTCTCCATAATTATTAGAAACAAGGTTACCGCCAGGGGCTGAACCAGGACACAAGCGGCATCGCCCCCAGTGGAGATGACAGGAGCCCGAAACGAGGCTCCTTGTGCCGGCCCCCACCCTACCCCACCCCCCTCCCCAGGTGAAGTAAGATGCTTTCTCTCCTCCCCTGAACTTGGGCTCCCATGGGCATTGCTGTTTCCCTCGTATTTTGATTGCCTGCTGCAAGGTGGCCGGAGCTGGTGGGTTGTTAGAGGTCAGAGAGTCGGCAGTGGCAGGTGGACTTGTAGGCTCTGACTGGGCTGTCTGCCTCGTTCATCACTGTTCCGTGAGCTGATCTCCCGTCAGGAGCTGCCGCTGGGCCACATGAACAGTAAAAAGAGAGCCGACCTGACTCCAAGAGTCCTCGAGGCAGACGCCCCCAGGGTCTTTTGTTACTGCAGGCCAGGATCTGGTGCCCACCCCAGCTGCGTCACACTGGTCAGGCCTCCAGAAATCCGCTGGCCTCCCGTGGTCATCTCCAACAGCCGGCTGCCTTCCTCCCCAGGGCCCTCTTCTCAGAAACATCTCAGGTGTGCTTCCACCGCAGGCCATGTGGGCTGACGTGGAATTCGGGGTTAATTGCAAGAGAGGGCAGAGCCTGATGAGCCACCTCTGGGGCTGGTGCTCGGCCAGAGGTCAGTAGGGCTGGGCCTCAGGAAGGGAAGAGGGCCGTGCCCGGGAGACAGACAGGGAGCCGCTGACGGCGAGGAGGAGACTGCCGGAGCTCGGGTCTGCCTGGACTGACAGTTGCCCCCCAACCAGCCTGTAAAAGGGAATGCATAATGGTTTACTGATGGTTACTGGTTAGTGATTCATCTGCTAGCATTGATTGTTTTCTGTTAATCTTTATTGATTGTAACTGACTGCCATTTATGAAGAAGCCCCGAGACTATTCTGTTGATTGTAAAAGGGAATGTACAGGTGTGTCCAATTTCAATCAAAGGGGAGGGTCTTGCGCCATTGATTGGACCAGCCTTTAAAAACTGCCCTTTACCTCCAGTCGGGGCCCTCACAGGAAACCTAGTTCCTTGAGGGTGGTCAGTGGCACCAGCCTAATAAACCTCTTTTCCATCTACCACAAGTGGACTTGCGTGCTTCACTGGGTGCGCCTCACAACAGGCCACCGGCAGGTGATGGCTTCTGGCTTGACCCACAACAGACCAGCCCTAACCTATCTCGTGAGCATGGAAACATCCGCCCTCACACCTCCTTCCAAGTCACATGGGAGTTTGTCCTGCAGTGAAACACACCTATGTGTCGGTCAGGCGCTGCCCCTGGGACCTGTCTATCCACAGTTCACACCCACAGAGAGAGTCCAGAAGGACGCCCTGGAGAGCTGAAGGGAACTTGAGGCTGCCACAGGTTACGACCCGGGTCTGGGCACCATGGCCTGCTTTGAAAGACTTTTCAAAGCACCCTCTACCATGTCCTCTTCACATGAAATTTATGAAATTTTTCAGAGACACAGGTACATGAATCAAATAATGCTTGTTTCTTACCCAATCAGCAAATCTTGCCCCAAAACATACTTACAAAATTGACAAACTGAGGTTTGCTTCTCGTCACTGGTCCAGCAAACCATGGACAAGTTTTCAATGCTAGGTTCTCCCTCTCTCAAGAGGCGGCTTTATTAAACTAAAGTCACTCGTGGCTGATCTGGCCTCAGGAGTTCATCTGTGACCTCGGAATGGTGCTCCATTCGATTGCACACTAGTGAGGGCTCCTCTCGCCCAGATCAAAGACAGTGCATGCCAAGCCAGGCAGCTCGTGTGCTCCTTAAAGACTGCTTAATGAGACCTGGCAAGTCTCCCTTCTGTGCACACGTGTGACACACATCGATGAATAAAAGCTGTCCAGATGGGTGGAAACTGTCTACTCTGTTAAGAATAACAAATGGACCCAAGAATAAAGAGATCCCCTGACAGCGTGGTACTGATTATTTCCTTAGCTGATTCAAGGGTCCAGACAGATGGAGCCAAGCTTCCTAGTGAGGGGAGGAGAATCCAGGAGCCTCATCATCCCAGGAAATGCCGGCAAAATTCTATGTCTGGTTGACTGGGCTTTCATATGCATTCTATCTTCCTCAGAACAATTTTATGGTCATGGTTTAGATTTTCAATAGAATATATTAATTGTGTATATACATATACAACTAATACAGGAGGCTTCCCAGGTGGCACTAGTGGTAAAGAACCCACCTGCCAATTCAAGACACTTAAGAGACACAGGTTTGATCCCTGGGGCAGAAAGATCCTCTGGAGGAGGGCATGGCCACCCACGCCAGTGTTCTTGCCTGGAGAGTCCCATGGACAGAGGAGCCCGGCGGGTGCCGTCCATGGGTCGCAAAGAGTCAGACACGACTGAATGACTAAACAAGAGACTAGATCTTAAAAGTTCTCAAAATAAAATGCCAACCACAATAGTTCTATGTAGTAGCCACATTAAAAAGAAAATCAAAAACAGGTGAAATAAATGTTAATAATAAATTGTGTTTAATCCCATGCAGCCAAAATACTATGATTTCAAAGTGTAATCAGTATAAACTATACTGAGAGACTTTACGCTCTTCTTTTTGAATCCGATCTCCGAAACCTGATGTGTGTTTCACCCTTCAGTGCATCTCTATCCAGATGGGGAATTTTCACCAGAAATGCTTACTCTGTGCTTGGATTTCACAACATTTGCACTTGAAAACACTAGATACACATACCCAAGTGGCTGCAGTCACACAGAACAGGTTTTCGATAGCTGTTCTAAATTTAAATGTTAAATAATTAAAGCAGCCATGCATTTGCCTGGTTCAATACCCATCTGCCCAGTGGCCACGCCTCTGGACGTCACCGTGGTCAGGGCTCACGGAGCACAGGGCCACGTGATCCTGAGCAGTGGCGGGGCCAAGCCCTCCCGAAGGGTGCGGCTGTGGGAAGAAGCCATGGTTTCAGTGGCCGTCCGAGGTGGAGCCTCAGCCAAGGCTCGATGGCTAAAGGAAAGCCAGGAAAAGTCAACCAAGCAGGCTTCTCGGGTGTCGAGTCTGTAGAGAAGGAGAGACGTCGGACGCTGACCTCAGCTGTGCAGCATGACTCTCTGTGAGACGGGAGAGTGTTAGGAATACTGACTCGCAGGGAGGAGGCGTCCCGATGAGACTCCATCGGGGAGAATCACCAAGGTCAGCTCAGAGGCCGTTTTTCTCTGAAATCACTGTATTTTGAGTCCTTTTTTTTTGGCCATGGGTTGCAGGACCTCATTTCCCCAACCAGGGATTGAACCACGGCCATGGCAGTGAGAGTCGGGATCCTAACCACCAAGCCACAGGGGAGCTCCCTTGAAATTCCCGGGTAAGCCACGTGTGATCTTGAGAGACCCGGCAGTGAAGTTTGCCAAGTGACTCCCGCACGCTGGTTGTACCTGCTCCATGTGCCATCACATGAATCGACGTGTAATTACAGAATCATAGGTTCTGCTCTGCGCAGGAAAGCAGAGGCTGAAACGGTCTCTGTTGAGCGCTGTCGGACAAACCCGTCCCCACGATGGGAACAGACTCCCAGGCTGGATGCTCTGTATGGGTCTTGGGCAGACAGGCGGCGACCCGGCCCCTCCGCTCACTCCTCCACCAGTAACTGAGGCAGAGCAGCTCCTGACATGCTGGCAGCTGCATCAGAACTGATGGGACAGAGTGTCGCTGAGCCTGTGGCCAGGGCGGTCGGTCCCGGGGTCACAGAGCCCACGGTGGCCTGCAGACCCACGCTCGCACGCGTTGTGGAGCCACCGGTGACACCCCCTGACTTGCCCGCCATGGTCAGGTCGTGTGCACGGTCCTGCAGGACGTGGCTCCCCCACCGAGGGCTGGAGACTGTCAGAAACCGGTTTATCTGAACCAGGCCTGTGGAGACCACAGCCTCTCACACGTGCAGAAAACATGTCTGGCCCACTTCAAAGACGCCGTGCATGTCTTCACCACCAAAGGAAAGAATTCCAGAAAGAAAGCCGTAAAGAAGCCTTTGGGTGCAGGGGTGGGGCAGGGGGAGGTTCAGCTTTTTGGATCTCTCTGTTGAAAGGAAGCTTCCCCCGCTTTTTTCTCTTGGCTGATCTTAAGCCAATAAAGCAATTGGCATAATTTTAAAATACTGAGCACTAAATGCACATGTATTTTTTAGAGAAGTTTATCGATGGCTAAGGGCCAGGAGTCAACCAACAGCCCGGCAGTGTAAAAATTGCCCACTGGCACGTTGGGCCACTCGCAGGGAGGCGTCCCGATGAGACTCCATCGGGGAGAATCACCAAGGTCAGCTCAGAGGCCGTTTTCTCTGAAATCACTGTATTTTGAGTCCTTTTTTTTTGGCCATGGGTTGCAGGACCTCATTTCCCCAACCAGGGATTGAACCACGGCCATGGCAGTGAGAGTCGGGATCCTAACCACCAAGCCACAGGGGAGCTCCCTTGAAATTCCCGGGTAAGCCACGTGTGATCTTGAGAGACCCGGCAGTGAAGTTTGCCAAGTGACTCCCGCACGCTGGTTGTACCTGCTCCATGTGCCATCACATGAATCGACGTGTAATTACAGAATCATAGGTTCTGCTCTGCGCAGGAAAGCAGAGGCTGAAACGGTCTCTGTTGAGCGCTGTCGGACAAACCCGTCCCCACGATGGGAACAGACTCCCAGGCTGGATGCTCTGTATGGGTCTTGGGCAGACAGGCGGCGACCCGGCCCCTCCGCTCACTCCTCCACCAGTAACTGAGGCAGAGCAGCTCCTGACATGCTGGCAGCTGCATCAGAACTGATGGGACAGAGTGTCGCTGAGCCTGTGGCCAGGGCGGTCGGTCCCGGGGTCACAGAGCCCACGGTGGCCTGCAGACCCACGCTCGCACGCTGTTGTGGAGCCACCGGTGACACCCCCTGACTTGCCCGCCATGGTCAGGTCGTGTGCACGGTCCTGCAGGACGTGGCTCCCCCACCGAGGGCTGGAGACTGTCAGAAACCGGTTTATCTGAACCAGGCCTGTGGAGACCACAGCCTCTCACACGTGCAGAAAACATGTCTGGCCCACTTCAAAGACGCCGTGCATGTCTTCACCACCAAAGGAAAGAATTCCAGAAAGAAAGCCGTAAAGAAGCCTTTGGGTGCAGGGGTGGGGCAGGGGGAGGTTCAGCTTTTTGGATCTCTCTGTTGAAAGGAAGCTTCCCCCGCTTTTTTCTCTTGGCTGATCTTAAGCCAATAAAGCAATTGGCATAATTTTAAAATACTGAGCACTAAATGCACATGTATTTTTTAGAGAAGTTTATCCATCTGCAACAGCAATCCTGGTGCGTGAGAAGGAAGGCAGGGACCTTGTCTGGTCTGGAGAGTCCTGCGGCTCGCCGGCTCTAGAGACCCGAGCAGGGCTGACTCATGCAGAGGGTACCAGATGGAGAACCTTGGGTGAGAAGCTGGGTCCCAGGGTTCACGCCTCACTGGTCATGTTGGCTCGTTCGATGGAGAAGATGGGCAGCGGGTCAGGATCGCCTCCTGAGAGTCACCTGCGTCCCTGCCTCATCCCCTCACCCTGTTTAATCAGCACAGGGGATCCTTCCCGCCGTGAGGATCTCTCCCCGCCCCCAGACAATATTCTCTGCATTGGAGGAGATTCGATCAGGCCCACCCCATCAATTCAGATGAGGTGCCTGATCTCCACCACATCCGAGACAGGCTTGGGCCCCGGACCCTTCGCTGCGGTCCTTGCACCTGGGCTCACCTCTCTGACTGTAGGGACTAAACATACGTTGCGTGCATGCGCAGCTGCGGCAGACTCTGGACACGAGATACAAGACCCAAAGCCCCAACTGCCGCTTCTGAAAGGGCCCAGACCAAAGGAGAAGTCAGGAGCAAAATCAGGGTACTGCGCAGAGCACCCTCTAAGAGGTGGGAAGGTCACCTAAGCCAGCCCTCTGGCCGGAGCCCCATGTGAGAAACCAGCGAGCCAGCAAGGGAACCTGTTCCTGGTTCTCACTTCCTCCCGCTGCAGCAGCGTCCCCAGAAAGCCTGGCCTGAGTTTCCTGTCTAGCCTGTGATTGCTTTCTATTGATTGAGGAGGCTGACAACCCGGGTGGGGAACCCATCTGCAATCAAGAAACACGACCCTGTCCCAGGTCCCAGGAAGGAGGGTGTGAGCGTCACCCGGGGCATGCCTTCTGCCGCTCTGACCAAGGCCGGGGGAGACAAGTACAACCCAGGGAAAGCGTGTGCCCACCCAGATCCGGCGTGGAGTGTGTGTGTGTCCGGAGCCTCTTGGCCTCAGGCGGTGGCCTGTCCCCCACCCCTCGCCGCCTGGTGGACAGCAGAGAGCCGTGCAAGCTCTGCTGCTCGTGGTCTCCGGGCCGTGCATGCTGTCCCCGTTCTGTGAGGGTGGCTGTGACTCCTCAGACCATTTAACAAACAGATGTGCAAATATAAATACCAAAATCTGCTGCAGAATGCTCATTTGTATGTTAATTTATTCAGTCATGGAGTGAACACGGATGGAGCGCTCCCTGCAAGCAGGCTATGGGGGAAGCGGTGTGGCTCTGAAGCAGCTCTGACTCACTCCCAGGGCCGCCCCCTGGGGAGCGCAGGGAGCCGCGTGGACCACGTCGGGGCCTGTCGGCGCTCATGAGCCTTCTCTTGGCCTGTGGCCACTGAAGAGCCCTGGGGTCTTGGCCAGTCTGCTGGGGAACCACCGGCCCCACCCTGCAGGTGGACGGAGATGGGACTGGAGGTGGGGGACTCCCGCCCACAGGCAGGGGTCTGTGCTTGCTGTCACTGTCTGTTTGGGCCCCAGCACGGCATCCTTCCGCCCAGGCGCCCGGCGTGGGTGAGGGTGGAGGAGACACACGGCGGGCTGCGTGTCGGGCTCTTGGGCAAGGCCACGGGTCACGGGTCATGGACCTCCACCGGCACCCTCTGCTTCCATGGTTCAGGGCTGTGCAGCGTCTGGGAACCCGTTCACCTCCAAACAGACGCACGTGGGAAAATTGAAATGATCAGAACCACTACTTCCGGGAGTAACAACTCTTTTCCAAAAGGATCCAGCATCCATCCTGCATCATCTTTAAACTGCAAGTGTTCTCCAAGTATGGCTCAATTTAGGAACAGATTCCAATCTGTGAAGCTGAACGAGGCCTTGACATCCAAACTTTTATTTTAAAAGAAGAAAAATGGGGCCCCCAAAGGCAGAGTGACTGACCCGGGAGCCCAGCTGGTGGGCCGGCAGGAGTGGGACTCAGGACCCTTCAGCCTGTGCGTCAGCTCCGCACCCCACACCTTACTGCCTGCCGCAGTGCTTACAAAGTACACACAGGTATGTTTGATTCCAAATCATCTCCACCACGCGAACCACTTAATCTAGAAGCACAGAGAGGTGGGAGAGGCTGGCTGAGAGCCAGAAGAGCTGGGGTCCCATCTCAATTCTACAGAGAATGCACTGTGTGACTACAGGCAGGTAGTCCAACCTCTCTGGGCTTCATTTCCTTTGTGTGTCAATGGGTCAAAGTTTACAGCCTTTCCTGTCTCCACTGTGACCAGATGCAGGTGGGGCTAGCCACAGGTCATGAGCAACAGAGAATTAGGGGAGGGCTTGGGCTAAAAATCGCTGTGTATTTGAAGACTTTGTGTGAAGGAACGTGTGGTCCATGAGAAGATCCCTCATCCACTGAGGCACGATGTGCAGGGTAAGGACCCACTTGTTGGGGGAGGCCAGGAGTTTAGGGTCTTCCAACATAAACTCTGCTCTCCCACCAGAAAGGCCTGTGTCCTCCCAGGCTACCAGGCTCCCAGGGCCAGGACCTTGCCATGCGCTCTGTGGGGAGCTCTCTTTAGAGGCCTTGCTGGGAGTCGGGAAGATGGGAGGGGCTGCCTCCCTTCGTCTGGGGGTGATGGATTTCTTGGGGGCCCAGGGCGGCGAGGCTCTTCCTTTCGGGCCCACTAGATTCTGAGAGCCGGGGGTGGTGACAGTTGACCATCTGCAGCTGGAATGTCCAAGCACTAGTTTTAAAAGCCTCCACCTGCTTCTGAGGTGAGGTTTGACCTCAGTGGAGTTTCTGGAGTGTGTGGGTCTGTAGTTCTCGCACCTCAGAGACTGCGCGTGTCTGTGTGGGCTCTGGATCAAGGGCACGGATGCTGCTCCGTCTTTCGGATCGTCTAGACCAGCCTGCGTGAGTACTTCCAGGTAGTTTTTAAAAATTCATTCTACCCCCCGCCCCGACACTTCAAGAGATGTTATATAAAAGCACCCCTGAGTATTTCAAAATGAAATTAATGTCCAGTGTAATTGTGAGAGTGACGACCTGGTGGCCGGTGATGCAGGAGACCTGGGGTCCATCGCTGGGGCGGGAAGACCCCTGGAGGAGGGCAGAGCCACCCACCCCAGTGTTCCTGCCCGGAGACTCTCATGGACAGGGCGGCTTTGCTCCACAGCAGTAATTAACACATTATAAATCGGTGACATTTCGATTAAAATGTTTAGAATAAATAATAAATGTCACAGTTGTCTGCATGTTTCACACCGTAGGTCTCTGCAGTGAGTCGATCCTGACCAGGGCCGGGTCCGCGTGCCCTAAAGCACCGCCCGGCCCCCGCGGCTGTGAGTTCTACCCGTCTTGGTGGACCTGGGTCCCACCCGCCCATTTTTATTCAAAGCAGAGCCCCTGGGGGCGGAGGGGAGAGGGAGGAGGGAGGACCGGCAGGACAGGGGTGGGGCTGGCTGAGCCGATCTTGCCCGGGCCAGTGTAAACAGACCCTTTGTGCCCATTATTTTAATTAGATAGCTTAGTCAGCCTCGACAGGCTTTCTAAACGCAGACAGGAGCACACCCAAACGGCCACAGGGTCAGGGGTCCTGAAACGCTGATTTTTCCACTCCCCCCTGGATATGAAAACAACGAAAGCTGGGAAGAGTTTTATTGACTTTTCTTTTCCCCTTCACATGGCACCACTGAAGTTTTTCTAAAGGTCTAGGCAAGACAACAAGCTTTAGAACCAATTTTTTAGGGAAATTATTCATTCTTCCTAATCTCTGTAAAACATTTCATTGCTTAGTCGTATCTGACTTTTCAACTCCATGGACTGCAGCCCTCCAGGCTCCTCTGTCCATGGAATTCTCCAGGTGAGAATACCGGAGTGGGTAGCCATTTCCTTTTCCAGAGACTTTTCCCAATCCAGGGATCAAATCTGGGTCTCCCACATTGCAGGCAGATTTTTTTACCATCTGAGCCAAACCAAAAAAAAAAACAAAACAAAACCCAAAACAGGGTGAAAGCAAAAGACCCACTGAGAGACCTCACCTCCCCAGGCTGCCCACCCTCTGCTCCCCGGCCTGCCCACCAAGCAGACCCCTGCTTCCAGCAGCTGGGCCTTCTGTAGGGAGCACAGGGAGGAAGGGGACAAGGAGGTGTGGATCTGAGGCAAGGTTAGGATGCTTTAGCTTTTAGAAAAGCAGAATTAATAGGAAAAACAATACATATTTGAGTGACTTCTTCCCTTTCAGGGGCAACATATACCCTTGCAAGCAAAGGGATCAAAGAAATACAGAGATCGTAGTCTAAACAGTGTTTCTTAAAGACTCCATTTCTGCCTGTCCAGGACTGTCCTCCTCACTGGGGCGTGGTCTCCAGACTAGCTTCCCTTCCCCTGGGGCCGGGCTCCCCTTCCTGCCCTCCCAGGCCAGCCAGGCCGCTGTTCAGAAGCCTCATCACCTGGGTGCTCGGCAGGCTGGACCTTCCTGGCTTTCTTGCTCCTGTAAACCCTGCGGCCGGGAGCCAGGGAGCCCCTGCTCCTGACCTCCCCTGGAGCAGCCCCGTGTCCCGTGAGCACACTGTCCTAGAACGGTCAGACCCCACAGTCACACACATGGATGGGGATCCTTAGCCACTTCAACGTATCACGGTCATTTTCTTCCAGACTGTGACTTGACTTTTACTTTTTTCTTTAGTGTCTTTTGATGAAACAAATTTCTCATTTTAATGATATCAAATGTATTATATTTTATATATTGCTTGTGTTTTTCTGTCTTGATTTTTTAAATTCTTTCCAAAGGACATAGTGATATGCCATTATAATCTTTTCCAATGTTTTGGTATTTTTAATTGACATTGAAGTGATAACACAAGTGGAATTCGTTGTCGTGTGAGCCAGGCCGTGATGTTTATGTTTTCCTATGGATAACCACCCCTCCCAGCTGCTTCCTCATGTGCAGTGAATTCTATGTCACTTATCAAGTTTCTGCCCCCCAGTATCTGACTTCATGCGTGAAAACTAAAGAGGCGATTTGTCCTCAGACCTCTGCATCTCTGCCAGCACTGTGGGGCCCGCAGCAGCCACCCCCTTGGCTTATTCACAATGCCTTTTCCAACTGAGAAACACGGTTCTCATTACCTACACCATATTCGCTTTTTTGCTCAGTCCTAGAACAAACACAACGTATTTTCAGTTGTTAAAGAAGAAGAAAAGAATCAGGCCCAAACAAAACAGAGGAGATGAATCTCCCAAAGATGCAGGTTAGGATGCTTTAGCTTTTAGAAAAGCAGAATTAATAGGAAAAACAATACATATTTGAGTGACTTCTTCCCTTTCAGGGGCAACATATACCCTTGCAAGCAAAGGGATCAAAGAAATACAGAGATCGTAGTCTAAACAGTGTTTCTTAAAGACTCCATTTCTGCCTGTCCAGGACTGTCCTCCTCACTGGGGCGTGGTCTCCAGACTAGCTTCCCTTCCCCTGGGGCCGGGCTCCCCTTCCTGCCCTCCCAGGCCAGCCAGGCCGCTGTTCAGAAGCCTCATCACCTGGGTGCTCGGCAGGCTGGACCTTCCTGGCTTTCTTGCTCCTGTAAACCCTGCGGCCGGGAGCCAGGGAGCCCCTGCTCCTGACCTCCCCTGGAGCAGCCCCGTGTCCCGTGAGCACACTGTCCTAGAACGGTCAGACCCCACAGTCACACACATGGATGGGGATCCTTAGCCACTTCAACGTATCACGGTCATTTTCTTCCAGACTGTGACTTGACTTTTACTTTTTTCTTTAGTGTCTTTTGATGAAACAAATTTCTCATTTTAATGATATCAAATGTATTATATTTTATATATTGCTTGTGTTTTTCTGTCTTGATTTTTTAAATTCTTTCCAAAGGACATAGTGATATGCCATTATAATCTTTTCCAATGTTTTGGTATTTTTAATTGACATTGAAGTGATAACACAAGTGGAATTCGTTGTCGTGTGAGCCAGGCCGTGATGTTTATGTTTTCCTATGGATAACCACCCCTCCCAGCTGCTTCCTCATGTGCAGTGAATTCTATGTCACTTATCAAGTTTCTGCCCCCCAGTATCTGACTTCATGCGTGAAAACTAAAGAGGCGATTTGTCCTCAGACCTCTGCATCTCTGCCAGCACTGTGGGGCCCGCAGCAGCCACCCCCTTGGCTTATTCACAATGCCTTTTCCAACTGAGAAACACGGTTCTCATTACCTACACCATATTCGCTTTTTTGCTCAGTCCTAGAACAAACACAACGTATTTTCAGTTGTTAAAGAAGAAGAAAAGAATCAGGCCCAAACAAAACAGAGGAGATGATGAATCTCCCAAAGATGCAGGCCTGGGAGAGAAAGACCCAGTCTGCCCTCGCCCCATCATTGAAGGAGCCCTGGCTCCTGGCTCCGAACACAGCACCCGCCATGCGTGGAGTGGTTTCGGGGCACAGAGTACAGCCGGGACGGAGCAGCGCTGGGTGGGCTGCAGGGTGGCGGTGGTCCCTCCCTGCGTGCCTGGTCCCACACGCACCCATCCTTCTCAACCCAAGAGAAACACACAGGAGCCTCTTCCCGTTGCGTCTTCCTGCCGGAGAAGGCCATAGAGTTAGAACAAAGGGGACCTTGTTTTCCTGTTGAATGCTTTCTAGACACGGGTCTGGGGGTACAAAGTCAGCGCATTTGCCTCTTCTCCAACTTAGTACGTTCTCGAGGGCCACCTTGTGGGCTTGGCGGGTGCTGGCAACCTGCTCAGGAGCGGGGAAACTGGGACAACAGCTTCTGTCCTTGCGGGCGGCGTAGCAAAGCGTCAGGGGCTCCCAGAGGAACATTTGGGGGCTTTGTTCTCCACTGAAGCCTGAAATATCTGGAGGGAACCATCTGGGGGGCGTCTGGGGGAGGTGACGACAGCGTGGGGGGCTGACCGCAGACTTCAAAGTCAGCTTCCCTCCCCTGTGGTGAAGGAAGTTCCTCTCTCTCGACATGCCTGCCTGGCTGAATATAAATCCATCTGGGTTTATACTGCGTGGCCTCTAATTGAATCACAGTCTCACGGATTTGATTCAGAAGCAATAAGCCATCCTGAGTCCTCCCCAGGAAGTCTGTGCGGCTGGGGGGAAGGCGGGGGTTTCTCAGCTCCTGGGGAGGAGGGGGCAGCCTCCAGCATCCACCTCAGAGCCCCTTCCGGGCTGAAAGGTAAAGGCGTGAGGATGGGTGAGTCCTAGGAGACCCATTAACATAATCCCCACATCAAGAAGCCGGGAGAAAATGTAAACCCATGAGATGCCAAAGAGGTATTCCAGGGCATTATTCTTCCTTCTTGATGTGACCAAAAATTCCTGAGTAGAATCAGAACAGGTGGTGTGCCCTTGACATGATGGAATGTGTACCTGGAGGCAGGAGCCAGGCACGCGGGTCCCTGTCGCCCCCAGAGTCTAGAATTAGGCTGGAGATGTAAACAAAGAAAGGAGAGGGGGATTAAAGCAGAATGGGCGCAACTTGTATATGATATGATTACACACCAGAAAGCCCAGAAGAATCCATAACAAACTACAATTAGAACGTAGTAAAAACCTGGTCGTAATCAATACCTAAATGCCATGTCTATGAGGTCAGCTTCTGGTTCAGCATAAGCAGTTTTCTTTCACTCCTTTGGCAACTACGGAGCACCTGCTGCTTGCCTGGGGTGGTCTGGATGCTGGTACCTCCTGGGGTTGGACAGCAAACAAGGGATCAGCAAAGGTGCCAGGTCCCAGGTGGGGGTGACACGTCAGTGGTGAAAAATAGGGCCAGAGAGGCACCCAGTGACCAGCTGGGGGAATCCAGTGACAGGGTAAGGGGATCCAGTGACCAAACGGGAGATCCAGTGATCGAGTGGGGGATCCAGTGTTCGAGTGGGGGATCCAGCGGCTGGATGGGGGATCCAGTGACTGAGCGGGGGTTGGGGGGATCCAGTGACCAAGTGAGGGATCCAGTGCCCGAGTGACGGGTTACTGTCTTTTCAGGAAACATAGACACATTGTCTCTGCAGAGTTGACTTGGAGAAGCAGGGGCCTCAGCAGTTGAGGCTGGACTCTGGGCGCCTTTGATCCCCCTCATGCCAGCAGAGGAGGAGAGCGGACTCCAGGGGAGGCTGGAGAAGCAGAGCGTCTCGCAGGGAGGGCACCGGGTCCCAGGGTGGGTCTGAGGAAGTGTGGGGCCACCAGGAGACGAGGCCAGAGGCCGACCGGGACCCCTCTGAGCCCAGGGGCCATGAGGAAGACTGCGATTCGGAGGACAGTCAGCAGAGAGGCTGCGTGAACCACCTTCTGTCCAAAGAGAGCAGGACACACCAAGACGCCATCTCCCGCCCCATAGGAGGCTACTGCCCCACAGCGAAAGGACAACAGAAAAGAACAGCTGTTAGTCAGGACATGGAGGAGCTGGAACGCTTGTTCACGGTTGGTAGGAATGTAAAATGGTGTGGTCACCACCAGGGAGCGCAGCACAGCAGCTCCTCAAAATATCAAATTTAGAATCCCCATAGAATCCAGGTATTTCCCTTCTGGGTCTTTTTTTTTTAAAAAAAAAACAAAACAAAAAAAAACCAAAACACATCCTCTAACATGATTCTTTTTATTTATTTATTTACTTATTTGAGGGGGGTGGGGTGGGGAGGGAAGGGAGCAGGCGGGCCACTTCTATTGGTCTTTCATTTGTCCATTTTCATCCATCTTTGTTCTTTGGCTCCTGTGGGCCTCCCATCGCAGCGGTCTCTGTTGTCGCAGAGCACCAGCTCTGGGCACATGTGTCCCAGAGCTCTGGCTCGGTAATTGGACACATCGGTCCAGCTGCTCCGCGGCACGTGGGATCTTCCCAGGCCAGGGATCGAACCGGCGCCCCTTGCCCTGCAAGGCGGTGTCCTTACCCACTGGACCACCAGGGAAGCGCCCCCTCTGGGTCTTGATCATCCAAACCCCTGGAAATAAGGACTCAGCCAGGCATCTGCTCCTCCATGCCCACAGCTGCTCCATCCACAGCGGCCACAGAATAGGCGCAGCCCAGGTGCCCGCCGCCTGGGGACCAGATGAAGAGAGTGTGGTCTCTGCAGGCGGGTAAAGCTGTCCAGCCTGAGCAAGGGAGATGCTCAGACACTGGCTACATGGGGATGAACCTCAAGGACCTCCTGATAAGTGAAGCGAGCCTGTCACACAATGGCAAGGACTTCACGTTTCTTCTCCTACGAGGGACCTAGAGCAGCCACGTTCACGGACACAGAAGGTCAGGTGGTGTTCCTTGCCAGCGGCTCGGGGAGGGGCGAGGAGAAGCTGTGAAACTTCAGACCTCAGTTTCTCAAGATGGACAAAGTCTAGAGACGGACAGTGGTCATACTGTGTAACAACATGAGTGCAATTAATGCCACGGAGCCGTGCACTGACCAGTGGTTAGAAACAGACAGTTTTGTTCTGTGCATTTTACCATAATTGAAAGAGAGAAATAGAAGAAGAAATAAAAGGACAGGTGAAAGGAGGAGAAAGGGGAGGTGTGGAGAGGCACAAGGAGAAGAAGGCTGTCTGGGTTAAACAGTCTTTATGAAGGTCTTGTTGTATGTATTACATGACCCAAGTGGCCTCCGCAGACAGTCCGGAGTTAGGCCCTCGTGTCCAAGGGGCACAGCGGGCAGGCGGCCCTGCAGACGGGGACGGGGCCACCCTGCGAGGCCCCGCACAGCACACAGCCCACCTGCTTGCCCTGCCCTTTCAGGATGGGGCAGGCAGACAGCCAGAAGCACTGGAACAGCGACTGAAGGCCTCAGTGCCACTTCTGGGGAATGGCACAGGAGGTCTCATTCACGGCTCACAGCGTTTTATGATCCTCTGGCCCGCCTCCCTCTCATCATCTCCTCTTCTCCTCCTCCCCGCTGGCACCCCCATCTGGATCCCATGCAGGCAGAGCCCAGTCCACCTGACTGTTTGAACTTCCCTCAACCTGACAGGGCAGCAACAGCCGGCAGGAGAGACCTAGCCACCCGGGACCCGAGGGGCCGTGAATCCTCACGCAGAGCACTCTTGGAGGGGGTGTGTCTTTTTATTTTCCTCCAAATGATCAGAGTGTGGGAGATGGGTCACAAACAAAATTCTTCAAGACCCCACAGGCTGAGGGATGAGCAAGGTGTCCCTGAGAGTGGGGGGACAGCCCTGGGACCACGTCCTTCATGTGAGTACAGTGCCAACCTGCAAAGTCGCCCCCAGACCTCATCCTGACCATGGCGTTTGACAGAGCCCCTTGGCTTCACCTGACCTCTGAGACCCCCATCACTTGCCAAGGAAGATCCCCCTTTGGTGGCGCAAGCACTCAGCCAACTCCATTTTACCATCAGCCCGTAGGAGAGCCTGGCCATCCAGAACCTTCTGATAAAGGAGAAACACGGTCCCATCACACAAAGCTCCTCTAAACCCCATCAGCACCAGGGAAGGGCTCCAAGCCCAGGGGCCAGTAGAGACGGACAGTGGTCATACTGTGTAACAACATGAGTGCAATTAATGCCACGGAGCCGTGCACTGACCAGTGGTTAGAAACAGACAGTTTTGTTCTGTGCATTTTACCATAATTGAAAGAGAGAAATAGAAGAAGAAATAAAAGGACAGGTGAAAGGAGGAGAAAGGGGAGGTGTGGAGAGGCACAAGGAGAAGAAGGCTGTCTGGGTTAAACAGTCTTTATGAAGGTCTTGTTGTATGTATTACATGACCCAAGTGGCCTCCGCAGACAGTCCGGAGTTAGGCCCTCGTGTCCAAGGGGCACAGCGGGCAGGCGGCCCTGCAGACGGGGACGGGGCCACCCTGCGAGGCCCCGCACAGCACACAGCCCACCTGCTTGCCCTGCCCTTTCAGGATGGGGCAGGCAGACAGCCAGAAGCACTGGAACAGCGACTGAAGGCCTCAGTGCCACTTCTGGGAATGGCACAGGAGGTCTCATTCACGGCTCACAGCGTTTTATGATCCTCTGGCCCGCCTCCCTCTCATCATCTCCTCTTCTCCTCCTCCCCGCTGGCACCCCCATCTGGATCCCATGCAGGCAGAGCCCAGTCCACCTGACTGTTTGAACTTCCCTCAACCTGACAGGGCAGCAACAGCCGGCAGGAGAGACCTAGCCACCCGGGACCCGAGGGGCCGTGAATCCTCACGCAGAGCACTCTTGGAGGGGGTGTGTCTTTTTATTTTCCTCCAAATGATCAGAGTGTGGGAGATGGGTCACAAACAAAATTCTTCAAGACCCCACAGGCTGAGGGATGAGCAAGGTGTCCCTGAGAGTGGGGGGACAGCCCTGGGACCACGTCCTTCATGTGAGTACAGTGCCAACCTGCAAAGTCGCCCCCAGACCTCATCCTGACCATGGCGTTTGACAGAGCCCCTTGGCTTCACCTGACCTCTGAGACCCCCATCACTTGCCAAGGAAGATCCCCCTTTGGTGGCGCAAGCACTCAGCCAACTCCATTTTACCATCAGCCCGTAGGAGAGCCTGGCCATCCAGAACCTTCTGATAAAGGAGAAACACGGTCCCATCACACAAAGCTCCTCTAAACCCCATCAGCACCAGGGAAGGGCTCCAAGCCCAGGGGCCACGACTCACGCTGGCGCTTAAGCTCCCAGCCCCCTCGGGACTACCCCACCTTCCAGAGGGGTATGTGGGAGAGCCTTCTGGGTCGGGGAGACTCGTGGATTCAGGAGCCAAGCTGAATCTTTCTACCGGGGTGTCTCCTCTTTGGCTAAACGGGGACACTCGGGTGAGACCAGAGCCATAGGCACCTCCCGGCAGCTCAGTGCCGGTTCATGCTGTTGTGACATCTTTCGACTCAAGGCCAAGCTCAGAGTTTCTGTGGCTCTGAGTTTTCCATTTGATGTGGTTTGTGAAAATACAACGGATCCTTAAAGAGCCTCTCTGATTTCAAACCACACTCCAGGCTGTTTTCCAGAAGGAGGGTGAATGAGGCTCCAGACTTCCTCCCCCCACTTTCATCCATCACAGGGACCTGTTAACTGAGCCCCAGAGGCAAAGCCAAGGAGGCAGAGAGACCCCTGACGCCCACATTCCCCTGCTGAGGCCTAACAGACCCCGGTGCAGGCAGCAGGCCCCGGGCTGGAAGCAGCTCCAGGAGGTGCCCCCAGAGCCGGCTCACCCCTTCTCTGGCCGTCTACTTCCCACACCAGGGGAGCAGCAGCCTCCGGTAAAGGAGGAAATGAGCCACATTGGCTGGTGGCCCAGAGACAGCCCTGAGTTACTGATCTGAATCTTCCCGTTTCTCTGACTGTGGGCATTTGTCACGAAAAGACAGGTTTTCTCTGTGGAGCAGTTCCACGCCATTTTTCACAGCAAATGTGACAATGAGACAGACAATGATGCTCGCTTTCAAGTGCATGTTTTCACGTGTCACACTTGTGTGAGGTGTCGCTGGCCAAAGCCAAGTACCAGGCCGAGGTCTTCCTGGCAAAGTGGAAGCAACAGCAAGTCCGACTACTGTGAACCAGGAGTTCTGCACCCTTCATTCAGGTGCAATGACTGCAGGGTGGCATGGAGGAGACCTGGAGGAGGCCTAGAGGGAGGAAGCACTCAGCCCGGAGAGCCTGGCCATCCAGAACCTTCTGATAAAGGAGAAACACGGTCCCATCACACAAAGCTCCTCTAAACCCCATCAGCACCAGGGAAGGGCTCCAAGCCCAGGGGCCACGACTCACGCTGGCGCTTAAGCTCCCAGCCCCCTCGGGACTACCCCACCTTCCAGAGGGGTATGTGGGAGAGCCTTCTGGGTCGGGGAGACTCGTGGATTCAGGAGCCAAGCTGAATCTTTCTACCGGGGTGTCTCCTCTTTGGCTAAACGGGGACACTCGGGTGAGACCAGAGCCATAGGCACCTCCCGGCAGCTCAGTGCCGGTTCATGCTGTTGTGACATCTTTCGACTCAAGGCCAAGCTCAGAGTTTCTGTGGCTCTGAGTTTTCCATTTGATGTGGTTTGTGAAAATACAACGGATCCTTAAAGAGCCTCTCTGATTTCAAACCACACTCCAGGCTGTTTTCCAGAAGGAGGGTGAATGAGGCTCCAGACTTCCTCCCCCCACTTTCATCCATCACAGGGACCTGTTAACTGAGCCCCAGAGGCAAAGCCAAGGAGGCAGAGAGACCCCTGACGCCCACATTCCCCTGCTGAGGCCTAACAGACCCCGGTGCAGGCAGCAGGCCCCGGGCTGGAAGCAGCTCCAGGAGGTGCCCCCAGAGCCGGCTCACCCCTTCTCTGGCCGTCTACTTCCCACACCAGGGGAGCAGCAGCCTCCGGTAAAGGAGGAAATGAGCCACATTGGCTGGTGGCCCAGAGACAGCCCTGAGTTACTGATCTGAATCTTCCCGTTTCTCTGACTGTGGGCATTTGTCACGAAAAGACAGGTTTTCTCTGTGGAGCAGTTCCACGCCATTTTTCACAGCAAATGTGACAATGAGACAGACAATGATGCTCGCTTTCAAGTGCATGTTTTCACGTGTCACACTTGTGTGAGGTGTCGCTGGCCAAAGCCAAGTACCAGGCCGAGGTCTTCCTGGCAAAGTGGAAGCAACAGCAAGTCCGACTACTGTGAACCAGGAGTTCTGCACCCTTCATTCAGGTGCAATGACTGCAGGGTGGCATGGAGGGAGACCTGGAGGGAGGCCTAGAGGGAGGTCTGGAAGGAGGTCTGGAGGGAGGTCTGGTGGGAGTTCTGGAGGGATGTCTGGATTGTTCCCAGAGAGAAGTTGGAGGGAAGTCTGGAGCGAGACCTGGAAGGAGTCTGGAGGGAGTTCTAGAGGGTGTCTTCACAGAGGTCTCGAGGGAGGTCTGGAGGGCTGTCTGGAGGGAGTTTTAGAAGGGGTCTGGAGAGAGGTCTGGAGAGAGGTCTGGAGGGAGGTCTGGAGGGAGTTCTAGAGGTTGTATGGAGGGAAGTCTGGAGGGAGGTGTGGAGGGAGGTCTTGAGGGTTGTCTGAAGGTAGGTCTTGAGGGATGTCAGGAGGGTGGTCTAGAGAGAGGTCTGGAGGGAGGTCTTGAGGATGGTGAGAAGGGAGTTCCAGAGGGAGGTCTGGAGGGAAGTCTGGAGGGAGGTCTGGAGGCTGTCTGAGGGTGGTTTGGAGGGAGGTCTGGAGGGTGTCTGGTGAGAGGTCTGGAGGGAGATCTGGAGGAAGGTTTGAAGGGTGGTCTGCAGGGAGATATGGAGGGAGGTCTGGAGGAAGGTCTGGAGGGTATCTGGAGAGAGGTCTTGAGGATGTCTGGAGCGAGGTGTGGAGAATGTCTGGAGAGAGTTCTGGAGGAAGGTCTGGAAAGTGTTTGGAGAGATACCTTGAGGGAGGTCTTGTAGGAGGTCTAGAGGATGAATGGAGAGAGGTCTGGAGGGAGGTGTGGAGAAAGGTCTGGAGGGTTGTCTGAAGGTAGGTCTTGAGGGATGTCAGGAGGGTGGTCTAGAGAGAGGTCTGGAGGGAGGTCTTGAGGATGGTGAGAAGGGAGTTCCAGAGGGAGGTCTGGAGGGAAGTCTGGAGGGAGGTCTGGAGGCTGTCTGAGGGTGGTTTGGAGGGAGGTCTGGAGGGTGTCTGGTGAGAGGTCTGGAGGGAGATCTGGAGGAAGGTTTGAAGGGTGGTCTGCAGGGAGATATGGAGGGAGGTCTGGAGGAAGGTCTGGAGGGTATCTGGAGAGAGGTCTTGAGGATGTCTGGAGCGAGGTGTGGAGAATGTCTGGAGAGAGTTCTGGAGGAAGGTCTGGAAAGTGTTTGGAGAGATACCTTGAGGGAGGTCTTGTAGGAGGTCTAGAGGATGAATGGAGAGAGGTCTGGAGGGAGGTGTGGAGAAAGGTCTGGAGGGTGTCTATAGAGAGGCCTGAAGGGAGGTCTGGAATGAGGTCTGGAGGGATGTCTAGAGTGTTTCTGGAGAAAGGTCTGGAGGGAGATCTGGAGCGAGGTCAGGAGGGTGTCTGGAGAGAGGTCTAAAGGGAGGTCGGGAGGGAGTTCTGGAGGGTGTTCTAAAGGATGTCTGGAGAGAGGTCTGAAGGGAGGTCTGGAGGACGGTCTGGTGGGAGGTGTGGAGGGAGGTCTTGAGGGCGGTCAGAAGGGAGGGCTGGAGGGAGATCTGGAGGGAGGTCTGGGGAGTGTTTGGAGAGAGGTCTGGAGGGAGGTCTTGAGGGTCATCAGAAAGGAGGTCTGGAGGGTGTTTGGAGGGAGGTCTTGAGGGTGTCTGGAGGGAGGTCGTGAGGGTGTCTGGAGAGAGGTCTGGAAGGAGGTCTGGAGTGTGTCTGGAGAGAGGCCTAGAGGGAGATCTGGTAGGAGTTCTATAGGATGTATGGACAGAGGTCTGGAGTGAGGTCTGGAGAGAGGTCTGGATGGTGTCTGGAAGGAGCTATGGGGGAGGTCTGGAAGGTGTCTGGAGAGAGGTCTGGAGGGTGTCTGGAGAGAGGTCTGTAGGGTGTCTGAGAGAGGCCTAGAGGGAGGTCTGGTAGGAGTTCTATAGGGTGTATGGACAGAGGTCTGGAGTGAGGTCTGGAAGGAAGTCTGGAGAGAGGTCTTGAGGGTGTCTGGAGCAAAGTGTGGAGAATGTCTGGAGAGAGTTCTGGAGGAAGGTCTGGAAAGTGTTTGGAGAGGTACCTTGAGGGAGGTCTTGTAGGAGGTCTAGAGGATGAATGGAGAGAGGTCTGGAGGGTGGTCTGGAGAGAGGTATGGAGGGAGGTCTAGAGGCAGGTCTGGAGGGGGGTCTGGTGTGAGGTCTGGAGGGAGGTGTTGAGGGTGGTCAGAAAGGAGGTCTGTGGGGAGGTCTGGAGAGGTCTGGAGGGAGGTCTGGGGGGAGTTCTAGACTGTGTCTGTAGGAGGTCAGCGGGAGGTCTGGAAGGAGGTCTGTAGGGAGGTCTGTAGGGAGTTTTAGAGGGTGCCCGGAGAGAGGTCTGGAGGGAGTTCTCGAGGGTGTCAGGAGGGATGTCTGGAGGGAGGTTTGGAGGGAGATCTTGAGGGTAGTCCAAAGGCAGGTCTGGAGAGAGGTCTTGAGGGTGGTCCGAAGGCAGGTCTGGAGGGAGGTCTGGAGGGAGGCTGGAGGGAGATCTGGAGAGAGGTCTGGAGGGAGGCTGGAGGGAAGTCTGGAGGGAGGTCTGGAGAGAGGTCTGGAGGGAGGTTTGGAGTGAGGTCTTGAGGGTGGTCAGAAGGGAAGTCTGGAGAGAGGTCTGGAGGGTGGTCTGGAGGGAGGTCTGGAGGGAGTTCTGGAGAGATCCGGAGAGAGCTCTGGAGGGAGATCTGAAGGGAGGTCTGGAGAGTGATTCTAGATAGGTCTGGAGGGAGGTCTGGAGGGAGTCTGGAGGGAGCTCTTGAGGGTGTCTGGTGAGAGGTCTGGAGGCAGGTCTGGAGGAAGGTCTGGAGGTTGACCTGGAGGAAGATCCAGACGGTTCTTGGAGAGAGGTCTGGAGGGAGGTCTAGAGGATTGCCCGGTGCCTGCCATTCCCAAGTTGAGTGCCATTAGAGAGTCTACCTTCCACATATCAAGTTGGAACGTTATGCTCTGTTAGATCCATGACAATGGCCTGTTTCACCTTCCCAACAATTGCACGATAGAGAGCCTTCTGTTTTCATATGACCCCTGAACTCCACCCACAGGAAGCTTTATGACCCTCTGGGTGGCAGGCATCCCCCACCCCCAGATGCCTGAGCTGTGTTCCTCCTGTGGTCCAAGCATCTCTGGTCCCTAGTGAGGGTGATTAGGTGGACAGGGCATATCTGGTTCTAAATGTCAGTGGAAGCCTCTTCCAAGGGATGAAGGTGCTCAGTGACTGTGGACGGCTCAAGGGAACAGGGCAGACTCTGGGGAAGGGAAGCGGAGTCCCCTGCCCCATGCCCGCCACACACACCCTCCCAAGTTAAGGCCCCGGGCACCCACATGGGGTGCGGGAGTCTTCTAAAGACATCACAGGCAGCCGGAAGCAGCCATCCTAGGGGCCTCACCCACGGGTGGCCCGAGGACCCTGCAGCACTCCGAGGTCTCTAGCATAAGCCACCATGTGGCAGGGGTGATCCATCCAGATGTGGCATCAGCCCTGAAAGTGCTCCACCTAAAACTGAAGGGAGAGGCTCAGAATTCATGCAAAGCTCAGGACGGAGAAAGTGGTGTCTATGTTAGTGGCACGGATGCTTTCTAAATGCTTCTCTGAGCTCCCCAGCACCCAGGAATGCAAGTCAGAATGCACCAGAGACAGGTCTCTGGGGGCCGCCTGTCCCAATGTAGTCTCAGGGCTCAGAGGCTCTCTGCTCATTCCAGCCGGCATTTCTGCCATCCTTATGGGCATCACCGAAAGAAATGCCTACTTTCTCTATTTTACACTTTACTTCCACTCCCAACCAAACTTGGTGAGTCCTCATTCTCTAGGCGCCTGCATCTCTGACCACCTCATGCCTGGCTTCCCCAGGCCCCCTGTTTCTCGATGTGCCTTCAGGGCCACTCAGGTCACTCACACGGCCCTCAGGATCCTGCTATCCATATTCCCATCCAAAGTGCAGCTTTGTTGTTCATCTGATTATAGAGATATGCGTTCAAACAAGACAGAAAAGATGGAAAGAGAAAGCAGAGGTTCCCTGAAATCACCTTTGCTCGTGGATAATTAGCACATTTGCACTGTCAAGTCAGCACATCTACTCTGTGCCATGCCCACGGCCAATGGCCACGGAAGCAGGCTTGGTTTGACCCCAGTTCTGTTAGCCGATCTCCGAGGGGCAGACAGGCAGCTTCCATAGCCCACCCTGCCATGCCGCCAGCATCCGCCTTGACTCAGAACCGGGCCTGGTGCTGTCGAACATCTTCGGTTGTGCACATCAAATCAAGCAGGTGCAAACATCAGGTGCCGTGTCACCTCCGTGGGCCAGGTCATGGTGGCAGCTGCATCCTCCACATGTGTCATCTGCTCTTCTCCCTGGGCTACCTGCCCAGGGCACAGTTTATCTCGGGACACCAATAACTCAGCTGTTTGATAAGCTTTCATTAAGAATCTTCTTAGTCTCTCCTAGACCAACAGGATTTTTCAAAACCAATAAAAGTGTATCCTTTAAGTGGAGTTAATCCCAGCTCAGATGGTCAGGAATCAGCGTGCAATGTGGGAGACCCAGGTTTGATCCCTGGGTCAGAGGGCATGGCAACTCACTCCAGGATTCTTGCCTGGAGAATGCTATGCTCAGAGGAGCCTGGCGGGCTACAAAGGGGTTGCAAAAAGTTGGATGTGACTGAATGAGTAAGAGTTTTTCTTTTTTTCTCTTTTCAACCCCAGCCGGGGAGGTTCAGCGGCCTGAAATGGCCCATCAGGTGGACCTCAGGAGGCACTGGCCTCCAGGTGACTGGATTTAGGGTGGGGAAACAGTGTCAGCCCAGTGACGGCCTCAGAACAGGTTCCCAATTCCGGGCAGGCTCTCTGCTCATTCCAGCCGGCATTTCTGCCATCCTTATGGGCATCACCGAAAGAAATGCCTACTTTCTCTATTTTACACTTTACTTCCACTCCCAACCAAACTTGGTGAGTCCTCATTCTCTAGGCGCCTGCATCTCTGACCACCTCATGCCTGGCTTCCCCAGGCCCCCTGTTTCTCGATGTGCCTTCAGGGCCACTCAGGTCACTCACACGGCCCTCAGGATCCTGCTATCCATATTCCCATCCAAAGTGCAGCTTTGTTGTTCATCTGATTATAGAGATATGCGTTCAAACAAGACAGAAAAGATGGAAAGAGAAAGCAGAGGTTCCCTGAAATCACCTTTGCTCGTGGATAATTAGCACATTTGCACTGTCAAGTCAGCACATCTACTCTGTGCCATGCCCACGGCCAATGGCCACGGAAGCAGGCTTGGTTTGACCCCAGTTCTGTTAGCCGATCTCCGAGGGGCAGACAGGCAGCTTCCATAGCCCACCCTGCCATGCCGCCAGCATCCGCCTTGACTCAGAACCGGGCCTGGTGCTGTCGAACATCTTCGGTTGTGCACATCAAATCAAGCAGGTGCAAACATCAGGTGCCGTGTCACCTCCGTGGGCCAGGTCATGGTGGCAGCTGCATCCTCCACATGTGTCATCTGCTCTTCTCCCTGGGCTACCTGCCCAGGGCACAGTTTATCTCGGGACACCAATAACTCAGCTGTTTGATAAGCTTTCATTAAGAATCTTCTTAGTCTCTCCTAGACCAACAGGATTTTTCAAAACCAATAAAAGTGTATCCTTTAAGTGGAGTTAATCCCAGCTCAGATGGTCAGGAATCAGCGTGCAATGTGGGAGACCCAGGTTTGATCCCTGGGTCAGAGGGCATGGCAACTCACTCCAGGATTCTTGCCTGGAGAATGCTATGCTCAGAGGAGCCTGGCGGGCTACAAAGGGGTTGCAAAAAGTTGGATGTGACTGAATGAGTAAGAGTTTTTCTTTTTTTCTCTTTTCAACCCCAGCCGGGGAGGTTCAGCGGCCTGAAATGGCCCATCAGGTGGACCTCAGGAGGCACTGGCCTCCAGGTGACTGGATTTAGGGTGGGGAAACAGTGTCAGCCCAGTGACGGCCTCAGAACCAGGTGTTCCGAGACCAGGTGAATTCAGTCAGGTGTCCACGTGGCCTGTGAGTTAGAGCCTGCCTACTCACAAGTGCGCTTCTACAAGCATGGCTTGTTTCCACGTCCTCCCACTGTCAGAGGAGCAGAGGGCGGGACAGATGGGCTAGCAATGGGGGCACACCCTGAAGGTTGGGGAGAGGTGGGGCTGCCCCATGAGTGAAAGAGGAGAGCTCCAGGCCCGCCCCTACATGCTGGGAACCCCAGAACGAATGGGAAGAGAGTGCAGCTCTCAGATTAAAATGCACATTTTCCAGAGGAGGAGCATGCAGGCTCCTGGCCATGCTGGTTTGGAGTGGATCCTTCTTGAGGGCCACTGAGCAGGAGCAGCAGGGCCAGGTGGGGCTCAGCTGGCAGGAAAAGGAGCCATCAGGGCCTAGAGCCACTGGGCTTGGGTGGAGGGAGTGCGGCTGTTTCAGCGGCGGGAGCAGGGGACCCTCCTCCTCTTCCCTTCTCATCCACTCAGTCACCACCTCCTTCAGCTCCAGGGTTTGGACCCTCTGCTTAGGCCCCACCTCTCTCAGGGGTCAGAGCCTCAGCCTCTCAGGCCACAGGCTCCAGTATTGCTCTGCGACCCATTCTCAGTGGAGCAGTGGGCATGGTCCCTTGATGACAGGACATAGATGTCTGCTGCCACCCACCTGCTCTAGGTGTCCAGATGCCTCCCAACCACCTCCTGCACGTCAAGTACAAGCACAGCCTTCCTGGCTGTGCCCCTCCTGTGTGCCTCCTCCATCCTCACACTGAGCTCCCACACCACCATCTGCTCCTCTAGGCCTTATCTGAGTCCCTTGTCCCCGGCCCTGGCCCCCGCCCCCACACCACCTCTTCACTTTGCTCATTCCTCAGGTCACCCACCACTTGTACTTCCTGATGCCACAAGGTGGGCTACTGTCCTCAAGGGGGAACACCTCCTGGAGAATTCAAACAAGAACCAGATCAATGCTGAGGCCCACTTTCCTGGAACAAGGAACTCATCTGCCTGGGTATGCCTGGCCAAGAGAGCTGCTGAGAGCTGGGTGGGGACATGGGACCCTGCCCACACTCCCCGAGGACCAGGCTCCCTCCCCAGCAGAGCACTTACCAGCAAGTCTGCATCGCCCCTCCACACCATCATTCCCGATGCTGCCAGCCTTCCCCAGCCCCTCCAACACCCACGATTCTTTCGTGATCTTCTTGTTTCAGACTTGATGACAATGCCTGACTTCATTAGAAATCTGATTCCCAAAGACCCTGCCTGACGTACGGAAGGGCCATGCCTGCTTGGTGCTCAGACACCCAAGACACCAGGTGTCGAAACTCTGCTCCCTTAGGTTGTTCTGACTCGGGAAGTGAAGCCCCAAGAGAGGTACAGAAGGGTTTTCTGAAGTCTCTCAAGTGGTGGTGTTAGTGAAGATCCTTAAGAGTCTTTTGGACTGCAAGGAGATCAAACCAGTCAATCCTGAAGGAAAAAAACCTTGAATATTCATTGGAAGGACTGACATTAAAGCTGAAGCTCCAATATGTTGGTCACCTGATGCAAAGAGCTGACTCATTGAAAAAGACCCTGGTGCAGGGAAAGGTTGAGGGCTGGAGGAGAAGGGGGGCAACAGAGGATAAGACGGTTGGATGGTATCACCGACTCAATGGACATGAGTTTGAGGAAACTTTGGGAGATGGTAAAGGACAGGGAAGCCTGGCATGCTGCAGTCCATGGGGTCACAAAGAGTTAGACATGATTGAGTGACTGAACAACAATTCAGACTCTGGCTGCAGATGCCATAGCGTATCTGCCCAGGAAGCCTCTCTTTGCTGTGGTTTGGACAGAGAACTGTTTCCATGAGTGTTCATCATGAAGAGCCTGGGAAGACTCTGACGGATTCCTCAACCATGCCTGCAGCTCAGCCTCTGTTGATGGCCTGGGACACTAGAGCCGTTGTTTTCCGAGCTCCACTCACAGCATTGGAATGGCCCCGCCCAAAACCCCCTTTGCTCATTCCTCAGGTCACCCACCACTTGTACTTCCTGATGCCACAAGGTGGGCTACTGTCCTCAAGGGGGAACACCTCCTGGAGAATTCAAACAAGAACCAGATCAATGCTGAGGCCCACTTTCCTGGAACAAGGAACTCATCTGCCTGGGTATGCCTGGCCAAGAGAGCTGCTGAGAGCTGGGTGGGGACATGGGACCCTGCCCACACTCCCCGAGGACCAGGCTCCCTCCCCAGCAGAGCACTTACCAGCAAGTCTGCATCGCCCCTCCACACCATCATTCCCGATGCTGCCAGCCTTCCCCAGCCCCTCCAACACCCACGATTCTTTCGTGATCTTCTTGTTTCAGACTTGATGACAATGCCTGACTTCATTAGAAATCTGATTCCCAAAGACCCTGCCTGACGTACGGAAGGGCCATGCCTGCTTGGTGCTCAGACACCCAAGACACCAGGTGTCGAAACTCTGCTCCCTTAGGTTGTTCTGACTCGGGAAGTGAAGCCCCAAGAGAGGTAATGGAAGGGTTTTCTGAAGTCTCTCAAGTGGTGGTGTTAGTGAAGATCCTTAAGAGTCTTTTGGACTGCAAGGAGATCAAACCAGTCAATCCTGAAGGAAAAAAACCTTGAATATTCATTGGAAGGACTGACATTAAAGCTGAAGCTCCAATATGTTGGTCACCTGATGCAAAGAGCTGACTCATTGAAAAAGACCCTGGTGCAGGGAAAGGTTGAGGGCTGGAGGAGAAGGGGGGCAACAGAGGATAAGACGGTTGGATGGTATCACCGACTCAATGGACATGAGTTTGAGGAAACTTTGGGAGATGGTAAAGGACAGGGAAGCCTGGCATGCTGCAGTCCATGGGGTCACAAAGAGTTAGACATGATTGAGTGACTGAACAACAATTCAGACTCTGGCTGCAGATGCCATAGCGTATCTGCCCAGGAAGCCTCTCTTTGCTGTGGTTTGGACAGAGAACTGTTTCCATGAGTGTTCATCATGAAGAGCCTGGGAAGACTCTGACGGATTCCTCAACCATGCCTGCAGCTCAGCCTCTGTTGATGGCCTGGGACACTAGAGCCGTTGTTTTCCGAGCTCCACTCACAGCATTGGCCGGAATCACTCAGGCCCAGCTAATCAGAAGGAAGAGGCGATAACAGCATCTTTACAAAATGCGGTGATGTGATAAGACGCAGACGTAATGAGAACGCTTTTCTTCTGGAAAAGATTAAAGACATGAAATCCTAGCTTAAGAAGAAAAGACTCTTTGTCCCTCTGAAACAAAGTGACCAGATGTCTTGATTCAGGCAGAACAGTGCCTGATGCATGAGGACTGGACACCCGTGTGTGGCATTTGGGATTGTCTGCCTCTGTTTCCTGGGTTTATGAGGCACCACTGAAAAGAATCTAAGCTCTGCTGAGGCTGGCCTTCCTCCCATAGGAAGCAGCACCTGGCTTAGACGCTAGACTGGGGGATGGTGGTCCTGGGATGTTCTCCTGGCACCCCTACCTAGAAACTGCAGCATTGGCACTATCTCCCATCTTGCCCTCCTCCAGGGAGGCTATTCCAGTTTTTCTCCCAAGGGATCTATTGAATGGATAGCCTTGCTGTCCCAAGTCTTCCCAAGGCTTGCCAAAACTTGACTTCCCAAGACTTCCCTTATCATGCTTTGCCTTGAGTTTCCAAGCCTTGTCTTGCCTTGAATTCCCCAGCCTTGCCTTGTCTTTCCAAGCTTTCTCAAGCCTTGCTTTGCCTCCCCAAGACTTTCCTTGCATTCCAAAGCCTTGCCTTTCATTTGCAAGCCTTGTCCTGCTTTTACAAGCCTTGCCTTCCATTGCCTTGCCTTCTCATGACTTGCTTTCCCTTGTCTTGCCTTCCCAAGCCTTCCCGTAACTTACCTAGCCTTCCCAAGCCTTCCCTTACCTTTCCTTGACTTGCCTTTCTAAGCCTGGCCTTACCTTCCCAAGACTTTCCTTGCATTAGCAAGCCTTGCCTTGCTTTCCCAAGCCTTGTGTTCCCTTGCTAGCTTTATCACGACTTGCTTTGCCTTGATTTGTCTTCCAAAACCTTGCCTTGCCTTGCCTTGCCTTCTAAAGCCTTACCATGCTTTGCCATCCCAAGCTTTTCCCAGCATTCCCCAAAATTGCTTTCCCAAGCCCTGCCTTGTCTTGCCTTGTGTTCCCAGGCTTTGCCTTGCCTTGCCTTACCAAGACTTTCTTTGCCTTCCCAAACCTCCCTTTGCCTTCCCAAGCCTTTGCAAGCTTTGCCTTGACTTACAAAGCCTTCCTGAATCTTTTTTTTTTTTTTTTTGTAGGGGACAGGTTGGGGAGGGAGGAGGGTGGGCGGGCCACTTCTCTTGGTCTTTCATTTCTCTATTTTCATCCATCTTTGTTCTTTGGCCTATGTGGGCCTCCCATCGCGGTGGCCTCTGTTGTCGCAGAGCACCGGCTCTGGGTGCATGCGCTCCAGAGCTCCAGCTCTGTAATTGGACACATCGGTCCAGCCGCTCCGCAGCACATGGGATCTTCCCAGGCCAGGGATTGAACCGGCGCCCCTTGCACTGCAAGGCGGTGTCCTTACCCACTGGACCACCAGGGAAGCCCGCCTTCCTGAATCTTGCCTTGTCTTTCCAAGCCTTCCCAAGCCTTGCCTCCCCAAGACTTTCCTTGCATTCCAAAGCCTTGCCTTTTCTTCCCAAGCCTTCTCATACCTTGCCTTGCCTTTCCAAGCCTTTGCTTGCCTTTGCAAGCCTTCCTATGCTTTCCCAAACCTTGTCTTCATCTACCTTGCCTTTTCAAGACTTGCTTTGCTTTGCCTGTCTTCCCAAGCCTTGCCACGCCTTGCCTTCCCAAGCCTTGCCTTGTCTTCGCAAGCCTTGCCTTGCCTACCAAGATTTTCCTCGCCTTCCCAAGCCTTGCCTTCCAAAGTCTTGCCTTGCCTCCTCAGGTCTTGACTTCCCAAACCTTACCTTGCCTTACCAGGCCTTGCTTTCCCAAATCTTGATTTACCTTCTAAGCCTCGCCTTCCCAAGCCTTGCCTTGCATTCCTAGCCTTACCTTCTCAAGTTTTGCCATGACTTCCAAAGCATTCCCAAGACTTGCCTTGCCTTCTCAAGACTTACCTTGCCTTCCCAATCCTTGCCTTGCCTTTCCAGGGCTTCTCAATCCTTGCCTTTCATTCCCAAGCCTTCCCAAGCCTTGCCATGCCTTCCCAAGCAGCGATGCCATGACTTCCAGAGGCTTACCTTGCCTTCCCAAGCCATGCCTTGCTTCAACTTTCCAAGCATTACCTTGCCTTCACAAGCCTTGCCTTGCCTTGCTTTCCCAAGCCATGCCTTGCCTTAGGAAGCCTTGCCTCAACTTCCCAAGCCCTGCCTTGCCTTGTCTTGCCCTCTCAAGCCTTGCCTTGCCTTCACAAGCCTTTCCTTGCCTTGTCTTGTCTTTGCAAGCCTTACCTTGCCTTCCCAAGCTTTCTCAAGCCTTGCTTGTCTTTCCAGGGCTTCTCAATCCTTGCCTTCCATTCCTAAGCCTTGCCTTACCTTCCCAAGCCATGCTGTGCCTTCCTGAGACTTACTGCAGTGCCTTGAAGAAACAGAAACCACTCTTAGCATGAAAAAGCCAAATTAGGAGTTGGTAGATCAGCGACTACACACAGCCTAACAGTGACTTGGGTGTGCAGCCCCAAACTGAGGGAGAGTACATGCTCTTATAGGCCATACTAGCATTTTTCACAATCTTGGGTATTTTCTTTTCATTTTCTCATTCACATTGTAAAGCTATTTACAGAGACCGAAAGAGTAAGGAGTGTGATACAGGTACATTCATCTATAGTCAGATCGGCGTCAGTGGTTATAGCTTAACAGATCTACAGGTAGCTTAAGAACAAAAAAATTACTGATTCTTAGAACTGATGGGCTAGGTCTGAGGCCAGTCACGTCGTCCCTGAGTCACAGCCTGTATGGTCAATCAACCCTTGCAGAGGAAACCATAAACTAGGTGAAAGGGCACACCATTTGAACAAAGCTTTGTATCCAATTTCCTGACCTTACATTCCCCACTGGGTTTCTTGCAATGAGTTAAATCCTTGACTCAACTATAGGCAAGGGTTTGTATCGATTCAGAAACACGTGTGAAATTATTTGATTAGTAAAACTTGAATTCTCCCTTGTATGGACTCAGTTAAGCATCATATGAGACATGGAGCAAAAAGTAGAAATAGAATGTCAACAATCAAGAGTTTGAAGTTATGGGGCAACTAGTAAGCAAAAGACATACTCAAACCCATAAAGGAACACTGGGTGTAAGTCACAAAGAGGAATCCCATGTCATTCCTATCTTTAAAGGGTCCTTTTTAGATTGCTGAACAGTCCACCGTTGATCTAGTTGGTCCAGGAGGGTTGGCTTCAGTTGGGACAGATGTATCCATGGGCTTTTCCTGGCAACCATTACTGCAGTCGATGTGGTGAGGATAACTGAGTAAGGTCCTTTCCAGGAAGTTTCTAGGGCATTGGCTGAGAACTGTTTTATCCACACAAAGTCTCCTGGTTGAAAGTCGTGTTGGTGTCAATTCTCCCTGGTCTCGGTTGAGCCTCTCAGACCAGCTGGAGGATTTCTGTTTGGACTCGTTGGAGAGGCTGTAAGGACTTACATAGGTTATAATTAATTCTGTCAGATATCTGGCAATCAGCCACTTTGGGTAACAGTGGGGGTGCCCTTCCAAACATGATTTCATAGGGAGTTAATCCTTTACAATATGGGGTACATCTAACTCTCAACAGAGTGAAAGGCAGGAGCTCTATCCAACCATAGCCAGTCTCTATTTTAAGTTTAGTTAAAGTATCTTTAAGGGTTATGTTCATCCTTTCTACCTGTCCTGAACTCTGTGGCCTATATGTGCAATGAAGTTTCCATTGTATACCAAGTGCCCTGCTAATCAATTTGGAGACTTGGGCCATAAAGGCCGGGCCATTGTCAGACCCCAGAGATATTGGGAAGGCCAAATCGGGGGACTAACTCATTAAGTACCTTCTTAACTGTTGCCTGAGTAGTTTCTTTCTTGGTGGGGAAGGCTTCTACCCATCCAGAGAAGGTATCAACAAAACCCAGCAGATATTAATATCCCCCAACAATCACTTTTGCCTCAGTGAAGTTGATCTCCCAAAGTTCTCTGGTTGAGTCCCCCCTGAATCAAACTTCAGTAGGGGACTTCTGTCCTCCTTGCTGATTTACTTGTGCACAGGCTGGGCACCTAGTTACACCGTCCATGATGAGGTGCTCTAAACCGTGTATGGAATAATATTTTCTGAGAGGTCTGACATCTTCCGGGCGCCTAGATGAGTACTCTCATGGAATTGCTGGATTAAAGTCTTTCTCAAGGCTTGGGGATGCATATCCGTTCACCGGGCAATCTCCATCATCCTGCTTTATCATAATGTCCTACTTTCCAAGCATCTGATGTTATTTCTTCAGGCTTGCAATGGGGCTGCTCCGGGAGTGTGGGTAGGGCTATTAATATATCTTGAGTCCCCAGTGGTTTTAGGGCAACCTCGTTGGCTGCTGCATCTGCCCTCCTATTTCCTATGGCTTCCACGGATTCTCCCTTTTGGTGGCCTTTGCAGTGGATAATGGTCACTTTGGCCGGGAGCCAGATGGCATCTAGGAGGCCAAGGAGCTCACCTTTTTTTTTTTTTGTAATATTCTTTCCTTCAGAAGTTAGTAGGCCTCTTTCTGCATATAGCGCTCCATGGATATGGGCTGTGGTAAAAGCATAACGGCTGTCAGTGTAGATGTTAATGCTCTTTCCTTTTGCCAACTTAAGGGCCTGTGTTAAGACAATCGGTATGGCCTTTTGGGTGGAACTGTTTTGTTCCAGAGCTCATCCAACCATAGCCAGTCTCTATTTTAAGTTTAGTTAAAGTATCTTTAAGGGTTATGTTCATCCTTTCTACCTGTCCTGAACTCTGTGGCCTATATGTGCAATGAAGTTTCCATTGTATACCAAGTGCCCTGCTAATCAATTTGGAGACTTGGGCCATAAAGGCCGGGCCATTGTCAGACCCCAGAGATATTGGGAAGGCCAAATCGGGGGACTAACTCATTAAGTACCTTCTTAACTGTTGCCTGAGTAGTTTCTTTCTTGGTGGGGAAGGCTTCTACCCATCCAGAGAAGGTATCAACAAAACCCAGCAGATATTAATATCCCCCAACAATCACTTTTGCCTCAGTGAAGTTGATCTCCCAAAGTTCTCTGGTTGAGTCCCCCCTGAATCAAACTTCAGTAGGGGACTTCTGTCCTCCTTGCTGATTTACTTGTGCACAGGCTGGGCACCTAGTTACACCGTCCATGATGAGGTGCTCTAAACCGTGTATGGAATAATATTTTCTGAGAGGTCTGACATCTTCCGGGCGCCTAGATGAGTACTCTCATGGAATTGCTGGATTAAAGTCTTTCTCAAGGCTTGGGGGATGCATATCCGTTCACCGGGCAATCTCCATCATCCTGCTTTATCATAATGTCCTACTTTCCAAGCATCTGATGTTATTTCTTCAGGCTTGCAATGGGGCTGCTCCGGGAGTGTGGGTAGGGCTATTAATATATCTTGAGTCCCCAGTGGTTTTAGGGCAACCTCGTTGGCTGCTGCATCTGCCCTCCTATTTCCTATGGCTTCCACGGATTCTCCCTTTTGGTGGCCTTTGCAGTGGATAATGGTCACTTTGGCCGGGAGCCAGATGGCATCTAGGAGGCCAAGGAGCTCACCTTTTTTTTTTTTTTGTAATATTCTTTCCTTCAGAAGTTAGTAGGCCTCTTTCTGCATATAGCGCTCCATGGATATGGGCTGTGGTAAAAGCATAACGGCTGTCAGTGTAGATGTTAATGCTCTTTCCTTTTGCCAACTTAAGGGCCTGTGTTAAGACAATCGGTATGGCCTTTTGGGTGGAACTGTTTTGTTCCAGAGACTGGGCCCAAACAGTTGTCCCATCTTCATCAACCACTGTTGCCCCAGCATAGTGGACCCCATCCTGTACAAAGCTGCTTCCATCAGTATAGAAGGTTTTGTCAGGCTGAGTCAGGGGGCAGTCTGTGAGGTCTGACCGTAACCCCTGTATTGTCTGTAGAGTTTTTAAGCAGTCGTGAAGGGGTGACTGGGGGTCATCGTCTGGCAAAAGAGTGGCTGGATTTATGGCCTCAGTCTTTTGGAAGATCAATCAGGGTTGATCTAATAACAAGGCTTGGTATTGAGTGAGCCTGGCATTTGAGAGCCAGTGTTCTGGTGTTCCCCTTAGGAAGGCTTCCACTATGTGTGGAGCAGTGAGGTATAGATCTTGGCCTAAAGTCAGTTTATCAGCTTCTTTGACTAGGCTAACAGTCGCAGCTATTGTCTGCAAACAGGCAGGGCAGCCAGAGGCAACGGGGTCCAGTCTTTCAGAGAGACAGACCACTGGATGCCTCCATGGTCCTAGGGTATGTACCAAGACCCCTTTTGCTATGCCTTGTCTCTCATCTACAAAGAGGTGGAAGGGCTTGGTTATATCTGGAAGAGCCAAAGCTGGTGCTGAAGCTAGAGCAGTCTTAAGCTTTTCAAAGGCTTGTTGCTCCAGGTCAGTCCATATCAGTGGGATGTTTCCCCCCACAGTACAAGCATAAAGGGGTTTTGCAATCTCTACAAATCCTGGTATCCAAAGCTGGCAGTATCCCACTGCTCCCAGAAATCCTCTTACTTGTTTTTTTGTCACAGGCTCTGGGATTTGAAGAATGACAGAGATACGGGAAGAAGATAAAGTCCACTTACCTTCTTTTAGTTCATACCCCAGGTAGGTAGCTTGGGAGGTGCAGAGTTGGGCCTTCTTTGCTGATACTCGATAGCCCAAGTCCTGGAGAGTTTCAAGGAAACCTTCTGTTGCATCTCTGCAGGTGTCCTCAGTAGTGGCGGCTGTTAGCAGATCATCTACATACTGTAGGAGAGTGACTTGATCATCTACATACTGTAGGAGAGGACAGTCTGAAGGACTGCAAGTCAGAGCTCGGAGCTTTGTCAAACAAGGCTGGAGAATGTTTGAAGCCCTGTAGAAGCCAGGTCCAAGATAATCGTCCACTATAACCCTCTTTGGGGTCAACCCGTTCAAAGGTGAAGATAGGTTGGCTAGCCATGACCAAAGGAAAGCTGAAAAGTGCATCTTCGGGTCCAAAACAGTATACACACATCGGTCTGGAGGTATGAGACTCAACAGTGTGTAAGGGTTCGGGACCGTAGGGTGGATGGTCTCAACCCGCTTACTAACCTCTTGCAAGTCCTGCACTGGCCGAGAGTCATTGGTACCAGGTTTTTGGACTGGAAACAAGGGAGTATTCCAAGGAGAATGACAAGGAACCAAAATCCCAGTTTACTGGAGCTGATCTACATGTTTCTTTATTCTCTTTCGAGCCTCTTGACTCAGATGATAGTGTTTTATCCTAACAGGGCTGGCCTGGCCTGTAAGTTGGACTACTATAGGGGGTTGGTGTCTTGTGAACCCTGGGGCATTAGTTTCAGCCCATACCCCTGGATAGTTTTGCAGGAGTTCTTGTAGGAGTGGACACTCTTGGGATTCTTCAACAGAGTTTTGGGCCAGGAGATGTTCCTCTGCTAGAGGGCAAGTGACCGTAATCTTAGTTGGCCACTTGAGGTCTAGCTTGGCATCTCCTGAGTCAAAAGAGCTTGTGGCCTTTAGTTTTCTAAGGAGGTCTTGTCCCCATAGGGGGTAAGGGTAACTTGGCATAACTAGGAACGAGTGTGTCACAGTTCCTTTTCCTAAATTAACAGTCCATTCAGTAGACCAAGGGAAGGTTTCAATTTTTCCTGTGGCCACCTGAACTGGTGTTCGTCTTTTCTTGATTTTACCTAAAGGTCTGTTAACACAGAGCAAGCAGCCCCTGTGTCTACTAAAAATTATACTTCTTTGCCCCCTACTTTCAGAGATACCATGGGCTCCTGGGGGCCCAGTGATGGAGCCCTGGCCCCGTCAATCTTCTTCTAAGGTCAAAATGGGCCTTTTTCTGTCTTATCTTTTTTGTTCTTGGGGCATTCATTTTTCCAATGTCCTCTTTCCTTGCAGTAAGCACACTGGTCCTTGTCAAGTGAGCCTCTTTTGGGCTTGGCTCAGGGTTTCTCTTTTGCTTCTTTGGTTTCTTTCAAGGCTGCTATTACCATACATCCTTCCTTTTTTAGCCTTTTTCCATCTTCTGACTTTCCATTATTGAACACTTTCTGAGCTATTTCTGTAAGCTGGGTCCTATTCATACCCTCAAATCCTTCTAATTTCTGTAGCTGTTTGCTGATATCTGGGGCCAACTGGGAAGCGAAGGCAACGTTTGTGGCCCTCTGACTCGACAGCATCGGAGTCTATTGGAGTCCAAGAGTGACAGGCCTCTAAAAGCCTTTCCAAACACCCGGCTGGAGATTCCTGAGGACCCTGCACTACCTCCCTTACCTTAGATAAATTGGTGGGTCTCCGGACTGTGGCACAGAGTCCTTGTAGTAGACACTGGCGGTAGTTGTTCACGGCCTCCTTACCTTCAGTTGAGTTACAGTTCCAATTAGGGCGACCGGAGGAAACCAGTGCTCTACTTGGTCTCGTTGGTCTGGTCTGGACCCCCCCATCAGGCCCCAGCGCTGCCTCTTTGGCTTCCGGCAGGATCCGTTCTCTTTCCTCTGTAGTAGAGAGTCTGGAGCAACTGCTGACAGTCCCCCCAAGTGGGCTGGTGAGTACAGAAAACAGTTTCAAGCAGAGATATCAGACCTTGGGGCTTCTCTGAAAGAGAGATTTTGAACTTTGAGGTCTAGCTTGGCATCTCCTGAGTCAAAAGAGCTTGTGGCCTTTAGTTTTCTAAGGAGGTCTTGTCCCCATAGGGGGTAAGGGTAACTTGGCATAACTAGGAACGAGTGTGTCACAGTTCCTTTTCCTAAATTAACAGTCCATTCAGTAGACCAAGGGAAGGTTTCAATTTTTCCTGTGGCCACCTGAACTGGTGTTCGTCTTTTCTTGATTTTACCTAAAGGTCTGTTAACACAGAGCAAGCAGCCCCTGTGTCTACTAAAAATTATACTTCTTTGCCCCCTACTTTCAGAGATACCATGGGCTCCTGGGGGCCCAGTGATGGAGCCCTGGCCCCGTCAATCTTCTTCTAAGGTCAAAATGGGCCTTTTTCTGTCTTATCTTTTTTGTTCTTGGGGCATTCATTTTTCCAATGTCCTCTTTCCTTGCAGTAAGCACACTGGTCCTTGTCAAGTGAGCCTCTTTTGGGCTTGGCTCAGGGTTTCTCTTTTGCTTCTTTGGTTTCTTTCAAGGCTGCTATTACCATACATCCTTCCTTTTTTAGCCTTTTTCCATCTTCTGACTTTCCATTATTGAACACTTTCTGAGCTATTTCTGTAAGCTGGGTCCTATTCATACCCTCAAATCCTTCTAATTTCTGTAGCTGTTTGCTGATATCTGGGGCCAACTGGGAAGCGAAGGCAACGTTTGTGGCCCTCTGACTCGACAGCATCGGAGTCTATTGGAGTCCAAGAGTGACAGGCCTCTAAAAGCCTTTCCAAACACCCGGCTGGAGATTCCTGAGGACCCTGCACTACCTCCCTTACCTTAGATAAATTGGTGGGTCTCCGGACTGTGGCACAGAGTCCTTGTAGTAGACACTGGCGGTAGTTGTTCACGGCCTCCTTACCTTCAGTTGAGTTACAGTTCCAATTAGGGCGACCGGAGGAAACCAGTGCTCTACTTGGTCTCGTTGGTCTGGTCTGGACCCCCCCATCAGGCCCCAGCGCTGCCTCTTTGGCTTCCGGCAGGATCCGTTCTCTTTCCTCTGTAGTAGAGAGTCTGGAGCAACTGCTGACAGTCCCCCCAAGTGGGCTGGTGAGTACAGAAAACAGTTTCAAGCAGAGATATCAGACCTTGGGGCTTCTCTGAAAGAGAGATTTTGAACTTTCCCGTTGTAGAGGTTGGTACTGGAGAAAGGGACAGAAACCATAAAGGGGATGTCTGACTCTTTGGGGCCAGCAGGAGCTGCTTCCCTAAGGGGCAGAAGAGCAGCAGGAGGCCCCGAGGCAGAGTCGGGCGTGGGGGCCGAGGGGGCAGAGGGCACCCCGGTTCTGGTATGGGGAGGGCTATGGACAGGTTCAGGACCTGGGAAGGTCTTGTTCAGTAGTCCTTAGGCGGTAAGGAGGAGTGTCCATGTCCTCTGGGTTGGGGTGCACAGGGACTGGAGTAGGGGGTTTAATTTTAACTTTTGTCACTAAAATGCGGGTACCCGTTTGAAGGGAACAGGCTTTCAGCCATGGGGGTGGATTCTTGACTAGAGTGAGCCATTGATCTATATAGGGGTACTGGTCTGGGTGCCCTGGATCTCCCGTAAGGACATTCCAAACAGTTTGAGCCAAATCAGGATCCAGGGAGCCCTCTGGTGGCCAGCCTACGCAAAAACAAGGCCGATCAATTTCAGAAAAAACCCGGAGCTTCCCAAGGCTCAGGTTCCGTACCAAAAGGCTTCCTGGAAATGATCTAGCGTACAGGAGAGGGGAGTTTTCGACGATGAGGCGCCCATTTCGTTGTTCTAACTGGGCAGAGCATTCCTCTCGGCGGCCGTCCAAGAGGGACCACAGGAGGCGGATCAAGCCCTGGAGGAGGGCGATCTCGCACTTGGAGCAGAAGCAGCCTTGTAAGCAAGAGCCAGGAGGACAGCTGAGGACTGCACCCAAACCCTATCGGGGAGGTGATGTCCAGGAAAGATGGGCTACACGTTTTTCTTTAACCACTATGTGCCTAACACGATGCACGGACGTTGTTTTGTTGGGTGGGGGCAGACGCCCTTATGGCCTGGTCTGTTCGTGATCCCCTTACTCTGTAACAGGAGTCTTCAAGTGGCAGGCACCCTAACCGCTTGTTAAGTACCTGTCCCGTGCCCACAGCGTGTATATGCGGCCAGTCCTCAGTTTTAAGGAAATGAAAAGGGGACTCTCACCCTTTCGGGCACCAGCTACTGGGGCGAAGCGAGCAGTGAGACCTTCGGAGCCCGCCGGAGAGTAGCCCTGGCCGGGGCCCTTCAGTTGTCTTCACAGCTGCCTGCCTGTGCGCAGAGAGTCCCTAGAGGAGGGAGCAAGGCGACAGAAACAGAGAACAAACTCCTGAAACCAAAGAAGTCTAGCGATTGTTTAACACAAAACATAAAACACAAGACAGAAATCTCAACATAAAACATAAAACACAAATTTTAGAGACAAGATTTACATTTAACAAAGTCACAAAAACAACCAGACAACCAAAGAGGTCTGAGCGACGTCTTGCACCAGCCTCTGGGACAGGGAACTTTATGCTGCGTCCAGCCTTCCACCGTGTCCAGATCTTACCTCCGGATGATTCAAACCAAAGGACTCCGTTCGTGGATTTTGGGGTGAAGTCGTCCGTCTCTCGAGACTGGCAAAGAGGAGAAGTCCAGGTGGCTTTCCTGGGTCCCTGAAAGGTCTTCAGGGTGCGTCCCCTTGGGAAGTGACTCATCTCCCCATGCGGACCTGGTAGGGGCTTGAGTTCCAAGTGCCAGAGTGTCTCTGATCTCTCTGGGACCTCCAAATGTGCCATGAAGAAGCAGAGACCACTCTAAGCAGGAAAAAAACTAAATTAGGAGTCTCTATTACCGATTGGTGAGTGCACACAGCCTAACAGTGGCTTGGGTGTGCAGCCGTGAACTGAGGGAGGGTACATGTTCTTATAGGCCATAATAGCATTTTTCACAATCTTGGGTATTTTCATTTTCTGATTCACATTGTAAAAGCTGTTTACAGATATGAAAGAGTAAGGAGTGTGATGCAGGTACGTTTATATATAGTCAGATCAGTGTCAATGGTTATAGCTTAACAAACCTACAGGTAATTTAAGAACAAAGAAATTACTGATTCTTACAACTGAGGGGCTAGGACTGAGGTCAGCCATGTCGCCCCTGAGTCACAGCCCGTGTGGTCAATCAACCCTTGCAGAGGAAACCATAAACTAGGTGAAAGAGAAATCATTTGAACAAAGCTTTGTATCCAATGTCTTAACCTTGCATTACCTAGCCTTCCCAAGGCATGCCTTACCTAAGGAAGCCTTGCCTCAACTTCCCAAGACCTGCCTTGCCGTGCCTTCACAAGCCTTGCCTTGCTTTGCCTTCCCAAGCCATGCTATGCCTTGCCTTGCCTCCCCAAGCCTTCCCAAGCCTTGCCTTGTCCTGCCTAGCCTTACCCTACCATCCCAAGCCTTCGCAAGCCTTCCCAAAACTTGCCTGCCAAAGACTTGTCTTATCTTGCCTTGCTTTGCATTCACAAATCTTGCCTTACCTTACCTTCCCAAGCCATGCTTTATCTTCTGAAGCCTTCCCAAGCCTTGCCTTGCTTTCCCTAGCCTTCCCAAACCTCACCTTGTCTTCCCAAGCCTTCCAAAGCCTTGCCATGACTTCTAAAGCATTCCCAAGACTTGCCTTGCCTTCCCAAACCTTCTGAAGACTTGTCTTTCCTTGACTTCTCAAACATGTCCTTGCCTTCCCATCCCTTCCCTTGCTTCCCAATCCTTGCCTTTCCTTCCCAAGCCTTGGATTGCCTTCCCAATCCTTTCCTTGCCTTCCCAAGCCTTCCCAAGCCTTACTTTGCCTACCCAAGCCCTACCAAAGTTTGTCTTGCCTTTCCCAGGTTTCCCATGCTTTGCCCTGCCCTCCCAAGACTTTCGAAGGCTTGATTTAACTTTCTAAGCATTTAAAAGCCTTGCAAAACTGTTCAAGGCTTCAAAACTGTTTCCAAGGCTTGCCTTGCCTTCCTAAGGGTTCCCAATACTTGTCTTGCCTTCGAAGCCTTCTCAAGTCTTACCTTGTCTTCCCAAGCCTTACCTTGCCTTCCCAAACCTTGCCTTGCCTTCCCAAGACATGCCATGCCTAGCTGAGACTTACTTTTCTTCCCAAGCTTTGCCTTGCCTTGCCTTTCCAAGCCTTCCCAATCGTTGCCTTGCCTTTCCTGGGCTTCCAAATCATAGGTTTGCATTCAGAAGCCTTCCCAAGACTTGCCTTGTCTTCCCAAGCATTCCCAAACTTGCCTTGCCTACGAAGCCTTCTAAGTCTTGCCTTGTCTTCCCTTGCCTTACCTTGCTGTCCCAAGCCTTCACAAAACTTGCCTGCCCAAGCCTTGCCTTCCCTAGCCTTCCCAAGTCTTGCCTTGCCTTCCCTAGCCTTCCCAAACCTTGCATTGGCTTCCCATCCTTACCAAGCCTTGACATGACTTCCAAAGCATTCCCAAGACTTGTCTTGGCTTTCCAAGCCTTCTCAAGACTTGCCTTTCCTTGCCTGTCCAAACATGGCCTTGCCTTCCCATCCCTTGCCTTGCCTTCCCAAGCCTTACCTTATCTCCCCAAATGTTCCTAAGACTTGCATTGCCTTCCCAAGCCATGTCTTGCCTTAGCAAGCCTTACCTCGACTTTTCAAGCCTTGTCTTGCCTTGGCAAACCTTGCCTTGCCTTCCCACCACTTCCAAAGCCTTGCCTTGCCTTCCAAAGTGTTTCCAAGACTTGTCTTGCTTTCCCAAGACTTCCCAAGCCTTGTCTTGCCTTCTCAAGCCAAGCTGTACCTTCTCAAGCCTTGTTTTTCATTAGCAAGACTTGCCTTGCCATGCCTTGCTTTCACAAGCCTTGCCTTGCCTTGTCTTAATTGATATGAATGTTCCTACTGCTGCCTTGTTAATTGTTTGGATTTGTTTTTTTCTTCCTTTCCTGTTTTGTTCACTTCTCTTATAATTTGATGACTATATTTAGTGTTGTGTTTGATTGCTTTTGTGTGTGTGTGTCTTTGTATCTGTTGTAGATTTCTGATATTTTGGTATAGTGGTGTGTGTGTGCATATGTATATACACATATATGTGTATATACATACACACACACACATATATATACATATATATATATGTATATATGTATATATATGACTTCCCTGGTGATTCAGATGTTAAAGAATTCACCTGGAATGCAGAAGACCTGGATGTGATTCTGAAATCAGGAGGATCCCCTGGAGTAGCAAATGGTTACATGTATACAAGTAAAGTTAAGTTGTTAGTCTCTTAACTTCCAGTGCACTTCCATTTGTATTCTTATCACAATTGGTGGTTTTCATATCATATGTGGATGATTTGCTATCTTTACTTTTTTTTTTGGCCACTTGTATTGGTCTTTCATTTATTCATTTTCATCTATCTTTGTTCTTTGGCCCGTGTGGGCCTCCCATTGCAGTGGCCTCACTCATTGCAAAGCACCGGCTCTGGGCGCATGCACTCCAGAGCTCCAGCTCAGTAGTTGGACACATCGGTCCAGCTGCTCCGCGGCACGTGGGATCTTCCCAGGCCAGGGATCGAACTGGTGCCCCTTACACTGCAACGCGGTGTCCTTACCCACTGGACCACCAGGGAAGCCCTGCTATCTTTACTTTTTATTTGCCTTATCAGTGAGCTTAGTTAGCCTAAATCAGAAGTGGTTCATGGATTTTTTTTTTTTTTTTTCTATTTTACCGTGTCTTTAAAGCTCTTCAATGCAAAGTTGTAATACAGCATGTAAATAAAATGAGATTAAAGACTTTAGCAAATTTTGTTCCTACTAATGGGAATAATCATGAAGTTTTGCTCATTTATTTAAATACTGATTGCATTTCTACCCTGAATCTTTTTTCCTCTTATTTATTTTTTACTTTTCTTGGTAGCATTTTTTAAATTACTTTACTATTATTATTATTTTTGCAGAGTGTTGTTGTTTACTGTCACACATGGACCTGAATCCGCCATAGCCATACACATGTCCTCAGACCTCCCACACCTCCCTCGACCTCCCTCCCCACTCCACCACTCAGAGCCCCTGGTTGAGTTCCCTTAGTCGTAAAGCAGATTCCCACTGGTTGTCTATTTTATATATGGCTATGAAAGTTTCTCTGTTACTCTTACCATACGTAAGCCTATTCTCTATGTCTGTTTCAACACTGCTTCCCTGAAAATGAATTCATCAGTACCATCTTTCTAGATTCCATATATGTGTGTTAGTATACAATATTTATCTTTCTCTTTCTGACTTGCTTCATTTTGCATAATAGGTTCTAGGTTTACCCACTTGATTAAAACTGACACAAATGCATTTCTTTATAAGGCTGAGTAATATTCCATTGTATATATGTACCACAACTCTTTATCCATTCATCTGTCAATGGACATCTAGGTTGCTTCCATGTTCTAGCTATTGTAAATACTAATGCAATGGGATACATGTGTCTTTTTCAATTTTGATTTCCTCAAGGTATATGCTTAGGAGTGGGCTGAGTTGTATGAGCTCCTTGTATATTTTGGAAATTAATTGTTTGTCAGTTGTTTCGTTTGCTGTTATTTTCTCCCATTCTGAGGGTTGTCTTTTTCACCTTGTCTATGGTTCTTTTTGGTGTGCAAAAGCTTTTACGTTTAATTAAATGGCCAGGGATCGAACTGGTGCCCCTTACACTGCAACGCGGTGTCCTTACCCACTGGACCACCAGGGAAGCCCTGCTATCTTTACTTTTTATTTGCCTTATCAGTGAGCTTAGTTAGCCTAAATCAGAAGTGGTTCATGGATTTTTTTTTTTTTTTTTCTATTTTACCGTGTCTTTAAAGCTCTTCAATGCAAAGTTGTAATACAGCATGTAAATAAAATGAGATTAAAGACTTTAGCAAATTTTGTTCCTACTAATGGGAATAATCATGAAGTTTTGCTCATTTATTTAAATACTGATTGCATTTCTACCCTGAATCTTTTTTCCTCTTATTTATTTTTTACTTTTCTTGGTAGCATTTTTTAAATTACTTTACTATTATTATTATTTTTGCAGAGTGTTGTTGTTTACTGTCACACATGGACCTGAATCCGCCATAGCCATACACATGTCCTCAGACCTCCCACACCTCCCTCGACCTCCCTCCCCACTCCACCACTCAGAGCCCCTGGTTGAGTTCCCTTAGTCGTAAAGCAGATTCCCACTGGTTGTCTATTTTATATATGGCTATGAAAGTTTCTCTGTTACTCTTACCATACGTAAGCCTATTCTCTATGTCTGTTTCAACACTGCTTCCCTGAAAATGAATTCATCAGTACCATCTTTCTAGATTCCATATATGTGTGTTAGTATACAATATTTATCTTTCTCTTTCTGACTTGCTTCATTTTGCATAATAGGTTCTAGGTTTACCCACTTGATTAAAACTGACACAAATGCATTTCTTTATAAGGCTGAGTAATATTCCATTGTATATATGTACCACAACTCTTTATCCATTCATCTGTCAATGGACATCTAGGTTGCTTCCATGTTCTAGCTATTGTAAATACTAATGCAATGGGATACATGTGTCTTTTTCAATTTTGATTTCCTCAAGGTATATGCTTAGGAGTGGGCTGAGTTGTATGAGCTCCTTGTATATTTTGGAAATTAATTGTTTGTCAGTTGTTTCGTTTGCTGTTATTTTCTCCCATTCTGAGGGTTGTCTTTTTCACCTTGTCTATGGTTCTTTTTGGTGTGCAAAAGCTTTTACGTTTAATTAAATCCAACTTATTTATTTTTGTTTTTATTTCCATTACTCTAGGAGGCAGGTCATAGAAGATCTTGCTTTGATTTATGCTATTGAGTGTTCTGCCTATGTTTTTTCTCTAAGAGTTTTATGGTTTCTGGTCTTACATTTAGGTCTTTACCACCCTGAATCTTGACAAAGTAGCTTATATCTTGATGCATTCTTAATTTGAGCATTAAAAATTAAGCCATTAAAAAAATCTAGTTTTTTTTTTTGAAAGAAAAAAAAAGGCACCATATTTAGAGACGAAATCTGCTGCGGTTTTCTAATTGTAGTCATAGATAAATATTGTAGCTATATTTTTTGCTCCTAAAAAAGCTTAATGAGCTCTGTCAGCAGAAGATATTAATATATTTTTCCTATATAAACTAAAATTTATTGCTATTATTTTCTTAAGTATTTGATACACAGAATATATTTAAATCATAATCTATGAGATAAGAGCTTCACATTGCCCTGCATCCTTTGGTCCCAAAATATTAATTCTCCCTTTACATCAAATAATAACACCTAAGATAACAGAAATCTAGTTGATTAGAGTGTTAAAGACAGGTATGCATGCTCAGACACCCATTCATGTCCCCATGGACTGTAGCCCACCAGTCTCCTCTGTCCGTGGGATTTTCCAGGCAAAAATACTAGAGTAGGTTGCCATTCTCTACTCCAAAGATGGGAGGTAATTGAGAATGGCTGTTGGTCCCAAACTTGGAATCATCTCTTTGTCAATGTACTGATTATATTCAATTTTTTATTTTGAATTGAGATATAGCTGATTAACAAATAATGTGATTCAGGTGAACAGCAAATGGGCTCAGTTATAGCTATGCATGTATCCATTTTTCCTCAAACTCCTCTTCCATCCAGGCTGCCATATAACATTGAGCATTTCACATGCCATACAGTAGGCCCTGTTGGTTACCCATTTTAAATACAGTAGTGTGTGCAAGTCCACCCAAAACTCCTGAAATATCCCTTCCCCTCATCTTTCTCCAAGCAACCATAAGCTCATTCTGTAAGTTTTGAGTTGTTTCGTTTGCTGTTATTTTCTCCCATTCTGAGGGTTGTCTTTTTCACCTTGTCTATGGTTCTTTTTGGTGTGCAAAAGCTTTTACGTTTAATTAAATCCAACTTATTTATTTTTGTTTTTATTTCCATTACTCTAGGAGGCAGGTCATAGAAGATCTTGCTTTGATTTATGCTATTGAGTGTTCTGCCTATGTTTTCCTCTAAGCATTTTATGGTTTCTGGTCTTACATTTAGGTCTTTACCACCCTGAATCTTGACAAAGTAGCTTATATCTTGATGCATTCTTAATTTGAGCATTAAAAATTAAGCCATTAAAAAAATCTAGTTTTTTTTTTTGAAAGAAAAAAAAAGGCACCATATTTAGAGACGAAATCTGCTGCGGTTTTCTAATTGTAGTCATAGATAAATATTGTAGCTATATTTTTTGCTCCTAAAAAAGCTTAATGAGCTCTGTCAGCAGAAGATATTAATATATTTTTCCTATATAAACTAAAATTTATTGCTATTATTTTCTTAAGTATTTGATACACAGAATATATTTAAATCATAATCTATGAGATAAGAGCTTCACATTGCCCTGCATCCTTTGGTCCCAAAATATTAATTCTCCCTTTACATCAAATAATAACACCTAAGATAACAGAAATCTAGTTGATTAGAGTGTTAAAGACAGGTATGCATGCTCAGACACCCATTCATGTCCCCATGGACTGTAGCCCACCAGTCTCCTCTGTCCGTGGGATTTTCCAGGCAAAAATACTAGAGTAGGTTGCCATTCTCTACTCCAAAGATGGGAGGTAATTGAGAATGGCTGTTGGTCCCAAACTTGGAATCATCTCTTTGTCAATGTACTGATTATATTCAATTTTTTATTTTGAATTGAGATATAGCTGATTAACAAATAATGTGATTCAGGTGAACAGCAAATGGGCTCAGTTATAGCTATGCATGTATCCATTTTTCCTCAAACTCCTCTTCCATCCAGGCTGCCATATAACATTGAGCATTTCACATGCCATACAGTAGGCCCTGTTGGTTACCCATTTTAAATACAGTAGTGTGTGCAAGTCCACCCAAAACTCCTGAAATATCCCTTCCCCTCATCTTTCTCCAAGCAACCATAAGCTCATTCTGTAAGTTTTGAGCTTGTTTATCTTTTGTAAGTGAATTCATTTGTATAATTCTTTTTAGATTCTACATGTAAGGGATGGCATATGGTGTCTCTCCTCTGTCTGACTTAACTTCTGTTAATGTACTGATCATTGATTGCCTGACTTGTAGTGTGGAATAGTAGCTTGCTTGTACAGAGATGAAATCATCAAAAGAACACTCTTCAGTGAATTACAGTATAAATGGCCACTAATTTAAAAGTAATATCCAAACAGGTTATTCAGTCACTGATGTGTGGAGACACTACCTCAAACTGCTATGTATTTCTTGTCTGTAGGTTAGGACACTTTTTCCTGTAACAGGCCCTTGGGGATATCATGGGGTCTTTACTTTCAGTTTGCGTTTACCACAGTATACCTTATACTCACTTTTTGTGAATTGAACTTTGCTTCAAAGTAATTTTTTCTTTTTTTTGGTGTTTGAGATTGAGGGCACAGAAATACATTGGAATGGATTTACCTCAATAAATACGTATTACGTATACAATGTGGTAAGGTAAAGTTTAATTGCAATCTAAGCTAAAACATGCTAGAATCTTTCCAATTCTGGTATATGTGCAACTGGAGGAAAAATGAGTAAAGGTATAACCCAAAGGCACAGTCTTAGGGTTTCTTTATAGAAATCAAATAAGACCTTTTAGAAAACATCTGGGGTGCAATTGCCTCTTCTTCCTTCAATTTCAAAATCATATACATATATATATATGTATGTATATATAAGATATGTATATATAATGCATATATATATATATACATATACACATGTCATATATATGTATGTAAAATATATGTATATCCACTTTTCTGGGCAATATGTAGCACATGTATCATTCCAGGTAGTATGCAACTTTAGTAAATGAATAAATAAAGCAAATATATAAGCTTACATATATATTGCTGCAAGAGAGTAAATTTCATTACACGCCCATAACTGTAAAGCTTTTTATCATAGAATTTATTGATTTGAGCACTAGCAATTTAAATCAAATATGCTTTCCTTATATGAATGCCAAAAGGCAGAGCCAGCCCAGAGCCTTTCAGCCCACAGCTGCCTGAGAGAATTACTTTTCTGCTTCTGAGTTCAGAGGTGGGGCCATTTGCATTGCTTGAGGTTTTCTGGTGGGCATATTCATTACTCTGCTATAGCTTTTTAAATTAACTGTGAGCTAGCTAAAGGATTTTTCAGGTATAGGGAAAACAAAGCCAAATAAATTTTAAAATGCACATAATAATTATTATTATTATCATTACATTCATTTTCTACAACAATACCTTAGATGTAGACCAAATATTTTGAATCATCCACCAAAGAGTGATTAGACTAAATAAGGATGAAAGCATTTATGCTGTATTAAGAGAGTAAAATCATCACAGTTATGCAAAGTAGACCAGGTATTATGCTACAGGCTTTATCCCCAAACTTAAGTGTTTGCTAGTTTCATGCCTTCCCTGAAATAGAGTACTCTGGAAGGAGTAATTCACCAATGGTTTATTTTTGATTTTGCTGGATGTGTTTCTAAAAAAAATTAAGTTTCTGTTTGTGATTTAAGCTCACATAAGGAGAAATCTGTGCATGTAATAGGATATTTAACACCTACATGCATACCTATGTAACTTAGAATGAATTTCATAATTGTCTTTTCTTACTGCCTTTTCCAACTCCCTCCTAAGCAATAGGATTCTCTTCATGCTCCCACTCTTTCAGGTCTTACTCTCACTACTCTGTGATTTTTGCAGCAGTTTTATTGAGAAAGGGTCTATTGTTTAGATTTTCTTTAAGTAGTAACATGTTATTAAAATATCAGTGTTGATGGAATTCTAATGAATTTTTCCTTCAACACTGGGTTTCATTTCTACTTTTGTAAAGGATCATTTGGTATTCCTGTTCGCATTTAATTCTGCTTTCTAACACTTACCATGTAACACTTTACCATTAAACTTACTTCTCTTTACGGTTATCTTTTATTCAATTTCCATCACTATTTGGGTGAGTCTACTAGAAACCAACATTTAAAATATTGGTGATTTCCCATTTTTTTCTGTCAGCTATGTTGCATTTTGTCAATTTTATCACTGCAATCTTCACTCTATAATATTTCTTGAGTATGTATGCATGTGCCTATTTTCATAACATCCACTCTGAGGCAAGTAGCTTACCTAATGCTGTACACATGGACTACCACATGGTTTCCTTTTTCCTATAACTAGGAAAAATTTCACAAGACCAAAGAATGAAGATTCTTCTTTAAATAGAACTTCTAAACTAATGGCAGAAGCAGTATAATTTAAAATCTCTTGATTTGTCTGTTCCAGAAAAGGATATCCTGTTCCTCAAAATAATTAAAATTCTAAGACCTGAAAGAAGAGATCTCTGAAGAAGAGAGGATGAATGAAAATGGGTTGGTGGAACTTGTAATGAGAGATCCTGACATGAATAGTAGTGTATGGTGTAAGAAAGGAATCAATTCTTTAAATTTATTAAATGGATAGTATTATTACTTTTTCAATAATCTACAACACTAGTTCAAAATCCTTAGCAATGAAGTTTCTATGTATGTATGTATGGGTCTTCTTTGGTGTTTATTGTATTTGTTGCTGTTGTTCAGTTGCCAAGTCGTGTCCGACTTTGTGACACCACGGACTACAGCTCATGTCCATCCTAATGAGTACTCTGGAAAGAGTAATTCACCAATGGTTTATTTTTATTTTGCTGGATGTGTTTCTAAAAAAAATTAAGTTTCTGTTTGTGATTTAAGCTCACATAAGGAGAAATCTGTGCATGTAATAGGATATTTAACACCTACATGCATACCTATGTAACTTAGAATGAATTTCATAATTGTCTTTTCTTACTGCCTTTTCCAACTCCCTCCTAAGCAATAGGATTCTCTTCATGCTCCCACTCTTTCAGGTCTTACTCTCACTACTCTGTGATTTTTGCAGCAGTTTTATTGAGAAAGGGTCTATTGTTTAGATTTTCTTTAAGTAGTAACATGTTATTAAAATATCAGTGTTGATGGAATTCTAATGAATTTTTCCTTCAACACTGGGTTTCATTTCTACTTTTGTAAAGGATCATTTGGTATTCCTGTTCGCATTTAATTCTGCTTTCTAACACTTACCATGTAACACTTTACCATTAAACTTACTTCTCTTTACGGTTATCTTTTATTCAATTTCCATCACTATTTGGGTGAGTCTACTAGAAACCAACATTTAAAATATTGGTGATTTCCCATTTTTTTCTGTCAGCTATGTTGCATTTTGTCAATTTTATCACTGCAATCTTCACTCTATAATATTTCTTGAGTATGTATGCATGTGCCTATTTTCATAACATCCACTCTGAGGCAAGTAGCTTACCTAATGCTGTACACATGGACTACCACATGGTTTCCTTTTTCCTATAACTAGGAAAAATTTCACAAGACCAAAGAATGAAGATTCTTTTTTAAATAGAACTTCTAAACTAATGGCAGAAGCAGTATAATTTAAAATCTCTTGATTTGTCTGTTCCAGAAAAGGATATCCTGTTCCTCAAAATAATTAAAATTCTAAGACCTGAAAGAAGAGATCTCTGAAGAAGAGAGGATGAATGAAAATGGGTTGGTGGAACTTGTAATGAGAGATCCTGACATGAATAGTAGTGTATGGTGTAAGAAAGGAATCAATTCTTTAAATTTATTAAATGGATAGTATTATTACTTTTTCAATAATCTACAACACTAGTTCAAAATCCTTAGCAATGAAGTTTCTATGTATGTATGTATGGGTCTTCTTTGGTGTTTATTGTATTTGTTGCTGTTGTTCAGTTGCCAAGTCGTGTCCGACTTTGTGACACCACGGACTACAGCTCACCATTTCCCAGAGTTTGCTCAAACTCATGTCCATTGAGTCAGTGATGCTCTCCAACAATTTCATTCTCTGTCACCCCCTTCTCTTTCTGCCCACAAGCTTCCCCAACAGCAGGGTCTTTTACAATGACCTGACACTTCGTATCAGTTGGACAAAGTATTGGAGATGTAGTCTAAATGTTAATCTCATTCTCAACTACCAGTTGGAACTTGCCATGAGCACTTGTCATCTACCTCTTATAGGATTAATTCTTATAGAATTAATCCTTGTGTTGCTGCAGCTGCTGATTTTCAACATTCCTTTAAAGAAGTGCAAGATGAAGGGCAGAAATGAGGCACTCTTTGATCATGGAAAACTAGATGAAAGAAGTTCAGATAGTTTAATATTTTTCAGGAGTCAATTTTATGACCCTAATTCTTGTATAGTCTCATATCTAGAAAAGCACTAAAATCCTTTATCATGATGACTGTTCCTGTGACTAGCAGAAAGCTTCATGAAACTAGCCGAAATCTTTTGGAAAAGCATATGCTTTATTGTATGTATTCCCCCTTCACAAGCACCACATGCATACTGATGCCCCTTAACCTCTTTGGAACAGTTTCTCATAGCCATCTGAAGCACTACATCTGGGCTGTAGTCCTCATTCTGCCCCCAATAAAATTTAACTTTCAACTCTCAGTTTACGTATTTTCTTAAGTTGGCATCATGCTCTACTAACACTTCATTCTATTTGATAAAACAAGTCATACTCTTTGGCAGATTTTTTTCTAATGATTCTTTGTTCTTTTCTCCTTCTTATAAATGTCAACATCAGTTTGTCAGATTTTATGAAAACAAACACAGGACCAATTTAAATGATGTAATAGAAGTTACGTTGACAGATTCATAACCTTATGGTAGCATATTATGCCTCTTTATTCAAATTTTCTTAATTTTTTAAATAAGGTGTTATAATTTTGTACACTCCAGTTTTGTATCTTTGGTTAGATTTATTTGGAAAAATTTATGTAATTTAAACATTATTAAATGTAAAATTACTGTTCTTAACTATTTATTGATAGTGCATATGCAATTGCTATATGCCTGTGTATACACAAACATATATACATATGTATAAATATTTATATAATTATATAATGTGTATAATTATATATATTTATAAATACATACTCACACTGTATACATATATTTGTGCAATTCTGTTGAAAAATCCTATTAGTTACCTTATTTGATCTATAGAATCTAATTTTATCTATTATGATTATTCACAAATATTTCAGTCTCTTCAATCTGGGACCATGATAGGATTGATTTTTGTACCTCTTATAAGTTAGGCATAGTCCAGACTTGCCACACGAATGAAATAAATCCACTGCTGATCTTCAACATTCCTTTAAAGAAGTGCAAGATGAAGGGCAGAAATGAGGCACTCTTTGATCATGGAAAACTAGATGAAAGAAGTTCAGATAGTTTAATATTTTTCAGGAGTCAATTTTATGACCCTAATTCTTGTATAGTCTCATATCTAGAAAAGCACTAAAATCCTTTATCATGATGACTGTTCCTGTGACTAGCAGAAAGCTTCATGAAACTAGCCGAAATCTTTTGGAAAAGCATATGCTTTATTGTATGTATTCCCCCTTCACAAGCACCACATGCATACTGATGCCCCTTAACCTCTTTGGAACAGTTTCTCATAGCCATCTGAAGCACTACATCTGGGCTGTAGTCCTCATTCTGCCCCCAATAAAATTTAACTTTCAACTCTCAGTTTACGTATTTTCTTAAGTTGGCATCATGCTCTACTAACACTTCATTCTATTTGATAAAACAAGTCATACTCTTTGGCAGATTTTTTTCTAATGATTCTTTGTTCTTTTCTCCTTCTTATAAATGTCAACATCAGTTTGTCAGATTTTATGAAAACAAACACAGGACCAATTTAAATGATGTAATAGAAGTTACGTTGACAGATTCATAACCTTATGGTAGCATATTATGCCTCTTTATTCAAATTTTCTTAATTTTTTAAATAAGGTGTTATAATTTTGTACACTCCAGTTTTGTATCTTTGGTTAGATTTATTTGGAAAAATTTATGTAATTTAAACATTATTAAATGTAAAATTACTGTTCTTAACTATTTATTGATAGTGCATATGCAATTGCTATATGCCTGTGTATACACAAACATATATACATATGTATAAATATTTATATAATTATATAATGTGTATAATTATATATATTTATAAATACATACTCACACTGTATACATATATTTGTGCAATTCTGTTGAAAAATCCTATTAGTTACCTTATTTGATCTATAGAATCTAATTTTATCTATTATGATTATTCACAAATATTTCAGTCTCTTCAATCTGGGACCATGATAGGATTGATTTTTGTACCTCTTTGAAGTTAGGCATATTCCAGACTTGCCACACGAATGAAATAAATCAATGTGAGTGAAAAGGACATTTGTCACTTATAGATGGATAAAATGCAATTACTGGGGATCAGTTTCAGTTTTAACTTTCACTGTAAATGAAATTGTGAAAATCATGTATGAAAAGATTCATCTGAATTGGGTCACCATCAACTAGAGTTCCTGATAGAATGTAAAGAATACTTTTCTGCCCACTCTTGTTAAACATGAAGTGTGGACAAAATATGGTTTTGTTTCTTAAGCTTCTGTTATTTTGTGGTTCTTTCTTATCAAAGAATAATCTAGCCCATTTGAATTAATACAATTCTACTGAAGTTTCACATGCACAATTTTTCTCAAGAATGGTGACAACTTAATGTCTTTCAGTTTAATAATCATATCTCTATAGGTTCTTCTCACCATAGAGCATTATTCAAGGCCACTCAAATATTACTGAATAACTGAGAATATAGTGGACTTTCTGGTTTTGTTCTTAATTATAAAGAAAATTACCATTTATTAGCAGTATGAGAGAGATCCACATGGCAGAGGAGTAGGTGGGCATGGAACACATCTCTTTCCATGGATACCTCGGGGATACACATTTGGACACAGAAGTGCTTGCAGAACACCAGCTGTGAGCAGGCAGGAGTACCTGGCTACTGGAAAAGAATATATAGAACTGTTACGAAGTCCAAGCTCACTTTGCTTGGTGCATGACAAGTCAATGAATTTGAGAGACAGGTGTTGAGGCAAGGAAAATGACTTTATTTGGAAAGCAGCTGACCGAGAAGATGGCAGGTTAGTGCCTAAAAAATAACCATCTTATTGAGGTCTAGATGCCAGGTTCTTCTATAGATCAGAGATGGGGGGAGGTGAGGAAGCAAAGTAAAAAGGCCATTAATCTTGTAAACATCTTCTAGAAGGGCAAATCTCAGGCAGGGGATATGCTAATTTCTCCCTTCCTGTCATCCGCAGGTGAACAGAATTCTGAACAAAGGCATTTTACTTCAACAGTCAGGCAGAGGGGCAGGGTCACTGTGGCAAGCCATTAAATATGATCATCATAATACCAACAATGGGAGGCAAGTCATCTTTGACTTGTTTCTTAACAGTTTCATCATGGGGTCAGAATTGTTTCTCCCTGCAGCAGAATCACACAAAACCGAGTAGGATGAAGGAAATAGAGGAAAACATAGGAGACTTAGTAGGACTGGGCCTTCCCTTGATGGGTGGGGAAATGAAGCAGGGATCCAACCACTACATCAGGGCAATTGTTTGAGATAGAGGAGAAACATTTGAGGTTGAGAGTAAAGCAGTCAATTTGTGACAATCTGAATGGGATGAGAATCACACAGATAACACTTGTTGCAGTCATACCTACCTCAGACAGGAACACTGGTCCCTTAGAAGGCACAACAGCTGGGCGTTGGAACGTAGGAACTGTGGAGCAATCTTAGGGTGAGATATGCTGTTGACTGTAAGAAAATGGCCTGAGGAGACGTGAGGGAGGAAATGGTTGTGGCAAATGCCTTTGGAGGAAAACAAGGTAGCGGTGGAGGCAAGGTGCTACTCCTCTGTCCTGTGTAGGAGGCTGAGTCATCGCTGTAGCCTCTCTCTTCCCACATGCCGGCACCAGCAGCTGAACGATAGAGAGGCTGGTTCTTCAAGGGCTTGATGCAAGGACAAAGAGAAAGACCCCAGCCAGGGCGGCCCTTTTGGTGCCTGATGAGCTGAGAAACAGAGAAAGACCTCAGCTGGGGGTGCCCTGTCAGTGCCTGAACAGGTGGAGCAACAGAAACGGACTAACCAAAGAGGTCATCTGATCATTAGCTGCCAGAGGTTAGAAAAAGATGGTAATAGGGCGGTAGATGCCTCTGTGGCTGAGGCTTCTGCGTCCCTGCACACTTGATGTTGTCAGGGCCCCAGTGACCCAAGCAGCTGCACCTCCTTCATGCTTAGTTCTCACTGAGGCAGAGCTTCCAAGGGCTAGAAAAAGCTCTAATAATGTCTTATCTCTTGTGACTATAGACACTGGTGCTCCTGCGTAACCAGCATTGCACGGGTTCCCTGCAAATGAAGAAACCACACCACCTTCATAAATGATTCCCAGTGGGGGCAGAGCTGCCAGAGGCTAGACAAAGTCCTGCATCAGTGCATGAAGAGGTGCTTCGGTCATGTCCAACATTTTTGCAGCCATGTGGGCTGTGCCCTGCCAGGATTCTCTGTCCAGGGGATTCTCCAGGCAAGAATGTTGGCATGGGTTTCCATACCCTTCAAAGTACCACATTTCCTGCTACCTTAGCTGCTGGATACCCTGAATACCTGGTCTGCCAGGGCTCCTGTCTCAAGAAGCTGAGACACCTCCACCCAGGCCCTCACTCTGACAGACCCAAGTCCTCTAGGGAAGCCTCAGGAGCAATCCCTAGTGGATGACCCACATGCAGAGGTAGAGATAAACCCACAGCTGAAATTCATGGACAGAGTATCTAACGGAGAGAATACAAAACCTTCCCACCAGCTGTACAAGCTGCAGATTAAAGTCATGTGATCCACTAGCAGACTGCGTGTCTACGGAATGCATAAAAGGGCAATGAGAGTTCCCACAAAAGAAAATGCAATCGTTCAGTCGGTTGTGGACATTGGGGGCAAGCGCACACAGAAGTAGGCCTAGATTAGTCTGAGATGCCTCAACAGCAGGTCCAGAGACCAGTCCAGTGTTGGAGGATATCCTAGGCTGGTAAGGTAGACTGTCACTCACAGTCCCTTCCTTACTCACAGGGAAAGGACTCTGAGAGCCGAGACTCAAGAAAAACATTTTTTATTCTTATATTTTGACTTTTTCTGTAGTTGCTTATGGATTTCCCCTTCCCTCTTTTCCCCCCTCTGATGTTGTAGTAGTCAACTTTATTAGTAGTATTAAATATACTTAAGCTGTTGAGAATTATTTTTAATCAGTTTTTATTTCTGTTATATACATTGGCCTCTACATTGGCCTTTTGTGGTTCTGCTTTTCTTTCCCTTTCTTTTTTTTTATTTTAATAAAAAAGATTGCATATATTATTATTTTTTTACAATTAATTATTTGCTTTCTTTACTGTTCTTTTCCTATTGGAGTAATCTTTAATATATACATATATATATATATATATATATATATATATACATAAACTTCTTTATCTATTTCTATTTAATTTTGCATTTCTTTTCTTTTTGTTCTTTTGCTCCTTTCTTCTTTTTTTTTTGGCCACTTCTATTGGTATTTCGTTTATTTATATTTGTTCTTTGGCCTCTATGGGCCTCCCATTGCAGTGGCCTCTCTCTTTGCAGAATATTGCAGGACAGCAATATAGAAACAGACATAGAGAACTGACTTCTGGACATGGAAAAAGGAGAAGGTTAAATGCATGGGGAGAGTAACATGGAAACTGGATACCCTGAATACCTGGTCTGCCAGGGCCCCTGTCTCAAGAAGCTGAGACACCTCCACCCAGGCCCTCACTCTGACAGACCCAAGTCCTCTAGGGAAGCCTCAGGAGCAATCCCTAGTGGATGACCCACATGCAGAGGTAGAGATAAACCCACAGCTGAAATTCATGGACAGAGTATCTAACGGAGAGAATACAAAACCTTCCCACCAGCTGTACAAGCTGCAGATTAAAGTCATGTGATCCACTAGCAGACTGCGTGTCTACGGAATGCATAAAAGGGCAATGAGAGTTCCCACAAAAGAAAATGCAATCGTTCAGTCGGTTGTGGACATTGGGGGCAAGCGCACACAGAAGTAGGCCTAGATTAGTCTGAGATGCCTCAACAGCAGGTCCAGAGACCAGTCCAGTGTTGGAGGATATCCTAGGCTGGTAAGGTAGACTGTCACTCACAGTCCCTTCCTTACTCACAGGGAAAGGACTCTGAGAGCCGAGACTCAAGAAAAACATTTTTTATTCTTATATTTTGACTTTTTCTGTAGTTGCTTATGGATTTCCCCTTCCCTCTTTTCCCCCCTCTGATGTTGTAGTAGTCAACTTTATTAGTAGTATTAAATATACTTAAGCTGTTGAGAATTATTTTTAATCAGTTTTTATTTCTGTTATATACATTGGCCTCTACATTGGCCTTTTGTGGTTCTGCTTTTCTTTCCCTTTCTTTTTTTTTATTTTAATAAAAAAGATTGCATATATTATTATTTTTTTACAATTAATTATTTGCTTTCTTTACTGTTCTTTTCCTATTGGAGTAATCTTTAATATATACATATATATACATATATATATACATATATATATATATATATATATATATATATATATACATAAACTTCTTTATCTATTTCTATTTAATTTTGCATTTCTTTTCTTTTTGTTCTTTTGCTCCTTTCTTCTTTTTTTTTTGGCCACTTCTATTGGTATTTCGTTTATTTATATTTGTTCTTTGGCCTCTATGGGCCTCCCATTGCAGTGGCCTCTCTCTTTGCAGAATATTGCAGGACAGCAATATAGAAACAGACATAGAGAACTGACTTCTGGACATGGAAAAAGGAGAAGGTTAAATGCATGGGGAGAGTAACATGGAAACTTACATTACCATATCTAGAAAAGATAACCAGTGGGAATTTGCCGTATGGCTCAGGGAACTCAAACAAGGGCTCTGTAACAACCAGGATGGGTGGGGTGGGGATGGAGATGGGAAGGAAGGTCAATTGAGAAAGGACATTTGCATACCCAAGGTTGCTTCATGTTGATGTTTGGCAGAAAAAAAATTCTGTAAAGCAGTTGCCCTTCAATTAAAAAATTAATTAATCAAACAAATGGTTAAAAGAAGAAAAAAGTAGTTGAAAACTGGCTAATAAACTTGTCTAAACTCACTAGCAGTACTGTAAACTAAAACTTCAATCAGATTACCACTTCATCTACCAAACTGCAAAAATTATAGTCTAAAAAAAAATTATAGTCTGAAAATGATAAGACCAAGCTTTATCAAAGATATGAAGCAAAAAAGAACTCTTAAATATGGATAGTAGGCATTAAAATTGGTACAACCAATTTGGTAATATTCTGTAAAATGATTTTGGAATATTTAGTATCTGATAATAAATGTAATATATGTGCATTGTTTTGGATGACATCATACACATTTAGATGCATATATCCAAATAGATGAGTTTCATGATTATAAAGTAGAGAGGAAAAATCAAATAGCAGATAAATGCATGTAACATGTGTGTGCATATTTGCATGTAAAAATATAATAATAAAGATGAGAATGATATATAAAAATAATAGTATGAGGTTCGCTTGACAGTTTTGTAGATACTTTTAACCATATTAAAAATACTTCTCTTTTACTCCTAATTTGCTAAAATAGAGTTTAGTTTTTTAGTTTTAAATAATCAGTGATTGTTGAACATTATCCAATTATTTTTCTACATCTTTGACTTGCAGATGCAGTCTTTCTCTTTTAATTCTTTAATGTGGTGAAATATCTTAATTGATTTTCCCAATGTTAAACCAAATTTACATTTCTGGGTTTTATTCAGCTTTGTCATTCTTTCAAATATATTGCCAGATTCAGTTAATTAACGTTTTGTTTAAAATAATGTAATTCATTTTCTTGATCAAGACAGATCTTATAATCTTCCTTTCTAACTTTTACCTTGAGAGGTTTAGGTATAAATTTTATAAAATTAGTTGAAAATTAGCTTATTTTTATTTAAACTTTGCAGAATTATATTAAGATTAAATGTAGTTTTCTATGTGTGTTAATTTATAAATGAATAAATATTAACACAGTAGCGATTGTGCTATACTTTTTTTTGTTGTCGTTGGCCACTTCTATTGGTCTTTCATCCATTTCCATCTTTGTTCTTTAGCCTGTGTGGGCCTCGCATCGCAGTGGCCCCGCTCATCACAGAGCACCGGCTCTGGGCGCATGCGCTCCAGAGCTCTGGCTCGGTAGTTGGGCACATCGGTCCAGCCGCTCCGCCGCACGTGGGATCTTCCCAGGCCAGGGATTGAACCAGCATCCCTTGCACTGCAAGGCGGTGTCCTTACCCACTGGACCACCAGGGAAGCCCAGAGTCAGTTTTTATATCTGGGAGTTGAGACTTTAGAGCTCTTGATGAAAATAGGGGTACCTGATTCAAAGAAGCAAACCAAAAGAGCAGAGCCTAAGTGATGCATTAGGATCCTTCTTTCTTTCATTGATGAGAGGTTTGCCGTTTGTGGCTCAGAACGTAAAGAATCTGCCTGCAGTGTGGGAAACCACTGTAAGGCGGTGTCCTTACCTACTGGATCACCAGGGAAGCCCTGTGCTATACTTTTTAATAATGAAGGATGTTGAAACTTTTTGGTGCCAGAGTTGTATATAAAATGTATAGTCTTTAGTTTGCCATTTGAGCTTTAGGCTTTTTTTTTTTCCCCACATCTTAAGACTAAGGGAAAATATTATTCTTGATTTTCATTAGCTATAATCATTGTCGTTGTATGAATATGCAAAATTGATATTTTAAGTGCATAAGAAACATGTATAATCTTTGGTAAAGTCTTATCTCTTTCCAGATAGTTCTCTGAGGTCATGTGAATAGTTTTTTGCTTTTTAGGTTAAACCAAATTTACATTTCTGGGTTTTATTCAGCTTTGTCATTCTTTCAAATATATTGCCAGATTCAGTTAATTAACGTTTTGTTTAAAATAATGTAATTCATTTTCTTGATCAAGACAGATCTTATAATCTTCCTTTCTAACTTTTACCTTGAGAGGTTTAGGTATAAATTTTATAAAATTAGTTGAAAATTAGCTTATTTTTATTTAAACTTTGCAGAATTATATTAAGATTAAATGTAGTTTTCTATGTGTGTTAATTTATAAATGAATAAATATTAACACAGTAGCGATTGTGCTATACTTTTTTTTGTTGTCGTTGGCCACTTCTATTGGTCTTTCATCCATTTCCATCTTTGTTCTTTAGCCTGTGTGGGCCTCCCATCGCAGTGGCCCCGCTCATCACAGAGCACCGGCTCTGGGCGCATGCGCTCCAGAGCTCTGGCTCGGTAGTTGGGCACATCGGTCCAGCCGCTCCGCCGCACGTGGGATCTTCCCAGGCCAGGGATTGAACCAGCATCCCTTGCACTGCAAGGCGGTGTCCTTACCCACTGGACCACCAGGGAAGCCCAGAGTCAGTTTTTATATCTGGGAGTTGAGACTTTAGAGCTCTTGATGAAAATAGGGGTACCTGATTCAAAGAAGCAAACCAAAAGAGCAGAGCCTAAGTGATGCATTAGGATCCTTCTTTCTTTCATTGATGAGAGGTTTGCCGTTTGTGGCTCAGAACGTAAAGAATCTGCCTGCAGTGTGGGAAACCACTGTAAGGCGGTGTCCTTACCTACTGGATCACCAGGGAAGCCCTGTGCTATACTTTTTAATAATGAAGGATGTTGAAACTTTTTGGTGCCAGAGTTGTATATAAAATGTATAGTCTTTAGTTTGCCATTTGAGCTTTAGGCTTTTTTTTTTTCCCCACATCTTAAGACTAAGGGAAAATATTATTCTTGATTTTCATTAGCTATAATCATTGTCGTTGTATGAATATGCAAAATTGATATTTTAAGTGCATAAGAAACATGTATAATCTTTGGTAAAGTCTTATCTCTTTCCAGATAGTTCTCTGAGGTCATGTGAATAAGGATCCACCTTTAAATTCTGCTTTATTTTTGAGGTTGTTTCTTCTTCTTCCAGTCACTCTCAGGCAACAGGAGGCTGTTTCACCACTCTGCAAGTACAATGTACCTTTCTCAAAATGTATGACCTCCTCAGAAAACTAATAAAATTTATTAAAGTCCAATGTTTATGAAGGTAAGAATATGGAAATTATGTTATAGACACACAATAAATACATGTAGATTTGATACACTATTGAATGAATAACTCTATCTTCTATGTCTTCCATCCAGTTATAAGATTCTTGAAGACAGACTCGATGCAGAGGTTTTAAATACACATATATTAAATTAAGGAACTCATGGAATAGACCAGTGTTAGAAATAATCAGGCTTTTTTCTTTCCTATTCTATTTTGCTGCCCCATATGTGAAAGGAAAGTTCACAAATAGTACATATTTGAAACATTCTTTTTTTTCTAAAATGGAACTCATTGTGCAGAAAGAGTTAAGAGGAGGAGGGATTCCGTAAGGAGTTTTTCTCTAAAAATAGCGTTTTTAGAAATTTGCCTAGGAGATTAATGCATGAAATGATCATAGTAAAATGCAGAACAATGTGACTGTCCACGTACTGCTTATGCAGTCAGAAGGACTATTATTCATATGTGTGTGCTCATTGTGTGCGTGTAAGTGAGTATTCATGAAACTAGTTTGAATTATAAATATGTATTTACCTAATATAATAAAAAGTGACATTTGGTTCCATAGTTAGTGATCATGAGATATGCACAAGGCCAAATGTATAGTATTTTTAATTACACATTTATAAATAAATAACACAATCAGATATTCTCTAATTAAAAGCTAAGGTTTTAAGTAATTAGAGATGATAATTTGTTTTTGTACTTTTTAAAAATCTATGCCTTTCAAAGTTTATCAGTTATTGAAATGATAATGTAATAGAGACACTACCCTAAAGCTGAGTCATCTATAGGCTTTTTTTTTTCCATCTATAGGCTTTTATAAGACCCAAATATAGACAAATTTCCATGTATCTGGTTGTGATATAAGGATGTGCGGAGATTCTCTAGGACCAAAAGAGCAGCAAGGCCAAGTCTAGGCAATGCCTGGGAGGTTTGAAAGAAAAAATGAGGCATAAGTATTTGGCCCTCCTTTATATTCCAATGAATTTGAACTTTATGTAAGAAATGAACCTGGCAGGAAGTCATCAAATCTGCTTTATTTGAGTTCCTTCTTCTTCCAGTCACTCTCAGGCAACAGGAGGCTGTTTCACCACTCTGCAAGTACAATGTACCTTTCTCAAAATGTATGACCTCCTCAGAAAACTAATAAAATTTATTAAAGTCCAATGTTTATGAAGGTAAGAATATGGAAATTATGTTATAGACACACAATAAATACATGTAGATTTGATACACTATTGAATGAATAACTCTATCTTCTATGTCTTCCATCCAGTTATAAGATTCTTGAAGACAGACTCGATGCAGAGGTTTTAAATACACATATATTAAATTAAGGAACTCATGGAATAGACCAGTGTTAGAAATAATCAGGCTTTTTTCTTTCCTATTCTATTTTGCTGCCCCATATGTGAAAGGAAAGTTCACAAATAGTACATATTTGAAACATTCTTTTTTTTCTAAAATGGAACTCATTGTGCAGAAAGAGTTAAGAGGAGGAGGGATTCCGTAAGGAGTTTTTCTCTAAAAATAGCGTTTTTAGAAATTTGCCTAGGAGATTAATGCATGAAATGATCATAGTAAAATGCAGAACAATGTGACTGTCCACGTACTGCTTATGCAGTCAGAAGGACTATTATTCATATGTGTGTGCTCATTGTGTGCGTGTAAGTGAGTATTCATGAAACTAGTTTGAATTATAAATATGTATTTACCTAATATAATAAAAAGTGACATTTGGTTCCATAGTTAGTGATCATGAGATATGCACAAGGCCAAATGTATAGTATTTTTAATTACACATTTATAAATAAATAACACAATCAGATATTCTCTAATTAAAAGCTAAGGTTTTAAGTAATTAGAGATGATAATTTGTTTTTGTACTTTTTAAAAATCTATGCCTTTCAAAGTTTATCAGTTATTGAAATGATAATGTAATAGAGACACTACCCTAAAGCTGAGTCATCTATAGGCTTTTTTTTTTTTTTCCATCTATAGGCTTTTATAAGACCCAAATATAGACAAATTTCCATGTATCTGGTTGTGATATAAGGATGTGCGGAGATTCTCTAGGACCAAAAGAGCAGCAAGGCCAAGTCTAGGCAATGCCTGGGAGGTTTGAAAGAAAAAATGAGGCATAAGTATTTGGCCCTCCTTTATATTCCAATGAATTTGAACTTTATGTAAGAAATGAAAGGCCTGGCAGGAATAGTATCAATAGTAATCAAATAGTATTTATTGCTAATTATATAATTTTTGGCATAGTACAGTGTTAAGTAGTGGACTCTCTAATAGGAATTCTGTAGTTATATTGTGCAAATAGATAGCCAGTTCTAATACTTATAAACTGCATGATTTGTATCAAGCTTTACAACTTCTTAGTCTCCTCTTCTATTAAAAAAAAGATAACAATAGTAACTACCTCCTTGAGTGGTTTGAGCCATTAATAGATTAATAAATCTAAAATACTTATGACAATGCCATGCATATTGAAACAGTATGTTAGTTTCTTAATCATTATTATTATTGAGGCATACTATTAAAATAGAATTAACAGTGAACTCCACTAGATACTATCTGGGCAGATAAATATTTGGAAAAGCAAAATTGCACCTAAAAGAGAATAACTTTGAATAATTTTCTGATATATTCATTGAATTAACTCTTTGCCTCTTTTTTCTCATCAAACTGAACTCCAATTTAACTCTTGTTAAACAAAAATTTTGGAAAGAAATATGACCAGGATATAAAATCTAGAATTTAGATGACTGAGATTTAGAATGGAAAAGAAAATGTGACTTTCAAGTAGCAACTTCTCCTAAGAAATACTTTGTATTTCTTCCTATCAAATAAATATAGAAATTATAACATATACAAGAGGATAATGACGTTTAAGGAAGAAGATGTGGGAAATTAGCATGATTAAAACTCTGAAAAGCTGTCTCTCTCTCTACCTCTAAGTCAGCTTTTGCCTTAAATATTGTTCAACTCCTTTAAAATGGTGTTAACTACAAATTGCCATTTGCCAATTACATTGCCAATGATGAACAAAAAGGGCATTTGCCATCTGTCTTTGTGGAGGCTGAACACAGTGCCCTTGGAAGCTGCTGACAAATTTCCATGTATCTGGTTGTGATATAAGGATGTGCGGAGATTCTCTAGGACCAAAAGAGCAGCAAGGCCAAGTCTAGGCAATGCCTGGGAGGTTTGAAAGAAAAAATGAGGCATAAGTATTTGGCCCTCCTTTATATTCCAATGAATTTGAACTTTATGTAAGAAATGAAAGGCCTGGCAGGAATAGTATCAATAGTAATCAAATAGTATTTATTGCTAATTATATAATTTTTGGCATAGTACAGTGTTAAGTAGTGGACTCTCTAATAGGAATTCTGTAGTTATATTGTGCAAATAGATAGCCAGTTCTAATACTTATAAACTGCATGATTTGTATCAAGCTTTACAACTTCTTAGTCTCCTCTTCTATTAAAAAAAAGATAACAATAGTAACTACCTCCTTGAGTGGTTTGAGCCATTAATAGATTAATAAATCTAAAATACTTATGACAATGCCATGCATATTGAAACAGTATGTTAGTTTCTTAATCATTATTATTATTGAGGCATACTATTAAAATAGAATTAACAGTGAACTCCACTAGATACTATCTGGGCAGATAAATATTTGGAAAAGCAAAATTGCACCTAAAAGAGAATAACTTTGAATAATTTTCTGATATATTCATTGAATTAACTCTTTGCCTCTTTTTTCTCATCAAACTGAACTCCAATTTAACTCTTGTTAAACAAAAATTTTGGAAAGAAATATGACCAGGATATAAAATCTAGAATTTAGATGACTGAGATTTAGAATGGAAAAGAAAATGTGACTTTCAAGTAGCAACTTCTCCTAAGAAATACTTTGTATTTCTTCCTATCAAATAAATATAGAAATTATAACATATACAAGAGGATAATGACGTTTAAGGAAGAAGATGTGGGAAATTAGCATGATTAAAACTCTGAAAAGCTGTCTCTCTCTCTACCTCTAAGTCAGCTTTTGCCTTAAATATTGTTCAACTCCTTTAAAATGGTGTTAACTACAAATTGCCATTTGCCAATTACATTGCCAATGATGAACAAAAAGGGCATTTGCCATCTGTCTTTGTGGAGGCTGAACACAGTGCCCTTGGAAGCTGCTGACCTTCAGCACCCCTGAGGCGGTTTCAGGGTGGAGTGAGGCACTTTGCGCTCCAGGGAAGCTGGTGTGCAGGTCTTTAGACAGGTAGATGTTTTTAGGAACAGATTTTATTATCTCAATCCTTGCATCTCTTCATATTTAGAAAAGCACTATATCCCTTCGAGGTGATATCAGATCCTTGTGACTAACAGAAAATCCTTTGTAAAATGACTGTTTATTGATATTGAACTCCTTCTTTCTCAAAACCTTATATATTGATTTTCCTCCTGCTGCTACTTTGGAGCAGCCTCTCGGAGCTATCTGAGGTGCTGCCTCCTGGGCTGCAGCCCTAATTATGCCTCGAATAAAACTTAATCCACAACTCTCAAGTTCATTTTTTTATATGTCGACAAGGGCAAGCAGCATGGTTTCTGTGTATCACTGTGTAACATAAGCAACCAATTGCATACTGGATAGTTTCATTACAATATCCTACAGGGAATTCCTCAAAGAAGCCCCTCATCTGACTCCATTAAATCAGATATTCACTATTTTGCCTCTTCTTTTAGTGAAGGACACCATTGTTAACTCAGTGATTCAAGTCTACGTAAAACTCTTGTTCATTCTAACATACTTTCCCTTCCACATTTTCCACATGTAAGGTTCCTGCATTCTAGTAATTTTGTATCTTTTATAATGTTGACTTAAAAAAATAGTCACAACCTAAAATTTGAGAGTTATGCTTTATTCAGTCAGAACTTTTAGGACTTTAGGCCCTGGAGACAGCATCTCAAGTAACCCTGGAAAAGCTGCCCAAGGAGTTGAAAGAAGGAGTCATGTTATGTAGAGGTTTGCAACAAAGCGTAGGTATGCTGAACAAAAAAGTTATTGTCAATTGAGGAAAACTGTGTATTTCATGGAATTTAGCACTATGGGAGGATGCAAGAGTCTGGGCTCACTGAAATCATTCCTTTCATATGCATCTCAGCTATCCAGGGCAAGTAACCTGTGTCTTTAACATTCCCTCCCACCACCACAAGGTAACATTCCCTCCCACCACCACAAGGTGGTGTCAAAATGAACAAATTCTAACAGTAGTAGTAATTAATTCAGTGTTAAAAAAGATACATATTAGGTGGTTGCTGCATGCATGCATGCTAAGTTGCTTCAGTTGTGTCCAACTCCTTGTGACCCCACGGACTGCAGCCCACCAGGCTCCCCTGTCCATGGGATTCTCCAGACAAGGGTATTGGAGTGAGTTGCTATGCCCTCCTCCAGGGGATCTTCTTGACCCAGGGGCTAGACCTGCATCTCTTGTCTCCTGCATTGGCAGGCAGGTTCTTTACCACCAGTGCCACCTGGGAAGTCCCTATTAGGTGATGACTAGGTAACAAACATTTTTAGATAGTGTGTATGCAAATGTGACTATAGAACACTGGCTATTCTCAAGGGGCTTCCAATCCATGGGAGATTCAGAGAAGTAAACATGAAATTGCAACTCAAAGTGGTAATGGCTGTGGCAGGGAAAGGATGAGTGCCATACAGAATACACGCAGGATGAGTTTCTCGTAGCAATGACATTTAAACAGAAGCTCAGTAGGCAGAGCTATTCAGAGAAGGAGGAACACTTCAGGTAACAACAATAGCATGTGCAAAGGCCTGAAACAAATAAAAGCATTTACATGCTGAGGGAATGGCAAATTACTTTTATTAATGTGTTCCCATTACTCATCAAAGTGCCTGACACCCAGTACTTGCTCAGTAAATAGGAAAACTGCAAACAGTTTTGTGTTTTTCCAGTGGCAGCTAGATGAGAATTGTGCAAAATAAATAAAGAGCTTTAAAAATGTGCATGTTCTAATCCAGTTCTGTTGGGTTACTCTCCTGAAGAACTACTTTAGTTACAGAAAAGAAAATGCCCAAATCGGTATACAGAAATACCTGTTTCCACAACACTTAGAATAAGTCAGTAGTCAAGTAGATTATCCATTCCGTATCATTATAAAAGATACTTGAGGTTTAAAGTTCTCAGGAAGGACCTTGGTGTGATATAAAAATGTAATGTACAAAAATGAGAAACATTTTTAAGGACATTCTATGAACTGGAGGAAATGTAGCAAGGTGTTGACTATGGTGATGTTAGATGGAAGAACTACAAATGATATTTTTTCTTCTTTCTACCTCTTTATAATCTATACATTTACTATACTTAAGAAAACCACTACATAAAGTAAATCTTTTAAAAATATTTAGCAATTACTTTAACATACCTACAGGTTTATGCAATGCCATTTAGACAACACAGTGGACATGAGTTTGAGCAAGCTCCCGGAGATGGCAAAGGGCAGGGAGGCCTGGTGTGCCGCAGTCCACGGGGTCACAAAGAGTCGGACACGACTGAGCAGCTGATCAACCGCCCCAAAGCCTGGAAAACAGAATAGTGGTTTGGAGAGCTGTGTTCTCTCCATATTAGTTTTATCTGCTTCCCCAAAGTAATTCCAAGGTAATGCTTAAAAATTAAAAATTGGATTGGCCAATACTTTTCATTCATGGGGAGGAAAAAAAAAAGAAAGATGACTATGAGAGAGAGAGAATGGGTCTGGCTTTGTAGTCAGTCTTACTAGAGAGGAAAAACCTGAAACCAAGGAGTTCCTGGAAACCTGTGGAATGAGGAAAGACAGCTAATATGTGGATCTTGTGATGCCATAATACAGTAAGGAGAAGTGATTTACTATCTAGGTTTTAACCAATTTATTATAGATTCAGATCTTCCAGTAAGCCAGTTTTTCAGTAATAAATGTGTCAATGAGGTAAAAGTTCTTTTATATGAGACTGAATATTTGACTGCTTTAGTTTATATTTTCTTTTTAGCCCATTATTGAATTCTAATCATGAGGACACTTTCCAGGTGAAGAAATTGTGCAGTTTCTATTGTAGACTTCTCTTTGTCTAATAAAAATAGTCTTTTCCTTCGTGGTAAGAGTTCTTTGCATACATGAAAGACGTTAGCTTTTGTTTGGAAAATATGTCACTTAAATATTTTGCTCTCATTTGATAATTTACCTTTTGACTTTGTTTATAAATTTTTGCCAGGAATTTTTACTGTATAATTTTCTTAAGCTGTACTTATGTGTGTAAGACGTAGAATAAAGTAATATTTTCCTTCATTATTTACTACCTCAGTTTCACTTCTATTTTCAGCACTCTTTCAACCCTATCTCCCATGCTACGTGATAACAGGTGATTTCAATTCACTTCGTCACAACTCCAGTCCTTCCAAGTTTAAACTATGGCAACCCAGGATTCCCTCCATTCCCTTAACCTCTGTATCTCTGTGGAGTCATGTAAGTTCTGGGGGCTTTTAGAGGGTCCTGGTGGTGGGGGAGTGTGACTGGTCCTTCAGCAGGTTATGCCCATGTTTGCTGCTGCTGAGCGACTGTTAACATCCTCTGCTCTTGGCCTCACTAAAGGGGCAGACAACACAGTGGACATGAGTTTGAGCAAGCTCCCGGAGATGGCAAAGGGCAGGGAGGCCTGGTGTGCCGCAGTCCACGGGGTCACAAAGAGTCGGACACGACTGAGCAGCTGATCAACCGCCCCAAAGCCTGGAAAACAGAATAGTGGTTTGGAGAGCTGTGTTCTCTCCATATTAGTTTTATCTGCTTCCCCAAAGTAATTCCAAGGTAATGCTTAAAAATTAAAAATTGGATTGGCCAATACTTTTCATTCATGGGGAGGAAAAAAAAAAGAAAGATGACTATGAGAGAGAGAGAATGGGTCTGGCTTTGTAGTCAGTCTTACTAGAGAGGAAAAACCTGAAACCAAGGAGTTCCTGGAAACCTGTGGAATGAGGAAAGACAGCTAATATGTGGATCTTGTGATGCCATAATACAGTAAGGAGAAGTGATTTACTATCTAGGTTTTAACCAATTTATTATAGATTCAGATCTTCCAGTAAGCCAGTTTTTCAGTAATAAATGTGTCAATGAGGTAAAAGTTCTTTTATATGAGACTGAATATTTGACTGCTTTAGTTTATATTTTCTTTTTAGCCCATTATTGAATTCTAATCATGAGGACACTTTCCAGGTGAAGAAATTGTGCAGTTTCTATTGTAGACTTCTCTTTGTCTAATAAAAATAGTCTTTTCCTTCGTGGTAAGAGTTCTTTGCATACATGAAAGACGTTAGCTTTTGTTTGGAAAATATGTCACTTAAATATTTTGCTCTCATTTGATAATTTACCTTTTGACTTTGTTTATAAATTTTTGCCAGGAATTTTTACTGTATAATTTTCTTAAGCTGTACTTATGTGTGTAAGACGTAGAATAAAGTAATATTTTCCTTCATTATTTACTACCTCAGTTTCACTTCTATTTTCAGCACTCTTTCAACCCTATCTCCCATGCTACGTGATAACAGGTGATTTCAATTCACTTCGTCACAACTCCAGTCCTTCCAAGTTTAAACTATGGCAACCCAGGATTCCCTCCATTCCCTTAACCTCTGTATCTCTGTGGAGTCATGTAAGTTCTGGGGGCTTTTAGAGGGTCCTGGTGGTGGGGGAGTGTGACTGGTCCTTCAGCAGGTTATGCCCATGTTTGCTGCTGCTGAGCGACTGTTAACATCCTCTGCTCTTGGCCTCACTAAAGGGGCTGAGGCCCCTCACTCTGCAGTAGCCCATGCTGCCATCTGCTGGTGTTTCCTCTTGTTACTAGCTGTGAGACTGCCTTAGATGCTCAAGTTGGTCCCTGAAATTTACATCATAGCTGTATAAATTTCAGGATAATTTTATCTTCTCTCTTATTATTCTTGGAGGCTACAGAAAGTTAGTGGGATTGTTTCAGCTTCTTCATTCAGGCATTCCAGATGCTCTCATCCTCTTGTGAGGATACAAATGAACACTCCCATGAAGAGCCTTTTTCCTTAGTGTTCCAGACAAGAAACAAGGCACCAAGTCTTCTGTGCTCTTAGATCTAAGCCTTCTCCTTCTACCCTTGGGAGAATTTTAATTTCCTTTTGGATAGACAAAAACTGTCTCAGCATTGTTCCCATATTTTTCTGCCTTGAAACTGACTTGCAGAGAGGCTGAGAAATTGACACAATTCTCTTTGCCTGCATTAAGGCTGTCTTCTCTCTTTATGTTAGTGAAGAATTTATGTTCAGTTCTGATGCTTAGATTAACACTGCAGTGAAGTCAAAGGTAGCATAGGAAATAACCCACCTGCTCAAAGTTAAAGGTGTCATCCTGTGTTCATTTTTTAATTTAGTTTTTTATTATTTTACTTTTTACTTCTACAGAGCTTTGTTGCTGACAGACAGGTACAATCCCAAATTAGTCATATGCATATCCCTGGTCCCCTCCCTTTTGACTTTGTTTATAAATTTTTGCCAGGAATTTTTACTGTATAATTTTCTTAAGCTGTACTTATGTGTGTAAGACGTAGAATAAAGTAATATTTTCCTTCATTATTTACTACCTCAGTTTCACTTCTATTTTCAGCACTCTTTCAACCCTATCTCCCATGCTACGTGATAACAGGTGATTTCAATTCACTTCGTCACAACTCCAGTCCTTCCAAGTTTAAACTATGGCAACCCAGGATTCCCTCCATTCCCTTAACCTCTGTATCTCTGTGGAGTCATGTAAGTTCTGGGGGCTTTTAGAGGGTCCTGGTGGTGGGGGAGTGTGACTGGTCCTTCAGCAGGTTATGCCCATGTTTGCTGCTGCTGAGCGACTGTTAACATCCTCTGCTCTTGGCCTCACTAAAGGGGCTGAGGCCCCTCACTCTGCAGTAGCCCATGCTGCCATCTGCTGGTGTTTCCTCTTGTTACTAGCTGTGAGACTGCCTTAGATGCTCAAGTTGGTCCCTGAAATTTACATCATAGCTGTATAAATTTCAGGATAATTTTATCTTCTCTTATTATTCTTGGAGGCTACAGAAAGTTAGTGGGATTGTTTCAGCTTCTTCATTCAGGCATTCCAGATGCTCTCATCCTCTTGTGAGGATACAAATGAACACTCCCATGAAGAGCCTTTTTCCTTAGTGTTCCAGACAAGAAACAAGGCACCAAGTCTTCTGTGCTCTTAGATCTAAGCCTTCTCCTTCTACCCTTGGGAGAATTTTAATTTCCTTTTGGATAGACAAAAACTGTCTCAGCATTGTTCCCATATTTTTCTGCCTTGAAACTGACTTGCAGAGAGGCTGAGAAATTGACACAATTCTCTTTGCCTGCATTAAGGCTGTCTTCTCTCTTTATGTTAGTGAAGAATTTATGTTCAGTTCTGATGCTTAGATTAACACTGCAGTGAAGTCAAAGGTAGCATAGGAAATAACCCACCTGCTCAAAGTTAAAGGTGTCATCCTGTGTTCATTTTTTAATTTAGTTTTTTATTATTTTACTTTTTACTTCTACAGAGCTTTGTTGCTGACAGACAGGTACAATCCCAAATTAGTCATATGCATATCCCTGGTCCCCTCCCCCCCTCCACCCCCCTTCAGTACCACCCATCCCACTTGCCAGGCTGTTATACAGTGCCCCTGCAGGATCCCCTATTCCCACAGCACAATGACAATAGCTATCTTTTTCACATATGATAGTATAGATTTCTGTGTTGCTCCTTCTACGCCTCCCACCCACTGTTCATTCCTCACAACGTCCATATGTCTGTTCTCTATGTCTGTTTTTCCATCGCTTCACTGCGTGTGTTATCATTACCCTTTTACTAGATTCCATATATATGTGTTAGTATATTGTACTTGTCTTTCTCTTTTTGACTTACTTCACTTTGTATAATAGGTTCTAGCTCTGTCCACCTCATTAGCACTGATTCTTCTGCATTTCTTTTTACAGCTGAGAAGTACTCCATTGTATATATGTACCAGAGCTTTTTTATCCCTTCACTTGTCGATGGGCATCTAGGTTTCTTCCATGTTGTAGAGATTGTATAGAGTTCTGCAATGAACATTGGGGTACAGGTGTCTCTTTCGATTTTGATTTCACTAGGGTACAGGCCTAAAGTGGCATTGCTGTGTTGTACGGTGCTTTTATTTTCAGTTTTTAAGAAATCTCCACACTGTCTTCCATAACAGCTGTTATCAATTTATATTCCCACCAACAATACAAGAGTGTTCTGTTTGCTCTGCACCTTTTCCAGCGTTTGTCGTCTGTCGATTTGTTGATGATGGCCATTCTGATGGGTGTGAGGGGATATCTCTTTGTAGTTCTGATTTGCTTTTCTCTAATAATCCGCGAGGTTGCGCATCTTTCCATGTGACTTTTTGACCATGATTACATGAATTAATTAGTTTTTCCATTAGATTTTGTCATTTGTTAACCAGTTCAGTGGCATTACCTAAAAGCTATCAGAAACAAATTTGCTCGAAAGTTGTTTTTATGAGTCTTCTTTAAAATATTTATTTAGTAAAAGCAATATAAAATTGTGATAGTCCATACAGGACAAAACTCAAAATAGCATGATTAATGAAATTAGGAAAGTTGGATATTTCTGCAACAGATAACATTTTAGCAAAATTAGCAGAATTTTGACTGAAAATGCTATATTAGGACATATCAAATAGGAGTCCAGATAAAACTTGGGAATATCTATATTAATAATATTTATCCATACATTACAACCTGAAGTTTACCTTTACTCATTTGATAAATATTTCTAAATTAATAATACCAAAGAAAGTTTAGTGTAGTTTAACATTAGTTTAGCATTCCTCTGAGATGTCTGAGAGATTTCTTCAAAGCATTTCAGAGTCAACTGGAGGGTAAAGAAGTTTCATTTATATTTTGGGATTGGGAAGCTTGTTATGTCAGTTACAAATTGGCACTTATCAATTACATTGCCAGTGACTGAACCACAAAGGCGTTTGCCATCCACCAGTGTGGAGACTGAACCCCGTGCTGGGCCAGCAGTTGACTCTCAACAGCTGAGAAGTACTCCATTATATATATGTACCAGAGCGTTTTTATCCATTCATTCGTCTGCAGACATCTAGGCTGCTTCCATCTTCTAGCTATTGTATAGAGTTCTGCAATGAACATTGGGTTTATAGGTGCCTCTTTCAATTTTGATTTCACTAGGGTACAGGCCTAAAGTGGCATTGCTGTGTTGTACGGTGCTTTTATTTTCAGTTTTTAAGAAATCTCCACACTGTCTTCCATAACAGCTGTTATCAATTTATATTCCCACCAACAATACAAGAGTGTTCTCTTTTCTCTGTACCTTCTCCAGCATTTATTGTCTGTCGATTTGTTGATGATGGCCATTCTGATGGGTGTGAGGGGATATCTCATTGTAGTTCTGATTTGCATTTCTCTAATAATAAGCAAGGTTGCACATCGTTTCATGTGGCTTTTTGACCATGATTACATGAATTAATTAGTTTTTCCATTAGATTTTGTCATTTGTTAACCAGTTCAGTGGCATTACCTAAAAGCTATCAGAAACAAATTTGCTCGAAAGTTGTTTTTATGAGTCTTCTTTAAAATATTTATTTAGTAAAAGCAATATAAAATTGTGATAGTCCATACAGGACAAAACTCAAAATAGCATGATTAATGAAATTAGGAAAGTTGGATATTTCTGCAACAGATAACATTTTAGCAAAATTAGCAGAATTTTGACTGAAAATGCTATATTAGGACATATCAAATAGGAGTCCAGATAAAACTTGGGAATATCTATATTAATAATATTTATCCATACATTACAACCTGAAGTTTACCTTTACTCATTTGATAAATATTTCTAAATTAATAATACCAAAGAAAGTTTAGTGTAGTTTAACATTAGTTTAGCATTCCTCTGAGATGTCTGAGAGATTTCTTCAAAGCATTTCAGAGTCAACTGGAGGGTAAAGAAGTTTCATTTATATTTTGGGATTGGGAAGCTTGTTATGTCAGTTACAAATTGGCACTTATCAATTACATTGCCAGTGACTGAACCACAAAGGCGTTTGCCATCCACCAGTGTGGAGACTGAACCCCGTGCTGGGCCAGCAGTTGACTCTCAACACCCTCTGAGGGAGTTCAGGGTGGAGTGAGGCAGTCTGTGCTCCAGAAAATCTGGTGGGACAGGTCTTTAGACAGGTAGATGTTTTTAGGAACAGATTCTATGATCTCAATTCTTGCATATCCTCATGTCTAGAAAAGCAATAAATCCATGGTGAACCAGATCCTCATTTTACACTCACTGTAAAATGAGTGCTTAGTGGTATTGAAACCTCTCTTCATCAAAATCTCCATTCCTTTATGGCCTGCAGAGTTTCTGCTGAAAGATCCGCTGTTAAATGTATCAGGTTTCCCTTATATGTAACTGGTTGCTTTTCCCTTTTTGCTTTAAATATTCTGTTTTTGTGTTTAGTCTGTGTTAGTTTAATTAATTTGTGTCTTGGGGTATCTCTCCTAGGGTTTATCCTGTATGGGATTCTTTTTTGCTTCTTGGACTTGACTATTTCTTTTCCCATGTAGGGGGAGTTTTCAACTCTAATCCCTTCTAAAATTTTCTCACACTGATTCTTTCTTTCTTTCTTTCTTTCTTTTTTTCTATTTCTTCTGTAACCCCTATAATTTGAATGTTGGTGCATTGGATATTATGCCAGAGGTCTCTGAGACTATCCTCTGCTCTTTTCTTTCTTTGAGCTTTATTCTGTTCTTCAGCAGTTACTTTCACTATTCTATCTTCCAGCTCACCTATCCGGTTCTCTGCCTCAGATGTTCTGCTCTTGATTTCTCCTAGAGTATTTTTTTTTTTTTTGGGCGGGGGTCAGGTTGGGGAGGGAGGGGAGTGGGCGGGCCACTTCTGTTTGTCTTTCATTTCTCTATTTTCATCCATCTTTGTTCTTTGGCCCATGTGGGCCTCCCATCGTGGTGGCCTCTGTTGTCGCAGAGCACCGGCTCTGGGCGCATGCGCCCCAGAGCTCCGGCTCGGTAATTGGACACATTGGTTCAACCACTCCATGGCACGTGGGATCTTCCCAGGCCAGGGATCGAACTGGCGCCCCTTGCACTGCAAGGCAGTGTCCTTACCCACTGGACCACCAGGGGAAGCCCCTTCTAGAGTATTTTTACGTTCAGCAATTCAATTGTTTGTCTCTGTTTGACATTTTTAAAATTTCTTGCATTTCTTTGTTTAGTGTGTTAGTTGATTCTTTCATTTTCTCTAATATTCTATTTCTGACATTTTGCATCATCTCTACTATCATTCTTCTGAATTATCTTTCAGAAAGTTTATCTAATTTCCCTTTGTTTATTTGGACTTCTGTATTTGTCAATTGTTCCTTCAGTTGTGCAATATTTCTCTGTCTTTTCATTATTATTATTATTAATTTTTTAGCTAACTGTGTTTGAGGTTTCCTTTTCCCAGACTCTGAGTTAGATCTGTGTGTGATTGGTATTGTATTTTTGTCTTGTTTGTTGTTTGGATGAGGTGTTTTATTCAGGGTACTGCTGGTGGTTGGGTGATGCCAGGCCTTGCACACAAATGCTTGCCTTTGTGGGAGTTCTCACGTTTTAATGTTCTCTAGTATTAGGCATTCTCTGCTAGTGTAGGTTCTTGGAGTCAGTGCTCTCTCTCTGAAGCCCCTGGGCTTGATGCCTGATCAGGGAATGCAGAGTCTATGTTTGTTTGTTATGGCATTAAATGGTATTAAAACATATATACACAAATGAGAAACAGAAGGTGTACCTTTGACAAATGACAATTAAAATATCATGCAAACACTATGTAACATACTGGAATATATACACAAACATACACAGGCATAACATAACCCAAACAGTCCAAGAAAAATACAGTACAATATGTTAATGTGGTTAACAGAGAAATCCAAGAATGATATCCACCAGTTAAGAGTCAAGCTAACTAAAGCACAGATTGGAGAACAATGTTAGAGCAGGGTCCCAATTGGGGACAAGGCAATGAAAACAAAACAGACTAAGAAATATGGGGAAAAATAAGAAGAGAAAGGAAGGATAGAAAAGGAATATAGAATAGTAATGCAAATTTAAATATAGGAAGATAAAGATTTGTATGTATTACAGTTTAGTGCAATAGGAAAAGAATTTCAGAGAAAGTGAAGGGATGTTGTAAAAAAAAAATACATATAAAAATTTAAAAAGTAAAGCAAAGATTGAGAAAAAATAGAAAAAATAAATAAATAAAATCAAAACCCCCAGAGAACCTCAAAAGGTCCATGTAGAATCAGAAGTATACAACCAAAATAAAATGTGTAGTTTAAAAGAAGGAAAAACATAAAAATTTTGTAAACTTGAATGTATTCAATTGTACTGATAAGATTGGTAGTTACAACAGTGGAGTGTAATGGAGGAACAACAACAACAAAAACATAGGTGGGGTGAGGAGGAAAAAAATGAAGGAAAAAAAAAAAAAGAGAAACCAAATCCAGAGGCAAATTCAGCACCAACCAAAATGTAAAACTAGTGAATGCTTTTGTTTTGGGGAATCTTCAGGAATTATAGTCCTATCAGCCTTTTTCTTGCCTCTGGCAGCAGTTGGATCTGAAGGCCTCTTTTATAGTTTTCTGTATTTCCACCTGTTCCATTGCTAGCTGGGATGTCTCTGGCTCTTAATCATTAATCCAGTTACCTTTGTTGCTGGGTTGAGCTAAATTCCCTCCCTGTAGCTTGACCTGTGGCCAAACTATGGCAAGGGTAATGGTGTCTCTCTCAAAAAACATCTATTCCTGCATGCTCTATCAGAAGCGCTGCTGCAGAGTCCCTGGCCCCACCGCCAGCCACCGTCAACCTCCACCACTGCTAGAGCCTTCAGAATACTCAGTGGTGAACCTGGCTCAGTCTCATGTGGGGTCACTGCTCCTTTCTCTCCGATCCCAGCGTGCACAGCGTCCCCAGCCTTGCTCAACGGCTCTGTGATCTGGTTAGTGATAACCTCCTTCCAGAGGAATTAAGTGCAATGCCGTTTTTGAGGATGTTAATGTGGTTAACAGAGAAATCCAAGAATGATATCCACCAGTTAAGAGTCAAGCTAACTAAAGCACAGATTGGAGAACAATGTTAGAGCAGGGTCCCAATTGGGGACAAGGCAATGAAAACAAAACAGACTAAGAAATATGGGGAAAAATAAGAAGAGAAAGGAAGGATAGAAAAGGAATATAGAATAGTAATGCAAATTTAAATATAGGAAGATAAAGATTTGTATGTATTACAGTTTAGTGCAATAGGAAAAGAATTTCAGAGAAAGTGAAGGGATGTTGTAAAAAAAAAATACATATAAAAATTTAAAAAGTAAAGCAAAGATTGAGAAAAAATAGAAAAAATAAATAAATAAAATCAAAACCCCCCAGAGAACCTCAAAAGGTCCATGTAGAATCAGAAGTATACAACCAAAATAAAATGTGTAGTTTAAAAGAAGGAAAAACATAAAAATTTTGTAAACTTGAATGTATTCAATTGTACTGATAAGATTGGTAGTTACAACAGTGGAGTGTAATGGAGGAACAACAACAACAAAAACATAGGTGGGGTGAGGAGGAAAAAAATGAAGGAAAAAAAAAAAAAGAGAAACCAAATCCAGAGGCAAATTCAGCACCAACCAAAATGTAAAACTAGTGAATGCTTTTGTTTTGGGGAATCTTCAGGAATTATAGTCCTATCAGCCTTTTTCTTGCCTCTGGCAGCAGTTGGATCTGAAGGCCTCTTTTATAGTTTTCTGTATTTCCACCTGTTCCATTGCTAGCTGGGATGTCTCTGGCTCTTAATCATTAATCCAGTTACCTTTGTTGCTGGGTTGAGCTAAATTCCCTCCCTGTAGCTTGACCTGTGGCCAAACTATGGCAAGGGTAATGGTGTCTCTCTCAAAAAACATCTATTCCTGCATGCTCTATCAGAAGCGCTGCTGCAGAGTCCCTGGCCCCACCGCCAGCCACCGTCAACCTCCACCACTGCTAGAGCCTTCAGAATACTCAGTGGTGAACCTGGCTCAGTCTCATGTGGGGTCACTGCTCCTTTCTCTCCGATCCCAGCGTGCACAGCGTCCCCAGCCTTGCTCAACGGCTCTGTGATCTGGTTAGTGATAACCTCCTTCCAGAGGAATTAAGTGCAATGCCGTCTTTCTGAGGATGGCTCAAGGGCACCTCTAGCCTAAGGAGGCACTTGGACCCTCAAAAGCAGGTCTGGCTCAGTCCCTTATGGGGGTCACTGCTCCTCTCCCAGATCCTGGTGTGTAACAGGCTTTGTGTGCTTGGCCCACCCAGTCTCTCAGGCAGGACTGAGGTTTGAATTTTAAAAGCAGGTTTGCGCCCCTTTTACCATTTTGTTTTGGCTTCTCCTCTGCTCTTGGATGTGGGGAATCTTTTTTGTGGTCAGATCCAACCTTCTCCTGTTGATTTTTCAGCAGCTAGTTGCAATTCTGTCATTTTTGCAGGAGCAGATGAATTCACGTCCTTCTATTCTATCATCTTAGCTCCACCATGATTTTAGTTTTAAAACTGCCATTTCCCCCCCTTGGTTTTGCCGTTTTAGCTAGTTATTAAGCTCAGTCTCAGATCCTTATGGTCTCATTAACATTTTGATAAAAGATTTGCAAGAGAAAGCTATTTGATTTTACTTTACCAAAGAACAAAGTCATCTAAAGATACAAAAATCAGGGCTTCCCTGGTGGTCTAGTGGGTAAGGACACCGCCTTGCAGTGCAAGGGGCGCTGGTTCGATCTCTGGCCTGGGAAGATCCCACATGCTGTGGAGTGGCCGGACCGATGTGTCCAATTACCGAGCCGAAGCTCTGGAGCGCATGCGCCCAGAGCCGGTGCTCTGCGACAACAGAGGCCACAGTGATGGGAGGCCCACACGGGCCAAAGAGCAAAGATGGATGAAAAATAGACAAATGAAAGATCAATAGAAGCGGCCCACCTGCCACCCCTCTCCAAAAATAAATAAATAAATAAATGTTAAAAAAAAAGATACAAAAATCAGTGATAAGAATTTTCACTAAATTGAAAATTGTTATATTAATTGTATGTTCTAGAACTTTAGAGTTTAATTTATCATGCCTTCAAAGGTTTGTATAAAGCATTGAGCAAAGCCCTTTCTGAGTTTACAAATTAATCCAAAGCAAAATCACTATTTTTATTTTTGTTAGCCCTAGTGTGCTAGTTCCCAGTTTTTATTTATTTGTATGGCTCAGCTATTGGAGAAGACTCTTGAGAGTCTCTTGGACTGAAAGGATATCAAACCAGTCAATCCTAAAGGAAATCAGCCCTGAATATTCATTGGAAGAACTGATGGTGAAGCTGAAGCTCCAATACTTTGGTCACTTGATATGGAGAGCCAACTCATTAGAAAAGACCCTGTTGTGGGAAAGATAGAAGGAAGAAGGAGAAGAGGATGACAGAGGATAAGATGACTGGATGGCATCACTGACTCAGTAGACACAATGGACTTGAGTTTGAGCAAGCCTCTGTAGGACAGGGAATCCAGGAGTGCTGCAATCCATGGCGTTACAAAGAGTTGGGCATGACTAAGTTACTGAACAATGACTCAGGTAGCTCTATTGGTTTCCTTAGTATGTTAGTTAATATTTCTTTAGTAGCAATCTATATATCTTGTCTTAGAGTATCATGCAGGAGGACTATTCCCCAGTGAAATGCATCTATTCCACAGTATAAATAAACAAGAGCTATAACCATGTTATATAAAACCCATTTAAATATACATTTTTATCTAAATCTCATTAAATTTTATGACTTTAACTTTATTTTTTATTAGATTCCAATCAATAAGCTTTGATCTTAGAGAAGTGGTTTTAGGATATTTTTTCTTTTTGCTTCTTGTGCATTTTACCTACTGTATATAAAAAGCTCAGGAGTCCCCAGAAGGGGATTGAGTCGAGATCAGGCCATTTGGCCTGTCACAAATAGTTGCTGGTCAGATGTCTCAGTGTAAATTTTTCTAGTCCCTTTGAGTTCAGTTCAGTCACTCAGTTGTGTCTCGCTGTCTTTCACCATCTCCCAGAGCCTGCTCACACTCATGTCCTTTGACCCAGTGATGCCATCCAACCGTCTCATCCTCTGTCTTCCTCTTCTCCTTTAGCCTTCTCTTTTCCCCAACATCAGTCTCTTTCCAAATGAGTTGTTTCTTTGCATCAGGTGGCTTAAATATATGTGTTAAAACTGGGGTAAATAGAACAGACTTGTTTGGCTTTTAATGTTGTGAACCAATGGTGGGGGGTCCCTTTTGGCCCATTTAACCTTAAATAGTGTAGTAATATCCAATCTTAATTTAATCACATAAATCTGTTTTATTTATCCCATTTTAAGTAACTATCCAAATAAATTTTGTTCATTTGAGATATGTCTTTTGAGGGAAAAAAAAATCTACCTTGTTATAAATTATAGCCAGACTTTCCTTGCAAGTTTTTTCCTTTTGATAGTATAATTAGTTTAATGCTTTTATTAACATATGCAAAATTCATCAAGGGGAAGCAAAGATGATGAATGAGGCTTCCCAAACCAGTTTTTTTTACTTGTCTTAAAACTATGGAAGTTCTTAGGTCAATTGTAATTTTCTCATCTGTAATTTTTGTTTATAGGTCTCGATAAAACAGGTGCTTATAATGACAGCACTCTAGGTTCACTAATTTGTTATTTTCTTCAGTTTTAAAGGATCTATTGTGTGACCATCAATAAAATATATGCCAATGGTGATGTAAAACATTAAGATACCATGCTATATAAACTTTCCTTTTTTTTTTTAAAATATCTTGTCTTAGAGTATCATGCAGGAGGACTATTCCCCAGTGAAATGCATCTATTCCACAGTATAAATAAACAAGAGCTATAACCATGTTATATAAAACCCATTTAAATATACATTTTTATCTAAATCTCATTAAATTTTATGACTTTAACTTTATTTTTTATTAGATTCCAATCAATAAGCTTTGATCTTAGAGAAGTGGTTTTAGGATATTTTTTCTTTTTGCTTCTTGTGCATTTTACCTACTGTATATAAAAAGCTCAGGAGTCCCCAGAAGGGGATTGAGTCGAGATCAGGCCATTTGGCCTGTCACAAATAGTTGCTGGTCAGATGTCTCAGTGTAAATTTTTCTAGTCCCTTTGAGTTCAGTTCAGTCACTCAGTTGTGTCTCGCTGTCTTTCACCATCTCCCAGAGCCTGCTCACACTCATGTCCTTTGACCCAGTGATGCCATCCAACCGTCTCATCCTCTGTCTTCCTCTTCTCCTTTAGCCTTCTTTTTTCCCCAACATCAGTCTCTTTCCAAATGAGTTGTTTCTTTGCATCAGGTGGCTTAAATATATGTGTTAAAACTGGGGTAAATAGAACAGACTTGTTTGGCTTTTAATGTTGTGAACCAATGGTGGGGGGTCCCTTTTGGCCCATTTAACCTTAAATAGTGTAGTAATATCCAATCTTAATTTAATCACATAAATCTGTTTTATTTATCCCATTTTAAGTAACTATCCAAATAAATTTTGTTCATTTGAGATATGTCTTTTGAGGGAAAAAAAAATCTACCTTGTTATAAATTATAGCCAGACTTTCCTTGCAAGTTTTTTCCTTTTGATAGTATAATTAGTTTAATGCTTTTATTAACATATGCAAAATTCATCAAGGGGAAGCAAAGATGATGAATGAGGCTTCCCAAACCAGTTTTTTTTACTTGTCTTAAAACTATGGAAGTTCTTAGGTCAATTGTAATTTTCTCATCTGTAATTTTTGTTTATAGGTCTCGATAAAACAGGTGCTTATAATGACAGCACTCTAGGTTCACTAATTTGTTATTTTCTTCAGTTTTAAAGGATCTATTGTGTGACCATCAATAAAATATATGCCAATGGTGATGTAAAACATTAAGATGCAAAATACCTCCCCATAAGACAGTAGGGGAGGATGTAACCTAAATCTGGTGAGTTTCCTATCAAATACAGTATAAGAAAAGCCAAGTTTCTAAAATGCAAACAAACAAAATGCACAAACAGAAAAATATAGGAAGATCAGATACAACATTTACATCTCAAAAACACAGAGAAAAATGTTTTCCCCTACAAAGTTTTTGTTTAATCAGCATTTTAAAGATACTTTTATCATGCCACTTTTTAACCTCAATTTAATTGCTTATCCCATAAAAGATCCCCCTCAATTTTATTTTATTTTGTTACTTTTTAAAAAGATTTATTTATGTATTTATTTTGGTGGGAGTGGGATGGGGAGGAAGGGGAGCAGGCGGGCCACTTCTACCGGTCTTTCATTTGTCCATTTTCATCCATTTTTGTTCTTTGGCCCATGTGGGCCTCCCATCGCGGTGGCCTCTGTTGTCGCAGAGCACCCGCTCTGGGCACATGTGCTCCAGAGCTCCGGCTCGGTAGTTGGACACATTGGTAAAGCCGCTCCACGGCACGTGGGATCTTCCCAGGCCAGGAATTGAACTGGCGCCCCTTGCACTGCAAGGCGGTGTCCTTACCCACTGGACAACCAGGGAAGCCACCCCCCCTCAATTTTAAGGTGAGATTTATTTTAGTATGATTTCCCAATTAACTAGATATATGCAAGTATGAATTCCACACAAATGGACGTGAATCTGCCTGGGTTATTAGTTGGAGGCTGGCTTTCTGATGCCCCTAGTTTTTTTTTTTTTTTTGAGACATTCTACTTTCCAATTTAAGGTCAATTTGTCAGGAAGAAAATTTGCTAGTGAAATTGTATAGAGGGCCTGTGTGCTGCTTTTGACCTTAATTCCTTCGGCAGTCATCTTAGAGTCATTTCAGCCTGTCTTCTGTGTCTCAGTTCCTCCCTCTGGCAAAGACCACGATGTGTACTCAGATCACTGAATGGTCATTTCTTGCTTGTAACTCCCAGGGTAGCAAGTGTTTTAATGAATGAGTGGTTTTCCCTATGGGACCACTTTCTGGCATGAGGATTTGGCCTCCCACAACCGTGTACATTCTCATTTTTCAGTCACTTGAGAAAATTATCAATGATCTCAGATATGCAGATGACACCACCATTATGGCAGAAACCAAAGAGGAATTACAGTGCCTTTGGATGAAGGTGAAAGAGAGTGAAAAAGCTGATTTAAAACTCAGCATTTGAAAAGTAAGATCATGGCATTTGCACCCATTACTTCATAGCACATAGATGGACAAACAATGGAAACAGTGACAGACTGTATCTTCTTGGGCTTGAAAATCACTGTGGACAGTGACTGCAGCCATGAAATTAAAAAAAAACTTGCACACTGAAAGAAAAGCCATGAAAAACCCAGACAGCATATTAAAAAACAGAGCATCACTTTGCTGAGAAAGATCCATATAGTCAAACCATGGTTTTTCCAGTAGTCGTGTATGTGTGTGAGAGTTGAACCATAAAGAAGGCTGAGCACAGAACAACTGATGCCTTTGAACTCTGGTGCTGAAGAAGACACTTGAGAGTCCCTTGGACTGTAAGGAGATCAAACCAGTCGATCCTAAAGGTAATCAACCCTGAATATTCATTGGAAAGACTGATGCTGAAGCTGAATCTCCAGTGTTTTGGTCATCCTATGTGAACAGATGATTCATTGAAAAAGTCCCTGATGCTGAAAAAAACAGAAGGAAAAAAGAGAAGGGCGTGACAAAGGATGAGACTGTTGGGTGGCATCACAGATTCAATGGAGATGAGTTTGAACATACTCTGGGAGCTGCTGAAAACCAGGGATACCTGGTGTGCAGTCCATGGGATGGCAAAGAGTCAGGCATGACTGAGTAATTGAACTGAACTGAGCTGGGAGAAATCTTGTTCCTTTTCTTCAAGAACAGTTCTCATGTAACATCTTCACTTTAATTCAAAAAATTCTATTAAGGCAGCCAAATTGAGGAAAATTTTGACCTTAATTCCTTCGGCAGTCATCTTAGAGTCATTTCAGCCTGTCTTCTGTGTCTCAAAGACCACGATGTGTACTCAGATCACTGAATGGTCATTTCTTGCTTGTAACTCCCAGGGTAGCAAGTGTTTTAATGAATGAGTGGTTTTCCTATGGGACCACTTTCTGGCATGAGGATTTGGCCTCCCACAACCGTGTACATTCTCATTTTTCAGTCACTTGAGAAAATTATCAATGATCTCAGATATGCAGATGACACCACCATTATGGCAGAAACCAAAGAGGAATTACAGTGCCTTTGGATGAAGGTGAAAGAGAGTGAAAAAGCTGATTTAAAACTCAGCATTTGAAAAGTAAGATCATGGCATTTGCACCCATTACTTCATAGCACATAGATGGACAAACAATGGAAACAGTGACAGACTGTATCTTCTTGGGCTTGAAAATCACTGTGGACAGTGACTGCAGCCATGAAATTAAAAAAAAACTTGCACACTGAAAGAAAAGCCATGAAAAACCCAGACAGCATATTAAAAAACAGAGCATCACTTTGCTGAGAAAGATCCATATAGTCAAACCATGGTTTTTCCAGTAGTCGTGTATGTGTGTGAGAGTTGAACCATAAAGAAGGCTGAGCACAGAACAACTGATGCCTTTGAACTCTGGTGCTGAAGAAGACACTTGAGAGTCCCTTGGACTGTAAGGAGATCAAACCAGTCGATCCTAAAGGTAATCAACCCTGAATATTCATTGGAAAGACTGATGCTGAAGCTGAATCTCCAGTGTTTTGGTCATCCTATGTGAACAGATGATTCATTGAAAAAGTCCCTGATGCTGAAAAAAACAGAAGGAAAAAAGAGAAGGGCGTGACAAAGGATGAGACTGTTGGGTGGCATCACAGATTCAATGGAGATGAGTTTGAACATACTCTGGGAGCTGCTGAAAACCAGGGATACCTGGTGTGCAGTCCATGGGATGGCAAAGAGTCAGGCATGACTGAGTAATTGAACTGAACTGAGCTGGGAGAAATCTTGTTCCTTTTCTTCAAGAACAGTTCTCATGTAACATCTTCACTTTAATTCAAAAAATTCTATTAAGGCAGCCAAATTGAGGAAAAGCATTAAATGAGCTTCTGCAGCGGGCAGCGCATAGTTATTTATGTCTAATTAATAGAATTGGGGAAACACTTAATTGCCCCAATACTATTACCAGAAAACTTCAACCTATACTCTGTAGTTCCCTCTAATTTGAGACTAGAACTTCAACAGTAAAAAGGCATGGAGTTCAAATCAAGATCAGATTTATTGCAAGACAGTAAATCAACATTTATATGTCTTAGTAATCAACTTAATACAACATAGCTGTGCATCAATAATCATAGTCAAAACATAACAATAAAGTTTAAAAGTTCAGAACTCAATCAACAAAAATACAATATTCTTACCCCAGAGCTGGAGAGCCTCTCATGTTCGAGCCACATGAGCAAGCTGTCTCACAATCTAATCATCACTTTTTATAATAAATTTTTCCTTTCTTTTCAATTTCTTTATAACTTCTTTGTTTCTATTTGATTTTTAATTGTTTTCAACCACTTAATTTATATAACCTTTCTCTCTAAACATACTGATTCACTTGATAAATCATCAACTCATCACTTCTCTATTTCAGCTTATATCTATTCAAGCATTACATAAAATTGACTTTATTTCACTTGATTAAAACAAATTCAAATCAAATCCTTAGAATCAAATACTTTCTTCCCTTTAGATCATTTAAACTCATGATTAAGGAAAAATCTGAACTTTGGAACTTTAACACCTTGTGCTAGATCAAGGCAGGCCATTTATTTTAACTTGAGCTGTCCTATACCTAAGAATAATGACACATTGTTTTAAAAATTCCGCCCCATGCTTCCCTGCTTACTCTTACGGGGTGGCTGTGACTCAGATGACAACTGGTGGCAGTCCATGGGATGGCAAAGAGTCAGGCATGATTCAATGGAGATGAGTTTGAACATACTCTGGGAGCTGCTGAAAACCAGGGATACCTGGTGTGCAGTCCATGGGATGGCAAAGAGTCAGGCATGACTGAGTAATTGAACTGAACTGAGCTGGGAGAAATCTTGTTCCTTTTCTTCAAGAACAGTTCTCATGTAACATCTTCACTTTAATTCAAAAAATTCTATTAAGGCAGCCAAATTGAGGAAAAGCATTAAATGAGCTTCTGCAGCGGGCAGCGCATAGTTATTTATGTCTAATTAATAGAATTGGGGAAACACTTAATTGCCCCAATACTATTACCAGAAAACTTCAACCTATACTCTGTAGTTCCCTCTAATTTGAGACTAGAACTTCAACAGTAAAAAGGCATGGAGTTCAAATCAAGATCAGATTTATTGCAAGACAGTAAATCAACATTTATATGTCTTAGTAATCAACTTAATACAACATAGCTGTGCATCAATAATCATAGTCAAAACATAACAATAAAGTTTAAAAGTTCAGAACTCAATCAACAAAAATACAATATTCTTACCCCAGAGCTGGAGAGCCTCTCATGTTCGAGCCACATGAGCAAGCTGTCTCACAATCTAATCATCACTTTTTATAATAAATTTTTCCTTTCTTTTCAATTTCTTTATAACTTCTTTGTTTCTATTTGATTTTTAATTGTTTTCAACCACTTAATTTATATAACCTTTCTCTCTAAACATACTGATTCACTTGATAAATCATCAACTCATCACTTCTCTATTTCAGCTTATATCTATTCAAGCATTACATAAAATTGACTTTATTTCACTTGATTAAAACAAATTCAAATCAAATCCTTAGAATCAAATACTTTCTTCCCTTTAGATCATTTAAACTCATGATTAAGGAAAAATCTGAACTTTGGAACTTTAACACCTTGTGCTAGATCAAGGCAGGCCATTTATTTTAACTTGAGCTGTCCTATACCTAAGAATAATGACACATTGTTTTAAAAAATTCCGTCTTTACTTCTCATGCTTCCCCTGCTTACTCTTACGGGGTGGCTGTGACTCAGATGAAGTTTCACTTTCTGCCTCGCTAGAGGAACTTTCTTTCACTAATTCAAAATTTCTCTTACTTCTTTTGGACACAATATTCTTGCCTTTTAGATTAATATATGTTCCTCTTTTAGGTAACATCATATTTACCCATTCCTCTTTTCCTTCTGAACTTATCTCACTTTCTAAAGGGCGAATTTTAGGTCTAAAAAACTTACCTGGGGTTTGAGGACTATCTGAGCTATCCGTGTCATCACTCATTTCTTCATGTCCAGGGGCCCAGTCATTTCTTAGGAACTCCCCAGAGGTGGTCCACGTCACTTCTTACCTAACTACTCATCACAGATCACTCAGTATCCTACAATAGAATATCCTTGTCATGTTTCAACTGAACCCCTGGCCCCCTAGTACTTTTTTTTTCTTCCCCTAGTACTTTTATACTGGGTGTGTATTTCCCTCATATCTTTCAAGTAGCCCTCTCCAGCCATAGAATTTTTCAAATGGGTAGGTAATCTTCAGTATCTTTCAACTGATCCCCACCCAATATCTAGACTCTTGGTGCGTATTCTCCAATATTTCTTTCAAATTCCTCCAACAGTATCTTTCAACTGAGAGGGGGAAGGTACCTGCTACACTCCACCAAATGAAACTTAGGATCATCAACCAATATGGGAGATGCAAGAACCAGGAGAGACTCACTCAAATCCACCTGGACTCTTTGAGGAGGCAGATGGGCAGAAGGGGCCTCTGCTGACACCAAAACTTCAGATCCTCATAGACCACAGGTGATGGAGAGGAGTCTACTCTGGCCTCTCTGTCAGCTGCCAAATCTGTAGACTTAAAAATAATAGTCACAAAATAATAAAGAAAATAAAAAAAGGAAAAAAAAGGAAACAAGAAAAAAAAAAGAAAAAAAAATAATAGTCACAACCTAAAATTTGAGAGCTATGTTTTTATTCATGGAATTCCCTGGTGGCTCAGGTGGTAAAAAATCTGCCCGCAGACCTGGAGGCATGGGTTCAGTCTTTAAGTCAGGAAGATCCCCTGGAGAAGGAAATGGAAACCCACTCCAGTATTCTTTCCTGGAAAAGTCCATGGACAAAAGGAGCCTGGCGGGCTACAGTCCATGTTTTTATTTAGCAGAAATTTTTAGAACATCAAGCCTGAGAGACAGCATCTCAAGTAACTCTAAGAGCACTACTCAGAGACTATGCAGGGAGGAGTCAGGTTATATAGAAATTTGCAAGAAAGGGCAGGTAGTCTGAACAACCAAAGATTAATGAAGGAAAACCAGATATTTCAAATTAAGAAATATAGCACTGACTATTTATGAGAATATGCAAATGTCTGGGCTCACTGAAATCATTCCTTTCATATGCATCTCAGCTCTCTCAGGAGTAGTATCCTGTGTTTTTCACCCCTCCCCCTCTTCTGTCTGACGCAGCTCCTCAATGCTCAGTGGGAAGCTGCTAATGGCTCATGGGTAGCAAGTATTGTTCTTCCTGGGCACAATATGGAAGGAAATGGAATAAAAAAAATCACAGGAGCAGAGAAGAGGGAGGTGAACCTCACATTTGGAGGGCTGGAATGACTGAATGTGGTGACATCCTTGTTTATTAATGTGGTGGGAAATACTATATTGTTCAAGCACCTTCTAATCCAATTCTTCCTCTTAATCAGTCACTCCATTTTTAATTCAGTTCAGCTGAGTTCAGTCCAGTCATTCAGTCATGGTCGACTCTTTGCGACCCCATGGATTGCAGGACACAAGATTTCCCTGTCTTTCACCATATCCCAAAGTTTGCTCAACCTCATGTTCTTTGACTCAGTGATGTCATCCAACTATCTTGTCCTCTGTTGTCCCCTTCTCCTTTTGCTTTCTATTTTTCTGAGCATCAGGGACTTTTCCAATTAGTTCTCTGTTCGCATCAGATGACCAAAATACTGGAGGTTTAGCTTCAGCATCAGTCCTTCCAATGAATTTTCAGGGTTGGTTACCTTTAGGATTGACTGGTTTGAATTCCTTACAGTCCAGAGGACTCTCAAGAGTCTTCTCCAACACCACAGTTCAGATATGTCAATTCTTTAAGGCTCAGCCTTCATTGTGGTCCAACTCTCACATCCACACGTGATGACTGGAACAACCATAGCTCTGACTCTATGGACTTTTGTTGGTTGACTATATGATGTCTCTAGCTTTGAATACACTGTCTAGGTTTTTCACAGCTTTTCTTCCAGGGAACAAGTGTCTTTTACTTTCATGGCTGCAGTCACTATTCACAGTGGTTTTGGAACCCAAGAAAATAAAGTCTGTCACTGTTTCCATTGTTTGTCCATCTATTTGCCATGAAGTGATGGGATTGGATGGCATGATTTTAGTTTTTTGAATGTTGAGTTTTAAGCCAGCTTTTTCACTCTCTTTTTTCACCTTCAAGAGGCTCCTCTTTGGTTTCTGTCATAAGAGTGGTATCACCTGTATACCTCTGGTTACTGATATTTCTCCCAAAAGTCTTGATTCCAGCTTGTTCTTCATCCATAGTGGTATTTCACATAATGTACTCCATGTAGAAATTAATTAAGCAGGGTGACAATATACAACCTTGACATACTCCTTTTCCAATTTGGAACCTTGTTCATGTCCTGGCTCATGGTAGCAAGTAGTGTTCTTCCTGGGCACAATATGGAAGGAAATGGAATAAAAAAAATCACAGGAGCAGAGAAGAGGGAGGTGAACCTCACATTTGGAGGGCTGGAATGACTGAATGTGGTGACATCCTTGTTTATTAATGTGGTGGGAAATACTATATTGTTCAAGCACCTTCTAATCCAATTCTTCCTCTTAATCAGTCACTCCATTTTTAATTCAGTTCAGCTGAGTTCAGTCCAGTCATTCAGTCATGGTCGACTCTTTGCGACCCCATGGATTGCAGGACACAAGATTTCCCTGTCTTTCACCATATCCCAAAGTTTGCTCAACCTCATGTTCTTTGACTCAGTGATGTCATCCAACTATCTTGTCCTCTGTTGTCCCCTTCTCCTTTTGCTTTCTATTTTTCTGAGCATCAGGGACTTTTCCAATTAGTTCTCTGTTCGCATCAGATGACCAAAATACTGGAGGTTTAGCTTCAGCATCAGTCCTTCCAATGAATTTTCAGGGTTGGTTACCTTTAGGATTGACTGGTTTGAATTCCTTACAGTCCAGAGGACTCTCAAGAGTCTTCTCCAACACCACAGTTCAGATATGTCAATTCTTTAAGGCTCAGCCTTCATTGTGGTCCAACTCTCACATCCACACGTGATGACTGGAACAACCATAGCTCTGACTCTATGGACTTTTGTTGGTTGACTATATGATGTCTCTAGCTTTGAATACACTGTCTAGGTTTTTCACAGCTTTTCTTCCAGGGAACAAGTGTCTTTTACTTTCATGGCTGCAGTCACTATTCACAGTGGTTTTGGAACCCAAGAAAATAAAGTCTGTCACTGTTTCCATTGTTTGTCCATCTATTTGCCATGAAGTGATGGGATTGGATGGCATGATTTTAGTTTTTTGAATGTTGAGTTTTAAGCCAGCTTTTTCACTCTCTTTTTTCACCTTCAAGAGGCTCCTCTTTGGTTTCTGTCATAAGAGTGGTATCACCTGTATACCTCTGGTTACTGATATTTCTCCCAAAAGTCTTGATTCCAGCTTGTTCTTCATCCATAGTGGTATTTCACATAATGTACTCCATGTAGAAATTAATTAAGCAGGGTGACAATATACAACCTTGACATACTCCTTTTCCAATTTGGAACCAGTGCATTGTTTCATGTCCTGTTCTAAACGTTGCTTCTTGTCTTGCATATAGGTTTTGCAGGAAGCAGTTAAGGTGACCTGGTAATCCCATGTCTTTAAGATTTTTCCACAGATTATTGTGATCCACACAGCCAGGGTTTTAGTGTAGCCAATGAAGCAGAAGTAGATGCTTTTCTGGAATTCCTTTGCTCCTTCTATGGTCCAATGCATGTTGGTAATTTGATCTCTTGTTCCTTTGCCTTTTCTAAATCCAGCTTGTATATTTGGAAATTCTTGGTCGATGTACCATTAAAGCCTAGTTTGGAGGATTTTGAGCATTATTTCTCCAGTGTGTGAGTGAAATGAGTGGAATGGTGTGGTAGTTTGAACATTCTTTGGCACTGTCCTTCTTTGGGACTGGGATGAAAATGGACCTTTTCCAGTCCTGAGGCCACTTCTGAGTTTTCCAAATTTTCTGGCATATTGAATGTAGAACTTTAATTTTAAATTAGGCCTTCATATTTTTTTAATCTGGTTGCTGCACACAAGTTCTTACTTGTTTATTGTCCAGGCTCACCTCCCTCTGCTTTGCCAGTGTGTTTTTTTTTTTTTTTCATTTCCTTGTGTAGTGTGATCAGCCTCTTCGGTTGTGTCTGACTGTTTGCAAGCCTATGGATGTTAACTCACCAGGATTCTCGGTCCATAGAATTTTCCAGCAAGGTACTGGAGTGGGTTGTCACGCCCTCCTCCAGGAGATCTTCCTGACTTCAGGCATTGAAGCTGTGTCTCCTGCATCTCCTACACTGCAGGCAGGTTATTTACCACTGAGCCACTGGGGAAACCTTAAAATTGAACATATTGGGGGTTAAATATATTGGGAATTGAACAGGATTTTGTCCTTGTCTACCTATTTTCCTTGCCTACCTATCACAATTCCCTAAATATGAAACCAATATACCATGGTTTTTGGAATTGAACAGATTGATTATTTGTGCCCAGATCTGTGGTTAGTCTTGCTTTCAGCTTGTTCTTCATCCATAGTGGTATTTCACATAATGTACTCCATGTAGAAATTAATTAAGCAGGGTGACAATATACAACCTTGACATACTCCTTTTCCAATTTGGAACCAGTGCATTGTTTCATGTCCTGTTCTAAACGTTGCTTCTTGTCTTGCATATAGGTTTTGCAGGAAGCAGTTAAGGTGACCTGGTAATCCCATGTCTTTAAGATTTTTCCACAGATTATTGTGATCCACACAGCCAGGGTTTTAGTGTAGCCAATGAAGCAGAAGTAGATGCTTTTCTGGAATTCCTTTGCTCCTTCTATGGTCCAATGCATGTTGGTAATTTGATCTCTTGTTCCTTTGCCTTTTCTAAATCCAGCTTGTATATTTGGAAATTCTTGGTCGATGTACCATTAAAGCCTAGTTTGGAGGATTTTGAGCATTATTTCTCCAGTGTGTGAGTGAAATGAGTGGAATGGTGTGGTAGTTTGAACATTCTTTGGCACTGTCCTTCTTTGGGACTGGGATGAAAATGGACCTTTTCCAGTCCTGAGGCCACTTCTGAGTTTTCCAAATTTTCTGGCATATTGAATGTAGAACTTTAATTTTAAATTAGGCCTTCATATTTTTTTAATCTGGTTGCTGCACACAAGTTCTTACTTGTTTATTGTCCAGGCTCACCTCCCTCTGCTTTGCCAGTGTGTTTTTTTTTTTTTTTCATTTCCTTGTGTAGTGTGATCAGCCTCTTCGGTTGTGTCTGACTGTTTGCAAGCCTATGGATGTTAACTCACCAGGATTCTCGGTCCATAGAATTTTCCAGCAAGGTACTGGAGTGGGTTGTCACGCCCTCCTCCAGGAGATCTTCCTGACTTCAGGCATTGAAGCTGTGTCTCCTGCATCTCCTACACTGCAGGCAGGTTATTTACCACTGAGCCACTGGGGAAACCTTAAAATTGAACATATTGGGGGTTAAATATATTGGGAATTGAACAGGATTTTGTCCTTGTCTACCTATTTTCCTTGCCTACCTATCACAATTCCCTAAATATGAAACCAATATACCATGTTGGCTTTGGTTTATGTATAATCTGATACAACTGATCATGCATATGTATTTGATTATTTGAAATACCCAGATCTGTGGTTAGTGAGCTACAGCCTATGCCTAACACATGCTTTTGTAAATAAGATTTTTTTTGGAATAGAGCAATATCTCTTCTTTTACATGCAATCTATGGCTGATTTCACACTATAAGACAGAGTTGAGTAATTGTGATAGACACTAACTCACCCCTCAAAACTATAATATCTATTCTTAGGCCATATATACAGAAGAAGTTTCCCTAACTCAAGTCTAAACTGATATCATGAATAAAAGGAAACTTTATTCACAATAGGATTTTGGAAGTCAAGGGATATAAGAGGTATTTTTTTAATTCATCAACTCATTAAGTAGATGTTTTATTTTTAATTATTGGCTAGCATTTATTATAGGCAGAGCTTATATCTCTGTGTGCTCTTTATCCACAAGAACTAAGATGCTTTGTCGCCTTCTAAAACGCCATTTTGCCCACATTGTTCTTCACTTTGAAAATTCCTGTCTTTGATGAGCCAGAAATCTAAAACTCAAACACTTCTCAACCCTTGGCAGCTATGAGAAGGGACTTCATCTACCTCCAAATGCAGGGAACATAATTCACTGTAAGCCTAACTGCTGAGGTAATGGGTTCTTCCAGGCAGTGACTGAGTTCAGACTGTATTCTAAGGCAGACTATTTCCTAAAAAAATTAAAAAAAGAAAAACAAAACAAACAAACAAAACTGCTCCTCAAATTTGGGCTTTGGCTTGAAGATTCCTTGAAGGCTTTGTCAAGTATTCTTTAGATTTATGATGGTCTAGGATGCTTATACCCAGTCTTCCTTCCCTCTTTCCTTCACTCAGATTGGCACCAAAATATGACAGCTCTGCCTGCTTTGCACAGTTTCTGCCTCATTTCTCTCTCACAGATATTTTCTATTAATTTCTCAAGCTCACTACATTTCTACATGTCTAATCTCTACATCTTTAAGACCATAGCAATCTTATTTCATCTATGACCCTAATTATCTTTTTTCCATGTAATTAATGCATCCCCCTCAAATTTAAAAATTTTTGTACATCAAAGGAAACCATAAACAAAATGAAAAGTCAAAAGGGGAAAATATATTTGTAAATCTCACTCTTGGGCATAGAGCTAGAGAAAACTGTATTTCAAAAAGATACGTGCACTCCAATTTTCATTGCAGCACTATTTACAATGCCCAAGGCAGGGAAGTACCCCAAGTGTCCATCAACAGATAAATTGATAAAGAAGAAGTGGTATACAATGAAATATTACTCTGCTGTTAAAAAGAATGAAATAATGACATTCACAAGAACATGGATGGACCTAGAGATTATCATACTAAGTAAAATAAGTCAGACAGAGAATGACAAATATCATATGTTATCACTCATGTGAAATCTGTGAGAAAAAAAGTGGTACAAATTAACTTATTTACAAAACAGAAATAGATTTACTGACATAGAAACAGAACATGTTTACCAAAGAGGAATTAGGAGGAGGGATAAATTAGGAATTTGGTGGTAACATATACAGATTACCATATAAAATAAATGACAAATTGAACCACTATAAAAACAAACAAAAACAAAGCCCCCACACTCCTAGGTTCTGAATATTAGGGATGTCTTTGACTGCTGTTATTCTGCCTACCATGATGAATAACCACCCAAACAAATCAACTACAGTAGTATAACTTCATAGGAATGAACCCTAGCCATAAAACATTAAGTAGAAATGATTATCCTGAAAATATCTTATTTAATATAATCTCATTTTTATTAAATTAAAAAAGTTCAAACTGTATGTATTTAACTGTATAAACTACAATGCAGCATTATAGGAATGTGAGTTTGGGGCTCTCTAATGGTATTACCAAAAGAGGTTGATGAAACTGGAATGAGAGAGATACATTTTGGAACCTCTACAAAGATGCTTCAGAAATAGCTTACTTTGTCTTACTCATCAAGTGAATTTTACCAGTAAGCTGATGATTCTCTGTGATATGAAACATTTTATATATCTCATAGAAAATTTAAAACAAAACTGCTGCCATTTAAGATAGAAATGCATACATTAAACTTTACATTTGCAACTCTATATATGAAAGTGATTGTTAGAAAATAGAAAGGTAGATTAATTAATTTGAAAGCACTGATATAGGTTTTCAGAGTCAGGCCATACAGCATCATGTTGCTTAGTGTTCACATTGCATTCTGGTGTTTTTCTCAGTGAGATTAATCTGATTTGGTTCTGAGTGGAGTTATGTATAAGATTATGATTGACTTCAGTTTTCAGCTTAGTGTTTCCCTTTGAACAGTCATGCACAGGAAAATATCTCATATTATGGTGTGAGAGATAGGACTAAATGGGACCATGTGTTAACTCTATCTTCAGAACATTTGAACATAGCTTCTCCTACACTGGTAAAAATTTCAGGAACTGAGCAGGGAATTAAGAAGCAAGATTTTTAGTTCAGAGTGAGGGTATCAATTCAAATTACTGGTCACTTAAGAGGTCTGGGCATCCCCAGATTATTTTATAGTGCCTTATACACATATCATAAGTCATGCTTTCAGTGTTTTCTCAGATTCATTATCTTATTAGGGCTATCTAGCCATCCTTTATGATGGTTGAAAAAAGCATAACTAGTACCGTTCTACAGATGAGGAAGCTGAGATACGTGTGGCAAGATGAAATACTGAAAGGGGTGAATAGGTGGATCTGATTAAAGAAGCCGGGGGTCCTAAAGGAGGAGGGGGAGGAAAAGGAGGAAGAGAGAGAAAGAAAAGCACCTTTCTCTAGCCTAAAATGTTCCTTGTGATAAAGATCAGCTCTGGAACTAAGTCTTCTGTTAATATTGTGGCCTAGCTAGGCCTTTATGTTGGAATGTCTCACCTAGCCCTAGGCCAGAGACTGTCCTCTTGTCAATCTCTTGTTAGTGTTGTGGGTGTGGGCCTGCAGGGTCTTTACAACCTTAAGATATTCTTTTGATCTATTGTTTTAATAACCAACTGGAAAATACAAATTGTCTTGCCTGAACTGGCTAAGGGGGGCTTCTCTTCTATCTGCCTTTCCAGTCTCTGTGCTGGAAGCTCTCTCTATCCCAGCTCTGAGTGACCAAAGCCAGGTCTTTTTGATCCCAATGTGAATTCTTCTCCATTGGATATCAAGAATCGAACACTGTTCATGGTAACCTGTCTACCGTCATCTATCAATACTCCATATGAGTTTAAACCATCTCATGATAAACCTCATACTAGAATTCTAGCTATATTAATGAATATTCATTGCAACAAATATGAAAAGTCATAGTAGTTAGTACATGTAAAAGTTTTTCGCTTAAAGTCCAAAGAAGGTCCTCCTAATTGGGCATTTTTGTCCCAAGTGTTAATTAAGGACACATATTTTATCAGTAGCTTTTAAAGTCATTGTCACTATCTGCATCAAACAAGTGCAAGAGAGAAGAATACGGAAGATTTATACAGTCTGCGCCCAGAAATGGTCTGGACTTTCACTTCCACTCACACTACATTTGTAGAACTCAGTTTAGCTCCCACAAAATGCTGGAGAATGTCACCTAGTTGTGGCCCCAGGAAAAAGAAGCTGCTTACAAGTTGGTGAACAGGTAGTCTCTTTTTGCCATACTAGCCAAGCATTCATTTACTATTCCAAGTTACCATTCAGGTTAATTTATATCCACTTTCTCTACCGAAATCATGAAAATCTGAAGACTAATGTGTTTATTCTTTGGTAGAGTCTCTAATACATCCAATGACTATATTCAGTAAGTACTGCCAGTGTGTTTGCTGACACAGGTCTGAAAGGGGTTCTCCAATAAGTAGACAAGGCTTCAGGGCTTTCATATGAACCTTACGATGGTTAACATTGCAATGGTCACCTAAATATAGACATAGGTGAGTACATTATTCTGTTTCTTTTCACATCGTTTTAACAACAACATCGGGGTGATTCATGCTAATCAATTCTCCAACTCTCAGTGCAGACAGGGCAACCTACAATTCAATTCAATTCTGCCACTTACTAAACAGTAAGGGGTGCATAGGATGAATATGGTCAAAGGAATGCGGGCCTCCCTGTCCTCTGCCGATACCTTCCCATCACCTAGATGTGGTCACCACTCTGGAAGCTATGCAAACCCTGCTGTTTATAGAGGTTTCTTTTAACAGAGGTTCTATTACATAACAGAGGCTCTACTATTGTTAACTATAAGAGTTAACAATTAAATCACTGACCATTAGTAATGGAACTTGTTTTCTTCCCTAAAGATCTAGAAATAAATAGGACTGGAAGCTCCAACTTTCTAACTCAACCTTTTCGGTAACTGGCCCCCATTATGAAGTTATCTAGTAGTTCTTCAGCCAAGGAATTCCTGAGCCAAATTTAGTTAACTCACCAAGGCACTCATCACTCATTCCAAAGATTTTAGGAACTTTTTTCAGACACCAGAAGCAAAGATGAGACTTATCACCCCTAAGACGTGAACAAAAGATGCTCTTATCATCCATAATAATGAGGAAATTTCAAAGGTTTTAGAAGCTTTGTGGCAGGGACCATGAAAAAAGATTAAATATATATGTCTAACTTTATCACAATATCACACACAGAGACACACAGACATGCACATACAGACACACACACACACACACACACACACACCAGTTTTATAGATGTTACACATTAATGGACTTCCCACTTGGCACAATGATAAAGAATCTGCCTGCCAAAACATGAGATGCAAGAGATTCCAGGGTTGGGAAACTCTCCTGGAGTTATTGTGGTTGTTTAGTTGCTAAGTCATGTCTGACTTTTTGAGACCCTGTGAACTGCAGGCTTCCCTGTCCTTCACTATCTCCCTGTTTGCTCAAATTCATGTCCATTGAGTCACTGAAGCCATCCAGCTAGTGATTGCTGACACAGGTCTGAAGGGTTCTTAAGTAGACAAGGCTTCAGGGCTTTCATATGAACCTTACGATGGTTAACATTGCAATGGTCACCTAAATATAGACATAGGTGAGTACATTATTCTGTTTCTTTTCACATCGTTTTAACAACAACATCGGGGTGATTCATGCTAATCAATTCTCCAACTCTCAGTGCAGACAGGGCAACCTACAATTCAATTCAATTCTGCCACTTACTAAACAGTAAGGGGTGCATAGGATGAATATGGTCAAAGGAATGCGGGCCTCCCTGTCCTCTGCCGATACCTTCCCATCACCTAGATGTGGTCACCACTCTGGAAGCTATGCAAACCCTGCTGTTTATAGAGGTTTCTTTTAACAGAGGTTCTATTACATAACAGAGGCTCTACTATTGTTAACTATAAGAGTTAACAATTAAATCACTGACCATTAGTAATGGAACTTGTTTTCTTCCCTAAAGATCTAGAAATAAATAGGACTGGAAGCTCCAACTTTCTAACTCAACCTTTTCGGTAACTGGCCCCCATTATGAAGTTATCTAGTAGTTCTTCAGCCAAGGAATTCCTGAGCCAAATTTAGTTAACTCACCAAGGCACTCATCACTCATTCCAAAGATTTTAGGAACTTTTTTCAGACACCAGAAGCAAAGATGAGACTTATCACCCCTAAGACGTGAACAAAAGATGCTCTTATCATCCATAATAATGAGGAAATTTCAAAGGTTTTAGAAGCTTTGTGGCAGGGACCATGAAAAAAGATTAAATATATATGTCTAACTTTATCACAATATCACACACAGAGACACACAGACATGCACATACAGACACACACACACACACACACACACACCAGTTTTATAGATGTTACACATTAATGGACTTCCCACTTGGCACAATGATAAAGAATCTGCCTGCCAAAACATGAGATGCAAGAGATTCCAGGGTTGGGAAACTCTCCTGGAGTTATTGTGGTTGTTTAGTTGCTAAGTCATGTCTGACTTTTTGAGACCCTGTGAACTGCAGGCTTCCCTGTCCTTCACTATCTCCCTGTTTGCTCAAATTCATGTCCATTGAGTCACTGAAGCCATCCAGCAATCTCATCCTTTGTTATCGCCTTCTCCTCCTGCCCACAATCTTTCCCAGCATAAGAGTCTTTTCCAATGAGTCACTCTTTGCTGGATTAAGAAATGGCAACCCACTCCAGTATTCTTGCTTGAAAAAGTTCATGGACGAGGAGCACGGCAAGCTACAATCCATAGGATTGCAAAGAGTCAGGCAAAACTGAGTGACTGAGCACACACACACATTAATGACTTAATATAAGATGACTGAGAATGGAAGGAGTTTCTTCATGATATTGTACTTAGTAACTTGTCCATTTTATTAACCTTATTTTATATGTCAGATACTGAGCTCCAATATGTGGCAGCAAGGTAAAACAAAAAGGAAATACAGTGACACACTATATCACCCACATGGACATGATTTGTAAGTTTGCCCAATTGCAATTATATCATTGGTCTTGACTTTTCTTAAGGTGTTTTTGAACAAATGAATATTTCATGAACTGCTACAACTATAATAATCTGTGGTTCGTGGATGATAGGTAAAGCAAATAATAAAGTGATCAATGATGATTTTGGGATTCCCTTGTAGCTCAGTTGTTAAAGAATCTGCCTGCAGCGCAAGAGATCCTGGTTTGATTCCTGGTTTGCAAAGATCTCCTGGAGAAGGAAAAGGCTACCCATTCCAGTATTCTTGGGCTTCCCTTGTAGTTCAGGCAGTAAAAAATCCGCCTGCAATGAGGGAGGCCTGGGTTCAATCCTTGGATTGGGAAGACTCCCTGGAGAAGGGAGAAGCTACCCACTCCAGTTTTCTTGCCGGGAGAATTTCATGGCTCATCCATGTGTTGCAACGAATCTGTCTGACTGAGCGACTTCACTTTCACTTTCACAATGTTTTTACATGCTTCACAGAAATTGGATTAGTTCAGTGAAGTGGATAAAGAACCCACTTACATATTCTTGTAAAATCAGAGTCTAATCAAATCCTCTGCAATTGCGCAGATCTCATATAGGAGTCTGCTCTGCAGCCTTAGTTTCTAAAGGCACAGCATATGCAATCCCATGTACTCAACCCACTCATTATTTGGTACTGCCTCTATGAGCGTTCTGAGTATCTTTTCAGAAGCCCCAGCTTGTCCCCTTGCTCTTCTCTTTCCTAAATAACTACCTCTGAAGAGGCTACATAAATCCCTTAACCTTTTAAGCAGGTTTGATATTCCATCTCACTGAACAGAGTACAGTCAAGATGGGATTCTGTCATGAAAATACCTTTTCAGTTCAGTTCAGTTCCATCACTCTTTGTGATGCCATAGACTGCAGCATGCCAGGTTTCCTTGTCCACCATCTCCTGGAGCTTGCTCAAACTCATATCCATTGACTAAATGATGCCATTCGGTCATCTCATCCTCTGTCATGTCCTTTTCCTTTTGCCTTTTATTTTTCTGAACAACAGGGGCCTTTCCAATGAGTCGTCTCTTCACATTAGGTTGCCACAGTATTGGAACTTCAGCTTCAGCATCAGTCCTTCTAATGAATATTCAAGGTTGATTTCCTTTAGAATTCATTCGTTTGATCTCCTTGCAGTCCAAAGGACTCTCAAGAGTTCTTCAGCACTCGGCCTACCTTTTCATTAGCCAATGATAAAGTGTACCCACATACCACAGTTCAACTTTGGAGGTGAATCATGCTGCTCACATAAATAAGACTGAGGTTTTATTTTTGATATGCTGCATTTCCATCAATTTTGTAGACTAATAAAGTATCTTTAGAAGTTTTTCAATGATTGAACTCTTTCTTCAAATGAGATCTTTAATGGAAATCTACTATATAAAAACATAAGAAGATATCTGCTATGGAAAATAAATAAAGTATATAAAAGCTGGGTTGGGATGCCCAGACTTCTAATGTTTTGCTACTACCCTTGCAAATGACCCTGGAGACATCACCAGACACCCTTAAGGTTCTTTGTTTTGGGGTCTAAATCCACTATAATAATCCAAAGACTTGGGTTTAGGCCTTGATTTCCTCCTACTCTTTGAAAGTGTATGTATAGGCATTCTTCCTGCTGTCCCAGACTTCCTTTCAGACCAGTATTTTACACTGATTCCCAATAACTTAGATGAATTTTTTGGCCTCTATCATACCCCTCTTAGCATTACAGTAGACTACATTCTGGATACAAAAATTATCCAGAGCTGTGATGCAACTTGAAACTTCTTGCTTCCACATCCTTCACTGCCTCAATAGACCATGAAGGTGGTTGCTGTTATTTGATTCAATGCTACAGCTTGAACTTTATCTAAGGACATACCAACTTCATGGGTATAGAAGTAATCAGTATATGTGAAAACAGAAATATCCAAATTAGTCATAGTCAAATCTCAGCCCGAGATCTCTCTCAAGTCTTCATCTTCCACTCTATTTGTAATTTGGCTTAGGCGCTGTATTCTCTCCACCTGGCTAAAAAGTCCCTCTAGAAATTTCCTATGCTATGGGTCCATAAGTTTTTAAAACACTTGTTCATTGATGACTGAAAAAGGCATTTTCATGGCAGAATCCCCTTTGGGATGTACTCTGTTCAGTGAAATGGAATAACAAGCCTGATTTTATCCAGTAAGTGTGTTGAAATGGAGACCTATGGTGAACTATGAAACCATGGTCTAAGGAGTCCTGGATGAATCTACGTAATATTGGTGGTGATCGCCCAGGACATTGGTCTACCTTAGGTCCAGCACAGCCACCCTGAAAAGGAGTAAAATTTTCATAAATATATAGCTTAAATCCTTCATGTGCATTAAGAAATTCACAAGTTGGGCTAAACCACAAGAATAAAAAGGAGAAAAGTGGAGACAGCTCTGGATCCCTGATGACGTACTCCAGTAGAGAATTTAAGCAGACATGTTAAGGGAATAAAAGATATACAAAGGTGATACAACAATGGATCCCATTAAAAAAAGAGACATGACTGTATCTTCTATCCTTCTTTCAGATATTTAAAAAAATGTATTATATTTAAGAAAGCTGTTTTCGTAACCCCTATATCAACATACACACACAGGTTCACACATGTATGCATATGTACAACTGTTCTTATCCAAATAAAATATTATCTAATATTTGACATTTTCTATATTTTTATGTGGAACATTGCTTTTCATTCTAAGTGCCTGATTTTAAAGTTCAACCACTTTAACAACACTTCTTATTATTCATGAGATGCATATAGGCTGGGGAGTTCTTAGTGGAAAATGTCATTGAGGTCTGATTGTGACAACCAAACTTAGTTGACTGCTTCATGGTTCAGATAGTTTTATTTAAGCCTGAAGAACAACAGTTAGTGATGCTGTGGGGTTTAAAAGGGCAAACATTTTTAGTTTTAGGGTATAGAAAGAAAATCAGTTTTCTTGTCTGCGGAAACGCAATCAATGATGCATTACTTTAGAACCAAACACGTAGTAATAATTGGGCCGAGATCTCTCCCCCAAGTCTTCATCTTCCACTGTATTTGTAATTTGGCTTAGGCGCTGTATTCTCTCACCTGGCTAAAAAGTCCCTCTAGAAATTTCCTATGCTATGGGTCCATAAGTTTTTAAAACACTTGTTCATTGATGACTGAAAAAGGCATTTTCATGGCAGAATCCCCTTTGGGATGTACTCTGTTCAGTGAAATGGAATAACAAGCCTGATTTTATCCAGTAAGTGTGTTGAAATGGAGACCTATGGTGAACTATGAAACCATGGTCTAAGGAGTCCTGGATGAATCTACGTAATATTGGTGGTGATCGCCCAGGACATTGGTCTACCTTAGGTCCAGCACAGCCACCCTGAAAAGGAGTAAAATTTTCATAAATATATAGCTTAAATCCTTCATGTGCATTAAGAAATTCACAAGTTGGGCTAAACCACAAGAATAAAAAGGAGAAAAGTGGAGACAGCTCTGGATCCCTGATGACGTACTCCAGTAGAGAATTTAAGCAGACATGTTAAGGGAATAAAAGATATACAAAGGTGATACAACAATGGATCCCATTAAAAAAAGAGACATGACTGTATCTTCTATCCTTCTTTCAGATATTTAAAAAAATGTATTATATTTAAGAAAGCTGTTTTCGTAACCCCTATATCAACATACACACACAGGTTCACACATGTATGCATATGTACAACTGTTCTTATCCAAATAAAATATTATCTAATATTTGACATTTTCTATATTTTTATGTGGAACATTGCTTTTCATTCTAAGTGCCTGATTTTAAAGTTCAACCACTTTAACAACACTTCTTATTATTCATGAGATGCATATAGGCTGGGGAGTTCTTAGTGGAAAATGTCATTGAGGTCTGATTGTGACAACCAAACTTAGTTGACTGCTTCATGGTTCAGATAGTTTTATTTAAGCCTGAAGAACAACAGTTAGTGATGCTGTGGGGTTTAAAAGGGCAAACATTTTTAGTTTTAGGGTATAGAAAGAAAATCAGTTTTCTTATCTGCAGAAACACAATCAATGATGCATTACTTTAGAACCAAACATGAAAGGGGGATAGATATAGAATCATTTTCTGCCACCAGATGGTGTTTGTCTGCTTCTGTGTGCTAGTTGTTACCAATAAGTTAACACAGGATTCTGTGTGCATAGAGGCAGTTATTCCTAAACATTTTAGAATCACTGTAGTACATTTTACAGGTTCAGCTAAACACAGGACTCTGGCAAATTATGATTAAACAAACTGATACTAAATTGTGTATTGATCTCATGAATATCAATGCACATAGAGAATCAATGAGAACAGCGTCTGTAACTGGAAGAAGCACTTTAATATTTGATGATAATGGGATCTGTTTTTAGTGGAACATTAGGCAGAAGTTTGGATTCTCTCAGCTGACTTTCGTCATGAAGGAAATCAATTTTATTTTTCCTCTCATAATATTAGACATTAACTATAGAATTCTAACTTTTTGAAGTAAATAGTGAGCAAATGTGTGTTCAAATGTTTTCAAAATAAAAATAATTTTCTCAATATTTTATTAGAACTGTAAACACATAACTTAAAATTGTTTCTATTTCTTTGAATGTTTACCATTGAATAAAAGAGATACATGAACTGTACTGAATTCATCAAATACAAAAATAGTAAGTTATTTGAATAAGATATATATTGGATTAAAAAGAAATACGGTGGTTCAGATTGGATAGTACCATGCTATGTGGTATTCAGACTCAACTGATTGTATCCTCACCAACATTTCAAAAGAAGGGGGTATAAAGATTTCTGGAGTTTCTTCCAGATCTAAAAATCATGTGATTCTATTATCTCATTAAAATGTGTGTTTATTTCAGAGGAAGATGCATTAGTGCAAAGGGAAAAGAGATGTCTCAAAGAAGTCAGGAGCTCCATTTGATGATTCACATATTCCCAGTCGTTATGTCTGCAGATCCATTGACTGATGTAAATACTTTATATATTCTCAAAGCCATCATATGATGCAGCATATGCTAAGAAATATTTCTAAAGTTTGAGTCATATGCTCAACTGAGCTTCAGGAGATAATAAATAATGAGAATATTTGTACTATGAGAGGAAGGACACTGTTCTTTATAAAAATAGAAATGGATTATTAATTCTTATTGCCAAATTATTAATTGCTTTGAAAATCATTGTGCCCAGGGGTCACTAAGTTCATTAGAAAGCCTTTAAAAATTATAGTGTAGGAAATGCATAAAGAATAGAAAATCTTTCTTAAAGGCTCAGGTAACTTCACAGAGCTTTTGTCTTCAAAGAGTTTCAAATATTGCAATAGATTTTAAATTGGGTCACAGGACTCTGGCAAATTATGATTAAACAAACTGATACTAAATTGTGTATTGATCTCATGAATATCAATGCACATAGAGAATCAATGAGAACAGCGTCTGTAACTGGAAGAAGCACTTTAATATTTGATGATAATGGGATCTGTTTTTAGTGGAACATTAGGCAGAAGTTTGGATTCTCTCAGCTGACTTTCGTCATGAAGGAAATCAATTTTATTTTTCCTCTCATAATATTAGACATTAACTATAGAATTCTAACTTTTTGAAGTAAATAGTGAGCAAATGTGTGTTCAAATGTTTTCAAAATAAAAATAATTTTCTCAATATTTTATTAGAACTGTAAACACATAACTTAAAATTGTTTCTATTTCTTTGAATGTTTACCATTGAATAAAAGAGATACATGAACTGTACTGAATTCATCAAATACAAAAATAGTAAGTTATTTGAATAAGATATATATTGGATTAAAAAGAAATACGGTGGTTCAGATTGGATAGTACCATGCTATGTGGTATTCAGACTCAACTGATTGTATCCTCACCAACATTTCAAAAGAAGGGGGTATAAAGATTTCTGGAGTTTCTTCCAGATCTAAAAATCATGTGATTCTATTATCTCATTAAAATGTGTGTTTATTTCAGAGGAAGATGCATTAGTGCAAAGGGAAAAGAGATGTCTCAAAGAAGTCAGGAGCTCCATTTGATGATTCACATATTCCCAGTCGTTATGTCTGCAGATCCATTGACTGATGTAAATACTTTATATATTCTCAAAGCCATCATATGATGCAGCATATGCTAAGAAATATTTCTAAAGTTTGAGTCATATGCTCAACTGAGCTTCAGGAGATAATAAATAATGAGAATATTTGTACTATGAGAGGAAGGACACTGTTCTTTATAAAAATAGAAATGGATTATTAATTCTTATTGCCAAATTATTAATTGCTTTGAAAATCATTGTGCCCAGGGGTCACTAAGTTCATTAGAAAGCCTTTAAAAATTATAGTGTAGGAAATGCATAAAGAATAGAAAATCTTTCTTAAAGGCTCAGGTAACTTCACAGAGCTTTTGTCTTCAAAGAGTTTCAAATATTGCAATAGATTTTAAATGTCACAATGAATTCATTTTCCTTTCTTCTCCATGACTTTGGTTTGCTACCAGAGTTTCCTGTGCCAGGCAGTGAGGAAACCAGCAAAGCACAGCAAGGTCTCAACAAGTCAAATAATTAACACAAATGTAGACAGTGCAAACATAGCCCAATTTATTCAGTACTACCACTTTCTTTCAGTGGTCTTATCAATTACCTCAACAACTATGGAATTCATTCAAGGGTATATTAATAAAAATAAGTAAACATGAAAAGGGAAAACTACTACTCCTTGTGCTGTGTCTTAATATCTTCATTTAGATCTATTGATATTCTCAGGAAAATACTAAACACATACAAAACTAAGATTTAACTAGTGGAATTATATTGTAGCTCATTTTAGCATTGTATTTTATCATCATTCAGCTTTATTTAGAGATAAATATTGTGCTCACTTTCCTCTGTGGCCTTCATAGATTCTTTTATTTATTTACTTTGGGCGGGGGTCGGGTTGGGGAGGGCGGGGAGTGGGCGGGCCACTTCTATTGGTCTTTCATTTCTCCATTTTCATTCGTCTTCATTCTTTGGCTCCTGTGGGCCTCCCACCGTGGTGGCCTCTGTCTCTGTAGAGCACCGGCTCTGGGCGCATGCGCTCCAGAGCTCCGGCTCGGTGACTGGACACATCAGTCCAGCCGCTCCACGGCACGTGGGATCTTCCCAGGCCAGGGCTCGAACCGGCGCCCCTTGCACTGCAAGGCGGTGTCCTTACCCACTGGACCACCAGGGGAAGCCGCCTTCATAGATTCTATGTACCAATGATGTATAATGATGATTCTTGGGTTTTGTGTTTAGGAAACGTTCATTGCTGTACATGAAATGATGCTATCATTTTAGGTTGATAAAATATCATAATAAACAAATATTTTAGATTAGTTGTCAAGGGTTTTGCAGTAAGCAAGAAAATAACAGTGAAATGTTTTTAATATCTCAATCTCCAATACATATTTTGAGTTATAAAATGATACATTGCAATGAAATAAAAAATAAAATTGAAAGTACAGAAATAGACCAGAAATAACATAAGTTTTAGATGTTACAGAGCTGTGGTGTGCAAGGGACTTCTGTACAGTTCTGTTGTTGTCTTTCAGTCGCTATAGCTCAGCAAATGAATTAACCCCCAGAGGCGGGTGAGGAAACCAGCAAAGCACAGCAAGGTCTCAACAAGTCAAATAATTAACACAAATGTAGACAGTGCAAACATAGCCCAATTTATTCAGTACTACCACTTTCTTTCAGTGGTCTTATCAATTACCTCAACAACTATGGAATTCATTCAAGGGTATATTAATAAAAATAAGTAAACATGAAAAGGGAAAACTACTACTCCTTGTGCTGTGTCTTAATATCTTCATTTAGATCTATTGATATTCTCAGGAAAATACTAAACACATACAAAACTAAGATTTAACTAGTGGAATTATATTGTAGCTCATTTTAGCATTGTATTTTATCATCATTCAGCTTTATTTAGAGATAAATATTGTGCTCACTTTCCTCTGTGGCCTTCATAGATTCTTTTATTTATTTACTTTGGGCGGGGGTCGGGTTGGGGAGGGCGGGGAGTGGGCGGGCCACTTCTATTGGTCTTTCATTTCTCCATTTTCATTCGTCTTCATTCTTTGGCTCCTGTGGGCCTCCCACCGTGGTGGCCTCTGTCTCTGTAGAGCACCGGCTCTGGGCGCATGCGCTCCAGAGCTCCGGCTCGGTGACTGGACACATCAGTCCAGCCGCTCCACGGCACGTGGGATCTTCCCAGGCCAGGGCTCGAACCGGCGCCCCTTGCACTGCAAGGCGGTGTCCTTACCCACTGGACCACCAGGGGAAGCCGCCTTCATAGATTCTATGTACCAATGATGTATAATGATGATTCTTGGGTTTTGTGTTTAGGAAACGTTCATTGCTGTACATGAAATGATGCTATCATTTTAGGTTGATAAAATATCATAATAAACAAATATTTTAGATTAGTTGTCAAGGGTTTTGCAGTAAGCAAGAAAATAACAGTGAAATGTTTTTAATATCTCAATCTCCAATACATATTTTGAGTTATAAAATGATACATTGCAATGAAATAAAAAATAAAATTGAAAGTACAGAAATAGACCAGAAATAACATAAGTTTTAGATGTTACAGAGCTGTGGTGTGCAAGGGACTTCTGTACAGTTCTGTTGTTGTCTTTCAGTCCTAAATTGTGTCCGACTCTTTCTGACACGACGGACCGCAGCACTCCAGGCTTTCCTGTCCTTGACTCTCTCTTGAAGTTTGTTCAGACTCATGTCAATTTGGTTGATGATTCCATCCGACCATCTCATCCTCTTTCGTCCTCTTCTTCTGCCATCAATCTTTCACAGCATCAGGGTCTTTTCCACTGAGTCAGCCTTTTGCATCAGATGGCCAAAGTGTTGGAGTTTCAATGAATATATTTTTTTTTTGGGTGGGGGGCGGGTTGGGGAGGGAGGGTCACTTCTATTGGTCTTTCATTTGTCCATTTTCATCCATCTTTGTTCTTTGGCCTGTGTGGGCCTCCCATCTCAGTGGCCTCTGTTGTCGCAGAGCATGGGCTCTGGGCGCATGTGCTCCAGAGCTCCAGCTTGGTAGTTGGACACATTGGTCCAGCCGCTCCGCGGCACGTGGGATCTTCCCAGGCCAGGGATTGACCAGCGCCCCTTGCACTGCAAGGTGGTGTCCTTACCCACTGGACCACCAGGGAAGCCCTCAATGAATATTGAAATGAATATTCCAATGAATATTCATTCCAATGAATATTAAGAGTTGATTTCCTTTAGGTTGGAGTGGTTTTGATCACCTTGCTGTCCAGAAGACTCCCAAGAGTCTTCTCGAGTACCACAATTTGCAAGCATCAATTCTTCAGTGCTCAGTCTTTATGGTTCAACTCTGATTATCGGGGAAAAAAAGAGTAGATTTGACTGTATGGAGGTTTGTTGGCAAAGTGATGACTGTGCTTTTAAACACTGTCCATATTTGTCATAGCTTTTCTTCCAAGGAGCAAGCTTCTTTTAATTTCATGGCTGTGTTACCATCCACAGTGATTTTAGAGTCCAAGAAATAAAGTATGTCACTGTTTCCACTTTTTCCTCATCTATTTGCCATAAAGTGATGGAACAAGATGCCATGATCTTAGTGTTTTGAATGATGTTTTAATTCAGCTTTTATATTCTCCTCAATAGACTAGAAATAACATAAGTTTTAAGCAATGAAATAAAAATTAAAATTGAAAGTACAGAAATAGACCAGAAATAACATAAGTTTTAGATGTTACAGAGCTGTGGTGTGCAAGGGACTTCTGTACAGTTCTGTTGTTGTCTTTCAGTCCTAAATTGTGTCCGACTCTTTCTGACACGACGGACCGCAGCACTCCAGGCTTTCCTGTCCTTGACTCTCTCTTGAAGTTTGTTCAGACTCATGTCAATTTGGTTGATGATTCCATCCGACCATCTCATCCTCTTTCGTCCTCTTCTTCTGCCATCAATCTTTCACAGCATCAGGGTCTTTTCCACTGAGTCAGCCTTTTGCATCAGATGGCCAAAGTGTTGGAGTTTCAATGAATATATTTTTTTTTTGGGTGGGGGGCGGGTTGGGGAGGGAGGGTCACTTCTATTGGTCTTTCATTTGTCCATTTTCATCCATCTTTGTTCTTTGGCCTGTGTGGGCCTCCCATCTCAGTGGCCTCTGTTGTCGCAGAGCATGGGCTCTGGGCGCATGTGCTCCAGAGCTCCAGCTTGGTAGTTGGACACATTGGTCCAGCCGCTCCGCGGCACGTGGGATCTTCCCAGGCCAGGGATTGACCAGCGCCCCTTGCACTGCAAGGTGGTGTCCTTACCCACTGGACCACCAGGGAAGCCCTCAATGAATATTGAAATGAATATTCCAATGAATATTCATTCCAATGAATATTAAGAGTTGATTTCCTTTAGGTTGGAGTGGTTTTGATCACCTTGCTGTCCAGAAGACTCCCAAGAGTCTTCTCGAGTACCACAATTTGCAAGCATCAATTCTTCAGTGCTCAGTCTTTATGGTTCAACTCTGATTATCGGGGAAAAAAAGAGTAGATTTGACTGTATGGAGGTTTGTTGGCAAAGTGATGACTGTGCTTTTAAACACTGTCCATATTTGTCATAGCTTTTCTTCCAAGGAGCAAGCTTCTTTTAATTTCATGGCTGTGTTACCATCCACAGTGATTTTAGAGTCCAAGAAATAAAGTATGTCACTGTTTCCACTTTTTCCTCATCTATTTGCCATAAAGTGATGGAACAAGATGCCATGATCTTAGTGTTTTGAATGATGTTTTAATTCAGCTTTTATATTCTCCTCTTTTACTTTATCAAGATGATCTTTAGGTTTTCTTTGTTTTCTGCCACTAGAGTGGTATCACCCGCATACCTAAGGTCATTGATATTTCTCCTGGCAATTTTTATTCCAGCTTGTGCTTCATTCAGCCTGGCATTTTGCAGGATGTACTCTGCACATAATTTAAATAAGAAGGGTAACTGTTTACAGCCTTGATATATCCCTTACTCAGTTTTGAACCAATACATTGTTCCATGTTCGGTACTAACTGTTGCTTCTTGCCCTGAATACAGGTTTCTCAGAAGACAGGTATGGTGGTCTGATACTTACATCTTTATAACAATGTTCCAGAGTTTGTTGTGATTCACGCAGTTAAAGGCTTGGTATCTCTAGTTTTCTTGAAAAGATCTCTAGTCTTTTCCATTCTATTGTTTTCCTCTATTTATTTGCATCCTTGGGGCTTCCCTGGTGGTCCAGTGGGTAAGGACACTGCCTTGCAGTGCAAGGGGCGCCAGTTCGAGCCCTGGCCTGGGAAGATCCCACGTGCTGCGGATGGCCGGACCAGTGTGTCCAGCTACCAAGCTGGAGCTCTGGAGTGCATGCTCCCAGAGCCGGTGCTCTGTGACAACAGAAGCCACCGCGATGGGAGGCCCACACGGGCCAAAGAACAAAGATGGATGAAAATGGACAAATAAAAGACCAATAGAAGTGGCCCACCTGCTCCCCTCCCTCCCCACCCCACCCCATTGAATACTGTAAAATGTAGTGAACCTCTGTCCGTAGTTCTGTAGGCACTCTATCTATTATATCTAATCCCTTGAATCTGTTCATCACCTCCACTGTATAATCATACGAGATTTGACTTAGGCCATACCTGAATGGTCTTGTGGATTTTCCTACTTCATTTTATGCATGAATTAAAAAAAAATAAGCTCATGATCTGAATCAAAGATTCAAGCCCATTACTTTTTTGTGTGTGCATTTTACTTTATTTCTATTCTTATTACATTATTGAGTCTGTTATGCCTCATTAGAGTTCAGAGTTTGGGGACCCTTACTGCAAGGTAAAAATAAAAAACCTTGCAGTAAAGCAATGATGTGGATGTCAAATACATATTATACCTTTTTTCGTGTGTGAAGATTTGTATTGCTATACATAACTTTTGACATTGGAAATGGTGCTTCATGTAGAATGGGTATAATAACACGGAGATTAGAGCTATTTCCACTGAGGAAGTGAATTGTTTCTTAACATGGAAAAATTGGAAGGAAGCTTAAAGTTCATGACATCCTAAACTTTTCCAATCCTACTTTCCCAATCTGATGCTAGGTAATGGTTCCCACTCTGTGGACTTTCCTTTGATGGCATTATATATGCATATATATTTAATTATGATACAAACTTGTTATATAATTCCTGGACATGCCAGGTTAAATCTATGACTTTTATCTTGTTCATTAGTTTTGATAATACTACCAGAAGAACATTAAAAATGCATATTAAGCCTGGTTCCTAGTTAAAAAAGTTCCAGTTGGTGATTCACGCAGTTAAAGGCTTGGTATCTCTAGTCTTCTTGAAAAGATCTCTAGTCTTTTCCATTCTATTGTTTTCTTCTATTTCTTTGCATCCTTGGGGCTTCCTGGTGGTCCAGTGGGTAAGGACACTGCCTTGCAGTGCAAGGGGCGCCAGTTCGAGCCCTGGCCTGGGAAGATCCCACGTGCTGCGGATGGCCGGACCAGTGTGTCCAGCTACCAAGCTGGAGCTCTGGAGTGCATGCTCCCAGAGCCGGTGCTCTGTGACAACAGAAGCCACCGCGATGGGAGGCCCACACGGGCCAAAGAACAAAGATGGATGAAAATGGACAAATAAAAGACCAATAGAAGTGGCCCACCTGCTCCCCTCCCTCCCCACCCCACCCCATTGAATACTGTAAAATGTAGTGAACCTCTGTCCGTAGTTCTGTAGGCACTCTATCTATTATATCTAATCCCTTGAATCTGTTCATCACCTCCACTGTATAATCATACGAGATTTGACTTAGGCCATACCTGAATGGTCTTGTGGATTTTCCTACTTCATTTTATGCATGAATTAAAAAAAAATAAGCTCATGATCTGAATCAAAGATTCAAGCCCATTACTTTTTTGTGTGTGCATTTTACTTTATTTCTATTCTTATTACATTATTGAGTCTGTTATGCCTCATTAGAGTTCAGAGTTTGGGGACCCTTACTGCAAGGTAAAAAATAAAAAAAACCTTGCAATAAAGCAATGATGTGGATGTCAAATACATATTATACCTTTTTTCGTGTGTGAAGATTTGTATTGCTATACATAACTTTTGACATTGGAAATGGTGCTTCATGTAGAATGGGTATAATAACACGGAGATTAGAGCTATTTCCACTGAGGAAGTGAATTGTTTCTTAACATGGAAAAATTGGAAGGAAGCTTAAAGTTCATGACATCCTAAACTTTTCCAATCCTACTTTCCCAATCTGATGCTAGGTAATGGTTCCCACTCTGTGGACTTTCCTTTGATGGCATTATATATGCATATATATTTAATTATGATACAAACTTGTTATATAATTCCTGGACATGCCAGGTTAAATCTATGACTTTTATCTTGTTCATTAGTTTTGATAATACTACCAGAAGAACATTAAAAATGCATATTAATTTTATGTTGAAGTTCAAGAAGCTTATATTTTACATATATTTTCTTTCATAATATTTATTCAAACCCAATTCATAGTGCTTTCAATTAGCTACTAATCATCAGTTTTTATAATATCTGTACCTGGATAAACAGATAGGTCAGAACTGGTATGTTACTGAAAATCCAAAGTGACTTTGACACTGAGTTAGCATTAAACTGACTGAATAGTTGAAAATTTAAAATTCAAAAGAATAGTCAATTTTCAAAAAATAATTTAAACCATTGGTGCATAATATACACAGTCTATCTCTAATTGAATTTACTTTTCTCCTTTATGTCTAATTTTCAGTTATAATTTCCCCATTTATATGCATCTACTTTAATATCCACCCTAATTTGTGCACATTTCCTTGAAAATATAATTGCCCATGTAAAATATGCAGCAATGTTAACTGAACATACACATAAAGAGTTTTGGGTAAACTTTTTTTTTTTACATAGAGCATCTAAAGATATAAACATAAGACATGGCACCATAAAACTCCTGGAAGACATCATAGGCAAACCATTCTCTGACACAAATTGTATCAATTTTTTAGTATGTTGGTCTCCATAGCAATAATTCTTCAAAAAAGAATACTGGAGTTGGTAGCTTTAAGGGAAAGGATGGAAAAATATAGACTAAATTATATAATTAATAAGCCATATGAAGTTTATAAATTAAACTATATAGAATAAAATAAAATTAATACAATTAATTAAAATCATATAATTTAATTATTTATCCTTAAAATCAACTAGTTTTCTTAAAAACAAATTGAATTCAAATGTTTTATCCATTGTTTATCAAATATATGTGCATGTGCATGCTAACTTGCATTAGTTGTGTTCAACTTTTTGCAACCCTATGAAGTATAGCTTGGCAGGCTACAGTTCTGCCCATGGAATTTTACAGGCAACAATACTGGAGTGGGCTGCTATTTCCTTCTCCAGGGGAACTTCCAGACCCAGGGATCAAATCGACATCTTTTAAGTGTCCTGCATTCCCTGAAAGATTTTTTTTTATCACTACACTAGCGCCATTTGGGAAGCCCGATATATACATATTTACAATCAGAAATAAAATAGGGTAAATGATAAAGCATCTCAACAGTGAAAGAATCACTCTGAAGCAAACAAGGCCACTAGTACAAATGGTTTTGTGTTAACAAGGGCAGGAACTTACTTGGGAATGTGTGTTTTGGGTAGCAATTGAGTAGTAACCTAGCAACCATCCCTCCTCCCAAATCAATGCTGCAAGAGTGGTACTGTTTATGTCAGAGAATTGATTACTTGTTTACTAGATCTAAAGAGAACAATGCAATCTAGTGGTAGGTTGTGAATCTTAATCACAAGAAATTGACAGGTTTTTCCTTTAAATTGGGTCAACTTCCCACATTCTGTTCTGGTGCTACTGGAAGTTTGTTTAAACAGATTAGATAATGACTAATATGCTACTCATTAAATGAAAATGAAGAAAACATCTTATGTTTAGTTAATAACATTCTCAGTTTGCTTTGAAAGCAAACAATGAAAGATTTACTATATTCACAATAGCTCTGGGCAAGAAGTAATTTTATCACAATGTCTCCTCAGAAATGAGACAATCCAGGATAGGGTGGGGTTCTGTATTGATCAAGTTTAAACACTCTAGGCATGTTTTGGATGATAGCATTTTACCACCTGAGGGTAAAATTACTGAGATGTTAATTTATGTAGAACAGATACATAAGGTACTTATGTTTACAAGGGAATATAACTATCTTTTAGCAATAACAGATAAAAAACATATTTTATTAAGTCTAGCACCATATATGTATGACAAATAAATGTCACTCACTCTTTATCTGTCTAATGGATATTTATTCTTAGGGACAGTCTTATAAGGTACATGCAAAATTCAGGAAGCAAGTAATCTGAAAGAAATGGAAAGATAAGGCCAGAAAACACAGTTTTTTATAAGTATCATTAGTTGTGTTCAACTTTTTGCAACCCTATGAAGTATAGCTTGGCAGGCTACAGTTCTGCCCATGGAATTTTACAGGCAACAATACTGGAGTGGGCTGCTATTTCCTTCTCCAGGGGAACTTCCAGACCCAGGGATCAAATCGACATCTTTTAAGTGTCCTGCATTCCCTGAAAGATTTTTTTTTATCACTACACTAGCGCCATTTGGGAAGCCCGATATATACATATTTACAATCAGAAATAAAATAGGGTAAATGATAAAGCATCTCAACAGTGAAAGAATCACTCTGAAGCAAACAAGGCCACTAGTACAAATGGTTTTGTGTTAACAAGGGCAGGAACTTACTTGGGAATGTGTGTTTTGGGTAGCAATTGAGTAGTAACCTAGCAACCATCCCTCCTCCCAAATCAATGCTGCAAGAGTGGTACTGTTTATGTCAGAGAATTGATTACTTGTTTACTAGATCTAAAGAGAACAATGCAATCTAGTGGTAGGTTGTGAATCTTAATCACAAGAAATTGACAGGTTTTTCCTTTAAATTGGGTCAACTTCCCACATTCTGTTCTGGTGCTACTGGAAGTTTGTTTAAACAGATTAGATAATGACTAATATGCTACTCATTAAATGAAAATGAAGAAAACATCTTATGTTTAGTTAATAACATTCTCAGTTTGCTTTGAAAGCAAACAATGAAAGATTTACTATATTCACAATAGCTCTGGGCAAGAAGTAATTTTATCACAATGTCTCCTCAGAAATGAGACAATCCAGGATAGGGTGGGGTTCTGTATTGATCAAGTTTAAACACTCTAGGCATGTTTTGGATGATAGCATTTTACCACCTGAGGGTAAAATTACTGAGATGTTAATTTATGTAGAACAGATACATAAGGTACTTATGTTTACAAGGGAATATAACTATCTTTTAGCAATAACAGATAAAAAACATATTTTATTAAGTCTAGCACCATATATGTATGACAAATAAATGTCACTCACTCTTTATCTGTCTAATGGATATTTATTCTTAGGGACAGTCTTATAAGGTACATGCAAAATTCAGGAAGCAAGTAATCTGAAAGAAATGGAAAGATAAGGCCAGAAAACACAGATTTTGCTAATAGAAAAATTGAATACAGTAAATCAGTTTGTATGTTTTCATAGCAGGAATATATAAAGTAAAGAAAAAGTCTGTTAGGAAAATGTTAAAATGCCAAGTATGTGGGGGTGAATGACAGGGAAAGAAGAGAGACTTAGGTTTATAAAATTTTCCATGACTGAATCGACATCTCCCCAGACACAGCTCTGACGTTCAGAGCCAGCTGCTTGCCGGTGCACAGGAACCTGTCACTTTACAGCAGCTTTCTGAGACTCATCTCGTACTCAGCCCTCCCCCACCCCAGAACACACGGAATATTGCTTGCTCACTGAGCTCCAGAGCAGAGGAATTTTTTGTGGAGCAATTGTTGACAGTTGAACTTATAGCCTGAGTTCTCTTCTTTGGAAAATTGGTAATATTTGTTTTAAAAAGGCACACTCTTCAGATTAAAATTAATCAGAATTTAACAACAGTTCCCAGTTTCTCAACCCTGGGACTATCAACAGTTTAGAAAAACAGTATGTTTTCCTTTGACAACAATCAATAATTATCTATGTCACTTTAGATTATCCCTGTAACAATTTTTAATAAAACTATTAGAAGTCAGGGCTTTAAACCAGAAGTGTCATAAAACTTCAAATGAATCAAGGTACAGCGTTTTTTCTAATATAGATATATCAAAGAAAAAATTAAATAGCAATAAAATGCAAATTTGCATTTTACAAGGAACCATTGATGTAGAAATTTATTTTCTTACTTGTCCCTCAAATCGCTTCTGTAAATTACACTATTCTGATGACACAGATTTTTCTTAAAATTTTTTTTTTTTACTGATTTAGATAATCAGGAGATTTTATATTAGGAATTGACATTGATGCGTTTCAGGACTCATCTCTTTGTGCCTTTGATCCCCCACAGAACAGAAAACTAATCTCCAGTAATCCAACAGTTAAAATAATTGATGAATGTGTGTTGAAATCCCAGGAGAAAAGGGAGGAAGAAAGAATGAAGGGGAGAGGAGTGGCTTAGAGAGAGGAGGGAGGTGCTGATTTCAACCCTGTAGCATCGGGATTGCGTCAATTCGAGTTTCAGCCACGTATAGAGTCTCAGAGACAAGCTTCTCTAAAGAGGCAAAATAGGAAAAGGGGTGGCAAATCACTGTGTGAGGGCGAGTGGACCTCCCTCTTTGCCTCCTCCCCATTCCCGGCTTAGATCTCCTGAGCTTTGCACTAGTGTTTACAGCACTAGGAAAACCCCCCGTCGCAAGTGAACCAAGCCCTGGAGTTTCCGTTCAGCACCTCGGACAGAATACGCAGCAAAAAATGGCTCCGATCTCTACCAGCCTGGAAGATTTTGGTAAGTACGTCACTTAATACCATGGTTGTTCCTTAAATACGAGTGTGTGTGTGTGTGTGTGTGTGTGTGTGTCCACGGGATTTTGAAGATAGATTTCCCAGGTAGCTAAACTGAAACATGAGAACTGTAAAACAGAAATAGTGGCTTATCTCTGTGGCTTCTCTTTTCCTTGATCTCTTTCTCCTTAAAATTGCTTTATACTAGCGCTGCTTTACATTCAAGAAGTTCCTAATGATTTAGGTAGCCCTGTAAATTGCAGCACGTGCTAAGTAAAGAAAAGAGATCTATTTGCTTGTTGGTTTAGTTAATCCTGTTGGTGATTTTTATTTTTATTTGTATGAGAATCTGTATTTAACTTATTATGGGAAGCCAAGCGTTTCCCTGATTACATAAGGGTTTGATCTCATTATAAAATAACTTGAATATCGAGCATTTAGATTGTATATCTTATTGCAGAGTGTACTATAAGCACTTTTTCTTTGCTATGTTTTTCTTGTATCCTTGAAACAGAGAAAGGCAGAATCTTATGATGCTAGGGTGAAACTAGGGTTAAAAAATGTATTCAAAAATAATTAGCTGAACCCATATTATTTCACAGGTAACCAGAGCCCAGAGAAATAAGGGAAATTTTGCAGGTTAGCTAGCTAAAAACTACTGGATACTATAATTAGGACTTAGATTTTCCTGTTCAGTTTCCCTTTTCCTATATCTATGTTTTAGCACCATTACTCTCCTTTATTTAGAAGACTCATTTTTAAAAAAATCCAAACCCGAATTGATGAATGTGTTGAAATCCCAGGAGAAAAGGGAGGAAGAAAGAATGAAGGGAGAGGAGTGGCTTAGAGAGAGGAGGAGGTGCTGATTTCAACCCTGTAGCGTCGGGATTGCGTCAATTCGAGTTTCAGCCACGTATAGAGTCTCAGAGACAAGCTTCTCTAAAGAGGCAAAATAGGAAAAGGGGTGGCAAATCACTGTGTGAGGGCGAGTGGACCTCCCTCTTTGCCTCCTCCCCATTCCCGGCTTAGATCTCCTGAGCTTTGCACTAGTGTTTACAGCACTAGGAAAACCCCCCGTCGCAAGTGAACCAAGCCCTGGAGTTTCCGTTCAGCACCTCGGACAGAATACGCAGCAAAAAATGGCTCCGATCTCTACCAGCCTGGAAGATTTTGGTAAGTACGTCACTTAATACCATGGTTGTTCCTTAAATACGAGTGTGTGTGTGTGTGTGTGTGTGTGTGTGTCCACGGGATTTTGAAGATAGATTTCCCAGGTAGCTAAACTGAAACATGAGAACTGTAAAACAGAAATAGTGGCTTATCTCTGTGGCTTCTCTTTTCCTTGATCTCTTTCTCCTTAAAATTGCTTTATACTAGCGCTGCTTTACATTCAAGAAGTTCCTAATGATTTAGGTAGCCCTGTAAATTGCAGCACGTGCTAAGTAAAGAAAAGAGATCTATTTGCTTGTTGGTTTAGTTAATCCTGTTGGTGATTTTTATTTTTATTTGTATGAGAATCTGTATTTAACTTATTATGGGAAGCCAAGCGTTTCCCTGATTACATAAGGGTTTGATCTCATTATAAAATAACTTGAATATCGAGCATTTAGATTGTATATCTTATTGCAGAGTGTACTATAAGCACTTTTTCTTTGCTATGTTTTTCTTGTATCCTTGAAACAGAGAAAGGCAGAATCTTATGATGCTAGGGTGAAACTAGGGTTAAAAAATGTATTCAAAAATAATTAGCTGAACCCATATTATTTCACAGGTAACCAGAGCCCAGAGAAATAAGGGAAATTTTGCAGGTTAGCTAGCTAAAAACTACTGGATACTATAATTAGGACTTAGATTTTCCTGTTCAGTTTCCCTTTTCCTATATCTATGTTTTAGCACCATTACTCTCCTTTATTTTAGTGAAAGAAGGAAAAAATTCAGATGTATTTATTCTAATAGAAAGTGTTATTTTAGGTTGCATTTTATTACAAACACAAGAGATTAGAGTTTTACTTGACATGTATTCAGAAATACAGAAATTTACAGAAGTCTGTCCTGAAACTGAGTGAAATCACAGATCTTTGCTCTCAAAAGCAAAGGTTCTTATCATAGGAAAAGCCTATGATGAGCCTTTATATATTATTTTGAATATTTTGTCATTTGACAGTAATATTAAATGAAGCAATGTGTGGTATTATACTCAGGAATGAATTTCTTTCACAGCTATCATTTGAATGATTGAGTTTATATTGTTGAAATATCAGAAATATTTGAATACCAAGGAATTTTAAGAGCTGTCCTAGTTAAAAGTATGTTCTTGTGTGGGCCATCAGTCTATTTAGAAAAAACATATTTTCTTTTCCTTTTTAATTTTTTTCTTCATTGACTATCGAATAAAGAATAGTTCATGACTTTGCTTTTGATCCCTGGCCTTGGATGATTAGGAAGTCCAGGAGTATTTTATTTATTTGTTTGTTTTTTTCTCCCCACAAAGACTTAGACAGAAGTAAAAACTGAAATGCTGCTAATAAGTTTAGCTTTTGATTTTTGATTCTCACCTCATTTTTCTGTAGCATTCACTATTTTATCTATCTTGTGAATTCAAAGTATATTTTCACCTCTACACATTTTAGTTTCTTATTATAATTAAAATATGGCAAATTCTTTCCCTGATTACATAAGGGTTTGATCTCATTATAAAATAACTTGAATATCGAGCATTTAGATTGTATATCTTATTGCAGAGTGTACTATAAGCACTTTTTCTTTGCTATGTTTTTCTTGTATCCTTGAAACAGAGAAAGGCAGAATCTTATGATGCTAGGGTGAAACTAGGGTTAAAAAATGTATTCAAAAATAATTAGCTGAACCCATATTATTTCACAGGTAACCAGAGCCCAGAGAAATAAGGGAAATTTTGCAGGTTAGCTAGCTAAAAACTACTGGATACTATAATTAGGACTTAGATTTTCCTGTTCAGTTTCCCTTTTCCTATATCTATGTTTTAGCACCATTACTCTCCTTTATTTTAGTGAAAAAAGGGAAAAAAATTCAGATGTATTTATTCTAATAGAAAGTGTTATTTTAGGTTGCATTTTATTACAAACACAAGAGATTAGAGTTTTACTTGACATGTATTCAGAAATACAGAAATTTACAGAAGTCTGTCCTGAAACTGAGTGAAATCACAGATCTTTGCTCTCAAAAGCAAAGGTTCTTATCATAGGAAAAGCCTATGATGAGCCTTTATATATTATTTTGAATATTTTGTCATTTGACAGTAATATTAAATGAAGCAATGTGTGGTATTATACTCAGGAATGAATTTCTTTCACAGCTATCATTTGAATGATTGAGTTTATATTGTTGAAATATCAGAAATATTTGAATACCAAGGAATTTTAAGAGCTGTCCTAGTTAAAAGTATGTTCTTGTGTGGGCCATCAGTCTATTTAGAAAAAACATATTTTCTTTTCCTTTTTAATTTTTTTCTTCATTGACTATCGAATAAAGAATAGTTCATGACTTTGCTTTTGATCCCTGGCCTTGGATGATTAGGAAGTCCAGGAGTATTTTATTTATTTGTTTGTTTTTTTCTCCCCACAAAGACTTAGACAGAAGTAAAAACTGAAATGCTGCTAATAAGTTTAGCTTTTGATTTTTGATTCTCACCTCATTTTTTTCTGTAGCATTCACTATTTTATCTATCTTGTGAATTCAAAGTATATTTTTCACCTCTACACATTTTAGTTTCTTATTATAATTAAAATATGGCAAATTCTTTCATTACCATGTTTGCTTTTTTATCTTCTTCAGCATTTTTGCTCTTGCCATTTCTTAATTTTGTATTATTTTAGTTCAGTTTTGTGATTATAAAGTAGACATGCAGAAGTCTGGGGGATTGAGGAGGGGAGAAACAAAGACTCTTCTTTCAGGATTTAGTTGAACAATCCTTAACCTTTTCTTGACTGGGACTTTTAACTTTATTATTCACTATTTGTGATTAAAAAAATAGATTGGAATGGACCCAAAGGCAGATATTATTCCATTATTTACATTCATTTTGATCATATTAAATACTGACCTGATGCACTGTGTCCATATATAGTAATACTGTTTTTACTTGTACAACATTACTAATTTTTTGTTGGGGAATATGCTTACATATGGGACATGATATGTTTCATGCATAGTGTTACCTAATGTCATTAATTTAATGTGACCTCAGTCAGAGAATGAATATCAATTTCTATTTGCCATGTGGAAATGTGCTAGGAAAAAAATCAGTTATGGATACAACTGAACTCTAAATTATCTCTATTCACTCTTTTTGTTACATGTTTTATAATTATTGTTTTGGTTTAGCCTGTTTAGGTAATTGGTTTGTAGTTTGGATAACTCAGTGCTTATCTGAAGAATTTTGGGTAGGTATATGAGTTTGTAGTCTTACAAGTTGTACAATATTAATATTCTGTTGTTCACCTTTTTATTCTTTTTTCCTCTAATATGTGTAAATTTCATTCACTGAAATTTGGATAGAAATTATCAATGTTTGTGACAATTGTAGATAATGTTCCATCATTTCTGTCAGCATTTGCAAAAATGTGCATTTAGAGTTACATAGTAAGAACTAATGTCTCTGGAAAGCCTCAAAATGCAAAAACCTTTTTTCGTTTTTCAAAAGTCCAGGAGTATTTTATTTATTTGTTTGTTTACTCCCCACAAAGACTTAGACAGAAGTAAAAACTGAAATGCTGCTAATAAGTTTAGCTTTTGATTTTTGATTCTCACCTCATTTTTTTCTGTAGCATTCACTATTTTATCTATCTTGTGAATTCAAAGTATATTTTTCACCTCTACACATTTTAGTTTCTTATTATAATTAAAATATGGCAAATTCTTTCATTACCATGTTTGCTTTTTTATCTTCTTCAGCATTTTTGCTCTTGCCATTTCTTAATTTTGTATTATTTTAGTTCAGTTTTGTGATTATAAAGTAGACATGCAGAAGTCTGGGGGATTGAGGAGGGGAGAAACAAAGACTCTTCTTTCAGGATTTAGTTGAACAATCCTTAACCTTTTCTTGACTGGGACTTTTAACTTTATTATTCACTATTTGTGATTAAAAAAATAGATTGGAATGGACCCAAAGGCAGATATTATTCCATTATTTACATTCATTTTGATCATATTAAATACTGACCTGATGCACTGTGTCCATATATAGTAATACTGTTTTTACTTGTACAACATTACTAATTTTTGTTGGGAATATGCTTACATATGGGACATGATATGTTTCATGCATAGTGTTACCTAATGTCATTAATTTAATGTGACCTCAGTCAGAGAATGAATATCAATTTCTATTTGCCATGTGGAAATGTGCTAGGAAAAAAATCAGTTATGGATACAACTGAACTCTAAATTATCTCTATTCACTCTTTTTGTTACATGTTTTATAATTATTGTTTTGGTTTAGCCTGTTTAGGTAATTGGTTTGTAGTTTGGATAACTCAGTGCTTATCTGAAGAATTTTGGGTAGGTATATGAGTTTGTAGTCTTACAAGTTGTACAATATTAATATTCTGTTGTTCACCTTTTTATTCTTTTTTCCTCTAATATGTGTAAATTTCATTCACTGAAATTTGGATAGAAATTATCAATGTTTGTGACAATTGTAGATAATGTTCCATCATTTCTGTCAGCATTTGCAAAAATGTGCATTTAGAGTTACATAGTAAGAACTAATGTCTCTGGAAAGCCTCAAAATGCCAGTGAAAATATGATGAACTTAGTATTGATTCATCATGCTGTATTTGACTCATATTATCTGAGAAAAAAAAGGTAGGTTAGAGTCATTTACATTCCCCCCTCCCTAGCTTTAACCCAGTTTCATCCTTTCATTTTATTTGTGAAAATTACTACAAGGAATGATTATCTATTTATTCTCTATGTGTTACATATGTGTTTGTTTGTGAAAGTGATATGAAATAGATACATAATTCACCAAGAACAATTAGACAACAATTCAATCTGTGCGAACTACAGCAATTTCCAGCTTTAGGATACTTTTCAAATAGGGTGTTTCCAACTCTGTTCCTTTAATACACGTTATTGATCATTTGATTTTTCAGATGAAATCCCCACCGTTGTGGGGATCTTCAGTGCATTTGGCCTGGTCTTCACAGTCTCTCTTTTTGCATGGATCTGCTGTCAGAGAAAATCATCCAAGTCTAACAAGACCCCTCCGTATAAGTTTGTGCATGTGCTAAAAGGAGTTGATATTTACCCTGAAAATCTGAACAGCAAAAAGAAGTTTGGAGCAGATGAGAAAGATGAAGTAAAGAATAAACCAACTGTGCCAAAGAATTCATTGCATCTTGATCTTGAGAAGAGAGATCTAAATGGCAATTTTTCCAAAACAAATCTCAAAGCTGGCAGTCCTTCTGACCTGGAGAATGTGACCCCAAAGCTCTTTTCAGAAGGAGAAAAAGAGGCAGTGTCCCCTGAGAGCTTAAAGTCCAGCTCTTCTCTTACTTCAGATGAGAAACAAGAGAAACTGGGAACCCTTTTCTTCTCTTTAGAGTACAACTTTGAAAAGAAAGCATTTGTGGTAAATATTAAGGAAGCCCGTGGTTTGCCAGCCATGGATGACCAGTCAATGACCTCTGATCCATACATCAAAATGACGATTCTTCCAGAGAAGAAGCATAAAGTGAAAACCAGAGTTCTGAGAAAGACCTTGGACCCAGCTTTTGACGAGACCTTTACATTCTATGGAATACCCTACACCCAGATCCAAGAGTTAGCCTTGCAGTTCACCATCTTGAGTTTTGACAGGTTTTCAAGAGATGATATCATTGGAGAAGTCCTGATTCCTCTGGCAGGAATCGAATTAACTAATGGAAAAATGTTAATGAACAGAGAGATTGCCAAGAGAAATGTTAGGGTAATTCATTTTTAGTGCTTAACATATTTATAAATAATCCTTTCTGTACCTTTTGGTATCAAGGGGATTTTTATTAAAATGATGTCTTGTACATGTCATCTTTTCCATGTTTAACTATTATTGATCATAATCAAATGGGAAACAGGGGGATAGGGTAAATGAAAGAAAATTTAACCCCTAACTGATATACTTAAAATATATCAATCATATAAAATAAATAGGAACCATTTATAAATTTATTTAAATATCACTTTTATTAACTATTTTATTAATTTCTATCACAAGTGTTTTGGCTGAGACTGCCGTTAAAATGCAGACAGATATTCCTCACTCATAGTAAGTTAAAAACTATATGTCAATGTTAGCATAATTGAAATTGAAAACTAAGTCAATTTATCCTAAGTATTTGAAGTTGTATTGACTTTTCATAGAATTGCTTCTTAAGGAAGAGGTACATCATTATATTGCATTATATTCACCTTCATGTTGTATAACAGGAGTTCTCTGCCTTTGTATTTTTGCTATTTTGGTAGATATGGAATTATTAGAAAATTATAAGACATCAATAAATCAAATCTAATTGTACTTTTACTTTAAATATGAAACTCATTTGATTCCAACTTTTTGATTAGAAGGAGAAAAAGAGGCAGTGTCCCCTGAGAGCTTAAAGTCCAGCTCTTCTCTTACTTCAGATGAGAAACAAGAGAAACTGGGAACCCTTTTCTTCTCTTTAGAGTACAACTTTGAAAAGAAAGCATTTGTGGTAAATATTAAGGAAGCCCGTGGTTTGCCAGCCATGGATGACCAGTCAATGACCTCTGATCCATACATCAAAATGACGATTCTTCCAGAGAAGAAGCATAAAGTGAAAACCAGAGTTCTGAGAAAGACCTTGGACCCAGCTTTTGACGAGACCTTTACATTCTATGGAATACCCTACACCCAGATCCAAGAGTTAGCCTTGCAGTTCACCATCTTGAGTTTTGACAGGTTTTCAAGAGATGATATCATTGGAGAAGTCCTGATTCCTCTGGCAGGAATCGAATTAACTAATGGAAAAATGTTAATGAACAGAGAGATTGCCAAGAGAAATGTTAGGGTAATTCATTTTTAGTGCTTAACATATTTATAAATAATCCTTTCTGTACCTTTTGGTATCAAGGGGATTTTTATTAAAATGATGTCTTGTACATGTCATCTTTTCCATGTTTAACTATTATTGATCATAATCAAATGGGAAACAGGGGGATAGGGTAAATGAAAGAAAATTTAACCCTAACTGAAATACTTAAAATATATCAATCATATAAAATAAATAGGAACCATTTATAAATTTATTTAAATATCACTTTTATTAACTATTTTATTAATTTCTATCACAAGTGTTTTGGCTGAGACTGCCGTTAAAATGCAGACAGATATTCCTCACTCATAGTAAGTTAAAAACTATATGTCAATGTTAGCATAATTGAAATTGAAAACTAAGTCAATTTATCCTAAGTATTTGAAGTTGTATTGACTTTTCATAGAATTGCTTCTTAAGGAAGAGGTACATCATTATATTGCATTATATTCACCTTCATGTTGTATAACAGGAGTTCTCTGCCTTTGTATTTTTGCTATTTTGGTAGATATGGAATTATTAGAAAATTATAAGACATCAATAAATCAAATCTAATTGTACTTTTACTTTAAATATGAAACTCATTTGATTCCAACTTTTTTGATTCAGAATAGCTGGTATATATAAAGGCATAATTTTATAAAATGCCATAAAGGCTTTTTGACCACATCCTCACCTTTGTTCAAATTAATGAACATCAAGATCTTGAACTATTTTAATATTTTTTTTGCCTGTATATCATCTTTTATTTTTCATCCATCTTTATTCTTTGGTGTGTGTGGGCCTCCCATCACAATGGCCTCTCACTGCAGAGCACTGGCTCTGGGCGCATGCACTCCAGAGCTCGGGCTCGGTAATTGGACACATTGGTCCAGCTGCTCTGCAGCACGTGGGATCTTCCCAGGCCAGGGATCCAACCAGTGCCCCTTGCACAGGAAGGTGGAATCTTTACCCACTGGACCACCAGGGAAGCCGAAGATCTAGAATTTATTAAGTAGTTTGACACAACAGGCTGTTTAGTGGCTCAGGGGGAATAAAGATTTGTTCCCTACTCTTACTCTTATTGGAGTGCTCTTTCATACAGTTACCCCATATCAGCTTTTTCTTTTCCTTATACATATATATTTATGTCTTAGAAGGTCTGGCCAGCCGTCATTCTTAGTTACAATCAAGCCCCAAGTTACTTTTTGTTACTTTCAGTTAGAATTTGTACCTTGAGCTCTTGATCATCCTATGTAATGTTGAAGTAGAAAGATCTAAGATCTAAGTCTTTTGCAAAGAAAATATTCTATGGTACTATTCAAAGACAAAACATTATAAATTGAGTCAATCGTCTCCAATATACCTAAGTTATTTTCGAATTTTTGTATCCGTTAAAATACAGACAGATATTCCTCACTCATAGTAAGTTAAAAACTATATGTCAATGTTAGCATAATTGAAATTGAAAACTAAGTCAATTTATCCTAAGTATTTGAAGTTGTATTGACTTTTCATAGAATTGCTTCTTAAGGAAGAGGTACATCATTATATTGCATTATATTCACCTTCATGTTGTATAACAGGAGTTCTCTGCCTTTGTATTTTTGCTATTTTGGTAGATATGGAATTATTAGAAAATTATAAGACATCAATAAATCAAATCTAATTGTACTTTTACTTTAAATATGAAACTCATTTGATTCCAACTTTTTTGATTCAGAATAGCTGGTATATATAAAGGCATAATTTTATAAAATGCCATAAAGGCTTTTTGACCACATCCTCACCTTTGTTCAAATTAATGAACATCAAGATCTTGAACTATTTTAATATTTTTTTTGCCTGTATATCATCTTTTATTTTTCATCCATCTTTATTCTTTGGTGTGTGTGGGCCTCCCATCACAATGGCCTCTCACTGCAGAGCACTGGCTCTGGGCGCATGCACTCCAGAGCTCGGGCTCGGTAATTGGACACATTGGTCCAGCTGCTCTGCAGCACGTGGGATCTTCCCAGGCCAGGGATCCAACCAGTGCCTTGCACAGGAAGGTGGAATCTTTACCCACTGGACCACCAGGGAAGCCGAAGATCTAGAATTTATTAAGTAGTTTGACACAACAGGCTGTTTAGTGGCTCAGGGGGAATAAAGATTTGTTCCCTACTCTTACTCTTATTGGAGTGCTCTTTCATACAGTTACCCCATATCAGCTTTTTCTTTTCCTTATACATATATATTTATGTCTTAGAAGGTCTGGCCAGCCGTCATTCTTAGTTACAATCAAGCCCCAAGTTACTTTTTGTTACTTTCAGTTAGAATTTGTACCTTGAGCTCTTGATCATCCTATGTAATGTTGAAGTAGAAAGATCTAAGATCTAAGTCTTTTGCAAAGAAAATATTCTATGGTACTATTCAAAGACAAAACATTATAAATTGAGTCAATCCTCTCCAATATTCGATTCATTTTTTGAGTTACAGGAAGACTTTGGGTAGGATTGGGGAAGAAGATTTTACCTCCATCAGCCTTATGGGCCAAGAGAATGGTGTGGGTGGCAGGCTAAGCTATAGGTTTTCTGAATTCAAACTCTACTAATGTCTGTTCTAAAGGATTTGAAATCATATCAAACTGAACGTGAGTCGCTTTCCCATATAGAGATCTATTTAAATAATTGTTTTCATTACTCTTAATAACTTAAAATGGAGAGTTAATTTAAAAAGCAAAACCTAAAATTACCTCTCTGTAAACCATATTTTGAATACCCCCTTTTAAAACATTTCTAGTAATGGGTGTGGCTAGCTCATATGAATTGTAGTAGTGCCTAAAGAGTCCACAAGGTGGCAGATAGTCCTTGTTAGGTGATGGTGCTGCCCAAAGGTTTTTAGTTACTCTGATTCTTCAGCACTTTAAGGTGAAGTAAGTGGTAAATGCATATTTAAAATAACAGTACTATTTATGGCTTTAAAATGCTGGTTAAAGTATCAATTTCAAAACTGAAGAATACTAAAAACATTTTTATGCCGTTTATCTCTCTTTGTCTAGAAATCTTCAGGACGGGGTGAGTTACTGATCTCTCTTTGCTACCAGTCCACCACAAATACTCTTACTGTGGTTGTTTTAAAAGCTCGGCACCTGCCTAAATCTGATGTATCTGGACTTTCAGGTAAGAATACTCTGAAAAACTTAGGCTCAGTGAAGAAATGAGCAATATATTGGGCAAAACAGTTAGCAGCTAATATTGGACTATAATTTTTATGTAACCTTTATTCACAATTACAAACGATGTGATTGTTTTCCTGTTTCTTATTTTATGGAATAAAAGTGTGAGTCAACATCATTAGCGACAAGAAGAAAACTATGTAGTCCTAAAATATAAGACAAAGCTAGAATATGATAGATGTCTGATTGAACGGAAGTTAATGCTTTATAGTTGTCTGATGACACAATGTTGAATCATAAAGCAGTGATAAATACAGAAGTGAGGTCATTGCCAAAAAGTAAGATTTAGGAAATATTTTTAATTTTGGTATTTTAAATCAGCCTGTCTATCCCTATAGTTCTATTAATTTTATTATCTTTCATTCAATTTTTTATGTACCTACTGTCTGTTTTAAAAATTAGCTTTTAGTTTTTTGACTAGTTTTCACAAAAAAGAAAAAGCCCAAACTAAACTTTGCTGTATGAGAAAGAACATGTGACCTATGGGTTAATATAGTCTGAGTTCCAATCCTAACCCTTCTGTTTCTTACCATAGTAACCATGGATATGTTTCTTAAACTCTATGCAAACTGAACATAATAGTACTTACCTTGAAGGGGATTGTAAGGAGAGTATTTAATATATATTTAATTCAATGTCATCTAGAGCTACTATTAGTTGCAATTTTATTATTAAAGAATGGAAGTTGAAAACATAATCTTAAAGTTTATATTAGAAAGCTCAAATGAACTCAGGCAACCAGAGAAGGGCAAAATAATATAATTAAATGTGCAATAAAGTTGCATGATCTTAAAGTCAGCAGGATACATATGACACAGGAAAGATTGATACTAGGTAACAGGAAAGAAACACAACAGTCTATTAAAGAACCACTAATAAAGTGAACAAATTTAAAATGTTGGTTAAAGTATCAATTTCAAAACTGAAGAATACTAAAAACATTTTTATGCCGTTTATCTCTCTTTGTCTAGAAATCTTCAGGACGGGGTGAGTTACTGATCTCTCTTTGCTACCAGTCCACCACAAATACTCTTACTGTGGTTGTTTTAAAAGCTCGGCACCTGCCTAAATCTGATGTATCTGGACTTTCAGGTAAGAATACTCTGAAAAACTTAGGCTCAGTGAAGAAATGAGCAATATATTGGGCAAAACAGTTAGCAGCTAATATTGGACTATAATTTTTATGTAACCTTTATTCACAATTACAAACGATGTGATTGTTTTCCTGTTTCTTATTTTATGGAATAAAAGTGTGAGTCAACATCATTAGCGACAAGAAGAAAACTATGTAGTCCTAAAATATAAGACAAAGCTAGAATATGATAGATGTCTGATTGAACGGAAGTTAATGCTTTATAGTTGTCTGATGACACAATGTTGAATCATAAAGCAGTGATAAATACAGAAGTGAGGTCATTGCCAAAAAGTAAGATTTAGGAAATATTTTTAATTTTGGTATTTTAAATCAGCCTGTCTATCCCTATAGTTCTATTAATTTTATTATCTTTCATTCAATTTTTTATGTACCTACTGTCTGTTTTAAAAATTAGCTTTTAGTTTTTTGACTAGTTTTCACAAAAAAGAAAAAGCCCAAACTAAACTTTGCTGTATGAGAAAGAACATGTGACCTATGGGTTAATATAGTCTGAGTTCCAATCCTAACCCTTCTGTTTCTTACCATAGTAACCATGGATATGTTTCTTAAACTCTATGCAAACTGAACATAATAGTACTTACCTTGAAGGGGATTGTAAGGAGAGTATTTAATATATATTTAATTCAATGTCATCTAGAGCTACTATTAGTTGCAATTTTATTATTAAAGAATGGAAGTTGAAAACATAATCTTAAAGTTTATATTAGAAAGCTCAAATGAACTCAGGCAACCAGAGAAGGGCAAAATAATATAATTAAATGTGCAATAAAGTTGCATGATCTTAAAGTCAGCAGGATACATATGACACAGGAAAGATTGATACTAGGTAACAGGAAAGAAACACAACAGTCTATTAAAGAACCACAGAGAAAAGTAAGACTGAAAAAGGCATTACCCTGTGAACAGTAAATGACCATTCCCCCATTCAAAAGAGAAAGCAGAGAGATAGAGAGACTTATCAAAAGTCATACAATTCAGTAAGGTTAGATGTTGTGTAATGTTTTTTCCTTCTGTTCCATTCCCTGGAATGAGTTATTAGTAATCAGAATGTGTTGTTAGAACATTCTGTTCGCTTCCCTCTATGTTATCTCTTCATCCTGCCATTACAGTTCTTTCCCATCTTCTGTTATCTCTTATGTTGTACACTTACTTATTTTCAATTTGTTGACAGTATAGACATCAAGCTTTATCCATGTTTTCACTTCATCCTGAAACTCATTTTCATTTTAATCATATTTTTTTGGAACTAAGAACACCATTATCTTGAGATCAGCTTTCCTGCCAAGTTCTGTCAATACATTGATTATTGTATATTGTTGCAGATCCCTATGTCAAAGTGAACCTGTACCATGCCAAAAAGAGAATCTCCAAAAAGAAGACTCATGTGAAGAAATGCACCCCCAATGCAGTTTTCAATGAACTATTTGTCTTTGATATTCCTTGTGAAGGTCTAGAAGAGATAAGTGTTGAATTTCTGGTTTTGGAATCTGAAAGGGGATCCCAAAATGAAGTGATTGGGCGGTTGGTCTTGGGAGCAGCAGAAGGAGCCAGTGGAGAGCACTGGAAAGAGATCTGTGACTTAGGGTCCGTGCTCTTTTCCCTTGACACAAAAGAAAAAGCCCAAACTAAACTTTGCTGTATGAGAAAGAACATGTGACCTATGGGTTAATATAGTCTGAGTTCCAATCCTAACCCTTCTGTTTCTTACCATAGTAACCATGGATATGTTTCTTAAACTCTATGCAAACTGAACATAATAGTACTTACCTTGAAGGGGATTGTAAGGAGAGTATTTAATATATATTTAATTCAATGTCATCTAGAGCTACTATTAGTTGCAATTTTATTATTAAAGAATGGAAGTTGAAAACATAATCTTAAAGTTTATATTAGAAAGCTCAAATGAACTCAGGCAACCAGAGAAGGGCAAAATAATATAATTAAATGTGCAATAAAGTTGCATGATCTTAAAGTCAGCAGGATACATATGACACAGGAAAGATTGATACTAGGTAACAGGAAAGAAACACAACAGTCTATTAAAGAACCACAGAGAAAAGTAAGACTGAAAAAGGCATTACCCTGTGAACAGTAAATGACCATTCCCCCATTCAAAAGAGAAAGCAGAGAGATAGAGAGACTTATCAAAAGTCATACAATTCAGTAAGGTTAGATGTTGTGTAATGTTTTTTCCTTCTGTTCCATTCCCTGGAATGAGTTATTAGTAATCAGAATGTGTTGTTAGAACATTCTGTTCGCTTCCCTCTATGTTATCTCTTCATCCTGCCATTACAGTTCTTTCCCATCTTCTGTTATCTCTTATGTTGTACACTTACTTATTTTCAATTTGTTGACAGTATAGACATCAAGCTTTATCCATGTTTTCACTTCATCCTGAAACTCATTTTCATTTTAATCATATTTTTTTGGAACTAAGAACACCATTATCTTGAGATCAGCTTTCCTGCCAAGTTCTGTCAATACATTGATTATTGTATATTGTTGCAGATCCCTATGTCAAAGTGAACCTGTACCATGCCAAAAAGAGAATCTCCAAAAAGAAGACTCATGTGAAGAAATGCACCCCCAATGCAGTTTTCAATGAACTATTTGTCTTTGATATTCCTTGTGAAGGTCTAGAAGAGATAAGTGTTGAATTTCTGGTTTTGGAATCTGAAAGGGGATCCCAAAATGAAGTGATTGGGCGGTTGGTCTTGGGAGCAGCAGCAGAAGGAGCCAGTGGAGAGCACTGGAAAGAGATCTGTGACTATCCCAGGAGGCAAATCGCCAAGTGGCATGTGCTCTGTGATGGTTAGCACCCTAGCCATGGTAAAAAATTGGAACTTCATGATTTTTACTAGGCAAGGAGAAATTTTCTTTTTTTTCCCTCTGACACATGATTGCAAGCTTTTTGTTGTTGTTGTTAGAAATAAATTGTTAGCAGAAAGTAACTGTAAATGTACATCATGATAATTTTCCCTTTATTAGAGAATTTGAGAAAATTTTCATAAAATCTTCAATTTCTCCTGCAGGTTAACAGTGATATAAATAAGAGAATTTCAGCATTTTAGGAATAATGCTCTGCAATCCCAAATTATGAATATGGGGGTGATCTCACAGGAGCACAACTGAAAACCAATGTGATTATTAGGATTTAGAAATGAAACTCATGTCTTCTCTTATAAAAAAAATTCACCCATTGTTCATCAAGTGGGAAAATATTTTTTGCTTTAAATCCAAAGATTTTAAAGAATTGTTCTATATAATTTTAATTATTAATAGATCTTTTGCAACTAGTTGCATATAAAAGGATATGATTATTTTCCTTTGCTTTGTAATTACTTGACACAACTTTATCATATGAGGGGTGACAGATTTGTGAAAAAAAAGCAGTGAACAAAATGAGAAATCATTTTATTAAAGGGCTGAATTGAGGACACTGTAGCCAGAATATGATTTCCCCTCTCTATAATTACATGTGAGTCGAATATAAAATATAATCTCACGTAATAATCATGGCCTTGAATTATCCTTTGCTATGACAAGACTCAACGTGGCCTAAGAAAGCCCTATATATTTTTGTGAAATTGTTTAGTTAGCTAATGATTAAAAAAAAATAAATCAGCTAGAAATGCAGTTTTCTTATAGGAAATATGTATAGTTTGCAAGTGTGCATTCAAATGTATCCCTTGAACACAGAAAGGGTGGGGCAATCAAATCTTCATTTGCTGTTCTCTCCAAGAATGGACTAATTTGTTATTTGAAAAGAAATGAAGACAAAAAGTCATAAAATTTTAAAAAGAAATGAAGACACAAAGTCATAAACTTTCAATCATTGCTGGATAGAAAATGTTACTTAAAAACCAACAAACTAATAAAAAATATTTATTAGCAAGCCTAATATATTCATATAGTTTACAAATGATATATTTAGGCTGCCAAATTAGCACAACAAAGTATGTTTCACTATCTTTTCTAGGCTAATTTGTCTTGAGCTTTTGTCTGTGATCCAGTTTATAAACTTGTATCTTGTAGTACTTTCCAGTGCCAGAGCTCTGTAATTATTTGGAAAGAATTTACTTGAGGTGATGTCACTGTATTTGAGTTTTTAAACAAGTGAGAGTGAAACTCAGTACAGCTGAATTTTAAATATGCAAGTTAGAAATGAAGTATATTGAAAAATTTATATTTTGAGTCAGGTTTTGTGTCAGTGTGCTAGAAATTTTTAAGAATGTGTCTGATATCACAACAACATATGCTTTTTATGATTATGCCTAAAGTAGAAAATGTTTTACACTCTTATATACAGAGATTAAAATCGATCTCTCTTCTTCTGCTTTAAGTTGATTTGGGGATTAGACAAGAATATTCTCCGAACATTGTGTTCATGTTGTCACAAAGTCACTTCATAGCATCTTGATCCACTCAGCATTTCTGTGAAATGAATTGTAGTAGTCAGTATATGGTTTGAAGAAATCCTATGGCCTTTTTATGTTTGTATGTTTAGTATCATGGACCAAGAAATATATTTTGGAGCCCTGAAACATTGTAATAAGTCAATCCTAAACTTCCTTCACAGTTGCCAGAAGTTAATTAAGGTACTAGCAAAGTATGGTCATTGGAGAAGGGAATAATAAAACCAACAACCGATAATTACAAAATGACAGTAACTAATTTGTAAACAGTTTTTAGTGCTTTGAATTTAAAGTGTTTTTCAGTGTGAAAAGTCAAGTAAAACTATTTGCAACTGCTATTAAGTAAGGAAGAAAAACTAGAAAGTAATTGAAGTAGCCAGAGCCACAGTGATCTCATTATCTTCTGAAAATTGTACTGTTTTATATGGTATTACAATATCAGTGTGAATATCTTGAATTCTGTTACAAATTCTGCATTGTATTACACATGGAAATTAGTTGTTTGTCTTATTAGCCAATCTAATCACTCTAGTGGGGAGATGTCCATCTTTGAAAAGCTGTGTAACTTAGTAACTGATTTTTTCTGATGTTGTAACTTAATAGGAGTGATTTGGAAGGAAGCATGGTATATGAGATGGTGTCTATTCTTTTGTGCCAGCTCTGTATGTTTGTAAGATCATGTTTATAAAACATGAATAAATGGCTTTTTTGCCCAACCCATTTCAGCTCAAAGTTTTCAGTCAAGGGATTCTCCTCTTTCTAAACTCTCAAGCTTCCCTAATAGACCGTCTGGCATAGATGAAAAAACATAATGATTTGGTACCGAGATCTTCAACATATCTTGTTGTATTTTGGTTAATTCTCATAAAATGCATCAATGTTCCCTATTCCAAAGCAAAACCTGAAGCTCAAAGAGTTTTGGCAGTTGACTCAAGTTCACATGGATGGTATGTGAAAAGATTTCATTATACACCTTACTCTTTTATTTACGACAGGCCACTCTCCTCCAGGAATTCTCATAAACTGGCTCTGTTACATTCTTAAAATGGCTCATGTACACATTCTTTGACTATTTATTTATTGCGTTCACTTTTCCATGTCCTACCATTTTCTTCCACAAAGTTTAATTTAATCCTCATTTTAGTGTCAGTTATGGTTTTATTTTTCACTTTAGTCTCTTTATTACTCATTTCATATTGAGCTTCCCAGGGGATACTAGTGGTAAAGAATCCATCTGCAAATGCAGGAAACAAAAGAGATGTGGGTTCAATCACTGGGTTAGAAAGATCCCGTGGAGAAGGGCATGGCAACCCACTCCAGTATTATTACCTGGAGAATCTCATGGACACAGGAGCCTGGCAGGCTAAAATCCATAGGACTGCACAGTTAGATATGACTGCAGCAATTTATCATGCATTTTATTTTACTACTTTTTTTCTTTCATTTTTCCTATATCTTTGACTAGAAAGTAATTGAAGAAAACCCAGTGTCTTTTCGAAAATTGTACTGTTTTATATGGTATTACAATATCAGTGTGAATATCTTGAATTCTGTTACAAATTCTGCATTGTATTACACATGGAAATTAGTTGTTTGTCTTATTAGCCAATCTAATCACTCTAGTGGGGAGATGTCCATCTTTGAAAAGCTGTGTAACTTAGTAACTGATTTTTTCTGATGTTGTAACTTAATAGGAGTGATTTGGAAGGAAGCATGGTATATGAGATGGTGTCTATTCTTTTGTGCCAGCTCTGTATGTTTGTAAGATCATGTTTATAAAACATGAATAAATGGCTTTTTTGCCCAACCCATTTCAGCTCAAAGTTTTCAGTCAAGGGATTCTCCTCTTTCTAAACTCTCAAGCTTCCCTAATAGACCGTCTGGCATAGATGAAAAAACATAATGATTTGGTACCGAGATCTTCAACATATCTTGTTGTATTTTGGTTAATTCTCATAAAATGCATCAATGTTCCCTATTCCAAAGCAAAACCTGAAGCTCAAAGAGTTTTGGCAGTTGACTCAAGTTCACATGGATGGTATGTGAAAAGATTTCATTATACACCTTACTCTTTTATTTACGACAGGCCACTCTCCTCCAGGAATTCTCATAAACTGGCTCTGTTACATTCTTAAAATGGCTCATGTACACATTCTTTGACTATTTATTTATTGCGTTCACTTTTCCATGTCCTACCATTTTCTTCCACAAAGTTTAATTTAATCCTCATTTTAGTGTCAGTTATGGTTTTATTTTTCACTTTAGTCTCTTTATTACTCATTTCATATTGAGCTTCCCAGGGGATACTAGTGGTAAAGAATCCATCTGCAAATGCAGGAAACAAAAGAGATGTGGGTTCAATCACTGGGTTAGAAAGATCCCGTGGAGAAGGGCATGGCAACCCACTCCAGTATTATTACCTGGAGAATCTCATGGACACAGGAGCCTGGCAGGCTAAAATCCATAGGACTGCACAGTTAGATATGACTGCAGCAATTTATCATGCATTTTATTTTACTACTTTTTTTCTTTCATTTTTCCTATATCTTTGTATTGGATAGATTTTTCTTTTGTATTGGATAGATTTGTTTAGTAAAATAAAATTGAAATGAAGTCTTTACCTCTTCCAAGGAGAGGTAGGAGGAAAAAAACCCCCCAAACTAAGGACATATGTAACGTTTTCATCAGACACCAGATTAGGTAAATGGAAACTATGGGATTCACCACTAGGAGAATCGGTGATTTTTTAAAAGTACTAGTCTATATGAAGGTGTTCTGTATTATCACCCTTGGATAAACAGTCTTGTAAATGTAATAGAATCCAAATCTGCTGCCATTATATATTTGTTCTAAAGCATGTTATTTGTATTAAGATTGTGCCCAATCTTAAGAATTAGTTGGTCATTACATTGAAGTGCTCAAATATATCTTAGGGCTACTTATCCTTTAAAAAATTCTAAAAAAAATACTGAGAATGGCTTCTTTTTGTTGTTGCTCAGTCATCATTTACATACATAATTACAATGGAGAATGGCTTTTTATCAAACATTTTTGATGCAGAATCCACACTAGGCCATAATACAAAATCACTTTTAGATTGAATTTAATAATCATTTTAATAATCCCTATAATATTTTCCCTTGGAGAAGGAAACAGCAACCCACTCCAGTGTTCTCGCTTGGAGAATTCCATGGACAGAAGAACATGATGGGCTATTGTCCAGAGAGATGCAAAGCGGCAGACACGACTGAGCAACTAAGCAGCAGCAGCAACTTACCGAAAGCAACCAGACACACAGAGGAGATTTTCCAAGGGAACTAATCATTAGGGAAATGCTAATTAAAACCACAATCACTGCACGTCTTATTAGCATGCCTAAAATCAAAAAGTTTGAACATGTTGAGTGCTGGTGAGAATTTTTTTTTGAAATTATGGCAGATTTTTAATAGATATTGATAATCTGATTCTAAAATTTATAAAAAATATGCAAGTATCTAGAATAAATGAAACAGCTTTTAAATAAAGAACACATTTTTGAACATACGTTGTGTGATTTCAAGGCTTATAAGCATACAGTGATCAAGACAGTGTGCAGGAAGGAATAAATAGATCAGTGGACTAGAAGAGAGTCAAGAAATGTACCTAAATAAGTTTACCGGTATCATTTTTTTTATATTATACATATAAGCAATATCATATGATATTTGCCTTTCTCTGTCTGACTTACTTTACTTAATATGATAATCTCCAGGGCTATCCATGTTGCTCCAAATGGCATTATTATATTCATTTCTTATGAATGAGTAATATTCCATTATATTGACATATACGTATCATATCTTCTTTATCCTGGACACTTAGATTATTTCCATGTCTTTTTTTAATTTTCTGGCCACTTCTATTGGTCTTTCATTTATCTATTTTCATTCATCTTTGTTCTTTGGCCCATGTGGACCTCCCATTGCAGTGGCCTCTCTTGTCTCAGAGCACCAGCTCTGGGCACACGCGCGCCAGAGCTCTGGCTCGGTAATTGGACACATCAGTCCAGCTGCTTCACGGCACGTGGGATCTTCCCAGGCCAGGGATTGAACCAGCGCTCCTTGCACTGCAAGGTGGTGTCCTTACCCACTGGACCACCAGGGAAACTCTGTTTCCATGTCTTGACTGTTGTAAATAGTTCTGCTGTGCATGTTGGGGTGCATATATCTTTTGAATTATGAATTTATAGTTACAAAAGTGTAAGGAGGATAGATAAATTAGGAGTTTGGATTAAAATATTCACTGTATTATATAAAAATAGAGAAGCAACAAGGACTTACTATGTATCACAGAGAACTATACTCAATATCTTGTAATAACCTATAATGGAAGAAAATATTAATATATATATATATGATTTGTACATATGGACATATATAAGAAACATATATTTGAGTCATACATGTATATATATATCAGTTTCTTGTACACTGTAAACTAATGCATTATAAATCAGCTATATTTCAATAACAATGTTTTAAAAAGAACTAAATGTAAGTGTTCATAACTATAACATTTCTAGAATATTATATGAGGAAAAAACTTTGGGTCTTGTGTTTACAATGATTCCTTTAAAAACACACAAAAGACACAAAATATAAAAGGGAAAATATTCTCAAAATCATTAGTTTTAATACAGTGATCAAGACAGTGTGCAGGAAGGAATAAATAGATCAGTGGACTAGAAGAGAGTCAAGAAATGTACCTAAATAAGTTTACCGGTATCATTTTTTTTATATTATACATATAAGCAATATCATATGATATTTGCCTTTCTCTGTCTGACTTACTTTACTTAATATGATAATCTCCAGGGCTATCCATGTTGCTCCAAATGGCATTATTATATTCATTTCTTATGAATGAGTAATATTCCATTATATTGACATATACGTATCATATCTTCTTTATCCTGGACACTTAGATTATTTCCATGTCTTTTTTTAATTTTCTGGCCACTTCTATTGGTCTTTCATTTATCTATTTTCATTCATCTTTGTTCTTTGGCCCATGTGGACCTCCCATTGCAGTGGCCTCTCTTGTCTCAGAGCACCAGCTCTGGGCACACGCGCGCCAGAGCTCTGGCTCGGTAATTGGACACATCAGTCCAGCTGCTTCACGGCACGTGGGATCTTCCCAGGCCAGGGATTGAACCAGCGCTCCTTGCACTGCAAGGTGGTGTCCTTACCCACTGGACCACCAGGGAAACTCTGTTTCCATGTCTTGACTGTTGTAAATAGTTCTGCTGTGCATGTTGGGGTGCATATATCTTTTGAATTATGAATTTATAGTTACAAAAGTGTAAGGAGGATAGATAAATTAGGAGTTTGGATTAAAATATTCACTGTATTATATAAAAATAGAGAAGCAACAAGGACTTACTATGTATCACAGAGAACTATACTCAATATCTTGTAATAACCTATAATGGAAGAAAATATTAATATATATATATATGATTTGTACATATGGACATATATAAGAAACATATATTTGAGTCATACATGTATATATATATCAGTTTCTTGTACACTGTAAACTAATGCATTATAAATCAGCTATATTTCAATAACAATGTTTTAAAAAGAACTAAATGTAAGTGTTCATAACTATAACATTTCTAGAATATTATATGAGGAAAAAACTTTGGGTCTTGTGTTTACAATGATTCCTTTAAAAACACACAAAAGACACAAAATATAAAAGGGAAAATATTCTCAAAATCATTAGTAAATACATATTAAAATCACATTGAATAGACCACTGCATGTAAAATACAACATCTTAAAGTAGAAAGACTTACTATATGAAGTGTAGTTAAGGATGTGGAGTAATTGGAACTGTCATAAATTGCTACTGGTAATACAAATATGATTACTTTCATATGTAAGTTAGACATTTTGTAGAAAGTAAAATATCACTCAACTCCTAGAAGTTAGCATATGTTCTCACAAAGACTTTTCTTTGTTTGAAATAGCACCCAAAAAGAAACCAGTCACATGTCCCTGAAATAATGAATAGGAAAACAAACTGTAACTTATCCACTAAATGGAATCATACTACACATACAAAGATATGAACTATCATTACATATTTTGTGATCTACATAAAAAAGTACTAACATGTAAACTGATTTATACTTACAAGGAGAAGGTGAAATTGTTATATTTTATAAATGAAGAACTGAATATAAGTTTCAAAAAATGACTTGATCTAAATAACAAAGCTATTATAAAGCATATCTGACATTTCAACTCAATACCAACAAGATTATCTCCACATTATCTTATTAATTTTTATATTTCTTAATTATACCCACTTTCTATTGCTCTGTTAGAGCAAGTAAGTTTCTGCCATGGAATCAGACAGACTGTCTCTTTATTATACAGGCTTCTTAATGACAAAAGAGGTCATTAGAGTTACTTTATTATTTATATTTTATTTTTAATTGTAGGATAATTACAATATTGTGATGGTTTGTGCCATACATCAACTGGAATCAGCCTAAGGTATATATATGTCCCCCTCCATCTTATACCCATCTCCCACCTCTGTCCCCCTCTTATGCCTCTAGGTTGCCACAGAGCACTGACTTTGGGTTCCCCGTGTCAAATAATAATGCGTATGTTTCAGTGTTGTTCTCTCAAGTCATTTCACCCTCTTCTTCCCTAACTGTGTCCAAAAAAGTCTATTCTGTATATATGTGTCTTCTTTGCTGCTCTGCACATAGGGTCATCAATATTATTTTTATAGATTCTATATATGTGTTTATATATATTTATATATATGTCTTTCTTTTTCTGATTACTTTGCCTGTATAATAAATATGCTTTAGGTTCATCCATCTCATTAGAACTGACTCAAATATGTTCCTTTTTATAGCTAACTAATACTCCATTGTGTATATATACCACATCTTCCTTACCATTTATCTGCTGGTAGACATGTAAGTTGTTTCTTCATCCTAGTTATTGGAAATAGTGCTGTAGTGAACACTGGTGAAAATATGTCCTTTTCAGCCATATGTAGGTCTTTTTTTGGAGAAATGTCTAAGTCTTTTTTTAAAAAATTTTTTTAAAAAAAATTCTTTATTTTAAAGGTTTTACACAGTTTTGTTCATAGACATGCATGTTCCCAGATCAGTCATATACATATCCTTGGTCGTCTCCTCCCTCCCACGTCCCCCCATCCCACCCCTCCGGACTATCGCACCAAGCCATTGTAAGCACTCCTATTCCCTTAACACAATGACAATAGCTATCTTTTTCACACATGACAGTATAGGTTTCCATGGTACTCCCTTCATGCCTCCCACCCACTGTTCCTTCCCCACAATGTCCATATGTCTATTCTCTGTTTTTTGATGAGTTCACTGTGTGTGTTATCATGACCATTCTACCAGATTCCATATATATATGTGCCAGTATACTGTACTTGTCTTTCTCTTTTTGACTTCACTTTTTATGATAGGTTCTAGCACCAGCCACCTCATTAGGACTGAGTCTTCTGCATTTCTTTTTACAACTGAGTAGTATTCCATTGTATATATGTACCAGAGTTTTGTATCCATTCATTTGTCGATGGATATCTAGGTTGCTTCCATGTTCTGGCTATTGTATAGAGAGCTGCAATGAACATTGGGGTACAGGTGCTTCTTTTGGATTTAATTTCATCAGGGTATAAACCTAATAGTGGGATTTCTGGGTCATAGGGTGCTTCTATTTTTAGTTTTTTCAGGAATCTCCATACTGTCTTTCATAGAGGCTGTAGCAATTTACATTCCCACCAGCAATGCAGAAGTGTTCCCTTTTGTCCATACACTCTCCAGCAATTATTGTCTGTTGATTTGTGGATGATGGCCATTCTGATGGGTGTGAAGTGATATCTCATTGTAGTTTTGATTTGCATTTCTCTAATTATGAGCAAAGTTGAGCATCGTTTCATGTGTTTTGGGGCCATCTGTATGTCCTCTTTGGAGAGGTGTCTGTTTAGGTCCTTTTCCCATTTTTTGATTGGGTTGTTCATTTTTCTGGTGCTGAATTGTCTGAGTCGCTTGTAGATTTTGGAGATTAATTCTTTGTTGTTTCATTTGCTATGATTTTCTCCCACTCTGTGGGGTGTCTGTTGAGCTTTTTTGTAATTTCTTTTGCTGTACAAAAGCTTTTAAGTTTTATTAGGTCCCACATGTTCATTTGTCTTTTGAGTTCCGCTATTCTAGTAGGTGGGTCAGAGAAGATCTTGCTTTGATTTATGTTCTTGAGTGTTTTGCCTATATTCTCCTCTTTTTTTAAATATATGTATTCCTTTTTTTTTTAAACATTTATTTATTTATCTTTTGGGGGGGCAGGTTGGGGAGGGAGGGGGTGGGTGGGCCTCTTCTATTGGTCTTTCATTTATCTATTTTCATCTGTCTTTGTTCTTTGGCTCTGTGGGCCTCCCATCGCAGTGGCCTCTGTTGTCGCAGAGCACCAGCTCCGGGCGCATGCGCTCCAGAGCTCTGGCTCGGTAATTGGATACATCGGTCCAGCCGCTCTGCGGGATCTTCCCAGGCCAGGGATCGAACCGGCGCCCCTTGCACTGCAAGGCAGTGTCCTTACCCACTGGACCACCAGGGAAGCCCCTATATTCTCCTCTAAGAGTTTGATGGTTTCTGGTCTTACATTTAGGTCTTTAATCCATTTTGAGTTGATCTTTGTGTATGGTGTCAGGGAATGTTCCAACTTCATTTTTTTGCATGTAGCTGTCCGATTTTTCCAGCACCATTTGTTGAAGAGGTGTACCCTTTTGTCCATACACTCTCCAGCAATTATTGTCTGTTGATTTGTGGATGATGGCCATTCTGATGGGTGTGAAGTGATATCTCATTGTAGTTTTGATTTGCATTTCTCTAATTATGAGCAAAGTTGAGCATCGTTTCATGTGTTTTGGGGCCATCTGTATGTCCTCTTTGGAGAGGTGTCTGTTTAGGTCCTTTTCCCATTTTTTGATTGGGTTGTTCATTTTTCTGGTGCTGAATTGTCTGAGTCGCTTGTAGATTTTGGAGATTAATTCTTTGTTGTTTCATTTGCTATGATTTTCTCCCACTCTGTGGGGTGTCTGTTGAGCTTTTTTGTAATTTCTTTTGCTGTACAAAAGCTTTTAAGTTTTATTAGGTCCCACATGTTCATTTGTCTTTTGAGTTCCGCTATTCTAGTAGGTGGGTCAGAGAAGATCTTGCTTTGATTTATGTTCTTGAGTGTTTTGCCTATATTCTCCTCTTTTTTTAAATATATGTATTCCTTTTTTTTTTAAACATTTATTTATTTATCTTTTGGGGGGGCAGGTTGGGGAGGGAGGAGCGGGTGGGCCTCTTCTATTGGTCTTTCATTTATCTATTTTCATCTGTCTTTGTTCTTTGGCTCTGTGGGCCTCCCATCGCAGTGGCCTCTGTTGTCGCAGAGCACCAGCTCCGGGCGCATGCGCTCCAGAGCTCTGGCTCGGTAATTGGATACATCGGTCCAGCCGCTCTGCGGGATCTTCCCAGGCCAGGGATCGAACCGGCGCCCCTTGCACTGCAAGGCAGTGTCCTTACCCACTGGACCACCAGGGAAGCCCCTATATTCTCCTCTAAGAGTTTGATGGTTTCTGGTCTTACATTTAGGTCTTTAATCCATTTTGAGTTGATCTTTGTGTATGGTGTCAGGGAATGTTCCAACTTCATTTTTTTGCATGTAGCTGTCCGATTTTTCCAGCACCATTTGTTGAAGAGGCTGTCTTTGTCCTATTTTATAGTTTTGCCTCCTTTGTCAAAAATAAGATACCCATAGGCGCGTGGGTTTATCTCTAGGTTCTCAATCTTGTTCCATTGGTCTATAGTTCTGTTTTTGTGCCAGTGCCATACTGTCTTGAAGACTGTTGCTTTGTAGTAGAGTCTGAAGTTGGGGAGGCTGGTTCCTTCAGCTCCATTCTTCTTCCTCAGGATTGCTTTGGCTATTCGAAGTCTTTTGTTTCCATATGAACTGTGTTATTCTTTGGTCTAGTTCTGTGAAGAATGTCATTGGTAGCTGGATAGGGATCACATTGAATCTACAGACGACATTTGGTAGTATGGTCATTTTCACAATATTGATTCTTCTGATCCAGGAACATGGAATATCTCTCCATTTGTTTAAGTCTTTTTTAATTTCTCTCATGAGTGTCTTGTAATTTTCTGTGTACAATTCTTTTGTTTCTTTGGGTAGGTTTATTCCTAGATATTTAATTTTTTTGGTTGCAATGGTAAAGGGAATTGCCTCTTTGATTTTGTTTTCTGATTTTACGTTGTTTGTATATAGGAATGCCAGTGATTTTTGTGTGTTGACTTTGTATCCTGCGACTTTGCTGAATTCACTGATTAGCTCTAGTAGCTTTGTAATAGTGTCTTTGGGGTTTTCTATGTATAATATCATGTCTGCAAAAGTGAGAGCTTGACTTCTTCCTTTCCTTTCCAATCTGGATTCCTTTGATTTCTTTCTCTTCTCTTATTGCTGTTATTAGAACTTCCAGGACTATGCTGAATAAGAGTGGTGAAAGTGGATACCCTTGTCTTGTTCCTGATCTTAGAGGGAATGCTTTCAGTTTGTCCCCGTTGGGATAATGTTCACTGTGGGCTTCTCATAGATGCCTTTTATTATGTTGAGATAGGCTCCTTCTATGCCCATTTTCTGAAGAGTTTTTATCATAAATGAATGCTGTACTTTGTTGAAGGCTTTTTCTGCATCTATTGAGATGATCATGTGATTTTTGTCTCTCAATTTGTTGATATGGTGTATCCCATTGATTGACTTGTGGATATTGAAGAATCCTTGCATGCCTGGGATGAACCCAACTTGATCATGATGTATGAGCTTTTTGATGTGTTGTTGAATTCTGTTTGCTAGGATTTTGTTGATTGTTTGAAGATTTTGGTGCCTAGATTCATCAGTGAAATTGGCCTATAATTTTCTTTCTTTGTGTTGTCTTTGTCTGGCTTTGGTGTCAGGGTGATGGTGGCCTCATAGAATGTGTTTGGAAGTGTTCCTTCCTGTGCAATTTTTTGGAAGAGTTTTAGAAGGACAGGCATTAACTCTTCTTCCTCAGGATTGCTTTGGCTATTCGAAGTCTTTTGTTTCCATATGAACTGTGTTATTCTTTGGTCTAGTTCTGTGAAGAATGTCATTGGTAGCTGGATAGGGATCACATTGAATCTACAGACGACATTTGGTAGTATGGTCATTTTCACAATATTGATTCTTCTGATCCAGGAACATGGAATATCTCTCCATTTGTTTAAGTCTTTTTTAATTTCTCTCATGAGTGTCTTGTAATTTTCTGTGTACAATTCTTTTGTTTCTTTGGGTAGGTTTATTCCTAGATATTTAATTTTTTTGGTTGCAATGGTAAAGGGAATTGCCTCTTTGATTTTGTTTTCTGATTTTACGTTGTTTGTATATAGGAATGCCAGTGATTTTTGTGTGTTGACTTTGTATCCTGCGACTTTGCTGAATTCACTGATTAGCTCTAGTAGCTTTGTAATAGTGTCTTTGGGGTTTTCTATGTATAATATCATGTCTGCAAAAAGAGAGAGCTTGACTTCTTCCTTTCCTTTCCAATCTGGATTCCTTTGATTTCTTTCTCTTCTCTTATTGCTGTTATTAGAACTTCCAGGACTATGCTGAATAAGAGTGGTGAAAGTGGATACCCTTGTCTTGTTCCTGATCTTAGAGGGAATGCTTTCAGTTTGTCCCCGTTGGGATAATGTTCACTGTGGGCTTCTCATAGATGCCTTTTATTATGTTGAGATAGGCTCCTTCTATGCCCATTTTCTGAAGAGTTTTTATCATAAATGAATGCTGTACTTTGTTGAAGGCTTTTTCTGCATCTATTGAGATGATCATGTGATTTTTGTCTCTCAATTTGTTGATATGGTGTATCCCATTGATTGACTTGTGGATATTGAAGAATCCTTGCATGCCTGGGATGAACCCAACTTGATCATGATGTATGAGCTTTTTGATGTGTTGTTGAATTCTGTTTGCTAGGATTTTGTTGATTGTTTGAAGATTTTGGTGCCTAGATTCATCAGTGAAATTGGCCTATAATTTTCTTTCTTTGTGTTGTCTTTGTCTGGCTTTGGTGTCAGGGTGATGGTGGCCTCATAGAATGTGTTTGGAAGTGTTCCTTCCTGTGCAATTTTTTGGAAGAGTTTTAGAAGGACAGGCATTAACTCTTCTTTAAATGTTTGGTAGAATTCACTTTTGAATCATCTGGCCCTGAGCTTTTATTTTTGAGTAGATTTTTGATCACAAATTCAATTTTTGAGCTTGTGATTGGCTTGTTCATAGTTTCTGTTTCTTCCTGGTTCAGTCTTGGGAGATTAATCTTCTCTAAGAAACTGTCTGTTTCTTCCAGGTTGTCCAATTTGTTGCCATAGAGTTGTTCGTAATAGTCTCTTAGAATCCTTTGGATTTCTGCATGATCTGTTGTAATCTCTCCTTTTTCGTTTTTGATTTTGTTGATCTGGTTCTTCTCTCTCTCTTTCTTGATGAGTCTGGCCAGTGGTGTGTTGATTTTATTGACCTTTTTGAAGAACCAGCTTTTTGTTTTATTTATCATTACCATTGTTTCTTTCATTTCTTTTTCATTTATTTCTGCTCTGATCTTTATGATTTCTCTTCTTCTGCTGGCTTTGGGGTGTTTTTGTTCTTCTTTCTCCAGTTGTTTTAAACGTAAGATTAGATCATCTGTTTGGTTTTTTAGGTATGTGTTGTTTAATCTTCATGTGTTTGTGTTTTTAGTGGTTTTTTTCCTGTACTTGATCTCTAGTCTCATTGCATTGTGGTCCGAGAAGATGGTTGATATAATTTCAGTTTTCTTGAATTGACTCAGGTTTGATTTGTGTCCCTAGGTGTGGTCTATCCTGGAGAACGTTCCATGAGCACTTGAGAAGAAAGTGTATTCTTCTGCTTTTGGATGGAACATTCTAAAGATATCAATGAGATCCATTTCTTCTAGTGTGGCATTTAAGACTTGTGTTTCTTTATTAATTTTCTGTTTGGATGATCTGTCCAATGGTGTGAGAGGAGTGTTAAAGTCTTCTATTATTACTGTGTTATTGTTTATTTCTTCTTTTAAGCCTGAAAGTATCTGTCTTATGTATTGAGGTGCCCCTGTGTTGGGTGCATAGATACTCATGACTGTTATGTCTTCCTCTTGGATGGATCCCTTAATCATGATGTAGTGTCCTGCCTTGTCTCTTATAATCTTCTTTACTTTAAAATCTATTTTGTCTGATATGAGGATTGCTACTCCAGCTTTCTTTGGATTTCCATTTGCATGGAATATCTTTTTCCAGCCTCTCACTTTCAGTCTATGAGTGTCTCTATGTCTGAAGTGGGTCTCTTGTAAATAGTATATATATGGGTCTTGCTTCTGGATCCATTTGGCCAGCCTGTGTCATTTGGTTGGAGCATTTAGTCCATTTACATTCAAAGTAATTATTGATACGAATGTTCCTATTGTCATATTCAGGGTTTGATTTGTAGGACTTCTCCTACTCTTGTATTTATTGGCTATATCAGGCTCTTTAGCACTTCTTGTAGGGCTGGTTTTGTGGTACAGAATTCTTTTAGTTTTTGCTTGTCTGTGAAGCTTTTGAGTTCGCCATTAATTCTGAATGAGATTCTTGCTGGGTAGAGAATTCTTGGTTGGAGGTTATTCTTTTTAGCCATTTAAATGTGTCTTGCCATTCTCTTCTGGCCTGCAGGATTTCTGTTGAAAGATCCGCAGTTAAATGTATGGGGTTTCCTTTATGTTATTTGTTGTTTGCTCCTAGCTGCTTTTAGTATTCTGTCTTTATATTAATCTGCATTAGTTTGATTAGAATGTGCCATGGTGTGTTTCTTCTAGGGTTTCTCCTGTATGGAACTCTTTGTGCTTCCTGGACTTGGTTGACTATTTCCTTTCCCATGCTGGGGAAGTTTTCAACTATAACCTCTTCAAGAATTTTTTCATAGCCTTTCTTCCCCTCTTCTTCTTCTGTAACTCCTATAATTCTAATGTTGGTGTGTTCGATATTGTCCCACAGGTCTCTAATGCTATCCTCAGTTATTTTGATTCTTTGTGCTTTGCTCTGTTATTCAGCACTTATTCCCACCATTCTGTCTTCCAGCTCACTTATCCATTCTTCTGCCTCTGATAATCTACTGTTGAGACCTTCTTTGGTACTTTTGAGTTAGGCAATTGAGTTGGTTGTCTCTATTTGCTTATTTTTCATTTCTTGCATGTCTTTTGTCAGTGCAGTAATTTCCTCTAATATTCTGTTTTCGGTGTTTTGAATCCTCATTAGTATTGCTTTTCTGAATTCTCTTTCAGATAATTTGTCTGTCCCTTCCTCTGTCATTTGAAGTGGGTCTCTTGTAAATAGTATATATATGGGTCTTGCTTCTGGATCCATTTGGCCAGCCTGTGTCATTTGGTTGGAGCATTTAGTCCATTTACATTCAAAGTAATTATTGATACGAATGTTCCTATTGTCATATTCAGGGTTTGATTTGTAGGACTTCTCCTACTCTTGTATTTATTGGCTATATCAGGCTCTTTAGCACTTCTTGTAGGGCTGGTTTTGTGGTACAGAATTCTTTTAGTTTTTGCTTGTCTGTGAAGCTTTTGAGTTCGCCATTAATTCTGAATGAGATTCTTGCTGGGTAGAGAATTCTTGGTTGGAGGTTATTCTTTTTAGCCATTTAAATGTGTCTTGCCATTCTCTTCTGGCCTGCAGGATTTCTGTTGAAAGATCCGCAGTTAAATGTATGGGGTTTCCTTTATGTTATTTGTTGTTTGCTCCTAGCTGCTTTTAGTATTCTGTCTTTATATTAATCTGCATTAGTTTGATTAGAATGTGCCATGGTGTGTTTCTTCTAGGGTTTCTCCTGTATGGAACTCTTTGTGCTTCCTGGACTTGGTTGACTATTTCCTTTCCCATGCTGGGGAAGTTTTCAACTATAACCTCTTCAAGAATTTTTTCATAGCCTTTCTTCCCCTCTTCTTCTTCTGTAACTCCTATAATTCTAATGTTGGTGTGTTCGATATTGTCCCACAGGTCTCTAATGCTATCCTCAGTTATTTTGATTCTTTGTGCTTTGCTCTGTTATTCAGCACTTATTCCCACCATTCTGTCTTCCAGCTCACTTATCCATTCTTCTGCCTCTGATAATCTACTGTTGAGACCTTCTTTGGTACTTTTGAGTTAGGCAATTGAGTTGGTTGTCTCTATTTGCTTATTTTTCATTTCTTGCATGTCTTTTGTCAGTGCAGTAATTTCCTCTAATATTCTGTTTTCGGTGTTTTGAATCCTCATTAGTATTGCTTTTCTGAATTCTCTTTCAGATAATTTGTCTGTCCCTTCCTCTGTCATTTGAAGTGGTGTTTCTCAAGCTTGTTCCTTCATTTGTGCAGTGTTTCTGTCTTTTCATTATTAGATTCATTTTTGTTTCTTTGTGGGTGTCTGTGTGTATGGAGTTCTTTTTCCCACCAGGCTTCTTGGTTGAATTCTCCCTTCCTTTGGGTTTCTGTCCTTGTAGAAGGGTTCAGTGATTTGTGTCTTGGGTGTTATTAGGTCTTGTTTACAGGTGAATAATCTCTAGTGTTGTATGTTCTTTGATAGTGTGGGGTCTTGGAATCAGGACTTCCACTCCAAGGATCCTTGGTTTGATGTCTGGTCATGGCGTGTAGGCTCTGTGTCTGGTTTACAATGGTGTTCAGTGATATTAGTTCCAATAAAAATATGAAACGCTTCACGAGTTTGCGTGTCATCCTTGTGCAGGGGCCATGCTAATCTTCTCTATATCGTTCCAATTTTAGTATATGTGCTGCCGAAATGAGCACTGTTTTGGTCTTCTGTCTACTATTTTATTGGGTTATTTGCTTTTTGGTATTGACTTGTATGTGTTGCTTGTGTATTTTGGAGATTAATTATTTGTCAGGTGTTTCATTTGCTATTATTTTCTCCCATTCTGAGGGCTGTCTTTTCACCTTTCCCTATTTTCCTTCATTGTGTTTTAAAGTGTAATTAGGTCCCATTTGATTATTTTTGTTTTATTTCCATAACTACAAAAGGTGGGTCATAGAGGATCTTGCTATAATTTATGTCAGAGTGCATTCTGCCTGTGGTTTCCTTTAAGAATTTTGAAACTTATGGTTCTAAATTTAGATCTTTAATCCATTTCGATTTTGTTTTTGTGTATGGCATTAGAAAGTGTTCTAATTTCATTCTTTTGCATGTCTTTTGTCAGTGCAGTAATTTCCTCTAATATTCTGTTTTCGGTGTTTTGAATCCTCATTAGTATTGCTTTTCTGAATTCTCTTTCAGATAATTTGTCTGTCCCTTCCTCTGTCATTTGAAGTGGTGTTTCTCAAGCTTGTTCCTTCATTTGTGCAGTGTTTCTGTCTTTTCATTATTAGATTCATTTTTGTTTCTTTGTGGGTGTCTGTGTGTATGGAGTTCTTTTTCCCACCAGGCTTCTTGGTTGAATTCTCCCTTCCTTTGGGTTTCTGTCCTTGTAGAAGGGTTCAGTGATTTGTGTCTTGGGTGTTATTAGGTCTTGTTTACAGGTGAATAATCTCTAGTGTTGTATGTTCTTTGATAGTGTGGGGTCTTGGAATCAGGACTTCCACTCCAAGGATCCTTGGTTTGATGTCTGGTCATGGCGTGTAGGCTCTGTGTCTGGTTTACAATGGTGTTCAGTGATATTAGTTCCAATAAAAATATGAAACGCTTCACGAGTTTGCGTGTCATCCTTGTGCAGGGGCCATGCTAATCTTCTCTATATCGTTCCAATTTTAGTATATGTGCTGCCGAAATGAGCACTGTTTTGGTCTTCTGTCTACTATTTTATTGGGTTATTTGCTTTTTGGTATTGACTTGTATGTGTTGCTTGTGTATTTTGGAGATTAATTATTTGTCAGGTGTTTCATTTGCTATTATTTTCTCCCATTCTGAGGGCTGTCTTTTCACCTTTCCCTATTTTCCTTCATTGTGTTTTAAAGTGTAATTAGGTCCCATTTGATTATTTTTGTTTTATTTCCATAACTACAAAAGGTGGGTCATAGAGGATCTTGCTATAATTTATGTCAGAGTGCATTCTGCCTGTGGTTTCCTTTAAGAATTTTGAAACTTATGGTTCTAAATTTAGATCTTTAATCCATTTCGATTTTGTTTTTGTGTATGGCATTAGAAAGTGTTCTAATTTCATTCTTTTGCATGTAGTTGACCAGTTTTTCCAGCAGCACTTGAAGAGACTGTCTTGTATATTTTTGCCTGCTTTATCCTTTATCAAATATAAGCTATCCATAGTCACATGCATTTATCTCTGGGTTTTCTCTTTTATTCCATTTGTCTATATTTCTTTTTTTGTGTGTGTCAGTACCATACTATCTTGATGACTGTAGCTCTGTAACATAATCTGAAGTCAGAAAGGTTGCTTCCTCCAGTTCCATTCTTTTTTCTCAATATTGCTTTGGATATTCAGGGTCTTTTGTGTTTCCATACAAATTGTGAAATTATTTATTCTATTTCTGTGAAAAATACCATTGGTATTTCGATAGGGATTGCATTGCATGTATAGATTGCTTTGGATAAACAGTCATTATCACTATAGTGATTCTTCCAGTCCAAGAATATGGTATATCTCTCCACCTGTTTGTTTGGTTTTTGATTTGTTTCGCCGGTGTATTATAGCTTTCTGAATTCAAGTCTTTTGTTTCCTTAGGTAAATTTATTCCTAGTTATTTCATTTTTTTTCTGTGATGATGAATTGATTGTTTCCTTAATTTCTCTTTCTTATTTTCATTATTAGTGCATAGGAATGCTAGAGATTTCTGTGTATTAATTTTATACCCTGCAAAATTACTATATTCTTTGATTGGCTCTATAATTCCTCCTGGCATCCCTAAGGATTTCCATGTACAGAATCATCATTTGCAAACAGAGATTTACTTCTTCTTTTCCCATCTGGATTCCTTTTGTTTCTTTGCCTTTACTGACTGCTGTGGCTAGGACTTACTAAAATATGCTGAGTAATAGTTTAACAAGGATGACAGTGGGCACGCTTGTCTTGTTCCTGATTTTAGAGGAAATGCGTTCAATTTTCCACTGTTGAGGATAATGTTTGTTATGGGTTCGTGATATATTGACTTTATTATGTTGAAGTATATTCCTTCTATGCCTATATGCTGGAGTGTTTTTTTTTTCTTTTTCTCATAAGTTAATATTGAATTTTGTCAAAGGTTTTCTCACCGTCTATTGTAATGATCACATGGTTTTGTCTTTCAGTTTGTTAATACAGCTTATCACATGATTGATTTGCATATATGGAAGAATCCTTGCATCCCTGGGACAAAATCCCACCTGATTATGATATATGATCTTTTTAACATGTTGTTGAGCTCTGCTCGAATTTTGTTGAGGACTTTTGTATCTATGTTCAACAGTGATATTGAATTGTAGTTTTCATTTTTATGACAAGTGTGTCTCATTTTGATTTAGGGTGATGGTAACTTCATAGAATGAGTTTGGGAGTTTTCCTTCCTCTGCAATTTTCTGGAAGAATTTGAGCAGGATAGGTGCTAGCTCTACTTTAAACTTTTGGTAGAATTTGCATGTGTAGCCATCTGGCCCTGGGCTTTTGTTTGTTAGAAGATTTTTTAAATTATACTTTTGTTTTCCATGCTTGTGATTTGTGTTTTCATATTTTCTCTTTTTTCCTCGGCCAGTTTTGGAAGGTTATACTTTTCTATGTATTTTTCCAATACTTCCTGTTGTCCTTTTGTTGGCATATATTTACTCACAGTAGTCTCTTTGATCTTTTTTATTTCTGTGTTGTCTGCTGTATCTTCTTTCTCATTTCTAATTTTATTGATTTGAGTCTCTCCTTTTTTTTTTTTTGATGAATCTTGTTAGCAGTTTTTAAATTTTTTTTATCTTCTCAAATAACCAGCTTTTAATTTTATTTATCTTTGTTGTAGTTTCCTACTTTGACTCTGTCTTTTCATTACTTCTGGATTCCTTTTGTTTCTTTGCCTTTACTGACTGCTGTGGCTAGGACTTACTAAAATATGCTGAGTAATAGTTTAACAAGGATGACAGTGGGCACGCTTGTCTTGTTCCTGATTTTAGAGGAAATGCGTTCAATTTTCCACTGTTGAGGATAATGTTTGTTATGGGTTCGTGATATATTGACTTTATTATGTTGAAGTATATTCCTTCTATGCCTATATGCTGGAGTGTTTTTTTTTTCTTTTTCTCATAAGTTAATATTGAATTTTGTCAAAGGTTTTCTCACCGTCTATTGTAATGATCACATGGTTTTGTCTTTCAGTTTGTTAATACAGCTTATCACATGATTGATTTGCATATATGGAAGAATCCTTGCATCCCTGGGACAAAATCCCACCTGATTATGATATATGATCTTTTTAACATGTTGTTGAGCTCTGCTCGAATTTTGTTGAGGACTTTTGTATCTATGTTCAACAGTGATATTGAATTGTAGTTTTCATTTTTATGACAAGTGTGTCTCATTTTGATTTAGGGTGATGGTAACTTCATAGAATGAGTTTGGGAGTTTTCCTTCCTCTGCAATTTTCTGGAAGAATTTGAGCAGGATAGGTGCTAGCTCTACTTTAAACTTTTGGTAGAATTTGCATGTGTAGCCATCTGGCCCTGGGCTTTTGTTTGTTAGAAGATTTTTTAAATTATACTTTTGTTTTCCATGCTTGTGATTTGTGTTTTCATATTTTCTCTTTTTTCCTCGGCCAGTTTTGGAAGGTTATACTTTTCTATGTATTTTTCCAATACTTCCTGTTGTCCTTTTGTTGGCATATATTTACTCACAGTAGTCTCTTTGATCTTTTTTATTTCTGTGTTGTCTGCTGTATCTTCTTTCTCATTTCTAATTTTATTGATTTGAGTCTCTCCTTTTTTTTTTTTTGATGAATCTTGTTAGCAGTTTTTAAATTTTCTTTATCTTCTCAAATAACCAGCTTTTAATTTTATTTATCTATGTTGTAGTTTCCTACTTTGACTCAGTCTTTTCATTACTTCTGGAGCTATTTCTATGCTCTTCTTCAGTAGCATATTGGACACCTACTGATCTGGGGGGGTTCCTCTTTCAGCGACTTTTTTCCCCCCTTTTCATACTGTGTATACTGTTCATGGGGTTCTCAAGGCAAGAATGCTGAAGTGGTTTGCCATTACTTTCTCGAGTGGACCATGTTTTGTCAGAATTCTACACCATGACCTGTCCATCTTGGATGGCCCTACATAGCTTGGCTCTTATTTTCATTGAGTTAGGCAAAGGTGTGGTCCAAGGGTGTGGTTTGGTTAGTTTTCTAACTGGTCAAAGCTATGCTTTTTCCAGTAGTCATGTAATGATGTAAGAGTTGGACTATAAAGGAAGCTGAGCACCAAAGAAATGATGACTTCAAACTGTAGTGCTGGGGGCTTCCCCTGGTGGTCCAGTGGGTAAGGACACCGCCTTGCAGTGCAGAGTGTGCTGATTTGATCCCTGGTCTGGGAAGATCCCATGTGCAGAGACCGAGCCAGATTCTGGAGTGCATGCGCCCAGAGCCGGCGCTCTGCAACGACAGACGCCACCGCGATGGGAGGCCCACAGGAGCCAAAGAACAAAGACGGATGAAAATAGAGAAAAATGAAAGATCAATAGAAGTGGCCCACCCGCTCCCCTCCCTCCCCAACCCAAAAATAAATAAATAAATAAATCTAAAAAAAACAAAAAACAAAAAACTGTAGTGCTGAAGAAGACTCTTGAGAATCCCTGAACAACAAGGAGATCAAACCAGTCAACCCTAATGGAAATCAACCCTGAATATTCATTGGAAAGACTGACATTGAAGCTGAAGCTGGAATACTTTGGTTATCTGATGTGAATAACTGACTCATTGGAAAAGACCTTGATGCTGGGAAAAATTGAGGACAAGAAAAGAAGAGGGTAGCAGAGAATGAGATAGTTGAATGGAGTCACTGACTCAATGGACATGAATTTGAGAAAACTCCCGGAGATAGTGAAGGACAGGGAAGCCTAGCACTCTGTAGTCCATTTGATCACAAAAGATTGTACACAGCTGAACAACAAATGTCTTTGGTTGGCGTATGTAGCACATTTACATTTATGGTAATTATTAATAAGTTTGATCCCATTACCATTTGCTTTATTGTTCTGGGCTTGATAGTACCATTTTTTTTTTTCCTTTCTAGAGTAATACCTGTGTTATTTGTTGAAATGCTGGTTTGATGTTGTTGAATGTTTCTTGCTCTTCTTCAGCGACTTTTTCCCTTTCATACTGTGTATACTGTTCATGGGGTTCTCAAGGCAAGAATGCTGAAGTGGTTTGCCATTACTTTCTCGAGTGGACCATGTTTTGTCAGAATTCTACACCATGACCTGTCCATCTTGGATGGCCCTACATAGCTTGGCTCTTATTTTCATTGAGTTAGGCAAAGGTGTGGTCCAAGGGTGTGGTTTGGTTAGTTTTCTAACTGGTCAAAGCTATGCTTTTTCCAGTAGTCATGTAATGATGTAAGAGTTGGACTATAAAGGAAGCTGAGCACCAAAGAAATGATGACTTCAAACTGTAGTGCTGGGGGCTTCCCCTGGTGGTCCAGTGGGTAAGGACACCGCCTTGCAGTGCAGAGTGTGCTGATTTGATCCCTGGTCTGGGAAGATCCCATGTGCAGAGACCGAGCCAGATTCTGGAGTGCATGCGCCCAGAGCCGGCGCTCTGCAACGACAGACGCCACCGCGATGGGAGGCCCACAGGAGCCAAAGAACAAAGACGGATGAAAATAGAGAAAAATGAAAGATCAATAGAAGTGGCCCACCCGCTCCCCTCCCTCCCCAACCCAAAAATAAATAAATAAATAAATCTAAAAAAAACAAAAAACAAAAAACTGTAGTGCTGAAGAAGACTCTTGAGAATCCCTGAACAACAAGGAGATCAAACCAGTCAACCCTAATGGAAATCAACCCTGAATATTCATTGGAAAGACTGACATTGAAGCTGAAGCTGGAATACTTTGGTTATCTGATGTGAATAACTGACTCATTGGAAAAGACCTTGATGCTGGGAAAAATTGAGGACAAGAAAAGAAGAGGGTAGCAGAGAATGAGATAGTTGAATGGAGTCACTGACTCAATGGACATGAATTTGAGAAAACTCCCGGAGATAGTGAAGGACAGGGAAGCCTAGCACTCTGTAGTCCATTTGATCACAAAAGATTGTACACAGCTGAACAACAAATGTCTTTGGTTGGCGTATGTAGCACATTTACATTTATGGTAATTATTAATAAGTTTGATCCCATTACCATTTGCTTTATTGTTCTGGGCTTGATAGTACCATTTTTTTTTTTCCTTTCTAGAGTAATACCTGTGTTATTTGTTGAAATGCTGGTTTGATGTTGTTGAATTTTCTTAGCTTTTCCTTCTCTATAAAGTTTTTGAGTTTTCCTTACATTTGAATGAGATCATTTCTGGATAGAGTATTATTGGTTGTAGGTTTTTTTTTTTTTTAATCACTCTTAAGTATTCCTGGCATTTCCTTCTGGCCTGCAGTGTTTCTGTTGAAATATCATCTGTTAGCCTTATGGGGATCCCCATGTATGTTACTTCTTGCCTTTCCCTTGATGCTTTCAGTATGTTCTTTGTGTTTAATTTTTGTTAGTTTCATTAATGCATGTCTTAGTGTGTTTCACCTTGAGTTTATCCTGTATGGGACTTCCTGGGTTTATGGGACTTTGGTGACTATTTCCTTCTCCATTTTCTTCCATTTTAGAGAAGTTTTCAGCTGTAATCTTTTCAAATAGTTTGCTCATGTCTTTTCCTTTTGTCTTCTTCTTCTCAGACTTGTATGATTTTAATGTTCAGATGCTTTATGTTGGCTCAGAGGTCTGTGAGGCTGTTCTCATTTCTTTTCATTCTTTTTCTTTATTCCTCTTTACTTTAGTTATTTCCAGCATTCTATCTTCCAACTCACATATCCATTCTTCTGCATTAGTTACTCTATTCTTGATTTCCTTAAACCATTTTATTTCTCATTTATTGGATTATTATTATTATTTTTTAAACATTTATTTATTTATTTATTTCAGGAGGAGGTGGGATGGGGAGGGGGGCAGGCGGGCCACTTCTATTGGTCTTTCATTTATCTATTTTCATCCATCTTTGTTCTTTGGCCTGTGTGGGCCTCCCATCGCAGTGGCCTCTCTCACTGCAGAGCACTGGCTCTGGGCACATGCGCTCCAGAGCTCCTGCTCGGTAGTTGGACACATCGGTCCAGCCACTCCACGGCACGTGGGATCTTCCCAGATCACGGATCTAACTGGCACCCCTTGCACTGCAAGGCGGTGTCCTTACCCACTGGACCACCAGGGGAACCCTGGATTATTTTTTAACTGTTTATTCTTTAATTCTTCTAGGTCGTTGTTAAACTTCTCTTGAACTTCTCTATACATGCTTCCAGTCTATTTATCCACGTCTTCATTTTGTTTTCAAGATTTTGGAGCATCTTTGCTATCATCAGGGTCCCAAAGTGTTGGATACAACTGAGTGACTAACACTTTCACACTTCCTACTATTATTATTCTGGATTCCTTTTTCAGATTGACTCCTTATTGGTTCCTTTTTGTTTGGTCTAGTGGGATTTACCATGTTGCTTCACCTGCTGCATATGGCTCTGTATTTTCATTTTGTTTAGGTTACTGTGAGTGTGTCCCTTCTATAGGCTGAATGGTTGTAGTTCTTTATTGCAGAATCTGCCCCCAATGGGTAAGGTGTGACTAGTGCCTTGTGAAGGTTTCCTGGTATGTTCTAGTTTCCTTGTGGATGGAGCTGGATCTCATCTCTCTGAAGGGCAGTGTCCAATACAATGTTTTGGGGGTGTTTATGGGCTTGGTAAGGCTTTGGGCAGACTTTCTGTTATTATGCAGATTCATATTCCTGTTTTGCTAAAGGATTGGCATGGGAGGTTCTGCAGTGGTGCTTCCTGGCTCTTGAATGAGCTTGGTCTAAGTGTAGAAATGGCCTTTGTGCAGGCTCCCCTTTGTTAATGTTCATAGCATCAGGACTTCTTTGATGGTCCAGAGTCCAGGAGGTGATTATTCTGCCTCTGGATTTATGTCCTGACTTCTTACAATTGCATTAAGGTTTCTCAACCCACACAGCACATAAAGCAAAACCCCTAGATTAATAGTGAAACAATTCTCACCATCCATCAAAAGAGACTCACAGACATAAAAAAACAGAAGAGGAAGAAAGAAAAAAAGAGGTGGAAAGGAGAAAAGGGAAAGTCAAAAGTGAAGAGAGCATACAAGTCCATAGTCAAAGCCCTAAATGAATATGGGTAGTAAAAATTAGACTCTCAAAAAAATTATTAACAAAATATCAGAAAGCAAAAAATTAAAAAGCTAGATAAAAATCCAACTCTTAAAAGCTTAAAAGTGAAATGTGAAATTAAAAAAACAGGGCTTCCCTGGTAGCTCAGCAGTAAAGAGTTCGCCTGTCAGTGAAGGAGACATGGGTTCAATCCCTGATTTGGGAAGATCCCAAATGCTGCAGAGTAACTAAGCCCATGAGCCACTACTATTGAGCCTGCGCACTAGAGTCTAGCAGCCACAACAATTGAGCCCACGTGCTGCAACTACTGAAGCCAGTGTGCCCTAGAGCCCAAGTTCTACAAGAGAAGTCACCACAACAAGAAGCCTGCTCACATCTGCTAGAGGGTAGTCCCCACTAGACGATAGAAGAGAAGAGCCTGTGGCAGCAGTGAGAACCCAGAATAGCCAAAAATAGATAAATAAATGTTTAAAATAAATAAATAAGATAAGGAAAGAAAATTAACTAAGCTGTGTCCAGATTAAGCACTCTGCAAAATTTCTCTCTTCATTTCATTGCCCTTACCACCATCATGATTAGTTCTTTATCCACTTAAAATCTGGTTCTTTTCTTTGTTCTAATTCTATCTTCATTTAGTCATTCTATTTTATCCACACTGCCTTACTATGAGCTTTCCAAGTATTTCCAACCATGATTCTTTTTAGGAAGTGTCTTTACTGATACTGTTTCTTATGCTGGATTGCACTTCCAACACAGGAAATAAATGATTGACTTGCATGTTTAAGGTTATTATGTACCTGTGACTGCCTTTGTGAGGTATTTTCTCACTACTAAATTTAAATTGAAACCCATTTCTCCTCATTAGAACTCTCTATGCTCCCTCTGAATATTCATTCATTCATTGATCTACTGAAAAATTTTAGTATTTGCCAGACACTGCTTTATAGTATGTGCCAGACTCTATTGTCGGTCTTTAGGACACAAGAGGAACCCCTGTTCTTTAGGGACTTAATATCTACAATAAGGTGGGGGAATTGGAAAGATTAAAAAAAATAAAATTTCTCACATATTTTACATGCATCTATCATATGCTTGATGATAACAACTGCTATGAAATAAGCAAAATTTTATAGAGTAATAGTGTGCATATGTTAAGCCCAAGCTCCCAATTTATGCTTCCTCCCCTTTCACTCTTGGTAACCATAATTGAGTTTTCTACATCTGTGACACTGTTTTGTACATAAGTTTACTTGTACCATTGTTTTAAAGTCCACATGTAGTGAAATTTAACTTCATTTCATTGAGTTTTCTACATGCTGCAGAGTAACTAAGCCCATGAGCCACTACTATTGAGCCTGCGCACTAGAGTCTAGCAGCCACAACAATTGAGCCCACGTGCTGCAACTACTGAAGCCAGTGTGCCCTAGAGCCCAAGTTCTACAAGAGAAGTCACCACAACAAGAAGCCTGCTCACATCTGCTAGAGGGTAGTCCCCACTAGACGATAGAAGAGAAGAGCCTGTGGCAGCAGTGAGAACCCAGAATAGCCAAAAATAGATAAATAAATGTTTAAAATAAATAAATAAGATAAGGAAAGAAAATTAACTAAGCTGTGTCCAGATTAAGCACTCTGCAAAATTTCTCTCTTCATTTCATTGCCCTTACCACCATCATGATTAGTTCTTTATCCACTTAAAATCTGGTTCTTTTCTTTGTTCTAATTCTATCTTCATTTAGTCATTCTATTTTATCCACACTGCCTTACTATGAGCTTTCCAAGTATTTCCAACCATGATTCTTTTTAGGAAGTGTCTTTACTGATACTGTTTCTTATGCTGGATTGCACTTCCAACACAGGAAATAAATGATTGACTTGCATGTTTAAGGTTATTATGTACCTGTGACTGCCTTTGTGAGGTATTTTCTCACTACTAAATTTAAATTGAAACCCATTTCTCCTCATTAGAACTCTCTATGCTCCCTCTGAATATTCATTCATTCATTGATCTACTGAAAAATTTTAGTATTTGCCAGACACTGCTTTATAGTATGTGCCAGACTCTATTGTCGGTCTTTAGGACACAAGAGGAACCCCTGTTCTTTAGGGACTTAATATCTACAATAAGGTGGGGGAATTGGAAAGATTAAAAAAAATAAAATTTCTCACATATTTTACATGCATCTATCATATGCTTGATGATAACAACTGCTATGAAATAAGCAAAAATTTTATAGAGTAATAGTGTGCATATGTTAAGCCCAAGCTCCCAATTTATGCTTCCTCCCCTTTCACTCTTGGTAACCATAATTGAGTTTTCTACATCTGTGACACTGTTTTGTACATAAGTTTACTTGTACCATTGTTTTAAAGTCCACATGTAGTGATATCACATTACACTTGTCTTGTACTTTCTGATTTACTTCAGTTGGTATGACAATCTATACATCCATTCCTATTGCTGCAAATGACATCATACTGCTCTTTTTATGGCTAGCATTCATTTGTATATATGCTTATTCATTCATCTCTTAATGAACATTTGGGTTTATTTCATGTTTTGGCTATTGTAAAGGGTGCTGCAAAGAAAACCAGAGTGTGCATCTCTTTGAATTACGCATTTCTCCAGATAGAGATCCAGATTTTTTAAAGGGAAACCCCCTACAGTTCTCCATGGTGACTGCACCAATTAACATTCCCACAAAACAGTTTCTCTTCTCTGCACCCTGTCCAGCATATATTGTTTGTAGATTTTTGATGATGATTTTTCTGACCACTGTGAAGTCATAACTCATGATTTTGATTTGCATTATTCTAAAAATGAGTGATATTGTGTATCTATTTAAGAGGCATAGCCTTTTGGCCACCTGTATGCCTTCTTTAGAGAAATATCTATTTAGATGTGCTTATTTTTTTTTTTTTTTTTTTTTTAAATTTATTTATTTATTTATTTATTTATTTTTGTACATGTATGTTCCCAGATCAATCAGATGCATATCCCTTGGCCCTCCCCCCACCCAGGTTCCCCCCCCCCTCCCTCCAGACCCTTGCTCCAAGTGGTTGTAGGTACTCCTATTCCCCTAGCACAATGACAATAGCTATCTTTTCTACACATGACAGTATAGGTTCCCATGTTACTCCCTCCCATTGTTCGGTCTCCACAATGTCTTTATGTCTATTCTCTGTTTTTTCATGAGTTCACTGTGTGTGTTATCATGACCATCTTACTAGATTCCATATATATGAGTTAGTATACTATACTTGTCTTTCTCTTTTTGACTTACTTCACTTTTTATGATAGGTTCTAAAGCCAGCCACCTCATTAGGACTGAGTGGGGAATTGGAAAGATTAAAAAAATAAAATTTCTCACATATTTTACATGCATCTATCATATGCTTGATGATAACAACTGCTATGAAATAAGCAAAATTTTATAGAGTAATAGTGTGCATATGTTAAGCCCAAGCTCCCAATTTATGCTTCCTCCCCTTTCACTCTTGGTAACCATAATTGAGTTTTCTACATCTGTGACACTGTTTTGTACATAAGTTTACTTGTACCATTGTTTTAAAGTCCACATGTAGTGATATCACATTACACTTGTCTTGTACTTTCTGATTTACTTCAGTTGGTATGACAATCTATACATCCATTCCTATTGCTGCAAATGACATCATACTGCTCTTTTTATGGCTAGCATTCATTTGTATATATGCTTATTCATTCATCTCTTAATGAACATTTGGGTTTATTTCATGTTTTGGCTATTGTAAAGGGTGCTGCAAAGAAAACCAGAGTGTGCATCTCTTTGAATTACGCATTTCTCCAGATAGAGATCCAGATTTTTAAGGAACCCCATACAGTTCTCCATGGTGACTGCACCAATTAACATTCCCACAAAACAGTTTCTCTTCTCTGCACCCTGTCCAGCATATATTGTTTGTAGATTTTTGATGATGATTTTTCTGACCACTGTGAAGTCATAACTCATGATTTTGATTTGCATTATTCTAAAAATGAGTGATATTGTGTATCTATTTAAGAGGCATAGCCTTTTGGCCACCTGTATGCCTTCTTTAGAGAAATATCTATTTAGATGTGCTTTTTTTTTTTTTTTTTTCTTTTTTAAATTTATTTATTTATTTATTTATTTATTTTTGTACATGTATGTTCCCAGATCAATCAGATGCATATCCCTTGGCCCTCCCCCCACCCAGGTTCCCCCATCCCTCCAGACCATTGCTCCAAGTGGTTGTAGGTATTCCTATTCCCTAGCACAATGACAATAGCTATCCTTTCTACACATGACAGTAAAGGTTCCCATGTTACTCCCTCCCATTGTTCGGTCTCCACAATGTCTTTATGTCTATTCTTTTTTTTCATGAGTTCACTGTGTATGTTATCATGACCATCTTACTAGATTCCATATATATGAGTTAGTATACTATACTTGTCTTTCTCTTTTTGACTTACTTCACTTTTTATGATAGGTTCTAAAGCCAGCCACCTCATTAGGACTGAGTCTTCTGCATTTCTTTTAACAGCTGAGTAGTATTCCATTGTATATATGTACCAGAGCTTAACTGAAAAGAAAAATGAACATATGGGACCTCATGAAACTTAAAAGCTTTTGTACAGCTAAAGAAACTACAAAAAAGCTGAACAGACAGCCCACAGAGTGGGAGAAAATCATAGCAAATGAAACAACAGACAAAGAATTAATCTCCAAAATCTACAAGCAACTCAGACAACTCAGCACAGGGAAAATGAGCAGCCCAATCAAAAAATGGGAAAAAGATCTAAAGAGACGCCTCTCCAAAGGGGACATACAAATGGTCCAAAAGCACATGAAACGATGCTCAACCTCGCTTATTATTAGAGAAATGCAAATTAAAACCACAATGAGATACCACCTCACACCTGTCAGAATGGCCATCATCAACAAATCGACAGACAACAAATGCTGGAGAGGGTGTGGAGAAAAGGGAACCCTCTTGCATTGCTGGTGGGAATGTAAATTAATACAACCTCTATGGAAGACAATATGGAGATTCCTTAAAAAACTAAAAATAGAAGCACCCTATGACCCAGCAATCCCACTATTAGGCCTATATCCTGATGAAATCAAAACTGAAAGAGGCACCTGTACCCCAATGTTCATTGCAGCTCTCTATACAATAGCCAGAACATGGAAGCAACCTAGATGTCCATCGATAGATGTGCTTATTTTTTATTGGTTTATGTTATTGTTTTGGAATTGAGCTGGATGTGCTGTTAGTATATTATTTAGGTAAATATTTTTGTTTTCTTCCATCATTTATAAATATTTTCACCCATTCTATAAGCTGTCTTTAAATTCTGTCCAATTTTTTTGCAATTCATTTAGACTCCAATGCCTTTTCTACAAAATGACAATAGCTATCCTTTCTACACATGACAGTAAAGGTTCCCATGTTACTCCCTCCCATTGTTCGGTCTCCACAATGTCTTTATGTCTATTCTCTGTTTTTTCATGAGTTCACTGTGTATGTTATCATGACCATCTTACTAGATTCCATATATATGAGTTAGTATACTATACTTGTCTTTCTCTTTTTGACTTACTTCACTTTTTATGATAGGTTCTAAAGCCAGCCACCTCATTAGGACTGAGTCTTCTGCATTTCTTTTAACAGCTGAGTAGTATTCCATTGTATATATGTACCAGAGCTTAACTGAAAAGAAAAATGAACATATGGGACCTCATGAAACTTAAAAGCTTTTGTACAGCTAAAGAAACTACAAAAAAGCTGAACAGACAGCCCACAGAGTGGGAGAAAATCATAGCAAATGAAACAACAGACAAAGAATTAATCTCCAAAATCTACAAGCAACTCAGACAACTCAGCACAGGGAAAATGAGCAGCCCAATCAAAAAATGGGAAAAAGATCTAAAGAGACGCCTCCCCAAAGGGGACATACAAATGGTCCAAAAGCACATGAAACGATGCTCAACCTCGCTTATTATTAGAGAAATGCAAATTAAAACCACAATGAGATACCACCTCACACCTGTCAGAATGGCCATCATCAACAAATCGACAGACAACAAATGCTGGAGAGGGTGTGGAGAAAAGGGAACCCTCTTGCATTGCTGGTGGGAATGTAAATTAATACAACCTCTATGGAAGACAGTCTGGAGATTCCTTAAAAAACTAAAAATAGAAGCACCCTATGACCCAGCAATCCCACTATTAGGCCTATATCCTGATGAAATCAAAACTGAAAGAGGCACCTGTACCCCAATGTTCATTGCAGCTCTCTATACAATAGCCAGAACATGGAAGCAACCTAGATGTCCATCGATAGATGTGCTTATTTTTTATTGGTTTATGTTATTGTTTTGGAATTGAGCTGGATGTGCTGTTAGTATATTATTTAGGTAAATATTTTTGTTTTCTTCCATCATTTATAAATATTTTCACCCATTCTATAAGCTGTCTTTAAATTTTGTCCATGGAATCCTTTACTTTGCAAATGCTATTCAGTTTAATGAGCTTGTTTATTTTTGTTTATATTTTCATTACCCTCTGAGGTACATGAAAAAATATTTTGCTCCAATTTATATCAGTCCTCTGCCTATGTTTTTCTCTAAGAGTTTTATACTATCAGTCTTACATTTACATATTTAATATATTTGCATTTATTTTTGTGTATGGTGCTAGGGAGTGTTCTAATTTCATTCTTTACATGTAGCTGCCCGGTTTTCCCAACACTACATATTGAAGAGTCTGGCTTCTCTCCATTCTATACTCTTGCCTTCTTTGTCATAGATTAGTTAAATGGGTTTTTCTCTGAAATTTCTATCCTGTTCCATGGACCTATATATTTCTGCTTTTGTACCAGTACCATGCTGTTTTGATTACTATTGTTTTGTAGCAATAGTCTGACATCAGAGAACCTGAATCCTCCAGTTCTGTTTTCTTTCTCAAGATTTCTTTTGCTATTGGAGGTCTTTTGTGTTTTCTGAAAATCATTTTCTTTTGTTTTAATTCCATGAAAATTACCATTGGCAACTTGATAGGGATTGCATTGAATCTGTAGATTGCTTTGGGCAGTGTAGTCCTTTAGATAATATTGATTCTTCCAAACCAAGAACATGGTATATCTCTCCATCTATTTATAGCATCATTTATTTCCTTCCTTATATCTTATAGTTTTCTCAGTACAGTCTTTTGTCTTCTTTGGTAGTCTTATTTCTATGTATTTTGTTCTTTTTGTTGAAACAGTAAATAGGGTTTTCTCTTAATATCTTATTCTAATTTTTCTTTGTTATTGTACATGAATGCAAGTGAGTTTTGTGTATTAATTTTATATTTTGCATTTTTACTAAATTCACTGGTGAGTTCTAGTATGTTTCTGATAGCATCTTTGGGAATTTCTATGTATAGTATCAAGTCATCTGTGAACAGTGACAGTTTTATTTCTTCAAAAATGGTGTTGAATAAAAGTGACAAGACAGGACACCCATTTTTTCTTTTTCTTCTTCTTATATTATTTATTTATTTTTGGAAATTCTGGGTTTTCACTGCTGTCACAGGCTCTTCTCTAGTTGCACGTAGTAGAGGTACTCTCTAGTTGAGGTAAGCAGGCTTCTTGTTGTGGTGACTTATGTTGTTGTGGAACTCGGGCTCTAGGGCTCCCAGGCTTCAGTAGTTGTGGCACGTGGGCTCAGTAGTTGTGGCTCCAACACTCTAGAGCACAGGCTCAATATTTGTGACTCACAGGCTTAGTTACTCCACAACATGTGGGATCTTCCCCGATCAGGAATCCAACTCACGCCTCTTGCATTGGCAGGTGAACTCTTTACTGTTGAGCTACCAGGGAAGCTCATTTCTTCTTGATGCTAGATGAAATAATTTCATTTTTTCATCATTGAGAATGTTGTTGCTGTGGGTTTTTCATATATGGCCTTTCTTATGTTGAGATAGGTTCCAACTATGCCCACTTTCTGGAGAACTTTTATTATACATCGGTGATGAATCTTTTCAAAAGCATTTTTTAATGCACCATTGAGATAATTATGTGGTTTTTATTCTTCAGTTTGCTAATATGGTGTGTCAAATTGATTGATTTATGTATATTTAAGAATCTTTGCTAAAAGGAACTGTGATAAATCCCATTTGATCATGGTGTATGCTGCTTTTAATTTGTTCTTGAATTGAGATTGCTTGCATGTTGTTGAAGATTTTTGTGTATATATTCATTAGTGAGATTGGAATGTGTAATTATATTCTTTGTGATATCTTTATCTGGTTGGGTATCAGCATGATGGTAGCCTCATTGAATGTGCATGAGAACACTCCTTCCTCTGCCAATTTAAATAGGGTTTTCTCTTAATATCTTATTCTAATTTTTCTTTGTTATTGTACATGAATGCAAGTGAGTTTTGTGTATTAATTTTATATTTTGCATTTTTACTAAATTCACTGGTGAGTTCTAGTATGTTTCTGATAGCATCTTTGGGAATTTCTATGTATAGTATCAAGTCATCTGTGAACAGTGACAGTTTTATTTCTTCAAAAATGGTGTTGAATAAAAGTGACAAGACAGGACACCCATTTTTTCTTTTTCTTCTTCTTATATTATTTATTTATTTTTGGAAATTCTGGGTTTTCACTGCTGTCACAGGCTCTTCTCTAGTTGCACGTAGTAGAGGTACTCTCTAGTTGAGGTAAGCAGGCTTCTTGTTGTGGTGACTTATGTTGTTGTGGAACTCGGGCTCTAGGGCTCCCAGGCTTCAGTAGTTGTGGCACGTGGGCTCAGTAGTTGTGGCTCCAACACTCTAGAGCACAGGCTCAATATTTGTGACTCACAGGCTTAGTTACTCCACAACATGTGGGATCTTCCCCGATCAGGAATCCAACTCACGCCTCTTGCATTGGCAGGTGAACTCTTTACTGTTGAGCTACCAGGGAAGCTCATTTCTTCTTGATGCTAGATGAAATAATTTCATTTTTTCATCATTGAGAATGTTGTTGCTGTGGGTTTTTCATATATGGCCTTTCTTATGTTGAGATAGGTTCCAACTATGCCCACTTTCTGGAGAACTTTTATTATACATCGGTGATGAATCTTTTCAAAAGCATTTTTTAATGCACCATTGAGATAATTATGTGGTTTTTATTCTTCAGTTTGCTAATATGGTGTGTCAAATTGATTGATTTATGTATATTTAAGAATCTTTGCTAAAAGGAACTGTGATAAATCCCATTTGATCATGGTGTATGCTGCTTTTAATTTGTTCTTGAATTGAGATTGCTTGCATGTTGTTGAAGATTTTTGTGTATATATTCATTAGTGAGATTGGAATGTGTAATTATATTCTTTGTGATATCTTTATCTGGTTGGGTATCAGCATGATGGTAGCCTCATTGAATGTGCATGAGAACACTCCTTCCTCTGCAATTTTCTGAAAGATTTTCAGGAAGGTAAGTGTTACCTTTCTCTAGGTGTTTGATATAATTCACTTGTAAAGCCATCTGGTCCTGGTTTTTTGTTGTTGTTGTGAACTTTTAATGTCACAGTTTCAATTTCAGTACTTATGATAAGTCTGTTTGTATTTTCTATTTCTTCCTGGTTCAGTCTTTGAAGGCTTTACCTTTCTAGACACTTGTCCATTTCTGCCAGGTTTGTTCATTTTATTGGCATATTATTGCTTGTATTAGTCTCCAATGATTCTTTGTATTTCTGTGGTGTCTATTGTAACTTTCCTTTTTCCATTTCTAATTGTATTATTTGAATCCTTTCTTATTCTTATTCTTGATGAGTCTGACTGGAGGTTTATTAATTTTGCTAATATTTTCAAGAACTAGCTTTTAGTTTCATTGATCTGTTATTGTTTTGTTCACCATTATTTCATTCATTTCTGCTGTGATAGTATTTACTTTCTTCTACAAATTTTAGGTTTTGTTTGTTCTTTGTCTACTTTAGGTGTAAATATAGCTTGTTTGACATTTTTCTTGTTTTTGTTTTTTTTTTTTTTTTGAGATACGACTGTATTACTATAATAGCCTTCCTTCGTAGAAGAGCTGTGTTTGCTGTGTCCCATAGGTCACTGTGTTTTCATTGTCATTTGTCTCTATGTATTTTTTTCTTATGATATAACTTTTTATTCACTTTGGTTTAAAAATAAAAATTTTATGAAATAGTTACAGAACACTTCATAGTTTTGAGACACAAAGTTGAAATTTAATGGAGATTTATTTTATAGGGCTTGATTTATTTTATAGGGTTTATTTTACTTTTATAGTTGTCTCTAGGTATTTTTAAAATTTTTTCTTTGATTTCTTTAATGATCCATTGGTTGTATCATAATGCATTGTTTAGATGTCATGTGTTTGTGTTTTATTTTTACAGTATTTTCCATGTAATTGGTTTGTAGTCTTATACCTTTGTGGTCAGAAAATATACTTGTTATAATGTCAGTTTTCTTATATTTAATGAGTCTTGTTTCATTACTAATATTCTCTCTGTATGCTATGCCAGTTGGTGAAAGGGGTGTGCTAAGGCCCCCCACTATTACTGAGTTACTGTCAATTTCCCCTTTATGAAAGCCAACATTTTCCTTATCTATTGAGGTACTCTTATATTGGGTGTATATATATTAACAAGTATATATTCTTCATTGATTCCCTGATAATTATGTATTGTCCTTCCTTGTCTTTTGTAACAACCTTTAGTTTAAAATCTAATTTTTCTGATATAAATACTGTTACCACAGCTTTTTTTGATTTCTATTTGCGTGGAATATCTTTTCCCATTCCCTCACTTTCAGCGTATTGTATTACTAAGTTGAAGTGGGTCTCTTCTCTCTTGCTTTTGTATCCATTCAGTCACTCCATGTCTTTTGGTTAGAGCATTTAATTCATTTACATTTAAGGTAATATAAATTCCTAGTGCTATTTTCTTAATTGTTTTTGGTTTGCCTTTGTGGGTCTTCTTCCTTTTCTCTGTTCTTCTCTTTTAGCTTGATAGCCATCTTCATTGTTGTATTTGGGGGCTGTTACTTTTGTGGATGTGTGTTATATTGTAATATTTGTGATCCCATGAAGTCCATACATTTACAATATCAGGTTTCTTTTTTTTTTTTTTAATTTTCTAACTCTTCATTAACCATTTCTTCTATCTTCTCAATCCATGCCTTCATTCTTTTTCCTGAGACTGTTGACCATCTTTTCTATCATTACTCTGAATTCTTTTTCAAGTAGATTGCATATCTACTCTTCATTTAGTTGTTCCCATAGGTTTTTATCTTTTTTTTTTTCAATTTCTCTGTTTTCTCATTTTGTCAGACTTACTGTGTTTGTGTTCCCCTTTCCATAGGCTAGAGGCTCATAGTTCTACTTGCTTATATTGCCTGCCCCCTGGTGGGTGAAGATGATCTAGTTTCTTATGCACGCTTCCTCATGGGAGGGACTGGTGCCTGGTCTTTGGTGGGTGGAGCTGGGTCTTATCCCTCTGATGGGCATGACTGTGACAAGAGATATGTTTTGAGGTGGCTATGAGCTTAGTGTGACTTTAGGCAACTTGTTTTTTGATGGGTAAGACTGTGCTCCTATCTTACTGGTTGTTTTTCCTGAGACTTCCTAGTACTGGGTCTTAGTGCTGAAATGTGACCTTCAGGGAGCTCACTAAAGTCAATATCCTCAGGGGCTTCTGCTACCAGTGTCCTTGCTTCCATAAGTGAGCTATAGTCAACCTTCACTTCCCCAGGAGAAACCCCCTAAACCCGTAAGTATACATAGCCCTGGTTTTTATGGATGTATTGCTTTGTGCTGAGTTTCATTTCATATGGGACCTTGTGTGCACCCTCTGAGAATGGAGTTTCGGTATGGCCCCTGCCATGTGAAGTTCCTATATTCAAGCCCCACTGGCCTTCAACGTTAACTGCTGTGAGTCCAGTTCAGTAGTCAGACACATTGGTTCAGCCGCTCCATGGCACGTGGGATCTTCCTAGGCCAGGGATCTATCTGGCACCCCTTGCACTGCAAGGTGGTGTCCTCACTGGACCACCAGAGAAGCTGCTGCGGAGGGCTATTATATGTGGGGGTATTTCTGTGTAGCATGCATGGGTATAATGCTTCTGGCTTCTGTTATTGTAACATTTTTTTAGTTGTATACCATCTCTTTCCTCAGTATATGTCATTTATTATCCTCTTGATTGGAAGTGAGACCAATGCAGGGACCAGAGATTGCACTGAATATTTAGCAAGGCCTCTCCTTTGCTCTGTGGTTGTTAATGCCCTATCAGAGGTGGAAGATATTCTCTAGTTGTTGGAGCAGAGTCCCCAAGATATGTATTTTATCTGTGCTTCTGATTTGCTGTGTGAGGTTGGTGAAATTGGAACACTCACACTGAGAGGGAAGACACTGAGCATTCCTCCTCTGTAGCTGGTCACCAATGGGTGAGTTCCTGTAATGCTACCTTTCACCTGTTGTGCAAGCTCTCAGATTACACTGTTGTTGGCACTAATCTTAGCCCCATCTTTATCATGCGTGTGCTGGCAATTGGCCTTGATGTCTCTCAGATGTTGTTTTCACCAGGCTGACAATGTAGATCCACTGAAATCAGGTCCCAAGATTATAGTAGTCATGGATCTGGAACCTCTGCGTATGCTGAGGGGTCAGTGTAAACTCTTGTCTGATCCAGTCTCTACTGTGGTTTCAGCCTCATCTCTGCATTTGGACAACCCATAGGCATTTGCTCCAGAGGCTTTTCCTGAGCCCAAGGCTTCCCCAGAAAGAAGCAGTCATAGATGTGACCACAGCCAGGGTCATGATAGTGCCCACCATGGTAGGGATGGGACATAGAGGAGGAGGGAGCAGCTGCCAGCATTGCAGGAACTCCTGCGGGGATGGACCGTTTAGGGTCACCGATGGCCCCAGCTGCAAGAGAGCCAGCCTCATGGTGTATCTTCTTAGTTCTGCAGAGACAGAGGTTGCAGTGTGGAGAGACAGGCTGCAATGGCAGGCCCAACCGTTGTCCATTATTTAACAATGGTCTTCCCCATCAATGGTAGGCCAGATTTTCTCTGTAAGCATTTGTGCTTGCAGATTTCCTCACTTATGTCCCTTTGGGCTGTTCTCTTGCAGCCAATAGCCTTCCTCATCCCAGAGTTGCTCTGAAAACCTCAAGTTTCAGCACCCAGTCCCTGTCTACAGTAGCAGGAACCCATCACAGGCTGTGGCACAAAGGCCTGTGGTCTGGAGCATCCATGGTGGTCTCACTCTTGTTGCTGCCACCAGCCCATTGCTGTGCTCGCTTTCCTGAAATTTTTCTTCTGTGCCATCTAATCTCTCCAGTGATAAGACTGCTTCCCTGTATGTGGGAACCTCTCCTTTCATTCAGCTCCCTCAACAGGGTCAGAGATCCCATCCCACTTCATTTCTTCTTTCATTTCCTTTTTTCTTCTTTTCTTTCATTTGTATGCAATGCTTTTTTTTTTTTTTTTTTTTTTTTGGCATTGGAAGCCTTCTGCTGGTGTTCAAATGATGTCTTGTGGGAATTGTTCTGTTTGTAGGTGTCTTCTTAATATAATTGTGGGGAAAGATGATCTGTACATTCTCCTACTCCCCTGCTATCATAACTCCTCTCATTTTTTATAGAAGTTGATATTGAGGAATTTGAAATGTTAACAGAGACTGGAAAACGTCAGACATTAGATAAGAGGAATCCTAATCTCCACTATACTTCCACTTTTAATGCATTTCTAACATGACCATGGTTCTCTCTTTTCTCTAGGTATACAACAGGTAATAAAATGTTTATGAAATTAATGTTTAGAAATAGGAATTAAGTGATATTAGTTTGATGACTTGTAAATTAAAAGTATAATCCATATTATTTACAATGGAATGTCTTCTGTCGTAAGAGATGTGTCATCTGTATATGTGGGGTTATTGATATTTCTCCAAGCAATCTAGATTCCAGTTTGTGCTTCATTCAGACAGCCATTTTGCATGAGATACTCTGCATATAATTTAAATAAGCAGGCTGACAACATACAACTTTGATGTACTCCTTTCCCAATTTGGAGCCAGTCCATTGTTCCATAACTTGTTCTAACTGCTCCTCCTTGTCCTGCATACAGGCTTCTCAGAGGGTAGGCAAGGTGGTCTGGTATTCACATATCTTTGAGAATTTTTCACCGTATATGTGATCCACACAGTCAAAAGCTTTAGCGTATTCAATGAAGCAGAAGGAGATGTTTCTCTGAATTCCCTTGCTCTTTCTATGATCCAACGAATGTTGTCAATTTGATCTCTGGTTTCTCTGCCTTTTCAAACTCCATCCTGTACATCTGGAATTTCTCAGTTCACATACTACTTAAGCTTACTATTGACAGTAAGCACAGAAGTTGTCTTGCTTGGGGTAGACATGATATATTCTGTTGACTGCTTCCCATGTGGGAACCTCTCCTTTCATTCAGCTCCCTCAACAGGGTCAGAGATCCCATCCCACTTCATTTCTTCTTTCATTTCCTTTTTTCTTCTTTTCTTTCATTTGTATGCAATGCTTTTTTATTCTTTGGCATTGGAAGCCTTCTGCTGGTGTTCAAATGATGTCTTGTGGGAATTGTTCTGTTTGTAGGTGTCTTCTTAATATAATTGTGGGGAAAGATGATCTGTACATTCTCCTACTCCCCTGCTATCATAACTCCTCTCATTTTTTATAGAAGTTGATATTGAGGAATTTGAAATGTTAACAGAGACTGGAAAACGTCAGACATTAGATAAGAGGAATCCTAATCTCCACTATACTTCCACTTTTAATGCATTTCTAACATGACCATGGTTCTCTCTTTTCTCTAGGTATACAACAGGTAATAAAATGTTTATGAAATTAATGTTTAGAAATAGGAATTAAGTGATATTAGTTTGATGACTTGTAAATTAAAAGTATAATCCATATTATTTACAATGGAATGTCTTCTGTCGTAAGAGATGTGTCATCTGTATATGTGGGGTTATTGATATTTCTCCAAGCAATCTAGATTCCAGTTTGTGCTTCATTCAGACAGCCATTTTGCATGAGATACTCTGCATATAATTTAAATAAGCAGGCTGACAACATACAACTTTGATGTACTCCTTTCCCAATTTGGAGCCAGTCCATTGTTCCATAACTTGTTCTAACTGCTCCTCCTTGTCCTGCATACAGGCTTCTCAGAGGGTAGGCAAGGTGGTCTGGTATTCACATATCTTTGAGAATTTTTCACCGTATATGTGATCCACACAGTCAAAAGCTTTAGCGTATTCAATGAAGCAGAAGGAGATGTTTCTCTGAATTCCCTTGCTCTTTCTATGATCCAACGAATGTTGTCAATTTGATCTCTGGTTTCTCTGCCTTTTCAAACTCCATCCTGTACATCTGGAATTTCTCAGTTCACATACTACTTAAGCTTACTATTGACAGTAAGCACAGAAGTTGTCTTGCTTGGGGTAGACATGATATATTCTGTTCCATGACTCTTTTATCCTATCACAAAAGCCTTCAAATGGCAAGTGCTCTAGTGGCATTTAAGTGCTGGGCTCATGTCTGCATAGTTTTAATTGTCCTGTTTCTTGGCTCTAAGGAGAGAGGAGAGAGGACCTTCACCCACTTGGGCAACAACTACTGGGGCACAACCGACAGTGAAGCCTTCAAAGCACAGTGGGGAGGACCCTCAGCCAGAACCCCTAGCTGTGTCCAGAGCTACTTGCTTGTTTGCCAAGGGTAGTCAGAGAAGGAAGAAGAGAAGAGAAGAGAACCCTTACTCACCTAGGCAGCAGTTACTGGGGCATAGAAGACATTGGAGACCTTGGAGCATGCCAGGAAGAAGGCCAGCCACAGCCCTCCAGTTGCATCCATAGCTGCTCACCTGTTCACAAAGGGGTTGAGGAGACAAGAAGAGAGAAATCATAGAAGCTTTAAAGGGAATCAAGATCCTTCCAGGCATAGGAGCAAGGACACTTACCTTAAGTGGAGGCAGCCAGCAATCCAGGTCATAGCATTAAACGTCAGATTGGTTTGCTTCTCTCTGTTGGTTCTTTTCTTATTGTAGCAAAGATTTGGAATGATGGACAATTTATAGCTCAAATGGCCAGAATTTTATAAAGCAGACAGTATTTGTAACTATAGACTAGTTACAGTTGTTACAACTCAAGCAGGCAACATACAGTGAACTCTAGAGACTTAAGGGTGGGCTGACCACTGAAGGAGTTCCTAAATTCCTTATGGCTCCAATTTTAATACTTTGTGTCTTCTCCCGCTGAAGCCTGACAGATGCAGTCCTGTGCAAATTAAGACTTTAACCTATTATCAAAATGGGTGTTCATTCAAGGTCAGTCAGGGAAGGAGGCATGTTTTAGGCATATTTTCCATTCCAAGGATCTTACTCTGATCATGACCTTCTATTTTGTTCTCTGAATTCGCTCTTTCTATGATCCAACGAATGTTGTTAATTTGATCTGGTTTCTCTGCCTTTTCAAACTCCATCCTGTACATCTGGAATTTCTCAGTTCACATACTACTTAAGCTTACTATTGACAGTAAGCACAGAAGTTGTCTTGCTTGGGGTAGACATGATATATTCTGTTCCATGACTCTTTTATCCTATCACAAAAGCCTTCAAATGGCAAGTGCTCTAGTGGCATTTAAGTGCTGGGCTCATGTCTGCATAGTTTTAATTGTCCTGTTTCTTGGCTCTAAGGAGAGAGGAGAGAGGACCTTCACCCACTTGGGCAACAACTACTGGGGCACAACCGACAGTGAAGCCTTCAAAGCACAGTGGGGAGGACCCTCAGCCAGAACCCCTAGCTGTGTCCAGAGCTACTTGCTTGTTTGCCAAGGGTAGTCAGAGAAGGAAGAAGAGAAGAGAAGAGAACCCTTACTCACCTAGGCAGCAGTTACTGGGGCATAGAAGACATTGGAGACCTTGGAGCATGCCAGGAAGAAGGCCAGCCACAGCCCTCCAGTTGCATCCATAGCTGCTCACCTGTTCACAAAGGGGTTGAGGAGACAAGAAGAGAGAAATCATAGAAGCTTTAAAGGGAATCAAGATCCTTCCAGGCATAGGAGCAAGGACACTTACCTTAAGTGGAGGCAGCCAGCAATCCAGGTCATAGCATTAAACGTCAGATTGGTTTGCTTCTCTCTGTTGGTTCTTTTCTTATTGTAGCAAAGATTTGGAATGATGGACAATTTATAGCTCAAATGGCCAGAATTTTATAAAGCAGACAGTATTTGTAACTATAGACTAGTTACAGTTGTTACAACTCAAGCAGGCAACATACAGTGAACTCTAGAGACTTAAGGGTGGGCTGACCACTGAAGGAGTTCCTAAATTCCTTATGGCTCCAATTTTAATACTTTGTGTCTTCTCCCGCTGAAGCCTGACAGATGCAGTCCTGTGCAAATTAAGACTTTAACCTATTATCAAAATGGGTGTTCATTCAAGGTCAGTCAGGGAAGGAGGCATGTTTTAGGCATATTTTCCATTCCAAGGATCTTACTCTGATCATGACCTTCTATTTTGTGAACTTCCTTTTTTCATTTTTTGATTCATTTTTTTAATTGAAGGATAACAGTTTTATAAAGTATTATTTTTTACTGCTAGATGTCAATATGAATCAGTCGAATGTATACATATGTCCCCTCCCTCTTGAACGTCCCTCTCCATCGCACTTCCCTCAATCTCCCATTCAAGATTGTTACAGAGCCCCTTTTCAGTTCCCTTAGTCTTACAGCAAATTCCCATTGGTTATCTAGTTTGCACAAGGTAATGCAAGTTTCCATACATCTCACCCATTCCTCCCTCCTTCCCATGTCCATAAGTCTGTTCTCTATGTCTGTTTCTCCATTGCTGTCCTGAAAATAAATCTATCAGTACCACTTTACTAGATTCCATATATGTGTGTGTGTGTGTGTGTTAGTATACAATGTTTAGCTTTCTCTTTCTGACTTACTTCTCTCTGTATAATAGGATCTAGGTTCATCCACTTCATTAGAACTGACTCAAATGAATTCCTTTTTATGGCTGAGTAATATTGCATGGTATATATGTACCACATATTCTCTATCCATTCTTTATCCATAGGTTGCTTCCAAGTCTTAGCTTTGTAAGCAGTGCTGCAGTGAACAATGAGATACATGTGTATTTTTCTATCTTGATTTCATCAGGGTATATGCTTAGTAGTGGGATTGTTGGGTCATATGATGGTTTCATTCCTGGTTTTTTTTAAAGGAATCTCCATACTGTCTTCCATAGTGGCTGTATCAATTTACATTCCCACCAAGAGTCCAAGAGGGTTCCCTTTTCTCCACACCCTCTCCAGCCCTTACTGTTTGCAGTCTTTTTGATAATGGCCATTCTGACTGTGTGCAGCTGTATCTCATTGTGGTTTTGATTTGCCTTTCTCTGAAAAAAATAAACATGGCCAGAATTTTATAAAGCAGACAGTATTTGTAACTATAGACTAGTTACAGTTGTTACAACTCAAGCAGGCAACATACAGTGAACTCTAGAGACTTAAGGGTGGGCTGACCACTGAAGGAGTTCCTAAATTCCTTATGGCTCCAATTTTAATACTTTGTGTCTTCTCCCGCTGAAGCCTGACAGATGCAGTCCTGTGCAAATTAAGACTTTAACCTATTATCAAAATGGGTGTTCATTCAAGGTCAGTCAGGGAAGGAGGCATGTTTTAGGCATATTTTCCATTCCAAGGATCTTACTCTGATCATGACCTTCTATTTTGTGAACTTCCTTTTTTCATTTTTTGATTCATTTTTTTAATTGAAGGATAACAGTTTTATAAAGTATTATTTTTTACTGCTAGATGTCAATATGAATCAGTCGAATGTATACATATGTCCCCTCCCTCTTGAACGTCCCTCTCCATCGCACTTCCCTCAATCTCCCATTCAAGATTGTTACAGAGCCCCTTTTCAGTTCCCTTAGTCTTACAGCAAATTCCCATTGGTTATCTAGTTTGCACAAGGTAATGCAAGTTTCCATACATCTCACCCATTCCTCCCTCCTTCCCATGTCCATAAGTCTGTTCTCTATGTCTGTTTCTCCATTGCTGTCCTGAAAATAAATCTATCAGTACCACTTTACTAGATTCCATATATGTGTGTGTGTGTGTGTGTTAGTATACAATGTTTAGCTTTCTCTTTCTGACTTACTTCTCTCTGTATAATAGGATCTAGGTTCATCCACTTCATTAGAACTGACTCAAATGAATTCCTTTTTATGGCTGAGTAATATTGCATGGTATATATGTACCACATATTCTCTATCCATTCTTTATCCATAGGTTGCTTCCAAGTCTTAGCTTTGTAAGCAGTGCTGCAGTGAACAATGAGATACATGTGTATTTTTCTATCTTGATTTCATCAGGGTATATGCTTAGTAGTGGGATTGTTGGGTCATATGATGGTTTCATTCCTGGTTTTTTTTAAAGGAATCTCCATACTGTCTTCCATAGTGGCTGTATCAATTTACATTCCCACCAAGAGTCCAAGAGGGTTCCCTTTTCTCCACACCCTCTCCAGCCCTTACTGTTTGCAGTCTTTTTGATAATGGCCATTCTGACTGTGTGCAGCTGTATCTCATTGTGGTTTTGATTTGCATTTCTCTGACAATAAACAGTGTTGAGTATCTTTTCATGTGTTTGTTGTATGTCTTCTTTAGAGAGATGTTTAGGCCTTTTTCCCATTTTTTGATTGGGTTGTTCGTTTTTGGGGGGTTGAGTTGTATAAGCTGCTTCTATACTTTGGAATTGAGGCCTTGGTCAGTTGTTTCAGTTGTTATCATTGTCTCCCATTCAGAGGGTTGTCTTTTCACCTTGTTTATAGTTTCCTTCGCATACAAAATCTTTTAATTAGGTCCCAATTGTTTATTTTGGGTTTTATTTCCATTACTTTAGCAGGTAAGTGATAGAAGATCTTTCTTTGATTTATGTCATTGAGTGTTCTGCCTATATTTTCCCCTAAAAGTTTCATGACTTCTGGTCTTAGAGTTAGGTCTTTAATCCATTTTGAGTTTATCTTTGTGTACGGTGTTAAGACGTGTTCTAATGCCATTCTTTTAGATGTAGCCATCCAGTTTTCCCAGCATCACTTTTGAAGAGGCTGCCTTTTCCCCAATTATATATTCTTGCCTTCTTTATCAAAAATAAGATTCTCATAGATGTGTGAATTTATCTCTGGTCTCTCTATCTTGTTCCACTGGTCTATATTTCTATTTTTGTGCCAGTATCATACTGTTCTGGTGCTTTGTATAATAGGATTTTCATCCACTTCATTAGAACTGACTCAAATGAATTCCTTTTTATGGCTGAGTAATATTGCATGGTATATATGTACCACATATTCTCTATCCATTCTTTATCCATAGGTTGCTTCCAAGTCTTAGCTTTGTAAGCAGTGCTGCAGTGAACAATGAGATACATGTGTATTTTTCTATCTTGATTTCATCAGGGTATATGCTTAGTAGTGGGATTGTTGGGTCATATGATGGTTTCATTCCTGGTTTTTTTTAAAGGAATCTCCATACTGTCTTCCATAGTGGCTGTATCAATTTACATTCCCACCAAGAGTCCAAGAGGGTTCCCTTTTCTCCACACCCTCTCCAGCCCTTACTGTTTGCAGTCTTTTTGATAATGGCCATTCTGACTGTGTGCAGCTGTATCTCATTGTGGTTTTGATTTGCATTTCTCTGACAATAAACAGTGTTGAGTATCTTTTCATGTGTTTGTTGTATGTCTTCTTTAGAGAGATGTTTAGGCCTTTTTCCCATTTTTTGATTGGGTTGTTCGTTTTTGGGGGGTTGAGTTGTATAAGCTGCTTCTATACTTTGGAATTGAGGCCTTGGTCAGTTGTTTCAGTTGTTATCATTGTCTCCCATTCAGAGGGTTGTCTTTTCACCTTGTTTATAGTTTCCTTCGCATACAAAATCTTTTAATTAGGTCCCAATTGTTTATTTTGGGTTTTATTTCCATTACTTTAGCAGGTAAGTGATAGAAGATCTTTCTTTGATTTATGTCATTGAGTGTTCTGCCTATATTTTCCCCTAAAAGTTTCATGACTTCTGGTCTTAGAGTTAGGTCTTTAATCCATTTTGAGTTTATCTTTGTGTACGGTGTTAAGACGTGTTCTAATGCCATTCTTTTAGATGTAGCCATCCAGTTTTCCCAGCATCACTTTTTGAAGAGGCTGCCTTTTCCCCAATTATATATTCTTGCCTTCTTTATCAAAAATAAGATTCTCATAGATGTGTGAATTTATCTCTGGTCTCTCTATCTTGTTCCACTGGTCTATATTTCTATTTTTGTGCCAGTATCATACTGTCTTGCTGACTGTTGCTTTGTAGTATAGTGTGAAGTCAGGAATGTTGTTTCTTCCATTCTTCTTTCTCAAGACTGCCTTGAATATCTGGTGTCTTTTGTGTTTCTTTATGAACTGTGCTATTTTTTGTTCTAGTTCTGTGAAAAATGCCACTGGTAATTTGATAGGTATCAGATTGAATCTGTAGATTACATTTGTTATTATAGACATTTTTATAATACTGATTCTTCCAACCCAGAAACATGATATTGTCATGATGTTCAGCACAATATTGAATAGCATTGTAGCTCTTGATTTGAAAGATAAATTAAATCGGATATCCCTGTCTCATTTATGATTTCAGGCTGACAACTCCCAACATTTCTTTGTTAAGTATACTGTATTCTGTACTTTTTTCAGGGTATCCATTTATAAAATTATGAACACTATTTTCCTAGTAGTTATTTGCTGAGATTTTATCATGAGAGAATGTTGAATTTTAACAGTGCTTTTCTTTTTCTATTGAGAGTGTCATGTGAGTCTTCTCCTTTATTTTAAAATTAAGGATTGCTCTAATTGCTTTACTTGTACTCCTGGTATAATCTCAAGTCTTGATATATTATTATTTACATATATTGGCTTCTGTTGCTGATATTTTACTTAGGATTTTCTTGTATATGGGATAATAAGTGAGACTGAATTAATTTTAGTTATATTCTGATCAATTCTTGGTTACAAAGTTATGATAGCCATAGTTGTTAACTCTACCTTTAAAATAGTTTGTGTAAGATAAATATTGTTTCCTCTTAAAAGTGTTACAATAAGCTAAATGGCAAAAAATTCTGAGCTTAGTATTTGTTGGGGGAAATTTTATATACAAATTCAACATTTTTATGGGTTGTAAGGATATACAGTTTTTCTCATTCATTCAAAAGCTAAGTCATGTCCAATTCCTTGCTACCCCATGGACTGCTGCCTACTAGGATCCTCTGTCCTCTTTATCTCCTAGAGTTTGCTCAAATTCAAGTCCATTAACTCAGTGATGCTAGCTAACCATCTCATCAGAGTTTTTCTACTTATTCTTGTATTTACTGGATACATTTTTTGGTAGTTTTCTACTTTGTAAAAATTTCAAATTTGTTGGCATAAAATTACTATAGAAAAATTCTAAAATTTTAAGAGCTGTTCACTTTTAAATTCCTTATAAAATTTATTTGTACTTCTTTTATTGAAAAATCTTCACAAAAATTTGTAAATTTTACTAGGTTTTCAAGTGTTAACTTTTGGCTTTGTAGTTGTACTAAATTGCAAAATTTACCATGAAGTTCTGTAATAAACATAGGACTGGATAAACATAGGACATTATTCTTCTGATTCCACTATTTATATCAGTGAGACTCTCGAAGTTTTTCTACTTTATTTCCTGCTTTTTATTTGGATTGTGTATTTATTTATTCTAATTTATTGTTGTTTTGATACTATTCTATTTCTGAATGCTTGTGATGGATACTCATTGACTTTCATTTCTTCTAAAGAGACTTTAGCTTTAGCTATATCTAAAATTTCTATGTTATATTTTATTAAGTCCAAAATATTTTCCAATTATCACTGTAATTTCTACTTTGATTTGAATTTTTCAGAAGTACAGTTCTTAATTTCTGAGTATATGGTGAATTGCAAGTTATTATTTTGTTATTGAGTTACTGCTTATTTTCTGCTATTTGATGAATATATTTTGTGTAGTTTTAGTCCTTTAAAACCTGTAGAGTGATGAGTTTTTACATGCCACATGATCAGTTTTGCTGAATGCACCACATGCATATGATAAAAATATGTACTTTGGGATGACTTTTCATGAAGGTCCAGACTTTTTAACTCTACCTTTAACTATTTAAATATTTGTTTCCTCTTAAAAGTGTTACAATAAGCTAAATGGCAAAAAATTCTGAGCTTAGTATTTGTTGGGGGAAATTTTATATACAAATTCAACATTTTTATGGGTTGTAAGGATATACAGTTTTTCTCATTCATTCAAAAGCTAAGTCATGTCCAATTCCTTGCTACCCCATGGACTGCTGCCTACTAGGATCCTCTGTCCTCTTTATCTCCTAGAGTTTGCTCAAATTCAAGTCCATTAACTCAGTGATGCTAGCTAACCATCTCATCAGAGTTTTTCTACTTATTCTTGTATTTACTGGATACATTTTTTGGTAGTTTTCTACTTTGTAAAAATTTCAAATTTGTTGGCATAAAATTACTATAGAAAAATTCTAAAATTTTAAGAGCTGTTCACTTTTAAATTCCTTATAAAATTTATTTGTACTTCTTTTATTGAAAAATCTTCACAAAAATTTGTAAATTTTACTAGGTTTTCAAGTGTTAACTTTTGGCTTTGTAGTTGTACTAAATTGCAAAATTTACCATGAAGTTCTGTAATAAACATAGGACTGGATAAACATAGGACATTATTCTTCTGATTCCACTATTTATATCAGTGAGACTCTCGAAGTTTTTCTACTTTATTTCCTGCTTTTTATTTGGATTGTGTATTTATTTATTCTAATTTATTGTTGTTTTGATACTATTCTATTTCTGAATGCTTGTGATGGATACTCATTGACTTTCATTTCTTCTAAAGAGACTTTAGCTTTAGCTATATCTAAAATTTCTATGTTATATTTTATTAAGTCCAAAATATTTTCCAATTATCACTGTAATTTCTACTTTGATTTGAATTTTTCAGAAGTACAGTTCTTAATTTCTGAGTATATGGTGAATTGCAAGTTATTATTTTGTTATTGAGTTACTGCTTATTTTCTGCTATTTGATGAATATATTTTGTGTAGTTTTAGTCCTTTAAAACCTGTAGAGTGATGAGTTTTTACATGCCACATGATCAGTTTTGCTGAATGCACCACATGCATATGATAAAAATATGTACTTTGGGATGACTTTTCATGAAGGTCCAGATTTTCAGTTATTTTATTTCAACAATTTGATGGTAACATTTCATTTCTTTTGATTTCCATGGTTTGTATTAGAAAATTAAATATCTATCTACATTATTCTGAAGATACTCTATACCACATCTCCCTACCCCAGATGCTTAAGATGTTTTTTCTTTATAATTTTCAACAAGTTCAATCTGATACATATGTATTTTTACTAGTTCTTTTTTTCAACATGAGAGCTGTTCAAAATTCCCTGGTGACTTATGGCCAGAAGGGGGCTCACTCTCTAGTTTTAATGACATGTTCTTTCTCTGGCCAGCAGACACTTTGCTGGAGTAGTTTAAGCTTGTAGACTTTGTACATATATCTAGCTATCTGAAACTGATCAGATGTGTCCATGCATGCTAAGTCATTTCAATCTTAACCCACTCTGCGACTTAGTGGACTATGCCCACCAGGCTTCCCTGTTCATGGGACTCTCCAGGCATGAATACTGAGCAGATTGCCGTGCTCTCCTCCAGGGGATCTTCCCAACCTAGGGACTGAATCTGCAGGTCTTATATCTCCTGCATTGGCAAATGGGTTCTTTACCTCTAGTACCATCTAGGAAGTTCAAATTGATCATAAGTTAAATTAAATGCTAATGAGTGTGATTAAATTTTACTTACATCTCTGAAAAGATTCATAAGCTGCTTGGGCTAGGGCCTTTAGAACCAGAAATTTATTTCCTGCTTTTTATTTGGATTGTGTATTTATTTATTCTAATTTATTGTTGTTTTGATACTATTCTATTTCTGAATGCTTGTGATGGATACTCATTGACTTTCATTTCTTCTAAAGAGACTTTAGCTTTAGCTATATCTAAAATTTCTATGTTATATTTTATTAAGTCCAAAATATTTTCCAATTATCACTGTAATTTCTACTTTGATTTGAATTTTTCAGAAGTACAGTTCTTAATTTCTGAGTATATGGTGAATTGCAAGTTATTATTTTGTTATTGAGTTACTGCTTATTTTCTGCTATTTGATGAATATATTTTGTGTAGTTTTAGTCCTTTAAAACCTGTAGAGTGATGAGTTTTTACATGCCACATGATCAGTTTTGCTGAATGCACCACATGCATATGATAAAAATATGTACTTTGGGATGACTTTTCATGAAGGTCCAGATTTTCAGTTATTTTATTTCAACAATTTGATGGTAACATTTCATTTCTTTTGATTTCCATGGTTTGTATTAGAAAATTAAATATCTATCTACATTATTCTGAAGATACTCTATACCACATCTCCCTACCCCAGATGCTTAAGATGTTTTTTTTCTTTATAATTTTCAACAAGTTCAATCTGATACATATGTATTTTTACTAGTTCTTTTTTTCAACATGAGAGCTGTTCAAAATTCCCTGGTGACTTATGGCCAGAAGGGGGCTCACTCTCTAGTTTTAATGACATGTTCTTTCTCTGGCCAGCAGACACTTTGCTGGAGTAGTTTAAGCTTGTAGACTTTGTACATATATCTAGCTATCTGAAACTGATCAGATGTGTCCATGCATGCTAAGTCATTTCAATCTTAACCCACTCTGCGACTTAGTGGACTATGCCCACCAGGCTTCCCTGTTCATGGGACTCTCCAGGCATGAATACTGAGCAGATTGCCGTGCTCTCCTCCAGGGGATCTTCCCAACCTAGGGACTGAATCTGCAGGTCTTATATCTCCTGCATTGGCAAATGGGTTCTTTACCTCTAGTACCATCTAGGAAGTTCAAATTGATCATAAGTTAAATTAAATGCTAATGAGTGTGATTAAATTTTACTTACATCTCTGAAAAGATACATAAGCTGCTTGGGCTAGGGCCTGTTCTCCTTGGTGAGAACCAGAAATATATCAATTTGGTCCTGGATGAAGAGTTGAGGTAGTGGAGGAACGTGAATTAGTCACAAAAATGTGAGACAGTGATTTTTGTAAATTTTTCCAGTCTTGTGACAAGCACTGTTTGTAGGTTTCTATTTATTCCAGAATGTTTTTCCCTTGTATGCAACTCAGTCCCATTGAAATATAGCCCTTGTTCACCTCTTTCATAACAAGTTATTTCACCACTTTCCATTCCTTGTATTTTAAGGAACTCTGAAAAAGATGGTGGAAAATTATGAGAGAGAGAGAGGAGGAAAGAGAGAGATAGAGAGATAGAGAGAGACAGGCTAAGCAGGAAACGATTAATATAAGTCTTGAGTATAGCATAAGAAAATTAGAAATGCTGCATATTTTTCCCATAAGTGATTCTCTTAATGCAGGAAACAAAACCATTTTCAATCTGTCAAAATGTATAGCAAGCAAATTAGATTTTGAAATACAGTGTTCTATACACAGCAATTAGTAATGTATATCATCTGTTTGTAGTCCATCAACAGTGTTACAAAAATTACCTTGCAATTAAAATTACCATAGGGAGCATCAGGAGAGAGGCTGGAGGTTTTTTCTTTCAGAGACCAATTTAAGATTTTTTTAATAGAAAATATTAGAAGATTCATTAGAGCATTATGTTTATTTTAGGTTTCCTTTTCTTTCTCCAGAATTTATTTTATTAAAATTGAGAACAAGAATTTTCATATAATCAAAGGAGATATTTCTTATGAAGATATACATGGAGTTCAAACTAGGAACACACACTTTTATTTGAAGAAACAAATCTTAAAATAAAGTGCGACTTAGTGGACTCCCCCTCCCAGGCCCATGAATACTGAGCAGATTGCCGTGCTCTCCTCCAGGGGATCTTCCCAACCTAGGGACTGAATCTGCAGGTCTTATATCTCCTGCATTGGCAAATGGGTTCTTTACCTCTAGTACCATCTAGGAAGTTCAAATTGATCATAAGTTAAATTAAATGCTAATGAGTGTGATTAAATTTTACTTACATCTCTGAAAAGATACATAAGCTGCTTGGGCTAGGGCCTGTTCTCCTTGGTGAGAACCAGAAATATATCAATTTGGTCCTGGATGAAGAGTTGAGGTAGTGGAGGAACGTGAATTAGTCACAAAAATGTGAGACAGTGTTTTTTGTAAATTTTTCCAGTCTTGTGACAAGCACTGTTTGTAGGTTTCTATTTATTCCAGAATGTTTTTCCCTTGTATGCAACTCAGTCCCATTGAAATATAGCCCTTGTTCACCTCTTTCATAACAAGTTATTTCACCACTTTCCATTCCTTGTATTTTAAGGAACTCTGAAAAAGATGGTGGAAAATTATGAGAGAGAGAGAGGAGGAAAGAGAGAGAGAGGGAGAGAGAGACAGGCTAAGCAGGAAACGATTAATATAAGTCTTGAGTATAGCATAAGAAAATTAGAAATGCTGCATATTTTTCCCATAAGTGATTCTCTTAATGCAGGAAACAAAACCATTTTCAATCTGTCAAAATGTATAGCAAGCAAATTAGATTTTGAAATACAGTGTTCTATACACAGCAATTAGTAATGTATATCATCTGTTTGTAGTCCATCAACAGTGTTACAAAAATTACCTTGCAATTAAAATTACCATAGGGAGCATCAGGAGAGAGGCTGGAGGTTTTTTCTTTCAGAGACCAATAATTTTCAGAAGTATCATTAGAGCATTACTGTTTATTTTTAGGTTTGCCTTTTTCTTCCTCCAGAATTTATTTTAATTAGAAAATATTGAGGAACAAAGACATTTTTCATATAATCAAAGGAGATATTTCTTATGAAGATATACATGGAGTTCAAACTAGGGAACACACACTTTTATTCTGAGAGAGAGACAAATCTTAAAATGAAAGTGCCCCTTGTGAGGGGGGAGTTGTATAAGCAGCTGTATATATTTAAAGTAGCCTCAGTTATTTTTATTTAGTAAAAGGAAAACAAATATTACTTATAAATATGAGATCCTCTTTTTTTCCTCCCTAGACTTTATTCCTAGTGCTTTCCTAGTGCTCAGATGGTGAAGAATATTTCTGTGCATTAAAGCAGGACTTTAATTTGTTTTCTGTTTCCTCTAATCAATTTTATCATTAGTCCTAATTTCTGCCCTTATGGATGCAGAAAAAATGACTATCATAAACATATGTTTTTGTTCATTTACAAAATGTGTACTTATAAAACATGTGTAATTAGAACAATAGGTAATGTTATTTTACTTATTTTAATATGTGAATAAATTTAGATATATCATATGGGATACATGTATACATATATTCATACATACACATCTATCACCTATAAATGCATGCATCTTGATCTTGTTTCATAAAATGCTATAATTTTAATATCTGCTGGTATACATATATAAAGTAGTTCATTCATTTCAATGACTATATATTCCAATTAATTAGCACACCAACATTTACAAAAACTCATTATAAAATGTTTCTGATAATTTATTCACATGCCAAAAATGCTGCCATGAGTATTCCTATGTGCATCTCTTCAAACACATGGATGAGAACTTCCTTTCTAGGACAAAGTAAAATTGAACTGAGTGAAGGCATTACTTAGTACTGATGAATTGCCCTCCAAAATAATTTTCCTTTTTATACAATCTCTAGAGTATATAGAAAATCATCTATCTACACCTTAATTATTGGATTTTAAATGTGTGCTATTCTACTGTTAAATTTTGTCTCACTCTTTTGATTTTTATTCTGATTATGAATTAAGTGTAATACAATTTCATGTAAATTTGTTGTCCCTTTCTATGAATTATATTATTATTTTCCTTGCTCCCGTTTTAAGTTACCCACAGTTTTTATGTGAATTAGTGTTTCTTATCAATCCTAATTTTTTATTTCTTATATGTTATATATCACTCAATCACTTATTTTTCTCTTTATCTCTTATCTCAAGTTTACTTTCTATATTTTGTGATTTGCTTAAAACTTTCTCTATTATCAAGATAGATTGGTGCTACCAGTCCATCTCTCTGTTATGTAAGTTTGATACTGGTTTCTTTATTAACTCAAATTCTAAAAACAACATAACTGAGAGTTATAATGCTAAGCTGAAAATATGTCCACTTGTCTAAATTGTTAGCTTGTATTGTACATAAGATGATTTTGTTAAGAGCATGCAAGTATATAATTACTGAAGTGCCATCCAGCCATCTCATCCTTTGTCACTCCCTTCTCCTCCTGCCCTCAATCTTTCCTAACATGAGGGTCTGTTCCAATAAGCTGGCTTTTCACATAAGGTAGCTGAAGAATTGGAGCTTTAGCTTTATGTAGTCCTTCCAATGAATATCCAGAGTTGGTTTCCTTTAGAATTGAGTGACATTCTTCAATTAAACTCCCATTCTTTGTACTATGAACATGTGGCAGCAAGTAATAAAGTAATACAAGTTTGATTTGGTACCATTGCCTTGATTCATGCTGAAGCATCCTTTGTTTTATCCAATATTATCCTTGCAACATTGGTACAAGTGTTGGCACAGTGAAATAATATGGAAATAGCTGAGTATGAACATAATTTTGACTTTGGGATCCCTGAAAAAGTCTGAGATGCCTAGAGTTCTATGTCTCACGCTTTGTGAATTACTTAACAATAATAAACTCTCTTTACTTATTTTCTGATTTCATCCTTTGCTATCTTCTCCCTGATATCATTTCATAAAACTTTCCATTTCACACATCTATACATTTTCTCTTTCCTCTCCAGTGCTTCTGCATGAGTCTATAAAGTTGAATCTCTATTAATCCTGTGACAAGTCTAGTTATTGAAATACGATCATCATTGATCTTTAAAAAGGGATAGTTATTTAGTGGTATATAGATTTATCCCTTTAAAGAAGCCAACAGTAGAAGTTTGAGCCAGACAGATGATGATATGGTAGTTAGATACAGTCAATACCATCAGAAGAAACTCTCACTAAAAGTTATTCACAGGTGTGCTTTTTAGCTTCTTCTCTATTGCAGTCTATGGCCATGCCATGTTAACCTGGCATATTCTAAGCCTGATAATTTATGCATGGGAATTAATTAAATTTCAATAGTTTATTGTATGTTCTTCTCTCATGTCATGGTTTATTATTTAAACTAAGGTTTAAGAGATAGAATATTGATTGGATAGGAAGGATTTGTAAGTTTGATACTGGTTTCTTTATTAACTCAAATTCTAAACAACATATCTGAGAGTTATAATGCTAAGCTGAAAATATGTCTACTTGTCTAAATTGTTAGCTTGTATTGTACATAAGATGATTTTGTTAAGAGCATGCAAGTATATAATTACTGAAGTGCCATCCAGCCATCTCATCCTTTGTCACTCCCTTCTCCTCCTGCCCTCAATCTTTCCTAACATGAGGGTCTGTTCCAATAAGCTGGCTTTTCACATAAGGTAGCTGAAGAATTGGAGCTTTAGCTTTATGTAGTCCTTCCAATGAATATCCAGAGTTGGTTTCCTTTAGAATTGAGTGACATTCTTCAATTAAACTCCCATTCTTTGTACTATGAACATGTGGCAGCAAGTAATAAAGTAATACAAGTTTGATTTGGTACCATTGCCTTGATTCATGCTGAAGCATCCTTTGTTTTATCCAATATTATCCTTGCAACATTGGTACAAGTGTTGGCACAGTGAAATAATATGGAAATAGCTGAGTATGAACATAATTTTGACTTTGGGGATCCCCTGAAAAAGTCTGAGATGCCTAGAGTTCTATGTCTCACGCTTTGTGAATTACTTAACAATAATAAACTCTCTTTACTTATTTTCTGATTTCATCCTTTGCTATCTTCTCCCTGATATCATTTCATAAAACTTTCCATTTCACACATCTATACATTTTCTCTTTCCTCTCCAGTGCTTCTGCATGAGTCTATAAAGTTGAATCTCTATTAATCCTGTGACAAGTCTAGTTATTGAAATACGATCATCATTGATCTTTAAAAAGGGATAGTTATTTAGTGGTATATAGATTTATCCCTTTAAAGAAGCCAACAGTAGAAGTTTGAGCCAGACAGATGATGATATGGTAGTTAGATACAGTCAATACCATCAGAAGAAACTCTCACTAAAAGTTATTCACAGGTGTGCTTTTTAGCTTCTTCTCTATTGCAGTCTATGGCCATGCCATGTTAACCTGGCATATTCTAAGCCTGATAATTTATGCATGGGAATTAATTAAATTTCAATAGTTTATTGTATGTTCTTCTCTCATGTCATGGTTTATTATTTAAACTAAGGTTTAAGAGATAGAATATTGATTGGATAGGAAGGTTGAGTTGTATTTCTCAAATAGCAGTTCATGAATTACGTACATACACTAGAATAATCCTAAGTACTTATGCAGATTGAGGCATTTCAGTCCACACACAATGAATCTGAATCTGCTGATAAAGAACAGGAAGCTTCAAGACTGATTTGGTTCATATATCTCTTTGAGATAATGATTTTGCTTTCTTTGACTATACACCTAGAAGAATGATTATTGCATCTTTTGGTAGGTCTATTTTTTATTTCCTGAGGTTGCTTCATACTATTTTCCATAGTAGCTGTAGCAGTTTCTATTTCCAGAGTCCCAGTGTTCTCTTCACCCGAAATCTTCAGCATTTGCAGTCTCTTGTCTTTTTGATAGCTGATATCCCAAGAGGTGGGAGGTGATATCTCATTATGGTTTTGATTTATTTTAGATATTGACCTCATATTGGATACGTAGTTTGCAAATATTTTCTCCTAGTCCATTGATTGCCTTTTCCTTTTGTTGATGGTTTCTGTTGCTGAAAAAAAACTTTTCAGTTTGATGTAGTCCTACTTGTTTATTTTTTATTTTGCTGCCTTTGCTTTGGTGTCAAGTTCAAAGACAATTTCCAAGACCAATGTCAAAGAGACTAACCCTATGTTTTCTTCTAGGTGCTTTATGATTTCAGGTATTATATTTAATTATTTAATCTTTTTTTGAGTTGGCTTTTCTGCATCATGTAATCAGAGCCCAATTTTATTCTTTTGCCTTTAGCTAATCTGTTTTCCCAGTGCTGTTTATTAAAGAGATAGTTATTTAGTGGTATATAGATTTATCCCTTTAAAGAAGCCAACAGTAGAAGTTTGAGCCAGACAGATGATGATATGGTAGTTAGATACAGTCAATACCATCAGAAGAAACTCTCACTAAAAGTTATTCACAGGTGTGCTTTTTAGCTTCTTCTCTATTGCAGTCTATGGCCATGCCATGTTAACCTGGCATATTCTAAGCCTGATAATTTATGCATGGGAATTAATTAAATTTCAATAGTTTATTGTATGTTCTTCTCTCATGTCATGGTTTATTATTTAAACTAAGGTTTAAGAGATAGAATATTGATTGGATAGGAAGGTTGAGTTGTATTTCTCAAATAGCAGTTCATGAATTACGTACATACACTAGAATAATCCTAAGTACTTATGCAGATTGAGGCATTTCAGTCCACACACAATGAATCTGAATCTGCTGATAAAGAACAGGAAGCTTCAAGACTGATTTGGTTCATATATCTCTTTGAGATAATGATTTTGCTTTCTTTGACTATACACCTAGAAGAATGATTATTGCATCTTTTGGTAGGTCTATTTTTTATTTCCTGAGGTTGCTTCATACTATTTTCCATAGTAGCTGTAGCAGTTTCTATTTCCAGAGTCCCAGTGTTCTCTTCACCCGAAATCTTCAGCATTTGCAGTCTCTTGTCTTTTTGATAGCTGATATCCCAAGAGGTGGGAGGTGATATCTCATTATGGTTTTGATTTATTTTAGATATTGACCTCATATTGGATACGTAGTTTGCAAATATTTTCTCCTAGTCCATTGATTGCCTTTTCCTTTTGTTGATGGTTTCTGTTGCTGAAAAAAAACTTTTCAGTTTGATGTAGTCCTACTTGTTTATTTTTTATTTTGCTGCCTTTGCTTTGGTGTCAAGTTCAAAGACAATTTCCAAGACCAATGTCAAAGAGACTAACCCTATGTTTTCTTCTAGGTGCTTTATGATTTCAGGTATTATATTTAATTATTTAATCTTTTTTTGAGTTGGCTTTTCTGCATCATGTAATCAGAGCCCAATTTTATTCTTTTGCATTTAGCTAATCTGTTTTCCCAGTGCTGTTTATTAAAGAGATTTTCCTTTCCTTAGTATATATTCTTGGCTCCTTTGTTGAAAATTAACTGACCACATATGCTTTCTTAGTGTGATAGATGTAAAAAAGCTTATTTTTTTTAAATTTAAAATGGTACCAGTCAATCTAAAGACTGGCTTTGATTGCTTTCCACTGTACCTGTCCCAGCCCTATCTTGGTTCCCACAGCATGGAATATCACTATTATCAATTTGATGTATTCCTTTTTAAACCTTTATGTATTTTCATAATTCATCATATAAATATATATACATGTATATATATATATATTGGCTGTGCTGGGTCTTCATTGCTACTTTGGCTTTTCTCTAGTTTCTCCAGCAGTTGCTGTACTCAGATTGGACAGCTGTGGCTCCCCGGGCTTCAGAGCACAGGCTCAGTAGCTGTGGCACACAGGTTTAGTTACTCCTCCGCATATGGGATCTTCCCAGATCAGGAATTGAACCCGTGTCCCCTGAATTGGCAAACAGATTCTCGTCCACTGTGTCACCAGGGAAGTCCCCCATAATTCATTAAGTGTATATTATCCTACAAATTGTTTCTTCCACTCTATATAGTAATTGAGACATCTGCTTATGTCAGTTAATAGACATAAGATTTTATACTTGCTAGTAGAGGGACAATAAAGGTAACCAAATGTGGCATTCTTAAGATACAGACAAATATTTAACATGAACCCTATCCGGCAATACCAGGTTTAATTTCTGTTTAAGCCCTTGATCTCTCAGATGTATTCAGTCAGAAGAATCAAGTCACATTATTGCATAGTGACTTTTAACTTTAGTATTATTGGTACTTTAATGTTGAATTTTATTTTCAGATCTCCTTCTCTCACCAAATAACTCAAATTTGGAGATTTACAGACATACAGTATAATGTCTTTAAGCAATATTCCATAGCAAAAATTTCAAATATATGTTTATTTTTCTCAGAGCAAGAAAATAGGGAAAATTCTACTCTATGTGAGGTCATTGATAAGATATAATAATCATTGCAAAATTGTAAAGGATCCAATAGAAGATCTGAGTATTCTGATCTAAGGCAATGCAGTGTTGGTTGGAAAAAAAGAACCACTAAAAAGAAAATCATAAGTATTGAGGTTGGGTGAAAAGAGAGAGGTTTGAGAGGTTTTCCATTTATATGCTATACCTGATTGTATGAGAGTAAAATGCCAAAGCTTAATTCCTCATCATAGATTTTACTATAGATTTCTTCACTGAAGATAAAAGTGTCTCCCTTTCTTCCTCTCTCTTATACCTGAGGCTTTCCCTCTCAAATTAGGGTATATATAACCTGAGGAGAAACTGAATAACAACTGCATTTATTTTCATGGTAGCTAACCAGGATGGCAAAACCAGAAGTCATGCGATTCCTACATAAAATTGCTTCTCTATTTCGAGAGCAGTTATGATTAGTGCCTGAATTTGTTTCATATGAACTGTTTTCTATTATTTAAAGTACATGTTTGTACATAAAACTCTATCACTTTCCAAAAATTGTGATTACCTTATCATGCCACAGTATTATTTCTTCCACATAGCACACTATAATTGTCTTAATTTTTACCCTACTATGCTTCTTATTTTATTTTCTCCTTAGAGTTGATTTTATAATCTATTATTTACCAGTATTAGAAATATTCAAGATGTTTTTCATTACTATCATAACGTGGACCATATAGATCTAAGAATTCTTTTTCAGTATTTTTTAAATGAGTTCACTTTAAATGGGATCCTGCTAATAAATGTATTGTTTCTAACTTACTCATTCAGGGAGCAGTGAGATTTCTGCAAGAAATGGCATAGACGTCGTGCTTATATGATATGCAGACAACTATTTAACATGAACCCTATCCGGCAATACCAGGTTTAATTTCTGTTTAAGCCCTTGATCTCTCAGATGTATTCAGTCAGAAGAATCAAGTCACATTATTGCATAGTGACTTTTAACTTTAGTATTATTGGTACTTTAATGTTGAATTTTATTTTCAGATCTCCTTCTCTCACCAAATAACTCAAATTTGGAGATTTACAGACATACAGTATAATGTCTTTAAGCAATATTCCATAGCAAAAATTTCAAATATATGTTTATTTTTCTCAGAGCAAGAAAATAGGGAAAATTCTACTCTATGTGAGGTCATTGATAAGATATAATAATCATTGCAAAATTGTAAAGGATCCAATAGAAGATCTGAGTATTCTGATCTAAGGCAATGCAGTGTTGGTTGGAAAAAAAGAACCACTAAAAAGAAAATCATAAGTATTGAGGTTGGGTGAAAAGAGAGAGGTTTGAGAGGTTTTCCATTTATATGCTATACCTGATTGTATGAGAGTAAAATGCCAAAGCTTAATTCCTCATCATAGATTTTACTATAGATTTCTTCACTGAAGATAAAAGTGTCTCCCTTTCTTCCTCTCTCTTATACCTGAGGCTTTCCCTCTCAAATTAGGGTATATATAACCTGAGGAGAAACTGAATAACAACTGCATTTATTTTCATGGTAGCTAACCAGGATGGCAAAACCAGAAGTCATGCGATTCCTACATAAAATTGCTTCTCTATTTCGAGAGCAGTTATGATTAGTGCCTGAATTTGTTTCATATGAACTGTTTTCTATTATTTAAAGTACATGTTTGTACATAAAACTCTATCACTTTCCAAAAATTGTGATTACCTTATCATGCCACAGTATTATTTCTTCCACATAGCACACTATAATTGTCTTAATTTTTACCCTACTATGCTTCTTATTTTATTTTCTCCTTAGAGTTGATTTTATAATCTATTATTTACCAGTATTAGAAATATTCAAGATGTTTTTCATTACTATCATAACGTGGACCATATAGATCTAAGAATTCTTTTTCAGTATTTTTTAAATGAGTTCACTTTAAATGGGATCCTGCTAATAAATGTATTGTTTCTAACTTACTCATTCAGGGAGCAGTGAGATTTCTGCAAGAAATGGCATAGACGTCTGTTTGTGCCATTTGATGAATGATATTTTACTATGCTAAAATCCCTTCTTATCCCCATTTGCATGAGTCACTAAGAGCATAGCATAAATACAGATGTGACTGGAATGATACACTGCTACAAGGATTCAGCTAAGTTGTGCTGTTTCCGCTGTATGCTTTCAGCATTCTCACACAAAAATCTCTATCAAGATAGTTGTACTAAACACAGCTCTCAATCTCTCAAATAATAAATTACTCTTTCTAAAAGCTCATCTTTTAGGTACAACTATTTTGTGATGAGATTAACGCTATGACTCATTTATACTTGGACACCAATTGTTTTAATCAGATGAGCTAAAAGCATTTGTGTGAATGTGAGTTTTGACTGAGAACATAAAGGACTAAAAAAAATAAAAATGAAAGAAAGCTTCTAAAAGAAGTCCGTGAATATTTCCATCTTTGACTCCCTTTTTTTTCTTCTCCTCCTTTGTTATAGACAGAAATTTTCAACAATCAGGAGCATATGAAAACTTATTTCAAAGATGGAGCTTTGTTTCTAATATGTTTCATTTCTTAATGTAAACAAATTTATGTTTTTTAAGGTTCTACAATTAGAGAGGTAACTTTTAAAAAGCCTGGTGTAAATCTGGGCAAATACACTGGGATTTGGGTTTTTAAGTTCCTTGATTACAGAGATATAACAAAATTTCAATAAAGTCTAACATACTGTAGTAATGATTTTTTTTAAAACCACAAAGCCTGATAGAGGTCAAAGTAGCAATCAGAGATAATTAGTGTTACTTTGACAAACCTAATTTTGACCACTTTGAGGGTGGATCATCTAGAGATCTACTAACTCAATGCTGTACATTAATATGCAGTCCTACTCTAGGCAAAGTAAAATGAGTTATATTATCCTTTTTGAAGACAACAAGATTACAGTTAATTTTATTTTAGCCATTTTTATCTCAAAGAATAGTACATTTTCCATTTTCCAGCAAGTATTTTTTCCTTATTGAATATTTTATGAACATAATTCTAATCACTTTTATTTCCCAAGTCATGTTGTTTTGTTTGTTAGTTTGTTTGTTTTTTTCCATTTGCACTTTCATATGTCATGTTTTGTTTAGATTCAAAAAAACAACTCCAGATTTTGAAATAAGTTTCAGGCAACACAATGATGGGTAAGATTTAATATGGGCAAAACCCTTTAGGAATGCAGATCTCAGTTTTTTTTTTTTTTTTCTCTTCTTCTTTCAAGTCTTGGCTTCCTAAGCAGGATTATTTCTTCTAAGTGTCAATATCTAACTGCTATTATAAGAACAGATAATTTTTTAAATAGCTCAAGAATCTTTAAAACTCAATGGGCTCTAATTAAGTTAGTATTAAAATACATTAATTCGTGAGATTTTGTTAATCATATTAACTCCAGCCCTGGGCTAGCTTTTACAGAATTAAAAAAAAAAAAAAAAAAGAGTTCACTTGAGGTGGGGAATAATGCATATGCATATGAAAGCATTTTTAACAAGGCAAAGTACTCTATGCACACTATATACTAATGTCTGAATCAGTGCTCCAGGTGAGATATGCTACAGAGTTCAGAAGCAGAAACACAGGGTGTAGATCAAAGAATGCGAGCATGAACTTTGGCAAGACATAACACTGATCTAAGCCCTCCATCATGGATAGATTTGTTGTTGCTGCTGTTATTGTTTGTTTGTTTGTTTTCTTTATTTCATTTTATAGAGAAGTTTTAGCTTCACAGCCAGATTGTACATAGAAGCCTTGCACAGTCATAATATCCCCCAATACTAACATCTTCCTCCAAAGTGGTATTTTTGTCACAATGAGCATATACTGAAACATCATGATTACCAAAATTCAATAGTTTACATTTGGCTTACTCTTGGTGCTATGCAATCTACGCATTTAGAAAAATGTATAATGACTTGCATTTACTATTGTGTATCAAACTGAATAATTTCACTGGCCTAAGAATTGTCTATTCTCTGCTTATTCCTCTCTTTCATCTAACGCCTGATAAAAACTGATCACAATACTGTCTTCATAGCTTTGCCTTTTTGCAGAATTCAAATAGTTGGAATCATAAAATATGTAGCTTTTTCATATTTGCTTCTTTCACTTATTAATGAGCACTTAAGAGTGTTTCATGCCATTTCATGGTCTGATGACTTACTTCTTTTCAATATTGAATAATATTCTTGGTTTCTCCACTCCACTCATCTTGGTTACTTGCATGTTTTTTGCAGCTGTGAATAAAAGTGTTATAAACATCCATATGAGGTATTTTATAAGGACATTAGATAATGTTTATATGGCCCATGTAAATAAGATACGGATAAAATACTTGAATAAACTGAGTAATTCATTTAGAGATTATGAGTCCTTCTTTGCATGTTTTAAATATAAAGATAGAGGAATATGTAACAACTCCATAAAAGTATGTGAGTATCTTGGGATGTGTGATGGATATTCATATGGCTATTTTTAAAATATGAGCATTCAGTTTAGAATTGAGGCTGACTAGGGAAAAACAGATGGAATAATGCATATGCATATGAAAGCATTTTTAACAAGGCAAAGTACTCTATGCACACTATATACTAATGTCTGAATCAGTGCTCCAGGTGAGATATGCTACAGAGTTCAGAAGCAGAAACACAGGGTGTAGATCAAAGAATGCGAGCATGAACTTTGGCAAGACATAACACTGATCTAAGCCCTCCATCATGGATAGATTTGTTGTTGCTGCTGTTATTGTTTGTTTGTTTGTTTTCTTTATTTCATTTTATAGAGAAGTTTTAGCTTCACAGCCAGATTGTACATAGAAGCCTTGCACAGTCATAATATCCCCCAATACTAACATCTTCCTCCAAAGTGGTATTTTTGTCACAATGAGCATATACTGAAACATCATGATTACCAAAATTCAATAGTTTACATTTGGCTTACTCTTGGTGCTATGCAATCTACGCATTTAGAAAAATGTATAATGACTTGCATTTACTATTGTGTATCAAACTGAATAATTTCACTGGCCTAAGAATTGTCTATTCTCTGCTTATTCCTCTCTTTCATCTAACGCCTGATAAAAACTGATCACAATACTGTCTTCATAGCTTTGCCTTTTTGCAGAATTCAAATAGTTGGAATCATAAAATATGTAGCTTTTTCATATTTGCTTCTTTCACTTATTAATGAGCACTTAAGAGTGTTTCATGCCATTTCATGGTCTGATGACTTACTTCTTTTCAATATTGAATAATATTCTTGGTTTCTCCACTCCACTCATCTTGGTTACTTGCATGTTTTTTGCAGCTGTGAATAAAAGTGTTATAAACATCCATATGAGGTATTTTATAAGGACATTAGATAATGTTTATATGGCCCATGTAAATAAGATACGGATAAAATACTTGAATAAACTGAGTAATTCATTTAGAGATTATGAGTCCTTCTTTGCATGTTTTAAATATAAAGATAGAGGAATATGTAACAACTCCATAAAAGTATGTGAGTATCTTGGGATGTGTGATGGATATTCATATGGCTATTTTTAAAATATGAGCATTCAGTTTAGAATTGAGGCTGACTAAACTATTAGGGAAAAACAAGGAAAAGGACTGACAGTATTAATTCTGTGTCTCTGCTTTGTATTCTGCTCAGCTTACAAACTTAGGATTTCACCAAATACCAACTCTACATTTATAAAGATCTATCTCTTTTGAAGCCATTGAATGATCTACTTTGAGTTGAGTATGTTTGTTGCAGGTCTCAGATTTTCTCTTTCACTCAAAATGCTGGTCAAAATTTTTTCTAGCTACAAACTGAACATAAGTTCTGGTAAAAATACGTACCTTCATTTTTGTCTATTTCCAGTGATTTTTTAAAATACCCATCTGTAGAATTATACCTCAGGCAGCTGTCTTATTCTTTAGTATATTAATAGTTCTATGTTTATATAAGCTTAATAAGGAAGAGACAAGATGATTTATCTTAATTATTTAAAATTTGACATATATCTATCTATATATTGATATATATTTTTTTCCAACTTGGCAACATAGCCAAGTGAATATGGGACCATATTGAATGAGTCTAAAATGCCAAACTAGATTAATGACCTTGGCCATTACATAACAGATGCCCCAAAAGACAAATATTCTGGACCCTTCTTTTGGCTTTTAAGAGTTTACTCTCCTCCTTCCTTTCTTCCTTCATGTTTGCAGAATTGCAAAAGTGAATCTTCTTGCCAAATAGGGTTAAAGCTGTCTAGGAAAGAGTACTAAACAGAACTTACATAGAATAAGATAAACATGAAATTACAATTTCTTATTGTCGATTATAGTTTTATTCCTTTTTGTTGCTGATATCTTTGATGAAAAATTCTGTTTGGATGTTGTTTCTAACAGAATGATGTTATAGAATAGCATAAATAAAGAGTAGCTATGTTTACTTTTCCCATAAAAAACATAACCATTTAGAGTTGATAGGCAAGTTCAGAATAAAACACCCTAAAGCTCTCATTTTTAAGTTGATATCACTCACATAATTTTCCTAAGGTTATTTTAATGGTAGACAGAAATAGTGCCAAAATCACCCAGTTTCTTGCATTATAGCATACTGTATGATCACATAATTTTACCTAAGGTTATTTTTAAAATATTAGCATTCAGTTTAGAATTGAGGCTGACTAAACTATTAGGGAAAAACAAGGAAAAGGACTGACAGTATTAATTCTGTGTCTCTGCTTTGTATTCTGCTCAGCTTACAAACTTAGGATTTCACCAAATACCAACTCTACATTTATAAAGATCTATCTCTTTTGAAGCCATTGAATGATCTACTTTGAGTTGAGTATGTTTGTTGCAGGTCTCAGATTTTCTCTTTCACTCAAAATGCTGGTCAAAATTTTTTCTAGCTACAAACTGAACATAAGTTCTGGTAAAAATACGTACCTTCATTTTTGTCTATTTCCAGTGATTTTTTAAAATACCCATCTGTAGAATTATACCTCAGGCAGCTGTCTTATTCTTTAGTATATTAATAGTTCTATGTTTATATAAGCTTAATAAGGAAGAGACAAGATGATTTATCTTAATTATTTAAAATTTGACATATATCTATCTATATATTGATATATATTTTTTTCCAACTTGGCAACATAGCCAAGTGAATATGGGACCATATTGAATGAGTCTAAAATGCCAAACTAGATTAATGACCTTGGCCATTACATAACAGATGCCCCAAAAGACAAATATTCTGGACCCTTCTTTTGGCTTTTAAGAGTTTACTCTCCTCCTTCCTTTCTTCCTTCATGTTTGCAGAATTGCAAAAGTGAATCTTCTTGCCAAATAGGGTTAAAGCTGTCTAGGAAAGAGTACTAAACAGAACTTACATAGAATAAGATAAACATGAAATTACAATTTCTTATTGTCGATTATAGTTTTATTCCTTTTTGTTGCTGATATCTTTGATGAAAAATTCTGTTTGGATGTTGTTTCTAACAGAATGATGTTATAGAATAGCATAAATAAAGAGTAGCTATGTTTACTTTTCCCATAAAAAACATAACCATTTAGAGTTGATAGGCAAGTTCAGAATAAAACACCCTAAAGCTCTCATTTTTAAGTTGAAATCACTCGTCACATAATTTTCCTAAGGTTATTTTAATGGTAGACAGAAATAGTGCCAAAATCACCCAGTTTCTTGCATTATAGCATACTGTATGATATCATAATACCTAAACCAACCATATATGTAATAAGTAAAATAAATTACTCAAAATAGTACCATAATTTGGAGGAGCTGTTAGAGGTTTCATCATTTTATATGTATGTCCTTTGTAGAAAGTAAAATAAAATACCTTTATAGCACGAGGGTCTATCTGGTTAAATGGTCCTTATCCCCACTTTGAGTGAGCTCAGAATATTGGAGTATAAATAGCAGCACAGCCAATGTTCTTTCTGCGTGCCTCTGTCCCTTTGTTGTCAACACACATGCCTGCTTATGTTACATAAGTTAGAATGTTTATCTATTGTAATTATATGTATAAATGTTTGATAGCAATATACATTTTTAAAAAGAAGCTTGTTGATAATATGTTCATCACAAAACAGCTTTATCCTTAGCTTTAAGACACACTTGTCATTCACCAACCTGTTACAAAAGAAATAGATCACAGAATTTTCAGTTCGAATACTGTAAAGTGATCACCTTTCTTTTGGTAACAACCCCGTTGAATTAATATATTCAAGATCATAGCTCTCCCATTATAGCAAAAATATCAAGAAATCAAATGTCCATGAATTTGTATAGACAAAGGTGAATCTATTTTATTTTCCCTGCAAAAGGTAATTTATTTTATTTTTAGTTTTTTATTTTTTAAATTGAAGTATAGCCAATTAATAATGCTGCAATAGTTTCAGGTGGAGAGCAAAGGTGCTTAGCCAATTATATATGTGAATCCATTCTCCCCCAACCTCCTTTCCTATCCAGGGTGCCACATAACATTGAGGAAAGTTACCTGTAAGACCTTGTAGATTATATGGTTTAAATATCAATGTGTACACACTGATCCCATCCCAAGATAAAAAAAAAAAAAATTTCCAAAGAAAAATGTTTAAAAGCATAAATAAAGAGTAGCTATGTTTACTTTTCCCATAAAAAACATAACCATTTAGAGTTGATAGGCAAGTTCAGAATAAAACACCCTAAAGCTCTCATTTTTAAGTTGAAATCACTCGTCACATAATTTTCCTAAGGTTATTTTAATGGTAGACAGAAATAGTGCCAAAATCACCCAGTTTCTTGCATTATAGCATACTGTATGATATCATAATACCTAAACCAACCATATATGTAATAAGTAAAATAAATTACTCAAAATAGTACCATAATTTGGAGGAGCTGTTAGAGGTTTCATCATTTTATATGTATGTCCTTTGTAGAAAGTAAAATAAAATACCTTTATAGCACGAGGGTCTATCTGGTTAAATGGTCCTTATCCCCACTTTGAGTGAGCTCAGAATATTGGAGTATAAATAGCAGCACAGCCAATGTTCTTTCTGCGTGCCTCTGTCCCTTTGTTGTCAACACACATGCCTGCTTATGTTACATAAGTTAGAATGTTTATCTATTGTAATTATATGTATAAATGTTTGATAGCAATATACATTTTTAAAAAGAAGCTTGTTGATAATATGTTCATCACAAAACAGCTTTATCCTTAGCTTTAAGACACACTTGTCATTCACCAACCTGTTACAAAAGAAATAGATCACAGAATTTTCAGTTCGAATACTGTAAAGTGATCACCTTTCTTTTGGTAACAACCCCGTTGAATTAATATATTCAAGATCATAGCTCTCCCATTATAGCAAAAATATCAAGAAATCAAATGTCCATGAATTTGTATAGACAAAGGTGAATCTATTTTATTTTCCCTGCAAAAGGTAATTTATTTTATTTTTAGTTTTTTATTTTTTAAATTGAAGTATAGCCAATTAATAATGCTGCAATAGTTTCAGGTGGAGAGCAAAGGTGCTTAGCCAATTATATATGTGAATCCATTCTCCCCCAACCTCCTTTCCTATCCAGGGTGCCACATAACATTGAGGAAAGTTACCTGTAAGACCTTGTAGATTATATGGTTTAAATATCAATGTGTACACACTGATCCCATCCCAAGATAATCCAACTGACAGTAACACCCTATGGAAGACAAACCATCCAAACAACAAACAAGATAAAAATACAAACCCATTCATCAGCAGACAGGAATATCATCTAAATTAAACCTCCCCATCAGAGGAGAAAATAATAAATAAATAATTAAAAACTTACCTTCTCCTACACCTTACCTGAAGTTTACACAAACAATTGGGCATTTCTATAAGGGCATAAACCAAAAGGAGGAAAAAACTCAACCTCGAGGCCTAGGTAAAGGAGACCTTAAACACAGTAATGGTAATAATGAAAAGGTAGAGAAATGCTGGACAAATAAAGAAATAAACTATAAACACACACATCCTAATGAGAAAAGAAGAATTGCACAAACTATCTGAAAGAGAATTCAGAAGAGTGATACTACTGATGATCCAAAACATCAAAAACAGAATAATAGAGAAAATGCAAGAATCAATTAGCACACTAAAGAAAGACATACAAGAAATTAAAAATAAACAGAGACAACTCAATTGCCAAACTTAAAAATACTCTAGAAGGAATCAGTGGTAGAGTATCTTAGCCAGAAGAACAGATAAGTGAGCTGGAAGATAGAATGGTGGAACTAAACACGGAACAGAATAAAGTATGAAGAATGAAAAGAACTGAGGATAGTCTCAGAGACCTCTGGGATAATATCAGATGCACCAACATTCAAATTATAGGAGTCCCTGAGGAAGAAGAAAGAAAATAAAAAGGGTATGAGAAAATTTTTGAAGAGATTATTGTTGAAAATGTTCCTAGCAAGGGAAAGTAGATAGTCAACCAAGTTCAAGAAACACAAAGAGTCAGATACAGGATAAACCCCAGGAGAAACATGCCAAGACACATACTAATCAATCTAACACAGAATAAACACAAAGAAAGAATATTAAAGGCAGCAAGGGGAAAGCAACAAGTGACATACAAGGAAAACCCTATTCTTTTAACTGTTGATCTTTCAGCAGAAACTCTGCAGACCAGAAGGGAATGGCAAGACATATTTAAAGTACTGAAAGGTAAAACTCTACAACCAAGACTATTCTACTCAGCAAGGATCTCACTCAGAATCAATGGAGAAATCAAAACCATACAGACAAACAAAAGTTAAGAGAATTTAGTACCACCAAGTCAGCCTTACAACAAATGTTAATGGGACTTATATAATCAGCAGTTACAAGAGAAGAAAAAAATCTACAAAACAAACCCCAACAAAAGTCATAGACATCTAAATTAAACCTCCCCATCAGAGGAGAAAATAATAAATAAATAATTAAAAACTTACCTTCTCCTACACCTTACCTGAAGTTTACACAAACAATTGGGCATTTCTATAAGGGCATAAACCAAAAGGAGGAAAAAACTCAACCTCGAGGCCTAGGTAAAGGAGACCTTAAACACAGTAATGGTAATAATGAAAAGGTAGAGAAATGCTGGACAAATAAAGAAATAAACTATAAACACACACATCCTAATGAGAAAAGAAGAATTGCACAAACTATCTGAAAGAGAATTCAGAAGAGTGATACTACTGATGATCCAAAACATCAAAAACAGAATAATAGAGAAAATGCAAGAATCAATTAGCACACTAAAGAAAGACATACAAGAAATTAAAAATAAACAGAGACAACTCAATTGCCAAACTTAAAAATACTCTAGAAGGAATCAGTGGTAGAGTATCTTAGCCAGAAGAACAGATAAGTGAGCTGGAAGATAGAATGGTGGAACTAAACACGGAACAGAATAAAGTATGAAGAATGAAAAGAACTGAGGATAGTCTCAGAGACCTCTGGGATAATATCAGATGCACCAACATTCAAATTATAGGAGTCCCTGAGGAAGAAGAAAGAAAATAAAAAGGGTATGAGAAAATTTTTGAAGAGATTATTGTTGAAAATGTTCCTAGCAAGGGAAAGTAGATAGTCAACCAAGTTCAAGAAACACAAAGAGTCAGATACAGGATAAACCCCAGGAGAAACATGCCAAGACACATACTAATCAATCTAACACAGAATAAACACAAAGAAAGAATATTAAAGGCAGCAAGGGGAAAGCAACAAGTGACATACAAGGAAAACCCTATTCTTTTAACTGTTGATCTTTCAGCAGAAACTCTGCAGACCAGAAGGGAATGGCAAGACATATTTAAAGTACTGAAAGGTAAAACTCTACAACCAAGACTATTCTACTCAGCAAGGATCTCACTCAGAATCAATGGAGAAATCAAAAACTTTACAGACAAACAAAAGTTAAGAGAATTTAGTACCACCAAGTCAGCCTTACAACAAATGTTAATGGGACTTATATAATCAGCAGTTACAAGAGAAGAAAAAAATCTACAAAACAAACCCCAAACATTTGAGAAGATGGCAATAGGAGCATTTGTATCAATAGTTACCATCAATTTAGATGGATTAAATGCCCCAACCCAAAGACACAGACTGGTTGAATATGGCTGAATAAATCTATAAACAAGGTGAAAAGACAACCCTCAGAATGGGAGAAAATAATAGCAAATGAAACAACAGATAAATAATTAATTTTCAAAATATATAAGCAGCTGATACAACTCAACATCAAAAAAAAAAAAAACCAATCCAGAAAAGGGAAAAAAGACCTAAACAGACATCTCTCCAAAGAAGACATACAGATGACCTACATACACATGAAAAAATGCTCAATGTTGCTCATCATTAGAGAAATGCAAATCAACACTACAATGAAATATCACTTCACACCTGTCAGAATGGCCATCATCAAAAAATCTACAGACAATAAATGCTGGAGAGGGTGTGGAGAAAAGGGAACACTCTTGCATTGCTAGTGAGAATGTAAATTGATACAGCCACTATGGAAGACCATATAGAGATTCCTTAAAAAAATAAATGTAGATGTACCTCATGATCCAGTAATCCCACTGTTAGGCCTATACTCTAATGAAATCAAAATTGAAAGAGACACTTGTACCCCAATGTTCATTGCAGGACTCTCTACAATAGTTAAAACATGGAAGCAACCTAGATGTCCATTGATGAATGAATGGATAAAGAAGCTCCGGTACATACATGCAATGGAGTACAATTCAGCTGTAAAAAGAAATGCAGAAGAATCAGTCCTAATGAGGTGGATGGAGCTAGAACCTATTATAAAAATTGAAGTAGGTCAAAAGGAGGAAGACAAGTACAATACACTAATGCATATTATATGTAATTTAGTAAGATGGTAATGATAACACATGCAGAGATCCGATGGAAAAAGAGACATAGAGAACAGACTTATGGACATTGTGGGGAATGAACAGTGGGTAGGTGATGTGGTAAGAGTAACATGGAAACCTATAGTATCATATGTGAAAGAGACAGCTATTGTCATTGGGCTGTAGGAATGGGGGATCCTGCAGGGGGGCTGTGCGACAGCCTGGAGGGGTGGCATGCGGAGGACTGGGAAATGGCTGGAAGAGTGAGGTGTCAGAGATATACATATGACTAATCTGGGATTATACATATCTATAAACAACAAAACACTATAAAAGTAAAAAGTAAAATAAAAATTAAAAAAAGAAACTAAAAATTAAAAAAAAGAATAAAAAGACCTCCATAGACAATGCAAAAAGAAAAAAAAAAAAAAGAAGGTAAAATGACCAGCAAGTACTATTCTATTCCATCAAGTATTATTTCCAGTCCTTCTTTCTGTTCCCAAGGGTGGTTTTTCCTTTGCTTGTATTTTACACACACATGCACACACACATATGTGGGCTAATTGTTTATTCTGATGTGAGATGTTTACAACTAAAGATAATTCTTAAATGGTAAAATAAAACCTGGCATAGAATATTTTCCATTGTATTTACATAAATAGAAAGTTTAAATAAGGACAGAAACACAGAAAGAAGCAAATGTACACAGTGTATTTGGAGGGAAGCAACAATTGTTGCAGGTATCATTATAGTACTATGCCACAGCAATACAAAGGAAAGATATTTGTGATTAAGCACATGACCTGGAATTCTTAAAAAGCATTTGAAGAGAAGTAAGACTAAAGAATAATACTTCATATAAGCAATACAAATTTTAATAACCATGGGAAACAACTTTGTAATTATATGACCATTTCCATCAAGAAAGATCTCTGGAATTTATAGGTGGTCACAACATTGCTAGCACCAAAGTCCTCAGCATGAAGCTCAACTGAGGAGAGATACCAATGTTCTGGTGTATATTAAAAGAAGACTGGCAATGTGTGCAAGAAAATTAGGAAGAATAAGAGAGGCAGTAAAAATAATGAGAGGATTAATGAAAGAATTTTCTCCTCTTACCATGTTGAACGTCCATGAAAATCTCCTAGAATCACTTTTAGAATTACAGGCCTATGCAGATGTCCAAGCAGTTCTAGCAAAATATGATGATAGAAGCTTTCCAAAGTCAGCAGCTGTCTGGTATATGGCAGCACTACTGAAGACTTAGGGTGGGAATGAACAGTGGGTAGGTGATGTGGTAAGAGTAACATGGAAACCTATAGTATCATATGTGAAAGAGACAGCTATTGTCATTGGGCTGTAGGAATGGGGGATCCTGCAGGGGGGCTGTGCGACAGCCTGGAGGGTGGCATGGAGGACTGGGAAATGGCTGGAAGAGTGAGGTGTCAGAGATATACATATGACTAATCTGGGATTATACATATCTATAAACAACAAAACACTATAAAAGTAAAAAGTAAAATAAAAATTAAAAAAAGAAACTAAAAATTAAAAAAAAGAATAAAAAGACCTCCATAGACAATGCAAAAAGAAAAAAAAAAAAAAGAAGGTAAAATGACCAGCAAGTACTATTCTATTCCATCAAGTATTATTTCCAGTCCTTCTTTCTGTTCCCAAGGGTGGTTTTTCCTTTGCTTGTATTTTACACACACACATGCACACACACATATGTGGGCTAATTGTTTATTCTGATGTGAGATGTTTACAACTAAAGATAATTCTTAAATGGTAAAATAAAACCTGGCATAGAATATTTTCCATTGTATTTACATAAATAGAAAGTTTAAATAAGGACAGAAACACAGAAAGAAGCAAATGTACACAGTGTATTTGGAGGGAAGCAACAATTGTTGCAGGTATCATTATAGTACTATGCCACAGCAATACAAAGGAAAGATATTTGTGATTAAGCACATGACCTGGAATTCTTAAAAAGCATTTGAAGAGAAGTAAGACTAAAGAATAATACTTCATATAAGCAATACAAATTTTAATAACCATGGGAAACAACTTTGTAATTATATGACCATTTCCATCAAGAAAGATCTCTGGAATTTATAGGTGGTCACAACATTGCTAGCACCAAAGTCCTCAGCATGAAGCTCAACTGAGGAGAGATACCAATGTTCTGGTGTATATTAAAAGAAGACTGGCAATGTGTGCAAGAAAATTAGGAAGAATAAGAGAGGCAGTAAAAATAATGAGAGGATTAATGAAAGAATTTTCTCCTCTTACCATGTTGAACGTCCATGAAAATCTCCTAGAATCACTTTTAGAATTACAGGCCTATGCAGATGTCCAAGCAGTTCTAGCAAAATATGATGATAGAAGCTTTCCAAAGTCAGCAGCTGTCTGGTATATGGCAGCACTACTGAAGACGAGGACTGTTTCAGATAAATTCTCTCCAGAGACAACCTCCAGAAGAGGGTTAAGCACAGCAGAAATTAATGCTGTGGAAGCAGTTCATAGAGCTGTGGAATTTAATCTTCATGTTCCAAAACTTTCAGAATGGTTCCAAAACCACTGGAGAAAGGTCATCTATCCCAACTGCACAGAGACTGCTGATAGAGAGCTATTACCTCCATTTCATCATGTTTCTGTTTACTCAAAGAAGGAGCTTCCTTTTTTCATCCATTTCACAGCAGGACTATGTTCTTCTACAGCAGTGATAGCTTTCCTAACACACTAGTTTCCTGAAATCATGGGTGTTTTTGCTAAAGCTGTAACTATAATCTCAAGGACTTGTGTAGTGTATTTGTAAAACACAGAAGAAACCATCTTTGATCTGTTTGTGCTAAACCAGTTGAGTAGTGGAAGGTATTTGTTATAAAGTTAAGTTACAGCAATTGATTTGTTAAAGTTGCTGCCAGAAATATATCAAACATAAGTTTTTGGTGATTTGAGCTATATTTTTGTTGCTTAGAAGTTTAGAGAATAGATTACCATGGTAGTAACTTTCAATTGAAACCATGAGGAGTTTTTGACCCCGCAAAAGTGACTGACATGGCACCGGAGAACTATTTGTGTCCTGCTTTCTCAAATTCACGTCGTGTGGTAGCCAACAAGGAAAATAACACGCTGCGCGAGTGTAATCATATTTTTCTTGAAGCCTGCCACAGATGAAAATATATGTTCAGAGGGTGGAGCTAAGATGGCGGTATAGAAGGACGTGCACTCATCTCTCCTGTAAAATCGCCTGAAAAATTCTTCATGGAATTTATAGGTGGTCACAACATTGCTAGCACCAAAGTCCTCAGCATGAAGCTCAACTGAGGAGAGATACCAATGTTCTGGTGTATATTAAAAGAAGACTGGCAATGTGTGCAAGAAAATTAGGAAGAATAAGAGGCAGTAAAAATAATGAGAGGATTAATGAAAGAATTTTCTCCTCTTACCATGTTGAACGTCCATGAAAATCTCCTAGAATCACTTTTAGAATTACAGGCCTATGCAGATGTCCAAGCAGTTCTAGCAAAATATGATGATAGAAGCTTTCCAAAGTCAGCAGCTGTCTGGTATATGGCAGCACTACTGAAGACGAGGACTGTTTCAGATAAATTCTCTCCAGAGACAACCTCCAGAAGAGGGTTAAGCACAGCAGAAATTAATGCTGTGGAAGCAGTTCATAGAGCTGTGGAATTTAATCTTCATGTTCCAAAACTTTCAGAATGGTTCCAAAACCACTGGAGAAAGGTCATCTATCCCAACTGCACAGAGACTGCTGATAGAGAGCTATTACCTCCATTTCATCATGTTTCTGTTTACTCAAAGAAGGAGCTTCCTTTTTTCATCCATTTCACAGCAGGACTATGTTCTTCTACAGCAGTGATAGCTTTCCTAACACACTAGTTTCCTGAAATCATGGGTGTTTTTGCTAAAGCTGTAACTATAATCTCAAGGACTTGTGTAGTGTATTTGTAAAACACAGAAGAAACCATCTTTGATCTGTTTGTGCTAAACCAGTTGAGTAGTGGAAGGTATTTGTTATAAAGTTAAGTTACAGCAATTGATTTGTTAAAGTTGCTGCCAGAAATATATCAAACATAAGTTTTTGGTGATTTGAGCTATATTTTTGTTGCTTAGAAGTTTAGAGAATAGATTACCATGGTAGTAACTTTCAATTGAAACCATGAGGAGTTTTTGACCCCGCAAAAGTGACTGACATGGCACCGGAGAACTATTTGTGTCCTGCTTTCTCAAATTCACGTCGTGTGGTAGCCAACAAGGAAAATAACACGCTGCGACGAGTGTAATCATATTTTTCTTGAAGCCTGCCACAGATGAAAATATATGTTCAGAGGGTGGAGCTAAGATGGCGGTATAGAAGGACGTGCACTCATCTCTCCTGTAAAATCGCCTGAATTGCAATGAGTTCCTGAAAAACCATGGACAGGAGGAGGTTGGATCTGATCACAAAAAAGATACTCCACATCGAAGAACAAAGGAGAAGCTGCAACAAGACGGTAGGAGGGGCTCACTTGTGCTTTTAAAAGAAGTTTAGAGAATACAATGGCATAAATTGTAAAGTTGGTCTTTGTCGATCACTTTTGGTGGTAAATATAGCCCTTGTTACTAGTTAAAGAATAATCCAGCCCCTTTAAATGCATTTTCTTTGGCATTAAAAAAGGTTCCTTGTTTTGTAAAAAAAAAAAAAAAACCAGAAAGATTTCTGTGTAATGTATCAAGAACTCTCTGAAATGCCATTTCCCATCTGCCATAGGAGGCATTTAAATACAGCAACAACTGCATAGGGGAGTTGATGAGACCACTGGGACACAATAGCTAACAATTTTAGTCCAATCCTCTCTGCTAGTGTGATGTATCCCTGTAATTTTTGTTGTTCAGAAACTGCATTGTTCTTCACAGCATTTGTACCTTATACCAGAGTCACCTATTTGCAAGGCCTCCTCAGACAACCATTTTACTGTTTTCCATTTGTTTTTCTTGAGTGTGATTTTGATCACCGCCTCCTGTAAAATTTATGAACCTATGTCCATAGTTCTTCAGGTACTCTAGCATATCTAATCCCTTGAATATCTTTGTTACTTTCACTGTGTAATCATAAAGGATTCAATTTAGGTCATACTTGAATGACCTAGTGGTTTTTCCTACTTTCTTCAGTTTAAGTCTGAATTTTGTGATAAGTAGCTCATGATTTGAGCCACAGTCAGCTCTTATTCTCGTTTTTGCTGGCTGTATAGTTTGTCCATTTTCTGATGCAAAGAATATAATCATTCTGACTTTGCTATTGACTATCTAGTAATATCCATGTGTAAGATTGTCTCTTGTGTTGTTGGAATTTGGTGTTTGCTATGACCAATGTGTCTTCCTTGTAAAACTCTGTTAGCCTTTGCCCTGCTTAGTTTTGTACTCCAAGTTCAAATTTGGGTTTATTCCAGGTATCTCTTGACTTACTGATTCTTCATTCAAGTCTCCTGTCATCAAAAGAATGTTTTGTGTGTGTGCTAGTTCTAGAAGGTTAGTTCTAGACCTGTTCAGATTCATCTTCTCTGGCATCATTTTTGACTGGCGCTTAGACCTGGATTATTATGCTATTGAATGGATTTCCTTGGTAATTAACTGAGATCATTTTATTATTTTTGAGGTTGCATGCATGTACTGCAGTTTTTACAGTTTTGTTGACTATGAGGGCTAGACCATTTCTTCTGAAGGATTTTGTTTAAAGTAATAGCTTTAATGATCATCTGAATTAAAATTTTCCATTCCCATCCACTTTAGATCACTAAATGTCAATGTTCCCTATAGCCATCCCATTTGATGACTTTCACTTTATCTTGGTTCATGGACATGGCTCTCCAATTCCTAAGAAGTTCTCTAGAGCATCAGCCTTTATTTTAACCACTGGAGACAACTGGATGCAGTGTCAGCTTTGACTATGTCTCTTCATTCTTTTTGTAACTATTTCTCCACTCTTCTCCAGTAGCATATTGGACATTTCCTGACCTTGGCAGCTCATCTTTCAGTGTCCTATCTTTTTTCCTTTCATACTGTCAAGGCAAGAATGCTGAAGTGGTTTGCCATTCTCTGTCCAAAGGAACATTCTTCTTTGCTTAGCACAAGGGATAGTGAAGATGATAAAACAGATACTGTAAACTTTTAACATAATTCTTACTTGAAAATGAGGTTAAAAGAAAGCCTCCTGTAAAATTTATGAACCTATGCCCATAGTTCTTCAGGTACTCTAGCATATTTTTGAATTCTTTAGTGATAAGGATTCAATTTAGGTCATACTTGAATGACCTAGTGGTTTTCCTACTTTCTTCAGTTTAAGTCTGAATTTTGTGATAAGTAGCTCATGATTTGAGCCACAGTCAGCTCTTATTCTCGTTTTTGCTGGCTGTATAGTTTGTCCATTTTCTGATGCAAAGAATATAATCATTCTGACTTTGCTATTGACTATCTAGTAATATCCATGTGTAAGATTGTCTCTTGTGTTGTTGGAATTTGGTGTTTGCTATGACCAATGTGTCTTCCTTGTAAAACTCTGTTAGCCTTTGCCCTGCTTAGTTTTGTACTCCAAGTTCAAATTTGGGTTTATTCCAGGTATCTCTTGACTTACTGATTCTTCATTCAAGTCTCCTGTCATCAAAAGAATGTTTTGTGTGTGTGCTAGTTCTAGAAGGTTAGTTCTAGACCTGTTCAGATTCATCTTCTCTGGCATCATTTTTGACTGGCGCTTAGACCTGGATTATTATGCTATTGAATGGATTTCCTTGGTAATTAACTGAGATCATTTTATTATTTTTGAGGTTGCATGCATGTACTGCAGTTTTTACAGTTTTGTTGACTATGAGGGCTAGACCATTTCTTCTGAAGGATTTTGTTTAAAGTAATAGCTTTAATGATCATCTGAATTAAAATTTTCCATTCCCATCCACTTTAGATCACTAAATGTCAATGTTCCCTATAGCCATCCCATTTGATGACTTTCACTTTATCTTGGTTCATGGACATGGCTCTCCAATTCCTAAGAAGTTCTCTAGAGCATCAGCCTTTATTTTAACCACTGGAGACAACTGGATGCAGTGTCAGCTTTGACTATGTCTCTTCATTCTTTTTGTAACTATTTCTCCACTCTTCTCCAGTAGCATATTGGACATTTCCTGACCTTGGCAGCTCATCTTTCAGTGTCCTATCTTTTTTCCTTTCATACTGTCAAGGCAAGAATGCTGAAGTGGTTTGCCATTCTCTGTCCAAAGGAACATTCTTCTTTTGCTTAGCACAAGGGATAGTGAAGATGATAAAAACAGATACTGTAAACTTTTAACATAATTCTTACTTGAAAATGAGGTTAAAAGAAAGAAACACTGCATGCTCAAAAGTAATTTCTCTTAATAGAAGAGGGTACACAATTTCTAAGCTAATGAAACTTAACTTCTCTGTTCTTGACAATGACCTTGAAACAGTAAGAGGATACATGGAACAGCGCAAAGTACATCAAAATGGGAATCAGAGAAAACAATGGTGAGTGGTCTGTGGGTCCTGAGAGAACATGGTGACACTTTCTGGCTGATAATCACTAAATTTAACTTGGAGAACACAGCTTTAGATACAGAATGAGAAATGAATGCTGATTCTCCAATCACAGCATCATTCCATGGAGAGATAGATTATGAAAATTATGAATCAATATAACCCTGCTCTTGCCTTTGAATTATTGAATATGAAACCAAAAACTTGGAGAAGCTTATACATTCTATCAGCTGCTAAGCCTTTTTTAGAAACTTGGCTTGTGATATGTAATGACATTTCTTATACATTTTAATTTCTTTTAAATAGAATTTGAGTAATAGAGTCTTAATGTTCACCACAGAAGGCAAATAAAATTTTAATAGACTCTTGCTGCAGCCTTTTTAATATTGTATTTTAATTGAAGTCTATATAAGAGAAGTTTTCTTCTTTCATATTTATATTTGTAGATTTGTTGAGATACCTGTTTTAATCAAACTATTTTACATAAGCACAGCTAATGTTAGTATATGACTGAAATAAAGTCATTAGGAGACTTATTTTCTTTTGCATTGTCGAATGCCTTTGATAGATATTAACAGACAAAAAAATATTTAGAATGTCAATGTTCCTATAGCCATCCCATTTGATGACTTTCACTTTATCTTGGTTCATGGACATGGCTCTCCAATTCCTAAGAAGTTCTCTAGAGCATCAGCCTTTATTTTAACCACTGGAGACAACTGGATGCAGTGTCAGCTTTGACTATGTCTCTTCATTCTTTTTGTAACTATTTCTCCACTCTTCTCCAGTAGCATATTGGACATTTCCTGACCTTGGCAGCTCATCTTTCAGTGTCCTATCTTTTTTCCTTTCATACTGTCAAGGCAAGAATGCTGAAGTGGTTTGCCATTCTCTGTCCAAAGGAACATTCTTCTTTTGCTTAGCACAAGGGATAGTGAAGATGATAAAAACAGATACTGTAAACTTTTTAACATAATTCTTACTTGAAAATGAGGTTAAAAGAAAGAAACACTGCATGCTCAAAAGTAATTTCTCTTAATAGAAGAGGGTACACAATTTCTAAGCTAATGAAACTTAACTTCTCTGTTCTTGACAATGACCTTGAAACAGTAAGAGGATACATGGAACAGCGCAAAGTACATCAAAATGGGAATCAGAGAAAACAATGGTGAGTGGTCTGTGGGTCCTGAGAGAACATGGTGACACTTTCTGGCTGATAATCACTAAATTTAACTTGGAGAACACAGCTTTAGATACAGAATGAGAAATGAATGCTGATTCTCCAATCACAGCATCATTCCATGGAGAGATAGATTATGAAAATTATGAATCAATATAACCCTGCTCTTGCCTTTGAATTATTGAATATGAAACCAAAAACTTGGAGAAGCTTATACATTCTATCAGCTGCTAAGCCTTTTTTAGAAACTTGGCTTGTGATATGTAATGACATTTCTTATACATTTTAATTTCTTTTAAATAGAATTTGAGTAATAGAGTCTTAATGTTCACCACAGAAGGCAAATAAAATTTTAATAGACTCTTGCTGCAGCCTTTTTAATATTGTATTTTAATTGAAGTCTATATAAGAGAAGTTTTCTTCTTTCTTTCATATTTATATTTGTAGATTTGTTGAGATACCTGTTTTAATCAAACTATTTTACATAAGCACAGCTAATGTTAGTATATGACTGAAATAAAGTCATTAGGAGACTTATTTTCTTTTGCATTGTCGAATGCCTGAGGTTTGAAAAAACTAGATATTAACAGACAAAAAAAAAAATAGCTGGCTAGAGTTTTATCCATGTATGTATAGGATTAAGAATCTACCTTATGTTTTTCTGGCTTCATCACTGTGAAATCATTGTTTAATTTCATAGTGTGCAATGCACCTCTCCCTTTAAAAATATCTTGATTACAGAATCTTCATCATACTGTGTTAAGAATCACAAAAAACAATTGAAGAAAATTCCCTTTACTGGAGCACTTGAAATTTTTTAGGCACTAAAATGCTATGCTGTAGTTCTGATGATTTTACACCCCAGTTCACAATTGGGATTATAGAAGTAGAACCCATGTGAGTACAGTTTGCAAGAAGTACAGAGGTGGTTTACTCAAGGCTGTCAGGGGCCCTGAGAATCATCACACAGCCAAGATTCTATTCCTCTGAAGGTGAGCTGATCACGTACATGTGGTTTAACAGGATCTTACAGTTAGGATCTAAGCAGATGGCAACATTTAAAACTAGAATAATCAACATGTCACTGTGATTGGCATCAGAAAGGCCATGGGCTAAAATATATTACATCTCTATGTTTCTTTCTTACCTCTCAGCTTTTCCTACTGTATTATCTGCCACCTCTTTTCTGCACTTCCTTCTAGTCTTGCTCTTTCTCATTCTTCCTCTGTTTACTTTCCTTTTTGCTATACCTTTACCATGGTATTTTTGTCCTTTGAATCAAGTAGCAATGAAAATAGACTTGTGTTTCACTTTAAGTTTTGGCTGTTCATAAGCCACAGTTGCCTTCTCTGTAGGTCTGTGGGGGGAGGGCGGGAATAAAGGACAGAGAGAAGGAGAAAGATTAAAGAGAATAATATACTTACTTTATATAATTGAAGTTAAGCTTAAAGGGGAGAATATTATGTAGAAAGAACATAGCTCATTGCATATTATAATGTGCTACTAAAGCATATTGTGTTGTCACTGACAGTTTTAAACTTTTGAATATGTGGAATCACAGATGCCTGTATTATGCAGGCAAAGCCTTTAGTGAATGCCATTTCTGGAATCCTAATTAAATGCTGATTTCATATATCTGCATTGTTGTTTAAAAATATATTTTAGGAGATTTGAAAAAGAGGTGAACTCAGAAATCAGGGTAATTTTTATTACCATTACAGATAGTTTTAAGAAAAATGTGAAAAAAAAAAGAATACCTGCTTATACTCTTTTCTCCTGTTCTTCCTTATGATGAAAAATGATCTAATCAACTTATAGTGGTGTTATAGAAATACATGGATTTCTTGGCTCAACTATTTGCATTAAAAATAGCACAGGAAGAAAGAATTGTGTTTTATCCCTGGTCACACAGATGGTAAAGAATCTCCATGCAATGCAGGAGACCTGGGTTGGATCCCCTGGAGAAAGGAATGGCTACCCACTCCAGTATTGGACTTCCCAGATGCTGCTAGTGGTAAAAACCTGCCTGCCATGCAAGAGACATAAGAGATGCAGATTCGTTCCTGGGTTGAGAAGATCATCTAGAGAAGGAAATAGCAACCCACTCCAGTATTCTTGCCTACAGAATCCCATGGAACCAGGAGTCTGGTCAACCACAGTCCATACAGTTGCAAACACTTGGACACGACTGAGGTGACTTAACATGCATGCAAGATGTCATTATCAGCATGGAGCTTGGATAGGAGACAGCTTGGCAGTGAGTTCCCTTAACAAATAATACCTTCCAAAGCAATTTTTTTTGGAGGGTCTTTTTATGTTTTTATTATCTTAAAAACTCGATAAAGGACTGTTTCACTTTAAGTTTTGGCTGTTCCTTTGAATCAAGTAGCAATGAAAATAGACTTGTGTTTCACTTTAAGTTTTGGCTGTTCATAAGCCACAGTTGCCTTCTCTGTAGGTCTGTGGGGGGAGGGCGGGAATAAAGGACAGAGAGAAGGAGAAAGATTAAAGAGAATAATATACTTACTTTATATAATTGAAGTTAAGCTTAAAGGGGAGAATATTATGTAGAAAGAACATAGCTCATTGCATATTATAATGTGCTACTAAAGCATATTGTGTTGTCACTGACAGTTTTAAACTTTTGAATATGTGGAATCACAGATGCCTGTATTATGCAGGCAAAGCCTTTAGTGAATGCCATTTCTGGAATCCTAATTAAATGCTGATTTCATATATCTGCATTGTTGTTTAAAAATATATTTTAGGAGATTTGAAAAAGAGGTGAACTCAGAAATCAGGGTAATTTTTATTACCATTACAGATAGTTTTAAGAAAGATGTGAAAAAAAGAATACCTGCTTATACTCTTTTCTCCTGTTCTTCCTTATGATGAAAAATGATCTAATCAACTTATAGTGGTGTTATAGAAATACATGGATTTCTTGGCTCAACTATTTGCATTAAAAATAGCACAGGAAGAAAGAATTGTGTTTTATCCCTGGTCACACAGATGGTAAAGAATCTCCATGCAATGCAGGAGACCTGGGTTGGATCCCCTGGAGAAAGGAATGGCTACCCACTCCAGTATTGGACTTCCCAGATGCTGCTAGTGGTAAAAACCTGCCTGCCATGCAAGAGACATAAGAGATGCAGATTCGTTCCTGGGTTGAGAAGATCATCTAGAGAAGGAAATAGCAACCCACTCCAGTATTCTTGCCTACAGAATCCCATGGAACCAGGAGTCTGGTCAACCACAGTCCATACAGTTGCAAACACTTGGACACGACTGAGGTGACTTAACATGCATGCAAGATGTCATTATCAGCATGGAGCTTGGATAGGAGACAGCTTGGCAGTGAGTTCCCTTAACAAATAATACCTTCCAAAGCATGTTGGAGGGTCTTTGTCATTATCTATCTCAGCATTAAATTTGAGAACTATTCAGAAAGCTTCTTATATTTGAAGAGACTATAAAGACTACTTTGCTTATCTCACTCTTTTGAAAATAAAGAGACTGCATGGAAAGACACAAAATCTGAATGATTTGCCCAACATTTCTGAGGTAAAAATTAAAGATTAGTAAAGATTAAAACTCAGGCGTTCTGGAAGTTTGTTCATTTAATTTGCCATTTAGCTTATTAGGGACTCTTGATATGTTTGTTCCTTTATGAAGTTTGTGTGAAGTGAAGGAAGACTTCAAGGTAGATATATTTGTAAACAAGACAGATGAAAACCATAAATAGTCAACAATTGGTGAGTACTGGTTAAGTAAATACTGATACTAAAAGAAGAGCTATATCAACTTAAGAAATTTTTATCTGATGTTAAAGAAAATGTATAATTTCAGTAGAATGCTATTGTTTCAAGAGTACAATTATAAGACTGCAATTATTATAAATAAGTAAGCCTTTAACATTTCCTGAAGTGGAGGAGGGTGTGCAAAATTGGAAACAAGGTTGTCTTTTAGTGAGATTTGTTATTTGTGTGTGTGTGTTCATTTGCATACGTACATATAGTGAATTAGGTCCAATAATTTCCCACTATGAAGACTGGAAAAAGATGAGAAATGTAAGGGTTTATCTTCACCCAACATTGGCAGAGATTACATAGCAGGCTAGATCTGGAGCCTCCCTACCATAAGCCTGGACTAGCTTTCTGGAAGACATACACTGAACCCTCTCAATCTAGACACCATTGCATGTGTATCTCTGGAAATAAATAACTCAGACTTTGAGAAACGTGATGCTTGAGGGTATTGTGGCCTTTGGGGGAGGTGGGTGGCCGGGTTAGGAGAGAAAATCTCAATATAGCATGGCAAATAAAGACAAAGGTGAACTTGGGAAGGCTTTAAGTATTTGCTCCTTTGCCTTAGATTCTGGGAATTTCCATATTCAGTATTCAGGTTATCTATGACCTTACCCTATATCCCCAGAATATTTATTATCTCTAGGTTATTCTAAAATTTTAAAAGCATGTTGGAGGGTCTTTGTCATTATCTATCTCAGCATTAAATTTGAGAACTATTCAGAAAGCTTCTTATATTTGAAGAGACTATAAAGACTACTTTGCTTATCTCACTCTTTTGAAAATAAAGAGACTGCATGGAAAGACACAAAATCTGAATGATTTGCCCAACATTTCTGAGGTAAAAATTAAAGATTAGTAAAGATTAAAACTCAGGCGTTCTGGAAGTTTGTTCATTTAATTTGCCATTTAGCTTATTAGGGACTCTTGATATGTTTGTTCCTTTATGAAGTTTGTGTGAAGTGAAGGAAGACTTCAAGGTAGATATATTTGTAAACAAGACAGATGAAAACCATAAATAGTCAACAATTGGTGAGTACTGGTTAAGTAAATACTGATACTAAAAGAAGAGCTATATCAACTTAAGAAATTTTTATCTGATGTTAAAGAAAATGTATAATTTCAGTAGAATGCTATTGTTTCAAGAGTACAATTATAAGACTGCAATTATTATAAATAAGTAAGCCTTTAACATTTCCTGAAGTGGAGGAGGGTGTGCAAAATTGGAAACAAGGTTGTCTTTTAGTGAGATTTGTTATTTGTGTGTGTGTTCATTTGCATACGTACATATAGTGAATTAGGTCCAATAATTTCCCACTATGAAGACTGGAAAAAGATGAGAAATGTAAGGGTTTATCTTCACCCAACATTGGCAGAGATTACATAGCAGGCTAGATCTGGAGCCTCCCTACCATAAGCCTGGACTAGCTTTCTGGAAGACATACACTGAACCCTCTCAATCTAGACACCATTGCATGTGTATCTCTGGAAATAAATAACTCAGACTTTGAGAAACGTGATGCTTGAGGGTATTGTGGCCTTTGGGGGAGGTGGGTGGCAGGGTTAGGGAGAGAAAATCTCAATATAGCATGGCAAATAAAGACAAAGGTGAACTTGGGAAGGCTTTAAGTATTTGCTCCTTTGCCTTAGATTCTGGGAATTTCCATATTCAGTATTCAGGTTATCTATGACCTTACCCTATATCCCCAGAATATTTATTATCTCTAGTTAATCTTCATCCTTTTGTAAACTATATTGTATATTAAGTTTTCAGGAAAATTTATAGATTGGGCCACTGAGGGGTGTGTGCTTCTCTGCATTATCCCATTGGTGAGTTCAGTAGGATATTGTCCAAATTTTATCAGGGAAAACTGACACGGAATTCATGTCTGAGCCTTGGGAGAGGGAATGATGGCATTCATTTCAGTTCAGTCACTCAGTCATGTCCAACTCTTTGTGACCCCCATGGACTGCAGCATGCCAGACTTTTTTTTCCATCACCATCTCCTATGGCTGGCTCAAACTCATATCCATTGACTTAGTGATGCCATCAAACCATCTTGTCCTCTGTAACCCCATTCTTCTTTTGCCTTCTATTTTCCCCAACATCTGAGTCTCTTTCAGTGACTCATCTCTTCACATCAGGTGGCCAAAATATTGGAGTTTCAGCTTCAGCATCATTCCTTCCAATGAATATTCATGGTTGATTTCCTTCAGAATTGACTTATTTGGTCTCTTTGCAGTCCAAGGGACTCTGAAGAGTCTTCTCTGACGTGGCAGTTCAAAGGCATCAATTCTTCTGTGATTAGCCTTTTTTATGGTCCAACTCTTACATGCATGACTACTGGGAAAACCATAGTTTTGTATATACAAACTTTTGTAAGAAAAGTGATGTGTCACTGTCACCCTTTCAATCAGCAAGTACTTGTGTGTTGGGGTAGAAGAAACATTGATTTAGGAAGTAGATGAATGATTTGCCTTGAGGCTTTACCACCTGCTAAACCACCAATTAACATAGGTTATGTTTTTGGTTAAGTGATTTTTGAGAAGTCATTTTGCATAGATTTGGTTTTAGGTCCCATACAATTCCAAAATTTGTGCCAGGAGTCAATGAGATAATGTACACAAAGCCAGCTTGTAAATTACAAAGTATTCAGAAGTATAAGCAAAAGGTTTATGCCATCTTCCATACTTCAGATCTGAACAGCGGTTGATTATCTTTGTGGTTTCCATAGCACTCCAAAGTTTGTCTCCTTCTGAATACTATAGACATATTGCTATTGAAGTTAAGAAATAAATAATTCATCCATGAGAAACTCATGCAACATTAATAAAACAGAAATGTTTGAGAACAATCTAACCCTTAGATTCTTTATTCCATCAAAAATCCCCAACTTTATTAAAAATTAACATTTTGAAGTGTCTCACACCCGCTTTCTTTTTATGGAAGCTTACTTCATTCATGGATGGATTGCTTCTGTCTCAAATGCCTCTGATGTCTCGTGTTGCCCCATATTTCTTATTGGTAGCTTTTAAAAAACAAGTCAGTCCTTCATCCCAGCACAGCCACTGCAGTTTTCCTTTTGGGTCTTATTCATCTGTTTATGAGGCAACAAAACACACATAAACATCCTTTACAAAGCTCAGTGATGTGAAAATATGATAGTAATAATCTTGGTTTTCAGGAATGTAGTGAAGGATATATCTATTTCCAATAAGAGAATTTAGATATGATTACAGCACGCTGCTGTCATATGACCTACCTCATATCAATGATGCCAATAGAAACTAGGCTAAAAATGTACTTTGTGATCCTAACAGTGTTAATAGCTAAGATGATGATTAGAGTGATGATACTAATAAGTGTATCTTATTTCTACATCAGAACAGACTTGTGCATTACTGTATCTTATTTATCCTAAAGATTTTTTTAAAGTTAGTAAGACATTGATTATTAACTCAAGTAATAGGGGAGAAAACAGAAGTACTGGATAACTTTTTCATGCTCCAGTCATTTATGCAGTCTATATAAAATTGGGTAGCTGATTCTATGTGCTCAGCACTATCTAAAGAAAAGATAAACCCCAGATGCCTGTGTGCTAGTACTGGGAATTATACAGTACCTAAATAAACAAGCAATGTGCAAGATGGCTTGGATAATGATAAATGTACTGAAAATAATTAACATATACTGTAATTATAAGTTTTTAGAAAGACATAGATATTTTAGGAAGGGAGCCTAAATGGAGGGGTTCTCTCAGAGTGGGCAGTCAAGAAAAGTCTATTTTAGGGGTAAATATTTGGCCTTATATGAAGAAAACAGGATATAGCCAATAGGAAAATTGTTGTGAAATGATTTCAGAAAGAGAATTATAGATATATATACTATGAGTCAGGAAAGGTTTTGATTCTGTATAGATCAAGATATATATTGGGTGGCTATAATATAGCATCAATCAGGAGAAACACTATTAAAATAGAAATGTTTGAGAACAATCTAACCCTTAGATTCTTTATTCCATCAAAAATCCCCAACTTTATTAAAAATTAACATTTTGAAGTGTCTCACACCCGCTTTCTTTTTATGGAAGCTTACTTCATTCATGGATGGATTGCTTCTGTCTCAAATGCCTCTGATGTCTCGTGTTGCCCCATATTTCTTATTGGTAGCTTTTAAAAAACAAGTCAGTCCTTCATCCCAGCACAGCCACTGCAGTTTTCCTTTTGGGTCTTATTCATCTGTTTATGAGGCAACAAAACACACATAAACATCCTTTACAAAGCTCAGTGATGTGAAAATATGATAGTAATAATCTTGGTTTTCAGGAATGTAGTGAAGGATATATCTATTTCCAATAAGAGAGAATTTAGATATGATTACAGCACGCTGCTGTCATATGACCTACCTCATATCAATGATGCCAATAGAAACTAGGCTAAAAATGTACTTTGTGATCCTAACAGTGTTAATAGCTAAGATGATGATTAGAGTGATGATACTAATAAGTGTATCTTATTTCTACATCAGAACAGACTTGTGCATTACTGTATCTTATTTATCCTAAAGATTTTTTTAAAGTTAGTAAGACATTGATTATTAACTCAAGTAATAGGGGAGAAAACAGAAGTACTGGATAACTTTTTCATGCTCCAGTCATTTATGCAGTCTATATAAAATTGGGTAGCTGATTCTATGTGCTCAGCACTATCTAAAGAAAAGATAAACCCCAGATGCCTGTGTGCTAGTACTGGGAATTATACAGTACCTAAATAAACAAGCAATGTGCAAGATGGCTTGGATAATGATAAATGTACTGAAAATAATTAACATATACTGTAATTATAAGTTTTTAGAAAGACATAGATATTTTAGGAAGGGAGCCTAAATGGAGGGGTTCTCTCAGAGTGGGCAGTCAAGAAAAGTCTATTTTAGGGGTAAATATTTGGCCTTATATGAAGAAAACAGGATATAGCCAATAGGAAAATTGTTGTGAAATGATTTCAGAAAGAGAATTATAGATATATATACTATGAGTCAGGAAAGGTTTTGATTCTGTATAGATCAAGATATATATTTGGGTGGCTATAATATAGCATCAATCAGGAGAAACACATTAATTTGAAAATGTAATCAGAGGCCAGATCATGAAAGATTTATAGGTCATATTTAGGCATTTATCATGAACACTGATATATCCTATTTAACAGTGATGTATATTTTTGTATTGTACAGCTTACTTGACATTTGCTTTTTTAATTTTAATGTTTAATTGTCTTCTCTTATTCTATCTATATTTGATTATGAATAAAATTTATAAAAGCTCCAGAAAGTAACAATTCATTCATTTTCTAATATTCCTGGAAAATATTGTATGAGAGAAAATATGTATTTCTTAAAAATGTTGGGAACATGCATATCTGTAAACAACAAAACTCTGTAAAAGTTAAAAGTAAAATAAAGGTTTTAAAAAAAATGATAGAAGACAAGGACAAGTATTTTTAAATTAGGGTAGGAGAAAGGAAGTAGTCTTTATTTTTTTATTGAGCAGTTCACTATCATTCAAAATTACTGATCTGTTCATTTTGGTGAGGAGGGTGTCAGTTTGTTCCTCTGAAACTACTCCAAAATTTATTACAGAGGAAGAAATATTTCCAAACTAGATCTATGAGGCCACCATCACCCTGACACCAAAGTTAGACAAGGATATTACAAAATAGAAACTTGTAGGCCAGCATCACTGATGTATATAGATGCAAAAATCCTCAGCAAAGTGCTAGCAACTCTAATCCAATAATATATTAAAAGGATCATACACCATGATCAAGTGGGACCTATTCCAAAGATGCAAGAATTTTTCAATGCCTATAAATAAGAGTGATGCACATCAAGAAAATGATGAATAGATGGGGAAGGCAAGTTGGTGGAGGAGTAGGAGGATGTGGAATTCATGGTCTACAAATGCATCAAGAATACCTCAGATGGGTCAGTTCTCCCTTGAGCTGACCTACTCTTCTAGCAGACCCTACTCTTCTAGATATTTGCTAAATGGAGGTTCTTCAGAGTGGGCAGTCAAGAAAAGTCTATTTTAGGGGTAAATATTTGGCCTTATATGAAGAAAACAGGATATAGCCAATAGGAAAATTGTTGTGAAATGATTTCAGAAAGAGAATTATAGATATATATACTATGAGTCAGGAAAGGTTTTGATTCTGTATAGATCAAGATATATATTTGGGTGGCTATAATATAGCATCAATCAGGAGAAACACATTAATTTGAAAATGTAATCAGAGGCCAGATCATGAAAGATTTATAGGTCATATTTAGGCATTTATCATGAACACTGATATATCCTATTTAACAGTGATGTATATTTTTGTATTGTACAGCTTACTTGACATTTGCTTTTTTAATTTTAATGTTTAATTGTCTTCTCTTATTCTATCTATATTTGATTATGAATAAAATTTATAAAAGCTCCAGAAAGTAACAATTCATTCATTTTCTAATATTCCTGGAAAATATTGTATGAGAGAAAATATGTATTTCTTAAAAATGTTGGGAACATGCATATCTGTAAACAACAAAACTCTGTAAAAGTTAAAAGTAAAATAAAGGTTTTAAAAAAAATGATAGAAGACAAGGACAAGTATTTTTAAATTAGGGTAGGAGAAAGGAAGTAGTCTTTATTTTTTTATTGAGCAGTTCACTATCATTCAAAATTACTGATCTGTTCATTTTGGTGAGGAGGGTGTCAGTTTGTTCCTCTGAAACTACTCCAAAATTTATTACAGAGGAAGAAATATTTCCAAACTAGATCTATGAGGCCACCATCACCCTGACACCAAAGTTAGACAAGGATATTACAAAATAGAAACTTGTAGGCCAGCATCACTGATGTATATAGATGCAAAAATCCTCAGCAAAGTGCTAGCAACTCTAATCCAATAATATATTAAAAGGATCATACACCATGATCAAGTGGGACCTATTCCAAAGATGCAAGAATTTTTCAATGCCTATAAATAAGAGTGATGCACATCAAGAAAATGATGAATAGATGGGGAAGGCAAGTTGGTGGAGGAGTAGGAGGATGTGGAATTCATGGTCTACAAATGCATCAAGAATACCTCAGATGGGTCAGTTCTCCCTTGAGCTGACCTACTCTTCTAGCAGCATCTCCCACTTTTCCCTTAAGTTGGCCTACTGTACTGACAGTGACTCTCCTTTCCCCAACCCTAATAAACTTTACTGCCCTCTCATTCTGCCTCATGTCTGAAAATTCTTTTTAAATTTGCCCACAAACCTCAACATTTTGGGGGCCCATACAGGGAAACTTGGCATTTCTTTCCCACCTCCTTGCCTCACCTTTCTCAGGGAACCCTCTGCTAAAAAGCCAGTGGCTGTAGAAGCAAGTGAGGTGCTCCAGCCAGGGTTACTCTCTGGTGTGTTCCAAGGGCCCCACTGCTCACTGTGCCCCAGTAGCTGCTGCCTAGACAGATAAAGGTCTCTCCTTTTGACTTCTTTCTAAATGAGGAGTAGGTCAAATAATATTGTATGGAAACGGGTCAGGAATTTAAAAGCCACTAAGGTACCTGCCACTTGAGGACTCCCATGTGATGATAAGGGAATTGCAGAATGATCAGGCCACAAGGGCATCTGCACCCAGCAAGACAATTTCCATTCATTGTCATAGGCATATAGTTGTTGAAGCAAAAAAGCATCATTCCCTGGCCACCGTCTCACTGATGGGATTTTAGGCAGAATCCTCAGTTCTTTCTGCTTACTCTCAGCTTCTCTTTCTTGGCCCAGATTGCCCTCAAAAGAATCTTGCACACTCCAAATGGTCCTAAAAATTGCTTCCGCATCCCTGAGGATCTTCTAATGGTGATTCAGCACCTGGCCTGTGCCTGGGCCACACATTCTTCGTTCCCTGGTGCCTTTGTCACATGGATCCCTGATGCCTAGTCACATGGGCTCCTTAGCCATATGGTTGAAGTCACTGAGCCAGTTGATGCATCTCAGTTCCCCCATTCTATGGCACGGAGGCTAAGAATGGGTTCTAGTACATCCTGGCCACCCTCAGACTCACCCCGTGGCTATATTCTCAGGAATGGGAAATAGCTTGACCCAGGTAACCTCAAGAAAAGAACAGGGAAAATATTCTGAGGCTCCCTTTTGGTCCAGGTCTTTCTCCTATATTCAAAAGCCTGAGAGTCCCCTTTTAACTTCTCTTTATCTCTCAGGTATGGAGGGATCATGCTTTTTTCACTCCTGGAAATGCTAAACATTTCCATTCTAACTACTCCTGTCTCTCAGGATGGAGAGGAACCAAGCTTCCCCAACCCCTGCAAATTCCTTTACTTATTTTGCATATGCAATTAAAAACAGCTAGATTGTTAAAAGGTCTACCTATGGAAAAGAATGATGTTAGCTCTTGCCATGCCCATGAAATACACAAACCATTTTGCCTGAAACCTCAACCTTGGTCAAATTAGAACTTTGAGTCAAAAAAGAGGGGGTCAAAGAGACATTTTAAATCTCAGGCAGAAAACCATAGCATTCTCTATCTATCTGTCCATCTGGATTTCTGTATGTCTCAGTGTGTGTTATTGTTTTTTTTGATAATGTTTAAGTTGTAACTGAGCTCTAACTTAATTGACCTAAAGAAAAGTAAATGCTAGCAAATCAAATAGTTCTGAACACAAGAGAAATTAGCCTAAAATCATTTCATGCTCATGTGAACTAGGAAATACTCAGTATTAAATATCTGGTATTAATGTTTATTTGTTGACCTAATTAATGTAGGCATGTCTGAGTCATTAACATTAAGCATTTGACTTTCTCTATGAAAAGAATAAAGTTTTCTTGGAATGGTAAAATTAATAAACAATTTCACAATGATCTATAAGAATTATGGCTTATGTAGATAAAGCTCATTCTGCTTCTATGTATTAAAAAAACCCTCCTCATTGTCAAACTTCTACTGTCCCAATGTCCTTAAAACATGGCAATAGCCTAATTATAAATCAGGCAATCAAAAACGGGTGAACAGGGCTTCCCCTGGTGGTCCAGTGGGTAAGGACACCGCCTTGCAGTGCAAGGGGCGCCGGTTTGAGCCCTGGCCTGGGAAGATCCCACGTGCCACGGAGCGGCTGGACTGATGTGTCCAATTACCGAGCCAGAGCTCTGGAGCGCAAGCGCCCAGAGCCGGTGCTCTGCGACGACAGACGCCACCGTGATGGGAGGCCCACAGGAGCCAAAGAACAAAGACGGATGAAAATAGAGAAATGAAAGACCAATAGAAGTGGCCCGCCTGCTTCACTCCCTCCCCAACCCGTCCCCCACCCAAAATAAATATAAAAAAAAAAAAAACAAAACGGGTGAACAATGGCAGTAAATCCAGCAGTCAGTACTATGAGAAATCCAAGATAGGCACTTGGTTTTACCTGCTCGCTGACAAGCTGCTGCTGCTTCTTCTTTTTTTGGGGGGGGTGGGGGAGCAGAGGAAGATAAAGTCTTTCGTGGCTACAGGGTTGGTGCTTTCAAAATGGAGGAAAAATATGGCTAAAAATGTGTCTTTCACTTGGGATAAACTTTCTACCATCTCCAATTATTAAGGCACCCACTTCACCAGAGAAATCATGCAAGCCTTAACAAAAACTTCAGAAATTTCTTAAAACAATCACTGTCACAATTATCCTCAATCATCAGGCAAGGATGACAAAACAAAGATTAATTACATGGAATTAAATAGATCTCTAAATATGATCAGAGTTTTCATGACATTTTGTGTGACATATTACTCAGTTTTAGTCTTTGTTTTCAGATATAAGAAGATCTTCTCCCCAAGCTATTTAAAATAATCTTCTGGGAACAAGATGTAGGAGGAATAGGTGGATGTGGAGTGCATCTCTCTCCATTGATACATAAGGGATATACCTTCAGACACAGAATTTCTTGGAGAACACCAGCTGAGGGTGGTTAGAAATACCTTACCACCAGAAAAGAGCATATAGAGCATAAAAAAAGAAACAGTAATGAGAGGGGAAGTAGGGGGGAAAAGAGGAGAGTTAGTAGCACTGGACTTGTCCTTGTCAGGTGAGGGAACTAAAGCAGAGGTCTGTTCACCATATTGGGACAATTGTTTGAGACAAAGGAGAAACCTTTGAGGCTGAAAGTGAAGCAGATGGTCTGTGCTGGTCTGAAAGGAATGAGAACAACACAGATAATCCTTGCTGCAGCCATACATTTCTCAGAGAGGGACAAGCATTCCTGGAAGGCGTGGTGGCTGAGAGCTGGAGCATGGAGATTGTGGAGCAATCCTAGGGTGAGGCCTGCTGTTGATTGCAGGAAGAAGGCCTGAGGGTATGTGAGGGAGGAGATTGTGGTGAGAAATGTCTTTTGAGGAAACTCAGGCAGTCGTGGAGGTAAGCTGATGCTGCTGAACCATGCGTAGGGAAAGGAACCATCACTGTACCCTCTCTTTCCTAACAGGTCAGCACCAGCAGCTGAATAGTAGAAAGGTCTTGACTGAGAAAAGGATAAACAGCTTGAGAGTTGTGGGTTAAGTTTTATTTGGGGCACAATTAGGACTGTAGCCTGGGAGGTAGAACCTCAGATAGCTCTGAGACTGCTCCAAAGAGATAACAGAAGGAAAACCAATATATAAGCTTTTGATGAAGGGGAATGTCAATACCATTAAACACTCATTTTACAAAGGGCTTTTTCGGTTAGTCACAAGGCTATAGTATCACCATGAAGGGATTTAGTGCTTTTCTAGGTACGAGGACATGCAAAGATTGAGATCATAAGATCTGTTCCTAAACACATTCGCCTGTCTAAAGACCTGTCCCTCCAGATCCTCTGGAGGACACTGTCCCTCCCTCAACCCTGAACTCCCTCGGGGGTGCTGACAGTCAGCAGCTGTCACAGCACAGGGCTTAGTCTCCACAGTGGTGGATGGCAAATGCCCTTGTTGTTCAGTCATTTACAATGTAATTGATAAGTGTCAATTTGTAGTTGACACACTCCCTTTGTGGTCATAAATCTAAACATAGTGTGGGGGTCATCTGATGACCATTTTGTCCCACGATGCTAGGAAGGTGCATTTCCAGTTCTGAAGAAGGATTTTGCTGATAGGACACTCAGTGTGATAGTTTGGACTAGGTCTTAATAGTCAAAGATCTCTGGACACCTGTCCTCTAGTTATGGTCCAGTAAAGTATTCCCTCTTGTCGCATCTTCACATATCAGAAGAAAAAAAACATTAAAAAAACAAACAGGTGATCCACTAGGTAAGGAGCTCACCTAGCAGTACAAGGCGCACCGATTCAATCCCTGACCAGGGAAAATCCTACATACTGAGGAATGGTTAGGCTGGTGATTCCAATTGTGAGCCAGCATTCTGGAGTGCATGTGCTCAGAGCCAGTGCTCTGCAACGAGAGAGGCCACTAGAATGGGAGGACCACGCAGGCCAAAGAATAAAGATGGGTGAAAGCAAATGATGACTTAGAGGCAAAAAAAAAAAAAAAAGAAAAGACAAATGCATGAAGATTAAATAACAAATTTCTAAATAATGAACAGATTACCAAAGAAATCAAAAGAAAACAAAACGGCTTCAGAGATGAATTCTACCAAACATTTAAAGGAGGGTTAATGCCTATCCTTCTAAAAGTCTTTCAAAAAACTGCACAGGAAGGAACAGTTCCAAACACATTCTATGAGTCCACCATTACACTGACACCAAAACCAGGCAAAGACAACACAAAAAAAGAAAATTATAGGTCAATATCACTGATGAATTTAAACTCAAAGATACTCAACAAAATTCTAGCAAATAGAATTCAGCAACACATCCAAAAACTCATGCACCATATCACATTGGATTTATCCCAGGAATTTAAGAATTCTTCAATATCTGCATATCAATCAATGTGATATACCATATAAACAAATTGAAAGACAACGATCATCTGATAATCTAAATAGATATAGAAAAAGCCTTTGACAACTCCAGCACCCATTTATGATGAAAGCTCTTCAAAAAATGGGCATAGAAGGAACCTACCTCAACATAGTGGTGGATGGCAAATTTGTTAGTTTGAAAAACACCCTTTGTGGTCATAAATCTAAACATAGTGTGGGGGTCATCTGATGACCATTTTGTCCCACGATGCTAGGAAGGTGCATTTCCAGTTCTGAAGAAGGATTTTGCTGATAGGACACTCAGTGTGATAGTTTGGACTAGGTCTTAATAGTCAAAGATCTCTGGACACCTGTCCTCTAGTTATGGTCCAGTAAAGTATTCCCTCTTGTCGCATCTTCACATATCAGAAGAAAAAAACCATTAAAAACACAAACAGGTGATCCACTAGGTAAGGAGCTCACCTAGCAGTACAAGGCGCACCGATTCAATCCCTGACCAGGGAAAATCCTACATACTGAGGAATGGTTAGGCTGGTGATTCCAATTGTGAGCCAGCATTCTGGAGTGCATGTGCTCAGAGCCAGTGCTCTGCAACGAGAGAGGCCACTAGAATGGGAGGACCACGCAGGCCAAAGAATAAAGATGGGTGAAAGCAAATGATGACTTAGAGGCAAAAAAAAAAAAAAAAGAAAAGACAAATGCATGAAGATTAAATAACAAATTTCTAAATAATGAACAGATTACCAAAGAAATCAAAAGAAAACAAAACGGCTTCAGAGATGAATTCTACCAAACATTTAAAGGAGGGTTAATGCCTATCCTTCTAAAAGTCTTTCAAAAAACTGCACAGGAAGGAACAGTTCCAAACACATTCTATGAGTCCACCATTACACTGACACCAAAACCAGGCAAAGACAACACAAAAAAAGAAAATTATAGGTCAATATCACTGATGAATTTAAACTCAAAGATACTCAACAAAATTCTAGCAAATAGAATTCAGCAACACATCCAAAAACTCATGCACCATATCACATTGGATTTATCCCAGGAATTTAAGAATTCTTCAATATCTGCATATCAATCAATGTGATATACCATATAAACAAATTGAAAGACAACGATCATCTGATAATCTAAATAGATATAGAAAAAGCCTTTGACAACTCCAGCACCCATTTATGATGAAAGCTCTTCAAAAAATGGGCATAGAAGGAACCTACCTCAACATAGTGAAAGCCATATATGAGAAGCCCACAGCAAACATTATTTTCAATGGTGAAACATTAAAGCATTCCCTCAAAAATAAAGAACAAGAAAAGAGTGCCCACTCTCACCACTATTATTCAACATAATCTTGGAATTTCTGACTACCGCAATTAGAGAGAGAGAGAGAGAGAGAGAAAAGGAATCCAGACTGAAAATGAATAAGTAAAACACTCACTGTTCATAGATGACATAAAAGTATATGTTAAAAACCATGAAGACACTATCAGAAAATTTCTAGAGCTAATCAGTGAATTTAGCCACATTACAAGATATGGAATCAATACACAGAAAGCACTCACATTCCTATATACTAACAATGAAAAATCAGAACCAGAAATCAAGGAAGAAATCCCATTCACCATTGCAGCAAAAAGAATAAAATATCAAGGAATAAGACTACCTAATAAGACAAAACAACTGTACACAGAAAATTATAGGACACTAATGAAAGGAATCAAAGACGACATAGTGGAAGACCAAGACAGCAGAGTAGAAGGACTTACACTCATCTGCTCCTGCAGAAACACCAGAATTGAAATTAGCTGCTGAAAAGCCATTGGCAAGAGTAAGTTGGATCCGACCACAACAAAGATTCACCACATTCAAGAGCAAAGGAGAAACCACAACAAGACGGTAGGAGGGGTGCAATTGTGTTTTTAAAAATCAAACCTTAAGCCCACCAGAGATACTGGGTCCCCGGACCACAAACAAAGTATTCATCTTTGACCCTTGACACCAAAACCAGGCAAAGACAACACAAAAAAAGAAAATTATAGGTCAATATCACTGATGAATTTAAACTCAAAGATACTCAACAAAATTCTAGCAAATAGAATTCAGCAACACATCCAAAAACTCATGCACCATATCACATTGGATTTATCCCAGGAATTTAAGAATTCTTCAATATCTGCATATCAATCAATGTGATATACCATATAAACAAATTGAAAGACAACGATCATCTGATAATCTAAATAGATATAGAAAAAGCCTTTGACAACTCCAGCACCCATTTATGATGAAAGCTCTTCAAAAAATGGGCATAGAAGGAACCTACCTCAACATAGTGAAAGCCATATATGAGAAGCCCACAGCAAACATTATTTTCAATGGTGAAACATTAAAGCATTCCCTCAAAAATAAAGAACAAGAAAAGAGTGCCCACTCTCACCACTATTATTCAACATAATCTTGGAATTTCTGACTACCGCAATTAGAGAGAGAGAGAGAGAGAGAGAAAAGGAATCCAGACTGAAAATGAATAAGTAAAACACTCACTGTTCATAGATGACATAAAAGTATATGTTAAAAACCATGAAGACACTATCAGAAAATTTCTAGAGCTAATCAGTGAATTTAGCCACATTACAAGATATGGAATCAATACACAGAAAGCACTCACATTCCTATATACTAACAATGAAAAATCAGAACCAGAAATCAAGGAAGAAATCCCATTCACCATTGCAGCAAAAAGAATAAAATATCAAGGAATAAGACTACCTAATAAGACAAAACAACTGTACACAGAAAATTATAGGACACTAATGAAAGGAATCAAAGACGACATAGTGGAAGACCAAGACAGCAGAGTAGAAGGACTTACACTCATCTGCTCCTGCAGAAACACCAGAATTGAAATTAGCTGCTGAAAAGCCATTGGCAAGAGTAAGTTGGATCCGACCACAACAAAGATTCACCACATTCAAGAGCAAAGGAGAAACCACAACAAGACGGTAGGAGGGGTGCAATTGTGTTTTTAAAAATCAAACCTTAAGCCCACCAGAGATACTGGGTAGGCCAAGCACAGTAGGCCTATTACACACCAAAACCTGGGAAAAGAGTAATGACCCCTATAAGAAACTGAGCCAGACTTACTTTTGAGGGTCCAAGTGCCTCTTGGATTAGAAGTGCCCAAGAGCAATCCTCGGAAAGATGGCATTGCACTCAATTCCTCTTGAAGGAGGTTATCATTAACCCAATCATAGAGCCTACCAAGAAGGGCTGGGGACTCTGTGTACACTGGGATATAGGAGAAAAGAACAGTGACCCCACATGATACTGAGCCAGATGCACCTCTGAGTGTTCTTAAGTCTTTGGTCATGGCAGGCAGGGGTCAATGGTGGCCTGCAGAGGAGCCAGGGACACTGCAGCAGTGCTTCTGACAGAGCATGCAGGAATAGTTCCTTCACACAAGAGCCGCCATTAACCTTACCATAGTTTGGCCTGTTGTCAAAGTACAGGGAGGGAACTTAGCTCCACTCAGCAACAAAGGTAACTGTAGTAATGATTAAGAGCCTGACCCTCCCCAGTCAGTGTGGGCCTTTTTAGTGCTTGAACAGGAGGAACTAGAGAAAAATTGCTAAGAGACCCCTTCATATCTGACCACTGCCAGAGGCAAGAAAAAGACTGATAGGGCCATAATTCCTAAATAGTTAGTAAGGGACAGATGAGTCGCCAAAACAAAAATATTTATTATTTTTATGTTTTGACTGGCGCTGGATTTGCCATTGCATTTATTTATTTATTTATTTATTTTAATTTTTTTTTTTAAAGATTTATTTATTTTATTATTTACTTTTGGGCGGGGGTTGGGTTGGGGAGGGGAGTGGGCGGGCCACTTCTATTGGTCTTTCATTTCTCCACTTTCATCCGTCTTTGTTCCTTGGCTCCCATGGGCTTCCCATCGCAGTGGCGTCTGTCTCTGCAGAGCGCTGGCTCGGTAATTGGACACATCGGTCCAGCCTCTCCGCGGCACGGGAGATCTTCCCAGGCCAGGGATCGAACCGGCGTCCCTTGCACTGCAAGGCAGTGTCCTTACCCACTGGACCACCAGGGGAAGCCTTATTTATTTATTTTTATTTCCTCTTCCCCACACATTTTTTTCCCTCCTTCACACTCTGCTGTTGTAGCCACCAATCTTACCAGTATGACTAAATGTATTCATGTTTACATAATTTATTTAAACCACACATTTTATTTTGGTTATATACTTCTGATTCTACATTGGCCTTTTGCGGTTCTGTGGGGGTTTTATTTTTATTATTTTCATTTTATTTTGTTTCTCTATATTTTTCTCTCTGTTAGTATTAATTTTTATATTTATTATTATTTTTCTACACTATTCTTTGCTTTCTTTGATGTTCTTTTGGTACTGCACTAATCTATAACACATGTAATTCTTTATCTTCCTATATTAAACTTTGTATTACTATTTTATATTTCTTTTCTACATTTCCTTTCTCTTCTTCCTTTTCCTCGTTATATTTCTTAGTCTGTTTTGTTTTCACTGCCTTATCCCCAATGGGAACCTTGCTCTAGCATTGTTCTCCAATTTGTGCTTTAGTTAGTTTGGTTCTTAACTGTAGATATCATTCTTGGTTTCCTCAATTAGCCATGTTAACATATTGTACTGGAATTTTTTTTGACTGTTTGGGTTATGTTATGGCTGTATATTTTTTTGTGTATATTTAGTATGTTAGATAATATTTTCATGATGTTTTAATTGCCATCTGTGAAAGATACACCTCCTTTTTCTCATTTGTGTACATATGTTTTAATACTATTTAATGCCATAATAAACCAGGCATGGAATCTCCATTCCCTGATTAGGAACCAAGCCCAGGGGCTTCAGAGAGGGAGCACTTACTCCAAGACACTACACTACCAAAGAACATCTAACAATAGAGAGCACTGAACAGCAAAAACTCCCACAAAGGCAAGCACGTGTATGCAAGTCCTGGCACAAACTAACCACCAGCAGCATCCTAAATAAGATGCTTCGTCCAGGCAACAAACAAGATAAAAATACAAAATCAATCACCCACAGACCTAACTCAAAATCTGAGAAAAGGAAATCTCAAACATAGTTAGTGAAAAACTTAATAATAATAATGAAAATGCAGAGAAATATTTCACAAATGAAGGGACAATCTACAAATACATAAGTCCAAATAAACAAAGAGGAATTAGATAAGCTTTCTGAAAGAGAATTCCAGATAATGATAGTAATAATAATACAAAACATCAAAAATAGAATATTACAGAAAATGCAAGAATCAACAAACACACCAAACAAATACAAAAGCTTAAAACACAACAAACAGAGAAAAACAAGTCAATTGCTGATCTTATAAACCAATAAATAAAGACAAACAGCTCAATTGCTGAACTTAAAATATTCTAGAAGGTATCTAAAGCAGAGTATATGAGGCAGAAGAAAGGATAAGTGAGTTGAAAGATAAAATGGCGGAAGTAACTGCTGAAGAACAGAATAAACCTCAAAGAATGAAAAAAGCTGAGGATAGTCTCAGAGATTTCTGGGATAATATTTAACACACCAACATTTGAATCATAGGGGCTCCAGAAGAAAAAGAAAAAAAAAGAAAGAGCATGAGAAAAAAAATTTTTTTTGGTGTTTTTATTATTTACTTATTTTGATCCACCTTTATTCTTTGGCCTGTGTGCGCCTCTCAGTGCAGTGGCCTCCCTCGTTGCCCGGCCCTGGGTGCATGCGCTCCTGAGCGCTGGCTCATACTTTGTCCAGCCGCTCCATGACACGTGGGTTCTTCACAGGCCAGAAATCAAACCAATGTCCTTGCACTGCAAGGTGGACTCTACCCTCTGGACCACCAGGGAAGCCCCCCAAATTTTTGAAGATATTATAGTTGAGAACTTCCCCAACATGGGAAAGAAAATAGTCAATCAAGTCGAAGAAACACAAAAAGTCCCATACAGGCTAAACCTTAGGAGAATCATGCCAAGACACATATTAATTAAACTAACAGAAATTAAACACAGAGAAAGAATACTAAAAGCACCAAGGAAAAAACAACTAGTCACATGCAAGGAAACCCATACGTTTAACAGCTGATCTTTCAGAAGAAATTCTGCAGGCAACAAACAAGATAAAAATACAAAATCAATCACCCACAGACCTAACTCAAAATCTGAGAAAAGGAAATCTCAAACATAGTTAGTGAAAAACTTAATAATAATAATGAAAATGCAGAGAAATATTTCACAAATGAAGGGACAATCTACAAATACATAAGTCCAAATAAACAAAGAGGAATTAGATAAGCTTTCTGAAAGAGAATTCCAGATAATGATAGTAATAATAATACAAAACATCAAAAATAGAATATTACAGAAAATGCAAGAATCAACAAACACACCAAACAAATACAAAAGCTTAAAACACAACAAACAGAGAAAAACAAGTCAATTGCTGATCTTATAAACCAATAAATAAAGACAAACAGCTCAATTGCTGAACTTAAAATATTCTAGAAGGTATCTAAAGCAGAGTATATGAGGCAGAAGAAAGGATAAGTGAGTTGAAAGATAAAATGGCGGAAGTAACTGCTGAAGAACAGAATAAACCTCAAAGAATGAAAAAAGCTGAGGATAGTCTCAGAGATTTCTGGGATAATATTTAACACACCAACATTTGAATCATAGGGGCTCCAGAAGAAAAAGAAAAAAAAAGAAAGAGCATGAGAAAAAAAATTTTTTTTGGTGTTTTTATTATTTACTTATTTTGATCCACCTTTATTCTTTGGCCTGTGTGCGCCTCTCAGTGCAGTGGCCTCCCTCGTTGCCCGGCCCTGGGTGCATGCGCTCCTGAGCGCTGGCTCATACTTTGTCCAGCCGCTCCATGACACGTGGGTTCTTCACAGGCCAGAAATCAAACCAATGTCCTTGCACTGCAAGGTGGACTCTACCCTCTGGACCACCAGGGAAGCCCCCCAAATTTTTGAAGATATTATAGTTGAGAACTTCCCCAACATGGGAAAGAAAATAGTCAATCAAGTCGAAGAAACACAAAAAGTCCCATACAGGCTAAACCTTAGGAGAATCATGCCAAGACACATATTAATTAAACTAACAGAAATTAAACACAGAGAAAGAATACTAAAAGCACCAAGGAAAAAACAACTAGTCACATGCAAGGAAACCCATACGTTTAACAGCTGATCTTTCAGAAGAAATTCTGCAGGCCAGAAAGAAATAGTAAGATGCATTTAAAGCTCTGAAAGAGAAAAATCCTCAATCAAGAATATACTACACATCAAGGACTGATAGAGAAAATTGATGGAGAAATAAAAAAGCTTTACAGACAAGTAAAAATTAACAGAATTAGTACCAACAAACCAGCCTTAAAACAAGTGTTAAAGGGACTTATATACAAAAGAAACAGAAGCTAAGAAGAAAAAGATCTACAAAACAAACCCTTCATAACATCTAAGAAGATGGCAATAGGAGCATTTTGTATCAATAATTATTTTAAATGTAAATGGAAAAAATGTTCCACTCAAAAGACACCGACTGGCTGAATGGATACAGAAACCATATATATGCTGCCTACAAGAAACCTACTTCAGACCAAAAGACACTTCTACACTGAAAGTGAGAGGATGGAAAAATATATTCCATGCAAACAGAAATCAAAAGAAAGTTGGAGTGGCCATCCCCATATAAGACAGAATAAACCTTAAAATAAAGAGGATTATAAGATCCAAGGCAGGACACTACATAATGATCAAGGGATCAATCCAAGAGGAAGACCTAGCAATCAAAAATATCTATGCACCCAACACAGGAACACCCCAATGCATAATACACTTTCAGACATAAAAGAAGAAATTGAAAGTAACACAATAATAGTAGGTGACTTTAACATCCCTCTTACACCAATGACCAATCTTCAAAACAGAAAATTAACAAGGAAACACAGGCCCTAAATGACACATTAGAGGAGGTGGACTCTACCCTCTGGACCACCAGGGAAGCCCCCCAAATTTTTGAAGATATTATAGTTGAGAACTTCCCCAACATGGGAAAGAAAATAGTCAATCAAGTCGAAGAAACACAAAAAGTCCCATACAGGCTAAACCTTAGGAGAATCATGCCAAGACACATATTAATTAAACTAACAGAAATTAAACACAGAGAAAGAATACTAAAAGCACCAAGGAAAAAACAACTAGTCACATGCAAGGAAACCCATACGTTTAACAGCTGATCTTTCAGAAGAAATTCTGCAGGCCAGAAAGAAATAGTAAGATGCATTTAAAGCTCTGAAAGAGAAAAATCCTCAATCAAGAATATACTACACATCAAGGACTGATAGAGAAAATTGATGGAGAAATAAAAAAGCTTTACAGACAAGTAAAAATTAACAGAATTAGTACCAACAAACCAGCCTTAAAACAAGTGTTAAAGGGACTTATATACAAAAGAAACAGAAGCTAAGAAGAAAAAGATCTACAAAACAAACCCTTCATAACATCTAAGAAGATGGCAATAGGAGCATTTTGTATCAATAATTATTTTAAATGTAAATGGAAAAAATGTTCCACTCAAAAGACACCGACTGGCTGAATGGATACAGAAACCATATATATGCTGCCTACAAGAAACCTACTTCAGACCAAAAGACACTTCTACACTGAAAGTGAGAGGATGGAAAAATATATTCCATGCAAACAGAAATCAAAAGAAAGTTGGAGTGGCCATCCCCATATAAGACAGAATAAACCTTAAAATAAAGAGGATTATAAGATCCAAGGCAGGACACTACATAATGATCAAGGGATCAATCCAAGAGGAAGACCTAGCAATCAAAAATATCTATGCACCCAACACAGGAACACCCCAATGCATAATACACTTTCAGACATAAAAGAAGAAATTGAAAGTAACACAATAATAGTAGGTGACTTTAACATCCCTCTTACACCAATGACCAATCTTCAAAACAGAAAATTAACAAGGAAACACAGGCCCTAAATGACACATTAGAGGAGGTGGACCTCATTGATATCGTTAGGACTTTCCACCCAAAAGCAGAATAATGCACTTTCTTCTCAAGCAAACATGGAACATTCTCCAGGAGAGACCACATGCTGGGTCACAGATCAAACCTCAGTAAATTAAAAAAAATGATATTATATCAGCCATCTTTTCAAATGCAGGGGGCCTGAGTTTAATCTATAGTCAGGTAACTAGATCCCTACTGAAACTAAGATGCAACACAGACAAATAAATAAATACCTATTAAAGAGAGAGAGAGAGAGAGAAATTTAAAAAAAATTCTAGAAGAAAATTACAATGAAAGCACAACAGTGTAACACCTACGGGCTACAACAAAAGCAGTCCTAAGAGGGAAGTTTATGGCATCATAATCCTACCTCAAGAAACAAGAAAACAATCAAAAAGAAAACTTAATTTTATACTTAAAACAACTGGAAAAAGAAGAACAAAACCCCCCTAAAGTTAGCAGTGGAAGAGAAATCATAAAGATCAGAGCAGAAAAAAATGAAAAAGAAATGAAATAAACAATAGTAAAGATGAATAAAATGAAAAACTGGTTCATAGAAAAGGTAAACATATTTGACAAGTCACAAGTCAGACTCATCAAGAAAAGAGAGAAAAAACAGATCAACAAAATCAGAAATGAAAAAGGAGAGGTTACAACAGACAATACAGAAATACAAGGGATTATGAGACCATTATGAACAACTATAGAGCAACAAACTGGACAAACTGGTACAAATGGACAGATTCCTAGAGATGTTTAACCTTCCAAGACTGAACCACGCAGAAATGGAAATTATGAACAACCAAATCACAAGCTCAGGAATTGAATCTGTGATCTAAAATCTACCCAAAAATAAAAGCCCAGGGGGCAGACAGCTTCACAGGTGAATTCTACAAAACATTTAAAGGAGAGCGAATGCCTATCTTTCTAAATCTCTTTAAAACAATTGCACAAGAAGGAACACTTCCAAAGACATTCTAAGAAGCCAGCATCACCCTTGTACCAAAATCAGGCAAATACAACACAAATAAAGAATACTATAGACCAATATCACTGATGAATTCAGACGCAAAGATCCTCTACAAAATTCTTGCAAACAGATTTCAGCATTATATCAAAAAACTCATGCATTATAATCAAGTAGGGTTTATCTCAGGCACGCAAGGATTCGTCAATATCTGCATATCAATCAATATGATATATCATATCAACAGATTGAAAGACAAAAGCACATGATAATCTCAATAGATGCAGAAAAAGCATTTGACAAAATCCAACACCCATTTATGATAAAAGAAAGAAAGAACTCTTCAAAAAATGGGTATAGCAGGAACCTACCTGAACATAGTGAAAGACTATGAAGACCTCAGCGAACATTATCCTCAATGGTGAAAACCTGAAAGCATTCCCTCTAATATCAGGAACATGACTAGGTTGTCCACTTTCACCACTATTGTTCATCATAGTCCCAGAAGTACTAGTTACAGAAATAAGAGATGAAAAAGAAATATAAACAATTCACACTGGAAAGTAGTAAAACTCTATTTGCAAATGACATTATACTATACATAGAAAACCCTAGAGACACTATTAGAAAACTACTAGAACTAAAGAACAAATTCAGCAATGTCACAGGATACAATATCAACATGCAGAAATCACCTGCAATCCTATATACTAAAAATGAAAAATCAGAAAAAGAAACCACAGATGCAATCCCATTCACCACTGCAAGCAAAAGAATAAAATACTTAGAAATAAACCTACCTAAAGAGACAGAGGAATGTACACAGAAAATTATAAGATACTAATGAAAGCAATCAAAGAAGACATAAAAAGCTGGAGAGATATTCCATGTTCCTGGGTTGGAAGAATCAATATCCTGAAAATGACCATGCTATGAAACATCATCTACAGATTCAATGCAATCCCTGTCAAATTACTAATGGCATTCTTAACAGAATTACAGCAAAAACTAACACAGTGACATAAATCAAAGGAAGATAGTCTATGACCTTCCCTGTAGAATGGAAAAAAAAACAAAAATAAACATGTGGCATGTAATGAAAGCTAAAAGCTTCTGCACAAGAAAAGAAACTACAACCCACAGAATGGGAGAAAGTCGTAGCAAATGAAACAAAAGACAAAAAACTAATCTCCAAAATATACAAGCAGATTAGACAGCTCAATATGGGAAAAACAAATAGCCCAGTCAAAAATGGGAAGAGGACTTAAATAGACATCTCTCTAAAGAAGACATACAGATGGTCAACAAGTACGTGAAAAGATGCTCAACATCGCTCTTGTCAGAGAAATAAAATCAAAGCTACAGTGAAATATCACCTCACACCAGTCAGAATGGCCATCATCAAAAATCAACATGCTGGGCTTCCCCTGGTGGTCCAGTGGGTAAGGATACCGCCTTGCAGTGCAAGGGACGCCGGTTCGATCCCTGGCCTGGGAACATAGTGAAAGACTATCCTCAGCGAACATTATCCTCAATGGTGAAAACCTGAAAGCATTCCCTCTAAGATGAACATGACTAGGTTGTCCACTTTCACCACTATTGTTCATCATAGTCCCAGAAGTACTAGTTACAGAAATAAGAGATGAAAAAGAAATATAAACAATTCACACTGGAAAGTAGTAAAACTCTATTTGCAAATGACATTATACTATACATAGAAAACCCTAGAGACACTATTAGAAAACTACTAGAACTAAAGAACAAATTCAGCAATGTCACAGGATACAATATCAACATGCAGAAATCACCTGCAATCCTATATACTAAAAATGAAAAATCAGAAAAAGAAACCACAGATGCAATCCCATTCACCACTGCAAGCAAAAGAATAAAATACTTAGAAATAAACCTACCTAAAGAGACAGAGGAATGTACACAGAAAATTATAAGATACTAATGAAAGCAATCAAAGAAGACATAAAAAGCTGGAGAGATATTCCATGTTCCTGGGTTGGAAGAATCAATATCCTGAAAATGACCATGCTATGAAACATCATCTACAGATTCAATGCAATCCCTGTCAAATTACTAATGGCATTCTTAACAGAATTACAGCAAAAACTAACACAGTGACATAAATCAAAGGAAGATAGTCTATGACCTTCCCTGTAGAATGGAAAAAAAAACAAAAATAAACATGTGGCATGTAATGAAAGCTAAAAGCTTCTGCACAAGAAAAGAAACTACAACCCACAGAATGGGAGAAAGTCGTAGCAAATGAAACAAAAGACAAAAAACTAATCTCCAAAATATACAAGCAGATTAGACAGCTCAATATGGGAAAAACAAATAGCCCAGTCAAAAATGGGAAGAGGACTTAAATAGACATCTCTCTAAAGAAGACATACAGATGGTCAACAAGTACGTGAAAAGATGCTCAACATCGCTCTTGTCAGAGAAATAAAATCAAAGCTACAGTGAAATATCACCTCACACCAGTCAGAATGGCCATCATCAAAAATCAACATGCTGGGCTTCCCCTGGTGGTCCAGTGGGTAAGGATACCGCCTTGCAGTGCAAGGGACGCCGGTTCGATCCCTGGCCTGGGAAGATCCCACGTGCTGGGAGCAGCTGGACCGATGTGTGCAATTACCAAGCCGGAGCTCTGGAGCGCATGCGCCCAGAGCCGGTGCTCTGCAACAACAGACGGCACCGCGATGGGAGGCCCACAGGAACCAAAGAACAAAGACGGATGAAAATAGAGAAATGAAAGACCAATAGAAGTGGCCTGCCCGCTTCCCTCCCTCCCCAACCCGACCCCCGCCCAAAAATAAAATAAATAAATAAATCTTTAAAAAAAAAAAAATCAACATGCTGGGCTTCCCTGGTGGTCCAGTGGGTAAAGAGTCCATCTTGCAGTGCAGGGGGCACGGGTTCGATCCCTGGCCCTGGAAGATCCCACGTGCCATGGAGCGGCTGGATCAGTGTGTCCAATTACCAGCCAGCACTCTGAAGCACGTGAGCCCAGAGCTGGTGCTCTGCAACGAGAGAGGCCAGTGTGATGGGAGGCCTACACTTGCCAAAGAATAAAGATGGATGAAAATAATAAATAACTAAGACAAAGCTCATGGCGTGAAGTTAAGAAAAAAGAAAACTTTCTTTAAAAAAATAAAATCTGCATGCAATAAATGCTGGAGAACGTGTGGAGAAAAAGGAAGCCTCTTGCACTGTTGGTGGTAATGTAAGTTTATACAGCCACTATGGAAGACAGTATGGAAATTCTTTAAAAAACTAGGAGTGGAAGAAGCATACAATCCAGTAATCTCTCTATTAGGCGTATACCCTAAGGATATCAAAATTGTTCATTTCAGCACTTTTTCCAATAGCTAGAACATGAAAGCAACCTAGATGTCCAGCAACAAATGAATGCATAAAGAAATTGGCACATATGTTCAATGGAATATCCTTCAGCTGTAAAAAGAAATGCATTTGAATCAGTCCTAATGATTTGGATGAATCTAGAACCTATTATACAAGCAGATTAGACAGCTCAATATGGGAAAACAAATAGCCCAGTCAAAAATGGGAAGAGGACTTAAATAGACATCTCTCTAAAGAAGACATACAGATGGTCAACAAGTACGTGAAAAGATGCTCAACATCGCTCTTGTCAGAGAAATAAAATCAAAGCTACAGTGAAATATCACCTCACACCAGTCAGAATGGCCATCATCAAAAATCAACATGCTGGGCTTCCCCTGGTGGTCCAGTGGGTAAGGATACCGCCTTGCAGTGCAAGGGACGCCGGTTCGATCCCTGGCCTGGGAAGATCCCACGTGCTGGGAGCAGCTGGACCGATGTGTGCAATTACCAAGCCGGAGCTCTGGAGCGCATGCGCCCAGAGCCGGTGCTCTGCAACAACAGACGGCACCGCGATGGGAGGCCCACAGGAACCAAAGAACAAAGACGGATGAAAATAGAGAAATGAAAGACCAATAGAAGTGGCCTGCCCGCTTCCCTCCCTCCCCAACCCGACCCCCGCCCAAAAATAAAATAAATAAATAAATCTTTAAAAAAAAAAAAATCAACATGCTGGGCTTCCCTGGTGGTCCAGTGGGTAAAGAGTCCATCTTGCAGTGCAGGGGGCACGGGTTCGATCCCTGGCCCTGGAAGATCCCACGTGCCATGGAGCGGCTGGATCAGTGTGTCCAATTACCAGCCAGCACTCTGAAGCACGTGAGCCCAGAGCTGGTGCTCTGCAACGAGAGAGGCCAGTGTGATGGGAGGCCTACACTTGCCAAAGAATAAAGATGGATGAAAATAATAAATAACTAAGACAAAGCTCATGGCGTGAAGTTAAGAAAAAAGAAAACTTTCTTTAAAAAAATAAAATCTGCATGCAATAAATGCTGGAGAACGTGTGGAGAAAAAGGAAGCCTCTTGCACTGTTGGTGGTAATGTAAGTTTATACAGCCACTATGGAAGACAGTATGGAAATTCTTTAAAAAACTAGGAGTGGAAGAAGCATACAATCCAGTAATCTCTCTATTAGGCGTATACCCTAAGGATATCAAAATTGTTCATTTCAGCACTTTTTCCAATAGCTAGAACATGAAAGCAACCTAGATGTCCAGCAACAAATGAATGCATAAAGAAATTGGCACATATGTTCAATGGAATATCCTTCAGCTGTAAAAAGAAATGCATTTGAATCAGTCCTAATGATTTGGATGAATCTAGAACCTATTATACAAAGTGAAGTAAATCAAAAGGAAGGACAAATATAGTATACGAACACACATATATGGAATCTAGAATCTATGGCGCTGATAAATGTATATGGAGAACAGCAATGGAGAAACATAGATAACAGACTTATGTACATCGTGATTAAAGGATCCATCCAAGAGGAAGACATAACAGTCATGAACATCTATGCACCCAACACAGGGGCACCTCAATACATAAGACAGATACTTCCAGACTTAAAAGAAGAAATCAATAATAACACAATAATAGTAGGAGACTTTAACACTCCTCTCACACCAATGGATAGATCATCTAAACAGAAAATTAATAAAGAAACACAAGCCTTAAATGCCACACTAGAAAACATGGACCATATCAATATCTTTAGGACGTTCCATCCAAAAGCAGAAGAATAAACTTTCTTCTCAAGTGTTCACGGAACATTCTCCAAGATAAACCACATCTTGGGCCACAAATCTAACCTCAGTCAATTCAAGAAAACTGAAATTATATCAACCATCTTCTCGGACCACAATGCAATGAGACTAGAGATCAACCACAGGAAAAAAACCGCAAAAAATACAAACACATGGAGATTAAACAACACTTACCTAAAAAACCAACTGATCACTGAGGAAATCAAAGGAGAAATTAAAAAATTCCTAGAAGAAAATGACATTGAACACGTGACAGTGCAAAACCTATGGGATAGCACAAAAGCAGTCCTAAGGGGGAAATTTATAGCAATACAATCCCACCTCAAGAAACTAGGAAAATATGAAGCAGATGACCTAACCCTCTGCTTAAAACAATTGGAAAAAGAAGAACAGAAACATCCCAAAGCCAGCAGAAGACGAGAAATTATAAAGACTAGAGCAGAAATAAATGAGAAAGAAATGAAAGAAACTATAGTACGGATAAACAAAACAAAAAGCTGGTTCTTTGAAAAGGTAAACAAAATTGACTAGCCTCTGGCCAGACTCATCAAGAGAAAGAGAAAGAAGAACCAGATCACCAAAATCAAAAACAAAAAAGGAGAGATTACAACAGATAATGCAGAAATCCAAAGGATTCTAAGAGACTATTATGAGCAACTCTGACTATGGCGCTGATAAATGTATATGGAGGTAAAAGAAATGCATTTGAATCAGTCCTAATGATTTGGATGAATCTAGAACCTATTATACAAAGTGAAGTAAATCAAAAGGAAGGACAAATATAGTATACGAACACACATATATGGAATCTAGAATCTATGGCGCTGATAAATGTATATGGAGAACAGCAATGGAGAAACATAGATAACAGACTTATGTACATCGTGATTAAAGGATCCATCCAAGAGGAAGACATAACAGTCATGAACATCTATGCACCCAACACAGGGGCACCTCAATACATAAGACAGATACTTCCAGACTTAAAAGAAGAAATCAATAATAACACAATAATAGTAGGAGACTTTAACACTCCTCTCACACCAATGGATAGATCATCTAAACAGAAAATTAATAAAGAAACACAAGCCTTAAATGCCACACTAGAAAACATGGACCATATCAATATCTTTAGGACGTTCCATCCAAAAGCAGAAGAATAAACTTTCTTCTCAAGTGTTCACGGAACATTCTCCAAGATAAACCACATCTTGGGCCACAAATCTAACCTCAGTCAATTCAAGAAAACTGAAATTATATCAACCATCTTCTCGGACCACAATGCAATGAGACTAGAGATCAACCACAGGAAAAAAACCGCAAAAAATACAAACACATGGAGATTAAACAACACTTACCTAAAAAACCAACTGATCACTGAGGAAATCAAAGGAGAAATTAAAAAATTCCTAGAAGAAAATGACAATGAATATACGACAATGCAAAACTTATGGGATACTGCAAAAACAGTCCTAAGGGGGAAATTTATACCAATACAATCCCACCTCAAGAAACTAGGAAAATATGAAGCAGATGACCTAACCCTCTGCTTAAAACAATTGGAAAAAGAAGAACAGAAACATCCCAAAGCCAGCAGAAGACGAGAAATTATAAAGACTAGAGCAGAAATAAATGAGAAAGAAATGAAAGAAACTATAGTACGGATAAACAAAACAAAAAGCTGGTTCTTTGAAAAGGTAAACAAAATTGACTAGCCTCTGGCCAGACTCATCAAGAGAAAGAGAAAGAAGAACCAGATCACCAAAATCAAAAACAAAAAAGGAGAGATTACAACAGATAATGCAGAAATCCAAAGGATTCTAAGAGACTATTATGAGCAACTCTATGGCAACAAACTGGACAACCTGGAAGAAATGGACAGTTTCTTGGGGAAGATCAATCTCCCAAGACTGAGCCAGGAAGAAACAGAAACTTTGAACAACCCAATCACAAGCTCAGAAATCGAATTTGTGATTAAAAATCTACCCCAAAATAAAAACCCAGGGCCAGATGGCTTCACAGCCGAATTCTACCAAACATTTAAAGAAGAGCTAATGCCTGTCCTTCTAAAACTCTTTCAAAAAATTGCACAGGAAGGAAAACTTCCAAACACATTCTACGAGGCCACCATCACCCTGATACCCAAACCAGGCAAAGACAACACAAAAAAGGAAAATTACAGACCAATTTCTCTGATGAACTTAGATGCCAAGATCCTCAACAAAATCCTAGCAAACAGAATTCAACGACACATCAAAAAAGTCATACATCATGATCAAGTCGGGTCCATCCCAGGCATGCAAGTATTCTTCAACATCCGCAAATCAATCAATGTGATACACCATATCAACAAACTGAGAGACAAAAATCACATGATCATCTCAATAGATGCAGAAAAAGCCTTTGACAAAGTACAACACCCATTCATGATAAAAACTCTTCAGAAAATGGGCATAGAAGGAACCTATCTCAACATAGTGAAAGTCATATATGAGAAACCCACAGCAAACATCATCCTCAGTGGTGAAAAACTGAAAGCATTCCCTCTAAGATCAGGAATAAGACAAGATTTCTTTCACCACTACTGTTCAACATAGTCCTGGAAGTCTTAGCAACAGCAATATGAGAAGAGAAAGAAATCAAAGGAATCCAGATTGGAAAGGAAAGGAAGAAGTCAAGCTCTCTCTTTTTGCAGATGACATGATATTATACATAGAAAATCCCAAAGACTCTATTACAAAGCTACTAGAGCTAATCAACAAATTCAGCAAAGTCACAGGATACAAAGTCAACACACAGAAATCACTGGCATTCCTATACACAAACAATGAAAAATCAGAAAATGAAATCAAAGAGGCAGTCCCCTTCACCATTGCAACCAAAAGAATCAAATATCTAGGAATAAACCTACCCAAAGAAACAAAAGAATTGTACACAGAAAATTACAAGACACTCATGAAAGAAATTAAAGACTTAAACAGATGGAGAGATATTCCATGTTCCTAGGTCGGAAGAATCAATATTGTGAATATGACTATACTACCAAATATCATCTACAGATTCAATGCAATACCTATTCAACTTCCATTGACATTTTTCACAGAACTGGACCAAAGAATAACACAGTTCATATGGAAACACAAAAGACCTCGAATAGCCAAAGCAATCCTGAGGAAGAAGAATGGAGCTGAAAGGATCAGCCTCCCCAACTTCAGACTCTACTACAAAGCAACAGTCCTCAAGACAGTATGGTACTGGCACAAAAACAGAACTATAGACCAATGGAGCAGGATAGAGAACACAAAGATAAACCAAGGCACCTATGGGTACCTTATTTTTGACAAAGGAGGTGAACATATAAAATGGGACAAAGACAGCCTCTTCAACAAGTGGTGCTGGGAGAATTGGACAGCTACATGCAAAAAAATGAAGTTGGAACATTCCCTGACACCATACACTAAGATCAACTCAAAATGGATTAAAGACCTAAATGTAAGACCAGAAACCATCAAACTCTTAGAGGAGAATATAGGCAAAACCCTCAAGGACATAAATTAAAGCAAAGTCTTCTCTGACCCACCAACTAAAATAACAGAACTGAAAAGAAAAATGAACATATGGGACCTCATGAAACTTAAAAGCTTTTGTACAGCAAAAGAAATTACGAAAAAGCTGAACAGACACCCCACAGAGTGGGAGAAAATCATAGCAAATGAAACAACAGACAAAGAATTCATCTCCAAAATCTACAAGCAACTCAGACAACTCAGCACCGGAAAAATGAACAGCTCAATCGAAAAATGGGAAAAAGATCTAAAGAGACGCTTCTCCAATGACGACATACAAATGGCCCCAAAACACATGAAACGATGATCAGCCTCGCTTATTATTAGAGAAATGCAAATTGAAACTACAATGAGATATCACCTCACACCCGTGAGAATGGCCATCATCAAAAAATCTGCAGACAATAAATGCTGGAGAGGGTGTGGAGAAAAGGGAACCCTCTTGCATTGCTGGTGAGAATGTCAATTGATACAGCCTCTATGGAAGAGAGTATGGAGATTTCTTAGAAAACTAAAAATAGAAGCACCCTATGACCCAGCAATCCCACTATTACGCTTCTATCCTGATGAAATCAAAACTGAAAGAAGCACCTGTACCCCAATGTTCATTGCAGCTCTCTATACAATAGCCAAAACATGGAAGCAACCTAGATGTCCATCAACGAATGAATGGATCCAGAGGCTCTGGTACATATATACAATGGGATACTACTCAGCTGTTAAAAGAAATGCAGAAGACTCAGTCCTAATGAAGTGGCTGGCTCTAGAACCTATCATAAAAAGTGAAGTAAGTCCAAAAGAGAAAGACAAATACAGTATACTAACACACATATATGGAATCTAGTAGGATGGTCTTGATATCACACGCAGGGAACTCATGGAAAAACAGACAGAACATAGACATAGGGACATGGTGGGCATGAAATAGGGAGGGGGAAGCATGGAGGGCGTAACATGGAAACCTATACTGTTATGTGTGGAAAAGATAGCTAGTGTTATAGTGCTAAGGGAATAGGAGTGCTTACAATGGCTTGGGGCGATGGTCTGGAGGGGTGGGATGGGGGGAACTGGGGGTTGTGGGGACCATGGATATGCATATGACTGATCTGGGAATATACATGTCTGTGAACAACAAAACTGTAAAACTTTTAAAATAAAGAATAAAAAAAAAGGGACTTTGGCCACAGATAAATTAAGAAGTAGTGATAAGTAGTTTATATAGACATGAAGTCTACATTTAGATATATTTTGATATCTACATATGATCAAGAAAAAATGAATTTAAATTTGTAGCATTTCCATAATGCATATGGTGAAATTACCTTTTAAGAAATAAGTATCCATTGGAAAATGAATGAATAAGGAAGTTGTGGTATATATTACACAAGGAAATATTACTCAGGTATGAAAAGGAATGAATTTAAATCTGCTCTAATGAGATGGGTGAAACTGGAGCCTGTTATACAGAGTGAAGTAAATCAGAAAGAAGAAGACAGATACTGTTAATTAACATATATATATATATATATATATATATATATATATATATATATAAAATTTAGAAAGACAGTAACTACAATCCTATATTCAGGGCAGCAAAGGAGACACAGATGTTAGACTTTTGAACTCAGTGGGAGAATAGACTTTTGAACTCAGTGGGAGAAGGCAAGGGCGGGATGATTTGAGAGAATAACACTGAAACATGTACATTACCATAAGTAAAATAGATGACCAGTGCAAGGTCGGGGCACAAAGCAGAGACCCTAAGCACAGTGTTCTGGGATAGCCCTGAGGGCTAGGGTGGGGAGGACTGTGGGAGAAGGCGGTTCAGGATTGGGGAACACATGTATTCCTATGGCTGATTCGTGTTGATGTGTCGCAAAAACCAGCACAATATTGTAAAGTAATTATCCTCCAAAGAAAACAAATATGCTTTTTAAAATTGGGCTATGTTTGTTTTACAATGTTGCTTCAGGTGTAGACTGAAGTTATTGTTTTATACGTTTTTATAGAGCTTTCTTGTTTACAGGTATACATAATTCCCAAACAGTCATAGGTATATCCCTGACCCTCTCCCCTGAGCCCTCCCTCTCTTTTCCCCCTTCCCACCCCGCAGGTTGATGCTTAATCCCCATACAGGTTCCCTTAGTCTTACAGCTTAATCACCGTGGTAATCTCTATTACATATGATAGTGTAGGTTTCTTGTTGCTCTTTCTATGACTCTCGTCCGATCCTCCCTCCCCACAATGACCGTAGGTCTGTTTTCTAAGTCTGTTTATCCATTGCCATTCTGTGTGTGCATTTATTGGTACCATCTTAGTAGATTCTGTATATATATTCATTAGTATACTATATTCGTCCTTTTCTTTTTTATTACTTCACTTTGTATAATACGTTCTAAATTCTTCCACCTCATTAGGACTGATTTTCTGCATTTCTTTTTACTGCAGAGACATACTCCATTATATTTATGTAGCATATTTCTTTATCCATTCATTTGTCTATGGACATCTAGGTTGCTTCCATGTTCTAGCTATTGTATAGAGTGCTGCAATGAACATCGGGGTACAGGTGTCTCTTTCAATTTTGATTTCATCAGAATATATGTCTAATACTGAGATTGCTGGGTCATATGGTGCTTCTATTTTTAGTTTTTAAAAGTATCTCCATACTGTCTTCCACAGTCATTGTAAAACTTTACATTCCCACCAATAATGCAAGAGTGTTCCCTTTTCTCCACACCCTCTCCAGCATTTATTATCTACGTTTTTTTTAGTGGTGGCCATTCTGACAGGTGTGAGGTGATATCTCATTGTAGTTTTGATTTAGAGAAAACACTGAAACATGTACATTACCATAAGAAAAGTGTGTGGGAAAGTAATTTTTATCCTCCGTGGGAGAAGGCGGTTCAGGATTGGGGAACACATGTATTCCTATGGCTGATTCGTGTTGATGTGTCGCAAAAACCAGCACAATATTGTAAAGTAATTATCCTCCAAAGAAAACAAATATGCTTTTTAAAATTGGGCTATGTTTGTTTTACAATGTTGCTTCAGGTGTAGACTGAAGTTATTGTTTTATACGTTTTTATAGAGCTTTCTTGTTTACAGGTATACATAATTCCCAAACAGTCATAGGTATATCCCTGACCCTCTCCCCTGAGCCCTCCCTCTCTTTTCCCCCTTCCCACCCCGCAGGTTGATGCTTAATCCCCATACAGGTTCCCTTAGTCTTACAGCTTAATCACCGTGGTAATCTCTATTACATATGATAGTGTAGGTTTCTTGTTGCTCTTTCTATGACTCTCGTCCGATCCTCCCTCCCCACAATGACCGTAGGTCTGTTTTCTAAGTCTGTTTATCCATTGCCATTCTGTGTGTGCATTTATTGGTACCATCTTAGTAGATTCTGTATATATATTCATTAGTATACTATATTCGTCCTTTTCTTTTTTATTACTTCACTTTGTATAATACGTTCTAAATTCTTCCACCTCATTAGGACTGATTTTCTGCATTTCTTTTTACTGCAGAGACATACTCCATTATATTTATGTAGCATATTTCTTTATCCATTCATTTGTCTATGGACATCTAGGTTGCTTCCATGTTCTAGCTATTGTATAGAGTGCTGCAATGAACATCGGGGTACAGGTGTCTCTTTCAATTTTGATTTCATCAGAATATATGTCTAATACTGAGATTGCTGGGTCATATGGTGCTTCTATTTTTAGTTTTTAAAAGTATCTCCATACTGTCTTCCACAGTCATTGTAAAACTTTACATTCCCACCAATAATGCAAGAGTGTTCCCTTTTCTCCACACCCTCTCCAGCATTTATTATCTACGTTTTTTTTAGTGGTGGCCATTCTGACAGGTGTGAGGTGATATCTCATTGTAGTTTTGATTTGCATTTCTCTAATAATAAGTGAGGTTGAGCATCGTTTCATGTGTTTTTTTTTTTTTTTTTTTTCTGACCATCTGTATGTCGTCATTGGAGAAGCGTCTCTTTAGATCTTTTTCCCATTTTTCGATTGAGCTGTTCATTTTTCCGGTGCTGAGTTGTCTGAGTTGCTTGTAGATTTTGGAGATGAATTCTTTGTCTGTTGTTTCATTTGCTATGATTTTCTCCCACTCTGTGGGGTGTCTGTTCAGCTTTTTCGTAATTTCTTTTGCTGTACAAAAGCTTTTAAGTTTCATGAGGTCCCATATGTTCATTTTTCTTTTCAGTTCTGTTATTTTAGTTGGTGGGTCAGAGAAGACTTTGCTTTAATTTATGTCCTTGAGGGTTTTGCCTATATTCTCCTCTAAGAGTTTGATGGTTTCTGGTCTTACATTTAGGTCTTTAATCCATTTTGAGTTGATCTTAGTGTATGGTGTCAGGGAATGTTCCAACTTCATTTTTTTGCATGTAGCTGTCCAATTCTCCCAGCACCACTTGTTGAAGAGGCTGTCTTTGTCCCATTTTATATGTTCACCTCCTTTGTCAAAAATAAGGTACCCATAGGTGCCTTGGTTTATCTTTGTGTTCTCTATCCTGCTCCATTGGTCTATAGTTCTGTTTTTGTGCCAGTACCATACTGTCTTGAGGACTGTTGCTTTGTAGTAGAGTCTGAAGTTTTAGAAGCAAAGGCATTAGTTCTTCTTTAAATGTTTGATAGAATTCTTCCACCTCATTAGGACTGATTTTCTGCATTTCTTTTTACTGCAGAGACATACTCCATTATATTTATGTAGCATATTTCTTTATCCATTCATTTGTCTATGGACATCTAGGTTGCTTCCATGTTCTAGCTATTGTATAGAGTGCTGCAATGAACATCGGGGTACAGGTGTCTCTTTCAATTTTGATTTCATCAGAATATATGTCTAATACTGAGATTGCTGGGTCATATGGTGCTTCTATTTTTAGTTTTTAAAAGTATCTCCATACTGTCTTCCACAGTCATTGTAAAACTTTACATTCCCACCAATAATGCAAGAGTGTTCCCTTTTCTCCACACCCTCTCCAGCATTTATTATCTACGTTTTTTTTAGTGGTGGCCATTCTGACAGGTGTGAGGTGATATCTCATTGTAGTTTTGATTTGCATTTCTCTAATAATAAGTGAGGTTGAGCATCGTTTCATGTGTTTTTTTTTTTTTTTTTTTTCTGACCATCTGTATGTCGTCATTGGAGAAGCGTCTCTTTAGATCTTTTTCCCATTTTTCGATTGAGCTGTTCATTTTTCCGGTGCTGAGTTGTCTGAGTTGCTTGTAGATTTTGGAGATGAATTCTTTGTCTGTTGTTTCATTTGCTATGATTTTCTCCCACTCTGTGGGGTGTCTGTTCAGCTTTTTCGTAATTTCTTTTGCTGTACAAAAGCTTTTAAGTTTCATGAGGTCCCATATGTTCATTTTTCTTTTCAGTTCTGTTATTTTAGTTGGTGGGTCAGAGAAGACTTTGCTTTAATTTATGTCCTTGAGGGTTTTGCCTATATTCTCCTCTAAGAGTTTGATGGTTTCTGGTCTTACATTTAGGTCTTTAATCCATTTTGAGTTGATCTTAGTGTATGGTGTCAGGGAATGTTCCAACTTCATTTTTTTGCATGTAGCTGTCCAATTCTCCCAGCACCACTTGTTGAAGAGGCTGTCTTTGTCCCATTTTATATGTTCACCTCCTTTGTCAAAAATAAGGTACCCATAGGTGCCTTGGTTTATCTTTGTGTTCTCTATCCTGCTCCATTGGTCTATAGTTCTGTTTTTGTGCCAGTACCATACTGTCTTGAGGACTGTTGCTTTGTAGTAGAGTCTGAAGTTTTAGAAGCAAAGGCATTAGTTCTTCTTTAAATGTTTGATAGAATTCACTTGTGAAGCCATCTGGTCCTGGACATTTATTTTGAGATTTTTTATTACAAATTTGATTTCTAAACTTGTAATTGGGTTGCTCATAATTTCTATTTCTTCCTGGTTCAGTCTGGAGGATTAAATTTCTCTAGGAAACTGTCGATTTCTTCCAGGTTGTCCAGTTTGTTGCTGTGTAATTGTTCATAATAGTCCCTTATAATCTTTTGTATTTCTGTATTGACTGCTTTAACCTCCCCTCTTTCATTTTTGACTTTGTTGATCTGGTTCGTCCCTCTTTTCTTCTTGATAAGTCTGCCTAGCAGTTTGTCAATTTTGTTTATCTTTTCAAAGAACCAGCTGCTCATTTTGTTAATATTTGCTATTGTTTCTTTCGGTTCTTTTTTATTTATTTCTGCTCCGATCCTTGTGATTTCTCTTTTTCTGCTGACTTTAGTTTTTTTTTGTTTTTCTTTTTCTGGTTGTTTTAAGTGTAGAGTTAGGTTGTCTTTGCTGTTTTTCTTGTTTCTAGAGGTAGAATTGTATTGCTATAAACTTCTGTCTTAGCACTGCTTTTGCAGTGTCCAATAGGCTTTGCACTGTCATGTTTGGATGTCATTTTCTTCCAGAAATTTTTAAATTTCTCTTTTGATTTGTTTGGTAATCAGTTTGTTTTTAGGTATGTGTCGTTTAATCCCCATGTGTTTCTGTTTTTTTATGTTTAGTGATTTATCGGTTTTTTTTCGTTCGCATTTTGGAAATTTTAAGAGTTTGATGGTTTCTTTCCAGGTCTTTAATCCATTTTGAGTTGATCTTAGTGTATGGTGTCAGGGAATGTTCCAACTTCATTTTTTTGCATGTAGCTGTCCAATTCTCCCAGCACCACTTGTTGAAGAGGCTGTCTTTGTCCCATTTTATATGTTCACCTCCTTTGTCAAAAATAAGGTACCCATAGGTGCCTTGGTTTATCTTTGTGTTCTCTATCCTGCTCCATTGGTCTATAGTTCTGTTTTTGTGCCAGTACCATACTGTCTTGAGGACTGTTGCTTTGTAGTAGAGTCTGAAGTTTTAGAAGCAAAGGCATTAGTTCTTCTTTAAATGTTTGATAGAATTCACTTGTGAAGCCATCTGGTCCTGGACATTTATTTTGAGATTTTTTATTACAAATTTGATTTCTAAACTTGTAATTGGGTTGCTCATAATTTCTATTTCTTCCTGGTTCAGTCTGGAGGATTAAATTTCTCTAGGAAACTGTCGATTTCTTCCAGGTTGTCCAGTTTGTTGCTGTGTAATTGTTCATAATAGTCCCTTATAATCTTTTGTATTTCTGTATTGACTGCTTTAACCTCCCCTCTTTCATTTTTGACTTTGTTGATCTGGTTCGTCCCTCTTTTCTTCTTGATAAGTCTGCCTAGCAGTTTGTCAATTTTGTTTATCTTTTCAAAGAACCAGCTGCTCATTTTGTTAATATTTGCTATTGTTTCTTTCGGTTCTTTTTTATTTATTTCTGCTCCGATCCTTGTGATTTCTCTTTTTCTGCTGACTTTAGTTTTTTTTTGTTTTTCTTTTTCTGGTTGTTTTAAGTGTAGAGTTAGGTTGTCTTTGCTGTTTTTCTTGTTTCTAGAGGTAGAATTGTATTGCTATAAACTTCTGTCTTAGCACTGCTTTTGCAGTGTCCAATAGGCTTTGCACTGTCATGTTTGGATGTCATTTTCTTCCAGAAATTTTTAAATTTCTCTTTTGATTTGTTTGGTAATCAGTTTGTTTTTAGGTATGTGTCGTTTAATCCCCATGTGTTTCTGTTTTTAGTGGTTTTTTTCTTGTAATTGATATCTAGTCTCACAGCATTGTGATCAGAAAAGATTGTTGATATAATTTCAGTTTTCTTGAATATACTGAGATTTGATTTGTGGCCTAAGATGTGATCCATCCTGGAGAATGTTCCATGTGTGCTTGTGAAGAGAGCATATTCTTCTCCTTTTGGGTTGGAGATCCTAACGATATCAGTGAGGTCCATCTCTTCTAATGTGTCATTTACGGCCTGTGTTTCCTTGTTAATTTTCTGTTTTGAAGATCTGTCCATTGGTGTAAGAGGGGTGTTAAAGTCTCCTACTATTATTGTGTTACTTTCAATTTCTTCTTTTATGTCTGAAAGTATTTCTCTTATGTATTGGGGTGTTCCTGTGTTGGTTGCATAGATATTTTTGATTGTTATGCCTTCCTCTTGGAATGATCTCTTGATCATTATGCATTGTGCTGCCTTGTCTCTTATAATATTCTTTATATTGAGGTCTTTTTTTAATCTGATATGAGGATTATTACTTCAGCTTTCTTTTGATTTCTGTTTTCATGGAACATGTTTTTCCATCCTATCACTTTCAGTCAATGTGTATCCTTAGGTCTGAAGTGGGTTTCTTGTAAACAGCATATATATGGGTTTGCTTTTGTATCCATGCAGACAGCCTGTGTCTTTTGGTTGGAGCATTTAGTCCATTTACATTCAGAGTAATTATTGATATGAATGTTCCTATTGTCATCTTCCTAGATGTTTGAGATTTGCTTTGTAGAACTTTTCCTATCTTGTATTTATTGGCTATATAAGGCCCTTTGTCCCTTGTTGTAAGACTAGTTTTGTGGTACAAGTTTTTGCTTGTCTGTGAAGCTTTTGACTTCTCCATAAAATCTGAATGAGATCCTTGCCAGGTAGAGAATTCTTGGTTGTAGGTTATTCTCTATTAGCCATTTAAGTGTGTCCTGCCATCCTCTTCTGGCCTGCAGAAAACCTGCTGAAAGATCAGTGGTTAAATGTATGGGGTTTCCTTTGTGTGTTACTTGTTGTTTGTTCATTGCTGCTTTAAGTAGTCTGTCTTTGTGTTTAATCTGTGTTATCTTGATTAAAATGTGCGTTGCTGTGTTTCTTCTGGGATTTGTCCTGTATGGAACTCACTGTGCTTCTTGGACTTGGTTGGTCATTTCCTTTCCCATGTTGGGGAAGTTTTCAACTATAATCTCTTCCAAAAATTCCTTCATAGCCTTTCTTTTCCTCTTCTGTTGGGACCCCTATAATTCTAATATTGCTGTGTTCGATATTATCCCAGAGGTCTCTGAGACTATCCTCAGTTCTTTTGATTCTTTGTGCTTTGTTCTGTTCTTCAGCAGTTATTTCCACCGTTCTGTCTTCCAGCTCACGTGTCTGTTCTTCTGCCTCTGATACTCTACTGTTGAATCCTTCTATAGTATTTTTAAATTCATCAATTGAGTTGTTTGTCTCTATTTGTTTATTTTTTGCTTCTTGCATGTCTTTTCTCAGTGAGCTACTTTCCTCTAATTTTCTGTTTTTGAAGTTTTGGATCCTCACTAGTATCGCACTTCTGAATTCTCTTTCAGATGATTTGTCTATCTCCTCTCTGGTCATTTGTGATTGTGTTTCTCTGATTTGGTCCTTCATTGATGCAGTGCTTCTCTGTCTTTTCATTTGTATGTTAGTTTTTGTTTCTGTGTGTGTCTGTGTGTATGTGTGTGTGTGTGTGTGTGTGTGTGTATGATTGAGGTCTTTTTCCAGTTTTGTGATTGAGTTCTCCCTTCCTTTTGGTTTCTGTCCTTGCAGAAAGGTTCAATGGTTTGTGTCTTAGGTGGTGTTGAGTCTTGTGTGCAGGTGAATAATCTCTAGTGTTGTGTGTTCTTTGGTAGTGTAGGGTCTTGGAGTCAGGGCTTCCACTCTGAGGTCCCTTGGTTTGATCTCTGGCCAGGGAGTGCAGACTCTATGTCTGCTTTGCTATGTCATTCAGTGTTATTAGTTCAAATATAAACATATGAGGGACAAAAGGTGCATCCCTGGTAGATGGCAGTCATAAAATCATGTAAATATTGTCTAACATAATGTAAAAACATATGTACATACACATCACTAGACAAAACTGAACAGTCTTAAAGGGATAAAGTATAGAAAATTTTTCTGGTAAATGGCGCAATCAAAGTTGGTACCTGACCATTAAGGACTAAACTAATCAAAACACGGCCTGGAAAAACAGATCTGGAGCAAGGTCCTAGTTGGGGATATTGCAATGAAGGCAGTTTTTAACTAAGATGTGTTAGGAGTGAGAAGGAGAATGGATAGGTGATGAGAAGGAATAGAATTGTGTTGCAAGGATTATGTAGAGTTAGATAAAATGATTAGTATGTAGTAAAGTTTAGTACAGCTGGAAAAGAACATTAGAGACAGAAAGGAAAGAAATATTTATAGAGAGGATAGTAGTAGATATAAAAAGATTTTGCAGTTAGAGCATTGAGAGAGGAAGCTGTGGTTAAAAAAAAAAAAACAACTCTGTCCTTGGTTTCTATCTTCTCATCTGCGTGTGAACCTTCCACCATTTTGCTCTTGATTGCTGTCCTAGATTTCCCTGGTCTGTCCTGGTGGGGCCTGGGTGAAGGGGCGTGGTGGCTGCTTATGTCTTAAGTTTCAGTGAGGGCCAGGTATCAAGTTTGTAGGCATGCCCCTTGCAGAACTGGTTGCTCTGATTTCTCCACAGTGTACCTGTTTTGCTCCTCATAGTTCTCTGCCCCAAAGCTGCAGTTATGGCTTTCAGTCAGGCCCTGCATTCAGTGGAGCTGAGTTCTCTGCTCTGTATCCCTGATGCTGGCTGAGGGCATGGTGAGTGGTCCCTGATCCATCGGGCTGGGAGTTTTGCCGTTGGACTCTGTGCCGCAGAGGATTCCCTGGTTCTATTGGGTCCACCCTGGTAGCCTTCTATCTCAGCTGTCCTCCCAGTGTTCCTGCCACAGCCAGTTCTCTCCCTCCAACCTCCCTCGTAGATTGGGCACTCTTTTGTCTTGACTTTCCCCCATTTCTGTGTCTCTGGTCTTTTCCTCCCTAGTTCCAGGGACCCCGTCGTACCCCTTATAGACCTAAGGACTTCTTTTGCCATCTAGAGGATAGTGTGTTTGTGTTGTTTCATTTCTTGTTTAGTTGCCAGTGATTTTGTTGAGGAGGTGGTGAAATCCTCCTTTCATTCCTCCACCATCTTGGGCCCCCTCCGGGAATTTTTTTAAATTCACTTATTAATATTTCCCCCTGCTCTTTGTAGTTTATAATTTAGTTTAGAAAATGTGGATAAGCACATAAAATGGAGGACAATTATAAGAAACTTTTTAAATAACAGCATATTCATGTGAATCAGCTGAGTTTCCTTAGCACTTTTATTCTGAGTAAGAAAACAGACTAGGTGTTATTCTGTGATGGTTTAAGGAAAAATGGTAAGCAGGGGCTTATAATATTCCCTGTTTTTACTGGAAGGGAAAATGGTACAATAAAGAAATTGTTGTAGTCAGAACCAAGGGCACATTTTAGGGAGCAGGAGAAAAGTCAAAAAATATTCAAAAGACAGGCGTGAAAGTGAAAGCTTCTCAGTTGTGTCTGAATCTTTGCCATTGCATGGAATGTAGCTCACCAGGATTCTCTGTCCATGGAATTTTTCAGGGAAGAATAGTGGAGTAGGTAGCCTTTCCCTTAACCAGGGGATCTCTCCAACCCAGGGATTGAACCCAAGTATCTCACATTGGAGGTAGATTCTTTACTAAGTCTCCAGGGAGGTCCAAGAATACTCTATTCCTTCTCCAGGGGATCTTCCAAATGCAGGAATCAAACTGGTGTCTCCTACATTTCAGGCCGATTCTTTACCAACTGAGCTATGGGAATAGAAGCTTTCAAACATTGATGTAAGTATCTGCAGTGTTAAACTGAGATGCTTCGCTTGGACTAATTCTTTGATGGGGAAATTTTGAAGCTCCTTAGTCTAATCATATTTTTTTTTTTAAAGATTTATTTATTTATTTATTTTGGGCGGGGGTCGGGTTGGGGAGGGAGGGGATTGGGCAGGCCACTTCTATTGGTCTTTCATTTCTCTATTTTCATCCGTCTTTGTTCTTTGGCTCCTGTGGGCCTCTCATCGTGGTGGCATCTGTTGTCGCAGAGTGCCGGCTCTGGGTGCATGCACTCTAGAGCTCCGGCTTGGTAATTGGACACATTGGTCCAGCCGCTCCGTGGCACGTGGGATCTTCCCAGGCCAGGGCTCGAACCGGCACCCCTTGCACTGCAAGGCGGTGTCCTTACCCACTGGACCACCAGGGGAAGCCCTCTAATCATATTTTTGATAAATGTAAGACCATGATCACTGGAGCCAAGCATTTTAGAATTGGGTGGACACTCAAAGAATGAACTCTGTTTTCTAGTCTGTAATATGGAAACATCATTTTATGATTATGTAAGAACTATAGATTTTGAAACCACAACTGCCTGACATGTACATAGATGCTAATAAAGAGTAACTTACTTTACATTTAAATGGAGTTTTACATTTTAAAAAGTCATGAATGCTTTTTCCTATACCACAAACCTGAACTTTAATTTTTCTCAGAGGTTCACTGGCTATATATAGACCAATATGTAATAAATGTTGGGAAGCAAGTTTACTCAGAGCATTCTGACTTGTTTTCCCTCTCATTTGCTCTAGGAGACTCAGAATCACCAGAGGATTAACAAATATAGACCAATAAAATCTGTAGATTGAATAAAGCCTAACAAATGCATTAAGAGAAGGCAAAAATGCTGTGTCCTATTGAACAGATACTGAAGTACAGCCTTCATCACTGGGAAGCCATAGCTCACATGCTCTGGCACACTGTGCGGTTAAGTCATACCACAGCTGTGATTCTGATGTGTCCTGGTGAAGGACTGAACTCAGTGGCAGGTAATAGGGAATGGATGGAAGGCAGACGTGATCCCAAAGAGGGAAAAAATTCACGAGCGACCAGAGACATGGCATTTCAGCAGGTTGCCAATTCTGGAGAAAGAGTGTGAGGAAGTAGAGAGGCTGGTGAGGATTACTCCTTGCACATGTTTGTGTTTCTACAAAACAGCATTTTCCCTATTTTATATAGCATATTATTTTCGTAGGTATGCACCCCACAAGGATTAGATTGGATTCGGTTACCAAAATTTGTTGGTAGAAATCTTATTCACATACATTTTTTCATCGTAGAGAACTTATTCACATACATTTTTTCATTCACTCATTCAACATGAAATATGCTACGTATTCATTCTGGGTCAGGTTCTACACTTGGCACTCACCACAAGAATGTATGACTAACTTGCTACCCCTACAGACTGGAGTTCTCTCTGTTTTCTTATTTTAGACACTAACCAAGTTCATACTTCACAGACTTTATAGAGAAGGCTGTTCTACAGTGCTTTTTACCTGTGAGACCAGCAATTCTGTCTTCCTTTTAGGAAACTGTTTTTTAAGAAAATGTTAGTCTTCATATATTCATAGCATTCCTAAATAGTAAGAATACCAGACAATGAAGTTGAAAAATAGTTTTCTTTCTGAAGCTGTGTTATACCTGGCCAGTTACTGACAGTTTCTGGGATAGAAGGCAGAAGTGATCCCAAAGAGGGAAAAAAATAATCCCTGCTTGATCCACACAGCAAGGCTGCTGTGAAGATAAAATGAAGTCATCTATGTAAAATGATCAAAAAATATAGTAGTCTCTACAGAGATAAATATGTATGTGTATTGATTATATTGAAGAGTGACAAAGATATAATGCAAACTATAGAAACTGTATTCACATAATTGTTACCACTATAATAATAGGGGCACGTGATTACAGTGGTATGGGTGATGCGTTAATTCTGAAACAATGTAAATAGAGACAAGTAGTCTAAAGCCTGTCTGATCAGTAGAAGGATGTGTCATAACCTGCCACTGTTCTCAAGAATACATATTTATGCAGATTTACCAGCTTCCTGGGAGCAAAATTCCATCTCTTTGTTGAGACCTTATTAGATTAACACACTTGTCTAAGGCAAAAGTGTTTCTTCTACAGGATAATGTACTGATACAGGCTGCTACGAATAAGCCAGCCAATATGGGAGGATTTTGCCTTCTGAAGGAGGCTGTTTCTGTTCTTTTTTACAGTGAACTGACATTGTTGACCTTGCTTTCATGTGAAGAAGGGAGGGACATTTCTTGAACATCTTAAATGGGAAATCTTTATTTTTTTTCCCTGCCCTGGTCGTTTCAGTGAGTAGCCTCCTAAGTCAGAGAGTTGTGAAAAGATAGCAGTGCAAACTGTGTAGTGTAGAGAGATGATCACGGGCTTTGGAGGTTGGCTGATATGTTTAGAAATTGATTTTATGTATCAGTTGCTGTGAACTACTCCTGACATATGTATGATCACAGTGTCTTGCATGTCCGCAAGTGTTTGAATAAATTAATACCTAAAAATTATATAGAAAATACTCACTTATGAAACTATACTATACTACACATATACACAAAAAAAATGAAAGAGGAATAAAATGATTTCCCTGGCATAGAAATTTGTTTTGTTCATATCTCTACCATTTAGAACAGTATCTTATATACAGTAAGGGCTTATATTAGTCACCTTTCGTGGATGTTACATTTAAAAAAAAGAAATTCAAGGTTTACAACAATGGACAAATTTCTTGTGCATAGATCCATAGGCTTGTTATTGCTTGACTTCACTCTGCTAAGTCCTGCAAGCTTTTGCTGGGCACGGGTCCAAGCTGAGGGTTGGATTCAAATATATTTCATTCTTCTTATTATGGAAGCTAAGATTGGACATCTGGGATATAAACCCATTCTCTTGCTTCAAATTTAAATAGGAAAATATAGAGAAAGGCTGTGGATCTTACCAGAATAAATACCACATGGGAAGCAGAACTTGAATTCCCTGTGACTAGAGAGAACTAATCATAAGAGGAAACTATACACAAATCACTGCCCCTCTTTAGGTAATAAGAGTGGTAGACTATATCAGTTTTCAGACTTTGGAACAGGTGCATTCAGAACCCCAATGCGCATCAGGTAAAGAGTATCATGCCCTGATGGAGGCTCCTAGAAACACAGCAAGAAAGGTGTTACACATAGTGGTCCCTTCTTCGTCCTAAGGATGAGCAGTACTCTAAGGAATAAGGAAAGCATGAGCTCTCAGCCCCAGGAGAGTGTGTCTGGATGAGCAGTAGCAATGTAGAGCAATGGTACTCTGAGCAAAGTGAATACAGCATAGCAGTGATATATGATTATTCATATTACCAACTTGCCTGACCCAGAGAAGAAGTAGACATGACAGCAATCACTGTCTCCTATTGTAGGGACAGAGATTAGAACACTAGAGATGAGCAATTGGCCTCAGAAACAAGCATAAATTCTTTCTGATCCAGGTCATATGATTATGCAATGACAGTGTTTGAGATAATGCACCACTATTTGTGTTGTTTCCATTTCTTTTATATTATAAACTATTCTGATGTATTAGTGCATATTTACATGAGCATGCACATGCAAACACTCCCAGTGACATCCCTAAACAGACTCATCACATGCTGAAGGAGAGTTTCCTTGGCTCCTCAAGACACTGGAGGCTTACGCACCTTCAATTTGTTTCCCCTCAAACACTCACATCCATCTGAATGATGTTTCAGTGACTCAGTCTAGCTGCTAGAATCTGGACTCATTTCAAGATGAATTCTAGAAACATGTTAAATAGTCCTAACATTTGCATACTAGGGTCTTTGATTTATTGTATTTTTTAATATTAAAGCTGCTGTTGCAATAACCCAGGCTTCCCTTGTCCTTCACCCCCTCCCAGAGTTTGCTCAAACTCAAGTTCATTGAGTTAATGTTCATTCTTCTTATTATGGAAGCTAAGATTGGACATCTGGGATATAAACCCATTCTCTTGCTTCAAATTTAAATAGGAAAATATAGAGAAAGGCTGTGGATCTTACCAGAATAAATACCACATGGGAAGCAGAACTTGAATTCCCTGTGACTAGAGAGAACTAATCATAAGAGGAAACTATACACAAATCACTGCCCCTCTTTAGGTAATAAGAGTGGTAGACTATATCAGTTTTCAGACTTTGGAACAGGTGCATTCAGAACCCCAATGCGCATCAGGTAAAGAGTATCATGCCCTGATGGAGGCTCCTAGAAACACAGCAAGAAAGGTGTTACACATAGTGGTCCCTTCTTCGTCCTAAGGATGAGCAGTACTCTAAGGAATAAGGAAAGCATGAGCTCTCAGCCCCAGGAGAGTGTGTCTGGATGAGCAGTAGCAATGTAGAGCAATGGTACTCTGAGCAAAGTGAATACAGCATAGCAGTGATATATGATTATTCATATTACCAACTTGCCTGACCCAGAGAAGAAGTAGACATGACAGCAATCACTGTCTCCTATTGTAGGGACAGAGATTAGAACACTAGAGATGAGCAATTGGCCTCAGAAACAAGCATAAATTCTTTCTGATCCAGGTCATATGATTATGCAATGACAGTGTTTGAGATAATGCACCACTATTTGTGTTGTTTCCATTTCTTTTATATTATAAACTATTCTGATGTATTAGTGCATATTTACATGAGCATGCACATGCAAACACTCCCAGTGACATCCCTAAACAGACTCATCACATGCTGAAGGAGAGTTTCCTTGGCTCCTCAAGACACTGGAGGCTTACGCACCTTCAATTTGTTTCCCCTCAAACACTCACATCCATCTGAATGATGTTTCAGTGACTCAGTCTAGCTGCTAGAATCTGGACTCATTTCAAGATGAATTCTAGAAACATGTTAAATAGTCCTAACATTTGCATACTAGGGTCTTTGATTTATTGTATTTTTTAATATTAAAGCTGCTGTTGCAATAACCCAGGCTTCCCTTGTCCTTCACCCCCTCCCAGAGTTTGCTCAAACTCAAGTTCATTGAGTTAATGTCATCCAACCATCTCATCCTTGGTCACCACATACTCCTGCCCACAACTTTTCCCAGCTTAGGGTTTTTTCCAACGAGGAATCCAAAATATTGGAGTTTCAACTTCAACTTCAGCATCAGTCCTTTCAATGACTATTCAGGATTGTTTCCCTTTAGTTTTGACTGGTTTTATCTCTGGAAAGTCCAAGGGACTCTAAAGAGTCTTCTACAACACCACAGTTCAAAGGCGTCAATTCTTCAATGATTAACCTTAGTCATACTCCAGCTCACATCCATACATGACTACTGGAAAAACCATAGCTTTGATTATATGGACCTTTGTCAGAAAAAGGACATGTTAACTTTTTAATAGGCTGTCTAGGTATGCCACAACTTTTCTTCCAAGAAGCAACTGTCTTAATTTCATGGGGACAGACACCATTCCCAGTGATTTTGGAGCCCAAGAAATGTATGTCACTGTTTCAATGTTTCTCCATATATTTTACCATGAAATGATGTGATAGGATGCCATGATCTTAGATTTTTGAATGTTGAGTTTAAGCCAGTTTTTTAACATTTGTCTTTCATGTTCATCAGGACTTGGAGTTCCTTTTCAATTTCTGCCATTAGGGAAGTGTCTTCTGCATACTGAAGTTATTGAAATTTCTCCCCACTAATCTTGATTCCAGGTCTATTTTTTTCCAGACTGCCATTTCTCGTGATGTATTCTGCACAGGAGTTAAATAATCATGATAAGAATATGCAACCTTTATATATTCCTTTTCCAATTGTGAGACAGTCCATTGTTCCATGTCTGGTTCTAACTGTTTTTTTGTGACCTGCATACAGGTTTCTCAGGAGCCAGTAAGGCAGTCTGGTGTTTCCATCTCTTGAAGTATTTTCCACTGTCTGTTGTGATACACACAGTCAAGGGTTTTAGTGTAGTCATGAAGCAAGAATAGATGTGCTTCTGAAATACCCTTGCTTTTTATATGAGAAAACTGATGCGGGCAATTTGATCTCTAGTTCCTCTACCTTTTCCTAAATCCAGCTTGAATAAATGGAAGTTCTCAGTTCACATGCTGTTGAAGCCTAGCTTGCAGGATTTTGAGCATTACCTTGCAAGCATTTGAAATGAGTTCAATTGTACTTTAGTTTGAACCTTATTTGGCATTGTATTTCTTTGAAATTAGAATGAAAACTGACTTTTTTCAGTCCTTGGCCACTGTTGAGTTTTCCAAATTTGCTGGCGTATTGATAGCAGCACTTTAATAGCATTATATTTCAGGATTTTAAATAGTTCAGCTGGAATTCCATCACCTCCACTAGCTTTGCTTATACTAATGCATCCTCAGGCCCACTTAACTTCACACTCCAGGATGTCTGGTTCAAGGTGAGTGACCACACCATAGTGGTTATCCTGGTCATTAAGATTTTTTTGTATAGTTTTTCTGTGTATTCTTTCCAGATCTTCTTAATCTCTTTACTTCTGTAAGATCTTCATCATATCTGTCCTTACTGTGCCCTTCTTTGCATGAAATGTTCCTTTAGTGTCTCTAATTTTCTTGAAGAGATCGCTAATTATTTCCATTATGTTATTTTTCTCTATTTCCTTGCATTGTTCATTTAGAAAGGCTTTATCTTAGAAATGGGTCTCCCTACTATTCATTTAGATGGTTTTATTGTTCCTTTCCTCCTATGCCTTGCATTTCTCTTCTTTCTCAGCTACTCCTTAGACAACGATTTTGCCTTTTTGCATTTCCTTTTCTTGTGGATGGTTTTGGTCACTGCCTCCTGCACAGTATTAAGAACCTACACACATAGTGCTTCATGCACTCTGTTTAACACATCCCTTGAATCTGTTTGTCACTTCCACCATAAAATCATAAGGGATTGGTTTAGATCGTACCTGAATGGCATAGTTGTTTTCCCCACTTTCTTCTCTACTTTTTTCAATTTAAGTATGGATTTTGCAACAAAGAGTTCATGATCTGAGCTACAGGCATCCCCACTCTTCTTTTGTTGACTGTATAGACCTTCCACCTACAAAAAAGCAAAAACCATCTGGTGACCCTTGCTTTTTGGATGAGAAAACTGATGCGGGCAATTTGATCTCTAGTTCCTCTACCTTTTCCTAAATCCAGCTTGAATAAATGGAAGTTCTCAGTTCACATGCTGTTGAAGCCTAGCTTGCAGGATTTTGAGCATTACCTTGCAAGCATTTGAAATGAGTTCAATTGTACTTTAGTTTGAACCTTATTTGGCATTGTATTTCTTTGAAATTAGAATGAAAACTGACTTTTTTCAGTCCTTGGCCACTGTTGAGTTTTCCAAATTTGCTGGCGTATTGATAGCAGCACTTTAATAGCATTATATTTCAGGATTTTAAATAGTTCAGCTGGAATTCCATCACCTCCACTAGCTTTGCTTATACTAATGCATCCTCAGGCCCACTTAACTTCACACTCCAGGATGTCTGGTTCAAGGTGAGTGACCACACCATAGTGGTTATCCTGGTCATTAAGATTTTTTTGTATAGTTTTTCTGTGTATTCTTTCCAGATCTTCTTAATCTCTTTACTTCTGTAAGATCTTCATCATATCTGTCCTTACTGTGCCCTTCTTTGCATGAAATGTTCCTTTAGTGTCTCTAATTTTCTTGAAGAGATCGCTAATTATTTCCATTATGTTATTTTTCTCTATTTCCTTGCATTGTTCATTTAGAAAGGCTTTATCTTAGAAATGGGTCTCCCTACTATTCATTTAGATGGTTTTATTGTTCCTTTCCTCCTATGCCTTGCATTTCTCTTCTTTCTCAGCTACTCCTTAGACAACGATTTTGCCTTTTTGCATTTCCTTTTCTTGTGGATGGTTTTGGTCACTGCCTCCTGCACAGTATTAAGAACCTACACACATAGTGCTTCATGCACTCTGTTTAACACATCCCTTGAATCTGTTTGTCACTTCCACCATAAAATCATAAGGGATTGGTTTAGATCGTACCTGAATGGCATAGTTGTTTTCCCCACTTTCTTCTCTACTTTTTTCAATTTAAGTATGGATTTTGCAACAAAGAGTTCATGATCTGAGCTACAGGCATCCCCACTCTTCTTTTTGTTGACTGTATAGACCTTCCCCACCTTCAGCTGTAAAGAATATAAGCAATTGAATTTTGGTATTGACCATCTGGTGATGTTCTTGTGTAGCTGTCTCCTGTGTTGTTGGAAGATGTTTGCCAGTGTGTTCTCTTGGCAAAACTCAGTTAGCCTTTGCCTTGCTTCATTTTATACTTCAAGGCCAAACTTGCCTGTTACTCTAGGTATGTCTTGAGTTCCTACTTTTTCATTCCAATCTCCAGCTATGAAAAAGACATCTTTTTTTTTTTAGTGTTAGTTTTAGATGGTCTTGTAGGTCTTCATAGGACTGTTCATCTTCAGTTTCTTTGGTATTAGTGGTTGGGGCATAGTCTTGGATTACTTTCATATTGAATGGTTTGTCTCAGGAGAAAATTAAGGTTCATTCTGTCAGTTTTGAAATTTCAGCTAAGCATTTTATTTCAGATTCTTATTGACTATGAGGGCAGCTCCATTTCTTCTAATGAATTTCTGCCCATAGCAGTAAATGCAATGGTCATGTAAATTAAATTTACTCATTCCCATCCATTTTAGTTCAGTGATTCCTAAAATGTCAATGTTCACCTTCTCCATTTCCTGTTTGACCACTTTCAATTTACCTTGATTAATGGACCTATCATTCCAGGTTCCACACTGTTGTACCATGAGTTAATTGCAAAAATAATCCTAATAGACTAGCTATGTGGCACATACAGCCATAGAGAAATTGGGAGAAGAGTTGGATAATCTTTGGCATTCTGAAAATGAAAACACAAGAGAATATCTAAAATTCTTTCTAGCTCCAAATACAGGTTATTGTATACTTGCAAAATTAAAATTCAAAGATTTAAGCCTATAATTACCACTGAGGGCTGTTGTAGCCTGAGAAAATTCTCCCAATTCAGGATCTAAAGAGAAGTCTGTTTTGTATCCTTGAATCCTTATACAAAGGCATAGACTGTACCATAGCTCATTTTATGAATGCTTGATCACTCTCAAAGGCTACATATGGTTCTTACTATGTTTTAGATTTAAAATTTTTTTTAAACTTTTTATTTTGTACTGCAATATAGCCAATTAACAATATTGTGATAGTTTCAGGTGAATAGTGAAGTCATGCATAGACATGTATCCAGTCTTCTCCCAAACTCCTCTCCCACCCAGGCTGTCACATAACATTGAGCAGATTTCCATATGTCATACAGTAGGTCCTTGTTGGTTATCCACTTTAAATATTGCAGTGTGTACATGTCCATTTCAAGCTACCTAATTATTCTTTCCCCCTCATGCTTCTCCTCAGCATAAGTTTGATTTCTTTGTCTGTGAGTCTTTTTCTATTTTTTAAATTCATTTGTACCATTTCTTTTTAAATTTTACATGTAAGGGATGAAGGACCACTTTTTGAAATGTATGAACTCCAAGAGTACACCATATACCTAAGTTCACAAAATTATGTGTCTGGACATATATGTCTCAGGTTCCCTGAGGCTTATCAATGGAAGACTAAGAAACAGTTTCTACAACAGTGATCCAACAGCCCTAGGGTAATAGAATGACTTTGTGAGAAGGTAGAAATAAAATATAATTTCAATTTATAAGATATTTATTTTAAAAATTAACTTATTTATATTTAGTAAGAATTAAAAGTTCACTTTTATAAATGACTCATATATTGAGGGCACACATTTTTTAAAAAAATTTGCAGAGTACACATAACGCAGTTTAAAGAGCACTGTCCTATAGGATCATAAGTAAAAGAAATTCTCTCTGTTCAAAGCACCCTAATTCTGAGAAAAAGTTGTGGCACATACAGCCATAGAGAAATTGGGAGAAGAGTTGGATAATCTTTGGCATTCTGAAAATGAAAACACAAGAGAATATCTAAAATTCTTTCTAGCTCCAAATACAGGTTATTGTATACTTGCAAAATTAAAATTCAAAGATTTAAGCCTATAATTACCACTGAGGGCTGTTGTAGCCTGAGAAAATTCTCCCAATTCAGGATCTAAAGAGAAGTCTGTTTTGTATCCTTGAATCCTTATACAAAGGCATAGACTGTACCATAGCTCATTTTATGAATGCTTGATCACTCTCAAAGGCTACATATGGTTCTTACTATGTTTTAGATTTAAAATTTTTTTTAAACTTTTTATTTTGTACTGCAATATAGCCAATTAACAATATTGTGATAGTTTCAGGTGAATAGTGAAGTCATGCATAGACATGTATCCAGTCTTCTCCAAGCTCCTCTCCCACCCAGGCTGTCACATAACATTGAGCAGATTTCCATATGTCATACAGTAGGTCCTTGTTGGTTATCCACTTTAAATATTGCAGTGTGTACATGTCCATTTCAAGCTACCTAATTATTCTTTCCCCCTCATGCTTCTCCTCAGCATAAGTTTGATTTCTTTGTCTGTGAGTCTTTTTCTATTTTTTAAATTCATTTGTACCATTTCTTTTTAAATTTTACATGTAAGGGATGAAGGACCACTTTTTGAAATGTATGAACTCCAAGAGTACACCATATACCTAAGTTCACAAAATTATGTGTCTGGACATATATGTCTCAGGTTCCCTGAGGCTTATCAATGGAAGACTAAGAAACAGTTTCTACAACAGTGATCCAACAGCCCTAGGGTAATAGAATGACTTTGTGAGAAGGTAGAAATAAAATATAATTTCAATTTATAAGATATTTATTTTAAAAATTAACTTATTTATATTTAGTAAGAATTAAAAGTTCACTTTTATAAATGACTCATATATTGAGGGCACACATTTTTTAAAAAAATTTGCAGAGTACACATAACGCAGTTTAAAGAGCACTGTCCTATAGGATCATAAGTAAAAGAAATTCTCTCTGTTCAAAGCACCCTAATTCTGAGAGTCAAGGCTAGTCACATAATTATGTAGACATGTGATTAAAAGACTTTCTAATTTTATAACTGCTCTGAAATTCTATTATGGTATATAAATCCCTCAGACATTTCTTTGTTTGCTATATACAGAAAACATATACATATGTATACACAAAAATCTAAAGGATTTTTAGCTATTAATACAAGACAATGAATATGTACATTGTTTATATGCTTACAAGATTCTTGGAGAACAGAACACATAAAAGCAATGTTTCATAGATACTCTGGGAACGTAAGCAAAGCCGTGAGAATGCATGGAGTCACCAGGGGATCTGACTTGGTTCCAATCTGTAATAGAGATTCTTACATGCTATAAGATAGCAGTTGAACACTAAGTATCAGTGAGCAAAACATAAAGAGTTTAAGAGTGGAAGGAATGGTAAACAAAACAAAATTTGGAATCCATTGCAAATACACTTTCCCTGATTTGCAGTTTTTTTCTGTCTGGTTATATTAGTGACAACTATCAAATGCTTTTATGTCCACTATTTTATAATGTAAATTTCTTGTTTGATAGTCTCTAAAAAGCTGACTGGAGGGAGACTCTTGGAATAACTTTTTTTGGTTGTAACTTTTGTCCATGCTGGGTCTTCATTGCAGCCCATGGACTCTTCATTGCACCATGCAGGCTTTCTCTAGTTCTGATGCCTTGACTTCTCTAGTGATGCGCAGGATTAATTGTCCCATGGCATGTGGAATCTTAGTCCCCAATCAGGGATGAAACCCATATGCACTGGGCCACCATGGGAGTTCCCTGGAATATCTTGAAAAAAATGAAAGTGAAAATCAAGTCACTCATTTGTGTCCAAGTTTTTGCAACCCCATGGACAAGACATTGAATTCTCCAGGCAAGAATACTGGAGTGTGGGTAGCTTTACCCTTCTCCTGGGGGTCTTCCCAACTCAGGGATCAAAACCAGGTATCCCCAAATTCAGGCCAGTTCTTACCATCTGAGCAACTAGGGAAGCCCTGGAATATTTTAAAGCATTATTTTTCAATTGGGTGTGAATTTGCCCTATGGGACATTTTTAGTTGTCACTACTTAGAGGATGTGTCACTAGTATATAATAGGTATAAACTACATATGTTGCTAACATCTTATCATGCCCCAGAAAGCTTACCACAATAAAGTATTGTCTGACCCAAAATGATAGTATTTCCAAAATTGAGAAACCCTGTCTTATAGGAACAAAATAAGGGCATTGAAATTGACCTATGGTAGGAGGCAACACCAGCAATGTATGCTCATTCAATGGCTCCTAGCTTTCTGTTGTTTCTTAGAAATCTCAATCCTATAATTAGCTAATCTGCTCCCAGTGGTGTCTGAAATTTCACTAATTTATCACCAACTATCCATCTCACAATAGAGGAATGATCTGGTGGCCCAGATAGTAAAGAATCTTCCTGCAAAGTGAGAGACACAGATTCTCTTCCAGGGTTGAGAAGATTCCCCTGGAGAAGGAGATGGCTACCCACTCCAGTATTCTTGCCTGGAGAATTCCATGGACAGAGAAGCCTGTGGGCTACATTCCTTGAGATCACAGAGGGTTAGAAGACTGAGGGACTTTCAATTTCACTATCAAAGAAAGTACAAATCTGCCCTTTCCAATGACTTTAAAGAAACACAATTTAATGATCTCAGTTGGGGCTTAATAAGCCAACATCCACATCAGAAAGCTGCTCTGTGTTTGACAGATTTGACAGTTTGTTATGGAAAAATAGAGGGATATATATATATATATATTCAGAGACTAATTGAGCACTGCAACTGAGCAATCCATGGACAGTCTGTCCTCTAGTTAGAGGCTGTCATGCTTTAGTGGAGCCAGAGACAGACTCTGCCATGAGGATATCACTTTTTTGTTAAACATGAAAAAAAAAAAAAGATGGCCTTAAATATAGTAAAAGCTGGGAGCTTTTGGAGGAATGATATTGGTTGTAGGAACTGCTGTCAATAAGAACCGCCCAGCTATGGCTAACAGTCTAACTTCAAAATAAAGTACACCAGACATTAAAGGGATCTGGGTGCTTCACATTCTGTTTTGGGACTGTGGAAGTAGGACTGAGATATGCATATCTCATCAATATTTTAAAGCATTATTTTTCAATTGGGTGTGAATTTGCCCTATGGGACATTTTTAGTTGTCACTACTTAGAGGATGTGTCACTAGTATATAATAGGTATAAACTACATATGTTGCTAACATCTTATCATGCCCCAGAAAGCTTACCACAATAAAGTATTGTCTGACCCAAAATGATAGTATTTCCAAAATTGAGAAACCCTGTCTTATAGGAACAAAATAAGGGCATTGAAATTGACCTATGGTAGGAGGCAACACCAGCAATGTATGCTCATTCAATGGCTCCTAGCTTTCTGTTGTTTCTTAGAAATCTCAATCCTATAATTAGCTAATCTGCTCCCAGTGGTGTCTGAAATTTCACTAATTTATCACCAACTATCCATCTCACAATAGAGGAATGATCTGGTGGCCCAGATAGTAAAGAATCTTCCTGCAAAGTGAGAGACACAGATTCTCTTCCAGGGTTGAGAAGATTCCCCTGGAGAAGGAGATGGCTACCCACTCCAGTATTCTTGCCTGGAGAATTCCATGGACAGAGAAGCCTGTGGGCTACATTCCTTGAGATCACAGAGGGTTAGAAGACTGAGGGACTTTCAATTTCACTATCAAAGAAAGTACAAATCTGCCCTTTCCAATGACTTTAAAGAAACACAATTTAATGATCTCAGTTGGGGCTTAATAAGCCAACATCCACATCAGAAAGCTGCTCTGTGTTTGACAGATTTGACAGTTTGTTATGGAAAAATAGAGGGATATATATATATATATTCAGAGACTAATTGAGCACTGCAACTGAGCAATCCATGGACAGTCTGTCCTCTAGTTAGAGGCTGTCATGCTTTAGTGGAGCCAGAGACAGACTCTGCCATGAGGATATCACTTTTTTGTTAAACATGAAAAAAAAAAAAAGATGGCCTTAAATATAGTAAAAGCTGGGAGCTTTTGGAGGAATGATATTGGTTGTAGGAACTGCTGTCAATAAGAACCGCCCAGCTATGGCTAACAGTCTAACTTCAAAATAAAGTACACCAGACATTAAAGGGATCTGGGTGCTTCACATTCTGTTTTGGGACTGTGGAAGTAGGACTGAGATATGCAGGGTATCTCATCACAGAGCAGACTGGACTGACTCCAGGGAGACAAAGACATCAAGACAATTTCTGAATCAGTCAGGCACTCTTAGCACAAGGACTACCCCGCTAATACTGCTATTTCAGATGACAGTAGATGAAAACTACAGGATATAAGGGAATGTTGCCAGAGAGGGTGGGGTAACTATGATTTTGAAATAGCCTCAAGTAATTTATCCAGCTCTGGGCTGCTGTTAAATTACTGAATTGAGAACTGAGGCCAAAGGCTAACAAATATTTATGCGCATTGCTTAAACTTGTGTGCATGTCAGGTGCTTGTGTGTGTGCTCCGTCACTCAGTCATATCAGACTTTCTGCAACCCCATGGACTGTAGCTTGACAGGCGCCTCTGTCCATGGAGTTTTTCAGGCAAGAAAACTTGGCTGGGTTGCCATTAACTCCTTCAGGGTGCCTTCCCAACCCCGGGGGGTTGAGCCTGCAGCTCCTGCATTGGCAGGTGGATTCTTTACCAATGTGCCACCTGGGAAGTTTTACCAGCTGCTTGGTGTCTAACTAATTAATTTTTTTTTTAGTGTCAATTTTGGTACTTTAAAAATGGAGATACTAACAGACTTCATAGAGCTACTTTAACTAAAATAGTGCATGTAAATTACTTAACGAAGATTAACCAAAATCCTGCATATAAATCAGCACATAGTATACTCTTATGGAATATTTGTAAGCACACAATTGACCAGCTGAGATTATAAGCAGGGATAGTTTATGGCGTAGGCAAAAGACCAAGTGTGTGGGGACAGGACCCTCCATTGCCATTATTCCATTTAATTGTTGCTATGGCATTTGGACAGGCTGCACCCATGGTGTTGCAAAGAATCAGACATGACTTACTACACAAGCAGGCATTATGGCATCTGAGACATTTTTATATGTGAAATGATCCTCCTGGTATAGAGTATCCATGGTTTTCATTAAAACATAAGCATCCCCCCAAAAGTTGACCTATTCTAATAAATTCTTATTGAAAATTATTTTAATAAATTAAATAATTGTACAGAAAGCAGACATTAAATTTGGAATAATTAGATCTGTAATCTGAATTCTGAGTCTAGCTGTGGATTTTGTCCAATGTTGAATCCTTTTCTGTAGTTAAATGCAATTCTAACTGGTCCCCCATTTCTTAAAAGCATTGTAAGAATAGGTGAGACAGCGGAAACATAAATATATTGGAAATTTCAAAGTGGTACATAAACAAATGACAATATTACTAGAATAATTATTCAACCTGTTACAAACATATACATACCTGAAAGAGTATGTTAGTAATAAACTCATCTTTGAACATAAAACAAAGATAGAAAAAGACAGATCATTGAATTGCCAATATTTGGATTAAAATGATGGACAACAAAAGAAAATAGCATTAAGCAAAAGCATCTTCTAGAAGTAGGTATCTTGTAAAAAGGAAATAATGTGGAAGAATAGACTGTGAATCAGGATTTTCCAGATGCACCTGAAAAGTAATGGAGGTGAATAATGACGCTGGGAAGTGACAGCCTTTCTCCATTGATCCTAAGTTTCAGTATGTCTCTTCTAAAGTGAAAGTCACTCATTCATGTACCCCATGAATTGTAGCCTGACAAGCTCTTTTGTCTATAGAATTCTCTAGGCAAGAGTACTGGAGTGGGTTGCTATATCCTTCTCCAGGGTATCTTCCCAACCCAGGGATTGAACCCATGTCTCCCTCATTGCAGGTGGGCTCTTTACCTCTGAGCCGCTGGAGAAGCTAAAGGAGGGCAGTGATTCCAAACAGTGGAGCCACTTCTACTAGAAGACTTTCGACGCAAAGATATACATGGAATATTTGTAAGCACACAATTGACCAGCTGAGATTATAAGCAGGGATAGTTTATGGCGTAGGCAAAAGACCAAGTGTGTGGGGACAGGACCCTCCATTGCCATTATTCCATTTAATTGTTGCTATGGCATTTGGACAGGCTGCACCCATGGTGTTGCAAAGAATCAGACATGACTTACTACACAAGCAGGCATTATGGCATCTGAGACATTTTTATATGTGAAATGATCCTCCTGGTATAGAGTATCCATGGTTTTCATTAAAACATAAGCATCCCCCCAAAAGTTGACCTATTCTAATAAATTCTTATTGAAAATTATTTTAATAAATTAAATAATTGTACAGAAAGCAGACATTAAATTTGGAATAATTAGATCTGTAATCTGAATTCTGAGTCTAGCTGTGGATTTTGTCCAATGTTGAATCCTTTTCTGTAGTTAAATGCAATTCTAACTGGTCCCCCATTTCTTAAAAGCATTGTAAGAATAGGTGAGACAGCGGAAACATAAATATATTGGAAATTTCAAAGTGGTACATAAACAAATGACAATATTACTAGAATAATTATTCAACCTGTTACAAACATATACATACCTGAAAGAGTATGTTAGTAATAAACTCATCTTTGAACATAAAACAAAGATAGAAAAAGACAGATCATTGAATTGCCAATATTTGGATTAAAATGATGGACAACAAAAGAAAATAGCATTAAGCAAAAGCATCTTCTAGAAGTAGGTATCTTGTAAAAAGGAAATAATGTGGAAGAATAGACTGTGAATCAGGATTTTCCAGATGCACCTGAAAAGTAATGGAGGTGAATAATGACGCTGGGAAGTGACAGCCTTTCTCCATTGATCCTAAGTTTCAGTATGTCTCTTCTAAAGTGAAAGTCACTCATTCATGTACCCCATGAATTGTAGCCTGACAAGCTCTTTTGTCTATAGAATTCTCTAGGCAAGAGTACTGGAGTGGGTTGCTATATCCTTCTCCAGGGTATCTTCCCAACCCAGGGATTGAACCCATGTCTCCCTCATTGCAGGTGGGCTCTTTACCTCTGAGCCGCTGGAGAAGCTAAAGGAGGGCAGTGATTCCAAACAGTGGAGCCACTTCTACTAGAAGACCGTTATTCAGTCCCTGGAAGTTTAGAGCTCCATGTAGGGACTTAGTCATGCAGCAAGGGGAAAAAATAGTATTCATTAAGTGCCTGGACTTCCCTGTGGAACATTGGTAAAGAATTTGCACACCAATGTAGGAGATGAAAGAGACACAGGCTCAACTACTGGGTCAGGAAAATCCCCTGGAAGAGGAAATGTTAACCCAATTCTCACTTAGAACTTGGATAGAAAATCCTGGAAGGCTACAGTCCATGGGGATTCACAGAACCAGACAGAACTGAGCAACTGAGCAAAGCAGATTAAGCTCCCATTTTGTGACGTATGTTAAACCAGTTGCCACCATCGTATTAGAATGCGATGAGATGGTTTATATCATGCACAAATGAAGAAATGTAGGTGCAAAGAGTCTCAGGAAGCAAGGTGGAAAGTGGCAATGATCATGTTCTTCCTTACATTACACCTAGTAAAACTTAAATAATACTAATTTGTCAAACATAAATAATGCTAATTTACTAGTTAAACATTGAGCTGAATTTACTGAACACACTGTCAAATATACACTTGCCTGTTTGCACTTTCACCTTCTCCAACAAGAATGAGAGCTCAAGACATTCTTTTTTTTTTTTTTTAAAGATTTATTTATTTATTTATTTATTTTGGGCGGGGGTCGGGTTGGGGAGGGAGGGGAGCAGGCGGGCCACTTCTATTGGTCTTCCGTTTCTCTATGTTCATCCGTCTTTGTTCTTTGGCTCCTGTGGGCCTCCCATCGCGGTGGCGTCTATCGCTGCAGAGCGCCGGCTCTGGGTGCATGCGCTCCAGAGCTCTGGCTCGGTAATTGGACACATCGGTCCAGCCGCTCCGCGGCACGTGGAATCCTCCCAGGCCAGGGCTCGAAACGGCGCCCCTTGCACTGCAAGGCGGTGTCCTTACCCACTGGACCACCAGGGGAAGCCCTCAAGACATTCTTGTCTTGTATCTTCATCAGTATAATGAAGGACACATATCTGAAGATTAATAAGTACATAGAATTTTGAATGAAACTGAATTGAATACTTGGACATGTGAAACTTTCCAAATATACAAGACAAAGCCAATACCAAAACAAAACAAGATTACTTATCTGCACATTAGGTCGAACATGTGAAGCTTTCACAGTGCTACTTTGAAGATTCCCCGTACGCCTTATGCCTCATGCTACCTCTCACACTCTTTTTTTTTTTTTCCCACTCAGCAGAACTAAGGCTGGCTGATTCTCTGTACAAGGGCAATTAAACCTACATAGACCTCTTTTTTCAGTTTCACTTTGTAGTATGCCTCTGGGATTCTCTGTCCACACCCTCCACATGCAAATACACATGCCTAAAGCTCATTCACACTGATCAAAGATTAGGAGACACAGATAACGGGCAGTGGATAGACTAAGCTGCTGGCAATATTTTCAACCATGTAGGTTTGAACTTAGAAACAGAGCACATCACTGCCAACAGACAACACCCAAGAGCATGCAAGTGTTCCCTTTTGTTAACTGGACATGCAGGGATCTCTCACAGAAAGAAATAAAAGAAATATACATACACGTATGTGTAGAACCTGCCTCAAAGTCCTGAATTCCAAGAATCACAGTATTGTGTGAACTTTTTCCCAGCTTCTCATTTGTATCTGATGATATTGATATATTGCTGTTTTGACTTGTACTACAATATGTAAAATAAAAGGAAATGGTTGCTACCCAAGAGATATGGATCAGCACAGAAAACTCTGTGGAACTATTAATATTTTCTATAATCACATTAAATGGAAAGAAGTGATATAGCTCTTCATAGAAGACCAGGTTTTTCTTTCCATATTTAAAATATGTGAGTTTATTGCAACCTTTCATAATGTACATTCTGTATGTATATTTCTGCAGGCAGCATATTTCACAGCACTTTAGTGACCCCACTGGGCATTCACATTCTTTTGTTAAACTAAAATTGGACCAGAATGAGGACCTACCTAACATCAGTCAATACATTGAATGTCAAATGACAGCCAAGCTGTACCGCTTGACAGTTCCTGAGTACAGCTCCTGCCCTTTGCATGTGCTATTTCCCAAAACTTGATCCCACAGTGTAACTTGATTATATGTATTGCCATAGCTCACTTCAGTTCTCTATTTCTTCTGTCCCTGAGCTTTTTAATGCACAGTAGATGTTTCCTACTGTGTGCTCGTTATACCATTCATTTAATATTGCTTATCCTTCATCTTTCCATCTTCCCTCCTTATTCTGTGCACCACACCCCATCTACTCACCCACTGAAGGCAGAAGCTGAAAAACAGGGGCACACATTAAGGTTTCTATCTTCCGTGTGTTTTGTGTCCTAATTGGGCCCTTATCACTTTTTCCAAAAAATCCTTTTCAATCCAGGAAAATTTATTGATTTCAGTTTCACTTTGTAGTATGCCTCTGGGATTCTCTGTCCACACCCTCCACATGCAAATACACATGCCTAAAGCTCATTCACACTGATCAAAGATTAGGAGACACAGATAACGGGCAGTGGATAGACTAAGCTGCTGGCAATATTTTCAACCATGTAGGTTTGAACTTAGAAACAGAGCACATCACTGCCAACAGACAACACCCAAGAGCATGCAAGTGTTCCCTTTTGTTAACTGGACATGCAGGGATCTCTCACAGAAAGAAATAAAAGAAATATACATACACGTATGTGTAGAACCTGCCTCAAAGTCCTGAATTCCAAGAATCACAGTATTGTGTGAACTTTTTCCCAGCTTCTCATTTGTATCTGATGATATTGATATATTGCTGTTTTGACTTGTACTACAATATGTAAAATAAAAGGAAATGGTTGCTACCCAAGAGATATGGATCAGCACAGAAAACTCTGTGGAACTATTAATATTTTCTATAATCACATTAAATGGAAAGAAGTGATATAGCTCTTCATAGAAGACCAGGTTTTTCTTTCCATATTTAAAATATGTGAGTTTATTGCAACCTTTCATAATGTACATTCTGTATGTATATTTCTGCAGGCAGCATATTTCACAGCACTTTAGTGACCCCACTGGGCATTCACATTCTTTTGTTAAACTAAAATTGGACCAGAATGAGGACCTACCTAACATCAGTCAATACATTGAATGTCAAATGACAGCCAAGCTGTACCGCTTGACAGTTCCTGAGTACAGCTCCCTGCCCTTTGCATGTGCTATTTCCCAAAACTTGATCCCACAGTGTAACTTGATTATATGTATTGCCATAGCTCACTTCAGTTCTCTATTTCTTCTGTCCCTGAGCTTTTTAATGCACAGTAGATGTTTCCTACTGTGTGCTCGTTATACCATTCATTTAATATTGCTTATCCTTCATCTTTCCATCTTCCCTCCTTATTCTGTGCACCACACCCCATCTACTCACCCACTGAAGGCAGAAGCTGAAAAACAGGGGCACACATTAAGGTTTCTATCTTCCGTGTGTTTTGTGTCCTACACATTAGTGGGAGTTTTCCCAAACCAATGGAGTAAAAAAATGAATCTATGCTTTTGCATCCATGTGAGTAAATAAAGTGTAAACACTATTCTTGCCAAATCCAGATGATTTATGAGTTTAATATGAGGGGGTGATAGTAGTTGACTTGGGCAACTTTTTTTTTACTGGGTTGTAAGGGCTTTCAAAGAATGAACATGTTAGCTAGAAAAGGAGGGTGGTGAAGAGCCATAGAATGTTTACCATTGTGAAACAGTGCCAAGAGCAGAAGATTTGTGCTATAGACAGTGACTGCGTCATGGGGTAGACTAAGAATAAATCTTATGATCATTTGTCCTGTGCTTTTCATTGTAGTGAACTGTAACCAGATCAGCAAATTTTCACTGTAGGCTTATATTCTGAAACAAAGGCACAGCTTTGATATACAGAATTTTTGTCATAAAGGCCATTGCTTCTATGGAATTTTAAGATAATGAGAGGGTGTTCAGCTCTGCCTTGCACCAACCTGCCTGCAAGATTCTTGAGGGCAACTAAGGCAGCTCTGTATTCCATGCTGTTGTTCATTCAATGGTTATATGCTCAACCATTGTCCTGAATGTGCCCCAATGAATGGAACAAGGACTGTTCTTTAAAAAAAAAGAAAAAAGAAAAAAGCTGTCTTGAGAAATGAAAGGGAGCGAGAAGCACCTAACTATGAGATTGTCTGTGCCTTTGCTCTCTTTTCCCTGAATACCCTGGGTTACCTCAAGCTGATGTAAAATGAAAGAAAGCAGAGATCTCAGCTGCTTAGTCACTTTAGTCATGTCTGACTCTGTGTGTCCCCATAGACTTCAACCCACCGGGCTCCTCTGTCCATGGATTCTCCAGGAAAGAAAATTGGACTTGATTGCTATCTTTTTTCCTCATTTTTGTGTTTTGCTTTCCGTTTATACCATTCATTTAATATTGCTTATCCTTCATCTTTCCATCTTCCCTCCTTATTCTGTGCACCACACCCCATCTACTCACCCACTGAAGGCAGAAGCTGAAAAACAGGGGCACACATTAAGGTTTCTATCTTCCGTGTGTTTTGTGTCCTACACATTAGTGGGAGTTTTCCCAAACCAATGGAGTAAAAAAATGAATCTATGCTTTTGCATCCATGTGAGTAAATAAAGTGTAAACACTATTCTTGCCAAATCCAGATGATTTATGAGTTTAATATGAGGGGGTCATAGTACTTAACTTGGAAAACTATTCATTTACTGGGTTGTAAGGGCTTTCAAAGAATGAACATGTTAGCTAGAAAAGGAGGGTGGTGAAGAGCCATAGAATGTTTACCATTGTGAAACAGTGCCAAGAGCAGAAGATTTGTGCTATAGACAGTGACTGCGTCATGGGGTAGACTAAGAATAAATCTTATGATCATTTGTCCTGTGCTTTTCATTGTAGTGAACTGTAACCAGATCAGCAAATTTTCACTGTAGGCTTATATTCTGAAACAAAGGCACAGCTTTGATATACAGAATTTTTGTCATAAAGGCCATTGCTTCTATGGAATTTTAAGATAATGAGAGGGTGTTCAGCTCTGCCTTGCACCAACCTGCCTGCAAGATTCTTGAGGGCAACTAAGGCAGCTCTGTATTCCATGCTGTTGTTCATTCAATGGTTATATGCTCAACCATTGTCCTGAATGTGCCCCAATGAATGGAACAAGGACTGTTCTTTAAAAAAAAAGAAAAAAGAAAAAAGCTGTCTTGAGAAATGAAAGGGAGCGAGAAGCACCTAACTATGAGATTGTCTGTGCCTTTGCTCTCTTTTCCCTGAATACCCTGGGTTACCTCAAGCTGATGTAAAATGAAAGAAAGCAGAGATCTCAGCTGCTTAGTCACTTTAGTCATGTCTGACTCTGTGTGTCCCCATAGACTTCAACCCACCGGGCTCCTCTGTCCATGGATTCTCCAGGAAAGAAAATTGGACTTGATTGCTATGCCTTCCTCCAGGGGTATCTCTCCAACCCAGGGATGGAGCCCAGGTCTCCTTCATTGCAGGCAGATTCCTATCTATCTATCTATCTATCTATCTATCTATCTATCTATCTCTATTTGAGATCCCATGAGTTGTAGCTTACCAGGCTTCTCTGTCCATGCGATTTTCCAGGCAAGAAAGCCGGAATCAGTTGCCATTTCCTTCTTGAGAGAAAGCTCTCAGTCAATTAGGCAAAGAAAAAAAGTCTGGTTACATAATTCTGAGTGTGATATACAGGCACACATGAAAGTTTATTGATCAGATCTGGCATCTGTAATGATGATAAGAGCACTGGAACAAGTTTCTTACCTCAAAATATCTTTTTAATCTGTAGACTGATAGCTAATATTTACACTTATTTTTGAGGTAGGACAGAGTCTTTCCTTTCATAAGAAATGTGGTTTTCAATGGCAAATTACTCTTGAGGGAGTGGGAAGATACAGAAGTTTAAAGTCATAATAAAATGTAAAAACAGAATATGGATAAAAGGCCAAGAGAGTTGGGTAGAATAATATCCATTTAAGGTATAAAAATAAAGACAGATCGATAATTGGAAATAAGGTATAGATTTATCAGTGACTGGAGAATTATTCCATTTAGGTTTTCTCAGACCTAAGCAACTATTCTATAACAAAGAAAACACCTTTTGAAACAGCACAAAATTCAGCAAGTCAAATAACCACCTCCTCTAAAATGAACTGTTGCTACACAATGCTAACTATTAGCCTGGGCGCATCTTCATGCATTCCAGTATTTTTCCTACTGGAAATATATGGTGAATTTCTTTTCTTTGAATTGAAATGAAAGGGAGCGAGAAGCACCTAACTATGAGATTGTCTGTGCCTTTGCTCTCTTTTCCCTGAATACCCTGGGTTACCTCAAGCTGATGTAAAATGAAAGAAAGCAGAGATCTCAGCTGCTTAGTCACTTTAGTCATGTCTGACTCTGTGTGTCCCCATAGACTTCAACCCACCGGGCTCCTCTGTCCATGGATTCTCCAGGAAAGAAAATTGGACTTGATTGCTATGCCTTCCTCCAGGGGTATCTCTCCAACCCAGGGATGGAGCCCAGGTCTCCTTCATTGCAGGCAGATTCCTATCTATCTATCTATCTATCTATCTATCTATCTATCTATCTATCAATCTATCATCTATCTATCTCTATTTGAGATCCCATGAGTTGTAGCTTACCAGGCTTCTCTGTCCATGCGATTTTCCAGGCAAGAAAGCCGGAATCAGTTGCCATTTCCTTCTTGAGAGAAAGCTCTCAGTCAATTAGGCAAAGAAAAAAAGTCTGGTTACATAATTCTGAGTGTGATATACAGGCACACATGAAAGTTTATTGATCAGATCTGGCATCTGTAATGATGATAAGAGCACTGGAACAAGTTTCTTACCTCAAAATATCTTTTTAATCTGTAGACTGATAGCTAATATTTACACTTATTTTTGAGGTAGGACAGAGTCTTTCCTTTCATAAGAAATGTGGTTTTCAATGGCAAATTACTCTTGAGGGAGTGGGAAGATACAGAAGTTTAAAGTCATAATAAAATGTAAAAACAGAATATGGATAAAAGGCCAAGAGAGTTGGGTAGAATAATATCCATTTAAGGTATAAAAATAAAGACAGATCGATAATTGGAAATAAGGTATAGATTTATCAGTGACTGGAGAATTATTCCATTTAGGTTTTCTCAGACCTAAGCAACTATTCTATAACAAAGAAAACACCTTTTGAAACAGCACAAAATTCAGCAAGTCAAATAACCACCTCCTCTAAAATGAACTGTTGCTACACAATGCTAACTATTAGCCTGGGCGCATCTTCATGCATTCCAGTATTTTTCCTACTGGAAATATATGGTGAATTTCTTTTTATAACTGAAATGGATTGAATTGTATACCTCAAAAGGATACATTGAAGCCCAAATCAAATACCTTTGAAAGAGACCTTATTTGCAAATAGGATAATTTCAAATGTAGTCAAGCTAAGAAAATGTCATACTGAATTACACTGCGCCATAAATACAATGAGAAACATGGAGACAGACACACACAAAGGAGAAGATTATGCGATGAAAAAGGCAGAGATTAGAGTAATGCTGTTACAAGTAAAGGAACAACAAGGATTTGGGGACCCACTAATAAGCTAGGAAAATGCAGGGAAGAATTATTTCTTAGAGTCTTCAGAGGGACCATGGTCCTGCTGACACCTTGATTTTGAACTTTTAGCCTCCTGAACTGTGAAAAATACTTTTCTATTGTTTTAAGCTACTCTAAACTAATTTGTTACAGCAGTTATAGGAAATTCATGGGCTTTCCAGATGGCATTTGCGGTAAAGAATCTTCTTGCCAATACAGGACATGCAAGAAACAAGAGCTTGACGCCTGGGTCAGGAAGATTCTCTGGAGTAGAAAATGGCAACCTGATCTGTCATTCTTGCCTGGAAACTTCCATGGACAAAGGAGCCTAGCAGTCTAGTAAATAGGACTGTAAAACGTTGAACAGAGTGACTGAGCACTAGAGCAAATGCATGCATCAAGGACCATGCAATTCACCTATGCATTCACCTGTGTGAAAATGAAAAGTGAACGTGAAAGTCGCATAGTCATGCCTGACTCTGAGCGGCCCCATGGACTCTACATAGCCTGCCAGATTTCCTCATGGAATTCTCAAGGCAAAATACTGGAGTGGGTAGTCATTCCCTTCTCCAGGGGGTCTTCCCAATACGGGGATCAAACCAGGGATCAAACTAAAGATCGAGCCTGGGTCTCCTGTCTTGTAGGCAGATTCTTTACCATCTGAGCCATCAGGGAAGCCTGTTTACCTGTGTATTAAACCACAATTCTCTATAAGTTTTACTTTCCTGCATATCATATGAACAGAGGCACTGATAGTTTTGATCCAGACTATCTTTCAAGGATGACTGAATAGCAAAACGTTTCGAAAAGGCAGAGAATCTACCTCTGAGCAGATGACTGACATAGTTGCTGTCCGGGATGACAGATATAATGTCTGTCTTTAGGGTCAAAATTCAGAAAGTTTACTTCCAGCCACTTTATAAATTCCCTAAGCTTGAGGTCTCCCTTTTAATCAGGTTATTTTGTATGCAGGGGCCGTTATGTCCTTGTTACAATGCCCAATGGCAACTGGAGCTCAGAAACCCAACACAGATGATGATAATCTGGCTACTATTTGTTGGTGTGGGTAGCAAACTGTCTTTTGTCTCTGACTTAGAGCGTTGGGTCATGTGCCAGCATTCACAGAACTGTGGCAGAATTTATAAACTTGAAAGTAGGGTAGAATCTCAGACCCTTCACAGTTCTTCCCACTGTGTGCCTTGACATCCAAGTATCCAACTGTCTTCTCTCTTGTCTCCATTACTGAGTGAGCTCATGGGCCCTCTTCACTTGCTCATCAACATGCCACACAGGCAGTACAAGACTAAGTATTTATGGTTCATGATTATTAAATGCGTAATTGGTAGTCAAGACCAGCACACATAAATAAGTTAGATCCTCAAGATCAGCAGCATGAATAATCCCTAAAATTTTGTCAGAAATGTGACATCTCAGACTTCACTCCAGACCTAAGAACCAAAATATGCACTTTTCCAAGATCCCCAAATTATATACAGACACATTATAGTTTGAAAAGTACTGAATTAGTATACAATTAGCTGAAGAATGCTTGTTTCACTGTGATATGGCAGCTTAGTGAGGAAGACCAGCATTGCCTAGGGTTGACCATATAGATATACAAAAGATAGGCATTGGAGACTGGGAGATAGGTGACCACTGAAAACTAGGAATATGTAAGCAGAGTCACATAAAACTCTGAGCTCTCAACTTAGCAAGGTGTTATCTTTCATTTGATTCATCCAAATCAAAAACAAACCAAAGATTTCCAAATTCTCAAAGTCACCTAGGGCTCCTGTAGGAGGTAGGGGACTCAGACTTCGAGGGCTTCAGGAAGCAATAAGAAGTATTTAAGCTCCTGTGATCCAGGGAAACTTAACTCAGGTAGGGAGGAGATTTCAAAATCTTGACCAAAAAAAACCCCCCATGATTTAAGGGGAGATGAGCAATGAAATCTCCTCTCCCTCTTTTAACAGACACTTTAATCTGTTTCATCACTGCTAATGGTCTCAAAATATTACTTGCTGGGTACCCCAAAACGTTTACTTCCAGCCACTTTATAAATCCCAGCTTGAGGTCTCCCTTTTAATCAGGTTATTTTGTATGCAGGGGCCGTTATGTCCTTGTTACAATGCCCAATGGCAACTGGAGCTCAGAAACCCAACACAGATGATGATAATCTGGCTACTATTTGTTGGTGTGGGTAGCAAACTGTCTTTTGTCTCTGACTTAGAGCGTTGGGTCATGTGCCAGCATTCACAGAACTGTGGCAGAATTTATAAACTTGAAAGTAGGGTAGAATCTCAGACCCTTCACAGTTCTTCCCACTGTGTGCCTTGACATCCAAGTATCCAACTGTCTTCTCTCTTGTCTCCATTACTGAGTGAGCTCATGGGCCCTCTTCACTTGCTCATCAACATGCCACACAGGCAGTACAAGACTAAGTATTTATGGTTCATGATTATTAAATGCGTAATTGGTAGTCAAGACCAGCACACATAAATAAGTTAGATCCTCAAGATCAGCAGCATGAATAATCCCTAAAATTTTGTCAGAAATGTGACATCTCAGACTTCACTCCAGACCTAAGAACCAAAATATGCACTTTTCCAAGATCCCCAAATTATATACAGACACATTATAGTTTGAAAAGTACTGAATTAGTATACAATTAGCTGAAGAATGCTTGTTTCACTGTGATATGGCAGCTTAGTGAGGAAGACCAGCATTGCCTAGGGTTGACCATATAGATATACAAAAGATAGGCATTGGAGACTGGGAGATAGGTGACCACTGAAAACTAGGAATATGTAAGCAGAGTCACATAAAACTCTGAGCTCTCAACTTAGCAAGGTGTTATCTTTCATTTGATTCATCCAAATCAAAAACAAACCAAAGATTTCCAAATTCTCAAAGTCACCTAGGGCTCCTGTAGGAGGTAGGGGACTCAGACTTCGAGGGCTTCAGGAAGCAATAAGAAGTATTTAAGCTCCTGTGATCCAGGGAAACTTAACTCAGGTAGGGAGGAGATTTCAAAATCTTGACCAAAAAAAACCCCCCATGATTTAAGGGGAGATGAGCAATGAAATCTCCTCTCCCTCTTTTAACAGACACTTTAATCTGTTTCATCACTGCTAATGGTCTCAAAATATTACTTGCTGGGTACCCCAAAAGCTTTAGCGAAGGAAATTAGGCAATAAACAGAAAAGTCAAAATATTATAGGCAAACTAATAGAAATATGGGAGGTGGGCATCAATGTCTCATGGCTTTCCAGAACCTCTGGCTTTCATGTGCAACAGCATCTTCATGTTATAAAGTTTGAACCAACTCCACCCCAGTTTCCATCTTGGACAGTACAGGTTGGAACCTGAGTATACTGTTAGTCCTGCCAAGCCCTGCTACAAAGCACAGTTGGAAGGCAAAGACCACAGGAAGATGTGAAAAGGCTTAGAGCTCCTAGAAGTTTCAAGACAAATAGGTCTTCTTGTAAGAAAATTAAAATGTAAATTGCAATGTCTGCTGAATATCTTTTGGAGAATTCTAATGCTATAAATATATTATTTACTCCTAGACATGTGCATGGGTGCACAATAGTGTTAATGTGCAGGAGGGCAATTCATTCTTCTTGTTAACTCTGCCTCTACATTTTACAGTTTTGTAAATGTCATGCAATAACTCTCTTGTGAGGCCCTCATTACCTATAAACTATTCATATCTGCCACATAAAAGATGCATGTGAGATGCAGATTCAACAATTAACCCGTATATTTTTTCTTTTAATTTTAGCCTCTTTTTATTGATTTTTTATTTATGTATTTTTCATCCATTTTTATTCTTCCACCTGTGTGGGCCTCCCATCGCAGTGGCCTCTCTCGCTCTAGAGCCCCGGCTCTGTAGTTGGATACATCAGTCCAACTACTCCACGGCATGTGGGATCTTTCTGGGCCAGGGATCGAACCGGTGCCCCTTGCACTGCAAGGCAGACCCTTTACCCACTGGACCACCAGGGAAGCCCTATCCATATATTTTTATCCATCTGTCTGGTCTAGCCTTTTTTTTAATTTTTAACAACAAACTTTTTTTTTTTAAAGTCCCACTCTTTGCTTTTATTTTAAATTTGGGAAATACAATAGTGAGTCCAAAGATGTATTTCCTCTGGTAAGTGATTCAAGCAACAACATCATTTTAAAATTATAATCCAGGTAGAGTCCCAAAATTCTCATCAGTTCCAGGAACAGAGGTCTCTAAGCTCTTTGTAAGGAAGTGGAAACTCTTCTCTCTTGTGCTGTGCCCAATCCTGCCACAAGCAAGCTACCTGGATGTCTAAGCCTTTCTTCAGCATCCTGTGTCTCAGAGCAATGCCCTGAACTCTCATTCTTTCTTTACCTCTACTCTTCTTCTTCAGAACTGTCAGTGCTTTGGCAATCATAAACAAATGCAACATTTGGAGTGACAAATATTTTCATAGATCAAGTCCCACTCAGTATCTTCCAAACTCCAAATTACTTTCCAACAAGGTCTGATTTGTGGAACTTCTATGTTTGCCTCTGCAGGTTTATCAAAGGAAGGCAAAGACCACAGGAAGATGTGAAAAGGCTTAGAGCTCCTAGAAGTTTCAAGACAAATAGGTCTTCTTGTAAGAAAATTAAAATGTAAATTGCAATGTCTGCTGAATATCTTTTGGAGAATTCTAATGCTATAAATATATTATTTACTCCTAGACATGTGCATGGGTGCACAATAGTGTTAATGTGCAGGAGGGCAATTCATTCTTCTTGTTAACTCTGCCTCTACATTTTACAGTTTTGTAAATGTCATGCAATAACTCTCTTGTGAGGCCCTCATTACCTATAAACTATTCATATCTGCCACATAAAAGATGCATGTGAGATGCAGATTCAACAATTAACCCGTATATTTTTTCTTTTAATTTTAGCCTCTTTTTATTGATTTTTTATTTATGTATTTTTCATCCATTTTTATTCTTCCACCTGTGTGGGCCTCCCATCGCAGTGGCCTCTCTCGCTCTAGAGCCCCGGCTCTGTAGTTGGATACATCAGTCCAACTACTCCACGGCATGTGGGATCTTTCTGGGCCAGGGATCGAACCGGTGCCCCTTGCACTGCAAGGCAGACCCTTTACCCACTGGACCACCAGGGAAGCCCTATCCATATATTTTTATCCATCTGTCTGGTCTAGCCTTTTTTTTAATTTTTAACAACAAACTTTTTTTTAAAGTCCCACTCTTTGCTTTTATTTTAAATTTGGGAAATACAATAGTGAGTCCAAAGATGTATTTCCTCTGGTAAGTGATTCAAGCAACAACATCATTTTAAAATTATAATCCAGGTAGAGTCCCAAAATTCTCATCAGTTCCAGGAACAGAGGTCTCTAAGCTCTTTGTAAGGAAGTGGAAACTCTTCTCTCTTGTGCTGTGCCCAATCCTGCCACAAGCAAGCTACCTGGATGTCTAAGCCTTTCTTCAGCATCCTGTGTCTCAGAGCAATGCCCTGAACTCTCATTCTTTCTTTACCTCTACTCTTCTTCTTCAGAACTGTCAGTGCTTTGGCAATCATAAACAAATGCAACATTTGGAGTGACAAATATTTTCATAGATCAAGTCCCACTCAGTATCTTCCAAACTCCAAATTACTTTCCAACAAGGTCTGATTTGTGGAACTTCTATGTTTGCCTCTGCATGGTTTAAATTAGACTTGCTAAACTAGCAAGAATCTTGCTAAGTCACTTAAACAAGAAGTCCTACCTTCCGTTTATGATCAGGTTCCTCATCCTTCACTACCCTGCCCAGGAGATGTCTGATCAATATTACATTCCCATCACTCTGTAGCCCCCACCTCCCCACCTACATCTTTAGGGAGTGGCAGCAGCTATATGCCTGGTATTGTTTTCCATTTGAGGGGTCCTCCAAGACTCTGAAATTCATATATGGAGGGCATGGATGGCTGTGATATCCTTGTTTAGAGAGACACCATTTCACACTAGTAATTACCTCATGATTGCATTCTCCTCAGGCGTACAACATCAACCTGGAATTAATGATCCTGATGAGTAAACTTTTTTTTTTTCACTATGAATGATTCTAGTTGCCTCCTCAAGGTATACACAGAAAAAAGCAACCAAATCCCTCGTGTTTGCTTTCTATGCTGGTGAGAGAGAAGGAGTACAGATTTCCTAGAACCATATAAGTATGTAATTCTTGACTCCATTTACATTTCTAAGAGGAATCAGATAAGCACATTCCTATACTCAGCCTAAATGTAAATAGGTTAATTCCCAAAGGAACACTTATGAGAATCTTACAAACAACCCCTAAGAAATTAGAATGTAAGTGCTATTTTTATAACTCTCAAGTCCCTAGGATAAAATTGATAATGTCTCACATCTATTAAAGCAATTTATTACCAGCCTTCCTCACCTACCCAAGTCCTTTAAATTTTGAAGGACAACTTTCAATCAATTTACTAACAATAAAAAAGTTTTCTTTGAAGGAAAAACTGTCTAAAAACTGTGGTTAATCAGGTTAGTCAGTCATGTGAACTTCAACTGGACTGAAAATCACTCTATTATATTTCACAGTTAAAAAAAAATACTGAACATTCTAAACCAGATATTAGACAAGGTGAGTCTGATGGATATTTCATATGCTAAAATTAAATAATAATAATGTCTTTGAATTTGTGTATATGTGACTTCTCAGGTGGCTCAGCAGTAAAGTATCCATCTGCAATGCAGGAGACAGGTTCAATCCCTGGGTCTGGAAAATCCTCCTGGAAGAGAGCAAGACCTCCGACTCTGGTATTCTTGCCTGGAGAATCCCATGGACAGAGGAACCTGGTAGTTTACTGTCATAGGGTCACAAAGAGTCAGACAGGACTGAAGCAACTTAGCACGTAGATAGATATGTTAAAGTACTTCCTTATAATTTTATATTCTGGCTGGGTCTCCTTGCAGGCGTGAGAATACCTGACAGACCTAAGTTAACAAATTAAAATTTTTAAATCTAACGGGAGTGGCAGCAGCTATATGCCTGGTATTGTTTTCCATTTGAGGGGTCCTCCAAGACTCTGAAATTCATATATGGAGGGCATGGATGGCTGTGATATCCTTGTTTAGAGAGACACCATTTCACACTAGTAATTACCTCATGATTGCATTCTCCTCAGGCGTACAACATCAACCTGGAATTAATGATCCTGATGAGTAAACTTTTTTTTTTTCACTATGAATGATTCTAGTTGCCTCCTCAAGGTATACACAGAAAAAAGCAACCAAATCCCTCGTGTTTGCTTTCTATGCTGGTGAGAGAGAAGGAGTACAGATTTCCTAGAACCATATAAGTATGTAATTCTTGACTCCATTTACATTTCTAAGAGGAATCAGATAAGCACATTCCTATACTCAGCCTAAATGTAAATAGGTTAATTCCCAAAGGAACACTTATGAGAATCTTACAAACAACCCCTAAGAAATTAGAATGTAAGTGCTATTTTTATAACTCTCAAGTCCCTAGGATAAAATTGATAATGTCTCACATCTATTAAAGCAATTTATTACCAGCCTTCCTCACCTACCCAAGTCCTTTAAATTTTGAAGGACAACTTTCAATCAATTTACTAACAATAAAAAAGTTTTCTTTGAAGGAAAAACTGTCTAAAAACTGTGGTTAATCAGGTTAGTCAGTCATGTGAACTTCAACTGGACTGAAAATCACTCTATTATATTTCACAGTTAAAAAAAAATACTGAACATTCTAAACCAGATATTAGACAAGGTGAGTCTGATGGATATTTCATATGCTAAAATTAAATAATAATAATGTCTTTGAATTTGTGTATATGTGACTTCTCAGGTGGCTCAGCAGTAAAGTATCCATCTGCAATGCAGGAGACAGGTTCAATCCCTGGGTCTGGAAAATCCTCCTGGAAGAGAGCAAGACCTCCGACTCTGGTATTCTTGCCTGGAGAATCCCATGGACAGAGGAACCTGGTAGTTTACTGTCATAGGGTCACAAAGAGTCAGACAGGACTGAAGCAACTTAGCACGTAGATAGATATGTTAAAGTACTTCCTTATAATTTTATATTCTGGCTGGGTCTCCTTGCAGGCGTGAGAATACCTGACAGACCTAAGTTAACAATTAATCATCTGAGAAGGAGCAGAACATTCCCTCTGAGAAATGTGATATTTCTTGCCATATAAGTAAACAAGAACATCACAATCATCAGTGATTCTAGCTTTCCAGTGTGAGTTCATGAATCCCGAGTTCACTCCAGTGGTAAAGAACCTGCCTGCCAATGTAGGAGATATAAAACACGTGGGTTCAATCCCTGGGTCAGGAAGATTCCAAGAGAAAGTCATGACCATCCACTCCAGTATTCTTGCCCAGAGAATCCCATGGACAGAGGAGCCTGTACAGTCCATAGTGTCACATGGAGTCAGACATGACTGAAGTGTCTTAGCATGCAAGGGAACTCTGGAAGGAAAAGAATACCTGTGAACTAGCATCCATCAGAACTACAGCCACTCCTTAAAGTGAGCCCAAAGGAGCTCAGGATGTGAAAAACAGAGGAACTGGCCCCAGGGTAGCTGAAATGAATGATTTCCATGAGCCCAGACTCTTGCATCTTCCTGTAAGGGTTAGGAGGGAAAGGGGCAGGGCACAGTTTCTGAAAAGAATGACAGCCCAATGATACAGCATAAACCCATTAGAATCAAATGGGTCCAAGATGGCAGACCAGACCTTAATCCTCAGTCAGCAAGCTAAATGACACACCCAGCGGTGCCTGATAGTTCCATCCCTTCCCTAAAAGAGCTGGAATAATCCTATCACTCATTAGCATATGGAAGTACCCAGCCTATAAAAGCTAAGAACACCATGTTTTCAGGGCCACTGGATTTCGCTCTGCGATGGCCCACACTCTGTCTGTGGAGAGTGCTTTCTCTGAATCTGAATAAATCCATTTCTTACCTGTCACTTTGTCTCTCACTGAATTCTTCTCTGGAAAGAGACATAAAGAACCTGAACCTCAATGGGTCCAGACATTGGGTGAGTGATTTTAATTACCAGGGTTCTGGCAGGGTTCAAGTCCTAGTCACGTGGGTTCAAGTCCCAAACAGGTTTGATTATGTCTGGGTCCTGGGTTTAAGTCTCAAATTGAGGTTGAACACTTTCATTCCCATACCAGAAAAGTCATAAGTTTCTTAGCTGAGGATATCTGGTTTCTTCAAAGAACAGTAATATTTTGATGTTCAAACTACCTGACCTTTATTGCAAAACTTCTGTAACTAACCTGACTCCTTCTCTTGCTTCCTTGGAGTAGTTCTCTCAAGGTTACTTGGGATGTTGTCTTTCAGTCTTAAAGTCCTAAAAATTCCCACCAAACAATACATAACTCTCAACTATTAGGCTGTGGCTATTCTTTAAGTTGATATCACAAAGAAGTCACTGGCAACATTCCTTATCACCATCCAACTCATTTCTCATATCCTGCACCTTGTCTTGTTCTGTGATTTCCCTTTTGTCACCGAGTCCAAGCTTGCCCAACTTGTGATGGATCAGAGACAGGAGTACTACTCAGTCCTTGCAAATGTTGCCTTAGAATGACAATCCTCAGGCAGAGAAATGTGTTAATTTCACTTCCTTACAGCCACTCCTTAAAGTGAGCCCAAAGGAGCTCAGGATGTGAAAAACAGAGGAACTGGCCCCAGGGTAGCTGAAATGAATGATTTCCATGAGCCCAGACTCTTGCATCTTCCTGTAAGGGTTAGGAGGGAAAGGGGCAGGGCACAGTTTCTGAAAAGAATGACAGCCCAATGATACAGCATAAACCCATTAGAATCAAATGGGTCCAAGATGGCAGACCAGACCTTAATCCTCAGTCAGCAAGCTAAATGACACACCCAGCGGTGCCTGATAGTTCCATCCCTTCCCTAAAAGAGCTGGAATAATCCTATCACTCATTAGCATATGGAAGTACCCAGCCTATAAAAGCTAAGAACACCATGTTTTCAGGGCCACTGGATTTCGCTCTGCGATGGCCCACACTCTGTCTGTGGAGAGTGCTTTCTCTGAATCTGAATAAATCCATTTCTTACCTGTCACTTTGTCTCTCACTGAATTCTTCTCTGGAAAGAGACATAAAGAACCTGAACCTCAATGGGTCCAGACATTGGGTGAGTGATTTTAATTACCAGGGTTCTGGCAGGGTTCAAGTCCTAGTCACGTGGGTTCAAGTCCCAAACAGGTTTGATTATGTCTGGGTCCTGGGTTTAAGTCTCAAATTGAGGTTGAACACTTTCATTCCCATACCAGAAAAGTCATAAGTTTCTTAGCTGAGGATATCTGGTTTCTTCAAAGAACAGTAATATTTTGATGTTCAAACTACCTGACCTTTATTGCAAAACTTCTGTAACTAACCTGACTCCTTCTCTTGCTTCCTTGGAGTAGTTCTCTCAAGGTTACTTGGGATGTTGTCTTTCAGTCTTAAAGTCCTAAAAATTCCCACCAAACAATACATAACTCTCAACTATTAGGCTGTGGCTATTCTTTAAGTTGATATCACAAAGAAGTCACTGGCAACATTCCTTATCACCATCCAACTCATTTCTCATATCCTGCACCTTGTCTTGTCCTGTGATCTTCCTCTCTCATGGGTCCTTGCCATTTTCATGCCACAATCAGCTCCTTGGTGCACAACATTTGTGGAGACTGTCTTGTTCTCCAGACTGCCATTCTTGCTCATTTTGTCACCGAGTCCAAGCTTGCCCAACTTGTGATGGATCAGAGACAGGGAGTACTACTCAGTCCTTGCAAATGTTGCCTTAGAATGACAATCCTCAGGCAGAGAAATGTGTTAATTTCACTTCCTTACAGTCCCTCACAGATGGGCAACTCAGGTTATCTCCCTCAGGTAGGCCATTATATATGCTTATAATGCCAAAAAAGTGTTAAATTCACAGACAACCATTCAGTGAAAATTTAGCATTAATCTTTCCCAGTTACAATCCCTCCCTCTAAAAGTCCATCCCACAATCTTGTGGGAGAAGCAGAGCCGTTTTGCTTGTCAGATGGATCTTCCTGGGAGTGTCTCCCATCAGTGCCAGTGGTTCTAAATATTGAGATTTGTCTTCCTTTGTTATCCTTGAAAAGTGACTACTTCACACCACTAGACTTAAAAACTATTGAACTTCAAGCATAAGAGGCAGCATCTCAAGATATCTAGAATTTTTCTATGCATGGGGAGATGCAAACGTTAGAGCTTCTTAAATCTATTTTATGGGAGCTTCCCTGGTGGTCCAGTGGATAAAGAGTTCACCTTGCAATGCAAGGAAGACCAATTCACTCTCTGGCCTGGGAAGATCCCACATGCCACAGAACGGATAGACTGGTGTGTCCAATTACGAGCCAGTGTCCTGGAGTGCATGGGCCCAGAGCCAGTGCTCCACAATGAGAGAGACCACTGCAACGGGAGGCCCACACAGGTCAAAGAATAAAGATGGATGAAAATAAATAAATGGAAAAACAATAAAAGAGGCCAAAATTAAAAATATGTATCTATTTTATATATCTTAGCCATCTGAGGCCTGTAATCCTACATTCTCAGAGTTTCCTCAGGGTTCACCATGGACAGTGGTTGGAGTAACTGCAGTCTAATGACTGCAGGTGGTAGGCATTCCCCTTTCTCAGAGTTCACTGGCTCACACTGAAGGGTTGCACTTGCTGATTCCATTTCTCAGGTTTTCCCCTCTTAGTTGTTAATGACCATTATTGCCAAACATTTCATGATCAAATTTCGTCCTAGGCTCATCCCAGTCCAGGCAAAAAATTCTTGATGTATCACTCCATGTTTTATGTTTTGGACCATGCCACATCAATAATTAAAATTCCCTAAATTCTAATGGTATTCCAGGAGACATTTTCCTTTGTTGCATCTTCTCATAGCTAGAATCACACTATTCAATTTGTTTCCTCGAAAATGTTTAGTCATAGAAGTTTTGTTGGGGGCCTGATTTACACATTGGTTACTGTAAGAGACAAAAATCTTGTAAATTAGAGAGGCTATAAATAATGCAGGCAATGACATAGTGCAGCATGGAAACACAGAGCACAATTTGAAAACAAAGAACAATTTTAACTAATGATTACTATAACTATTTATGATCCAGTTATAAAAATAAAGTGACCAAAGAAGCCACAACTGATTTAATAAGATATCTGTGATTTTATTGTACTAGCTATGCACACTTATGCACAGCTTAATCTTTGTGACAAGCATATGTTACTGTCAGTATCAACCAGGTAGAGAGAAAATATAAATTGTTCCAAAAGGCCATTTTACCTACCAAAGCCATGGAACTATTTTATGGGAGCTTCCCTGGTGGTCCAGTGGATAAAGAGTTCACCTTGCAATGCAAGGAAGACCAATTCACTCTCTGGCCTGGGAAGATCCCACATGCCACAGAACGGATAGACTGGTGTGTCCAATTACGAGCCAGTGTCCTGGAGTGCATGGGCCCAGAGCCAGTGCTCCACAATGAGAGAGACCACTGCAACGGGAGGCCCACACAGGTCAAAGAATAAAGATGGATGAAAATAAATAAATGGAAAAACAATAAAAGAGGCCAAAATTAAAAATATGTATCTATTTTATATATCTTAGCCATCTGAGGCCTGTAATCCTACATTCTCAGAGTTTCCTCAGGGTTCACCATGGACAGTGGTTGGAGTAACTGCAGTCTAATGACTGCAGGTGGTAGGCATTCCCCTTTCTCAGAGTTCACTGGCTCACACTGAAGGGTTGCACTTGCTGATTCCATTTCTCAGGTTTTCCCCTCTTAGTTGTTAATGACCATTATTGCCAAACATTTCATGATCAAATTTCGTCCTAGGCTCATCCCAGTCCAGGCAAAAAATTCTTGATGTATCACTCCATGTTTTATGTTTTGGACCATGCCACATCAATAATTAAAATTCCCTAAATTCTAATGGTATTCCAGGAGACATTTTCCTTTGTTGCATCTTCTCATAGCTAGAATCACACTATTCAATTTGTTTCCTCGAAAATGTTTAGTCATAGAAGTTTTGTTGGGGGCCTGATTTACACATTGGTTACTGTAAGAGACAAAAATCTTGTAAATTAGAGAGGCTATAAATAATGCAGGCAATGACATAGTGCAGCATGGAAACACAGAGCACAATTTGAAAACAAAGAACAATTTTAACTAATGATTACTATAACTATTTATGATCCAGTTATAAAAATAAAGTGACCAAAGAAGCCACAACTGATTTAATAAGATATCTGTGATTTTATTGTACTAGCTATGCACACTTATGCACAGCTTAATCTTTGTGACAAGCATATGTTACTGTCAGTATCAACCAGGTAGAGAGAAAAATATAAATGTTCCAAAAGGCATAACCTACCAAACTATTTATTGATAGTCGTAATTGAGTGTGAAAATCACTCAGTTGTGTCTAACTCTTTGCAACCCATTGACGAGCCATGGAATTCTCTAGGCAAGAATGCATCAGTGGGTAGCTTTTCCTTTCTTCCCCCTTCTCCAGGGGATCTTCTCAACCCAGGGGTCAAACCCAGATCTCCAGCATTGCAGGCAGATTCTTTACCATGTGAGCCACCAGGGAAACCCAAGAATACTGGAGTGGGTAGTCCATCCCTTCTCCAGGGGATCTTCCTGACTCAGGAATCAAACGGGAGTCTCCCACATTGCAAGAAGACTCTTTACCAGCCTAGCTATAGGGAAAGTCTAATAATTAATTGAAGGAAAAATTTTTATTATTTTTACACCCAGAAAACACAGATTTAAATAAGTAATCTTTTGAGATAGAGACCACAACAATTATAATCATATTTAGCAGTTTACTCAGTTATATGTAGCTATTCCCTTTTATTAATAGCTTTATGAAGTCATCCGGTTTTTCATTAGAACTCTTCAATTCTTTTTTTACTTAGTTCAGTATTATTTTTCAAAAGTTGGAAACTTGTATTTATCTGAAAGTCCTTTTCCTAAATTTTCTTAAAGAGGAGGTACTTTTACAAAGGCATCAGCATGAAACCATAACTGTGTATATTAACAAAAGTCTTAAAGAAGGCAAACTTAGATCCGGTTACTGGTGGCAAATGCATTTTATAGCTAGAATCACACTATTCAATTTGTTTCCTCGAAAATGTTTAGTCATAGAAGTTTTGTTGGGGGCCTGATTTACACATTGGTTACTGTAAGAGACAAAAATCTTGTAAATTAGAGAGGCTATAAATAATGCAGGCAATGACATAGTGCAGCATGGAAACACAGAGCACAATTTGAAAACAAAGAACAATTTTAACTAATGATTACTATAACTATTTATGATCCAGTTATAAAAATAAAGTGACCAAAGAAGCCACAACTGATTTAATAAGATATCTGTGATTTTATTGTACTAGCTATGCACACTTATGCACAGCTTAATCTTTGTGACAAGCATATGTTACTGTCAGTATCAACCAGGTAGAGAGAAAAATATAAATGTTCCAAAAGGCATAACCTACCAAACTATTTATTGATAGTCGTAATTGAGTGTGAAAATCACTCAGTTGTGTCTAACTCTTTGCAACCCATTGACGAGCCATGGAATTCTCTAGGCAAGAATGCATCAGTGGGTAGCTTTTCCTTTCTTCCCCCTTCTCCAGGGGATCTTCTCAACCCAGGGTCAAACCCAGATCTCCAGCATTGCAGGCAGATTCTTTACCATGTGAGCCACCAGGGAAACCCAAGAATACTGGAGTGGGTAGTCCATCCCTTCTCCAGGGGATCTTCCTGACTCAGGAATCAAACGGGAGTCTCCCACATTGCAAGAAGACTCTTTACCAGCCTAGCTATAGGGAAAGTCTAATAATTAATTGAAGGAAAAATTTTTATTATTTTTACACCCAGAAAACACAGATTTAAATAAGTAATCTTTTGAGATAGAGACCACAACAATTATAATCATATTTAGCAGTTTACTCAGTTATATGTAGCTATTCCCTTTTATTAATAGCTTTATGAAGTCATCCGGTTTTTCATTAGAACTCTTCAATTCTTTTTTTACTTAGTTCAGTATTATTTTTCAAAAGTTGGAAACTTGTATTTATCTGAAAGTCCTTTTCCTAAATTTTCTTAAAGAGGAGGTACTTTTACAAAGGCATCAGCATGAAACCATAACTGTGTATATTAACAAAAGTCTTAAAGAAGGCAAACTTAGATCCGGTTACTGGTGGCTGAGGTGATAAAGTGTCTGCTTACAATATAGGAGACCTGGGTTTGATCCCTGGGTCAGGAGAATCCCCTGGAAATGGGAATGGCAACCCACTCCAGTATTCTTGCCTGGAGAACTCCATGGACAGAGGAGCCTGGTAGGCTACAGTCCAAGGGATCACAAAGGGTCAGACACGACTGAGTGACTTCCACTTTAATTTAACACTTTGCCACTTTACTGATGTTATATATGATATCTTCATAATTAAAATTATGACTGATAATATTTTATCAGGACATATCAGATTCTTAGGAACTCTACATAATCTCTAGAATATCTGTACCAATTATCATATTACTTAAAGTGTATGATTCATTTGACAACACTTCCTTTGTAGTTTAACATAACAAATGAACATGATTAGTCTAATAGCTCCCTTTGGGGTCCTTCATGGGTCCCGCTGAAGCACCCTAAAGTTAGCTAGAAGTCAAAGAAACTTTATTATAATTTGATTTGGGAAGCCATGTCAAAGGAGCATGAAGTAACATTTTTAAAATGCAACTGGACCATGTATCACTGTGAAACTTAGCCAAAGTGACAACAAAAGATTTCAAAGGCAAATATAGATTAAATAAACTTGAACTCTGTTATCAAAAGGTAGTTTAGCATTTTCAGAAAATTTGTGTGTTTTAAGAGAGAGAAAAGCCAAATTTATATTTTAAAATTTATGTTTCAGTTTAAAGCTTCATTTACTCAGTCTTGCTTTAAACCTTAGTCATTTCTGACTAACCTGTGTTTTAATAGTAATCTTTTGAGATAGAGACCACAACAATTATAATCATATTTAGCAGTTTACTCAGTTATATGTAGCTATTCCCTTTTATTAATAGCTTTATGAAGTCATCCGGTTTTTCATTAGAACTCTTCAATTCTTTTTTTACTTAGTTCAGTATTATTTTTCAAAAGTTGGAAACTTGTATTTATCTGAAAGTCCTTTTCCTAAATTTTCTTAAAGAGGAGGTACTTTTACAAAGGCATCAGCATGAAACCATAACTGTGTATATTAACAAAAGTCTTAAAGAAGGCAAACTTAGATCCGGTTACTGGTGGCTGAGGTGATAAAGTGTCTGCTTACAATATAGGAGACCTGGGTTTGATCCCTGGGTCAGGAGAATCCTGGAAATGGGAATGGCAACCCACTCCAGTATTCTTGCCTGGAGAACTCCATGGACAGAGGAGCCTGGTAGGCTACAGTCCAAGGGATCACAAAGGGTCAGACACGACTGAGTGACTTCCACTTTAATTTAACACTTTGCCACTTTACTGATGTTATATATGATATCTTCATAATTAAAATTATGACTGATAATATTTTATCAGGACATATCAGATTCTTAGGAACTCTACATAATCTCTAGAATATCTGTACCAATTATCATATTACTTAAAGTGTATGATTCATTTGACAACACTTCCTTTGTAGTTTAACATAACAAATGAACATGATTAGTCTAATAGCTCCCTTTGGGGTCCTTCATGGGTCCCGCTGAAGCACCCTAAAGTTAGCTAGAAGTCAAAGAAACTTTATTATAATTTGATTTGGGAAGCCATGTCAAAGGAGCATGAAGTAACATTTTTAAAATGCAACTGGACCATGTATCACTGTGAAACTTAGCCAAAGTGACAACAAAAGATTTCAAAGGCAAATATAGATTAAATAAACTTGAACTCTGTTATCAAAAGGTAGTTTAGCATTTTCAGAAAATTTGTGTGTTTTAAGAGAGAGAAAAGCCAAATTTATATTTTAAAATTTATGTTTCAGTTTAAAGCTTCATTTACTCAGTCTTGCTTTAAACCTTAGTCATTTCTGACTAACCATGGGTGAAATCCTTGTATCACTTATTTTAGCACAGTTTTAACTTTTAAGTTCTAGAATATCTTGAGAGATTCTAAAACATATATTTCTAAAAGTTTCTTTACATTTAATTTTGCCTCCACCCATTTGCAGGTGCATCTACTTAGTTAAGTGATACAGAGTTGTTAATATGTTACAAAGAGTGTATATTGAGGCTTAAGGTCTAGTGGACATTGACTAGTCTTCCATTCTGGATCTATATGCTTATATTCGACCTGTGTAATGTCTTTGGATTATGCTATTCTTTCAAAGATTGTGTCCTGCCCATTATCTCTTCCATTTCATTTTTCCCTTTAGAGATTTTATTCCCATAATCTTATGGGAAGCAGAGGGTGAAGGTTTTGCTTCTGTAATTGCTTTAATGGTGAGTGGGGTGTCGATCCTGCTTGTCTGCAAACAAAACTCAGGATACCTGGTCTGAGGGCCCAGGGACAGAAGAGCTTCTTCTTTTGATCTGTATGAACTAGAATCACCACATCATCATCGTTTTGATGTGGAATTACTGCAACTGCTTCCATAGCCTTCTTGTGAATCTCCCTGACAACTTTTCTGTACAGAATTAAAGTACAAAAGCATCTATAAATAACAAATGACTTAAAAGTCATGGTTAAACTTCTGATCAATTGACAAAAGATATTCGATAATACTTATTTCTTAACCAAAGTAACCAGAGGTCTCAAAATTGAATTCACATTATGTTGAGGCAAGAAAACTCATATATTCTGTCATCAAAAATGACATTCCAAGAATGCTTTTCTCTGAACAGAAAGAAAATCTAAATCCAAGTCTCAGTTTACTCCCAGACAAAACTCAAACCAAACTCAATCTAGTCTTTGGAAATTCTAACTGGAACTCTTCAGTATTTCTTTTTATTCTTCACATCTTCTTCTACTGAAAACACATATCTTAGTTTTCTTAAAGTTTTCCTTAAGTTTTTTGACTAACCATGGGTGAAATTTTCTCTTTTATAAAACTTTAAATTTTTTAGCCAAATTTATATTTTAAAATTTATGTTTCAGTTTAAAGCTTCATTTACTCAGTCTTGCTTTAAACCTTAGTCATTTCTGACTAACCATGGGTGAAATCCTTGTATCACTTATTTTAGCACAGTTTTAACTTTTAAGTTCTAGAATATCTTGAGAGATTCTAAAACATATATTTCTAAAAGTTTCTTTACATTTAATTTTGCCTCCACCCATTTGCAGGTGCATCTACTTAGTTAAGTGATACAGAGTTGTTAATATGTTACAAAGAGTGTATATTGAGGCTTAAGGTCTAGTGGACATTGACTAGTCTTCCATTCTGGATCTATATGCTTATATTCGACCTGTGTAATGTCTTTGGATTATGCTATTCTTTCAAAGATTGTGTCCTGCCCATTATCTCTTCCATTTCATTTTTCCCTTTAGAGATTTTATTCCCATAATCTTATGGGAAGCAGAGGGTGAAGGTTTTGCTTCTGTAATTGCTTTAATGGTGAGTGGGGTGTCGATCCTGCTTGTCTGCAAACAAAACTCAGGATACCTGGTCTGAGGGCCCAGGGACAGAAGAGCTTCTTCTTTTGATCTGTATGAACTAGAATCACCACATCATCATCGTTTTGATGTGGAATTACTGCAACTGCTTCCATAGCCTTCTTGTGAATCTCCCTGACAACTTTTCTGTACAGAATTAAAGTACAAAAGCATCTATAAATAACAAATGACTTAAAAGTCATGGTTAAACTTCTGATCAATTGACAAAAGATATTCGATAATACTTATTTCTTAACCAAAGTAACCAGAGGTCTCAAAATTGAATTCACATTATGTTGAGGCAAGAAAACTCATATATTCTGTCATCAAAAATGACATTCCAAGAATGCTTTTCTCTGAACAGAAAGAAAATCTAAATCCAAGTCTCAGTTTACTCCCAGACAAAACTCAAACCAAACTCAATCTAGTCTTTGGAAATTCTAACTGGAACTCTTCAGTATTTCTTTTTATTCTTCACATCTTCTTCTACTGAAAACACATATCTTAGTTTTCTTAAAGTTTTTTTGTCCACATTGAGGTACATTTTGGCTGACAAATTTGTAACAGATTTATGTTAAACCTAGGCACAATTAAAGTATTATACTTAATATTATATTTAGCATATTGATTACTCAAGACTTGTCTATTATTATTATTAGATCAACAAACTTAAACACTAATATCAGGTACTAATTTAATATTAAATCTCTCCCAATGTATGTAAACTTGAAACTCAAATTAACCACTACAACATAATTAAAACACACACATACACACACATTCAGACACACAGAGGCCTCAGTTCTTATTTTGGCTTCAATCCTGAGTAAGGTACAGTGATTTGAAACCCATCAGTTCACACAAAACAGGTTGGATTAAAGTTAGGGTTTTCACAGTTGAAGCAAGTCAAGCTTACTTTGTTAGATGGTTAAATATCAGTGTTAGTAGATAAAGCAACTTTTAATTACCTTGGACAAACCAACTTCTAAATTATTTTGCCCCATCTAAAATTTGCATTAAATAGACTGCAGAGAAGACCAGTTAGGACATTTGTATCTCAAAGATATAGGTAAGTTCTTTCTAGGATGACTTCTTTTCTCCTTTGTTTAATATTTTAAAAAGCTTCATAAGATGGACAGGGAAGATTTTGGAAATGTTGAAAGGATTTTAGCCACTGTCCTGGTCCTGTAAAGACTGCATTTGTAAATTGTAGGAAAGAGCAAATTATCCAAGACGGTGTGCCTGAGCTCTCTTACCCCAAGTTTCATGAATACATGGTTATATAACAGTTGAGACCAATTATTGCTGATAGCAATCTAAATTTTACAGAATTAAAGTACAAATTTGACTTAAAAGTCATGGTTAAACTTCTGATCAATTGACAAAAGATATTCGATAATACTTATTTCTTAACCAAAGTAACCAGAGGTCTCAAAATTGAATTCACATTATGTTGAGGCAAGAAAACTCATATATTCTGTCATCAAAAATGACATTCCAAGAATGCTTTTCTCTGAACAGAAAGAAAATCTAAATCCAAGTCTCAGTTTACTCCCAGACAAAACTCAAACCAAACTCAATCTAGTCTTTGGAAATTCTAACTGGAACTCTTCAGTATTTCTTTTTATTCTTCACATCTTCTTCTACTGAAAACACATATCTTAGTTTTCTTAAAGTTTTTTTTTGTCCACATTGAGGTACATTTTGGCTGACAAATTTGTAACAGATTTATGTTAAACCTAGGCACAATTAAAGTATTATACTTAATATTATATTTAGCATATTGATTACTCAAGACTTGTCTATTATTATTATTAGATCAACAAACTTAAACACTAATATCAGGTACTAATTTAATATTAAATCTCTCCCAATGTATGTAAACTTGAAACTCAAATTAACCACTACAACATAATTAAAACACACACATACACACACATTCAGACACACAGAGAGGCCTCAGTTCTTATTTTGGCTTCAATCCTGAGTAAGGTACAGTGATTTGAAACCCATCAGTTCACACAAAACAGGTTGGATTAAAGTTAGGGTTTTCACAGTTGAAGCAAGTCAAGCTTACTTTGTTAGATGGTTAAATATCAGTGTTAGTAGATAAAGCAACTTTTAATTACCTTGGACAAACCAACTTCTAAATTATTTTGCCCCATCTAAAATTTGCATTAAATAGACTGCAGAGAAGACCAGTTAGGACATTTGTATCTCAAAGATATAGGTAAGTTCTTTCTAGGATGACTTCTTTTCTCCTTTGTTTAATATTTTAAAAAGCTTCATAAGATGGACAGGGAAGATTTTGGAAATGTTGAAAGGATTTTTGGAGCCACTGTCCTGGTCCTGTAAAGACTGCATTTGTAAATTGTAGGGAAAGAGCAAATTATCCAAGACGGTGTGCCTGAGCTCTCTTACCCCAAGTTTCATGAATACATGGTTATATAACAGTTGAGACCAATTATTGTACTGTGCCTGCACTCTACGAGGTACTTTCTTGGTCATGGGCTACTTTGTGTGGTATGTTTATATGAGCCCTATTTAAAATCCACTGTGGCTGCCTTGAACCTGCATTATGGCTGTGTGTGTCTGCATTACAGCTGTGTCCACTGAATCAATCATGAGAGGAAAGAATACAGCATGTCCACTCCTATGGCTGCTATGCCAGCCAGGAGAGAATAAACGCATCTTCAGTTGCTATGCCTCTTTGTGTATCCTGTCTCCTTCCAGCCTCTTAGCTTGTCCCTTGCCTGCCATGGGTTCAGTGAAGAGTGAGACAATTGGTGCAGTCAGCAGGATGCCTAACAGGTACAGGAACCCGAGGCGCTAATGGAAGGAGGAACCCAGTGACCACCACATAGTATGTAGTGCCTTGTAATTGTGGTCCTCTTGGTATGGGTTCCAGTGGTAGACTGGAAGGCAGTGGACAGGTCACAGAATAGCACCCAGAAGGCATTACAGGCCGTGAGTTCCTATTCATTGAACAAGGCAGCATGAACTGCTACTGGCACTATGGGGTGGATGGACTGCCCCGAAGAAGAATATGGTTAGTGCTCTACACAAAGCCGTGCTGGTGTGTAAAGTGCAGAGATGCTTGGAAGAACTAGAGCAACATATCTTGGCATTAGAGCAAGAACTCCATAGCCCTGAAGAACCCAGTATCTAAGTAAGTAGTGGTAATGATGAACATTATGAGGCTAAGGATAATGATGATGAATATTGTGAGGCTGTGAGTCTTCGCCTGGCAGCTAGGGCTGTTAAATAACAGAAAGTGAAGCATGAGCAGTAAGGGGCTCCCAATAAGAATGAGTTCATGACATGTCAACCATATGTCAGGTGGAATTGGTCGAGTTGGGTATGCAGTTTTGGTAAAAGCAAGGGAACCCTCGGCAATTTTTGTCATGGGTGGATGGATATTGCGTCAGTGACTGCATTTTTTTTTTTTTTAAATTGCTTCATAAGATGGACAGGGAAGATTTTGGAAATGTTGAAAGGATTTTAGCCACTGTCCTGGTCCTGTAAAGACTGCATTTGTAAATTGTAGGGAAAGAGCAAATTATCCAAGACGGTGTGCCTGAGCTCTCTTACCCCAAGTTTCATGAATACATGGTTATATAACAGTTGAGACCAATTATTGTACTGTGCCTGCACTCTACGAGGTACTTTCTTGGTCATGGGCTACTTTGTGTGGTATGTTTATATGAGCCCTATTTAAAATCCACTGTGGCTGCCTTGAACCTGCATTATGGCTGTGTGTGTCTGCATTACAGCTGTGTCCACTGAATCAATCATGAGAGGAAAGAATACAGCATGTCCACTCCTATGGCTGCTATGCCAGCCAGGAGAGAATAAACGCATCTTCAGTTGCTATGCCTCTTTGTGTATCCTGTCTCCTTCCAGCCTCTTAGCTTGTCCCTTGCCTGCCATGGGTTCAGTGAAGAGTGAGACAATTGGTGCAGTCAGCAGGATGCCTAACAGGTACAGGAACCCGAGGCGCTAATGGAAGGAGGAACCCAGTGACCACCACATAGTATGTAGTGCCTTGTAATTGTGGTCCTCTTGGTATGGGTTCCAGTGGTAGACTGGAAGGCAGTGGACAGGTCACAGAATAGCACCCAGAAGGCATTACAGGCCGTGAGTTCCTATTCATTGAACAAGGCAGCATGAACTGCTACTGGCACTATGGGGTGGATGGACTGCCCCGAAGAAGAATATGGTTAGTGCTCTACACAAAGCCGTGCTGGTGTGTAAAGTGCAGAGATGCTTGGAAGAACTAGAGCAACATATCTTGGCATTAGAGCAAGAACTCCATAGCCCTGAAGAACCCAGTATCTAAGTAAGTAGTGGTAATGATGAACATTATGAGGCTAAGGATAATGATGATGAATATTGTGAGGCTGTGAGTCTTCGCCTGGCAGCTAGGGCTGTTAAATAACAGAAAGTGAAGCATGAGCAGTAAGGGGCTCCCAATAAGAATGAGTTCATGACATGTCAACCATATGTCAGGTGGAATTGGTCGAGTTGGGTATGCAGTTTTGGTAAAAGCAAGGGGAACCCTCGGCAGAATGGCTCTTGTGACTTTGTGACACATGGGTGGATGGTATCATTTGTTCAATGTCAAGTTGCCCCAAGTGATAAGACAACTGGGCATGAAGTAGCCACTGTTTAATGCAAATACATGAAGCCCAGATGATGAGCAGTTTACTAGAGGCATGTGAGACTATTTTGAACATCCCATCCACCACTTTTGGATCCCTAATGCCTATTGTTGCACCCTATGTGGGGCACCCTATCTATGAGGTGACCTCAATGATGGCTAGGTTGGGAGAAGAAGAGGGACAGCAGTAGGCAAGGAGGATTAGAAGTGCGAAGATCTTAAGGTGGGGCTGCGCTGGTACAGGCCCATCCAGGTGAGAATGCGTAAGTGTGCTGATTTGCTAGCAGCAGAAATTGACAGAAAGAAAACTGATAAAAAGCCCAATGCTCTGCTCCTAGAGCTGTGGAGGCAACTGAGATAGGAGGAGCATTTTGCCAAGCTTGGAAAGCACCCACAGCAAGAGCTATGAACATGGCACAAAAGATCTTCCTTTAGATGCCCATTTCCACTTTGAATAGGGCTCAGGCCAAGGTGCCCCAAAGTGCCCAAGCAGGGACTGGATGCCCTATGGGAATTTACAATGCACTAGTCACTAGTTACTGTACAGAGAATAATGGCCCTGCTTGACACAGGTGCCTTAAACAGCCTTGTTTACAGCAAGCTGGAATTTTCACTACTTCCAAATAGGGGCTACAAAGCCGTGCTGGTGTGTAAAGTGCAGAGATGCTTGGAAGAACTAGAGCAACATATCTTGGCATTAGAGCAAGAACTCCATAGCCCTGAAGAACCCAGTATCTAAGTAAGTAGTGGTAATGATGAACATTATGAGGCTAAGGATAATGATGATGAATATTGTGAGGCTGTGAGTCTTCGCCTGGCAGCTAGGGCTGTTAAATAACAGAAAGTGAAGCATGAGCAGTAAGGGGCTCCCAATAAGAATGAGTTCATGACATGTCAACCATATGTCAGGTGGAATTGGTCGAGTTGGGTATGCAGTTTTGGTAAAAGCAAGGGGAACCCTCGGCAGAATGGCTCTTGTGACTTTGTGACACATGGGTGGATGGTATCATTTGTTCAATGTCAAGTTGCCCCAAGTGATAAGACAACTGGGCATGAAGTAGCCACTGTTTAATGCAAATACATGAAGCCCAGATGATGAGCAGTTTACTAGAGGCATGTGAGACTATTTTGAACATCCCATCCACCACTTTTGGATCCCTAATGCCTATTGTTGCACCCTATGTGGGGCACCCTATCTATGAGGTGACCTCAATGATGGCTAGGTTGGGAGAAGAAGAGGGACAGCAGTAGGCAAGGAGGATTAGAAGTGCGAAGATCTTAAGGTGGGGCTGCGCTGGTACAGGCCCATCCAGGTGAGAATGCGTAAGTGTGCTGATTTGCTAGCAGCAGAAATTGACAGAAAGAAAACTGATAAAAAGCCCAATGCTCTGCTCCTAGAGCTGTGGAGGCAACTGAGATAGGAGGAGCATTTTGCCAAGCTTGGAAAGCACCCACAGCAAGAGCTATGAACATGGCACAAAAGATCTTCCTTTAGATGCCCATTTCCACTTTGAATAGGGCTCAGGCCAAGGTGCCCCAAAGTGCCCAAGCAGGGACTGGATGCCCTATGGGAATTTACAATGCACTAGTCACTAGTTACTGTACAGAGAATAATGGCCCTGCTTGACACAGGTGCCTTAAACAGCCTTGTTTACAGCAAGCTGGAGAAGTTTTCCTGTCCTAGTGCATGCATGGGTGGCTATGGCAGCCAAATGGTTAAAATGAAGGCTATGTCCTCTCTTGTAGATTTAGAAGAATGTACTGTAAAGGCTATCTCCTAGATTTAGAACAGGGTACTTCAAAGGCTGTGTCCTATTGATAGATGACAGTAGATAGCTTATGGTGATGGATGTCAGACTCATGATCCTTAAAGGAGAAGATTTGTACTTTGGGATCAAAAAGACATGGTTTTGGTTGCTCAGAGCTTCGTGCAGCAAAAGATTTATTAAAGGAAAAAGGGATAGAAAAAGTTTCCAGCTAAAGGAACTGGAAAGGGGATAGAAGAGTATCCCCCCTAGAAGCTAGTTTAGGCAAGGCATTTAGTACTTTTCCAGTTGATTATTAACGATAGATAAAAAGAATATTTTAAGGCTGTAGAGGTCTTACTAGACCCACTCCTACAACATTAACATAACATTAGCCAGAGATGGTCTCCAGACTTCAGGACTGAATGAGACATTAAAATGCAAAATAGTTTGCATCCATAAGACAATAATGTTAGTTTCAGAGAAGATCTTTATCATGGCAAACATGTAGACTAGAAAGTGTTTGTTCCCCCTCCTCCTCCTCCAAAACCACTGGCCTCAAGTCTGCCTATTCACCCCTTTCACTATGATGCAAACTGCACTGTAAAGGCTGTGTCCTATGATGTGCTACTAACCTGTGATTCTCTCGCAGATTTAGAACAGAGTGAAAGCATCTGGAATCATGTGCGTAGGCTGTGAACACCACAAAAATCCCCTCTTTTTTTGGGACAGGTCTGTGTCAGGGTTTTGTGGGTCAGTAACAAAAAACCTGTAGGAGTGGAATTGCCCTTGTGGAGGCAATTTCACAAGGACAGACAGTGGACTGGACTTGGTCATGGAAGATAAAGCCACTCCATATAAAGTGGGTGGCTGTTTCAGTTCCACGAGTGCAAGGACTGCAACATGCGTTCCAGGTGATATCTGGTTTTGGGTCTGCTATGTATTGGGGATGTAACTGTTATTGTAGCTACTGCTGTTGCAAGATGGAAACTCAAGAGTCAGCATTACTCACCAAGGGAATATTGCAGAAAATGGATTGTGCATAGACTGTGAGGGGAGAGACCCTGAAAGGGTAGAAGGTAGGGAAAGAGCAAATTAGCCAAGATGATGTGGTTAGGCTCTCTCACCCATGTTTCATAAATATATGGTTACATAACAGCTGAGATCACTTATAACACTGTGCATGGCATCGTGAGGTACTCACTTGGTCATAGGCTACTTTGTGTGGTACGCATATATGAGCACCACCTAAAAGCCATTGTGGCTTCCATGAGGCTGTCTTAACTACCATGTGTGGCTCTGTTACGGCTGTATCTGATCGGTCAGCTATGAAAGGAGAGAACATAGTGTCAACTAAAAAGATAAAACAGCTTGAGAGTTGTGGGTTGTTTTATTTGGGGCATAATTTGGACTGCAGCCCGGGAGGCAGCACCCCAGAAAGCTCTGAGAGACTGCTCCAAAGAGATGGGAGAGGAAAGCCAATATAAGGATTTCAGTGTGTGTGGGGGGGGGCGGGGGGAGGCGGGCGGAGGGGAGAATTCAAATGTCATCAAGTAAAGGGTTTCCAAAGGGGTTTTTGTTTTACAAACGGTTTGGGTCTGACAGGAGGAAGTTTAAGGGTTTTGTTTTACAAATAATTTGTGTCTGTCTAACGCTTTTCTAGGTGTGAGGAGATGCAAGGATTGGGAGGATAAAATCTATTCCTAAAAGTCATTTACCTAAAGACCTGTTCCACCGGATTCCATGGGAGCACAGAGTGCTTTGCTCCACCCTGATTTCTTTCAGGGGGTTTTGCAGGTCAGTAGCTCCCAGTGCAGTGTTCAGTCTTCACAGAGGCAGATGGCAAATGCCCTTGTTGTCCGTTCATTGGTAAGAGCCAATTTGTAGTTGACAATAGTGTGTCTGCTACTAAGGCTGATGTGCCAACCAGGGGAAGATAAACATGTCTGCAGTTCCTATGGCTTCTCTTGTCTTCTTTCAGCCTCTTAGCTCATACCTGTCCAACTATGGGTTCAGAGAGCAGTGTGAACACTGAGACATAAACCAAGGACAGCTTTGATCCCTGCTACATTTCCCAAAAGGATTGGGTGGCCTCCCCAACAAGGACTGACACACCTATCCACATCTAGTTTCACCCCTCCTCCTTTAGCTTTAGAGAGAAGATTTGGAAGCAACACCTGGGATCCCCCAAAACCAATTTGGACCAAAGGGAAAAGAGACAAATGCAACAGCAGTGATAGGAAAGACAGATTGAGGAATGTTCCCTCTGATATCACTGGCCCAGTTCTCAGTTTAAGGACAGAAGAGAAACAAAGACCTCTCATCACTTGTTTGGTGGAAGTCTCTGGGATCGTGAGGTACTCACTTGGTCATAGGCTACTTTGTGTGGTACGCATATATGAGCACCACCTAAAAGCCATTGTGGCTTCCATGAGGCTGTCTTAACTACCATGTGTGGCTCTGTTACGGCTGTATCTGATCGGTCAGCTATGAAAGGAGAGAACATAGTGTCAACTAAAAAGATAAAACAGCTTGAGAGTTGTGGGTTGTTTTATTTGGGGCATAATTTGGACTGCAGCCCGGGAGGCAGCACCCCAGAAAGCTCTGAGAGACTGCTCCAAAGAGATGGGAGAGGAAAGCCAATATAAGGATTTCAGTGTGTGTGGGGGCGGGGAGGCGGGCGGAGGGAGAATTCAAATGTCATCAAGTAAAGGGTTTCCAAAGGGGTTTTTGTTTTACAAACGGTTTGGGTCTGACAGGAGGAAGTTTAAGGGTTTTGTTTTACAAATAATTTGTGTCTGTCTAACGCTTTTCTAGGTGTGAGGAGATGCAAGGATTGGGAGGATAAAATCTATTCCTAAAAGTCATTTACCTAAAGACCTGTTCCACCGGATTCCATGGGAGCACAGAGTGCTTTGCTCCACCCTGATTTCTTTCAGGGGGTTTTGCAGGTCAGTAGCTCCCAGTGCAGTGTTCAGTCTTCACAGAGGCAGATGGCAAATGCCCTTGTTGTCCGTTCATTGGTAAGAGCCAATTTGTAGTTGACAATAGTGTGTCTGCTACTAAGGCTGATGTGCCAACCAGGGGAAGATAAACATGTCTGCAGTTCCTATGGCTTCTCTTGTCTTCTTTCAGCCTCTTAGCTCATACCTGTCCAACTATGGGTTCAGAGAGCAGTGTGAACACTGAGACATAAACCAAGGACAGCTTTGATCCCTGCTACATTTCCCAAAAGGATTGGGTGGCCTCCCCAACAAGGACTGACACACCTATCCACATCTAGTTTCACCCCTCCTCCTTTAGCTTTAGAGAGAAGATTTGGAAGCAACACCTGGGATCCCCCAAAACCAATTTGGACCAAAGGGAAAAGAGACAAATGCAACAGCAGTGATAGGAAAGACAGATTGAGGAATGTTCCCTCTGATATCACTGGCCCAGTTCTCAGTTTAAGGACAGAAGAGAAACAAAGACCTCTCATCACTTGTTTGGTGGAAGTCTCTGGGACTCAGTGAGCTGTGGACCTTTGGAATAAACCAGAGAATAACCTTGGCAAGAGATACTCAATTGTTTCCATAGCCACTCTCCTGTTCACAGAGAACTCAAGGAGAAAAAAATTGAGAAACTCATAGAGGAAGCCTTAGAGGGAGCAGTTAGTACTAGACACGAATAAACCAAAACCTAGCCAGCCAGAAAATCACATTAAGACAACTTTCTAATCCAATTAAACCAGTGACCTTTCTTCAAAGTGCCTTGTAAATGGAATTTCTCTTCAAAGGGAGAACATCTTAAATTGGAGTCAAAGCCCCCAGAACGGGAACCAAAGCTCCCCAGTTTGGACAATGTCAAAAAGGCCCTGGTGGAACCTGAGGTCAAGCTGGTCAGGGGAAAGTTTATTTTAGCTTTTAATTTACAAAGGGAAGTAGTGTCTATTAGAGAGTCAGCCAACTGTGTTCCCTACTGTCAAAGTTACCCTGGGGCTCCTGTAGGGAAAATTTGAATTGGATGCTTCAAGTCCAAGGGAGCCCTGAGGCATGTTAATTATCAGTGTTTCTCTCCTTTGTAAGGGGATTCTGACTCTCAAATTGTTTAATTGTGAGTCTTTCAGGGGCCATTGTTCATCTGATCTTAATGCATCTAATATGCACCCAAAGATCTCTCCTTCAGGATAAATGAAATATTTCCCATTTTAAAAAACTTTGTAACATCAGAACACAAAAGATACAGACAAATTTCAACAAAAACGGCATAAATTTCAGTATGGATACACAGATGAACCAATTTTCCCACTCAGCTAAAGAAGTTTACCCTATAAAACAAATGAACTGATTCTAACTAGGCTACTCACCCCTACAAGAACTAGCTCCCCAATGAAACAGTTTCAACTGAGAAAATGTCAGTCACACTTTGCAATCCCATGTAGCCCAAGGCTCCTCTGTCCATGAAATTCTCCAGACAAGAATACTGGAGTGGGTTGCCTTTTCCTCCTCCAGGGGATTTTCCCAACCCAGGGATTGAATCCTTGTCTCTCACATTGTAGTCAGTTTCTTTACCTTCTGAAGGACCAGGGAAGCCCAAGAATACTAGAGGGGTAACCTATTCCTTCGGTGGAACTTCTTGGGAATTTAACTGGGGTCTCCTATCTTGAAGGCGGATTCTTTACTAGCTGAGGTACCAGGGGATTCTTTACCCTGCAAAACAAATGAGCTCATTCCAACTAAGGTGGGCTTGCTCCACCATAACTAACTCTCCTGTGAACCAGTTCAGGATAAAGTCCAGCCACACTTCCCCTCTTCAACAGGGTACCCTAACCAAAGCGACTTGTCCTATAAAGGAAAACCCCAAATTGAGGGGAAAAAATTTTCCTGGTGTGCACACTGAAGTGACTTACCCTCCAAGATTGTGTTGTTTCATAACACAAAAAGACACACAAAACAAGCAAGTGGACAAGTGTCTATCGAATTAGGTAGACTTATTATACAAATGAAATCGGCCCATTGACTCAAAGAAGTTTGTTGGTTCCTTGTCTCAACTGCCAAACACTGAGATTAGCCAGAAATCTCAGGACAAATGGACCCAGCAGCTGCTAAGGTTTTGGCACAATATTCCCTAATTAGGGCTAGCTAGCCATAAGCAGCATGGCTCCTGGCTGGCTAAGGCAAATTGTTACTGAGTCCAAGCTAGCTGGGCGCATGACAGGCCAATGAATCCAAGAAATGTAGTCTTGAGGCAAGGAAGTGACTTTAATCAGGGAGCCAACTGACAGAGTAGATGGCAGGCTATACCCTCAAAATAACCATCTTGTCAGGACCTGGTTGCCAGGTTCTTTTATGGATATGAGATGGGGGCAGGAGTGAGGACACAAAGTAAGAAGATTATTCAGTCCTTGCAAATGTCCCATGTAATGGCAAGTCTTAGACAGGGGAATGTGTTAGTTTCATTTCTTTGCAGTCCTTCACAGGTGGGCAGCTCAGGTTATCTCCCTGAGGCAGGCCATTACGTGCATTTATAATAACAAAAAAGGGAATTAAAGTCACAGAAGCAGATCCTGTGTAAATTTAAAATGATCCCTTCTTGGTTATAATTTAAGTAGGAAACCAAGTTCCAGGAGACCACACTGAGTCTTCACATTTGGAAGACATTTAAAGAGGTTCAAAATCTTATACAAATTCTGATTGGAAAAGGGAATCATGATTTGAAAAGAGAGGATAGAGAAAAAGGAGAGGCAACTAGAACAGAGAATTGTCAACTTAAAAAAAATGCACAATGTGAGAATCGTTAGTTAAGTTTTATTTAGGGCAGTATGAGGACTGCAGCCCATGAGACAGCACCTCAGATATGAACTAATTATTGGGTACATAAAATTTAATACAATGCAACATTTAATTGAATAGCTTAATTATCAAGGTAATAGCCCAATAATAGTAGCTTGCAAAGCAGTGATAAATAGTTAAAATAGTGCTTTTACAATTCAGATATTACCATGCTGATATTTTCTATCTGATTTGTATGTTCAAATTAGTAGCATTAATATTTCTGTTTTATTCCCAGTTTTATAATTAATTAATTTAATTTTAATCGGCCCATTGACTCAAAGAAGTTTGTTGGTTCCTTGTCTCAACTGCCAAACACTGAGATTAGCCAGAAATCTCAGGACAAATGGACCCAGCAGCTGCTAAGGTTTTGGCACAATATTCCCTAATTAGGGCTAGCTAGCCATAAGCAGCATGGCTCCTGGCTGGCTAAGGCAAATTGTTACTGAGTCCAAGCTAGCTGGGCGCATGACAGGCCAATGAATCCAAGAAATGTAGTCTTGAGGCAAGGAAGTGACTTTAATCAGGGAGCCAACTGACAGAGTAGATGGCAGGCTATACCCTCAAAATAACCATCTTGTCAGGACCTGGTTGCCAGGTTCTTTTATGGATATGAGATGGGGGCAGGAGTGAGGACACAAAGTAAGAAGATTATTCAGTCCTTGCAAATGTCCCATGTAATGGCAAGTCTTAGACAGGGGAATGTGTTAGTTTCATTTCTTTGCAGTCCTTCACAGGTGGGCAGCTCAGGTTATCTCCCTGAGGCAGGCCATTACGTGCATTTATAATAACAAAAAAGGGAATTAAAGTCACAGAAGCAGATCCTGTGTAAATTTAAAATGATCCCTTCTTGGTTATAATTTAAGTAGGAAACCAAGTTCCAGGAGACCACACTGAGTCTTCACATTTGGAAGACATTTAAAGAGGTTCAAAATCTTATACAAATTCTGATTGGAAAAGGGAATCATGATTTGAAAAGAGAGGATAGAGAAAAAGGAGAGGCAACTAGAACAGAGAATTGTCAACTTAAAAAAAATGCACAATGTGAGAATCGTTAGTTAAGTTTTATTTAGGGCAGTATGAGGACTGCAGCCCATGAGACAGCACCTCAGATATGAACTAATTATTGGGTACATAAAATTTAATACAATGCAACATTTAATTGAATAGCTTAATTATCAAGGTAATAGCCCAATAATAGTAGCTTGCAAAGCAGTGATAAATAGTTAAAATAGTGCTTTTACAATTCAGATATTACCATGCTGATATTTTCTATCTGATTTGTATGTTCAAATTAGTAGCATTAATATTTCTGTTTTATTCCCAGTTTTATAATATAATTTAAATTTTACAAAGCTCCTTACTCTTATTATTTTAACTGTGATATTTCAACCAAGCAGAGACTTGTTGTAGATTTCAATAATAACTGGACATTATGAAAGGGGTGAATAGTCAGATTTGATAAGGAAGCCAGCAGGTTCCAAAAAGGAGGGGGAAGAAAGGGAATAATAAGAAGAAAGACAAACATTTTTCTAGCCTGAAATGCTTGTTATGATAAAGATCCAGTCTGAAACTAAGTTTATTATCTTATGCTAATATGGTGGATCTAGTAAGGCCTTTATATTTGAATGTCTCACTTAGCCTTGAAGCCAGGAGACAATCCTCTAGCTGAATCTTGTGCTAATGTTGTGGATGTGGGCCTAGCAACACCTTTACAACCTTAAGATATTCCTTTGATCTATTGTTAATAACCAACTGGAGAATACAAATTGTCTTGCCTGAACTGACTTGCAGGGGTGGGAGGAGGTAGGGAGTGGGGGTGGGCATTCTTCTATCCTCTCTTCCAGTGTCTGTGCTGGAAGCTTTCTCTATCCCTTTCTTCTTTAATAAACTTTTTACTGAACGAAGCTCTGAGTGACCAAAGCCAGGTCTTTGATCCCAATGTGAATTCTTGGAGATCAAGAATCGAACACCATTCACAGTAACCTTTCTACCATCATTTATCTATTCTATTGAAGATATTGTTTATGCCTAGGAATCTTAACAATGAAACTAGAAGGTCAGGGACTATCCCACTCCTTACACAGTTGGAGAATTCACTATTTTTATTTCCATTTTCCAAACTAGATCAAAAGGAGGACTTAGTTCTCAATCATAATTTATTGTTTTTCTGATCTGTTTCAGTAAGTTCATTTTTGTTTTTCTCTACTTCTAAATCGTTTTACAAGCTAGTCTCTCCTCCTGGAATGCCTTCTACCCTCCTCTACAGTGAGCTTCTTTCTGGAAAACTTCTACACCTTTTTCAAAAGGTAAATTAAACCTTATTCACTGATGCATTTCCTGTCATCTGCAAGATAGCCTAGGATCCTGTCATCTGTTTAATTCCTTTCACATTTGTGTGTGTGTGTGTGTGTGTGTGATGAGCTGTTAGTCATGTCCAGCTCTTTGTAACCTCATGAGTAGAGCACTAATCTACTCTTTAATTATAAGACACATTTTCACTTTCTCTCAGTTTATGTTTTAGACATACTTGAATAAACAAAATAGTCAGATTTGATAAGGAAGCCAGCAGGTTCCAAAAAGGAGGGGGAAGAAAGGGAATAATAAGAAGAAAGACAAACATTTTTCTAGCCTGAAATGCTTGTTATGATAAAGATCCAGTCTGAAACTAAGTTTATTATCTTATGCTAATATGGTGGATCTAGTAAGGCCTTTATATTTGAATGTCTCACTTAGCCTTGAAGCCAGGAGACAATCCTCTAGCTGAATCTTGTGCTAATGTTGTGGATGTGGGCCTAGCAACACCTTTACAACCTTAAGATATTCCTTTGATCTATTGTTAATAACCAACTGGAGAATACAAATTGTCTTGCCTGAACTGACTTGCAGGGGTGGGAGGAGGTAGGGAGTGGGGGTGGGCATTCTTCTATCCTCTCTTCCAGTGTCTGTGCTGGAAGCTTTCTCTATCCCTTTCTTCTTTAATAAACTTTTTACTGAACGAAGCTCTGAGTGACCAAAGCCAGGTCTTTGATCCCAATGTGAATTCTTGGAGATCAAGAATCGAACACCATTCACAGTAACCTTTCTACCATCATTTATCTATTCTATTGAAGATATTGTTTATGCCTAGGAATCTTAACAATGAAACTAGAAGGTCAGGGACTATCCCACTCCTTACACAGTTGGAGAATTCACTATTTTTATTTCCATTTTCCAAACTAGATCAAAAGGAGGACTTAGTTCTCAATCATAATTTATTGTTTTTCTGATCTGTTTCAGTAAGTTCATTTTTGTTTTTCTCTACTTCTAAATCGTTTTACAAGCTAGTCTCTCCTCCTGGAATGCCTTCTACCCTCCTCTACAGTGAGCTTCTTTCTGGAAAACTTCTACACCTTTTTCAAAAGGTAAATTAAACCTTATTCACTGATGCATTTCCTGTCATCTGCAAGATAGCCTAGGATCCTGTCATCTGTTTAATTCCTTTCACATTTGTGTGTGTGTGTGTGTGTGTGTGTGATGAGCTGTTAGTCATGTCCAGCTCTTTGTAACCTCATGAGTAGAGCACTAATCTACTCTTTAATTATAAGACACATTTTCACTTTCTCTCAGTTTATGTTTTAGACATACTTGAATAAACATTAAAATTATTTTACTAACTTTGCTTTATTTTATTTTTCTAGAATAAACTGTGTCTATGTACTACCTTTCCTTTGTCCACAATGGCCAGATACACTATTATGCAACCTCATGTTCCAGTCTCTCAGCCAAGGTTTTAGAATGATTTCCAGGTTGCTTTGATAAAAGTTGTTTCTAGCCTGCAGAAAGTTAGCCAATAAAAGGAAATTTTCCAATCACACATGAAAATTATCATGGCCTGGGGAGCTCAGAGGAGAATAACAGTAATTGTGAGCACCCAAGAATAAATCCAGTACATGTTAAAGTTTAAGAATTTTAGAGATTGAAAAGAGACTTATGGCTTGGAGGAGAAGCTAAAAATCTATATTTTAGCATACTTCTCTAATCTGTGCAATTTAAAAAATATATGTATATTTTGTGCCAAAACTGGCAGATTGCTAAAGTGTTCCATTTCTTTTACTGGAAAATTTCATTGGGCAGCTCAGAAGCAGTGACTGCTAGTCAAAACTAGATATAAGTTTTGGTGATATAATCTTACTCTAGAATTTTTGTACATTAATGGGAAGATGAAAGCATTATTTTATTGAATATATAGAAAAATTTGGCATCTTCATTTTCAGGAAAGTTCCTTGCTCATGACTGAGTATAATTTGAAATGTATATTTACAAAATATCTAAATTTTGGTGATATAATCTTACTCTAGAATCTTTGTACATTAATGGGAAGATGAAAGCATTATTTTATCGAGTATATAGAAAACTTTGGCATCTTCATTTTCAAGAAAGTTCCTAGCTCAAGACTGAGTATAATTTGAAATGTATATTTACAAAATATATGTATATCAAGTATCTTTTTGAGTCTCATTTGTCCAACATCACCATTATTAACTAGCATAATCAGTTTCATTTACTAAGAGCTCACTGGACTGGATGCTTTATCTTTTATGATATCAATAGAATAAGATGAAGGTCATGACTTCTCTGAAGGAAGGGGATGAAGATGCTCATTGTATAAGTATCCAAGATATTATCAACACCACCCAAAGATGCCAACCCAGAGGTCTACAGGGAATATTAGTGCAAAGCCCCTTTGATATTGTGCAAAATAGAAAAATCTTAGTCTTTTCACTCAGAGGAAAAAATATCAGTTATTTATAAATAACTCAGAAGATTAAATAATAGGGTCAAGTCATAAACTTCTTTTGCATTGTATTTATCTTCATGCCAATGCTTAAAAGAATGAGAAGTCATCATTTTCTAAAGAATATCAATTCCTCCCCTGTTAGTGATGATACTTATGCCAAGTGCACTGAGACATGTCTTGATGTGGATCACAATAGATGGCTGATTCTACTATTGCATATTTGGGGGCCTGGTCCTTGTAGGAAAGAAATCCCATAATCAAATCACAATAGTTTCAACCCATGGGATTTTTATCTAACCTTTTTTAAATCAAGGAATTTTCTCAAAGCTGGCCTGTAGGTCTTTGTAGAGAATGGAACCACTGTTATACTTATTTTTCTTGGTTTCCAGAGCTTATTTTCAGAAAAACTTAAATTTGAGCAAGGTCTAGATGCAAAATTGTGAGTTTGAACACAATTTTTTTTGGAAACCCCAGGTTTGTTCCATTTTCATTTCCTTCTTTCTTCCTTCATACTCTGCAAATAATGCTCCCAGTGGAGACTCTAAAGACCAGGCGTATTCAGCTTCTTGTGGACTTAAGTCACAGTTAGACTTTAATAGGGTTGTTTTTTCTTTTTAAGATCATCATGGCATGCTTAGACCACTGTTGAAAATATTTCTGAAAGCACTGAATGAATAAAACAAAATCAGTTTGGAGCAGGAAAGCATATCCTTTTGTAATCATAATTAGGTCTCTGGCTTTTCTATTTAAGCATAAATAAGTAATACTTAAATACAGTGGTGATTTTTGTCACTACTTGTCACCTCAACTCATTATTAACTAGAAAAGTTTCATTTACTAAGAGCTCACTGGACTGGATGCTTTATCTTTTATGATATCAATAGAATAAGATGAAGGTCATGACTTCTCTGAAGGAAGGGGATGAAGATGCTCATTGTATAAGTATCCAAGATATTATCAACACCACCCAAAGATGCCAACCCAGAGGTCTACAGGGAATATTAGTGCAAAGCCCCTTTGATATTGTGCAAAATAGAAAAATCTTAGTCTTTTCACTCAGAGGAAAAAATATCAGTTATTTATAAATAACTCAGAAGATTAAATAATAGGGTCAAGTCATAAACTTCTTTTGCATTGTATTTATCTTCATGCCAATGCTTAAAAGAATGAGAAGTCATCATTTTCTAAAGAATATCAATTCCTCCCCTGTTAGTGATGATACTTATGCCAAGTGCACTGAGACATGTCTTGATGTGGATCACAATAGATGGCTGATTCTACTATTGCATATTTGGGGGCCTGGTCCTTGTAGGAAAGAAATCCCATAATCAAATCACAATAGTTTCAACCCATGGGATTTTTATCTAACCTTTTTTAAATCAAGGAATTTTCTCAAAGCTGGCCTGTAGGTCTTTGTAGAGAATGGAACCACTGTTATACTTATTTTTCTTGGTTTCCAGAGCTTATTTTCAGAAAAACTTAAATTTGAGCAAGGTCTAGATGCAAAATTGTGAGTTTGAACACAATTTTTTTTGGAAACCCCAGGTTTGTTCCATTTTCATTTCCTTCTTTCTTCCTTCATACTCTGCAAATAATGCTCCCAGTGGAGACTCTAAAGACCAGGCGTATTCAGCTTCTTGTGGACTTAAGTCACAGTTAGACTTTAATAGGGTTGTTTTTTCTTTTTAAGATCATCATGGCATGCTTAGACCACTGTTGAAAATATTTCTGAAAGCACTGAATGAATAAAACAAAATCAGTTTGGAGCAGGAAAGCATATCCTTTTGTAATCATAATTAGGTCTCTGGCTTTTCTATTTAAGCATAAATAAGTAATACTTAAATACAGTGGTGATTTTTGTCACTACTTGTCACCTCAACTCATTATTCGTTGCTCTCTCTCACTTTCATGTAAGGAATATATTCCAACTGTGGCGGAAACAGAATGACCTATTACTGCCCCTGGAGGGTACAGATGCCCTTTAACTCTAGTTCGTCCAAATATGGGTCTGTTGTTCATCAGACTGAGACACGTTTGCCAAAATGTGTCAGATGCTTTCTATTTAGAATGTTACTTTTAAATAGGGATAGAAATAGATCTCAGGATTTTATTTTGAGTCAGTCAATACTTACTTCATCATCAATGAATAATGTAACATGAAGTTCTGCTTCAACCTTAGCAATCAACTCAAAGATAATTTTTTTAAATTACTGATTCCTATCAAAAAGCTTTTAACAAAAAATAAAGTGTAAAAGTTATGTTTTAGAATATTTATATTTATTTTTATAAGTAAATATAAATAATATAAATATTAAATTAAAAATATATTTAATTGTAGCCTGGTTATTGAATCAGGCTATGAATATTAGTTATTATTGTAGCATTTGTAAATAAAAAAATATATGCATTTGAAGTTTCAGTGAAATAAGTGCATGACTTCCCTAGCCGAGCACTTATATGAAAAGAATATTGATTTGGATTATGAATTCAGTAAATTAAAGTCATAGAGTACAGGCACTGGAGGGAAAGGGCCCTTGGAGATACTACTAGTATATTGACAGTGAAGGAAACACTGTCAGTGGAGTGGATTTTCAGAAAAACTTTTGAGCAAGGTCTAGATGCAAAATTGTGAGTTTGAACACAATTTTTTTTGGAAACCCCAGGTTTGTTCCATTTTCATTTCCTTCTTTCTTCCTTCATACTCTGCAAATAATGCTCCCAGTGGAGACTCTAAAGACCAGGCGTATTCAGCTTCTTGTGGACTTAAGTCACAGTTAGACTTTAATAGGGTTGTTTTTTCTTTTTAAGATCATCATGGCATGCTTAGACCACTGTTGAAAATATTTCTGAAAGCACTGAATGAATAAAACAAAATCAGTTTGGAGCAGGAAAGCATATCCTTTTGTAATCATAATTAGGTCTCTGGCTTTTCTATTTAAGCATAAATAAGTAATACTTAAATACAGTGGTGATTTTTGTCACTACTTGTCACCTCAACTCATTATTCGTTGCTCTCTCTCACTTTCATGTAAGGAATATATTCCAACTGTGGCGGAAACAGAATGACCTATTACTGCCCCTGGAGGGTACAGATGCCCTTTAACTCTAGTTCGTCCAAATATGGGTCTGTTGTTCATCAGACTGAGACACGTTTGCCAAAATGTGTCAGATGCTTTCTATTTAGAATGTTACTTTTAAATAGGGATAGAAATAGATCTCAGGATTTTATTTTGAGTCAGTCAATACTTACTTCATCATCAATGAATAATGTAACATGAAGTTCTGCTTCAACCTTAGCAATCAACTCAAAGATAATTTTTAAATTACTGATTCCTATCAAAAGCTTTTAACAAAAAATAAAGTGTAAAAGTTATGTTTTAGAATATTTATATTTATTTTTATAAGTAAATATAAATAATATAAATATTAAATTAAAAATATATTTAATTGTAGCCTGGTTATTGAATCAGGCTATGAATATTAGTTATTATTGTAGCATTTGTAAATAAAAAAATATATGCATTTGAAGTTTCAGTGAAATAAGTGCATGACTTCCCTAGCCGAGCACTTATATGAAAAGAATATTGATTTGGATTATGAATTCAGTAAATTAAAGTCATAGAGTACAGGCACTGGAGGGAAAGGGCCCTTGGAGATACTACTAGTATATTGACAGTGAAGGAAACACTGTCAGTGGAGTGGAGGAAACTCCTAGTTAGCTTTGTAAGCTCTCAGAATAAGGAGGCATAGATTCTTGTGTATGTTCTCTGATGTAACATTTAATTTCCTGGGGTTAATATTTCTGATAGTCACTGGACCCAAGAGCTCAATTTGCAATCCCTAAAGCATAGACTCATTATCATGCTTATACATTACAATAATGTGGGCAATAGACTACAGAAGTTAAGTTTATACCATTACATTCTTTCTTTCCCTGCCATTTTTTTCCATTTTTTTTTTTTTTGGTGGGGGGCGCTTCTATTGATCATTCATTAATCTATTTTCATCCACCTTTGTTCCATCGTGGTGGCCTCTGCGTTGCAGAGCACAGGCTCTAGAAGCTTGAGCTCCAGCTTGGTAGTTGGACACATCAGTCCAGCCGCTCCGCAGCATGTGGGATCTTCCTAGGCCAGGGATCGAACCAGTGCCCCTTGAACTGCAAGGTGGTGTCCTCACCCACTGGACCACCAGGGAAGCCCTCCCTGCCATATTTTATTACCAAGCATTCACTAAGCATCCACTACACCTAGCATTTCGGTGCTGCAGATTATAGCCATGAATCATTGTAGCAAAGCCTCTGCTTGAAGAACTTACATTTTATCAAGTGCGTTATATATAGACAAGTAAATAAATGACTGAATGGATAATAAGTAAGCTACTTTGCAGTAAAAAAATAAGTTAAAAGTTATGTTTTAGAATATTTATATTTATTTTATAAGTAAATATAAATAATATAAATATTAAATTAAAAATATATTTAATTGTAGCCTGGTTATTGAATCAGGCTATGAATATTAGTTATTATTGTAGCATTTGTAAATAAAAAAATATATGCATTTGAAGTTTCAGTGAAATAAGTGCATGACTTCCCTAGCCGAGCACTTATATGAAAAGAATATTGATTTGGATTATGAATTCAGTAAATTAAAGTCATAGAGTACAGGCACTGGAGGGAAAGGGCCCTTGGAGATACTACTAGTATATTGACAGTGAAGGAAACACTGTCAGTGGAGTGGAGGAAACTCCTAGTTAGCTTTGTAAGCTCTCAGAATAAGGAGGCATAGATTCTTGTGTATGTTCTCTGATGTAACATTTAATTTCCTGGGGTTAATATTTCTGATAGTCACTGGACCCAAGAGCTCAATTTGCAATCCCTAAAGCATAGACTCATTATCATGCTTATACATTACAATAATGTGGGCAATAGACTACAGAAGTTAAGTTTATACCATTACATTCTTTCTTTCCCTGCCATTTTTTTCCATTTTTTTTTTTTTTTTTTGGTGGGGGGCGCTTCTATTGATCATTCATTAATCTATTTTCATCCACCTTTGTTCCATCGTGGTGGCCTCTGCGTTGCAGAGCACAGGCTCTAGAAGCTTGAGCTCCAGCTTGGTAGTTGGACACATCAGTCCAGCCGCTCCGCAGCATGTGGGATCTTCCTAGGCCAGGGATCGAACCAGTGCCCCTTGAACTGCAAGGTGGTGTCCTCACCCACTGGACCACCAGGGAAGCCCTCCCTGCCATATTTTATTACCAAGCATTCACTAAGCATCCACTACACCTAGCATTTCGGTGCTGCAGATTATAGCCATGAATCATTGTAGCAAAGCCTCTGCTTGAAGAACTTACATTTTATCAAGTGCGTTATATATAGACAAGTAAATAAATGACTGAATGGATAATAAGTAAGCTACTTTGCAGTAAAAAGAAAACTTTACAATGAGAATGAGTTAATTTAATGTAATAGGAAACTCCTGGAGCATTTATACAAAGAACTTTCTGATAGCATGAAAAACAATAAACAGCCAACTTTACAAGATTATGGGAGAAAAGTAAAACAAGTGGACAGCTCAACTGGTGCAGTGATGCTGAGAAAAACATGTATGGGCACCCGGAGGAGCCCTTGTACCTTTGACTCAGTCAGTTCTCTTCTTTCTAGTATTTCTCTAGCATTTTCCTACCATATTGCATCTGCTTAGATCTACCCACTTGGACTCTGCTGCATTCTCATGGTCTCCTTGTTTCCATGTTTTCCTTTCGTTGCTGTTACTCAAAATTTCTCCATTTATCAGAGTTCTAACTGTCCTGTGGAGTAATTCGGTCTCCTTAGCCTTAGCTTCTATGGCCTTTATCGCCTCTGACTCTTACTGTTTCTATTGATTTGTCTATTACTATAGACATGCCATACATTTTGCTACCCTAATCTCTATATTCAGATAATTCTCAGTCACCTTACATAACTTTGTGTTTATATTCAAATCCTACACACACTTTAAAATATCCATTTAAGACACTGAGATCCAAAACCAAGTGAACTCTCTCTCAAACTGTTTCGTTTTTACCTGAAATGTCACAGTTTTCTTTAAAAGTCTAGGGCAATTCCTGTCCATGTAATTCATTTTTCCATTAATCAAGTTACATTTTACAACATATTTTCTTTAATTATTGACAAATATCATATATTTTAACCTATTTCTTGGATGCTCGTTTGGCTTCCCATGTGGCTCAGTCAGTAACAATCCTCCTGCAATGCAGGAGGGCTAAGAGATCAGGGTTCCATCCTGGGTCTGGCAGATTCCCTGGAGAAGGAAATGGCAAGCCACTCCAGTATTCTTTTCATTCACTAAGCATCCACTACACCTAGCATTTCGGTGCTGCAGATTATAGCCATGAATCATTGTAGCAAAGCCTCTGCTTGAAGAACTTACATTTTATCAAGTGCGTTATATATAGACAAGTAAATAAATGACTGAATGGATAATAAGTAAGCTACTTTGCAGTAAAAAGAAAACTTTACAATGAGAATGAGTTAATTTAATGTAATAGGAAACTCCTGGAGCATTTATACAAAGAACTTTCTGATAGCATGAAAAACAATAAACAGCCAACTTTACAAGATTATGGGAGAAAAGTAAAACAAGTGGACAGCTCAACTGGTGCAGTGATGCTGAGAAAAACATGTATGGGCACCCGGAGGAGCCCTTGTACCTTTGACTCAGTCAGTTCTCTTCTTTCTAGTATTTCTCTAGCATTTTCCTACCATATTGCATCTGCTTAGATCTACCCACTTGGACTCTGCTGCATTCTCATGGTCTCCTTGTTTCCATGTTTTCCTTTCGTTGCTGTTACTCAAAATTTCTCCATTTATCAGAGTTCTAACTGTCCTGTGGAGTAATTCGGTCTCCTTAGCCTTAGCTTCTATGGCCTTTATCGCCTCTGACTCTTACTGTTTCTATTGATTTGTCTATTACTATAGACATGCCATACATTTTGCTACCCTAATCTCTATATTCAGATAATTCTCAGTCACCTTACATAACTTTGTGTTTATATTCAAATCCTACACACACTTTAAAATATCCATTTAAGACACTGAGATCCAAAACCAAGTGAACTCTCTCTCAAACTGTTTCGTTTTTACCTGAAATGTCACAGTTTTCTTTAAAAGTCTAGGGCAATTCCTGTCCATGTAATTCATTTTTCCATTAATCAAGTTACATTTTACAACATATTTTCTTTAATTATTGACAAATATCATATATTTTAACCTATTTCTTGGATGCTCGTTTGGCTTCCCATGTGGCTCAGTCAGTAAACAATCCTCCTGCAATGCAGGAGGGCTAAGAGATCAGGGTTCCATCCTGGGTCTGGCAGATTCCCTGGAGAAGGAAATGGCAAGCCACTCCAGTATTCTTTTCTGAAGAATTCCATGGACAGAGGAACCTGACAGGCTACAGGCCATAGGGTCACAAAGAGCTGGACATGACTGAAGAGACTTAGCAAACAGCACATCCTATAGTGAAAGGGTAATACCTTTCCAACTCATGTCCCAAGGCCCTTTCCAGTTACATTTATGAAATGCACTTTGTTGACTCAGAAAAAGGACAATTCAGGAGACAACATTCCACAGGAAAATTATTGATTCTGATAGTGATGAATGAAATTGCATAGAAATAGATGAGAGACCCCAAGGAATGTCATTTAGCTAGCAATAAATGAGAACAGCAAAGAGACAAATCTTTTTAAAATTGTTGTGCCTCATAAAACCTTTGAAATCCAGAACTACCAACACTGATAACTAGTTGCTGATGCCAGTACTATGGTTTTTTCCACCTAATCACATAAACTTTAATACCTCTTCATTTAGGTATCTATCCTGATAACTTGCCACTCTCTTTTATTTACTGAAGTCTTTAACTCAAACCTCATCCTCCTTTGGCTTATTCCAAATTCTGCCTTCACCCTAGACGTCCTCAGTGTACCTGGTTTAAGTCATCAGACTGCCAGTACTTTCTACAGTGCTTCTATTGCCAAGGCATCCCTTTCTCTAATTATGCTATCCACTCCTTTGCTCTCATTAAGGACTTTGTCACTGATTAATATTTCTTTCCTGAAATGCCTAGTTTAAAATTTAATTCTTAAGTAACTCAGCCACCCAATAATAGGAAAATGGTTGAATAAATTATTGTAATTGTGGAATACAAAATGTCATGCATTTATTTAAACACATGAGTTAGAAATAAATGTTCTATGGAAGTTCACTAACATATTTTTTGTTGAAAAGTCAGTCTGTGCATTATGATCAATTAGAAAATAAGTTATGCAAGCATGTAATATATATTAATATGTATATATGTTTATACATAAATACATAGAAACTTTTCTGAAAGAATAATCACCAAACTGCTGAGAGTTGTCATTCTGGGAAATAAAGAGCTTGATCTTTGGGAAAATGAGGAGATGCTTCAATATTTTACTCCTGTAGCTTTAGATTCTCTGGTATATTTTTTGACTTAATTTTTAAAGTTTAAAACTTTTTTTTTTTTTTTTTCTTGAAAATTTTAAGCTATTTGTACATTATTGATAATAAAATTTGAGCTGGACATGACTGAAGAGACTTAGCAAACGGCACATCCTATAGTGAAAGGGTAATACCTTTCCAACTCATGTCCCAAGGCCCTTTCCAGTTACATTTATGAAATGCACTTTGTTGACTCAGAAAAAGGACAATTCAGGAGACAACATTCCACAGGAAAATTATTGATTCTGATAGTGATGAATGAAATTGCATAGAAATAGATGAGAGACCCCAAGGAATGTCATTTAGCTAGCAATAAATGAGAACAGCAAAGAGACAAATCTTTTTAAAATTGTTGTGCCTCATAAAACCTTTGAAATCCAGAACTACCAACACTGATAACTAGTTGCTGATGCCAGTACTATGGTTTTTTCCACCTAATCACATAAACTTTAATACCTCTTCATTTAGGTATCTATCCTGATAACTTGCCACTCTCTTTTATTTACTGAAGTCTTTAACTCAAACCTCATCCTCCTTTGGCTTATTCCAAATTCTGCCTTCACCCTAGACGTCCTCAGTGTACCTGGTTTAAGTCATCAGACTGCCAGTACTTTCTACAGTGCTTCTATTGCCAAGGCATCCCTTTCTCTAATTATGCTATCCACTCCTTTGCTCTCATTAAGGACTTTGTCACTGATTAATATTTCTTTCCTGAAATGCCTAGTTTAAAATTTAATTCTTAAGTAACTCAGCCACCCAATAATAGGAAAATGGTTGAATAAATTATTGTAATTGTGGAATACAAAATGTCATGCATTTATTTAAACACATGAGTTAGAAATAAATGTTCTATGGAAGTTCACTAACATATTTTTTGTTGAAAAAAGTCAGTCTGTGCATTATGATCAATTAGAAAATAAGTTATGCAAGCATGTAATATATATTAATATGTATATATGTTTATACATAAATACATAGAAACTTTTCTGAAAGAATAATCACCAAACTGCTGAGAGTTGTCATTCTGGGAAATAAAGAGCTTGATCTTTGGGAAAATGAGGAGATGCTTCAATATTTTACTCCCTGTAGCTTTAGATTCTCTGGTATATTTTTTTGACTTAATTTTTAAAGTTTAAAACTTTTTAATGAAGTAAAGTTGAAATAAAATATTATATTAGTTTTGGATATAAAAATTAGTTGTTCTCTTGAAATACTTTCAATGAGAGTCTATTTGTACATTATTTGCATAATTTTAAAACGTATGTATAAATAAGTCCAGACTTTTAACCTGACTTTTGCCCTTCTATTAATTATGTAGCTACTTCTCTCAAATTTGTTTTGACCACATTATGAGCTAATAAATTTTGACTTGTGTTATTTTTCTGCTTATTTCCTTCCGTCTTTCTTTCTTGAACTGTCCATTCTACTCTCCATTGTCTGATTCTTCAACTATCTTATTGTAGTTTTGTACTTTTTGTCACATTTCCTTTCATGACATCTACTTAGTATTATTCCAACTTAGAATGGGCTCAACTGTCCACCATATTCTTTTTATTTTCTTCCTACTTAGATGACTCCTCTGCCTCCACTACAGGCTATTTTTCTGTATTTAAATCTACAATATTAAAAATTCTCCTAGTTTTTCATAAGGACCTCGTCTTTCCTCACACTGCACTCTCTTTGTAGTATATTTCATATACTTTTGCAGCTTTAAAACCCAGTTAAAGCTTACTAATAATTCCCAAGTCTTTGCTTCGATTTATTTCTCTGTACTACATTTCAGACTTATGTATCCAGTTGGCACCATGTGATTCTCACAGATACCTCAACTTAAATGTGTTCAAAACCACATCCATCTTTCTTCTCCCTAGATCTGTTCCTCTTTAGTATTTATTATCACAGTCTCAGGGATGGCTCCATCATCTTCTGGTTGCCCAAGTCACTATATATTCAAATTTGAATTACACTTCTTTCTTGCTCTCCACATTCATTCATTCACCTATCCTACTGACTGTAACCTGCATAAATGGCTCTCATAATGTTTATTCAAAGTCATCATCATCTCCTGCCTGGAGTATTACAACAGCCTCTAGTCTAGTGTCTCTAATTTCTGCTTTTTTCTCTCTAATCCATTTCTGACACAGCTTTAGTGATCTTTCTGAGACCCAAATCTGATTGATCACTTCTGTGACAAAGATTCTTTAATGACTATGGAAGTCTTTTGTAAGGAAAACAATACTCTTCACAGTGGATTCCTGGTTACTTTACCAGTTCAGGTCATTTTATTAACACTTTACCTTCTATTCTCCATCCATCAGGAGCTTCTTTAAACTGCTCTACTTTTTTGTTACCTCCAAGTGTTTACTAACTCTAGACCTTTTGCCTTGTTTATTTTTCTGCTTATTTCCTTCCGTCTTTCTTTCTTGAACTGTCCATTCTACTCTCCATTGTCTGATTCTTCAACTATCTTATTGTAGTTTTGTACTTTTTGTCACATTTCCTTTCATGACATCTACTTAGTATTATTCCAACTTAGAATGGGCTCAACTGTCCACCATATTCTTTTTATTTTCTTCCTACTTAGATGACTCCTCTGCCTCCACTACAGGCTATTTTTCTGTATTTAAATCTACAATATTAAAAATTCTCCTAGTTTTTCATAAGGACCTCGTCTTTCCTCACACTGCACTCTCTTTGTAGTATATTTCATATACTTTTGCAGCTTTAAAACCCAGTTAAAGCTTACTAATAATTCCCAAGTCTTTGCTTCGATTTATTTCTCTGTACTACATTTCAGACTTATGTATCCAGTTGGCACCATGTGATTCTCACAGATACCTCAACTTAAATGTGTTCAAAACCACATCCATCTTTCTTCTCCCTAGATCTGTTCCTCTTTAGTATTTATTATCACAGTCTCAGGGATGGCTCCATCATCTTCTGGTTGCCCAAGTCACTATATATTCAAATTTGAATTACACTTCTTTCTTGCTCTCCACATTCATTCATTCACCTATCCTACTGACTGTAACCTGCATAAATGGCTCTCATAATGTTTATTCAAAGTCATCATCATCTCCTGCCTGGAGTATTACAACAGCCTCTAGTCTAGTGTCTCTAATTTCTGCTTTTTTCTCTCTAATCCATTTCTGACACAGCTTTAGTGATCTTTCTGAGACCCAAATCTGATTGATCACTTCTGTGACAAAGATTCTTTAATGACTATGGAAGTCTTTTGTAAGGAAAACAATACTCTTCACAGTGGATTCCTGGTTACTTTACCAGTTCAGGTCATTTTATTAACACTTTACCTTCTATTCTCCATCCATCAGGAGCTTCTTTAAACTGCTCTACTTTTTTGTTACCTCCAAGTGTTTACTAACTCTAGACCTTTTGCCTGTGCTGCTCTTCCATCTCTCTGCACTAAACAAATTCTCACTCTCCTTTCTGGTCTCAAATTAGAGGTCATTTCTCCCTCTGAATCTCAGAGAACCTAAAGTATTCTTTCAATGTTGACCACATCACTGTATTCTAACTCACTTTTTATTTGTCTGCTTTCTTCACTGGACTAAAAGCAAGTTCCTTGAGAGTTAGGAGAAGGCAATTTATTGTAATGCACATAGCTGGATAGGATACCACCTAATTGTTTATGCCTCCTGAATCCATCCCTTAGCTCTACCTTAACTCATTACTCACACCATCTACTGGACTTCCCTACTTCAGTTGTGCTATAAATTTCATGCTAAATCACTTTAGTCATATATGACTCTTTGCAACCCCAAGGCCTGTAGGAGGCCTGCCATGCTCCTCTGTCTATGGGATTCTCCAGGCAAGAATCCTGGAGTGGATTGCTGGGCCTCCCCCAGGGGATCTTCCCAACCCAGGAACTGAACCCATATCTCCTACGTTTCCTTCATTGCAAGCAGATATTTTACCCACTGAGCCACCTGGAAAGCCCTGTGCTATAAATTGAACACATCTACAGTTCATTTTATTATGTCCTGATTCTGTATGAAAACTCTCTGGTTGCAAGTTTTCCTTTCTTAGGGATGTGCACTAATATCCATCTAACACCAGCCTCCTCGCTGGTCTCCCAGCCATCACCTTGCTCTCTGATTCATTCTTCATTTAGTCATCTGAATGACTTTCTTGAGGCTAAATAAGATCATGTTACTCCCTACTTAAAACTATGTGCTCAGTAAATATTTGATGTATTAAAGAATAAATATTGAATGGATGACCAAAAAAAAAAAAAAAAGTTCTGATACAGTAGAGAGAGAAGCTGGGGCTGAAATCAGTGGTTAACATGACAGGGCTACTTTTGTCATTTGCAGTTAGGTAATATTTACAGAGTTAATAGATATATAACTATATATCCTATTTATCCTTAAAAATGCTGTTTATCTGATATTCATATACAATGAACATCCTATATATCTGCTACATCTGACAAGCCTAGACTTGGTACCAAATGTAGCTGAGACTCAGCTTCACTATCAATAAAACAGAAAATTATTTCTCCCTTATCTGGGTTTAGTGAGGATTAAATGAGATAATACATGAAATTGCTTACAAAGAGTAAAGCATTTAAGAATCACAATTACTACCATCTGCTATCAACATTCCCTGGTGATAGAACTAAGATAAATTTTCAGATCTTTTCACATTTGTTCAGTAGTCTTTTCAAGTAATAAACAATCCATTTCTCCAACATTATCTCACTCAACAAAACAAGATGATTGAGAAAAATGTTAAGAAATAAACCACTGATTCAGATCTTTTACTTTTAAGTGAGGAAATACCATAATACTGTATGTATATAAATAGATTAAAATATAAACATATTTTGCTTATTATTATTAAACTTTATAAAAATAATTAGCAGAGAGTATAGAACATTAAATGATTTTCCATACATTTGTGCACAAAAAATGAATAAAATAAAATAATAATAATTTTTCCACTCAGCAGTTGGGTGGAGCTGGTGGCTTATTTGGTAAGTCATGACTTTGAGACCTCATGAAATGTAACCTGACAGACTCCTCTGTCAGTGGGATTTTTCCAGGCAATAATATTGGAGTCAGTTGCCATTTCCTTCTCCAGAGGATCTTCCAAACTCAAGGGTCAAACCTGTATCTCTTATGTTGCAGGCAGTTTCCTGTATAGTGAGCAGATTCACTACTGCTGAGCTACCAGGGAAGTCCCACTGAATATTTGCATTTCTTTAAATCCATATATGTTTATATATCTGAATCTCATTCATTTTGATACTAACAAGTATTCAATTAAAACGATTTTAAATTTCACTAACTGTGTATTTCATCTCTAAGCTTGACAGTTAATTTTCACGTCTCTATATTTGAATATTTTTTCTTTTCAGTCATGCTATATACTTTCTTAACTTCATGAGGTTATTTCTTTACTTATTTCATATGTTATCATGTTTAATACTCAGAACAATTTCTACAGTGTTATGAAATTGGCAACAACAATAATATAAAGAATTTGGCCCTCAGAGGAAATAAGCAATTTGCTCAAGCTTTCATCACTATCAAGCGGTACTTCTTAAATTAAATAGATGGGCTCTTTTCACTTCTTGTCACCTTCATATGAATGCAATTTTTCTTGAGAGCCTTCAAATCTGATAAATCACTTGAATAATAATTGCAGTATTGAGCAAAAATGGATACCACAAGGAAATGGTGGGAAATATCGCATTTGAATGTATAATAGGGAAAAAGTCAAATTTGCATTAAATATAAGGAAGGCTTTGGCCTCATCTTTTCCTAAGATGTTTGTATTCCCTATGGTTTCTCTTACTCATAAGCAATAAAAACTTTTCACCAGTATTTATATTTCTACTGGATAATAAAATTGTGGTCAAAGAAATGTGTCTGTGATACAGAAATCAACAGGTTTAATCTGTAAATGTGAATATTTTTAGCTTTGCAGACAAGGTAGCTTCAGTCACAAGTCTTCAACTCTGCTGTCACTGCACAAGAGTAGATGTAGACAGTAGGCAAATGAATGGATGTGACTGTGTACTGTCAAAGACTTTGAGACCTCATGAAATGTAACCTGACAGACTCCTCTGTCAGTGGGATTTTTCCAGGCAATAATATTGGAGTCAGTTGCCATTTCCTTCTCCAGAGGATCTTCCAAACTCAAGGGTCAAACCTGTATCTCTTATGTTGCAGGCAGTTTCCTGTATAGTGAGCAGATTCACTACTGCTGAGCTACCAGGGAAGTCCCACTGAATATTTGCATTTCTTTAAATCCATATATGTTTATATATCTGAATCTCATTCATTTTGATACTAACAAGTATTCAATTAAAACGATTTTAAATTTCACTAACTGTGTATTTCATCTCTAAGCTTGACAGTTAATTTTCACGTCTCTATATTTGAATATTTTTTCTTTTCAGTCATGCTATATACTTTCTTAACTTCATGAGGTTATTTCTTTACTTATTTCATATGTTATCATGTTTAATACTCAGAACAATTTCTACAGTGTTATGAAATTGGCAACAACAATAATATAAAGAATTTGGCCCTCAGAGGAAATAAGCAATTTGCTCAAGCTTTCATCACTATCAAGCGGTACTTCTTAAATTAAATAGATGGGCTCTTTTCACTTCTTGTCACCTTCATATGAATGCAATTTTTCTTGAGAGCCTTCAAATCTGATAAATCACTTGAATAATAATTGCAGTATTGAGCAAAAATGGATACCACAAGGAAATGGTGGGAAATATCGCATTTGAATGTATAATAGGGAAAAAGTCAAATTTGCATTAAATATAAGGAAGGCTTTGGCCTCATCTTTTCCTAAGATGTTTGTATTCCCTATGGTTTCTCTTACTCATAAGCAATAAAAACTTTTCACCAGTATTTATATTTCTACTGGATAATAAAATTGTGGTCAAAGAAATGTGTCTGTGATACAGAAATCAACAGGTTTAATCTGTAAATGTGAATATTTTTAGCTTTGCAGACAAGGTAGCTTCAGTCACAAGTCTTCAACTCTGCTGTCACTGCACAAGAGTAGATGTAGACAGTAGGCAAATGAATGGATGTGACTGTGTACTGTCAAAACTTTACTTACAAACAGTAAGTTGTAAGACTGTATTTATAGACACTAGCATCTCTACGGCTCAGACAGTAAACAGTCTGCCTGCAATGCAGGGAACCCAGGTTCGATACATGGGTTGGGAAGATCCCCTGTAGAAGGAAATAGTTTCCCACTCCACTATTCTTGCCTGGAGAATTCCATGGACAAAGGAGCCTGACGGGTTACAGTTCATGATGTTGCAAAGAGTCAGAAACAACTGAGTAACTAGCACTTAGACTTACTTTAAAAACAGTCATTGGCATATGAATCATTGGTCCTGGTTTGCCAGCCCCTGTTCTACAGAAGAATTTACTAGCCATTGGTGACAGGAAAGTAATGAATAAGGCTTTGAAATTTTCCTGTACTACTTCACATAGTTAAGCATGCACTCTTCCCTCACAGATGGTTAGCCCTGCCTTTAGATTGGCTAGTAAAGGGATTTGTGGTATCTTTTGGCTTATAAATTGTGAAGCAATTCAAATCTCTGAAGGTAGCCATGAGGCCATGTATATATTGCCATCAAGGACACAATGAAGTCTTTGTTCTCTTCATTTCAGTATCTTCTAGGGAAAAGATCATAAGAGACAGAGCTCAAGAATTAGTTCCCCATGATATGTTGCCTAGTATCTGCATTATATAAAATTTCCAAAGCATACTTAGAGAGGAAAACACATCTATAATACATTACATGTAAATTTTGAATACATATATCTTGATTTAAATGGTTTTTTTTTTTCAACTATTATGTATACTGGCCAAAAAAATCATGGACATTTGTCAAATTTGCATTAAATATAAGGAAGGCTTTGGCCTCATCTTTTCCTAAGATGTTTGTATTCCTATGGTTTCTCTTACTCATAAGCAATAAAACTTTTCACCAGTATTTATATTTCTACTGGATAATAAAATTGTGGTCAAAGAAATGTGTCTGTGATACAGAAATCAACAGGTTTAATCTGTAAATGTGAATATTTTTAGCTTTGCAGACAAGGTAGCTTCAGTCACAAGTCTTCAACTCTGCTGTCACTGCACAAGAGTAGATGTAGACAGTAGGCAAATGAATGGATGTGACTGTGTACTGTCAAAACTTTACTTACAAACAGTAAGTTGTAAGACTGTATTTATAGACACTAGCATCTCTACGGCTCAGACAGTAAACAGTCTGCCTGCAATGCAGGGAACCCAGGTTCGATACATGGGTTGGGAAGATCCCCTGTAGAAGGAAATAGTTTCCCACTCCACTATTCTTGCCTGGAGAATTCCATGGACAAAGGAGCCTGACGGGTTACAGTTCATGATGTTGCAAAGAGTCAGAAACAACTGAGTAACTAGCACTTAGACTTACTTTAAAAACAGTCATTGGCATATGAATCATTGGTCCTGGTTTGCCAGCCCCTGTTCTACAGAAGAATTTACTAGCCATTGGTGACAGGAAAGTAATGAATAAGGCTTTGAAATTTTCCTGTACTACTTCACATAGTTAAGCATGCACTCTTCCCTCACAGATGGTTAGCCCTGCCTTTAGATTGGCTAGTAAAGGGATTTGTGGTATCTTTTGGCTTATAAATTGTGAAGCAATTCAAATCTCTGAAGGTAGCCATGAGGCCATGTATATATTGCCATCAAGGACACAATGAAGTCTTTGTTCTCTTCATTTCAGTATCTTCTAGGGAAAAGATCATAAGAGACAGAGCTCAAGAATTAGTTCCCCATGATATGTTGCCTAGTATCTGCATTATATAAAATTTCCAAAGCATACTTAGAGAGGAAAACACATCTATAATACATTACATGTAAATTTTGAATACATATATTTTGATTTAAATGGTGTTTTCAACTATTTGCTCATTCAAGTATTGTGTACATACAATAGTTTGTATGTATACTGGCCATATGGAGAAAAATAAATTTGGAGCAGTAAATTAGGATCCCAAGCCCACTTACTTCCACACTTAGGTTTCCAAAATTTATAGCAAAAGTAGCAGAAACAAAAGGAGATTTAGAAAGAAAAAAAGCTAGAAGGGGAGGAGGAAGAATAGGGAAGAAAGAGGAGTGACTAGAAGGAGGAGGAAAAAAGAAAGGAAAGAAGGGAGGGAATGAAAATGAAAGGGAGAAAGAAGGAAGGTGGAGAATCTGTACCAAATATACAATCATTATTTTTCCAAATAAAACTTGAATCTCTGTTATTCATTTATTTACCCACTGGTCAAACACATGTGGAGTGCATTTTGTACTCTAGATATCTGGCCTGCATACATTGTATTCACCTCTGAGGCAACTGACAATTTATATAATTATTACTTGATGCCTCTCTCCTACAATATTATGATTACTTTAAGTGTAGGTACTGCACATTAGTCATCTTTGTATCTTCAAGTAATCTGTAGTATGTGGCATTATCAGCACCAACTTTGTCTCCCTAATTTTGTCATGTGACTTTCCAGTTCTTTCCATAAGGATATAGCTAAGCCCCTTCACTTTGGACTTAGCCAAAGTTATTTTTTTGGTTGATAAAGTGAAATGGAGGTGATGTGTTCATGTTCTAATGTCTATTAAAATGGCTCATGTGTTTCTGCTTATTCTCTTGTGCATCTGTCATCATAAGCTTTGTCAGGCAGTGACTGCATCCTCAACTTGGGCCCAAGAATAAATATAGAGGGAAGAGCCGCTGAGCCAAGATTTTAGTGTGGAGCAAGCCCAGAGAAGTCTGTCGCAAGAAAAGCTCAGCTGAGCCCAACCAAATCAACCAAACTCTTCTTGACATGTGAACTATATTAAATGATTGCTGTTTAAATCTACTGAGGCCATGTATTTCATCAAGGACACAATGAAGTCTTTGTTCTCTTCATTTCAGTATCTTCTAGGAAAAGATCATAAGAGACAGAGCTCAAGAATTAGTTCCCCATGATATGTTGCCTAGTATCTGCATTATATAAAATTTCCAAAGCATACTTAGAGAGGAAAACACATCTATAATACATTACATGTAAATTTTGAATACATATATTTTGATTTAAATGGTGTTTTCAACTATTTGCTCATTCAAGTATTGTGTACATACAATAGTTTGTATGTATACTGGCCATATGGAGAAAAATAAATTTGGAGCAGTAAATTAGGATCCCAAGCCCACTTACTTCCACACTTAGGTTTCCAAAATTTATAGCAAAAGTAGCAGAAACAAAAGGAGATTTAGAAAGAAAAAAAGCTAGAAGGGGAGGAGGAAGAATAGGGAAGAAAGAGGAGTGACTAGAAGGAGGAGGAAAAAAGAAAGGAAAGAAGGGAGGGAATGAAAATGAAAGGGAGAAAGAAGGAAGGTGGAGAATCTGTACCAAATATACAATCATTATTTTTCCAAATAAAACTTGAATCTCTGTTATTCATTTATTTACCCACTGGTCAAACACATGTGGAGTGCATTTTGTACTCTAGATATCTGGCCTGCATACATTGTATTCACCTCTGAGGCAACTGACAATTTATATAATTATTACTTGATGCCTCTCTCCTACAATATTATGATTACTTTAAGTGTAGGTACTGCACATTAGTCATCTTTGTATCTTCAAGTAATCTGTAGTATGTGGCATTATCAGCACCAACTTTGTCTCCCTAATTTTGTCATGTGACTTTCCAGTTCTTTCCATAAGGATATAGCTAAGCCCCTTCACTTTGGACTTAGCCAAAGTTATTTTTTTGGTTGATAAAGTGAAATGGAGGTGATGTGTTCATGTTCTAATGTCTATTAAAATGGCTCATGTGTTTCTGCTTATTCTCTTGTGCATCTGTCATCATAAGCTTTGTCAGGCAGTGACTGCATCCTCAACTTGGGCCCAAGAATAAATATAGAGGGAAGAGCCGCTGAGCCAAGATTTTAGTGTGGAGCAAGCCCAGAGAAGTCTGTCGCTTGAAGAAAACCTGCTCAGCTGAGCCCAACCAAATCAACCAAACTCTTCTTGACATGTGAACTATATTAAATGATTGCTGTTTAAATCTACTGGGTTATGGAATGACTTAGCAGTAATAACATGTACCATCCCAACCTTATGTCTAGCAAAATGCATGGTAAATAGTAAATGCTCCATAACAAACAGGAAATTAAAAAAAAACATTTTAACTAGTTCTTTTAATCCTTGATTTCCTAAACCTTTTCTAAGCAAACAGCCTTCCTTTTTACGTTGTCTGGGCTTGACATTCCAAATCATACAAACCTTAAACATCTACAAGCCTCAGACATCCTTCAACATTAGTAGATTTAAAATCATGGAAGCCTGTACCTGAAGTAAACAAATGGGAGAACAGAAGAGAAAACAATGCTTGTCCAGATCTAAGGTCCACATTGCTCTATTTTTCCTACTGAGTGCTTAGTAATGAATCCTTTGTCTTCCACTATATTTTCTCAGATATCACTGCAACTTTGACAAATCTATCATTAAAGAGATGTGGAACAATTTCCTTTACTAATTGTTTGTGAAAATATTCTTCTGTTGTTAGTAAATCCAAGAGCAATGTTCATGACAGGGTCACTTTTTAAGGCATCTTAGTTCTCATTGGGTAACTGCTCTTATCCTGATGTTTATCAATAGGGCACTCCCATTGTTCTAGATGTGTTTATATAAACATTTATCAACAACAGGCAATTAATGTAACAAGTCAAGATTTAAGAGAGACATCTGTCAAAAAATTTTCATTTCTCCTAATTTTGATTATTTTTTAAACTGCACATTAGTCATCTTTGTATCTTCAAGTAATCTGTAGTATGTGGCATTATCAGCACCAACTTTGTCTCCCTAATTTTGTCATGTGACTTTCCAGTTCTTTCCATAAGGATATAGCTAAGCCCCTTCACTTTGGACTTAGCCAAAGTTATTTTTTTGGTTGATAAAGTGAAATGGAGGTGATGTGTTCATGTTCTAATGTCTATTAAAATGGCTCATGTGTTTCTGCTTATTCTCTTGTGCATCTGTCATCATAAGCTTTGTCAGGCAGTGACTGCATCCTCAACTTGGGCCCAAGAATAAATATAGAGGGAAGAGCCGCTGAGCCAAGATTTTAGTGTGGAGCAAGCCCAGAGAAGTCTGTCGCTTGAAGAAAACCTGCTCAGCTGAGCCCAACCAAATCAACCAAACTCTTCTTGACATGTGAACTATATTAAATGATTGCTGTTTAAATCTACTGGGTTATGGAATGACTTAGCAGTAATAACATGTACCATCCCAACCTTATGTCTAGCAAAATGCATGGTAAATAGTAAATGCTCCATAACAAACAGGAAATTAAAAAAAAACATTTTAACTAGTTCTTTTAATCCTTGATTTCCTAAACCTTTTCTAAGCAAACAGCCTTCCTTTTTACGTTGTCTGGGCTTGACATTCCAAATCATACAAACCTTAAACATCTACAAGCCTCAGACATCCTTCAACATTAGTAGATTTAAAATCATGGAAGCCTGTACCTGAAGTAAACAAATGGGAGAACAGAAGAGAAAACAATGCTTGTCCAGATCTAAGGTCCACATTGCTCTATTTTTCCTACTGAGTGCTTAGTAATGAATCCTTTGTCTTCCACTATATTTTCTCAGATATCACTGCAACTTTGACAAATCTATCATTAAAGAGATGTGGAACAATTTCCTTTACTAATTGTTTGTGAAAATATTCTTCTGTTGTTAGTAAATCCAAGAGCAATGTTCATGACAGGGTCACTTTTTAAGGCATCTTAGTTCTCATTGGGTAACTGCTCTTATCCTGATGTTTATCAATAGGGCACTCCCCATTGTTCTAGATGTGTTTATATAAACATTTATCAACAACAGGCAATTAATGTAACAAGTCAAGATTTAAGAGAGACATCTGTCACCCAATCATGCCATCTATGGAGTGAGCAACCAATTGACCAGGGCCTAAATACTTATTAGTAGAGAAAATTTCAAGTGGAATTATTCAAGCTGGAATGTGATAGCCTTCCCTCCTTATGGCTCATCAATATCCCTATACTTAATAACTCTTAAATAAATTTAAATGTGTTTTCTTAAAGAAAAAATGTGTCCTGAATGTCAGAAAAAAGCATTGCTTTCAAGACCCTCCCTGAATCTTTCCCTTAAAATAGATTATGAGGTAGAGAGAATCTTGATTGGGAGATCAGCAGTCTTAATCTTTGCACTGATTGTTGCTAATTCTCTGTGTGATTTTGAGACCACCACTCTGACTTTTTTTTTTTTTTTCATCTGTGAACTGGGACACTGTTATCAGCTTAAACATATTTTCAAAATCCTCTTTATATTTGGTATTTATGTTTAACATCCACACTACTTTCCATTACTACCTCTATATGCGCCAAGGGTTAATTCAGACTAGCTTCAGTTAAGTTAGTCAAATGACAAATCTATGAAGATTGGCAGCTTGATTTAGTTTACTATGATCAGAGTCAATTTTTAAAGAAGTATAGATATCTAAATAATACTCAAAAACTGTAGAATGAACATGAAAGGATTAATTTATATTATATTTTCATTTATACTAAGCATTGAATCCATCTTTAACCTCATATTAGACAGTAATGAGATACATTTGTTCATTAGCAATTGTGTATTAGTACTGAGGGAGTGGGAGCTTCATTGTATGAATTGCTGTGTTTATTATAAAGCAATCTGCCACAGAAGTTACTAACACATGTAATTACAAAAGCATGGTTAGTCATTAGGAGCAAATTATGAGAGGGAGACTAGAACACCAGATTTGACCGAAATAGAGTTGTTCAAAAATGTAAAGAAGTGAACTAATATTTATTGAATATCTGCTATGGATCAGGTTTTTAACACATACTGTCTCACTGAAACATTATAAGCCTCCTGCAAAGGATGGTTTTACAAAGTAGAAACTTAAGGGGTAAGTAGAAAATGAAAACTTTAAGGCCCAATCTGTTTAAACTATAGCCATATATCCTTTTGAAAATCACTAAAGTGATACTAAAATTAGAAAGTGATAAATGAAGAATGAAAAGGCAAAGTTCTTTATGTTATTGAACAGCACACTTAATATTAATTTCTGTCTCTAGTTAATTTCAAGAACTGTCACTTTGTGATGTAATTTTTGATGTGTCTGGTAAGATGAGGAAAACAACATAATGGCCTATTATACTTTGATTTCATGGAACTGGTCCCCTGTGACTTCTCTGTGGACAAGAGCATAAACAAAATAAATAGATGCCTCATCAGCTGAATATAAATCTTGTGTTCTTTGACTATTGACCAGGAATAAAAGGTATCAGTGAGAGGTGGAAAGTTTCATATAGCATTTCAGGCAGATTCTCTGAGGGAACTGTACAGTGATGGACATATTCAATATTCTGCCAAAGTATGTAGAACTTTGGTTAGAAGTAATAAATCACTTTTGTTTAAATGAAAGTATGGTTAGATTTTTTCCTTTTGACAAACCAATGAAAGGAAAGGAAGTAAACTGAATCCATTACTACCTCTATATGCGCCAAGGGTTAATTCAGACTAGCTTCAGTTAAGTTAGTCAAATGACAAATCTATGAAGATTGGCAGCTTGATTTAGTTTACTATGATCAGAGTCAATTTTTAAAGAAGTATAGATATCTAAATAATACTCAAAAACTGTAGAATGAACATGAAAGGATTAATTTATATTATATTTTCATTTATACTAAGCATTGAATCCATCTTTAACCTCATATTAGACAGTAATGAGATACATTTGTTCATTAGCAATTGTGTATTAGTACTGAGGGAGTGGGAGCTTCATTGTATGAATTGCTGTGTTTATTATAAAGCAATCTGCCACAGAAGTTACTAACACATGTAATTACAAAAGCATGGTTAGTCATTAGGAGCAAATTATGAGAGGGAGACTAGAACACCAGATTTGACCGAAATAGAGTTGTTCAAAAATGTAAAGAAGTGAACTAATATTTATTGAATATCTGCTATGGATCGGGTTTTTTAACACATACTGTCTCACTGAAACATTATAAGCCTCCTGCAAAGGATGGTTTTACAAAGTAGAAACTTAAGGGGTAAGTAGAAAATGAAAACTTTAAGGCCCAATCTGTTTAAACTATAGCCATATATCCTTTTGAAAATCACTAAAGTGATACTAAAATTAGAAAGTGATAAATGAAGAATGAAAAGGCAAAGTTCTTTATGTTATTGAACAGCACACTTAATATTAATTTCTGTCTCTAGTTAATTTCAAGAACTGTCACTTTGTGATGTAATTTTTGATGTGTCTGGTAAGATGAGGAAAACAACATAATGGCCTATTATACTTTGATTTCATGGAACTGGTCCCCTGTGACTTCTCTGTGGACAAGAGCATAAACAAAATAAATAGATGCCTCATCAGCTGAATATAAATCTTGTGTTCTTTGACTATTGACCAGGAATAAAAGGTATCAGTGAGAGGTGGAAAGTTTCATATAGCATTTCAGGCAGATTCTCTGAGGGAACTGTACAGTGATGGACATATTCAATATTCTGCCAAAGTATGTAGAACTTTGGTTAGAAGTAATAAATCACTTTTGTTTAAATGAAAGTATGGTTAGATTTTTTTTTTCCTTTTTGACAAACCAATGAAAGGAAAGGAAGTAAACTGAATACTATTCAAAGCCACCCAGAAATGAGAACTGACATAACTTTAATACACACTTTTCTCTGTGAACTCAAATAGACATAAACAGTAAGTCTGGGATCTAGTTTGTAATGTGTTGCAGGGTTCAGCATTTCGTCCTGACCTCTTAAGGTTTTTTTGTGATAGTGGTGATGACTGCTGTTTATTAGAATGACTTTCCCTATTTTGACTGACAATCTTTAAAGAAGAAAGACTAATTAAAGAGGTAAATTCAGTGATGTGTCAAAGCCTACTCAAATAGCTGTCAACTGTTACAATTTGAGAAAAATTTGGGCCAATTTTTAAAGCAGTGGTAGGTGGAAATGAGAGTTGGAATTGGCAGATACAATAAACATGGTTTTATTTGTTTGTTTAACTTTGGTTTTCATTGTTAAACATTTACTAATACAAAACTGGGAAGTTCCAATCCATATTAATGTCAACTATAATTACACTCAGAGCCTCAGAAGAAAAGCACCTCACCTATATCCAATTTCTCATCCCGGTTTAAAAGGATAATTTTCATTATCCAGAACTCCAGATCACCTCATGGGAAAGTAAAAGCTAATCTTCATAAAGAACATGGCCCACATGGAGCTTAGGCAAAAGAAAAAGAGTTCACATGAACTATGAAACAGTTATGAACACAAAGTGCCATTTATTTTAGCTGACAGCACATAATTTATTAAGAACACACAGAAAAGAAATCATCACTTTTTCTCTAGTTAATAATATTCTCCACTTCCCTTGTCTTCAAATGTTTTGTGCAGGGATGTTCTGAAGATTTAAAACCCAAAAGTCTGATACAGCTTTTCCAAACAGAGGCTTTCTTAAAAGCTTAGGAATCTTTTCTTAGGTTAAAGACTAAGGTATCAGTGAGAGGTGGAAAGTTTCATATAGCATTTCAGGCAGATTCTCTGAGGGAACTGTACAGTGATGGACATATTCAATATTCTGCCAAAGTATGTAGAACTTTGGTTAGAAGTAATAAATCACTTTTGTTTAAATGAAAGTATGGTTAGATTTTTTTCCTTTTTGACAAACCAATGAAAGGAAAGGAAGTAAACTGAATACTATTCAAAGCCACCCAGAAATGAGAACTGACATAACTTTAATACACACTTTTCTCTGTGAACTCAAATAGACATAAACAGTAAGTCTGGGATCTAGTTTGTAATGTGTTGCAGGGTTCAGCATTTCGTCCTGACCTCTTAAGGTTTTTGTGATAGTGGTGATGACTGCTGTTTATTAGAATGACTTTCCCTATTTTGACTGACAATCTTTAAAGAAGAAAGACTAATTAAAGAGGTAAATTCAGTGATGTGTCAAAGCCTACTCAAATAGCTGTCAACTGTTACAATTTGAGAAAAATTTGGGCCAATTTTTAAAGCAGTGGTAGGTGGAAATGAGAGTTGGAATTGGCAGATACAATAAACATGGTTTTATTTGTTTGTTTAACTTTGGTTTTCATTGTTAAACATTTACTAATACAAAACTGGGAAGTTCCAATCCATATTAATGTCAACTATAATTACACTCAGAGCCTCAGAAGAAAAGCACCTCACCTATATCCAATTTCTCATCCCGGTTTAAAAGGATAATTTTCATTATCCAGAACTCCAGATCACCTCATGGGAAAGTAAAAGCTAATCTTCATAAAGAACATGGCCCACATGGAGCTTAGGCAAAAGAAAAAGAGTTCACATGAACTATGAAACAGTTATGAACACAAAGTGCCATTTATTTTAGCTGACAGCACATAATTTATTAAGAACACACAGAAAAGAAATCATCACTTTTTCTCTAGTTAATAATATTCTCCACTTCCCTTGTCTTCAAATGTTTTGTGCAGGGATGTTCTGAAGATTTAAAACCCAAAAGTCTGATACAGCTTTTCCAAACAGAGGCTTTCTTAAAAGCTTAGGAATCTTTTCTTAGGTTAAAGTTAACTTCGAAAGCGTCATCTGTGGTCTTTGTCTTTCAATGTAAGAAGGAATTAAAGTGTTGCAGAGCTAAGATCCTAGAATGTTTTTTTTCTCCTCTAATATACTGTCTTTTATGAAACACAAAGGAAGAGCAGCCCATAAAGAAATGTTAGGAAGAATATCTTTTACATTTTGATAGATCTCAGCATTTCAGGATGAATGCAAATGTTTTTCCTCTCATCAATCTCAGGGATCTGTTATAAAAATAGCAAAATGTAGCTCATTTATTTCTCATTTTTCTTTTATTTATTGATTATTTGAAAACAGGTTTTATGCCATGGACTTGCTTTCTTTGACATTAGTCAAGGTCAATACATAGAGCTTTTGTGTGCATTCTAAGGCATTTCAAGCATGTGACTGAGAATATACAAATCTTAACAATATTCAACTAAGGTGATATAAAATCTATTGAGATTCAGGATAAATATATAGTTCACAGACATATGGTTAAATTCCTTGCAAATTTCTTTTGTAGAAAGAGGTAATTTACTGTGTATCTCTAGATCTCAGACTTGCTGCCTTGTCTGTAAAACTGAGGAAAATCATAGTTATTACTTCATAGGTTTGTTGTGAGAATTAGATTATAACTTGTATATGGAGTGCTTGCTCTAGCATGTAGGAAGTATGCAAAAAATGCAAACAATGTAATTGGTGCTCAACTACCTGTGCTTGGATATGCTTAGCTTCTTATAAGAAAACAAGATATTGAGTTCACACACTGCTTCCACTAATCTCAACTTCAAATACAAAGAAGCAATCACAAAGCGGCAAGATGCTCTACCAGGAAGGAGACCAGATGCTCAGAGTAAATAGAAAAGAATTGGAAATCAAAACCAAAATGAGGCCGCAGACTCTGTGACTGACCTCTGAGTTTATTAGTTTTTACTCATTTCAACTTTCCTTGCTATACAACATAGACCTTAGGGCTAATCAATGTAACCAAAATATTTTCAGACATATCATATTCCTTCATTCTTGGAACCTAGCACTAGATTGATTTAATAAATGATTTTTAGGGAAACAAAAGATATTTTATCAATTACTGGATTGGATATAATTATCAATTACTGGATAAACTGATTTCAGAAACATAAAAAATATAGACAACAAGAATGTTTTCAGAATCAAGGAAATAGTTATAGTACATTCTAAATTAGTTCTCACACTTTGAGATCCATCCTTCTTACCAATTCTCGTTCTTTCAATAACAATTTGCTGTAGAACTTAGACTGGTTTCTAGGAAAAAACTGTGTATGTTGATAGGCCAAGCACGGTGTCTAGAAAGATGGGCTAAGGCATGGATCAGAAGTTCAGCAAAGGAAATGAAAAAAGAAAAACTCTGAACCAAGTGGGATTTGTGTTTCTAAAATACATGCATGTGCATGCTCAAGTGACATGAGTACCAATAGGATTTGGGGTTTACTACTGATAAAGTAAAAGTCATATTTTTGTGGCAAGATGAAAAAAATTGAAACATAATATTTTTCTTTGCCCGTCTGGGCCTCCTCCCTCCCCTTGAGTGTGTGCTGTTCATCTGCATTAATCAGACCTTCTTGAGGGAAACCTTCCTTCTTCAGGAAAACTAGACCTTCCCATCTTAACCCCCCAGATATCATGTGGCATGCAACCCACCCCGCTCACTCCCACCTTCTGTCTCTTACTCTCAGCCCCCTCCCTGTGTCCTTGAGGGCTTCAGGGAGGTTATGTGACTTAGCTTACATTCCCACACTCCTGTATAACTGTTTTGTTTTTAGCTAGCCTTGCTTAATGGTGTAACAACCTTATCACGTAAGTGTAAAAAGGACCCAAGACAAAGCCCACTGCCCCAGTCTTTGGAGGTGACTCTGCTGAGCCCACACTGGTGTCAGATAAATCCAGTTACTCTGTGGCTCCAAGTATCACTTGTCATCTCTTCCTGATGCCACTACTACCATCTTCTGTAACATCTTAATCTTATAAGGAGGCGCAGCGATCCATGACCAACTACTCACTTTGTAAGTGTAGATCTGGACTGTGTGAATTGTCAAAAATACATCATTGATAAATACCCCTTTGTTTCAAAAACTTATATAATTGTCCTTTGACCGCTAATGGGTAGAACAGTCACCACAACCTTCAGAAAGACTGTCTCTCAGATTGGCTCAAATAAAATTTCCGTTTCTTTTTTAGGTGCACTAATTGATTTGAGGCATATCACTGTAGACAGTGAGTAATACACACGCACACTCACTTTGCCAACAAATGTCCTTGTAGTCAAAGAGATGGTTTTTCCAATAGCTGTGCACAGATGTGAGAATTATACCATAAAGAAGGCTGAACACTGAAGAATTGATTCTTTTGAACTGTGATGCTGGAGAAGAGTTTTAAGAGTCCCTTTGACAGCAAGGAGATCAAACTAGTGAATATTAAAGAAAATCAATCCTGAAAAGTCATTGGAAGGGCTGATGCTGAAGTTGAAGCTCCAATACTCTGTCCACCTGATGTGAAGACCCTTGTTGGAAAAGACCCTGATGTTGGGAAAAATAGAAGGCAGAAAGATAAAAGGACAACAGAGGAAGAGATGTTTTGAAGGCATCACTGACTCAAAGGACATGAGTTTGAGTAAACTCTGGGAGATAGTGAAGGACAGGGAAGCCTGGCACGCTGCAGTTCATGGAGTTGCACAGAGTTAGAGACAACTTAGTGACTGCACAACAAATATTTGAGCCAAGTGGCTTATTTGACACACCCATTCTAGAACCACAATGCATTAAGTATGAATAACAGTGCCTGACTATCCAGAGAATAGTAAGAGTGGTAAAGAGCTGGCTCATAGAATAATGGGTTTGGAGTAAGGTTAGAGGACTAGGAAGACTAGTTATGGCTGGTTACTTTAGCACTGGTATTGCGATCAGGTTTAGACATAGACTCCTACAAATTTCAGAATTACCGTTTAGGAAGGAGCTAGTACTCAGGTATAAGTTCAATCAAATCTCTGTACCTGAAGAATATAGATTCAGTTCTCTTAGGGAGAAAAGGGTCACTTACATTGTGGGTATCACAGGTACAGCCACCAAGAAACAGGATAGTGACTTCTTCAGAAGTATGAATTTAGCTCCTTCCTTCCACTGGCTGTTCCTTTTCCTTGCCCTTATACTGGAGTGTTTACCTCACCTATAGGCATCTCAATAGCTGTCTCTTCCCTGTACATATCACCTCAATAGCTATGCTATGGATATTTTTAACTTAAATCTGGCTTCTGCAAGCCATCAGGAAATATAGATGGAAAGTATTCCTTCAGAAAGACTGTCTCTCAGATTGGCTCAAATAAAATTTCCGTTTCTTTTTAGGTGCACTAATTGATTTGAGGCATATCACTGTAGACAGTGAGTAATACACGCACACTCACTTTGCCAACAAATGTCCTTGTAGTCAAAGAGATGGTTTTTCCAATAGCTGTGCACAGATGTGAGAATTATACCATAAAGAAGGCTGAACACTGAAGAATTGATTCTTTTGAACTGTGATGCTGGAGAAGAGTTTTAAGAGTCCCTTTGACAGCAAGGAGATCAAACTAGTGAATATTAAAGAAAATCAATCCTGAAAAGTCATTGGAAGGGCTGATGCTGAAGTTGAAGCTCCAATACTCTGTCCACCTGATGTGAAGACCCTTGTTGGAAAAGACCCTGATGTTGGGAAAAATAGAAGGCAGAAAGATAAAAGGACAACAGAGGAAGAGATGTTTTGAAGGCATCACTGACTCAAAGGACATGAGTTTGAGTAAACTCTGGGAGATAGTGAAGGACAGGGAAGCCTGGCACGCTGCAGTTCATGGAGTTGCACAGAGTTAGAGACAACTTAGTGACTGCACAACAAATATTTGAGCCAAGTGGCTTATTTGACACACCCATTCTAGAACCACAATGCATTAAGTATGAATAACAGTGCCTGACTATCCAGAGAATAGTAAGAGTGGTAAAGAGCTGGCTCATAGAATAATGGGTTTGGAGTAAGGTTAGAGGACTAGGAAGACTAGTTATGGCTGGTTACTTTAGCACTGGTATTGCGATCAGGTTTAGACATAGACTCCTACAAATTTCAGAATTACCGTTTAGGAAGGAGCTAGTACTCAGGTATAAGTTCAATCAAATCTCTGTACCTGAAGAATATAGATTCAGTTCTCTTAGGGAGAAAAGGGTCACTTACATTGTGGGTATCACAGGTACAGCCACCAAGAAACAGGATAGTGACTTCTTCAGAAGTATGAATTTAGCTCCCTTCCCTTCCACTGGCTGTTCCTTTTCCTTGCCCTTATACTGGAGTGTTTACCTCACCTATAGGCATCTCAATAGCTGTCTCTTCCCTGTACATATCACCTCAATAGCTATGCTATGGATATTTTTAACTTAAATCTGGCTTCTGCAAGCCATCAGGAAATATAGATGGAAAGTATTCCTCTTAGTTTAGTGTCCTTTTATACCACCAATAAGTCTTCATGAGTCCCTTTTATTTGAGATATTTTCCTTGCACTATGCAAATGGCTCAGAGTAGCACAACAGCACTCGGTCATCAATCTCATTAATACTCAGAGCAATGTTATAAAAGCTCCACTGTGAAATAAAGGTAGAATGAAAACAATATCAATTAATTAATATAAAAATTTCCTGTGTTCATTTATCATTAGCCTTAAAAATATTGTTCTAGTAATAACAATCAACAAAGATGCATTTATTATTAAAACATTTAAAACTTAAAAATAAAAGCATGCACTCATAATGGCATCTTTCATGAGCATGCCTGAGAACAGAAAATTGAAAATATAGTGCCACATATGCCCCAGTAGCGGTATGTGCAAGGGTATTCTGAGTGCTCAGAAGAGAAGAATAACTCAATCCAGGCAGGGAATTAAGAAAGTTTGCGCAAGGTGCGTAAACTAGGATCACTGACTTGAAAACTGACTAAAAATTATCCATGCTAAGATCCTACGCAGAAAAAACAATATAAGAAAAGTCAAAAGAATATATAGAAGTATGTGTCTGTGTATGGAGGGGTGTGAGGAGAATTCATGTGTGTGCTAGTATGCATGAAAATCCAAACGTCCCCCTTCCTCCTGAAGAAAGTGAAGTCAGTTATAGATATTGCCTGATATAAATGAATACAAACTCCACATACTTTCTGTACAGGGGTCTTGTACTTTAAGCCTAGCTTCTAGCTATAGAATCAAGTTTTTAATCTCCAATAGAGGAATCTCATCTGCCCGTGTTATGTTGATGTCCTGTGGGGAGAATTATATTAGTTCTTAGGGAGAAAAGGGTCACTTACATTGTGGGTATCACAGGTACAGCCACCAAGAAACAGGATAGTGACTTCTTCAGAAGTATGAATTTAGCTCCTTCCTTCCACTGGCTGTTCCTTTTCCTTGCCCTTATACTGGAGTGTTTACCTCACCTATAGGCATCTCAATAGCTGTCTCTTCCCTGTACATATCACCTCAATAGCTATGCTATGGATATTTTTAACTTAAATCTGGCTTCTGCAAGCCATCAGGAAATATAGATGGAAAGTATTCCTCTTAGTTTAGTGTCCTTTTATACCACCAATAAGTCTTCATGAGTCCCTTTTATTTGAGATATTTTCCTTGCACTATGCAAATGGCTCAGAGTAGCACAACAGCACTCGGTCATCAATCTCATTAATACTCAGAGCAATGTTATAAAAGCTCCACTGTGAAATAAAGGTAGAATGAAAACAATATCAATTAATTAATATAAAAATTTCCTGTGTTCATTTATCATTAGCCTTAAAAATATTGTTCTAGTAATAACAATCAACAAAGATGCATTTATTATTAAAACATTTAAAACTTAAAAATAAAAGCATGCACTCATAATGGCATCTTTCATGAGCATGCCTGAGAACAGAAAATTGAAAATATAGTGCCACATATGCCCCAGTAGCGGTATGTGCAAGGGTATTCTGAGTGCTCAGAAGAGAAGAATAACTCAATCCAGGCAGGGAATTAAGAAAGTTTGCGCAAGGTGCGTAAACTAGGATCACTGACTTGAAAACTGACTAAAAATTATCCATGCTAAGATCCTACGCAGAAAAAACAATATAAGAAAAGTCAAAAGAATATATAGAAGTATGTGTCTGTGTATGGAGGGGTGTGAGGAGAATTCATGTGTGTGCTAGTATGCATGAAAATCCAAACGTCCCCCTTCCTCCTGAAGAAAGTGAAGTCAGTTATAGATATTGCCTGATATAAATGAATACAAACTCCACATACTTTCTGTACAGGGGTCTTGTACTTTAAGCCTAGCTTCTAGCTATAGAATCAAGTTTTTAATCTCCAATAGAGGAATCTCATCTGCCCGTGTTATGTTGATGTCCTGTGGGGAGAATTATATTAGTTCTTAGAGAATCACTCCTTTGCATTCTAGCAGGCATGCTCCTAGCTTTGGCAATAATGTCAAAATGGCACACAGCTAGAAAGCTATTTCTTGCTGCAGTGAGAACACCCAGTACTTACCAACCATCTGGTTTCTCTTCTATACTGGCCAGGCTCCAGACTATTTCCCTCTGTGAGACTTACTTATTATGACATAATCGGGTCATACAACATCACATACAATACTTTTAGGGACAAAGCCGATTTCCTTCTGTCCCTAACCCATTCTCTGCTCAGTGGGTCCATAAACATTACAGTAAGTGACAGGAAGTGCAGTCAAGCAGCAGTGAAGTGAGAGGCACCATGGTAAACCTGGATATGAACTTGCAGGTATCCATGGACTTCAGACCTACAGGGCAATTCTGCTTGGCAACTTTTTCTTTTTTTCTGTCACATAGGAATACCCTCTAAATTGTTGTGCAAGGAAACAGTTACAAATTGTGTTAGTAGTGGAGCAGGACAGACTGTGGTCCTAGGCATGCGAGATCTAAATTCCAGCCCTCAGAGTGTGAGAATCGACTGTCACTTTGAAGAATCCACTAATTTCTGCCCTCATCAAGCAAATAAGGGTTCTTATTTTTCCTGGTCTGCAAGGAATAGCCAGATATCAAAGAGATAAAACCATTTTCGAAAATGTTCAATAGTATCGAACTAAGCCAAATAGTTGTTCATCCAGAACGTTTGCTGACACCACTGATAGCAAGCCGGCCTATTTTCTGAAGGCAAGTAGGTCAAATGTAATTATCACACTTTTCCATCCTTGCACAATATGCTGCCTAATTTAGAAAGCAAGTTAACTGCACTGAATACTAAATATTCTATCATGCACAATGTGATGTACTATATGTCTTAATTTAGTGATTTGTTCCAGGTCAGAGAACTGGTTAGTGTGGGGCTGTATTAGTGGCACTTATTCCCAGCTGCAGCATCCATCATTCCAGTCTATCACATGCTCTGGAATCAACTGTCTTCAACGGGGCCAATAACAGGCTTTTTGTGCAACTATTTGATCTGAAGCTCTATATAAAACATTTAGATTATTCCAGAAATATTTGATTGGTTTTGCTTCATTTATAGAGGAAAATATGCGTTAGTGACATCAGGACTTTTATGCAGAGAAAAAAAGAGAAGAGTATCTTGGAAAGACAAGTAAATTCCTAAGCAAAAGCAGTAGAAGCAAAGAGAGTATGAGATGCCACCACAAATTAACACATAAATAATTCTACAATTGTTGGCAGTTTTAACTTCACTAGGTGCCATTCTTAAAGAAAAGAAAGTCAGACCAACAAAGTGAAGCCAATGATCATCTGACCTGCTAGTCTTAATCACTGCTACCCATTGCTGGATATTCACTCTAAACTGTATCCACTCATCTGTGGCCCTGACCACATGGAAATGAAATAAAGAATGGAAAATAAATTTAGCTCTTATCACAGAGTATGCCATGCTGATTTATCAACCTGAACTATAGTTTAATCTGCACGAAAATGGAGTCTTACAAACTGACTGGGATTAGTATGTTCCAGCTCTAAATCCTTCTGGTAGTTCAGTATATTGGTCATCTGATGAGAATAGATGACTAATTAGAAAAGTCCCTGATGCTGGGAAAGATTGAGGGTAGAAAGAGAAGTGGGCGTCAGAGGATGAGATACCTGGAGAGCATCACCAATGTGATGGACATGAGCTTGGACAACCTCCAGGAGATGGTGAGGGACAGGCGGCATGGCATGCAGCAGCTGTTGGGGTCGCAGAGTCAGACATGACAGGGTGATTGAAAAGCAGCAGTCTTTAAGGCCGCTATTTTCATCCAGAACGTTTGCTGACACCACTGATAGCAAGCCGGCCTATTTTCTGAAGGCAAGTAGGTCAAATGTAATTATCACACTTTTCCATCCTTGCACAATATGCTGCCTAATTTAGAAAGCAAGTTAACTGCACTGAATACTAAATATTCTATCATGCACAATGTGATGTACTATATGTCTTAATTTAGTGATTTGTTCCAGGTCAGAGAACTGGTTAGTGTGGGGCTGTATTAGTGGCACTTATTCCCAGCTGCAGCATCCATCATTCCAGTCTATCACATGCTCTGGAATCAACTGTCTTCAACGGGGCCAATAACAGGTTTTTTGTGCAACTATTTGATCTGAAGCTCTATATAAAACATTTAGATTATTCCAGAAATATTTGATTGGTTTTGCTTCATTTATAGAGGAAAATATGCGTTAGTGACATCAGGACTTTTATGCAGAGAAAAAAAGAGAAGAGTATCTTGGAAAGACAAGTAAATTCCTAAGCAAAAGCAGTAGAAGCAAAGAGAGTATGAGATGCCACCACAAATTAACACATAAATAATTCTACAATTGTTGGCAGTTTTAACTTCACTAGGTGCCATTCTTAAAGAAAAGAAAGTCAGACCAACAAAGTGAAGCCAATGATCATCTGACCTGCTAGTCTTAATCACTGCTACCCATTGCTGGATATTCACTCTAAACTGTATCCACTCATCTGTGGCCCTGACCACATGGAAATGAAATAAAGAATGGAAAATAAATTTAGCTCTTATCACAGAGTATGCCATGCTGATTTATCAACCTGAACTATAGTTTAATCTGCACGAAAATGGAGTCTTACAAACTGACTGGGATTAGTATGTTCCAGCTCTAAATCCTTCTGGTAGTTCAGTATATTGGTCATCTGATGAGAATAGATGACTAATTAGAAAAGTCCCTGATGCTGGGAAAGATTGAGGGTAGAAAGAGAAGTGGGCGTCAGAGGATGAGATACCTGGAGAGCATCACCAATGTGATGGACATGAGCTTGGACAACCTCCAGGAGATGGTGAGGGACAGGGCGGCATGGCATGCAGCAGCTGTTGGGGTCGCAGAGTCAGACATGACAGGGTGATTGAAAAGCAGCAGTCTTGTTTAAATAGGCCATTCATCACTCTTTTGATGATAATCTTATTGTAATGTTTAATTTTACATTAATTCTGTTATAATTTAGCCAATATTTGTTTGCAACATAGTTGCTAAAGAATTAGCTCTGCCCTCCCTCCCAAGATGGGTCCTTACCAACATTCTCCTGAACGTCCAAACATTTGAAGATGGTTTGCTCTCTTATTTGCTAAAATGTATTGTTCAAGAATTATTGTATTCCAGTAGGATAATGCATAAGGAAAAAGGAACATTAACACAGACCCTTTACCTGAACTGTGACGTAGGCCACTCATTTTGAGCCAATCACGACATAAAATGTGGCTCAATAATAGGTTGAGCACACATTAGTCAATTTCTACTTGTGCTAGGGTCTTGAAAGGTCACTTATGTTTGTATTGCTCATTAACCAGGACATGCCTGATCGCATTGTCGTTCAGTGGCTGAGTTGTGCCTGACTCTTTGTGACCCCATGAACTGCAGCAGGCCAACCTTCCTCGTCCTTCACTATCTCCTGGATTTTACTCAAACTCATGCCCACTGAGACAGTGATGCCATACAATCATCTCATTCTTTGTTATCCACTTCTCCTCCTGCTTTCAATCTTTCCCAGCATCAGGGTCTTTTCCAATGAGTCGGCTCTTCCCATCAGGTGGTCAAAGTACTAGAAGTTCAACTTTAGTGTCAGTCTTTCCAGTAAATATTCAGGGTTTATTTCCTTTAGGATTCACAACAAACTAGGAAATTCTTAAAGAGGAACATTATGAATTCTAATAAATTCAATCTACCGCATTAAAGTGTAATATGTTAATGATTCATGTATGATATACCTTCTGAAAGGTATGCTTAGGGAACAGAGACAGATGCACAGAAAACACATGTGTGAGTGTATGTGTGTGTGTGTGTATGAGTGTACTTGTTCACACATAGTTCCATGGGCAATCAGAGAAACAGAGTGTGCTTTCTCTGGCAAAGACAAAGAAAATAAGAGTAAAAGCGCTTTTCTGGGAAAGAATAAATAAGTACAGATGAGATTTGTTTCTCTCTCATTTCCGTTAGATAGTTCTCTGAGGGGATTAGCCATGGACATCTGAAAGATACATAAGGAATCTGCATCTGATAAATAAGCTAGTATGTCAGAGATGTCCTGAACAGGAAATCTGATAGGATGATCTCAACATTTGTTTCTGATAGATGATAAGCAATATTGTTCCACAATGTGATATATTTCCGCTTTCTTTTTTTTTTTTTAAAGTTTTTTTTATTTATTTATTTATTTGGGGCGGGGGTCGGGTTGGGGAGGGAGGGGAGCAGGCGGGCCACTTCTATTGGTATTTCGTTTCTCTTTGTTCTTTGGCTCCTGTGGGCCTCCCATCGTGGTGGCATCTGTCTTCGCAGAGCGCCGGCTCTGGGCGCATGCGCCCAGAGCTCGGCCAGGTAATTGGACACATCAGTCCAGCCGCTCGCGCACGTGGTCTTCCGCCAGGGATCGAACCGCGCTCCTTGCACTGCAAGGCGGTGTTCTTACCCACTGAAGTTTTTGCCATGACTCTGATCGCATTGTCGTTCAGTGGCTGAGTTGTGCCTGACTCTTTGTGACCCCATGAACTGCAGCAGGCCAACCTTCCTCGTCCTTCACTATCTCCTGGATTTTACTCAAACTCATGCCCACTGAGACAGTGATGCCATACAATCATCTCATTCTTTGTTATCCACTTCTCCTCCTGCTTTCAATCTTTCCCAGCATCAGGGTCTTTTCCAATGAGTCGGCTCTTCCCATCAGGTGGTCAAAGTACTAGAAGTTCAACTTTAGTGTCAGTCTTTCCAGTAAATATTCAGGGTTTATTTCCTTTAGGATTCACAACAAACTAGGAAATTCTTAAAGAGGAACATTATGAATTCTAATAAATTCAATCTACCGCATTAAAGTGTAATATGTTAATGATTCATGTATGATATACCTTCTGAAAGGTATGCTTAGGGAACAGAGACAGATGCACAGAAAACACATGTGTGAGTGTATGTGTGTGTGTGTGTATGAGTGTACTTGTTCACACATAGTTCCATGGGCAATCAGAGAAACAGAGTGTGCTTTCTCTGGCAAAGACAAAGAAAATAAGAGTAAAAGCGCTTTTCTGGGAAAGAATAAATAAGTACAGATGAGATTTGTTTCTCTCTCATTTCCGTTAGATAGTTCTCTGAGGGGATTAGCCATGGACATCTGAAAGATACATAAGGAATCTGCATCTGATAAATAAGCTAGTATGTCAGAGATGTCCTGAACAGGAAATCTGATAGGATGATCTCAACATTTGTTTCTGATAGATGATAAGCAATATTGTTCCACAATGTGATATATTCCCTCTTTCTTTTTTTTTTTTTAAAGATTTATTTATTTATTTATTTATTTGGGGCGGGGGGTCGGGTTGGGGAGGGAGGGGAGCAGGCGGGCCACTTCTATTGGTATTTCGTTTCTCTTTGTTCTTTGGCTCCTGTGGGCCTCCCATCGTGGTGGCATCTGTCTTCGCAGAGCGCCGGCTCTGGGCGCATGCGCTCCAGAGCTCCGGCTAGGTAATTGGACACATCAGTCCAGCCGCTCCGCGGCACGTGGGATCTTCCCAGGCCAGGGATCGAACCGGCGCTCCTTGCACTGCAAGGCGGTGTTCTTACCCACTGGACCACCAGGGGAAGCCCATATTCCCTTTTTCCTTAGGTAATCTCTTTAGGTAATATACCCATGATTAATAATGGAATTGCCTATTTTAGAATTTAGACTTCTGTTAAAGATTATTTGATTCAACTCTAGATGAGACAGAATTTCCCGTAAGAGCAAGTAATTTGCTCACAAGTTACCAATGAAAAGATGATTAATGATAGGGACAAGGCCAGAATCCACATCTCTTTATTCCTGTCTCAGTACTACTTCCAACTTTCATGTCCCTGTTTCAATCATTTTTCATATGGGCATTAACTTGGGACAGACCTCAGTTAAAGAGTGAACCAGTTAGGCATCTCCCTGCAGCCAGTTTACATGATGCATAGGAGTATTGAGTTGGTCCAAAAATTTGCTTGGATTTTCTGTAAGAATTTATGGAAAAACTCAAATGAATTTTCTGACCAACCCAATAAACTCTGCCTCACCTTCACTACTTAAATAAGATAATTTTTAAAGGAAACCCAATCACTAGCTTATCCAGAGTATCCACATCTCTCATTCTAGCCCATGCACAAAGTGATGTGTGTGCATGTGTGTTAAGCTGTTTCAGTCCTGTATGACTCTTTGCAACAACCCTATGGACTGTAGCCCGCCAGACTCCTCAGTCCATGGGACTCTCCAGGCAAGAATACTGGAGTCAGTTGGTGATTCCTCCTCTAGGGGATCTTCTTGATTCAGGAATTGAACCCACATCTCTTTTGTCGACTTTCACGGATTTTTACCACTAGCATCACCTGGGAATTTCCATAGACTGATGTAAGAGAGAAAGGTGTTCCTTATAGCATGATAACCAAAGACAAAAAGAGGAGGTCTTTTGTGGGCCAGCAAAATATGGCATACTATGCTGAGATGCCTAAAGGATCATCAAGAGAAGAGTATGGTAAAATTGGAAATTGCTTTCTCTAAATGATCATTTAATGTGTTTTCTTTCTCCTAATATCTCTTTATTATCATTGTCACACCTCAATCTCAGCTCTTGACTATTTCACTGGAAAAAAATTGAAAAAAGAACTTCCATATGTGCCCATGTTGAAATTACAAGTCTTTCAACACTTGTGCCCATGCATTCCACCTTGAGGAAACAGCACGCTGCCCGTGCTTATCTTAGGTGAACCCCATGCGTGGGGACTTAGCTCCTAAAATCCCTCTCTCTACTATATCAACAATATTTACCTGTCTACTAAAGGGTCTCTATCAGTAATTCAATGTGTTTGATATGACACCATCTTATAAAACCTTCTCTTAACCCTGTATCTCTCTCTTAATGCCTGAATTCTATTTCCTCTTTTAGCAAAACTCATTGAAAGGGATGTCTATGTTTCATTTCCTCTTCTTAATATTCTCTTGAACCATTCTCAGTCTGATTTCTATCCCCATTCCTTCACAGAAATAGATCTTGTCAATTTCTCCAATGAACCTCATATTGATAAATTTCATATTCAGTTCTCAGTTCTCATCCTACATAATTTCTTTTTTTTCAAATGAATTTTCTGACCAACCCAATAAACTCTGCCTCACCTTCACTACTTAAATAAGATAATTTTTAAAGGAAACCCAATCACTAGCTTATCCAGAGTATCCACATCTCTCATTCTAGCCCATGCACAAAGTGATGTGTGTGCATGTGTGTTAAGCTGTTTCAGTCCTGTATGACTCTTTGCAACAACCCTATGGACTGTAGCCCGCCAGACTCCTCAGTCCATGGGACTCTCCAGGCAAGAATACTGGAGTCAGTTGGTGATTCCTCCTCTAGGGGATCTTCTTGATTCAGGAATTGAACCCACATCTCTTTTGTCGACTTTCACGGATTTTTACCACTAGCATCACCTGGGAATTTCCATAGACTGATGTAAGAGAGAAAGGTGTTCCTTATAGCATGATAACCAAAGACAAAAAGAGGAGGTCTTTTGTGGGCCAGCAAAATATGGCATACTATGCTGAGATGCCTAAAGGATCATCAAGAGAAGAGTATGGTAAAATTGGAAATTGCTTTCTCTAAATGATCATTTAATGTGTTTTCTTTCTCCTAATATCTCTTTATTATCATTGTCACACCTCAATCTCAGCTCTTGACTATTTCACTGGAAAAAAATTGAAAAAAGAACTTCCATATGTGCCCATGTTGAAATTACAAGTCTTTCAACACTTGTGCCCATGCATTCCACCTTGAGGAAACAGCACGCTGCCCGTGCTTATCTTAGGTGAACCCCATGCGTGGGGACTTAGCTCCTAAAATCCCTCTCTCTACTATATCAACAATATTTACCTGTCTACTAAAGGGTCTCTATCAGTAATTCAATGTGTTTGATATGACACCATCTTATAAAACCTTCTCTTAACCCTGTATCTCTCTCTTAATGCCTGAATTCTATTTCCTCTTTTAGCAAAACTCATTGAAAGGGATGTCTATGTTTCATTTCCTCTTCTTAATATTCTCTTGAACCATTCTCAGTCTGATTTCTATCCCCATTCCTTCACAGAAATAGATCTTGTCAATTTCTCCAATGAACCTCATATTGATAAATTTCATATTCAGTTCTCAGTTCTCATCCTACATAATTTCTTTGTAGCATTTGTCACAATACTTCATTCCTTCTTTGATGAAGAACTTTCTGGACTTAGTTCCTAAGACATAGCTCTCTCTTGTTTTACATCATATTGCTGCTACATTGGTTATTCCACAATATCTTCTGTCAGTTTCTCCTAATTTTAACAATTTCTAAATGTGGGAGAATTCCATAAACTTTGGGTTTTTGTGGTAAGCGAAGCCAGAATATGTACAGAACTTTAGTCTTTAAATTGTTTTAGTGATGCGTCTGTTGGAAGGGAGAATTTTAACTATTCTCTCTAGTCTACTGTTCATAATTTATAGTTTGTAGTCACCGCAAGTTCAGACCAGTATTATGCCTTGCTTCACTAGTGCAATAAGATATCATTTGTCTGCTCAGTCTTCCACTGCCTGTTCCTTCAGTCCACCCCGTGTGGCATGACAAGTGCATCATCCCTTGGTACAACTTTTTTTTTTTTAATTTTGGCCTCTTATATTGGTTTTTCATTTGTTCATTTTTCATCCATCTTTTATTCTTTGGCCTGTGTGGGCCTTCCATTGCAGTGGCCTCACTCACTGCCGAGCACCATCTCTGGGCACACATACTCCATCTGTATCATTGCTTCATAATTGGACATACCAGTCCAGCCACTCTGTGGCATGTAGGACCTTCCCAGGCCAGGGATCAAACCAATACCCCTTGCACTGCAAGGTGGACTCTTTACCAACTGGACCACCAGGGAAGCCCCATTCCTTGGTATAATTTTATACTCATGATTCCATACTCAAAATAACATTCTTTTCTACAATATCCACCTATTTCTAGCTTTACCCACTCAGTCTATTAATAAGGACACATTCGCTTGTTTCCGTCACCCTTTAATTCTCTTACTAATATTTTCTCAGCATATGCCAGGACCTTATACTGAATCTTATATATCAACTTTAAGTTATGCAACAAGTCTCTTGCCCCCAAGCACTGTGATCTCCACAGATGAAGCCTTTCAGATCTCATTAAGGGGTCAGAGGTTTAGGTCCAGGCCATAAAACAGGTAAAACACAGAACATCCAGATCAACATTTCCAAAATATACTCAGATGATGCTTAGGAGTTGTTAATATTTGTATCTCATGTGTATTCTTACACACACACACACAGAGCTAAAGGTTAGTCTGGGAAATGCTGGTTTAATTAAAGTCAAATAGCAATTTTTGTCTGTTCTATGGGATTGAATATGTTAGTGTACAATATATTCTCCAGGACTATACAATGCCAGCGTATGAAGTAGTAATATGTGTGAACTCCTAACAAGATAACTATCTTTTCTTTACTTCATTCCTACCATTGGTGTCTCTGTCTCACTCTGTTGCATATGTACTTACTGTGAGGCCCTAAATGTGCTCTAATCTTTTTGGAACTAGACCCCATCATTGTTCTCATACTTTCTTGCAAGAACATAAGTCCTGCTGGCAACAACAATCATTCTGAGACCATGCTACGTTCTCTTCAAAGTCCTTGGCCACCACTATTGATTTATGGAAACTTTCTTTGAATATTTATTGTTGTAACTCTGATCAAGTTTGGTACAGATTTACTACTATACCCTTCTCTATTTTTGCCCCTTTTTGGCAAATTTCACTCACTCAAATTTAAGGTATTGATTGCAAAAGAACAGAGTTAGTGATGTAATAGATATTTAATCATCTTCATTACTAGAATATTAGCTTAAATATACAAAATAAATTAATAAATAAACAAGTACGATTTCATTAGACTGAAAACCTTCTCCAAAGCAAAGAAAATCATCAATAAAATGAAAAGATGACCTACTGAATAGGAGAATTTTCATATATCTGATAATCAGCTAATATCCAAAATATACAAATAACTTATGAAATTCAAAAGCAAAAATCAAACAGCATGATTTAAAATGTACAGAAGTTCCATGGAAAGAAGAACCTGGTGGACTATAGTCCATGAGGTCACAATAAAGTTGGACACAACTTAGCAACTAAACAACAACAAGATCTGAATAATGATTTTTCTAAGGAAGATATACAGATGGCCAGCAGGTACTCATTAAGTTAAGCAAAGGAAACCTGCCCAGCACTTCCACAGATGAGCTTTAGAATTGGTAATTTGTCCAGGCCATAAAACAGGTAAAACACAGAACATCCAGATCAACATTTCCAAAATATACTCAGATGATGCTTAGGAGTTGTTAATATTTGTATCTCATGTGTATTCTTACACACACACACACAGAGCTAAAGGTTAGTCTGGGAAATGCTGGTTTAATTAAAGTCAAATAGCAATGTTTGTCTGTTCTATGGGATTGAATATGTTAGTGTACAATATATTCTCCAGGACTATACAATGCCAGCGTATGAAGTAGTAATATGTGTGAACTCCTAACAAGATAACTATCTTTTCTTTACTTCATTCCTACCATTGGTGTCTCTGTCTCACTCTGTTGCATATGTACTTACTGTGAGGCCCTAAATGTGCTCTAATCTTTTTGGAACTAGACCCCATCATTGTTCTCATACTTTCTTGCAAGAACATAAGTCCTGCTGGCAACAACAATCATTCTGAGACCATGCTACGTTCTCTTCAAAGTCCTTGGCCACCACTATTGATTTATGGAAACTTTCTTTGAATATTTATTGTTGTAACTCTGATCAAGTTTGGTACAGATTTACTACTATACCCTTCTCTATTTTTGCCCCTTTTTGGCAAATTTCACTCACTCAAATTTAAGGTATTGATTGCAAAAGAACAGAGTTAGTGATGTAATAGATATTTAATCATCTTCATTACTAGAATATTAGCTTAAATATACAAAATAAATTAATAAATAAACAAGTACGATTTCATTAGACTGAAAAACCTTCTCCAAAGCAAAGAAAATCATCAATAAAATGAAAAGATGACCTACTGAATAGGAGAATTTTCATATATCTGATAATCAGCTAATATCCAAAATATACAAATAACTTATGAAATTCAAAAGCAAAAATCAAACAGCATGATTTAAAATGTACAGAAGTTCCATGGAAAGAAGAACCTGGTGGACTATAGTCCATGAGGTCACAATAAAGTTGGACACAACTTAGCAACTAAACAACAACAAGATCTGAATAATGATTTTTCTAAGGAAGATATACAGATGGCCAGCAGGTACAAGAAAAGATGATCTGCGTTGTTAATCATCAGAGAAATGCAAATCAAACTACAATGATATATAGTCTCACACTTGCTAGAATGGCTAGTATGAAAAACATAAGAGATAAGTATTGGTTAAGATGTACAGAAAAGAGAGCTCTTATGTACTGTTGGTGGAAATATAATTGTTACAGTCACTATGGAAACGATATGGAGGTTCCTCAAATAATTAAAGTGACCATAAGACCCAGCAATTCCACTTGATTATTTACCAAGGAAACAAAAGAAGAAAACAAAAACACTAATTTCAAGAGGTATGTGCATCCCATGTTTACTGTGTCATTGTTTATAATAGCCAAGATACAGAAACAACATATCAGTGGATAAAAAAATAAAGAAATTATGGTATCCATACACAAGAGAAAATTGTGCTGCTATAAAAAAGAACAAAGTCTGCACCCCACTAGGAAAGATTAGATAGCCTTTCTTGAAATATGTGAGAATGCATTCATTAATCATCTCAGACATTTGGAAAAATAATAACTATCTCTTCCACTTCTGACAAGGAGATTCTATGAACTGCCAGTTCTTTGGAACAAAGAAGCAATTACACATTACCAGCTATATTTGCTGCTTGGGGACCTAATGAGTCCTACAATATAAATTTCTTGAACTGTGTAGTCTCTCTCTCATAGGCCATGCTGCTGCTGCTGCTTAGTTGCTTCAGTTGTGCCCAACTCTGTGCGACCCTATGGACTATAGCCAGTCAGACTCCTTTGTCCATAGAATTCTGCAGGCAATAATATAGGAGTGGGCTCCCATTCCCTCCTCCAGTGTATCTTTGCAACCCAGGGATCGAATCTGGGTCTCCTGCACTGCAGGCAGATTCTTTATCACTGTGCCACTAGGCAAGACCCCTCCTAGGCTACATCACTCCATAAACATTCACGTTACAGCATAAACAGTAGTGTAATAAAGGAAGTACTTGAAGAAGGCAAATGCTTAAAAGTAGAACAAATCAATAGCCTTACCTCTAAGAGAAAAAGCAAAACAAACCAATGCCAACAACAAAATCAAGGCAAAAATATCTACTGCGTCTAGCTTATTGGTAGAAAGGTTGGAGAGGGGAAGGCACTTCAAATAAAAATGAAATGTATACAGACTCTCAGAGCAAAGATAGGAGACGAGGATACACATTAAGAATGATAAGATTGGGCTTCCCTGGTGGTCCAGTGGGTAAGGACACTGCCTTGCAGTGGAAGGGGCGCCAGTTCGATCCCTGGCCTGGGAAGATCCCACGTGCTGCAGAGCAGCTGGACCGATGTGTCTAACTACCAAGCTGGAGCTCTGAAGTGCATGTGCCCAGAGCCAGTGCTCTGCAATGAGAGAGGCCACTGCAATGAAAGGCCCACACAGGCCAAAGAACAAAGATAAATGAATGAAAGATCAATAAGTGGCCAAAAAAATAAAAAAGGAATGATAAGATTGGACGTGTAAGACAGGGTTGGATTATTGAGGCTTGGAAGCTTCAACTCTGATTTCCTTTTCTTTTCTTTATTTTTAAATATGTATTTTGCTACATTGGGTCTGGGTCTTAGTTGCAGCACATTGGCTCAGTCCTGTGGCTCACAGGCTCAAGTACTCGTGGTGCATGGGCTTAGTTGCCCTCTGTGTGTAGTATCTTAGTTTCTCCAATCAGGATTTAACCCACATCCCCTGTATTGTAAGGTGAGTTCTTAATCACTGGATTACTAGAGAAGTCCTCAATTTCTTTATCTTTTTGTCCTTAAAATCTCCTTTGGCTCTGAAAATAAATTCTGTCACCATACACAGGATTTTCATCCCCAGTCAAAGTTCTTTTGAAAGTTTAAATACTCACAGCCATCTCTTGACATCTGTAACATTTAGCTTCAGTGTGTCTGCCCTTGAGGATGGGATGAACACATTTTGGCCTGAAGAGCTGAAAACCATAAAAATTGTTCCAGAGATTGTGCCTTCTTCACCGTCAAAGCTCCAAGAGCTTCATTCAGCTTGTGGCCACACCTAAGAGGAAGCCATGGGATCTGAGATGCAGCTGTCCCAAATCCAGACTGGGATCTGGGTGAATGAGTTGTCTTCTCAGCCCTGCTGATCTTCATTTTCAGAGCTCCAAGGCCAAACTGTAGTGAAATGTAATTTGTAAATTTTCTTCATTGAAACACTTTGATTTTCTACACTTTTAACAGGATTTTGGTGTGACAAATTAAATTTGAACTAAATTTAAAAACTGAACTACTGTTTATTTGTGCATGGTTTGTGGTGTAAGTTTTAGGGAATATGATGTGGCTGAATGGTTTAAAGATTCTGTAGATGAGCAAATTTTAAATATTTTAAGCCACATAGCTTATTTTTAAACCTCAAGGAACCCCAGTGTAAAAGACAAACAAAAGTGTAGCTTCTCTGATTAAAGAGATTAATGATAAAATAATTTAATTATTCCCCCAAATAGTCCAGAGCCATGATATATGCAATCTTGGGCCTCTAAGGATGATATTGAAAAACATTTCCCTGTGCAGAGGGATTACTCTAAGCATAAATTTTCATCATCAAGATAAAAGGTCCAGTTTTTGGCAGAAATAATAGAGCTGCTAATCATCCAGTAGGCATTTCTATTCAGTTTTCCCAGTACCATTTATTGGAGACTACACTTTCTTATTTAAATATTATTAGCTCTCTCATCAAATATTAATTGACTATATATGTAACCTTTTTTCTGTGCCCTTGATTCTGTTCCATAAATCTATGTCATTTTTTGTGCCAGTGTCATATTGCTTTGATGACTACAGCTTTGTAAAATAGTTTGAAATCAGGGCATATGATGCCTCCTGCTTTTGTTTCTCAGGATTGCATGGGCTATTCAATTTTTCTTCATCAATTAGGAAAACATCAGGATTTTCATCCCCAGTCAAAGTTCTTTTGAAAGTTTAAATACTCACAGCCATCTCTTGACATCTGTAACATTTAGCTTCAGTGTGTCTGCCCTTGAGGATGGGATGAACACATTTTGGCCTGAAGAGCTGAAAACCATAAAAATTGTTCCAGAGATTGTGCCTTCTTCACCGTCAAAGCTCCAAGAGCTTCATTCAGCTTGTGGCCACACCTAAGAGGAAGCCATGGGATCTGAGATGCAGCTGTCCCAAATCCAGACTGGGATCTGGGTGAATGAGTTGTCTTCTCAGCCCTGCTGATCTTCATTTTCAGAGCTCCAAGGCCAAACTGTAGTGAAATGTAATTTGTAAATTTTCTTCATTGAAACACTTTGATTTTCTACACTTTTAACAGGATTTTGGTGTGACAAATTAAATTTGAACTAAATTTAAAAACTGAACTACTGTTTATTTGTGCATGGTTTGTGGTGTAAGTTTTAGGGAATATGATGTGGCTGAATGGTTTAAAGATTCTGTAGATGAGCAAATTTTAAATATTTTAAGCCACATAGCTTATTTTTAAACCTCAAGGAACCCCAGTGTAAAAGACAAACAAAAGTGTAGCTTCTCTGATTAAAGAGATTAATGATAAAATAATTTAATTATTCCCCCAAATAGTCCAGAGCCATGATATATGCAATCTTGGGCCTCTAAGGATGATATTGAAAAACATTTCCCTGTGCAGAGGGATTACTCTAAGCATAAATTTTCATCATCAAGATAAAAGGTCCAGTTTTTGGCAGAAATAATAGAGCTGCTAATCATCCAGTAGGCATTTCTATTCAGTTTTCCCAGTACCATTTATTGGAGACTACACTTTCTTATTTAAATATTATTAGCTCTCTCATCAAATATTAATTGACTATATATGTAACCTTTTTTCTGTGCCCTTGATTCTGTTCCATAAATCTATGTCATTTTTTGTGCCAGTGTCATATTGCTTTGATGACTACAGCTTTGTAAAATAGTTTGAAATCAGGGCATATGATGCCTCCTGCTTTTGTTTCTCAGGATTGCATGGGCTATTCAAGGTTTTTTGTGGCTTCATACAAATTTTAGTATCTTTTTTCTATTCCTGTAAAATAATGTCATTGGGGAAAAAAAACAAAATTCTCAGTATTAAAAAAAAAAAAGGCAGTTAAATGTATCTCTTTAATACATTCAGTGATTTTGAAAGAACAATTACCCTCAATTAAAGGTTATGTTGCATTTTTTATAGTCCATACTTGTGACAAATAATTTTGCCTCCTAAAGTTATTTTAGGTTCATTGATCCTTATAGCTATTGTAAGGATTAAATGGAAGCATGAATAAAACACCTGGGGCAGGATTTAACCTAGATGCATCTCCTCTGAATTTCCACCTGTTTGTTCTCAGTGCAGTGACTTTATAATGCTGAGTGGAAGGGGAGAGTGTATAGATAAATAACAAACCAATAAATAACAAATAATGTAGTGTGTTCAGAGTCATATTAGAAACATACATAAAGTGTTGCGGTAGCATAAATAAGCAAAAGACCCCATGCACTTAGATCATAGGAATGGCTTAAAAATGAAGAGGTCACCTGAATAGGTGGAAAGAAGAAAGGATAGAATTATTGGAACTCATTAGAAGTATGAGTTCATATTCACTAGACACACAAAGGAGGCAAGTGAATGTTCAAACCAGAAGGAAGTTTGAGCAAAAATCAGAGGCATGAAAGTACATCAGGACTCAGGGCAATCACAACACAGGGTGTGGGTTCGTTAGAGACCATGGACCTTGCCTGTTACTTCTTCAAGTTAGCATCATCTATGGTGCAAAGTTGACTATTATCTGAAGATAAGGCTGTAACATAATTTCAATTGTTTAAATTAGTCTACACACCTTTGTGAGGAGTCTAGAGTTTATTTTTTGCATAATAATGAGTGCTGAAGTTTTAAAATTGCAGTAACCATTTAGAAACTGATTTTACAGAGATAATTCTGGTTTCCCTCAGAAGGAACAGTTGCATTTCCAACACTGATCCCAAGCAGATGATAAAGGAAGGTATTTTGAATAGTCCAGCAAATTATGATAATATGATCATAGATAGCATTTATCTTAATACATGCCAGATAAATCACTAACAATACTATTGCATATATCATCTTTTCCTCATCATGATCTAATGGAAAAGGTAGTACAGCCTTTTGAATTTCAGAGATGAGAAATCCAGGGCACTGAGAAGTTAAGCAATTTAGTAAAGCCTAGAACTACTAATAGTGAAATTTGCTTATGACTATAGAGAAGTTTACTGATGATGATTTTATCTAAAATTAGTAGACTTTAATGGTAATTGAACAATAAAGAAAGTGACCAAAGTAAATGACAGGGCTTCTAGCTTGAAAGACTGGTAGCTCATGCATTATGTCATCAACTGGAAAGGAAAATTTAGTGAACCAAATATATATGCTCAACAATATGGCAGATGGTTAAAAAGACAGATGACCACAAAACTCTGGTGGGGAACCAAATATTTAATGAAAAAAATCCTTCAGAGTTTAAAAAATATTAATTTTCTTATATATGTTACTCTTGTTCAGTTGATTAGTCATGTCCAATTCTCTGTGACCCCATGGACTGCAGCATACCAGGCTTCTTTGTAATTCACCATTTACCAGAGCTCATGCAGATTCATATCTGTTGAGTTAGTGATGCCGTCCAAACATCCCATCCTCTGTCCTCCCCTTCTCGTCCTGCCTTCAGTCTCTCCCAGCATCAGGCTTTTTTCCAATGTGTTGACTCTTCCCATCAGGTGGCCAAAGTACTGGAGCTTCAGCTTCAGCATCAGTCCTTCCAATGGATATTCAGGGATGATTTCGCTTAGGATTGATAGGTTTGATCTCCTTGCAGTTCAAGGGACTTTCAAGAGTCTTCTCCAGCATCACAGTTTGAAAGCATCTGTTTTTCAGCTCTCAGCCTTCTTTATGGTCCAACTCTCATATATATAATGACTTTTGGAAAAACCACAGCTTTAATTATATGGATCTTTTTCAGCAAAGTAATGTCTCTGGTAAATTTTAATATACTTTTAGGGTTTGTCATAGCTTTTCTTCCAAGAGGCAAGTGCTTTTTAATTTTATGACTACAGTCACTGTCCACAGTGATTTTGGAGTCAAAAAAAAAAAAAAAAAGAGCCTTTCAGCCTGTCACTTTACACTGCTTCTGCACCTATTTGTCACAAGGAGATTGGACATTTTGCATGATTCATTCTGCATAGAAGCACACCACCTTGGCGTACTCCTTTGCCAATTTTGAACAAGTCTGTTGTTCCATGTCTGGTTCTAAGGTTTATGCATTTACACATGAGAAATCCAGGGCACTGAGAAGTTAAGCAATTTAGTAAAGCCTAGAACTACTAATAGTGAAATTTGCTTATGACTATAGAGAAGTTTACTGATGATGATTTTATCTAAAATTAGTAGACTTTAATGGTAATTGAACAATAAAGAAAGTGACCAAAGTAAATGACAGGGCTTCTAGCTTGAAAGACTGGTAGCTCATGCATTATGTCATCAACTGGAAAGGAAAATTTAGTGAACCAAATATATATGCTCAACAATATGGCAGATGGTTAAAAAGACAGATGACCACAAAACTCTGGTGGGGAACCAAATATTTAATGAAAAAAATCCTTCAGAGTTTAAAAAATATTAATTTTCTTATATATGTTACTCTTGTTCAGTTGATTAGTCATGTCCAATTCTCTGTGACCCCATGGACTGCAGCATACCAGGCTTCTTTGTAATTCACCATTTACCAGAGCTCATGCAGATTCATATCTGTTGAGTTAGTGATGCCGTCCAAACATCCCATCCTCTGTCCTCCCCTTCTCGTCCTGCCTTCAGTCTCTCCCAGCATCAGGCTTTTTTCCAATGTGTTGACTCTTCCCATCAGGTGGCCAAAGTACTGGAGCTTCAGCTTCAGCATCAGTCCTTCCAATGGATATTCAGGGATGATTTCGCTTAGGATTGATAGGTTTGATCTCCTTGCAGTTCAAGGGACTTTCAAGAGTCTTCTCCAGCATCACAGTTTGAAAGCATCTGTTTTTTCAGCTCTCAGCCTTCTTTATGGTCCAACTCTCATATATATAATGACTTTTGGAAAAACCACAGCTTTAATTATATGGATCTTTTTCAGCAAAGTAATGTCTCTGGTAAATTTTAATATACTTTTAGGGTTTGTCATAGCTTTTCTTCCAAGAGGCAAGTGCTTTTTAATTTTATGACTACAGTCACTGTCCACAGTGATTTTGGAGTCAAAAAAAAAAAAAAAAAGAGCCTTTCAGCCTGTCACTTTACACTGCTTCTGCACCTATTTGTCACAAGGAGATTGGACATTTTGCATGATTCATTCTGCATAGAAGCACACCACCTTGGCGTACTCCTTTGCCAATTTTGAACAAGTCTGTTGTTCCATGTCTGGTTCTAAGTGTTGCTTCTTGATCTGCATACAGGTTTCACACAGGGCAGGTAAGGTCATGTGCTATTCTCATCTCTTTAAGAATTTCCCACAGATTTTTGTGATCCACACTGTTAAAGGCTTTAGTGTAGTTAATGCAGTAGAAATAGATTTTTTTTTTCCTGGAATTCTCTTGCCTTTTCTATGATCCAGTAGATGTGGGCAATTTGATCTCTGGTTACTCTGCCGTTTTTAAATCCAGCTTGTACATCTGGAAATTCTTCAAGCCTAGCTTGAACGATTTTGAGCACCACCTTGCTAGCATGTGAAATGAGTACAAATGTGAGGTAGTTAGAACATTCTTTGTCATTGCCCTTCTTTGGGATTAGAATGAAAACTGACCTCTTTCCAGTCTTGTGGCTACTGTTGAGTTTTCCAGATTTTCTGGCATATTTATAGAGTGCAGCACTTTAACAGCATCATCTATCAGGAGTTTAGCTCTGCTGGAATCAATTTCCTCCACAAGCTTTTTCACAGTGATGCTTTCTCAGGCCCACTTGACTTCATACTATAGAATCTCTGTTTGTAGGTGAGTGATCACACCATTGTAGTTATCTGGGTCATTAAAACATTTTGTGTGTGTGTGTGTGTGTAGTTCTTAATATTTTGTGCTTCTCTTAGGTTCATAAGATTTCTGTCCTTTGTTGTGCCCATCTTTGCATGAAACATTCCCTTGGTATTTTTAATTATCTTGTAGTTCTCTAGTCTTTCCTATTGTATTGTTGTATTGTTTTCCTATATTTCTTTAACAGACTTTTTTTTTTGCCACTTCTATTGGCCTTTTATTTATCTATTTTCATTCATCCTTGTTCTCTGGCCTGTGTGGGCCTCCCATCACAGTGGCGTCTGTTGCTGCAGAGCACCGGCTCTGGGCGCATGCGTTCCAGAGCTCCAGCTCCGTAATTGGACACATCGGTCCAGCCGCTCCACGGCACATGGGATCCTCACAGGCCAGTGATCGAACTGGTACCCGCTGCACTGCAAAATGGTGTCCTTACTCACTGGACCGCCAGGGAAGCCCCTCTGTTTCTTTACACTGTTCACTTAGTGAGGCTTTTTAATGTCTGTTTGCTATTCCTTAGAACTTTACATTCAGATGGGTATACTTTCCCTTTCTCCTTTGTCCTTTGTTTCTCTTCTTTTCTCAGCTATTTTTAAGGGCTTCTCAGACAACTATTTTGTCTTTTTACATTTCTTTTTCCTGGGGATGGCTTTAATCACTGCCTCTGGTACAATGTTATGAACCTCCATCCATAGTTCTTCAGACACTCTGTCATATCTAATTCCTTGAATCTATTTGTCACTTCTATTGTATAATTTTAAGGGATTTGATTTAGTTCATACCTGAATGGCCTAGTGGTTTTCCCTAGTTTTTTCAGTTTCAATTTTCCATTGAGAAGTTCATGATCTGAGCCCCAGTCAGCTCCTGCTCTTGTTTTTGCTGTCTCTATAGAGCTTCTCCATCTTTGGTTGAAAAGAAAACAATCAGTTTGATTTCAGTATTGATCATCTGGTGATTTTCATCTGTAAAGTCATCTCTTGTGTTGTTGGAAGAGGGTTTTGCTATTACCAGTGCCTGCTCTTGGCAAAACACTGTTAGCTTTTGCTCTACTTCAATTTGTACTCCAATACCAAACTTTCCTGCTACTCTAGGTATCTCTCAGCTTCTTACTTTTCCATTCCATTCCACCATGATAAAACGGGCATCTTTTTTGGTGTTCTACAAGATCTTGTAGGTCTTCACAGAACTATTCAACTTCAGCTTCTTTGGCATTAGTGGTTGGGTCATCAACATAGATGGCTATGATATTGAATGGTTTGCCTTAGAAAAAACCAAGATCATTCTTTTGTTTTTGAAATTGCACCCAAGTCCTGCACTTTGCAATTTTTTGTTGACTATGAGGACTAATGTATTGCTTCTAAGGAACTCTTGCCCATAGTAGTAGACATAATGTTCATCTGAATCAACTTTGTCCATGCCTATCTATCTTAGTTTACTAATTGCTAAATTGTGGATGTTCAGTCTTTCCATCTTCTGTTTGAACATTTCCAACTTACCTTGACGGGCCCACCCGCCAGGAAGCCCCTCTGTTTCTTTACACTGTTCACTTAGTGAGGCTTTTTAATGTCTGTTTGCTATTCCTTAGAACTTTACATTCAGATGGGTATACTTTCCCTTTCTCCTTTGTCCTTTGTTTCTCTTCTTTTCTCAGCTATTTTTAAGGGCTTCTCAGACAACTATTTTGTCTTTTTACATTTCTTTTTCCTGGGGATGGCTTTAATCACTGCCTCTGGTACAATGTTATGAACCTCCATCCATAGTTCTTCAGACACTCTGTCATATCTAATTCCTTGAATCTATTTGTCACTTCTATTGTATAATTTTAAGGGATTTGATTTAGTTCATACCTGAATGGCCTAGTGGTTTTCCCTAGTTTTTTCAGTTTCAATTTTCCATTGAGAAGTTCATGATCTGAGCCCCAGTCAGCTCCTGCTCTTGTTTTTGCTGACTCTATAGAGCTTCTCCATCTTTGGTTGAAAAGAAAACAATCAGTTTGATTTCAGTATTGATCATCTGGTGATTTTCATCTGTAAAGTCATCTCTTGTGTTGTTGGAAGAGGGTTTTGCTATTACCAGTGCCTGCTCTTGGCAAAACACTGTTAGCTTTTGCTCTACTTCAATTTGTACTCCAATACCAAACTTTCCTGCTACTCTAGGTATCTCTCAGCTTCTTACTTTTCCATTCCATTCCACCATGATAAAACGGGCATCTTTTTTGGTGTTCTACAAGATCTTGTAGGTCTTCACAGAACTATTCAACTTCAGCTTCTTTGGCATTAGTGGTTGGGTCATCAACATAGATGGCTATGATATTGAATGGTTTGCCTTAGAAAAAACCAAGATCATTCTTTTGTTTTTGAAATTGCACCCAAGTCCTGCACTTTGCAATTTTTTGTTGACTATGAGGACTAATGTATTGCTTCTAAGGAACTCTTGCCCATAGTAGTAGACATAATGTTCATCTGAATCAACTTTGTCCATGCCTATCTATCTTAGTTTACTAATTGCTAAATTGTGGATGTTCAGTCTTTCCATCTTCTGTTTGAACATTTCCAACTTACCTTGACTCATGGACCCAACATTCCAGGTTTCCTATGCAATATTGTCCTTTGCAGCACTGGAATTTGCTTTCAACACCACAACTGGGCATTGTTTCCACTTTTGTTCAGCCTCTTCATTGTTTCTGAAGCCATTTCTCTGCTCTTCTCCTGTAACATATTGGGTACCTACCAACCTGGGAACAAGTAAGAATCTTAAGATATATCTTTCTATGTCAGATGAATGAACAGATTGATTAAGCCTACCTTATTCATTTAGAACATAAAGCGTTTTTTGAATTTGGACTTATGCCTTAGTATCATTTTGAACTCTAAATGGTTAGTTTATTATTGCACTTGGTATCTTCTGGATATTTCAGAATTTTATGTTTAAGTGAGATAGAAGGATGCCACTTAAATGTAATTTTTAAAATCCATACTACAAAGCACTTTAATGGGTTAAGAACAAAAAAAAACACATAATGTTTGTAGAATGTCCAAAATATATGAGATTATAAAAAAGAAGTTTTAATTAGGAAGGGAATTTAGATATTATCTGACATAAATCCTTTCTTTTTCTGAACAAGGGACTTAAAGACAAGAAAATAATGCAACTAGGTCCAATTTTCATTCACACCACATCTTCTGTTCCTGTCAAATATATAGCATGCACAATTGATGGGTATAGATTGAACATAATTTTTAGTTCATATTATTTTGCAAAAAGCCACTGAAAATGGAAAACATTTGCAATTTTTATAATCAGATGACTGCATACATCCTCCAAATCAACATTTTTTAGGAAGAGTACTTTTAGATGCAAATGGTGGAAATGAACTGCGCAATCTTCTTAGGTATCTGGGATCATAGCCATAGGGGCCATATTGTACCTCTCCTTCTAGAAAGGTTGGCTGGAACATTTTATTACAATAGTACAATGACATTGTTCCTACCTTAGTGTTTTTGTAATACCTTGAATGGTATTTGAGACAAATACAGTTTACAACAAACGCAAAATGGTAGAGCATTTGAAGGCTATTCCAAAAAATCTAGCATTTGTTACTATTCTGTGTTTTATAGACTTTCTTTCTTACCAAGACAGCAAATTCCTTCAAAGCAAATTTTTAAATTCATCTTCTATTTACCCTAATGTCTATCAAAGATAGGAAATACACACACGCAAAATATTTATGAATATGCTTTACTTTCAACATGATTTACTTAACTTTATAAAACAAAGTGTACAAAAGCGTTCTCTATTTTTTTGGAGAGAGAGGAAGATTATTTTCAACAGATTGATTAAGCCTAAATTTTGCGGTTTTTGAATTTGGACTTATGCCTTAGTATCATTTTGAACTCTAAATGGTTAGTTTATTATTGCACTTGGTATCTTCTGGATATTTCAGAATTTTATGTTTAAGTGAGATAGAAGGATGCCACTTAAATGTAATTTTTAAAATCCATACTACAAAGCACTTTAATGGGTTAAGAACAAAAAAAAACACATAATGTTTGTAGAATGTCCAAAATATATGAGATTATAAAAAAGAAGTTTTAATTAGGAAGGGAATTTAGATATTATCTGACATAAATCCTTTCTTTTTCTGAACAAGGGACTTAAAGACAAGAAAATAATGCAACTAGGTCCAATTTTCATTCACACCACATCTTCTGTTCCTGTCAAATATATAGCATGCACAATTGATGGGTATAGATTGAACATAATTTTTAGTTCATATTATTTTGCAAAAAGCCACTGAAAATGGAAAACATTTGCAATTTTTATAATCAGATGACTGCATACATCCTCCAAATCAACATTTTTTAGGAAGAGTACTTTTAGATGCAAATGGTGGAAATGAACTGCGCAATCTTCTTAGGTATCTGGGATCATAGCCATAGGGGCCATATTGTACCTCTCCTTCTAGAAAGGTTGGCTGGAACATTTTATTACAATAGTACAATGACATTGTTCCTACCTTAGTGTTTTTGTAATACCTTGAATGGTATTTGAGACAAATACAGTTTACAACAAACGCAAAATGGTAGAGCATTTGAAGGCTATTCCAAAAAATCTAGCATTTGTTACTATTCTGTGTTTTATAGACTTTCTTTCTTACCAAGACAGCAAATTCCTTCAAAGCAAATTTTTAAATTCATCTTCTATTTACCCTAATGTCTATCAAAGATAGGAAATACACACACGCAAAATATTTATGAATATGCTTTACTTTCAACATGATTTACTTAACTTTATAAAACAAAGTGTACAAAAGCGTTCTCTATTTTTTTTTAGAGAGAGGAAGATTATTTTCAACAGTACTGATTCTATATTATTTTCATGTTTCATTTCTTAATTACATTGTTTTAGGAAGGTACACATAGTTAGTTAGGAAATGTTGGACTCATTCAGTAATACGTAATTGGTGATTCTTGTGATCACATTTCATTAAGAAATCCTCTCTTTTTATATTCAAACACAGCACTTCCATTTTTCTCTCATTCTGTAAGCCAACGTATTTACCTATACCTGGTGGTTTTTGAAGTGTAGTCCTGTGTTTGTATTTTCCTCTTATTATTTTTTCTAATGTGTACATAAAATATCATTGATAACCCAAGATTCAGTTTATGACTAGAAGAAAGGTAATTTTTAAATGTGAATGACTTTAAGCCTAGAAACATACCTGGTAGGATTGTTGGGTCATTGAACTCTCAATAACATTGGATTTATATCAAGGAAAGATTTTTCATGTTTGGAATGTGAAGGGAGATACAAGTGTGTACACAATCCCAAATGATGCCATAGAGGCATGTTATTGGGGGTCATTTAAACTGAAATAAATGCAATTTATAAGCTCAGAAGACCAAAATGTCTCAATTCTCACAGATTTTCTTGTCTACTGGGAAATTAACAGAAAGCTGTATATAAACTGGTAAAGTAATAGATAGTAATCTGAAAATTTCATTAGAGTGTGTTTTTTTTTCATTCTTGCACATTCAAGACACAAGTAAATACTTAGCTTCTTCCTTTGTGGTCACAATTGAGGGCTTAATTGGGACACAATGGGAAGGACTTGAGATAGGACAGCCAGTTTGAAGGATTGATTTTGGAATTCTCTTTGCCATTCTGGTTTTATCACTATTTACAAATAAATTATGCTGAACCAAAAATTTCTTCCATATTGAGTGTCTAGAATGTCACTTATCTTTAATTCAAATACGGTATTGACTAGCTTCCCACTGTCTTGGATATTTCTTAAATCATGAGCACCGACCTGTTCTATCAGAGAAGTATGTACAAGACATTCATAAGTAGTACCACCTTTTCATTAAAAAAAATTGTATGGAATGATTAAAATGTTATATTTCAAAGGGAAGCCATTAGACATTTTATTAGGATCTTTACACAGTTTGACTTTTTTTTTTTCCTTTTTGCTTTTACAGAGTTTTGTTGTTTACAGATATGTATAATCCTGGATTAGTCATATGTATGTCCCATCACCCCATCCCACTCCTCCAGGCCATTGCATAGCTCCCCTGTAAGATCCCTTAACCCACAGTGCATTGACAATAGTTCTCTCTTTTGCATATGGTAGTATAGGGCTCCGTGTTACTCTTCCCATATCTCTCACCCACTCTTCCCTCTCCCCAATTTCCGTAAGTCTGTTCTTACATTTTTTTAAACATTTTTTTAAAAAATTTATTTATCTTTTTGGGGGGTGGGGTGGGGAGGGAGGGGGACGGGCGGACCACTTCTATTGGTCTTTCATTTCTCTATTTTTATCAGTCTTTGTTCTTTGGCTCCTGTGGGCCTCCCATCGCGGTGGCCTCTGTCGTCGCAGAGCACCAGCTCTGGGCGCATGTGCCCCAGAGCTCTGGCTCGGTAATTGGACACATCAGTCCAGCCGCTCTGCGGCACGTGGGATCTTCCCAGGCCAGGGATCGAACCGGCGCCCCCTGCACTGCAAGGCGGTGTCCTTACTCACTGGACCACCAGGGGAAGCCCTGTTCTTAAATTTTAAAAAGTCACCCTGATTCTCTTAAAATGGATTCTATGGGGAAATGAATAGAAATGGAAAGATCAGATAAGAGATTACAGAGTAATTCTGGCAATTAAGAGAGTGGCTTCATTTAAAATAGTGGATGTGGAAATGGAGAAAAGTAGATAGGACAGCCAGTTTGAAGGATTGATTTTGGCCATTCTGGTTTTATCACTATTTACAAATAAATTATGCTGAACCAAAAATTTCTTCCATATTGAGTGTCTAGAATGTCACTTATCTTTAATTCAAATACGGTATTGACTAGCTTCCCACTGTCTTGGATATTTCTTAAATCATGAGCACCGACCTGTTCTATCAGAGAAGTATGTACAAGACATTCATAAGTAGTACCACCTTTTCATTAAAAAAAATTGTATGGAATGATTAAAATGTTATATTTCAAAGGGAAGCCATTAGACATTTTATTAGGATCTTTACACAGTTTGACTTTTTTTTTTTCCTTTTTGCTTTTACAGAGTTTTGTTGTTTACAGATATGTATAATCCTGGATTAGTCATATGTATGTCCCATCACCCCATCCCACTCCTCCAGGCCATTGCATAGCTCCCCTGTAAGATCCCTTAACCCACAGTGCATTGACAATAGTTCTCTCTTTTGCATATGGTAGTATAGGGCTCCGTGTTACTCTTCCCATATCTCTCACCCACTCTTCCCTCTCCCCAATTTCCGTAAGTCTGTTCTTACATTTTTTTAAACATTTTTTTAAAAAATTTATTTATCTTTTTGGGGGGTGGGGTGGGGAGGGAGGGGGACGGGCGGACCACTTCTATTGGTCTTTCATTTCTCTATTTTTATCAGTCTTTGTTCTTTGGCTCCTGTGGGCCTCCCATCGCGGTGGCATCTGTCGTCGCAGAGCGCCGGCTCTGGGCGCATGTGCCCCAGAGCTCTGGCTCGGTAATTGGATACATCGGTCCAGCTGCTCCGCGACACGTGGGATCTTCCCAGGCCAGAGATGGAACCGGCGCCGCTTGCACTGCAAGGCGGTGTCCTTACTCACTGGACCACCAGGGGAAGCCCTGTTCTTAAATTTTAAAAAGTCACCCTGATTCTCTTAAAATGGATTCTATGGGGAAATGAATAGAAATGGAAAGATCAGATAAGAGATTACAGAGTAATTCTGGCAATTAAGAGAGTGGCTTCATTTAAAATAGTGGATGTGGAAATGGAGAAAAGTAGATAGATTTAGAACACAGTTTTTGAGTGTGGACTTAAAAAATGATGGCAGGGGCTTCCCTTGGTGGTCCAGTGGGTAAGGACACCGCCTTGCAATGCAAGGGGCGCCGGTTCGGTCCCTGGCCTGGGAAGATCCCACGTGCCACGGAGCGGCTGGACCGATGTGTCCAATTACCAAGCCGGAGCTCTGGAGCGCATGCTCCCAGAGCCAGTGCTCTGCGACAACAGAGGCCACCGTGACGGGAGGCCCACAGGAGCCAAAGAACAAAGACGGACGAAAACGGAGAAATGAAAGACCAATAGAAGTGGCCCGCCCACTCCCCTCCCTCCAACCCGACCCCCTGCCCCAAAATAAAATAAATCTTAAAAAAAAAAAAAAAAAAAATGATGGCAGGAGAGGATGATATCTATCCAATGGATTCAAGAGATTATTTCTTCAGTCAGTTCTTGGGATTCTTGGCTGATCCATTATATTAAACATCATCTCACTTATTTCGAAGGACTAATCGGGCATCTACTGGTTCCTATTCTTGGTTCATTTTTGTCTTTTGTAAGAGCTTTTTGATATATCTATAACCTTCTATGTTCAATCTGACGTTTACACATAAAGAAAATTGCATGTCTACAATTAATAAACAGATATGTACTTAATAGTGGAAATAGAACATTTACCTAGCTATCTGCCTGCCTGTCTATATCTCCAAACATCATCTTCTAGATACTTTTTAGCTAGGAATCATTTAGCTGCTGTGTGCCAAAGCTTTTACTCTTTCACCTATACTTCACCATCTCCTTGTAGGCATGATAGCTTACTAAAGAGTAAGGCCAATATAAATACATATAAGGGCTACATATCTCTTGGATAGTTCACAATATTGCAGGAAGAAAGGAATTTGTTTTTTATTTAACAACATGAACCAGTAAAGGGCAAGTAAATGTTCTTACAAGTGCTAAAACAATATAGACCTTTCTGGCCAGAAATAAAAGGTATCTAGAGACTTCTCCAAACAAAGAGGATGTAGCAAGTCTAATTTAATCTTTGAAAATTGATAAGAATCTTGTGAAAAGTGGCTTCATTTAAAATAGTGGATGTGGAAATGGAGAAAAGTAGATAGATTTAGAACACAGTTTTTGAGTGTGGACTTAAAAAATGATGGCAGGGGCTTCCCTTGGTGGTCCAGTGGGTAAGGACACCGCCTTGCAATGCAAGGGGCGCCGGTTCGGTCCCTGGCCTGGGAAGATCCCACGTGCCACGGAGCGGCTGGACCGATGTGTCCAATTACCAAGCCGGAGCTCTGGAGCGCATGCTCCCAGAGCCAGTGCTCTGCGACAACAGAGGCCACCGTGACGGGAGGCCCACAGGAGCCAAAGAACAAAGACGGACGAAAACGGAGAAATGAAAGACCAATAGAAGTGGCCCGCCCACTCCCCTCCCTCCAACCCGACCCCCTGCCCCAAAATAAAATAAATCTTAAAAAAAAAAAAAAAAAAAATGATGGCAGGAGAGGATGATATCTATCCAATGGATTCAAGAGATTATTTCTTCAGTCAGTTCTTGGGATTCTTGGCTGATCCATTATATTAAACATCATCTCACTTATTTCGAAGGACTAATCGGGCATCTACTGGTTCCTATTCTTGGTTCATTTTTGTCTTTTGTAAGAGCTTTTTGATATATCTATAACCTTCTATGTTCAATCTGACGTTTACACATAAAGAAAATTGCATGTCTACAATTAATAAACAGATATGTACTTAATAGTGGAAATAGAACATTTACCTAGCTATCTGCCTGCCTGTCTATATCTCCAAACATCATCTTCTAGATACTTTTTAGCTAGGAATCATTTAGCTGCTGTGTGCCAAAGCTTTTACTCTTTCACCTATACTTCACCATCTCCTTGTAGGCATGATAGCTTACTAAAGAGTAAGGCCAATATAAATACATATAAGGGCTACATATCTCTTGGATAGTTCACAATATTGCAGGAAGAAAGGAATTTGTTTTTTATTTAACAACATGAACCAGTAAAGGGCAAGTAAATGTTCTTACAAGTGCTAAAACAATATAGACCTTTCTGGCCAGAAATAAAAGGTATCTAGAGACTTCTCCAAACAAAGAGGATGTAGCAAGTCTAATTTAATCTTTGAAAATTGATAAGAATCTGGTAGGCAGAGAGAAATTGGGTGAATATTCTAAATACTAGGACCAGTGAGTATGGCAGAAGTAAGAAAAAATCTGTATGAGGAATGTAAAAGAAAAGAACCCAGCATTTTGTCAATTCACATGTATTATGTATTCTCTAATTTAATGCTTATAATGGTGAAACAGGAAAATATCAATATCTCTGTTTAATAGATGTGAGAACTGAGATTCAGAATATCTGAGACACTTTTTCTAAGTCCAAGGAAAAATAAGAGTTGGATCTAGGTTCTGTTTCTATGTTTTCTACAATTCTAGAGCTGACTTCACTGTGCTGAAACTGTTTAGTGAAAAGTATAAGAGGGATTGTGAGCTGGGGATAGCTTGGGAGGTGCCTTAATTATAGAAATCTTATAAACTTGGTGGTGGATGAGCACTGAAAACTTGAATAGAATGACGTTTTCTAATTTTTACTTGTTTGTTTTGATTTGATTTTACTGGAAGTTTGGTATGTTAAGCAATGGTTTCTAAACCAGCAGAGTAATCTTCTGAGGTATATATTTTGGAGCATTTGGAAAATTCTAGCAAGTTTGTTTAACTGGTCCAATTATTTTATAGTATTCCTTTTTAGAGTTGATACTATACACATTAAGGAGCTGTGAACCACAGGTTCCATAGCATGAGGGGTTCTACATTTATAATGTTGCAAAATAAATCATCATTTACTCTGCTCACTCTTTTTTTTTTTTGGAAATAAGATAAATATAATTCAACATTTTGGTAATTTTCTAAAAGAATAATGCCTCCTATCTGACCTCCAATATGTATTCATTAGTTTTCTGCTATGTTCACAGCTTTATGATGTTGGAAAATTCTGCATGTATACTATTTTCTGCTATATGTTTGCTGGACTCTTCTCTGAATTATCTTGAGATCTCCATGACAGCCATTCTCTGCTAGCCCTACTACCAGCATGGGACAGACAGTATACAGCCATGGGACTGAAACACAGCAGCTGGAGGGGCATTTAGGACCGGACTTTCTAAGCAATTGCACCTCTAGTGGGGCTGACTGCATCTAACAACATCCCCATCTGATCAGACTGTATTCATTTGTGTCTCACCTTGTCAGCCTGAAGAATGCCAAGTTTCCCCATGTTCGAGCAAAAGAAAAAGCAAATTAGCTCTGGGCCACAATAAGGAAGGAAAAATATGAGACAACTGTCAAAGTTAGTGGAAAAAAAAAAAGATCTGGATCATTGATTCAAGGGTTTCAAATGTTCTATAGAATTCTACCTAAGTCAAAGTAGGAAATAAAAGAAACACATCTAACATAATAGCTGTCAAAATGTCTAAATAGCTCTCTGAAAGTCATGGGGTGAAAAAGACAGGGAATTCTCTTTCACAGATCCAGACAGGATCAAGAGGAACTAGACTTTTCCTAAGAAAATTAAAATAAGTATATGTATTAGCACAAGATAGACTATAAAGCAAGACTGCAGGTGCAGTACAGACAGTAGAGAGGAGGCAAAGCAGGTTATGGATTGCAGACTGAGTCACATTCAAGTCTCAGTTTGATTTTACTGGAAGTTTGGTATGTTAAGCAATGGTTTCTAAACCAGCAGAGTAATCTTCTGAGGTATATATTTTGGAGCATTTGGAAAATTCTAGCAAGTTTGTTTAACTGGTCCAATTATTTTATAGTATTCCTTTTTAGAGTTGATACTATACACATTAAGGAGCTGTGAACCACAGGTTCCATAGCATGAGGGGTTCTACATTTATAATGTTGCAAAATAAATCATCATTTACTCTGCTCACTCTTTTTTTTTTTTGGAAATAAGATAAATATAATTCAACATTTTGGTAATTTTCTAAAAGAATAATGCCTCCTATCTGACCTCCAATATGTATTCATTAGTTTTCTGCTATGTTCACAGCTTTATGATGTTGGAAAATTCTGCATGTATACTATTTTCTGCTATATGTTTGCTGGACTCTTCTCTGAATTATCTTGAGATCTCCATGACAGCCATTCTCTGCTAGCCCTACTACCAGCATGGGACAGACAGTATACAGCCATGGGACTGAAACACAGCAGCTGGAGGGGCATTTAGGACCGGACTTCTCTAAGCAATTGCACCTCTAGTGGGGCTGACTGCATCTAACAACATCCCCATCTGATCAGACTGTATTCATTTGTGTCTCACCTTGTCAGCCTGAAGAATGCCAAGTTTCCCCATGTTCGAGCAAAAGAAAAAGCAAATTAGCTCTGGGCCACAATAAGGAAGGAAAAATATGAGACAACTGTCAAAGTTAGTGGAAAAAAAAAAAGATCTGGATCATTGATTCAAGGGTTTCAAATGTTCTATAGAATTCTACCTAAGTCAAAGTAGGAAATAAAAGAAACACATCTAACATAATAGCTGTCAAAATGTCTAAATAGCTCTCTGAAAGTCATGGGGTGAAAAAGACAGGGAATTCTCTTTCACAGATCCAGACAGGATCAAGAGGAACTAGACTTTTCCTAAGAAAATTAAAATAAGTATATGTATTAGCACAAGATAGACTATAAAGCAAGACTGCAGGTGCAGTACAGACAGTAGAGAGGAGGCAAAGCAGGTTATGGATTGCAGACTGAGTCACATTCAAGCTCGTTAATCAGTAGTCAGGGTGTAATTCTGAAACTGGAGGAGAGGTCCGAGTGGAGAGAATTTGCTGCTGACTGTGATAAAGAGTGTACCCCATAGGTTAAAGCCAAACTATGGATGATAACAATATTAGTGGGCAGCAGGAACTCAAAACCACTCAAGAACACTAAAGGAAGATATAGGTTAAAAAGCATTAGAGGTTTCAGCTGGACAAAATAGAGAGATATCAAATGTTGTATTATTTTCAAAAAGAGAGAAGAAAAGATGGCATAAAGTTGTATGCAATGAATATATAGAGATTAGAACAGGGAAAGAAAAATCTTGTTTCTTCCCATGCTGATGGTAGAATATTTGGAAACTTGTTCATATTAAATAAAAAATGGTGCCCAACCACAAAAGGGAGCAACAGACTAATAAGAATAAAGTAAAACTTAGCCTTACAAAGACTCTTTGGATAGACTGAGGAAGCTTAGTCTTGAGAAAGAAGACTCAGAGAGAAAAATGAAAGCTGCCTTCAGATATTTGAAAGGACTATTATCTCAGGATAAAAAAGCTACTCTTTTCTATAGTCTCATAATCTTATTATTCAGCTTTTATCTGCTTAACATTTCCCTGAAAACTTCTTCAGTTCCCTAATCCCCTGAATTCTTCAATTTTATGGGTGTAAAGTCAGAAATCAGTGTGGACCCACTGAGCCTACTCTGGGATGATGTATAGCTGAAGGTCTCTTTACCACGTGATATTCATAAGTCTCAACTCTAACCTTTGGACAATAGTAACATTCAAATGTTCTATAGATTCACCTAAGTCAAAGTAGGAAATAAAAGAAACACATCTAACATAATAGCTGTCAAAATGTCTAAATAGCTCTCTGAAAGTCATGGGGTGAAAAAGACAGGGAATTCTCTTTCACAGATCCAGACAGGATCAAGAGGAACTAGACTTTTCCTAAGAAAATTAAAATAAGTATATGTATTAGCACAAGATAGACTATAAAGCAAGACTGCAGGTGCAGTACAGACAGTAGAGAGGAGGCAAAGCAGGTTATGGATTGCAGACTGAGTCACATTCAAGCTCGTTAATCAGTAGTCAGGGTGTAATTCTGAAACTGGAGGAGAGGTCCGAGTGGAGAGAATTTGCTGCTGACTGTGATAAAGAGTGTACCCCATAGGTTAAAGCCAAACTATGGATGATAACAATATTAGTGGGCAGCAGGAACTCAAAACCACTCAAGAACACTAAAGGAAGATATAGGTTAAAAAGCATTAGAGGTTTCAGCTGGACAAAATAGAGAGATATCAAATGTTGTATTATTTTCAAAAAGAGAGAAGAAAAGATGGCATAAAGTTGTATGCAATGAATATATAGAGATTAGAACAGGGAAAGAAAAATCTTGTTTCTTCCCATGCTGATGGTAGAATATTTGGAAACTTGTTCATATTAAATAAAAAATGGTGCCCAACCACAAAAGGGAGCAACAGACTAATAAGAATAAAGTAAAACTTAGCCTTACAAAGACTCTTTGGATAGACTGAGGAAGCTTAGTCTTGAGAAAGAAGACTCAGAGAGAAAAATGAAAGCTGCCTTCAGATATTTGAAAGGACTATTATCTCAGGATAAAAAAGCTACTCTTTTCTATAGTCTCATAATCTTATTATTCAGCTTTTATCTGCTTAACATTTCCCTGAAAACTTCTTCAGTTCCCTAATCCCCTGAATTCTTCAATTTTATGGGTGTAAAGTCAGAAATCAGTGTGGACCCACTGAGCCTACTCTGGGATGATGTATAGCTGAAGGTCTCTTTACCACGTGATATTCATAAGTCTCAACTCTAACCTTTGGACAATAGTAACATTCAGATTTACAGGAGAGTAGTGCTTTCCTAGAGTCAATTTTCAATAATTCCAAATAGTAGGCATTTCCTTGTCAAGGTACAAATGACTTTGAATTTGCCACATATATATTTGAGGATAATTAGAAGGAAATTTAAAGTAATTACTTGGAAATTTATATGCAAAAATCTTTAAACATGATAACTTCAGTTCAGTTCACGCAATCCAGTTCGACTCTTTGGGACCCCACGAACTGCAGCACACCAGGCTTCCCTCTCATTTACCACCTCCCAGAGACTGCTCAAATGCATGTCCATTGGCTTAGTGGTGCCATCCAGTCATCTCATCCTCTGTTGTCCTCTTCTCCTTTTGCCTTCTATTTTTTCCCCAACATCACTGTCTATGCCAGTGAGTCATCTCTTTGCATCAGGTGGCTAAATTATTGGAGCTTCAGCTTCAGCATCATTCCTTCTAATTAATATTCAGAGGTGATTTATTTTAGGATTGATTGATTTGATTTTAGTGCAGTCTAGGGAACTCCCACGGGTCTTCTATAATACCACAGTTCAAAGGCATCAATTCTTTGGCACTCAGCCTTCTTTATGGTCCAGCTCTCACATTCATACATGATTACTGGGAAAATCATAGCTTTGACTATATGGACTTTAGTTGGCAAAGTGATGTTTCTGTTTTTAATATGCTATGTAGGTTTGTTATAGCTTTTCTTCCAAGGAGTAAGCATGTTTTAATTTTATGATTGCAGTCACCATCCACAGTGATTTTGGAGTCCAAGAAAATAAAGTATGTGACTGTCTTCATTGTTGGCCCATGTATTTGCCTTGAAGTCATCTGAAGGGACCAGATTGCCATGACCTTCATTTTTTGAAAATTGAGTTTTATGCCAGTTTTTCACTCTCCTCTTTCACCTTCATCAAGAGGCTTTTTAGTTCCTCTTAGCTTTCTTCCATAAGGGTGGTGTCATCTGCATACCTGAGGTTATTGATATTTCTTCTGGCAATCTTGATTCCAGATTGTGCTTCATCCAGACCAGCATTTTGCATGATTTACTCTGCATATGAATCAAATAAGCAGGGTTACAATATACAGTCTTGAAGTACTCCATTCCCTGTTTGGAACCAGTCCATTGTTCCATGTCCAGTTCTAACTGTTGCTTCTTTTCCAGCATACAGGTTTTGTAGGAGGCAGGTAAGGTGATCTGGTATTCTCATCTCTTTCAGAATTTTCTGCAGATTTTTGTGATCTACACAGTTAAAGGTTTCAGTGTAGACAATGAAGCAGAAGTAGATTTTTTTTTCAGAAGCAGATGTTTTTCTGGAATACCCTTACTCTTCCTATGATCCAGTGGATGTTGGCAATTTGATCTCTGATTCCTCTGCCTTTTCTAAATCCATCTTATACATCTGGAAGTTCTCGGTTCACATACTTTGAATACTAACCTGGAGAATTTTGAGTGTTACTTTCCTAGCATGTGAAATGAGTGCAATAGTGCTGTAGTTCTTTGGCATTCTTTGGCATTGCTCTTCTATGGGATTGGAATGAAAACTAACATTTTCTAGTCTTGAGGCCACTGCTGAGTTTTCCAAATTTGATGGCATATGGAGTGTAGCACTTTAACAGCATTATCTTTTAAAATTTGAAATAGTTGAGTCAGAATTCTATCACCTCCACTAGCTTTGTTAGTAGTAATGCTTCCTAGGGCCCACTTGACACTGCATTCTAAGATGCCACCCTTCCAACGGTTTGATGGCAAAGTATGTTCTGTTTTAATATGCTATGTAGGTTTGTTATAGCTTTTCTTCCAAGGAGTAAGCATGTTTTAATTTTATGATTGCAGTCACCATCCACAGTGATTTTGGAGTCCAAGAAAATAAAGTATGTGACTGTCTTCATTGTTGGCCCATGTATTTGCCTTGAAGTCATCTGAAGGGACCAGATTGCCATGACCTTCATTTTTTGAAAATTGAGTTTTATGCCAGTTTTTCACTCTCCTCTTTCACCTTTCATCAAGAGGCTTTTAGTTCCTCTTAGCTTTCTTCCATAAGGGTGGTATCATCTGCATATCTGAGGTTTTTGGTATTTTTTCCAGCAATCTTGATTCCAGATTGTGCTTCATCCAGACCAGCATTTTGCATGATGTACTATGCATATGAATCAAATAAGCAGGGTTACAATATACAGTCTTGAAGTACTCCATTCCCTGTTTGGAACCAGTCCATTGTTCCATGTCCAGTTCTAACTGTTGCTTCTTTTCCAGCATACAGGTTTTGTAGGAGGCAGGTAAGGTGATCTGGTATTCTCATCTCTTTCAGAATTTTCTGCAGATTTTTGTGATCTACACAGTTAAAGGTTTCAGTGTAGACAATGAAGCAGAAGTAGATTTTTTTTTCAGAAGCAGATGTTTTTCTGGAATACCCTTACTCTTCCTATGATCCAGTGGATGTTGGCAATTTGATCTCTGATTCCTCTGCCTTTTCTAAATCCATCTTATACATCTGGAAGTTCTCGGTTCACATACTTTGAATACTAACCTGGAGAATTTTGAGTGTTACTTTCCTAGCATGTGAAATGAGTGCAATAGTGCTGTAGTTCTTTGGCATTCTTTGGCATTGCTCTTCTATGGGATTGGAATGAAAACTAACATTTTCTAGTCTTGAGGCCACTGCTGAGTTTTCCAAATTTGATGGCATATGGAGTGTAGCACTTTAACAGCATTATCTTTTAAAATTTGAAATAGTTGAGTCAGAATTCTATCACCTCCACTAGCTTTGTTAGTAGTAATGCTTCCTAGGGCCCACTTGACACTGCATTCTAAGATGCCAGCTTCCCCTTTCCTCAAACGGTGTTAGATTATGTTTCTAAGTTGCTTGATGGGCTCCAACCATCTACAGTGTTGATTCAACGTAGCCTTCTATTTATTAGCACTGAGTAATTGTTTCCAGGTGTACAGATCAGGTAGAAAGTCCACCTGTTTCATTTCCAGAAAACCCATGAATTAATCATTGCCAAAATTCTGTGTAGATCAAATTATTCTGATTACCAGTTATGCCCTGATGCTTTCAATGGTAATCTTGCTTCTGTGTATTAATAACAAATACTTTGCCTCTACTACACTAATTACTCAGAATTCTCATTGATTTCAGGAATGCATTTAATTGGTTTTAGTTTCCACTTACATTCCAGCCTAGATAGCACAGCCAGTGAAGGGGCTTTTAGAACCATGGATATTGCCCTATCAATAATAGACAAAACCTAAGCTGTCTTGCAAGACATATTGGGAAGAATGACCAACACACGTGATAAAGCCATTCCAAAATCTCATATTTTCTTAATATTTTAGATTTCTTGCTATATACATCAAACCAAGACATTTCTAGCACTTTCAGTTCTATTGGCTTAGATTAATCCTGACTCTAGTTTTAGTCAAAAATGCAAGAAAACAATTAAGTTCACTTTCAATTATATGAGCTAGTTTGTCCTAGTACATTTAATCCATACTCTGCTATTGTTGTTCAGTTGCTAAGTCATGTTTGACTGTTTACAACCCCAGAGACAGAAGCACACTAGGTTTCCCTATTTCACTATTTCCAGGAGTTTGCTCAAATTCTTGTCAATTGAGTTGGTAATGTCATTCAACAATGTCTCCCTCTTTCAGGTCTTTATCCTCTTGCCTTCAATCTTTCCCAGCACCAGGGTCTTTTCAAATGACTTGACTTTTTGCATCAAGTGGCCAAAGTATTGGAACTTCAGCTTCAGAATCATCCCTTCCAATGAATATTCAGGGTTGATTTCCTTTCAGATTGACAGGTTTGGTCTCCTTGCTGTCCAAGGGATTGTCAAGAGCCTTCTCTAGCACCACTGTTCTTTGGCACTCAGCCTTTTTTATTGTACAGGTCTCACATCCATACATGACTATTGGAAAAACCAACCCTTTGACTATATGGACCTTTGTCAGCAAAGTAACATCAATGCTTTTTCGAATTCTATCTAGATTTGTTGTAGGTTTTCTTCCAAGAGCAAATGCCTTTTAATTTCATGCCACAGTCACTGGTTGCAGTGATTTGAGGGCCCAAGAAAATAAAGTCTGTCACTGTTTCCATTGTTTCCCCATCTATTTGCCATGAGATAATGGGACTGGATGTCATAACCTGCATTTTTTGAATGTTGAGTTTTATGCCAGTTTTTTCACTCTCGTCTTTCACCATCATCAAGAGACTCTTTAATTCCTCTTCATTTTCTGCAATAAAGATGGTGTCATCTGCATATCTGAGGTTATTGATATTTCTCCTCAAAATCTTGATTCAAGCTTCCACTTTATCCATCACAGCATTTCTAATGATGCACTCCACATACATGGTAAATAAGCCCAGTGACAATATACAGTCTTGAGGTACTTCTTTTCCAATTTTGAACCAGTCTATATTCTAGTTTCATGCCCAGTTCTAACTGTAGCTTCTTGCCCTGCGTCTTTTCACAGGAGGCAGGTGAGGCAGTCTGATATTTCCATCTCTTTAATAATTTCCCAGGTTTTGTTTGTTTGTTTGTTTTTGTGATTCACACAGTCAAAGGCTTTAGCCTACTCAGTGAAACATAAAGAGATTTTTTTTTTCTGGAATTATCTTGCTTTTTCTATGATCCAACAGATTTGGCAATTTAATCTCTGTTTCTTCTGTCTTTCCTAAATCCATCTTGTGCATCTGGAAGCTCTCAGTTCTCATTCTGTTGAAGCCAAGCTTAAAGTATATTGAGCATCAACTTGATATCCTGTGAAATAAGTGCAATTGTGCTGTAGTGTGAACATGCTTTAACATTGCCTGTTTCTGGAATTGGAATGAAAATTAACCTTTTCCAGTTGTGTGGCTACTGCTGAGTTTTCCAAACTAGCTGGCATATTGAGTGCAACATTTTAGCAGCAACATCTTTTAGGATTTGAATTAGCTCAGTTGAAACTGCATCATCTCCACAAGCATTGTTCATAGTGATGCTTTCTAAGGCCCACTTGACTTTGCACTCTAAGATATCTGCCCCTAGGTTTGCCAACACACCATAGTGGCTATTTGGGTCATACAGATCTTTTTTGTGTAGTTCTTCTGTTTATATTCTTGCCACCTGTCTTAATCTCTTCTGCTTCTGTTAAGTTCATACTATTTCTGTCCTTTATTTTGCCCATTTTTGCATGAAAGCTTTCCTTAACATCTCTATTTTTCTTGAAGACATCTGTAGTCTTTCTCATTATATTGTTTGTTCTTTTGTAATTACACCAAATATGACAAATTCAACTTGATCAAATTCAATATGTTACTCCTTCCCTGATCCAGCATCCTTGGGCCCAATTCCTATACATTTATTCCAAGATTTGTGCGTGTGCATATGTGTGTGTGGATATGGAAATACCTAAGTCAACATCTAGGTTTGATTTTTACTTAATCCCCAAGAGCATACTGGGATCTAACATGAGATACTGCATGGAACACTGCAGTGAGGCAGGAGGAGAGCTGTCATACTTTGGGTTGAAATCATCACAGTCTGTTCACACATCACAGTTTACCTCACCTTCCCAAGAGACAGTGAATATTTCTGATATGTTAGTATATTTAGAGGAGTTGCTGTTCAAATTCTCTTGAATGTTCCAGTTCCAGTCTTTCAAGGTCCATCTCTTCACAAAACAATGTCTTATATTTTATCTGATGATCAGATGAAGTTGTGAATTAATCCATGTTTTAATCCAGCAACTCATATTAAGATCCTGTAACTGTTTTTGCATGCATCAGTCTTGTAACTATAAGAAGTTGTTTTAGGTAGGGCATTTAAATACCTTTATTCTCTAATAGAGTTAGGAGTAGACAGTATTTTTCATTATAATTTTGCTCTCTATAATGTTCCATTACAGGTTTTTTTTCTCTGTCCAAATCATTATTTCATTTCTGGTGACCACAAATGGTGACTTCAGTTTAACAGTTTGCGCTGCAAGGCACAAGATGATATTAGTGCCCTACCCTATAACAGTAACTGATCCTTTCCCTTCTAAATCAAAGAGCCCATTCCAAGACTGACTTTTCTTTTAAATCTGCTATCTGCAACTACTTCTGGTCCCAATTATTCTGTGAGTCAGTGTTCTTACTTGTAGGCAACAGAATCTATCCTTACCTTAATTTAATAAAAAGAGATACCCATCTATACCACAGAAGTGTTCAGTAAGAATCCTGCTGACAAAGCTACCTACTCCTTAAAAGGTAAAACATTAGAATATACACTGTAACTGCTGCAAAACAAGCAAAGAACAAGTTTAATTCTTGCCACCTGTCTTTTTTTTAAGTTCATACTATTTCTGTCCTTTATTTTGCCCATTTTGCATGAAAGCTTTCCTTAACATCTCTATTTTTCTTGAAGACATCTGTAGTCTTTCTCATTATATTGTTTGTTCTTTTGTAATTACACCAAATATGACAAATTCAACTTGATCAAATTCAATATGTTACTCCTTCCCTGATCCAGCATCCTTGGGCCCAATTCCTATACATTTATTCCAAGATTTGTGCGTGTGCATATGTGTGTGTGGATATGGAAATACCTAAGTCAACATCTAGGTTTGATTTTTACTTAATCCCCAAGAGCATACTGGGATCTAACATGAGATACTGCATGGAACACTGCAGTGAGGCAGGAGGAGAGCTGTCATACTTTGGGTTGAAATCATCACAGTCTGTTCACACATCACAGTTTACCTCACCTTCCCAAGAGACAGTGAATATTTCTGATATGTTAGTATATTTAGAGGAGTTGCTGTTCAAATTCTCTTGAATGTTCCAGTTCCAGTCTTTCAAGGTCCATCTCTTCACAAAACAATGTCTTATATTTTATCTGATGATCAGATGAAGTTGTGAATTAATCCATGTTTTAATCCAGCAACTCATATTAAGATCCTGTAACTGTTTTTGCATGCATCAGTCTTGTAACTATAAGAAGTTGTTTTAGGTAGGGCATTTAAATACCTTTATTCTCTAATAGAGTTAGGAGTAGACAGTATTTTTCATTATAATTTTGCTCTCTATAATGTTCCATTACAGGTTTTTTTTCTCTGTCCAAATCATTATTTCATTTCTGGTGACCACAAATGGTGACTTCAGTTTAACAGTTTGCGCTGCAAGGCACAAGATGATATTAGTGCCCTACCCTATAACAGTAACTGATCCTTTCCCTTCTAAATCAAAGAGCCCATTCCAAGACTGACTTTTCTTTTAAATCTGCTATCTGCAACTACTTCTGGTCCCAATTATTCTGTGAGTCAGTGTTCTTACTTGTAGGCAACAGAATCTATCCTTACCTTAATTTAATAAAAAGAGATACCCATCTATACCACAGAAGTGTTCAGTAAGAATCCTGCTGACAAAGCTACCTACTCCTTAAAAGGTAAAACATTAGAATATACACTGTAACTGCTGCAAAACAAGCAAAGAACAACAAAAACAAGAGACTCCACCAATATATTTTAACAAAAATTGCACATCATTGTATCCTGATGTCTACATCTACCTTCCAGGTTTCATTCAGGTACACCCTGACTGAACCATATCAGAACAATCTGAGATTCAGGGAGTCCTGCAGATAAAGCAGTTATCAAAACTTATGCTACAAGGAGGTTGGGCTGGTATTGAATGAACCTATCTCAGGAGCAGCCAAAATCACATTTACCAATATGCAGTTATGCTTCAATTCAAGATGGTTTTGAGACAAAATCTGCTTATTATTTCAGCCTGGAGTATTAGATTTATCATGACTGCTATCTTTCTCTGAAGTGAGAAAAACATCTAGAGGTTAAAATTTCCATATGCAAAATAAACCTTGCTTTACTTTGTTTATATCCAATATTCAAAGTTATACATGCATAGACTGTTAGAAGTATTTTTTACAAAACACTCTGCATTTAGGAAAATAGAAAGACGCATAAGTAAATGATAAAATATTATCATAAGTATAAGACTTTAATGAAGACAGTCATGAGAGAATATGGCTGCTGCTGCCTGAAGAGCTGTTGGTTGCCTGGGAACTGACTTCACAAAGATCATCCCTGGAGACAGAAGTGGAAACAGGGTAGTGACCACCATCCCCAGTTCCAAGCAGAGAGCTGGCAGTGACAGCAGATCAGCCACAGGGCCAACATTAGCACCGGAGAAGCTAGGGTACCATTGCCTCCTTCATGGTTGATCAGCTCCACTGGTGGATAGTAGTTCCCAGAGAGTTGATCAGTCTGATGGTGGGCAATGACTCCTTGACAGTGGATGGGACCCAGGGCAATCACCGACTCCTGGGCAGCAGATCAGATCCAGAGTGGCCAACAGCAGTGGTGAGGCCATAGTACCCTAAACGTAACTACTTCCTAAAAGGTAAAACATAGAATATACACTTTTTAACTCTATCCTTACCTTAATTTAATAAAAGAGATACCCATCTATACCACAGAAGTGTTCAGTAAGAATCCTGCTGACAAAGCTACCTACTCCTTAAAAGGTAAAACATTAGAATATACACTGTAACTGCTGCAAAACAAGCAAAGAACAACAAAAACAAGAGACTCCACCAATATATTTTAACAAAAATTGCACATCATTGTATCCTGATGTCTACATCTACCTTCCAGGTTTCATTCAGGTACACCCTGACTGAACCATATCAGAACAATCTGAGATTCAGGGAGTCCTGCAGATAAAGCAGTTATCAAAACTTATGCTACAAGGAGGTTGGGCTGGTATTGAATGAACCTATCTCAGGAGCAGCCAAAATCACATTTACCAATATGCAGTTATGCTTCAATTCAAGATGGTTTTGAGACAAAATCTGCTTATTATTTCAGCCTGGAGTATTAGATTTATCATGACTGCTATCTTTCTCTGAAGTGAGAAAAACATCTAGAGGTTAAAATTTCCATATGCAAAATAAACCTTGCTTTACTTTGTTTATATCCAATATTCAAAGTTATACATGCATAGACTGTTAGAAGTATTTTTTACAAAACACTCTGCATTTAGGAAAATAGAAAGACGCATAAGTAAATGATAAAATATTATCATAAGTATAAGACTTTAATGAAGACAGTCATGAGAGAATATGGCTGCTGCTGCCTGAAGAGCTGTTGGTTGCCTGGGAACTGACTTCACAAAGATCATCCCTGGAGACAGAAGTGGAAACAGGGTAGTGACCACCATCCCCAGTTCCAAGCAGAGAGCTGGCAGTGACAGCAGATCAGCCACAGGGCCAACATTAGCACCGGAGAAGCTAGGGTACCATTGCCTCCTTCATGGTTGATCAGCTCCACTGGTGGATAGTAGTTCCCAGAGAGTTGATCAGTCTGATGGTGGGCAATGACTCCTTGACAGTGGATGGGACCCAGGGCAATCACCGACTCCTGGGCAGCAGATCAGATCCAGAGTGGCCAACAGCAGTGGTGAGGCCATAGTACCCTCTGTTCCTGGGCATCATCCAACATCAGTCCCAGACTTCCCCAGACCCCCTTCCTCCACACTCCATCAGGGCCTTTGCCTCGACCCCTGACCAGATGTTGACTGATTCCCACTGAAAGGTCAGTGAAGGTTTAAATGCTCAATGAAGACCAGTAGTAGGACAGGCAGGACACCAGACATGCCATCCAGCTAGTTTGTATGACTGAAGGGCATGTGCCTGCTAGTTAAAGCCTGACAAAATGTGGTCTACTGGAGAAGAGAATGGCAAACCGCTTCAGTATTCTTGCCTTGAGAACCCCATGAACAGTATGAAAAGGCAAAAAGATATGACACTGAAAGATGAAACTCTCTAGATTGGTATTTTGTGCCCAATATTCTACTGGGATAGAGTAGAGAAATGGCCACAGAAAGCACGAAGAGGCTGAAGCAAAGTGGAAAAAACTCCCAGGTATGATTGTATTTGATGGTGAAAAATAAAGACCAATGCTGCAAAGAACAATATTCAATAGGGACCTGGAATGTTAGGTTCATGAACCAGGGTAAATTGGATGTACTCAAATGGGAGATGGCAAGAGTTAACATTGACATTTTAGGAATCAGTGAAGTAAAATGGACAGGAATGGGGGAATGTAATTCAGTTGACCTTATTATTTACACTTGGGAACAAGAATCTCTTAAAAAGAATGGAGTAGCTCTCATAGTCAACAAAAGAGTCTAAAATGCAGTACTTTCTTGCAGTCTCAAAAATGATAGAACAATCTCAGTTTACTTTCAAGGAATACCATTCAACATTATAATAATCCAAGTCTATGCCCCAACCACTAATCCTGAAGAAGGTAAACTTGAATGATTCTATGAAGACCTACAAGGCCTCCTAGGACTAACACTAAAAAGAAAAAAAGATGCCCTTTTCACCATAAGTGATTGGAATGGTAGGAAGTAAAGAGATACATGGAATAATAGGCAAATTTGGACCTGAAATACAAAATGAATCAGGGCAAAGGCTAACAGAGTTCTGCTAAGAGAACACACTGGTCACAGCAAATACCCTCTTTCAACAGTACAAGAGACTACTGAAATAAGATTGATTATACTCTTTGCAGTCAAAGACAGGGAAGCTGTATATAGTCACCAAAAAAAAAAAAAATGGGGAACTGATTGTGACTCAGATCATCAGCTTCTTATCACAATATTCTGACTCAAATTGAAGAAAGTAGGGAAAACCACTAGGACATTTAGGTATGACCTAAATCAAAGAAGTGGATAAGTAGATTCAAGGCATTAGGTCTGATAAAGAGAATGCCTGAAGAACTATGGATGGAGGTTCGTCACATTGTACATGAGGTGGGGATCAAAATCATTCCCCAGAAAATAAATGCAAGAAAGTAAAGTGGTTGTCTGAGGTCATCTTACAAATAGCTGAGAAAAGAAGAGAAACAAAAGAAAAGGGGGGAAGGAAAAGATATTCCCAACTGAGTGCAGAGTTCCAGAGAATAGCAAGGAGAGATAAGAAAGCCTTCTTAAATGACCAATGCAAAGAAGTTGAGAAAAAAACAATAAAATGGGGAAGACTAGAGATATCTTTAAGAAAATTGGAATTACCAGGTGAAAATTTCATAGAAAGATAGGCACAATAAAGGACAAAAAGGCTCAAGAATCTAAAAGTAGCAGAACAGATTAAGAAAAAGTGCAAAAATACACATAAGAACTGTACAAAAAAGCTCTTAATGACCCAGTTAACTATGATGATGTGGTCACTCACCTAGAGCCAGAGATCCCGGAGTGTGAAGACAAGTGGGCCTTAGGAAGCCATCACTGTTTTTTGGACAACTCTATAAGGAGGTGATGGAATTCCAGAATATCAAATAATCCAAGTCTATGCCCCAACCACTAATCCTGAAGAAGGTAAACTTGAATGATTCTATGAAGACCTACAAGGCCTCCTAGGACTAACACTAAAAAGAAAAAAAGATGCCCTTTTCACCATAAGTGATTGGAATGGTAGGAAGTAAAGAGATACATGGAATAATAGGCAAATTTGGACCTGAAATACAAAATGAATCAGGGCAAAGGCTAACAGAGTTCTGCTAAGAGAACACACTGGTCACAGCAAATACCCTCTTTCAACAGTACAAGAGACTACTGAAATAAGATTGATTATACTCTTTGCAGTCAAAGACAGGGAAGCTGTATATAGTCACCAAAAAAAAAAAAAAAAAAAATGGGGAACTGATTGTGACTCAGATCATCAGCTTCTTATCACAATATTCTGACTCAAATTGAAGAAAGTAGGGAAAACCACTAGGACATTTAGGTATGACCTAAATCAAAGAAGTGGATAAGTAGATTCAAGGCATTAGGTCTGATAAAGAGAATGCCTGAAGAACTATGGATGGAGGTTCGTCACATTGTACATGAGGTGGGGATCAAAATCATTCCCCAGAAAATAAATGCAAGAAAGTAAAGTGGTTGTCTGAGGTCATCTTACAAATAGCTGAGAAAAGAAGAGAAACAAAAGAAAAGGGGGGAAGGAAAAGATATTCCCAACTGAGTGCAGAGTTCCAGAGAATAGCAAGGAGAGATAAGAAAGCCTTCTTAAATGACCAATGCAAAGAAGTTGAGAAAAAAACAATAAAATGGGGAAGACTAGAGATATCTTTAAGAAAATTGGAATTACCAGGTGAAAATTTCATAGAAAGATAGGCACAATAAAGGACAAAAAGGCTCAAGAATCTAAAAGTAGCAGAACAGATTAAGAAAAAGTGCAAAAATACACATAAGAACTGTACAAAAAAGCTCTTAATGACCCAGTTAACTATGATGATGTGGTCACTCACCTAGAGCCAGAGATCCCGGAGTGTGAAGACAAGTGGGCCTTAGGAAGCATCACTGTGGACAACTCTATAGGAGGTGATGGAATTCCAGCTGAACTATTTCAAATCTTATAAGGCAATGCTGTTAAAGTATTGCAATCATTATGCCAGCAAATGTGGAATACTCCGCAGTGCCCTCAGAACTGGAAAAGGTTAGTTTTCATTCTAATCCCAAAGAAAGCAATGCCAAAGAATATTCAAATTATGTCACAATTGCATTCATTTTATATACCCCCAAAACAATGCTCAAAATCCTTCAAGCTAGGCATCAGCAGTATATGAACCTAAAATTTCCATCTGTACAAGCTGGATTTAGAAAAGGCAGAGGAACCAGTTATCAAATTGTCGACATCAGTTTGCTCATAGAAAAAGCAAGGGGATTCTAGAAAAAACATCTACTTCTACTTCACTGAGTATGTGAAACCTTTTTACTGTTTGGATCACAAACTGTGGAAAATTCTGAAAGAGATCAGGATACTAGACTCTGTTACCTGCCATCTGTGAACCTGTATTCAGGACAAGAAGCAGCAGTTGAACTGGACATGGAAAAACAGACTGGTTCAAATTGGGAAAGGAATACATCAAGGCTGTATACTGTCACCCTGCTTATTTAACTTCTATGCGGAGTACATCATGTGAAATATGAGGCTAGATGAATCACAAGCTGGAAACAAGACCACCAGGAGAAATATCAACAACATCAGATATACAGATGATACCCCTTGAATTACAGAAAGTGAAGAGGAACTAAAGAGCCTCTTGATGATGATGAAAAAGGAGAGTGAAAAGCTGGCATAAAACTTAATTTTCAAAAGACTAAGATCATGGCATCCTGTACTATCACTGCATGGCAAGTAGAAGGGGAAAATGTGGAAACAGTGACAGATTTCATTTTCTTTGTCTCCAAAATCAATCCATATTGTGACTGCAGCTCCAAAATTAAAAGGCACTTGGTCCTTGAAAGAATAGCTGTGTCAGACCTAGACACTGCTTTAAAAACCAGAGACATCATTTAGTCAACAAAGGTTCATTTAGTCAAAGTGGTGGTTTTTCCAGTAGTTATGTATGGACATGAGAGCTGGACCATAAAACAGACTGAGCACCAAAGAACTGATTCTTTTGAACTGTGGTATTGGAAAAGACTCTTGAGAGTCCCTTGGACTGCAAGGAGATCAAACCAGTCAGTCCTAGAGGAAATAAATCCTGACTACTCATTGGTATGTCTGATGCTAAAGCTGAAGCTCTAATATTTTGTCCACCTGATGTGAAGAGACAACTCATTGGGAAAGACCCTGATGCTGGGAAAAATGACCCCAGAACGGGGCATTCTAATCCCAAAGAAAGCAATGCCAAAGAATATTCAAATTATGTCACAATTGCATTCATTTTATATACCCCAAAACAATGCTCAAAATCCTTCAAGCTAGGCATCAGCAGTATATGAACCTAAAATTTCCATCTGTACAAGCTGGATTTAGAAAAGGCAGAGGAACCAGTTATCAAATTGTCGACATCAGTTTGCTCATAGAAAAGCAAGGGATTCTAGAAAAAACATCTACTTCTACTTCACTGAGTATGTGAAACCTTTTTACTGTTTGGATCACAAACTGTGGAAAATTCTGAAAGAGATCAGGATACTAGACTCTGTTACCTGCCATCTGTGAACCTGTATTCAGGACAAGAAGCAGCAGTTGAACTGGACATGGAAAAACAGACTGGTTCAAATTGGGAAAGGAATACATCAAGGCTGTATACTGTCACCCTGCTTATTTAACTTCTATGCGGAGTACATCATGTGAAATATGAGGCTAGATGAATCACAAGCTGGAAACAAGACCACCAGGAGAAATATCAACAACATCAGATATACAGATGATACCCCTTGAATTACAGAAAGTGAAGAGGAACTAAAGAGCCTCTTGATGATGATGAAAAAGGAGAGTGAAAAGCTGGCATAAAACTTAATTTTCAAAAGACTAAGATCATGGCATCCTGTACTATCACTGCATGGCAAGTAGAAGGGGAAAATGTGGAAACAGTGACAGATTTCATTTTCTTTGTCTCCAAAATCAATCCATATTGTGACTGCAGCTCCAAAATTAAAAGGCACTTGGTCCTTGAAAGAATAGCTGTGTCAGACCTAGACACTGCTTTAAAAACCAGAGACATCATTTAGTCAACAAAGGTTCATTTAGTCAAAGTGGTGGTTTTTCCAGTAGTTATGTATGGACATGAGAGCTGGACCATAAAACAGACTGAGCACCAAAGAACTGATTCTTTTGAACTGTGGTATTGGAAAAGACTCTTGAGAGTCCCTTGGACTGCAAGGAGATCAAACCAGTCAGTCCTAGAGGAAATAAATCCTGACTACTCATTGGTATGTCTGATGCTAAAGCTGAAGCTCTAATATTTTGTCCACCTGATGTGAAGAGACAACTCATTGGGAAAGACCCTGATGCTGGGAAAAATTGAGGGCAAGGGGAGAAAGGTGTGACAGAGGATGAGATGGGTGGATGACATCTCTGATTCAATGGGCATATGTTGGAGCAAACTCTGGGAGACAGTGATGGACAGAGAAGTCTTGCATGCTGCAGTTCATGGGATCCCAAGGAGTCAGGCACAACTTAGCAACTGAACACAACAAAGTACAAGACTCTTGAGAGTTCTTTGTCCTGTAAGGAGATCAAACCAGTCAATCCTGAAGCAAATTAAGATCATACTAATAGGAGGGACTGATACTGAAGCTAAAGCTTCAATAGCTTGGCCACCTAGTGTGAAGAGCTGACTCACTAAAAGAAGACCATAGACCAAAAGATGTTGGGAAAGATGTAAAACATGAGAAGGGGATAACAGTGCTAGAGGACCGAAAGTCATCAGCCAACTCAATGGACGTGAGTTTGAGCAAGCTCCAGGAGATGGTGAAAGACAAGGAAGTCTTGTGTGTTGCAGTCCATGAAGCTGTAAAGATTCAGACACGACTAAGTGACAGAGCAACAAAGGCCGAATTATGCATAGATAAACCTTGTTGGTATACAATAGCAACAGTAATGATGGAAGTTAAAAATGGATTGAGTGTGTCTACCTGTGTTCTTGGTTTATTTCTCTGTGTGTAATGCCGTGCCAAAATCCTATGACTGAAACTCAGTTGGATTTTGCAATCTTAATATCCTGTGATTCATAAATTATTTTGTTCCAGAAAGGATCTTACTTTTACCTCTTATATCGTACCAAAGAGGCAGACCCTTGTTTCCTTCACACCTTAAAACTAGCTAATCTAGACATAGACTCTAGCATCCTCACATTTTAGTCTAAATGATAATATCACTGCTTAGTTTTGTGTCAGTTTTATCTTACTGAAGTTGACAATATATTATTAGAAAATTTTCCTCATAGTATTCTATGACTTTAAATATGTACATTTCCCAACAAATACATTTATTTTCATAAGTTTGCATCTTGTGGAGTAGGGGAAAATATCTGATTTGTTCCAAATCATTTAATTTCATTCTCCTAAAATTTGAGTGGCACCCAAATAAAATAGGATAATTCTTCCATATACCTTCAGTATCATTTGTTGTAAAGAATGACACTTTATAGCAGTTTCACAAGGCCATATCCAGTGAACAATATTAGAATTAGCTCTAGCAAAAGTACTGAGTGAGAATGTTATCACATCAAGTGTACTGTGGGGAATATCTTTTTGTAACTATCCTTGAATAAGACATCTTTTTCTCTCACATGGAGTCGCTTACAGTAGGGAGAGTTCACAAGGGTTTTTATGCGTATTATCATTGTCATTTCCAGACTTATTTCTCTTTTTATCATAGGACAGCAAAACAAAACAGCTCAACTGTGAAGTGCTAGATGAAATCACCCACTCTAGCTTCCGCTTTGGATCAACAAAGAAGCATTATTTCTAAAGTAATTCAGCTACTCTAAGAAAAGGCCCAAAATAGCTACCCAAGTCTGCTTTAACACATATTACGTCCCTGCATGAAGCTGGCCCTTCTGATCTATTATCATTGCTTTGTTTTCTTTACCCAGGGAAGAAATAGTGCATCCAGTCTAACCATAAGCGTGTCAACAATTTGGTTTATGAAGCCCTAATCCTGGTTTCTCTCCCAAAGCATTAACCAAAGAGGCTTTTATTCAGTTATCATGGTTTTATTCCTTCAAGGTTTGGGGCTCTTAATCCTCATAACATTGATTAAACCTCTGTTAGCAATCAGAATTGTGTTATTACCAGTATCCTTTGTAGAAATTTCTAAGATTGGACCATCTGATAAAGACTTGAGAAAAGTAGAAATTGGGTGGAAAAATGGGCAAAATCTAACAGTTCTGCTGACATCCTCATTTTTCAAAAAGATGCCTACAGTGATATGGCATATCAACCCTCCTCTGGAGTTCTCTTGGTTACAAGGATGTTTATTTGGAATAAGCCAGCTTAGATTATAAGCATTCTAAAGCTATAGATCAGGAATAAGAAAATCAATGTCTCCCACTTGATAATGAATCTCATGACAGTGGGTTCAGATAGCTATCTCCAAACATGCACCCCATACCTTGAAGCAGACAACTGGAGTCAATGCCTTGTATTTAAAAGTGCTCACATTGTAAGTGGAAATAGCTCTCTATTTCACATCCAATTTCAAAGTCTAAATTATTTTCCAGGAGTGACTTTTAGGGATATTTTCCCAGGTTGCTAACCTTTTAAAATCCATAATAAAAGCCTGTCAGATATTGTGTGGCAGTCTAATATATTACCCTAGTATTATTAGGCTCAATCACAGCCCAGAGTATGAGATTCAATATATATTGTTGAAGGAATGCAAAATTTTCAGAATACATTACAGTGAAATTTGCAAATCCCATGGACATAATTAGCAAACCTCTTTGATATACATTTATGTCGTTGAAACTTTGCTAGGCACCTTGGTGGTGTGGAGACTAAGCGGGGTTCTTTTGAAGCAAAAACTACATTGCAGCTCCCTGGACATGGTTGCCTGCCTCCTTTACCCCAAAGCATTTTTGGGTTATTGAATCTAGATCTCCTGCTTCTGATAAAATGTGATGACCCAGAAACTGCCCTTTCAGACTTTTTTCACTCCTCACTAGCTCCAAGACTGTGGTTTTGTATGGCTGAGTGAGACCAGACCCTTCTCCTTCAGAATCTAGGGCTGTCATAAAATCTTCCCTTGCTATGTTGGAAGGGTATTGTTGTAAGTTTGCTAATCCTTTGCCTCAGTCAGAAATGACTGAAATTGGAGTGGTAGAAGCAGAAGGAACAATGACTTTTGGGAAGTATTTGTTCCTTTGAGAAATTCAAATTTTTTTCCAAACATGCTATTTTAAAAAAATGTGTGAATCATTTTCTTTGTAGAAATTTCTAAGATTGGACCATCTGATAAAGACTTGAGAAAAGTAGAAATTGGGTGGAAAAATGGGCAAAATCTAACAGTTCTGCTGACATCCTCATTTTTCAAAAGATGCCTACAGTGATATGGCATATCAACCCTCCTCTGGAGTTCTCTTGGTTACAAGGATGTTTATTTGGAATAAGCCAGCTTAGATTATAAGCATTCTAAAGCTATAGATCAGGAATAAGAAAATCAATGTCTCCCACTTGATAATGAATCTCATGACAGTGGGTTCAGATAGCTATCTCCAAACATGCACCCCATACCTTGAAGCAGACAACTGGAGTCAATGCCTTGTATTTAAAAGTGCTCACATTGTAAGTGGAAATAGCTCTCTATTTCACATCCAATTTCAAAGTCTAAATTATTTTCCAGGAGTGACTTTTAGGATATTTTCCCAGGTTGCTAACCTTTTAAAATCCATAATGAAAGCCTGTCAGATATTGTGTGGCAGTCTAATATATTACCCTAGTATTATTAGGCTCAATCACAGCCCAGAGTATGAGATTCAATATATATTGTTGAAGGAATGCAAAATTTTCAGAATACATTACAGTGAAATTTGCAAATCCCATGGACATAATTAGCAAACCTCTTTGATATACATTTATGTCGTTGAAACTTTGCTAGGCACCTTGGTGGTGTGGAGACTAAGCGGGGTTCTTTTGAAGCAAAAACTACATTGCAGCTCCCTGGACATGGTTGCCTGCCTCCTTTACCCCAAAGCATTTTTGGGTTATTGAATCTAGATCTCCTGCTTCTGATAAAATGTGATGACCCAGAAACTGCCCTTTCAGACTTTTTTCACTCCTCACTAGCTCCAAGACTGTGGTTTTGTATGGCTGAGTGAGACCAGACCCTTCTCCTTCAGAATCTAGGGCTGTCATAAAATCTTCCCTTGCTATGTTGGAAGGGTATTGTTGTAAGTTTGCTAATCCTTTGCCTCAGTCAGAAATGACTGAAATTGGAGTGGTAGAAGCAGAAGGAACAATGACTTTTGGGAAGTATTTGTTCCTTTGAGAAATTCATCCCTGTAATTTCTCTGGCTTCAATGCTCACAGCTTTTAAAATGTTGTACTCATTAGCTATTTGGTGTCAGTGAAGTCAAGGAAATTAAATCATGAAACTCAACAAGCCTTTGTGTTCCATTAGTGATGATTACTTCTCTTCTACTGGTCTTTCAAAAGCTCAGAGTAGAGACATGATAGCTGTTATAAAGAACTGTGTTTTGGTATTCAATTTCAAAAGAACTTCCAAAATAAAGATTATCAAATGCACAAGTATATCCTTCTAGTAACTACAGCAGTGACATGCAACACTCTAAGGCACCAGTCTCTATATTTGTGGTACCTTATGTTACTATCAACATGAATAAATAAGCTAAAAATATAGATGGAGCCAGGAGGCTGCCATCCTTCATGCAGAATGAGTTAAGCTGAGGGCAAGAAAAAATTCAAATTCTTCATGAGAAAATGTAATCAGATTATCTGCTGTACATGCATACCAAAAAACATTTCTCTATACTACTCAGTAATCAAGAGGTCTTCAATAGGCACACACCAAAATGTAAACTTCTTGGCAGCAATCACTAAGTGAAAGAGACACAAAAATACAGTGGTTTAAGTCAAAGATTAATAATTCATTTTTTTTTTTACACAGAAGTCTGTTAATTCAGGTCTAGCATTGTGGCACTACAGAGTTGGGGGGAGACAAGAGGGCATTAGAGGTCACGCCCACTCTCTATTAAGGGCATGATATAGAAATTTAACAGATGAAGCTGCTCACATTCATTGTCTAAAACTTGTATAAATGGCTGCACCTAAGTGAAAGGAAATCTGGAAGTTTTAGTCTGTATTTTAGGCAGCCACATATTCAGCTAAAATTTTGAGGTTCTAATTCTAAAAGGAAAAGATAGACTATAGAAACTGAAAGATTAACAGCTATTTCTGACGTACATGTGAACTTCAAGAGCCTGTTATAAAGTATTGAGTAAGGAAGGGTTCAGTTTTCTGTACTCTGAATCCTTCTTGTCCAACTGCATGACCCCAACTTTCTTCAAACACTATTTGCTTGCAGGGCTATGCCTTAATTTATCTTAAAAATTGCTCCCACCCTCAGCCATTTCTGTTGGAATTTTCCTCAGCACAGCTATCCCCTGTCATCAAAAGAAATGCGTTAAGTGACACTGTATCATGAGTGGGCATCCCTGATAGCTCAGCTGATAAAAAATTGCCTGCAATACAGGAGACCCTGGTTCAATTCCTGGCTCTGGAAGATCTCTTGGGAAGATTAAGCTATCCACTCCAGTATTCCTTGGCTTCTCTGGTGGCTTAGACAGTGAATAATCTGACTGAAATGTCGGAGACCTGGGCTTGATCCTTGGTTTGGGAATGTCCCCTGCAGGAGGGCACAACAACCCACTTCGGTATTTATTGCCTGGAGAATCCTCATGGATAGAGGAGCCTGGAGGACTGCAGTCCATGGGGTCACAAAGAGTCAGACACAACTGAGCAACTAAGCAGATACATATCATGAGTACTCACCTTGAAAATTTTCGGAAGATAATGGCCTCTGTGGCAATTGTGCTCAGGCTATTGTCTTCTCTAACATACCCAATCACCCTTAAAACTCTGTTGTTTCCTAGGAAACTTTGGAAAGCTTATTTAGCTCATGATACTTCTTTGGATTTTCTCATCAATCTCTCCAATTATTTATTTATTTATTTATTTGCGGGGGCGGGTTGCAGAGGGAAGGGGGTGGGCGGGTCACTTCTATTGGTCTTTCATTTATCCATTTTCATCCATCTTGGCTCTTTGGCCTGTGTGGGCCTCCCATAGCAGTGGCCTCTGTTGTTGCAGAGCACTGGCTCTGGGTGCATGCGCTCCAGAGCTCTGACTCAGTAATTGGACACATCAGTTCAGCCGCTCTGCAGCACGTGGGATCTTCCCAGGCCAGGGATCGAACCAGCGCCCTTTGCACTGCAAGACGGTGTCCTTACCCACTGGACCACCAGGGAAGCCCTCTCCAATTATTTTAAGTAGTCAAATCCATTGTGATGTCCCAGTTTAATTCCAACTTCTCTCTGAAGTTTTCACTGACCACTTAAAGTCTCACTGACTATATTTTCCTTTGAACTCCTAAAGGCTCTTAGAGTAATTTTCTCCCATAGCTTACATTCATATGCTCTCTTACATAAGTCATTCATATCATGTAATTTCACATGTATTAACATTGCCTTCTATCAATTCCCTAAAGACAGTGGCCATTTATTTTGCTCAGTACCAGCTCAAAACTTCAAACCTGTTGAATTGATTAAGTATTTAAAAGGTGTTTATTTTATGATTGTCATGTAAATCAAAACTAACATCCATGAAAAATGATAAGGACCTTTTAGAGATTATGGATATGTATATAGATATACAATTTCTGTAATCATGGTTCACAGAGATGTACATTTGTCCAAACTTATCAAGTTTTATGTACATATATGTATAGCTTTGGGTAAGTTAGTCATACTTCAATCAAGTGGTAAAAACAATCAAGTACTCAAATATATTCTGAAACACTAAGTATGAAAGATGAGCAAGGACTATAGGTAAGAAGGCTCCACATTAGCACTGAGAAGGCAAACTTCCCCTCAATTTTGTTCTGCATATTGGTAGACACTTTGACAGAAATACTGTAGGATGATACAAGAAGGGACAACTATCAGTGCTAATATTTCCCTGTTCTACCAATTCTGGAATGTGGAATGTACAGTTTCTCCATTAGATGTCATTTGGATCTAACTTTTTCAAAATTGTCTCCTCAAAAAAAATTCAATGATTTTGTTTTTTTTAACATATCAAGACTCTACAAGGATCACAAAGGAATTAATTGAACATATTGTGATATAAACAGATTATTTTTTAACTAAAGTTATATATAGAAGTAAATAGGTAGATAGTGGATAGACAGGTAGGCACACATGTTATATACATAGGTAATACAAAGTATTGATGCATAGCATACAGTTATGACATTAACTATAATTCTTCCTCAGAATGGACCAAAGAAAGCCCTCATATGCCTATAAAAATAAATGACTCTCTATCTTCTTTTGTCATGTGATTCTGTGTCATCATTACTTCTCTTGGTCTCAGATCATGGCATGCCACATGATGACTTACAGGACTGACCATTTCTTATATCAAATCTGAAATACCAATTATATTGCATTTCAGTTCTTCTTCCTCCTCTTATCTGCCCTCCTATATTTCCCTCCTTTTCCATCTTCTTCTGGCACTAGCTTCTTTCCTTTGCTGTTGCTGTAGCATGGGTGAAATCAGAAATGTTCTTTGGGACAGGAATTAAGTAACTTTCAAGAGTAGTGATATACCACAAAATATCGCTAAAAATAATACTCTTTAAAAATTCATTATTACTACTTTCTATTTTAAACTACTGTACTTGGTTGGGCTCACTTATGCATATGCAGCCATAACTCTACACATTGCAAATGATATTTGTTTTGTCACAGCTATGCAGCCAAAATGATCCATAGAATGCATTTAAAACTTTATCCATTGCACACATTTTGAAATATGAAGACTCTGACATAGAAGAAAATCATTCTTTTTCCTTTTATTGTTCCACATTTTGTATTCTGTCCTACAGTGCAACTTCTCTAATCATTCTGGCATGGAGTGATACAATGCATTGAAGTGACTTTTATGATTGATTAAATGTTCCAACTCTGCTCCTACATTTAATCAATGTCAGCAACCCAAGCTGTCTCCATTGGCTACAAGTAATTACAGATTAAGAGCACACATTTTTTGCTATTTCAGAACAAATTACAGCTTCTGTACCTACACTATTTTTGAGCTTCAGAGAGTGATAATTATTTGTAAGAAAATATCATATTAATTTTAATTATAAATAATTAACATGCTCAATGTTATTGCATTGTATTGTATTATATTAATATTTTGCTCTACAAAGGCTATAATAATGTTGGCCCCACATTCATGTCAACTGTTTGTGGATGACTCACATTAAATTATTACTAAAGAAAATCTGACACTCTACCCTCCAGACACCAAATTTTTCAAGCCTTGGAGAATATATATGGAGAAATTTTCTCCATCTGCTTAAATCTTCCGTCATAGTGTGTTTAAAATATGTTCCCTGAGTGTGATATCTGTGACCTAAAAAAAAAAAAAAATCCTGAAAACCTTCAAAAGGACCATTGGATATAAGACAAAAATTAATAAAAACAACATTCTTTTTGTCTTTAACAATAAACATACCCCCTAAGTGAACTGTTGTACTGTTTTGGTTGTCATCTTTTTGTAAAGAAAAATGTTTTCAGGAGATATTACTACCAAAGATGTGAAGAACACCAGAAAACTTACACTCATGAATATACCAAAAATAGTGAATACAGCTTTGATTAATGATCATGAAAAGTAAATAGCATTTTCTAAAACCTTCAAGATATTGAAAGACAAAGAAACTAAGAAACTGTTCAAGATTGGAAGAAACTAAAGAGAAAGTGTAACTAAATGCAGTGTGAAATCTTGGGTAGGATCCTGGAACAGAAAAACAGATATTAGTGGAAAAACTGATAGAATTCAAATAAGGTCTGTATGTTATCGAATGAATTGGGCACAATGCTCATCACTTACAAAATCAACTACATACTCACAAATGGCAGGTGCGGGGACCTTCCGCAGAAAGGGAAGGCAGCGGGATTGCCCCCGGCTGAACCTGGAGATCTCTGAGAGAGGCGAGCCTTTGCTGCCGGCCCCCCAGCCCGTCAGCACATGCCGGAGACAATCAGACACGGCAGGGGTTCTGTCAAGGCAGTTCCACTTTATTAGTGTAAACTAACAGTTTTTATAGGCAAACAAGAGGGCTTTGCAAGAGACTTCCTATAGTTACACCAACCAAGCTAAAGGTCGAGCAGTTATGTATTTACATTGCGATAGGAACTCATGGTGAGCATGCATTGCCCAGAGCGCGGAAACCAGGGGGGATCAATCGGAAGTTTTGACAATGGACCTTAGATCATGCCCCTTCTCTTTCTGTAGGCATCCTTTTAGCACCAAACTGCAAATATGTGCTGAAGCTTCCCTATGCTTGCAAAGGCCCTCTTTCTTTCAGGGCCCCACAGGCAGGGGCAAAAGGCACCTTTTAATTACAATGCCAACAATCTAGGACATTGTGGAATTAGTGTAACGGCCTCCCACCCCAAAAAAAACCTCTGCAGATTTTGCTTGTCCATGAACCTTTTGAAGAGAAGGAGGAAAGTAATTCGAGTTGATCATTGGGACAGAATCATCAGAGCTATCACCATCCCCCTCAGTGTGCAGGCTTGTCCACTCCTGGTGATCTTCCTCTCGATGCTATCTTGTTCACACAGTTTGGCCACAGTTTGTTTGGGAGATTATTGAAGGGGAAGCTAAGGTAAATATCTGATCATCTGTTCATCCTAGAGGATCAGATTATCAGTTAGGATTCTTTCAGATGCACAAAATAGAAATCAGCTTTAAACAAGAATTTTATTGGCTTCCTGAAAGTTCAGGGATAGGTTGTCTTCTAATTTAGCCCAACCAGAACAAAGGGAACTGGCAGCTCCAACTCTATTTCTATTATTCTATCATTATTTCTCTCACACAGAAAAAGGACGGTTTTCAAGCTAGATTTCTTTATGGCCTAATGATGGATGTCAGCAATCACTGAGAACAAGCTTCCTGATTTGTTTTCTGAAAGAAAAACCAAATTTTGTTTTCCTTTCAAGAATCTTCACAAAGACCTTCAACCATTTTCCTCTTGAGTCTCACATGCCAGAATTGAATGATATGTACATTCCTAGACCAATGGCTGCCAAGAGGTCACCATGATTAGTTTAATCAGAGCTCATCTTTGAGCGAGAGGGAAGACTTAAGTATAAACCTGAATAAAATCAGATATCTTTCAGGAAAAAGGAGATGAATATTTAGGAGGCAAGAAAAGAAAAAATATTACAAATATCATTTGAAGGGCTCACTGTTGAGTGTTTAAGATGAAGTACTATTCTACACAGTAGAGAGTACATATATAGAGAATAGTAACCTAACACTGTGACAATGAAGTTTTATAGGTTAAGTGCATTTCCAGTTGAGGAGGACTAGATATCTTTAGGTTAATATACAAGTCACAAACCATCACAGAATCTTAGATTAAGAAATTTTTACAGATCTTCAGTAACCCAGTGCAAAATGCCTCCATCTGAATAACCAGCCTCTTTTAAAACACCTCTCATATACATAGACTGGTCTCAGGTCTACAAGCCTGAAAGTTATGTTTTACATTGCTTTCATTTTATCTTCTGGATCATCACTCATACAAATGCCTTCCTTTTCCCATGGGAAACTTTCTGATACCAGAAGATAACTTTCACATTTTGCTTTTTCTTCACACTGAACAAGGCTGATTTAGGCATCTTCTACGTCTAGTCACCAAATCACCATATCATCTCTCATACTGTAGCTCCTACTCCTTTACATGTTTGATTTCAGCAAAAGAAGCACAGTTGTACCACAATTTGCAGGAGAGCTGGATATTGTATTAAGCAATGCCAGCCTCATATTATGTGCTTAATATGTTAATATTATTTCAGATTAGGATCCTTGGGGAGTGTGGAAGAATGAGTTCTCAGATAATAAACTGCCTAAATGTTCTGAATAATGATACAAATGTCACTTCCATTCTTCCTTCCACAAATTCCTGCTTAGTGGCCTCTGGAGGGACAATAACAGTAAAGCAAAGTTAAGAAGAGAGAGTTGGGGTAGAACTTAACAGATGTTTAGCCTATTTGAGCCAGGGGATATGCTTTCCTGCCAATGACTGAACCAGTCTTCAAGCTGCAATAAAATAAACCTTCTTATTGTAGCTGAAGGAATCAAGCCTGAGTTATTGCCTTGCATTAGAATATGACTCAGTATATTTGGTGGCCTTGAGAGCAGTTCTAACTCAATCTGCCACAGTAGAAGTCAGAGGAGGAGACTGGAAAGTCATTATGTCTAACAAATATTCATCTTCCACTTGATGCACTAACATGTCCTTCATACAAAACATGGCTTTTGGGCAGAACTGCTTAAACTGGAGAATAAAACTCAAAATTTCACAAAGCCAAGCAATCTGTTCCTGTGTAAACAAAGAATTTTTCCTCCTTCCCACAGAATATAATTCTAGTGATGATCTGGTCTGCACCAGTTGGGATGACACCAGCTTGATCAGGCAGTATAGCCCCAGTTGGTAACATCTATTCTAATGTAAATATTAACAAAGGCCCCTTTCATTTTTAGGTGACTGGATTTAACAATAAATTTTTGATCAAGTGATAACAGCATTTTACTGGTTTAAACCGGGGATATCGGAAGTCCATATGAAGGTATTATCACCCAAAAAACTTCTTAATGGAATAGGACCCTATTATAATGCAACCTCCATTTAGCATCTGAGAGAGTAATTGACACACAATGTCATATAACTTGATCATAACTGGACCAGCCATAGAACTTGGGTCTCCTAGTCATATTTCAAATGTTTCACTAGAAAATGTTGCTGAAAGTCATTTTTCCTCCCCATCTCCCTTTCCTCAGTCACACTGACAGTGAGAGACACGCAGCTAAGGAGACCTCATTTTATTCCTTCTGTGCATTCTATTTTTCTGAGTTCTTTCTTTTTTTGGATGAAAGAGATAATATGATGTAAAGAAATATAAACCATGTATTTCCCACTTCTCTTCACAAAATGCATATTGCTTTATTTTTGAAATAATATATGATTACTAAAACATTTGGAGCATATAAGAAATGTAGAGAGAGAAATAAACGTTTGCTCTAAGAACACACAGAAACATTCAGTCTCTCAACACAAGTTGAGTCTGTCTACAAAGTAAAAAATCAAAGCTTTGTTTAGAATCATACTTTTACTGTATTTCCTCTTTTCAGACTATATTTTCTACTTTACTGCATTAATGTAGTGTTTGCATGTTCTTAAGACCTCGCTGAAATACTTACTAGGAGTGCTGGTCCACAGTAATTCCTCTTCCTCCATTGTTTCTTAATCACTTATTTCACACAATGTATATATTACTTTGCAGCCTTCTATTATTTATTTTATTACATTTTTCTTCAACTATACTCATAAACAAATATTCATCTTCCACTTGATGCACTAACATGTCCTTCATACAAAACATGGCTTTTGGGCAGAACTGCTTAAACTGGAGAATAAAACTCAAAATTTCACAAAGCCAAGCAATCTGTTCCTGTGTAAACAAAGAATTTTTCCTCCTTCCCACAGAATATAATTCTAGTGATGATCTGGTCTGCACCAGTTGGGATGACACCAGCTTGATCAGGCAGTATAGCCCCAGTTGGTAACATCTATTCTAATGTAAATATTAACAAAGGCCCCTTTCTTTTTTAGGTGACTGGATTTAACAATAAATTTTTGATCAAGTGATAACAGCATTTTACTGGTTTAAACCGGGGATATCGGAAGTCCATATGAAGGTATTATCACCCAAAAAACTTCTTAATGGAATAGGACCCTATTATAATGCAACCTCCATTTAGCATCTGAGAGAGTAATTGACACACAATGTCATATAACTTGATCATAACTGGACCAGCCATAGAACTTGGGTCTCCTAGTCATATTTCAAATGTTTCACTAGAAAATGTTGCTGAAAGTCATTTTTCCTCCCCATCTCCCTTTCCTCAGTCACACTGACAGTGAGAGACACGCAGCTAAGGAGACCTCATTTTATTCCTTCTGTGCATTCTATTTTTCTGAGTTCTTTCTTTTTGGATGAAAGAGATAATATGATGTAAAGAAATATAAACCATGTATTTCCCACTTCTCTTCACAAAATGCATATTGCTTTATTTTTGAAATAATATATGATTACTAAAACATTTGGAGCATATAAGAAATGTAGAGAGAGAAATAAACGTTTGCTCTAAGAACACACAGAAACATTCAGTCTCTCAACACAAGTTGAGTCTGTCTACAAAGTAAAAAATCAAAGCTTTGTTTAGAATCATACTTTTACTGTATTTCCTCTTTTCAGACTATATTTTCTACTTTACTGCATTAATGTAGTGTTTGCATGTTCTTAAGACCTCGCTGAAATACTTACTAGGAGTGCTGGTCCACAGTAATTCCTCTTCCTCCATTGTTTCTTAATCACTTATTTCACACAATGTATATATTACTTTGCAGCCTTCTATTATTTATTTTATTACATTTTTCTTCAACTATACTCATACCTTTCCATGAAATGAGGTCTTAACTTACACCTTTTCATATCCTTAGCACCCAATGTACACGTGATAAAAGTTTAAGAGCTATCTGTCTTTTGATTTGCCGTTATGATGGTGATGATGATGATGATGATGATGCTACTGTCAAATGGGTTTCTAATTGATTTAGGCTTTGCATATACTCTGCCTTCACACTGCTCTGTTTATTAGCCTTGATCACATATCTTGAAGGACATTTAATCCTATAAATAATATTTGTTTCCCCTCATAGAAAATTATATTCAGGTCTAGAGCTTCTCAGATATAGAAAGATGTTGACAAATTGCTGCAAATTCAGGGGAGAGTTGCTGGATTGATTAAGGGAATCAGGACTTGATTTATGACCAAACATTAAAAGAGCTAAGTATGTATAGCTGGACTCCACAGAAATTCAGAGCTGCACTGGGATGTCTGACAATTTTATTTTAGTAGCTAGTGGATGCAAATAGCATTGCAAGAACAGCTTAAATTAGGGGAAAGAGCCCTTGGAGACACTCACCAGGGATTTAAATTACTAGGGGATAAATATACCAATATATGAATTACGTATTTTTCAAATCTTATATATAAACAAATCACCTAGGAAAAGTGTTACAATACAGATTCTGATGCAGTGGGTCTGGAGTGAGCCAAGATTCTGAATTTCTAAGAATTAAAGTAAGTTTTCTTCAAAAATTCTGTTAATTAAAAATAAGTATTGATAAAACTTTGAGAAAAAGAAAATAAACGTTTGCTCTAAGAACACACAGAAACATTCAGTCTCTCAACACAAGTTGAGTCTGTCTACAAAGTAAAAAATCAAAGCTTTGTTTAGAATCATACTTTTACTGTATTTCCTCTTTTCAGACTATATTTTCTACTTTACTGCATTAATGTAGTGTTTGCATGTTCTTAAGACCTCGCTGAAATACTTACTAGGAGTGCTGGTCCACAGTAATTCCTCTTCCTCCATTGTTTCTTAATCACTTATTTCACACAATGTATATATTACTTTGCAGCCTTCTATTATTTATTTTATTACATTTTTCTTCAACTATACTCATACCTTTCCATGAAATGAGGTCTTAACTTACACCTTTTCATATCCTTAGCACCCAATGTACACGTGATAAAAGTTTAAGAGCTATCTGTCTTTTGATTTGCCGTTATGATGGTGATGATGATGATGATGATGATGCTACTGTCAAATGGGTTTCTAATTGATTTAGGCTTTGCATATACTCTGCCTTCACACTGCTCTGTTTATTAGCCTTGATCACATATCTTGAAGGACATTTAATCCTATAAATAATATTTGTTTCCCCTCATAGAAAATTATATTCAGGTCTAGAGCTTCTCAGATATAGAAAGATGTTGACAAATTGCTGCAAATTCAGGGGAGAGTTGCTGGATTGATTAAGGGAATCAGGACTTGATTTATGACCAAACATTAAAAGAGCTAAGTATGTATAGCTGGACTCCACAGAAATTCAGAGCTGCACTGGGATGTCTGACAATTTTATTTTAGTAGCTAGTGGATGCAAATAGCATTGCAAGAACAGCTTAAATTAGGGGAAAGAGCCCTTGGAGACACTCACCAGGGATTTAAATTACTAGGGGATAAATATACCAATATATGAATTAAGTATTTTTTCAAATCTTATATATAAACAAATCACCTAGGAAAAGTGTTACAATACAGATTCTGATGCAGTGGGTCTGGAGTGAGCCAAGATTCTGAATTTCTAGAAAGTTCCCAAGTAGTTTAGAGACTAAACATAGTTAAGCCTTTTCTTCTTAAGAATTGTGTAATTCTGTTTAATTGCAAAGCATAATAAGCTTCCACTATGAGGTATTTAAACTAAATAAAGTATCTTGGAACATATACAGAGGGATTTGGGGCACAAACTAGACAAGAAGGATAAGATGAATTCTTTTCTTTAAGAGTTCATCTGTCTTTTTTGACATCTGTGCAGAACCTGCATACTGTGACTAGCTACACTGCAATTAGCCTCATTGCTGCTTCTGTCTTCTTATTCATCTTTTCATTTGTACCAGATGACAATAAAGGAAGAAAGCAGAGCTAACTGCAGATTGTGGTGGTCGGCTGTTGTAAAGCTCCTCTCAGTTTCCAAAATAATCCCTCCACCTTTTGATCAATGTCTGGAAATCTACAACTGGTGCTTCACTCCTTTAGCTTAAATATCCATCCCCTTTACAGAGGATAGTTATATCTTAGTGTGAGTAGCTTTAAATTCTTTCTTTGAAGATTTTAATGGTGAGCAATAAGTCACTATAAGACTATAAGGTCTATGTACTAAGGGAGTAGACAGAATATGAGGATCAACTACCTGTTTTATACATAACAATGAGGTCCAACAAAGAGAGGCCACATTGCCAATGTCACCTGCTTCCCTGTGTTTAAAATCCAAATTTCCAGATCAGCCTTTAAATTTTCTTTTCCAGTGCATCAAATCTTCCTCTCTTTACTTCTGGAAATCTTCACAGCTCTGATCTTCATCTATTTCAGGCCAAAAACATAACCTAGAGACTTACCCTAGCCTTTGAAACAAGTCACTGGTAGACTTTTCTTTCTCACCTGAATAATGCTTAATAAGATAAAGATAATGTTTTACTCATCAGGTACAACCATTAAGCCCGTGAGTTTCAAGCAGGGCAAGAAACTGGGGTAAAAATTAGGAAGATAGCCTATCTGCTTCCTATCAAGTAGCTCAAGGACGCTTTAAGTCACTCACTAATTACTTAAAGATGTATTGTCTATGAGTCAAATGAGCACAGAGTTAGGACACTGTGACACTGTGCTCCACTCCACCCCATCTTACCTCCTGTCTTTTTCTTCATTTAATACCCACATAATGGCATCTCCTGTTGTCATAAGGTTTCATAGGTCACACACAATTTTATGTATATCTTCTGATTTGATTATCGCAATAACCTTTAAGATAGTATGTAGTATTGCTACTATTTCTCACCTGGAGGCTGAAGAAAGTAGTTCACAAATCCAGTTAATGTTATGCTCAATTTCATACTTAATTTGGAATTTGGACTCTGGCCTTTGAACTTCAAATCTCATGTTATTTTCTTAACAATATGCTTTTTTGGTTAAGTCAGTTCTTTCAGTCCCAGGATGAGTTCAGGATTAGATGCTTTTACTTAATGAAGTGACCTCAAGTCATGATAAAATATTAATTTTGTGTATTCTTGTGTAATGTTTGTTATTTTCATCTATGCTTTTCCAGTCTGCCTCTCAAAAATTTGGGAAAAATAAAAATTGTTTTGGGGAAAAGGCAGAAGCGTGAAATATCCATCCCCTTTACAGAGGATAGTTATATCTTAGTGTGAGTAGCTTTAAATTCTTTCTTTGAAGATTTTAATGGTGAGCAATAAGTCACTATAAGACTATAAGGTCTATGTACTAAGGGAGTAGACAGAATATGAGGATCAACTACCTGTTTTATACATAACAATGAGGTCCAACAAAGAGAGGCCACATTGCCAATGTCACCTGCTTCCCTGTGTTTAAAATCCAAATTTCCAGATCAGCCTTTAAATTTTCTTTTCCAGTGCATCAAATCTTCCTCTCTTTACTTCTGGAAATCTTCACAGCTCTGATCTTCATCTATTTCAGGCCAAAAACATAACCTAGAGACTTACCCTAGCCTTTGAAACAAGTCACTGGTAGACTTTTCTTTCTCACCTGAATAATGCTTAATAAGATAAAGATAATGTTTTACTCATCAGGTACAACCATTAAGCCCGTGAGTTTCAAGCAGGGCAAGAAACTGGGGTAAAAATTAGGAAGATAGCCTATCTGCTTCCTATCAAGTAGCTCAAGGACGCTTTAAGTCACTCACTAATTACTTAAAGATGTATTGTCTATGAGTCAAATGAGCACAGAGTTAGGACACTGTGACACTGTGCTCCACTCCACCCCATCTTACCTCCTGTCTTTTTCTTCATTTAATACCCACATAATGGCATCTCCTGTTGTCATAAGGTTTCATAGGTCACACACAATTTTATGTATATCTTCTGATTTGATTATCGCAATAACCTTTAAGATAGTATGTAGTATTGCTACTATTTCTCACCTGGAGGCTGAAGAAAGTAGTTCACAAATCCAGTTAATGTTATGCTCAATTTCATACTTAATTTGGAATTTGGACTCTGGCCTTTGAACTTCAAATCTCATGTTATTTTCTTAACAATATGCTTTTTTGGTTAAGTCAGTTCTTTCAGTCCCAGGATGAGTTCAGGATTAGATGCTTTTACTTAATGAAGTGACCTCAAGTCATGATAAAATATTAATTTTGTGTATTCTTGTGTAATGTTTGTTATTTTCATCTATGCTTTTCCAGTCTGCCTCTCACTTTGGGGAAATACAATTGTTCACAAGTGATGATAAAGCTTCAATTAGAACTATAATAACCAGAGCTGACAAACAATATTGTCTTCAATTTAATGGGGAAGAGAAAGAAGCAGAAGGCAAGATAGCCAAATGGCATAATTTCACTTCATAAATCCCATACAGATTCTCAAGTTATTATAGATTCAGTGTGAATGCCTCATTTTCTCTCTCTGTTTTTTGTATAGAACACTGAAAATTCATGGACATTAAGACATCACCAAAGCTGTTTAAGATCACCAGCCTGCACAGACAAAATCAATGAAATTCAATAGGCTCTCCTTACTGAAGCATAAAACAAATGTGAACCAAAGGCAATGCCCTACAAGAAAGTTTGACAAAACTGTGTTAATATAGTTTAGATTCATCATGAACTATAATTGATGAAATTTCCCACTCTCTGTGTCTTGATGAAATTAGTTTTTACTGTAATTATTAATTTTTTCTAATTTGGCTACCAGAGCTTAAAATACCAAGCATTTTCATCTCCTTTCATTAGGATAAGCCTTTGGATCAGTAACACAAAGCCTAGCCATCATTTGAGGAGCACCTCTTATTCTAGTTAACTCTGTATAAATGATATCCTATTAGCTCTTTCTAGTGATCTCAAATTGGCAGTGTTGAGAGCAGATGGTACTGGCATGGAATAACACATTTTTTCTGTGTGTTTTTTTTCTTTAAACAGTTGGCCATCCATATCTAAGGGTTCTCCATCTGGGAATTCAACCAACTGTGGATTGAAAATATATTTTTTTAATTCCAGAATGTTCCAAAAAGCAAAACTTGAACTTGTGTCTCAGCAATGATTTACATAGCATTTACATTGTATTTACAACTATTTGCATAGAATTTGCATCATATTAGGTATCATCAGTAAATTATCTAGAAATGATTTAAAGCATATGGGAAGATGTGCATAGGTTACATGCAAAATAAACATTTGTACTTAATTTGGAATTTGGACTCTGGCCTTTGAACTTCAAATCTCATGTTATTTTCTTAACAATATGCTTTTTTGGTTAAGTCAGTTCTTTCAGTCCCAGGATGAGTTCAGGATTAGATGCTTTTACTTAATGAAGTGACCTCAAGTCATGATAAAATATTAATTTTGTGTATTCTTGTGTAATGTTTGTTATTTTCATCTATGCTTTTCCAGTCTGCCTCTCACTTTGGGGAAATACAATTGTTCACAAGTGATGATAAAGCTTCAATTAGAACTATAATAACCAGAGCTGACAAACAATATTGTCTTCAATTTAATGGGGAAGAGAAAGAAGCAGAAGGCAAGATAGCCAAATGGCATAATTTCACTTCATAAATCCCATACAGATTCTCAAGTTATTATAGATTCAGTGTGAATGCCTCATTTTCTATCTCTGTTTTTAGTATAGAACACTGAAAATTCATGGACATTAAGACATCACCAAAGCTGTTTAAGATCACCAGCCTGCACAGACAAAATCAATGAAATTCAATAGGCTCTCCTTACTGAAGCATAAAACAAATGTGAACCAAAGGCAATGCCCTACAAGAAAGTTTGACAAAACTGTGTTAATATAGTTTAGATTCATCATGAACTATAATTGATGAAATTTCCCACTCTCTGTGTCTTGATGAAATTAGTTTTTACTGTAATTATTAATTTTTTCTAATTTGGCTACCAGAGCTTAAAATACCAAGCATTTTCATCTCCTTTCATTAGGATAAGCCTTTGGATCAGTAACACAAAGCCTAGCCATCATTTGAGGAGCACCTCTTATTCTAGTTAACTCTGTATAAATGATATCCTATTAGCTCTTTCTAGTGATCTCAAATTGGCAGTGTTGAGAGCAGATGGTACTGGCATGGAATAACACATTTTTTCTGTGTGTTTTTTTTCTTTAAACAGTTGGCCATCCATATCTAAGGGTTCTCCATCTGGGAATTCAACCAACTGTGGATTGAAAATATATTTTTTTAATTCCAGAATGTTCCAAAAAGCAAAACTTGAACTTGTGTCTCAGCAATGATTTACATAGCATTTACATTGTATTTACAACTATTTGCATAGAATTTGCATCATATTAGGTATCATCAGTAAATTATCTAGAAATGATTTAAAGCATATGGGAAGATGTGCATAGGTTACATGCAAATACCATGTCATTTATATAAGAGACTTGAACACCTGTGAATTTTGGTATCTGTTAGGGATTATTTCTATGTGAACTACATGATCTTTTAATTAAATGAGCAAGTAGTGATAATGTTTATGATTATTATATATTTTAGTTATCCTATTTTTCAGGTATACCCAAATGACTAAAAGACTTTTGCGCCTTTTGGTTTTTAGTTGTTTTCAGTCATCCACACTATAGCCACAGGCTCCTCTGTCCATGGGATTTCCCAAGCAAGAATACTAGAGTGGGTTGTCATCACCTTCTCCAAGGAATCTTTCTGACCTTGGGGTCAAACCCACACCTCCTGCATTACAGGTGGATTCTGGACCATTGAGCCATGAGGGAAGCCTTTTGTGCCTAGAAAGAGAATAATAAAAATAAAGCCAGTGTGATACAGTAGGGAGAGTGCAGTTCCAAACAGAGATAAACTAGAGCACATTGGAAAAGTGCCATCAAAGTTAGATGACCAGAGAAGATATGAAGATGGCTAAATAAAATGCTAAATTGAGGATTAAAATGAGATAGTCATAAACAATGTGAAAATCCAAAGTAGAAAGTTATTCCCTACAACCCTTTATCTCTATGCCAAAATGACCAAAATTAAAATGACTGTCAATATCAAATATTGTCAAGGACTAGAGCAACTGCAGCTCTCACGTATTGCCTATATGGATGCAAAATGGTATAACTATATTTTAATAGATTTTCAGTATCTATGAAATTAAATGTTATCTTACCCTTTGTCATAGAAATCCCACTCCTACATATATATCCAAGAGAAATGAATACATTGGCCACTAAAAGACATAAACAATATTGTTTATAGCAGCCGTATTTTAAATAACCCCAAACCAGAAAGTAAACCAAATATTAATCAATAAGAAAATGAACAAATGGAAATGTTTCAGCAGGTTTGAATACTGTATAACAATTTTTAAAAAGCCCTAATGAGTGCCTTCAATATCTTGAATACTTTTTATAGTGTTCTGAAAGGCAGAAACTAGATACAAAAGATGCGTAATCAATGATTTTATTATATGAGAAAAGAGTGCTAGTATGGGTGGGAATGGGGTGGGATAAGAGGCTTACCAAGTGGAAGGGAGCATTAAAGAGCCTTCTGGAGCATTAGAGAAGTTCTTTTTCTTCTTCTGGTTATAGATGTCTGGGTGTGTATATGTAAAAATGCATTGAGTGATAGCATATTAAGAAACTTTATGTACTTTACTATGCATACTGTTATGCTACAATTTATTTTTTAAATACCTGAAGGTAACAGTAAATCTAAGCACAGAAATTGAGCAAAATTCACATTCATCCCATCTTTGCTTCAGGGCTTCCTTCACAGGCCCAAGTCCCAGAGAGAATTAATACCCTGTCTTTTAAAGACAGACTCTGGTCATGCATCCCTAATCCTTAAAGTGTTCTCACTTTGCTAATGAGCCAGGTTTTTCACAGAACTTGTGTGCATATCAGAAATATGCCCACTGGCCAATGAGTTTCTCTGCACTAATTGTCTTTCTTATGGATATCATGCATATGCACAACTTACATCTTCAATGAAAATGTTTCTTTACTTCATCTCCATTTCTCTGTTTTAAAACTGTAAAATTTGGTAATTTTCCATGAAATTTCAGGTTACTTGTGAAAATAATTGATGTTCTATTATATTTTAATCACTTCTTATGTGGGTTTTTATTTCTCATTGTGGATTGCTAGTCTATGAAAAATTAGAAGAAAATTTAAAAGCCTTATAAATGGATATTCCTGGAATAAGATGATTTTTAAAAACCCTTTTAATGTTTAGTGCAAACCTACTACCTACCCTTCCTACCATTTTAAGGTAAAACTGAACTGACAGCAATTCTTTGTCCTAATGCTGGGCAAGTGTCAAATAGAATGAATAAATGAGTCTTAAAGGATGTGAAAAATTATTCATCTAGACAGACCACAATGATTTTTGGATAATACTGTTGCTTAGAATATTATACTATTAATTAGGCCTTCCCTGGTGGTCCAGTGGGTAAGGAGTCCACCTTGCAGTGCGAGGGGCACCAGTTTGATCCCTGGCCCAAGAAGATTCCGCATGCCTCTTAGCAGCTGGACCGGTGTGTCCAATTATGAGCCAGCGCTCTGCAGTGAGAGAAACCACTGAGATGGGAGGCCCACACAGGCCAAAGAATAAAGATGGATGAAAATAAATAAATAAAAAAACAATAAAGGAAGGCCAAAATTAAAAAAAAAAAAACCACAATATTGTACCATTAATTAGAGTGCTAGTGGTTCAAAATCTACTAAGATCTTTCTAACAATAATTCTGATAATCTAATATAAATGACAAAGTAGTTTATCAATTGTGTTTTAAAGAGAAGAATGTTATTTTTATTATAAAATTTATTTTAGATTGACAAGATGGTGGAGGAATGACGGAGGATATTTCTCTCCACAGATGCATCAAAAATTTACAGATGCAGACTTTCTCACAGAGCACTGGCTACATACTGGCAAGATCCCTTGATCACCAGAAAGGAATGTATGAATCCATGCATAATTCAATAGGACTAAGGAAAGAAGAGAGATGGAGATGGAGAGCAAGATAGGATTTGTACCCAGGAATGGGGGAACTTAGGGCAGGGGAGAGAAACCCACATCTGGGTCAATTGGTTGGGACAGAAAGGAAGCATTGAAAGCTGTTAGAGAATAAAGCACCTAATCTGTAACAGTCAGAACGGAGTGAGAACCACACTGACAATCTGTGCCATAGTCTTACAAACCCTGGACATGGGCTTGAGTCCACTGGAACACACGGTGGCTGGGAGCTGGAGCATGGGGATTGGAGAGCAATCCCAGGCAAGGACTGCTATTGAGTGCTGGGAGATGGCTCGAGGAGGATTTTTAAAAATTAGAAGAAAATTTAAAAGCCTTATAAATGGATATTCCTGGAATAAGATGATTTTAAAACCCTTTTAATGTTTAGTGCAAACCTACTACCTACCCTTCCTACCATTTTAAGGTAAAACTGAACTGACAGCAATTCTTTGTCCTAATGCTGGGCAAGTGTCAAATAGAATGAATAAATGAGTCTTAAAGGATGTGAAAAATTATTCATCTAGACAGACCACAATGATTTTTGGATAATACTGTTGCTTAGAATATTATACTATTAATTAGGCCTTCCCTGGTGGTCCAGTGGGTAAGGAGTCCACCTTGCAGTGCGAGGGGCACCAGTTTGATCCCTGGCCCAAGAAGATTCCGCATGCCTCTTAGCAGCTGGACCGGTGTGTCCAATTATGAGCCAGCGCTCTGCAGTGAGAGAAACCACTGAGATGGGAGGCCCACACAGGCCAAAGAATAAAGATGGATGAAAATAAATAAATAAAAAAACAATAAAGGAAGGCCAAAATTAAAAAAAAAAAAACCACAATATTGTACCATTAATTAGAGTGCTAGTGGTTCAAAATCTACTAAGATCTTTCTAACAATAATTCTGATAATCTAATATAAATGACAAAGTAGTTTATCAATTGTGTTTTAAAGAGAAGAATGTTATTTTTATTATAAAATTTATTTTAGATTGACAAGATGGTGGAGGAATGACGGAGGATATTTCTCTCCACAGATGCATCAAAAATTTACAGATGCAGACTTTCTCACAGAGCACTGGCTACATACTGGCAAGATCCCTTGATCACCAGAAAGGAATGTATGAATCCATGCATAATTCAATAGGACTAAGGAAAGAAGAGATGGAGATGGAGAGCAAGATAGGATTTGTACCCAGGAATGGGGGAACTTAGGGCAGGGGAGAGAAACCCACATCTGGGTCAATTGGTTGGGACAGAAAGGAAGCATTGAAAGCTGTTAGAGAATAAAGCACCTAATCTGTAACAGTCAGAACGGAGTGAGAACCACACTGACAATCTGTGCCATAGTCTTACAAACCCTGGACATGGGCTTGAGTCCACTGGAACACACGGTGGCTGGGAGCTGGAGCATGGGGATTGGAGAGCAATCCCAGGCAAGGACTGCTATTGAGTGCTGGGAGATGGCTCGAGGGGACAGGAGGAGGGAATATGCTGCAATGAGGGATGCCTTTGAAGGAAAGCTGGCTGGCCATGGAGTCAGGATGCTACTGCTGAGTCATGTGCAAGGGGTGGAACCGTGACTGTAATCTCTCTCCCACATGCTGACACCAGCAGTTGAGCTATAAAGACTTCACTGAGGGTGGTTCTTTGATGCCTGATGTGCGAAGCAATAGAGAAGGACCCCAGCCAGGGGTGCCCTTTCCCTCTGCTGTGGCAAACAGTGGAAAAGGTCCAGCCATGAAGGCCCTATGGGCCCCAACTGCCAGAGGCTAGAAAAGAATCCTACTAGAGCTGTATCTCCTGTGCTTATGGGTGCCGGTTTCTCCGCACACCTTGTGTTCCTGCACTCTAAGCAGTTGCACGACCTCCATGCCCAGTCCTCACTGACACAGACTCAAATCCTCCCTATCCCTTTGGGATGTCCCAGAGCACCAGCTTTATGTGCCCTGCTTCACGCATCAAACTTGAACTGGTCATCTATTTTATCTATGGCAATATTTCAATGCTATTCTCTCAAATCATCCCATCTTCCCCTTCTCTCACTGAGTCCAAAAGTCTAGTCCTTATGTGTGTGTCTCCTTTCCTGTCCTGCATGTAGGAATGTTGGTACCATTTTTCAAAATTCCATATGTATGTGTTAATATACAGTAGTTGTCTTGCTTTTTCTGACTTACTTCACTTTGCATAGTAGGCTCATGGTTCATTTATTGACTGACTCAAATGGATTCCATCCAAAAATTTCGATAACAATAGGACTAAGAAGAGATGGAGATGGAGAGCAAGATAGGATTTGTACCCAGGAATGGGGAACTTAGGGCAGGAGAGAAACCCACATCTGGGTCAATTGGTTGGGACAGAAAGGAAGCATTGAAAGCTGTTAGAGAATAAAGCACCTAATCTGTAACAGTCAGAACGGAGTGAGAACCACACTGACAATCTGTGCCATAGTCTTACAAACCCTGGACATGGGCTTGAGTCCACTGGAACACACGGTGGCTGGGAGCTGGAGCATGGGGATTGGAGAGCAATCCCAGGCAAGGACTGCTATTGAGTGCTGGGAGATGGCTCGAGGGGACAGGAGGAGGGAATATGCTGCAATGAGGGATGCCTTTGAAGGAAAGCTGGCTGGCCATGGAGTCAGGATGCTACTGCTGAGTCATGTGCAAGGGGTGGAACCGTGACTGTAATCTCTCTCCCACATGCTGACACCAGCAGTTGAGCTATAAAGACTTCACTGAGGGTGGTTCTTTGATGCCTGATGTGCGAAGCAATAGAGAAGGACCCCAGCCAGGGGTGCCCTTTCCCTCTGCTGTGGCAAACAGTGGAAAAGGTCCAGCCATGAAGGCCCTATGGGCCCCAACTGCCAGAGGCTAGAAAAGAATCCTACTAGAGCTGTATCTCCTGTGCTTATGGGTGCCGGTTTCTCCGCACACCTTGTGTTCCTGCACTCTAAGCAGTTGCACGACCTCCATGCCCAGTCCTCACTGACACAGACTCAAATCCTCCCTATCCCTTTGGGATGTCCCAGAGCACCAGCTTTATGTGCCCTGCTTCACGCATCAAACTTGAACTGGTCATCTATTTTATCTATGGCAATATTTCAATGCTATTCTCTCAAATCATCCCATCTTCCCCTTCTCTCACTGAGTCCAAAAGTCTAGTCCTTATGTGTGTGTCTCCTTTCCTGTCCTGCATGTAGGAATGTTGGTACCATTTTTCAAAATTCCATATGTATGTGTTAATATACAGTAGTTGTCTTGCTTTTTCTGACTTACTTCACTTTGCATAGTAGGCTCATGGTTCATCTACCTCATTAGAACTGACTCAAATGGATTCCATTTTATAGTTAAGTAATATCCCATTGTGCATATGTACTATAACTTTCTTATCCATCCATCTGCCTATTGACATCTAGGTTGATTCCATATCCAAGCTATTGTAAACAGTGCTGCAGTGAACACTGGGAAACATGCATTCCTTTCAACTGTGGTTTCCTTGGGGTGTATGCCCAGCAGTGGGATTGCTGGGTCATGTGGCAGTTCTACTGCCAGCTTTTCAAGATATCTCCACACTCTTCTCCATGGTGGCTATAGCAGTTTGCATTCCCAACAGTAGTGCAAAAGATTTCCTTTTCTCCACATGCTTCCCAGCATTTATACTTAGTGGAATTTTTGATCATGTTCATTCTGACCAATATGAGATGATACCTTATTGCTGTTTTTTATTTGCATTTCTCTATTCATGTGTTTATTTGCCATCTGTATGTCTTCCTTGGATAAATGCCTGTTTAGATCTTTAGCCCACTGTTTGAATAGATTCTTTGTTTTTCTGGTATTGAGCTGCATGAGCTGCTATATATTTTAGAGGTTAATAAAATGTCATTTATTTCATTTGCTCTTATTTTCTTTCATTCTGAGGGCAGTCTTTTCATCTTGCTTATAGTTTCCTTCATTGTGCAAAACCTTTTAAGCTTCATTATGTACCATTTGTTTCTTTTTGTTTTATTTCCATTACTCTAGGAGGTAAAGCAGAGAGGATATTGCTGTGATTTATATCGAAGAGTGTTTTGCCTATTTTCCTATGTGTTCCTCCTAAAAATATAAGAGTTTTATAGTTTCTGATCTAACAGGATTTTTAATCCATTTTGCATTTATATTTCTTTATGGTGTTAGAAAGTGCTTTGCTTTCACTCTCCTTTTTTTTTTTTTTTTTTACTTTTATAGAGTTTTGTTGTTTACTGCTATACACAAATGTGACAGCCACAGGCATATACATGAAGCCACCCAGTTGAACTTCCTTTCAATTTTCCTCCCCACCCCATCCCTCTAGGTTGTTGCATAGCCCCCATGTAAGTTTCCTTAGTTTTACAGCTTATTAACATTGGTTGTCTCTTTTACATATGGTAATGAGTTTCGATGTTACTCTTTCCATACCTCTGGCCCCTCCTCCCTCCCTTTATGTCCGTAAGTCTGTTCTCTAGGTCTGTATTCCATTTCTATTCTGTATATACTTTTAACAATACCATCTTTCTAGATTCCATATATATACGTTAGTATACTATATATATATCCTCTTTATGACTTGCTTCACTTTATATAATAGGTTGTAGACTCATTCACCTCATTCAGCTGGGATTGCTGGGCAGGCTTTTCAAGATATCTCCACACTCTTCTCCATGGTGGCTATAGCAGTTTGCATTCCCAACAGTAGTGCANAGATTTCCTTTTCTCCACATGCTTCCCAGCATTTATACTTAGTGGAATTTTTGATCATGTTCATTCTGACCAATATGAGATGATACCTTATTGCTGTTTTTTATTTGCATTTCTCTATTCATGTGTTTATTTGCCATCTGTATGTCTTCCTTGGATAAATGCCTGTTTAGATCTTTAGCCCACTGTTTGAATAGATTCTTTGTTTTTCTGGTATTGAGCTGCATGAGCTGCTATATATTTTAGAGGTTAATAAAATGTCATTTATTTCATTTGCTCTTATTTTCTTTCATTCTGAGGGCAGTCTTTTCATCTTGCTTATAGTTTCCTTCATTGTGCAAAACCTTTTAAGCTTCATTATGTACCATTTGTTTCTTTTTGTTTTATTTCCATTACTCTAGGAGGTAAAGCAGAGAGGATATTGCTGTGATTTATATCGAAGAGTGTTTTGCCTATTTTCCTATGTGTTCCTCCTAAAAATATAAGAGTTTTATAGTTTCTGATCTAACAGGATTTTTAATCCATTTTGCATTTATATTTCTTTATGGTGTTAGAAAGTGCTTTGCTTTCACTCTCCTTTTTTTTTTTTTTTTTTACTTTTATAGAGTTTTGTTGTTTACTGCTATACACAAATGTGACAGCCACAGGCATATACATGAAGCCACCCAGTTGAACTTCCTTTCAATTTTCCTCCCCACCCCATCCCTCTAGGTTGTTGCATAGCCCCCATGTAAGTTTCCTTAGTTTTACAGCTTATTAACATTGGTTGTCTCTTTTACATATGGTAATGAGTTTCGATGTTACTCTTTCCATACCTCTGGCCCACTCCTCCCTCCCCTTTATGTCCGTAAGTCTGTTCTCTAGGTCTGTATTCCATTTCTATTCTGTATATACTTTTAACAATACCATCTTTCTAGATTCCATATATATACGTTAGTATACTATATATATATCCTCTTTATGACTTGCTTCACTTTATATAATAGGTTGTAGACTCATTCACCTCATTAGGACTGACTCAAATACATTTCCTTTTACAGTTGAGAAATAGTTCATTGTAAATAGGTACTATAGCGTCATTATCCATTCACTTGTTGATGGACATCTAGGTTGTTTCCATGTTCAAGTTATTGTAAAGAGTGCTGCAGTTAACATTGAGGTACATGTGTCTCTTTCAATTTTGATTTCCTCAGGGTATATGCCTAATAGTGCGATTGCTGGGTCATATGGTGGTTCTGTTCCTAGTTTTTTAAGGAATCTCCATACCATCTTTCATAGTGGCTGTATCGACTTATATTCCGACTAACAGAGCAAGAGTGTTTCCTTTTTCCCTAAGAGCTTTACGGTTTCTGGTCTTACAGTGAGGTTTTAAACCATTTTGAGCTTATCTTTGTGTATGGTGCTAGATTATGTTTCAACTTCATTCTTTAACATGAAGTTGTCTAGTTTTCCCAGTACCATTTTCTGAAGAGGCTGTCTTTGTCCCATTGTATATTTTCGCCTCCTTTGTCAAAAAAAGGGTACCCTTATATGCATGGATTTATCTCTGGGTTCTCTATCTTCTTCCATTGTTACATATTCCTGGTTTTGTGCCAGTATCATACCGTTGTGATGACTGTTGCTTTGTAGTATTGTCTGAAGTTAAAGAGGTTGATCCCTCCAGCTCCATTCTTTTTTCTCACAAGTGCTTTGACTATCCAGAATCTTCTGTGTTTCCATATGAACTGTGTTGTTTTCTGATCTACTTCTGTGAATAGTGCCATTGGTAATTTGATAAGGATCGCATTGAATCTGTAGATCATATTTGGCAGCATGGTCACTTTCATGATATTGATTCTTCCAACCCAGGAAATGAAATATCTCTCCATCAATTTATGTGGTCTTTGATTTTTTTCTTCAGTGTCTTATAATTTTCTGTGTACAGTTCTTTTGTTTCTTTGGGTAGGTTTATTCCTAGATATTTTATTCTTTTGTTTGCAGTGGTGAATGGAATTGCTTCCTTGATTTCTCTTTCTGAATTTTCATTGTTTATATATAGGAATGTGAGTGATTTCTGTGCATTGATTTGTATCTGGCAACTTTGCTAAAACCCCTGATTAGCTCTGGTAATTTCCAAATAGCATCTTTGGGTTTTCTATGTCTAGTGGTGAGAATGGGCATTCCTGTCTTGTTCCTGATCTTAGAGGGAATGCTTTCAGTTTTTCACCATTGAGGGTAATGTTTGCTGTGAGCTTATGAAATATGGCCTTCACTATGTTGATATAGGTTCCTTATCTGCCCTTTTATGAAGATTTTTTTTATCACAAAAGGGGAACTGAATTTTGTCAAAGGATTTTTGCATCTGTTGAGTTAATGTTTTTTTGCAATGATGATTGATTGGATATTTGATAATCCTTATGTTTGGAATAACATATTCGGCTGACTAACAAAGAGCAAGAGTGTTTCCTTTTCCCTAAGAGCTTTACGGTTTCTGGTCTTACAGTGAGGTTTTAAACCATTTTGAGCTTATCTTTGTGTATGGTGCTAGATTATGTTTCAACTTCATTCTTTAACATGAAGTTGTCTAGTTTTCCCAGTACCATTTTCTGAAGAGGCTGTCTTTGTCCCATTGTATATTTTCGCCTCCTTTGTCAAAAAAAGGGTACCCTTATATGCATGGATTTATCTCTGGGTTCTCTATCTTCTTCCATTGTTACATATTCCTGGTTTTGTGCCAGTATCATACCGTTGTGATGACTGTTGCTTTGTAGTATTGTCTGAAGTTAAAGAGGTTGATCCCTCCAGCTCCATTCTTTTTTCTCACAAGTGCTTTGACTATCCAGAATCTTCTGTGTTTCCATATGAACTGTGTTGTTTTCTGATCTACTTCTGTGAATAGTGCCATTGGTAATTTGATAAGGATCGCATTGAATCTGTAGATCATATTTGGCAGCATGGTCACTTTCATGATATTGATTCTTCCAACCCAGGAAATGAAATATCTCTCCATCAATTTATGTGGTCTTTGATTTTTTTCTTCAGTGTCTTATAATTTTCTGTGTACAGTTCTTTTGTTTCTTTGGGTAGGTTTATTCCTAGATATTTTATTCTTTTGTTTGCAGTGGTGAATGGAATTGCTTCCTTGATTTCTCTTTCTGAATTTTCATTGTTTATATATAGGAATGTGAGTGATTTCTGTGCATTGATTTGTATCTGGCAACTTTGCTAAAACCCCTGATTAGCTCTGGTAATTTCCAAATAGCATCTTTGGGTTTTCTATGTCTAGTGGTGAGAATGGGCATTCCTGTCTTGTTCCTGATCTTAGAGGGAATGCTTTCAGTTTTTCACCATTGAGGGTAATGTTTGCTGTGAGCTTATGAAATATGGCCTTCACTATGTTGATATAGGTTCCTTATCTGCCCTTTTATGAAGATTTTTTTTATCACAAAAGGGGAACTGAATTTTGTCAAAGGATTTTTTTGCATCTGTTGAGATTATCATATGAATTTTATCTTTCAAATGGTCAATATGATGTATCACATTGATCTGTGGATATTTGATGAATCCTTGCATGTTTGGAATAAACCCAACTTGATCATGGTGTATGAATTTTTGGATGTGTTGCTGAATTCTGCTTGCTAGAATTTTGTTGAAAATTTTGCATTTATATTTATCAGTGATATTGGTGTGTAATTTTCTTTTTTGTGTTGTCTTTGCCTGGTTTTGGAATAATGGTGACAGTGTCCTCTTAGAATGTGTTTGGAAGTGCTCCTTCCTGTGAAATTCTTTGAAAGAGTTTTAGAAGCATAGATATTACTCTAAATGTTTGGTAGAAATCACCTGTGACATCATCTGACTCTGGACACATATATTTGGAGAGATTTTGGATCAAGGTTCGATTTCTGATCTTGTAATTTGATTGTTCATACTTTCTATTTCTTCCTGGTGCAGTCTTGGAAGATTGAACTTATCTAAAATCTTACTATTTCTTCCAGGGTCTCCAATTTATTACCATATAGTTGTTTATAATAGTCTCTTATAATTCTTTGTATTTCTATATTGTTTGTTGTAACCTCTTTTTCATTTTTTATTTTGTTGATTAGATTTCTCTCTCTCTCTTTTTCTTTTCTTAATGAGTCTGGCTAGAGGTTTGTCAATTTTGTTTATCTTTGCAAAGAACCAAATTCAGTTTTATTAATGTTTATTATTCGTTCTTTCATTTCTTTTTAATGTATTTCTGCTCTCATCTTTATGATTTCTCTTCTGCTAACTTTGGGTTTTTTAATGTTCTTTTTCCAGTATTAAGTGTATTAAGTGAAAGTTAGGTTGTCTTTTGGATGTTTTTTTGTTTCTTAAGGTAGAACTTTGTATTGCTATGAACCTCTCTCTTAGACTTGCTTTTGCTGCATTCCATAGGTTTTGAATTGTCATGTTTTCGTTGCCATTTTCTTCCAGGTTTTAAAATTTATTTCCATTTTGATTTATTTGATAATCTGTTATTAAGAAATGCATTGTTTAAACTCCATGTGTCTCTGATTTTAATTTTTTTCTTGTAATTGGTATCTAGTTTCATATCATTGGGGTCAGAAAAGATGATTGATACGATTTCAATTTTCTTAAATTTACTGAGGTTTGATTTGTGACCCAAGATACGGTTTATCCTGGAGAATGTTCCATATACACTTGAGAAGAAATTGTATTCTTCTGCATTTGAATGAAATGTCCCATACATACCAATGAGTCCCTTTTCTTCTAATGTATCATTTAATGTTTGTGCTTCCTTGTTAATTTCTGTTTTGATGATCTGTCCATTGGTGTAAGTGGGGTGTTAAGACCTCCTGTTATAATTTATTGTGTTACTGTCAATTTCTTGATGTCTTAGAGTCTTTGACTTATGTATTGAGGTACTCCTATGTTAGGTGCATAAAATTTATAATTGTTATGTCTTCCTCTTGCACTGATTCCTTGATCATTATGTAGTGTTTTGGCTTGTTTCTTATAATCTTCTTTATTTTAAGGTCTATTTTGTCTGACATGAGGATTACTACTCCAGCTTTCCTTTTCTTTCCATTTGCATTGAATATATTTTTCCATTCTCTCATTTAGTCTATATATGTCTTTAGGTCTGAAGTGAATTTTGTGTGTACAGCATGTTTATGGGTTTTGCTTTTGTATCCATTCATCCAGTCTGTGTCATTTGGCTGGGGCATTTAATCCACTTACATTTAAAGTGAATATTGATACAAATGTTCCCATTGCCATCCTTTTAAATGTTTGGGGTTTGTTTTGTAGATCATTTTCTTCTCTTGTATTTTATGACTATATAAGTCTCTTTGACGTTTGTTGTAAGATTGTTTTGTGGTATTAAATTCTCTTTATTTTTGCTTGTCTGTAAAGCTTTTGACTTCTCCATCAATTTTGAGTGAGATCCTTGCCTGGGAGAGTAGTCTTGGTTGTAGATTTTTCTCTTTCAGCAATTTAAATGTGTCTTGCCATTCTGTTCTGGCCTGCAGAGTTTCTGCTGAAAGATTAGCAGCTAAATGAATGGAGTTTCCCTTGTATGTCATTTGGTGCATTCCCCTTGCTGCTTTTGATATTCTTCTTTTGTATTTAATCTGTGTTAGCTTGATTAGTATGTGTCTTGGTGTGTTTCTCCTGGACTTTATCTTGTATGGGACTCTTTGTGCTTCTTGGACTTGGTTGACTATTTCCTCTCCCATACTGGGGAAGTTTTCATCTTTAACCTCTTCAAGAATTTTCTGATAAACTTGCTTTTTCTCTTCTTCTGGGGTCCCTATAATTTGAATGTTGTTGCATTTGATATTATTCCAGAATTCTTTGAGACTATCCTCAGTTCCTTTCATTATCTATATTTTATTCTGTTCTTCAGCAGCTACTTCCACCATTTCATCTTCCAGGTCACTAATCTGTTCTTCTGCCTCAGATACTCTGCTTCTGATTTCTTGATAATGTGTTTTGGCTTGTTTCTTATAATCTTCTTTATTTTAAGGTCTATTTTGTCTGACATGAGGATTACTACTCCAGCTTTCCTTTTCTTTCCATTTGCATTGAATATATTTTTCCATTCTCTCATTTAGTCTATATATGTCTTTAGGTCTGAAGTGAATTTTGTGTGTACAGCATGTTTATGGGTTTTGCTTTTGTATCCATTCATCCAGTCTGTGTCATTTGGCTGGGGCATTTAATCCACTTACATTTAAAGTGAATATTGATACAAATGTTCCCATTGCCATCCTTTTAAATGTTTGGGGTTTGTTTTGTAGATCATTTTCTTCTCTTGTATTTTATGACTATATAAGTCTCTTTGACGTTTGTTGTAAGATTGTTTTGTGGTATTAAATTCTCTTTATTTTTGCTTGTCTGTAAAGCTTTTGACTTCTCCATCAATTTTGAGTGAGATCCTTGCCTGGGAGAGTAGTCTTGGTTGTAGATTTTTCTCTTTCAGCAATTTAAATGTGTCTTGCCATTCTGTTCTGGCCTGCAGAGTTTCTGCTGAAAGATTAGCAGCTAAATGAATGGAGTTTCCCTTGTATGTCATTTGGTGCATTCCCCTTGCTGCTTTTGATATTCTTCTTTTGTATTTAATCTGTGTTAGCTTGATTAGTATGTGTCTTGGTGTGTTTCTCCTGGACTTTATCTTGTATGGGACTCTTTGTGCTTCTTGGACTTGGTTGACTATTTCCTCTCCCATACTGGGGAAGTTTTCATCTTTAACCTCTTCAAGAATTTTCTGATAAACTTGCTTTTTCTCTTCTTCTGGGGTCCCTATAATTTGAATGTTGTTGCATTTGATATTATTCCAGAATTCTTTGAGACTATCCTCAGTTCCTTTCATTATCTATATTTTATTCTGTTCTTCAGCAGCTACTTCCACCATTTCATCTTCCAGGTCACTAATCTGTTCTTCTGCCTCAGATACTCTGCTTCTGATTTCTTCTAGAGTATTTTTAAGTTCAACAATTGAGTTGCTTGTCTCTGTTTATTTTTAATTTCTTGTATGTCTTTGTTCAGGGTGCTGACTGATTCTTGCATTTCCTCTATTATTCTACTTTCAACATTTTGAATCATCGTTAGTATCCTTCTTCTGAATTTTCTTTCAGAAAGTCTTTCTAATTCCTCTTCACTCAGATCGATTTCTGTGCTTCTACTTTGCTCCTTCATTTGTGCAGTGTTTCTCTGCCTTTTCATTATTTCATTACTTTTTAAATTATTGTTTGTGGGCTCCATACCCAGGCTTTGAGCTTGAGTTTTTTCTTCCTTTTGGTTTCTGTTCTTGTAGAAAGGCCCAACGGTTTGTGTAGGCTTTGTTTAAGGTGCAGAATGAGGTAAGTGGTAAGTTTTTATTTATTTAATTATTTATTTTCCCCTCTGAAAGGTAGGACTGAGTTAGGTGTTATTACTCTCTACTGATGATTGAGTTTGTATTTTTTGTCATTTGTTGTTTGTATAGAGCGTTTTACACAGGGTATTATTGTCAGTTGGGTGACACTGGGTCTTGTATACAGGTGCTTGTCTTGGTGAGTGTTCTTCCTTGGTGAGAACCAAGAAGCTTCCTTGGTGAAAACCAAGAACACTCACTTGGTGAGTGTTCTTCCAATATTTCATAGTGTTAGCATTTTCTGGTAGTGTAGTTTCTTGGAGTCGATGTTCCCTCTCTGAGGTTCCAGGGTTTGATCTCTGGCTGGGGAATGGAGATACCACAGTTAGTTTGTTATGGCTTTCAGTGGTATTAAAGCAAATACAGACATATGAGGGACAAAAGGTGATTCCCTGACAAATGATAATTAAAGTTATGCACGTGTTATCTAACAAAATGGGCTGGCCTCTGCGCTACTGTTGGGTTTGTGCCAGTTTTTCCAGCGGCACTGGTGCTCTCCTTTTCCTGGGCTTTCCCTCAGAGCTGGGGTTTGGGGAGAGCTCAAGTGGTTCACTTTAGTTTGTAGGGTGTTTATGGGCTGAGAGTTTCAGTTTTCTCATCTAGATCTCGAAGATTCTGCTGCTCACCTTAGTCCACCTCATTAGGAGCCTTCCAGGGGCAGGAGTTTCTTCCTGCTTCTCGCCTCCCTCCCTCAGGGCACAGGCTTCTCTCTGGCACTCTTCCGTCTTTTCTTTTCCCTTTTTATATATCTATCTTTTGCCTACCTCATTCCAGGTAGCCTGGCTTTCTCTCTGGAGGCCTGGGGTCTTCTGTTTTCATCTAGGTGCTAGATTGTAGGTGTCATATCTTATCTTGATGAGTTTTTGATGAATTTGTTGGGGAGTTGGTGATATCCCCATCTTACTCTGACTTCATCTTGGGATACCATCTTATTTCATTCTTTTACATGTAGTTGTCCAGTGTCCCAGCTCTTGTTGAAGAAACTGCGTTTTCTTTGTTGTATATTTTTGCCTCCTTTGTCAAAGACAAAGTGTCCATAGGTGTGTGGATTTATGTCTGGACTTTCTATTTTGTTACATTGATCTATATTTGTTCTTGTAGAAAGGCCCAACGGTTTGTGTAGGCTTTGTTTAAGGTGCAGAATGAGGTAAGTGGTAAGTTTTATTTATTTAATTATTTATTTTCCTCTGAAAGGTAGGACTGAGTTAGGTGTTATTACTCTCTACTGATGATTGAGTTTGTATTTTTTGTCATTTGTTGTTTGTATAGAGCGTTTTACACAGGGTATTATTGTCAGTTGGGTGACACTGGGTCTTGTATACAGGTGCTTGTCTTGGTGAGTGTTCTTCCTTGGTGAGAACCAAGAAGCTTCCTTGGTGAAAACCAAGAACACTCACTTGGTGAGTGTTCTTCCAATATTTCATAGTGTTAGCATTTTCTGGTAGTGTAGTTTCTTGGAGTCGATGTTCCCTCTCTGAGGTTCCAGGGTTTGATCTCTGGCTGGGGAATGGAGATACCACAGTTAGTTTGTTATGGCTTTCAGTGGTATTAAAGCAAATACAGACATATGAGGGACAAAAGGTGATTCCCTGACAAATGATAATTAAAGTTATGCACGTGTTATCTAACAAAATGGGCTGGCCTCTGCGCTACTGTTGGGTTTGTGCCAGTTTTTCCAGCGGCACTGGTGCTCTCCTTTTCCTGGGCTTTCCCTCAGAGCTGGGGTTTGGGAGAGCTCAAGTGGTTCACTTTAGTTTGTAGGGTGTTTATGGGCTGAGAGTTTCAGTTTTCTCATCTAGATCTCGAAGATTCTGCTGCTCACCTTAGTCCACCTCATTAGGAGCCTTCCAGGGGCAGGAGTTTCTTCCTGCTTCTCGCCTCCCTCCCTCAGGGCACAGGCTTCTCTCTGGCACTCTTCCGTCTTTTCTTTTCCCTTTTTATATATCTATCTTTTGCCTACCTCATTCCAGGTAGCCTGGCTTTCTCTCTGGAGGCCTGGGGTCTTCTGTTTTCATCTAGGTGCTAGATTGTAGGTGTCATATCTTATCTTGATGAGTTTTTGATGAATTTGTTGGGGAGTTGGTGATATCCCCATCTTACTCTGACTTCATCTTGGGATCCCCTCTTATTTCATTCTTTTACATGTAGTTGTCCAGTGTCCCAGCTCTTGTTGAAGAAACTGCGTTTTCTTTGTTGTATATTTTTGCCTCCTTTGTCAAAGACAAAGTGTCCATAGGTGTGTGGATTTATGTCTGGACTTTCTATTTTGTTACATTGATCTATATTTCTGTCTTTGTGCCAGTACCTTCATGGCATAATCTGAAGTAAGTAAGGTTGATTCCTTTAGTTCCATTCTTCTTTCTCAAGATTGTTTTGGTTATTAGGGGTCTTTTGTATTTCCATACAAATTGTGAAATTATTTGTTCTAGTTCTGTGAAAAATGTTGGTAGTATGATAGGGATTGCATTGAACCTATAGGCTGCTTTGGGTAGTACACTCATTTTCACTATATTAATTTTTTCAGTCCAAGAACATGATATATTTTATCCATCTATTTGTGTCATCTTTGATTTCTTTCATCAATGTTTCATAGTTTTCTGTATACATGTCTTCTGTTTCTTTAGATAAATTTATTCCTAAATATTTTAGTATTTTCATTGCAATTGTGATAGGAATGCAAAGGATTTCTGTGTATTAATTTTATATCCTGCAACTTTACTATATTCGTTGATCAGCTCTAGTAATTTTCTGGTAGCATCTTTAAGGGTTGTGTCATCTGCATATCTAAGGTTATTGATATTTTCCCCAGCAATCTTGATTTCAGGTTGTGCTTCATCCAGACTGGCATTTTGCATGATGTGCTCTGCATATAAATTAAATAATCTGGGTGACAATATAGAGCCTTGACATACTCCATGCCAAATTTGGAACCAGTCCATTGTTCCATGTCCAGTCCTAACTCTTGCTTCTTGCTCAGCATACAAGTTTCACAGGAGGCAGGTAAGGGGGTCTGGTATTCCTATATCTTTAAGAATTTCCCACAGTTTCTTGTGATCCACACAGTCAAAAGCTTTAGTGTAGTCAATGAAGCAGAAGCAACTTTTCTGGAATACCCTTGCTCTTTCTATGATCCAACACATGTTGGCAATTTGATCTCTGGTTCCTCTGCCTTTTTAAAATCCAGCTTGTACTTTCTGTAGTTCTCAATTCAGATACTGTTGAATCCTAGCTTGGAGGACTTTGTGCACTGCTGTGTGAGCGTATGAAATGAGTACAATGGTGGTGCAGTTTGAACATTCTTTGGCATTGTCCTTCTCTAGGATTAAAATGAAAACTGACATTCCTAGTCCTGAGGTCACTATTGAGTTTTCCAAATTTGCTATCATATTGACTGTAGCACTTTAACAGCATCATATTTTGATATTTGAAATAGCTCAGACAGAATTCCATCACCTTCACTAGTTTTGTTAGCAGTCATGCTTCCTAGTGTTGACTTGACTTCACACCCTAAAATGTCTGGCTCTGGCTGAGTGATTAAACAATCATGTTCTTCCAGCTCATAAAGATCTTTTTTTGTATAGTTTTTCTGTGTATGCTTTCCTTTTCTTCTTAAGATGTTCTGCTTCAGTTAGGTCCATACCATTTCTGTCCTTTATTGTGCCTATTTTTGCATTAAATGTTTCCTTGATACCTCTAATTTTCTTGTAGAGATATCTAGTCTTTCCCATTCTATTGTTTTCCTCTATGTCTTTGCACTGTTCACTTAAGAAGACTTTCATATGCCTCCTCGCTATTTTCTGGAACTGTACATTCAGATGGGCATATCTTTACTTTTTTTTCTTTGCCTTTTGCATCTCTTCTTTTCTCAGCTAGTTGTAAGGCCTCCTCAGGCACTATTTTTCCTTTTTGCATGTCTTTTTCCTTGGGATGGTTTGATCACTGCCTCCTGTTCAACGCTGTGAACTTCCTTCCATAGTTCTTCAGGCACTCTATCTATTAGATCTAATCCCTTGGATCTATTTGTCACTTCTACTGGTTTGGGTTGGTCATTACTGAATGGTCAATTGTTTTTTCCTACTTTCTTCAATTTAAATCTGAATTTCACAATAAGGAGTTTATGATCTCTGGAACTCTACATTGAGAGAGGTATAGCTTTCCTTTTCTCCTTTGCCTTTCACATCTCTTCTTTTCTGAGTTATTTACAAGGCCTCCTCAGACAACCAATTTGCCTTTTTCCATCTCCTTCTCTTGGGTCTGATTTTTATCATTACCTGCTGTGCAATGTTACAGACCTCCATTCATAGTTCTTCAGGTACTTTGTCTATTATATCTAGTCACTTGGGTCTATTTTAACTACCACTGTACAATCATAAATTATTTGATTTAGGCCATGCCTCAATGGCCTAGTGGTTTTCCCTACTGTCTTCAATTTAAGTCTGAGTTTCGTAATAAGGAATTGATGATCTGAGTCCAGTCAAATTTAACCACCCAAATCTGTCCCTAAAAAATATCTTAGGCAAACTTCTCTGTGTCTTTCCCCAATCCTTCCCAATGCTTTTTCAAAGCTCTGGAAGAGCTTCAAAACTCTGCTGAGATCTCCTAGATGATGAGACAGAAGCAAACTAGCAAACTATAAAGCTAAAACACACATTCCTTAAGAAAGAGATGATATTGTAAATAGTAGTGAATTCATGCTGGCATTTTCATGGATTATATTACTTATGGATAATGATACACCAAGTTGGTCATGATATTTCAGATGAGTCTGTTTACTAGCTTACTGCACTGGAGAACTGAGAAAACCAGATAAAAGTACTCTATTTCTGTTTATGGGACTTAGGTTGCTGTGGGTAAAGGTTGAGTATGGATGTCACTGAATTATCTCCCACAGAATTATTTGTAATTTAAGTCAGTTCTCTTCTTGTGGAAGTAAATGTTTCATCTTTATTTCAGGAAATGTTCAAGGTTACCTCTCCATCAAAATTTTGAAGAATATAATTTTCTTGAGCTTCTAAAATCATATTATATCAAGAGCCCAATTTCATCCCCATGCAAAAGTCAGCTCTATTATATAATTTGGAATTGTATAAGACAGTTGCTTTATATAGTTTTCTTTCTTAACCCTTGCAGTATGCAGTCTTATTCATCAAGTCCTATTTAAAGGAAGAAATCAGCAACCTATCAGCTTTCAGGGTGTGAGTGGTGGGAACAGGAACAAAAACATCTCAAATTGGCGGCTTCCCTGGTGGCCCAGTGGGTAAGGACACCGCCTTGCAGTGCAAGGGGCGCTGGATTGACCTCTGGCCTGGTAAGATCCCATGTGCCGTGGAACGGCTGGACTGATGTATCTAATTACCGAGCTGGAGCTCTGGAGCACATGCGCCCAGAGCCGGTGCTCTCTGACAACAGAGGCCACCGTGATGGGAGGCCCATATGGGCCAAAGAACAAAGATGGATGAAAATAGATAAATGAAAGACCAATAGAAGTGGCCCGCCCGTCCCCCTCCCTCTCACCCCACTTCCCCGCCTCAAAAAACATCTCAAATTTGAGCAAAGTTAACAACAATTCCTGAGAGGTCATTTTACTTATTTATCATCTGTCAGGACCACAATGAAAAGTGAATCAAGTCAAATATAAGACTCAGTAGAGCATCCATAATTTATCTTTATTTAGAGAATAATAGTTGTGAAATATACAAAGAATCTGAGTAGGAATATGTCTACTATAAGTAGATTGACCATGTAAATTGTCATTTAAAATGAGACCTTTTGAAGAGTAAAAGAAAAATAAATTTATAATTATTCCAGCACAAAAGCTGGCATTCATTTCAGATTAAAATTTCATGTTTAATTTTTAGCTTACTGCACTGGAGAACTGAGAAAACCAGATAAAAGTACTCTATTTCTGTTTATGGGACTTAGGTTGCTGTGGGTAAAGGTTGAGTATGGATGTCACTGAATTATCTCCCACAGAATTATTTGTAATTTAAGTCAGTTCTCTTCTTGTGGAAGTAAATGTTTCATCTTTATTTCAGGAAATGTTCAAGGTTACCTCTCCATCAAAATTTTGAAGAATATAATTTTCTTGAGCTTCTAAAATCATATTATATCAAGAGCCCAATTTCATCCCCATGCAAAAGTCAGCTCTATTATATAATTTGGAATTGTATAAGACAGTTGCTTTATATAGTTTTCTTTCTTAACCCTTGCAGTATGCAGTCTTATTCATCAAGTCCTATTTAAAGGAAGAAATCAGCAACCTATCAGCTTTCAGGGTGTGAGTGGTGGGAACAGGAACAAAAACATCTCAAATTGGCGGCTTCCCTGGTGGCCCAGTGGGTAAGGACACCGCCTTGCAGTGCAAGGGGCGCTGGATTGACCTCTGGCCTGGTAAGATCCCATGTGCCGTGGAACGGCTGGACTGATGTATCTAATTACCGAGCTGGAGCTCTGGAGCACATGCGCCCAGAGCCGGTGCTCTCTGACAACAGAGGCCACCGTGATGGGAGGCCCATATGGGCCAAAGAACAAAGATGGATGAAAATAGATAAATGAAAGACCAATAGAAGTGGTCCGCCTACCCCCTCCCTCCCCACCCCCACTTCCCCGCCTCAAAAAACATCTCAAATTTGAGCAAAGTTAACAACAATTCCTGAGAGGTCATTTTACTTATTTATCATCTGTCAGGACCACAATGAAAAGTGAATCAAGTCAAATATAAGACTCAGTAGAGCATCCATAATTTATCTTTATTTAGAGAATAATAGTTGTGAAATATACAAAGAATCTGAGTAGGAATATGTCTACTATAAGTAGATTGACCATGTAAATTGTCATTTAAAATGAGACCTTTTGAAGAGTAAAAGAAAAATAAATTTATAATTATTCCAGCACAAAAGACATCAATCAGGACTCCCCTCAAGCAATTCAAGGCATATAGTCAAACCAGTGATGAAGACTTTGGGTAGAAGTTTGTTCTAGTTTTTTCAGATGACGTATATATCAAGTTCTTAGATCTTTATTTCAGAGTATTAAAATAAGAGAAACAGATTTTGGGGCTCAAATAGTTTACTCTTTCCATTTTACAAATAAAACTGAAAGAGAAGAGAAACTTTATTAATAGCTGTAAATTGTAAAATGAAAATATCAAAGTTTTTTTCTTTTGTATTATTAGTTCAGTTTAAAACTTGGAATCCAGGTTTACAAATTATTGCATTTGGTAAGGAAAGTCACCTTATACTCATAATGTCATAACATTGTCTGTCTTCTTATCAGGTTCATCTGAAAAAACAGATTCAAATATTATACCTCAAGCTTACTACTTACCCTAATTCTTTAGACTATGTTCACTGAGTAGAAGTTGTACTTATCAAAATGAAGACCCACACATGAAGGCAACAAACCACCAAAGCATGAGTACTCAATAAAAAAAAAAAATCTACTCACTTTCTCCAAACTTACACAGAAAAAACAAAAAAAACAAAAAAAACCAACCATATCTAGGCTCAAAATTCAGATGCATTCATCTAACCATGGCCCCTCTTTGTACAAAGCATATATAAAAATCAAAATTCACATACACATGCCTATATGCTTGCCTGTAAATGAAGCAAGGAATTAGACCCCAACATGGTTGAAGCAAGTTGTTGTTCTGTCACTAAGTCCTGTCCAACACTTTGTGAGTACAATAGCAAAGATGGATGAAAATAGAGAAATGAAAGACCAATAGAAGTGGCCCGCCCGCTCCCCTCCCTCCCCAACCCGACCCCCGCCTCAAAAAACATCTCAAATTTGAGCAAAGTTAACAACAATTCCTGAGAGGTCATTTTACTTATTTATCATCTGTCAGGACCACAATGAAAAGTGAATCAAGTCAAATATAAGACTCAGTAGAGCATCCATAATTTATCTTTATTTAGAGAATAATAGTTGTGAAATATACAAAGAATCTGAGTAGGAATATGTCTACTATAAGTAGATTGACCATGTAAATTGTCATTTAAAATGAGACCTTTTGAAGAGTAAAAGAAAAATAAATTTATAATTATTCCAGCACAAAAGACATCAATCAGGACTCCCCTCAAGCAATTCAAGGCATATAGTCAAACCAGTGATGAAGACTTTGGGTAGAAGTTTGTTCTAGTTTTTTCAGATGACGTATATATCAAGTTCTTAGATCTTTATTTCAGAGTATTAAAATAAGAGAAACAGATTTTTGGAGCTCAAATAGTTTACTCTTTCCATTTTACAAATAAAACTGAAAGAGAAGAGAAACTTTATTAATAGCTGTAAATTGTAAAATGAAAATATCAAAGTTTTTTTCTTTTGTATTATTAGTTCAGTTTAAAACTTGGAATCCAGGTTTACAAATTATTGCATTTGGTAAGGAAAGTCACCTTATACTCATAATGTCATAACATTGTCTGTCTTCTTATCAGGTTCATCTGAAAAAACAGATTCAAATATTATACCTCAAGCTTACTACTTACCCTAATTCTTTAGACTATGTTCACTGAGTAGAAGTTGTACTTATCAAAATGAAGACCCACACATGAAGGCAACAAACCACCAAAGCATGAGTACTCAATAAAAAAAAAAAATCTACTCACTTTCTCCAAACTTACACAGAAAAAACAAAAAAAACAAAAAAAACCAACCATATCTAGGCTCAAAATTCAGATGCATTCATCTAACCATGGCCCCTCTTTGTACAAAGCATATATAAAAATCAAAATTCACATACACATGCCTATATGCTTGCCTGTAAATGAAGCAAGGAATTAGACCCCAACATGGTTGAAGCAAGTTGTTGTTCTGTCACTAAGTCCTGTCCAACACTTTGTGATTCCATGAACCGTAGCACACCAAGTTTCCCTGTTCTTCTGTATCTCCAAGAGTTGCTCAAACTCCTGTTTATTGACTCAGTGATGGGATCCAGCCATCCATCATCCGTCTTCCTCTTCTCTTGCCCTCAATCTTTCTCAGCAACAGGGCCTTTTCCAATGAGTCAGCTCTTCACATCATGTGACCAAAGTATTAGCGGGATCTTTAAAGAAACTACATACATATAGTGAGGGGTTCCCTAGGAAGGTGCAAGTGTAGAAATGTAAAGAAGAACAGTGGAGGGGGTGTTAAATATGGTACCCCACCCCCACCAGCCCCGCAAGCACCAGACTGGGGAATTCGAGAGAAGCATGATGTGATCAAGTTAGACTCATCTCAGGCATGCAAGGATTCTTCAATATCTGCAAATCAATCAATTTGATACATCGTATCAACAAATGGAGAGATAAAAATCACATGATGATCTCAATAGATGCAGAAAAAACCTTTGACAAACTCCAACACACATTTACGATGAAACCTCTTCAAAAAATGGGCATAGAAGGATCCTATCTCAACTTAGTGAAAGCCATATATGAGAAGCCCACAGAGAACATTATCTTCAATGGAGAAAAACTGAAAGCATCCCCTCTAAGATCAAGAAAAAGACAGGGGTGTCCACTTTCACCACTATTATTCAACATAGTCCTGGAAGTTCTAGCAACAGCAAGAAGAGAAAAAAAAGAAATGATAGGAATCCAGATTGTAACAGAAGTAAAACTCTATTTGCAGATGACATGATATTATACATAGAAAACCCCAAAGACACTATTAGAAGACTATTAGAGTTAATCAACAAATTCAGAAAAGCCACAGGATACAAAATCAATGCACAGAAATCACTCACATTCCTATAAACAATGAAAAATCAGAAAACAAAATCAAAGATGCAATACCATTCACCATTGCAACCAAAAGGATAAAATATCTAAAAATAAACCTACCCAAAGAAACAAAAGAGCTGTACACAGAAAATTACAAGACACTAATGAGAGAAATTAAAGAAGACTTAAACAGATGGAGAGATATTCCATGTTCCTGGATCGGAAGAATCAATATTGTGAAAATTACCATACTACCAATATCATCTACAGATTCAATGCAATTCCTATCAAACTACCAATGACATTCTTCACAGAACTAGACCAAAGAATAACACAGTTCATATGGAAACACAAAAGACCTTGAATAGCCAAAGCAATCCTGAGAAAGAAGAATGGAGTTGGAGGGATCAGCCTCCCCAACTTCAGACTAAACTACAAAGAAACAGTCATCAGGACAGTATGGTACAGGCACAAAAAGAGAAATATAGACCAATGGAATAAGAGAGAGAACCTAGAGATAAACCCCCACACAAATGGGTACCTTATTTCTGACCTAGGAGATGAAAATAAAAAATGGGACAAAGACAGCCTCTTTAAGAAACTGTGCTGGGAAAATTGGACAGCTACATGCAAAAAAAAATGAAGTTGGAACATTCCTTGACACCATGCACAAAGATAAACTCAAAATAGATTAAAGACCTAAATGCAAGACCAGAAACCATCAAACTCTTAAAGGAGAATATAGGCAAAACCCCCAAGGACATAAATCAAAGCAAAGTCTTCTATGACTCACCTAATAGAATACCAGAACTAAAAACAAATATTAACATGTGGGACCTAATGAAATTTAAAAGCTTTTGTCAAAAAAGCTGACCAGACACCTCACAGAGTGGGAGAAAATCATAGCAAATGAAATAACAGAAAAGAAAAAATCAAAGATGCAATACCATTCACCATTGCAACCAAAAGGATAAAATATCTAAAAATAAACCTACCCAAAGAAACAAAAGAGCTGTACACAGAAAATTACAAGACACTAATGAGAGAAATTAAAGAAGACTTAAACAGATGGAGAGATATTCCATGTTCCTGGATCGGAAGAATCAATATTGTGAAAATTACCATACTACCAATATCATCTACAGATTCAATGCAATTCCTATCAAACTACCAATGACATTCTTCACAGAACTAGACCAAAGAATAACACAGTTCATATGGAAACACAAAAGACCTTGAATAGCCAAAGCAATCCTGAGAAAGAAGAATGGAGTTGGAGGGATCAGCCTCCCTAACTTCAGACTAAACTACAAAGAAACAGTCATCAGGACAGTATGGTACAGGCACAAAAAGAGAAATATAGACCAATGGAATAAGAGAGAGAACCTAGAGATAAACCCCCACACAAATGGGTACCTTATTTCTGACCTAGGAGATGAAAATAAAAAATGGGACAAAGACAGCCTCTTTAAGAAACTGTGCTGGGAAAATTGGACAGCTACATGCAAAAAAAAATGAAGTTGGAACATTCCTTGACACCATGCACAAAGATAAACTCAAAATAGATTAAAGACCTAAATGCAAGACCAGAAACCATCAAACTCTTAAAGGAGAATATAGGCAAAACCCCCAAGGACATAAATCAAAGCAAAGTCTTCTATGACTCACCTAATAGAATACCAGAACTAAAAACAAATATTAACATGTGGGACCTAATGAAATTTAAAAGCTTTTGTACAGCAAAAGAAACTACAAAAAAGCTGACCAGACACCTCACAGAGTGGGAGAAAATCATAGCAAATGAAATAACAGAAAAAGAATTAATCTCCAAAATCTACAAGCAACTCAGACAACTCAGCAAAGGAAAAACGAACATTCCAATCAAAAAATGGGAAAAAGACCTAAATAGACACCTCTCCAAAGAGGACATACAGTTGGCCAAAAAGCACATGAAATGATGCTCAAGCTCGCTTATTATTAGAGAAATGCAAATCAAAACTACAATGAGATATTGCCTCACACCAGTCAGAATGACCATCATGAAGAAATCTACAGACAATAAATGCTGGAGAGGGTGCAGAGAAAAGGGAACACTCTTACATTGCTGGTGGGAATGTAAATTGATACAACTGCTATCTGTAAACTAAAAATGGAAGCACCATATGACCCAGTAATCCCACTATTAGGCTTATATCCTGATGAAATTAAAATTGAAAGAGGCACCTGTACCCCAATGTTCATGGCAGCTCTCTATATAATAGCTAGAATATGGAAGCAATCTAGATGTCCATCGATGAATGAATGGATACAGAAGCTCTGGTACATATATACAATGGAGTGCTACTTAGCTGTAAAAAGCAATGCAGAAGAATCAGGCCTAATGAGGTGTTTGGATATAGAACCTATCGTGAAAAGTGAAGTAAGTCCAAAAGAGAAAGACAAGTACAGTATACTAATACATATACGTGGAATCTAGTAAAAGGGTAATGACAACACATGCAGTGAAACGATGGAAAAACAAACATAGAGAATAGACATTTGGGCATTGTGGGGAATGAACAGTAGGTGGGAGGCATAAAAAAAGTATACTATACTATCATATGTAAAAAAAATAGCTGTTGTCTTTGCTGTGGGAAAATGGGATCCTGCAGGGGCACTATGTGATGGCCTGGAGGGGTGGGATGTAGGGGATACGCATATGACTAATCTAGGATCATATGGATCTATACACAACAAAACTCTGTAAAAGTAAAAAGTAAAATAAAAATTAAAAAAAAAAGAGAGAAGCATGATGCTCAGCTTTCTGCCTTCTGACCAGGATCCTTCACTCTATTGGAAACTAGTTGTTCATTCAAGTTTAGTCATGTGTACAGCAAAAGAAACTACAAAAAGCTGACCAGATCAAGAGTGGGAAATGGGAAAAGAATTAATCTCCAAAATCTACAAGCAACTCAGACAACTCAGCAAAGGAAAAACGAACATTCCAATCAAAAAATGGGAAAAAGACCTAAATAGACACCTCTCCAAAGAGGACATACAGTTGGCCAAAAAGCACATGAAATGATGCTCAAGCTCGCTTATTATTAGAGAAATGCAAATCAAAACTACAATGAGATATTGCCTCACACCAGTCAGAATGACCATCATGAAGAAATCTACAGACAATAAATGCTGGAGAGGGTGCAGAGAAAAGGGAACACTCTTACATTGCTGGTGGGAATGTAAATTGATACAACTGCTATCTGTAAACTAAAAATGGAAGCACCATATGACCCAGTAATCCCACTATTAGGCTTATATCCTGATGAAATTAAAATTGAAAGAGGCACCTGTACCCCAATGTTCATGGCAGCTCTCTATATAATAGCTAGAATATGGAAGCAATCTAGATGTCCATCGATGAATGAATGGATACAGAAGCTCTGGTACATATATACAATGGAGTGCTACTTAGCTGTAAAAAGCAATGCAGAAGAATCAGGCCTAATGAGGTGTTTGGATATAGAACCTATCGTGAAAAGTGAAGTAAGTCCAAAAGAGAAAGACAAGTACAGTATACTAATACATATACGTGGAATCTAGTAAAAGGGTAATGACAACACATGCAGTGAAACGATGGAAAAACAAACATAGAGAATAGACATTTGGGCATTGTGGGGAATGAACAGTAGGTGGGAGGCATAAAAAAAGTATACTATACTATCATATGTAAAAAAAATAGCTGTTGTCTTTGCTGTGGGAAAATGGGATCCTGCAGGGGCACTATGTGATGGCCTGGAGGGGTGGGATGTAGGGGATACGCATATGACTAATCTAGGATCATATGGATCTATACACAACAAAACTCTGTAAAAGTAAAAAGTAAAATAAAAATTAAAAAAAAAAGAGAGAAGCATGATGCTCAGCTTTCTGCCTTCTGACCAGGATCCTTCACTCTATGTGGAAACTCAGAAACTTGTTTCATTCAAGTTTAGTCATGTGTGACTCTTTGCAACCTGACTGACTGACACCTGCTTGGCACCACCGTCTATGGGATTCTCCAATTACTAGAGTGAATTGTCATGCACTCCTCCAGGGGATGTTCCCAACCAGGGATCAAACCTACATCTCTTATGTCTTCTGCGTTGGCAGGAGGGTTCTTTACCACTTACATCACCTGGGAAGCCCCAATCCATGATTAGGTATTAGCAATTTTTTTCAAATATGCAGCGGCCAAAGTCTCCTGTGATCATATCACTTCTCTGGTCAAACTCTATATCTGCCATACCAAGTCTGTGATTCTATTCTGCTTGAAGGGAATGAGGGAATAAGTCAAAAAAAAAAAAAAAAAAAAGGAAGATAAGAAGGAGTGTAGGGCAAAGGTGATGCTCTTTCCCATTAAGTCCTAGGCACTAATTCATCTCCTGACTCCAGTCCCTGGTCTGTCTTGGCATTAGACTCTCCCTTACCTCTGTGTTTCAAGTTGTATCTGACTTCCTTAGAGATGGGAATCTCTCCCCATTTGTTTAGATTGTGGGAAGTGGAAAGTAGAAAAAGCAGGGAATAAGAGATAAGAAGGGAGTAAGGATAAGCAGAAGCAACAAAGAAGAAACAACTCAAGCAGTGGAGGTAAATATAGTAATTTTCAACAAGGAAATGTCCAAATTATATGTTCCTGAGATGAACATAAACCCCTAGTAAATTTCTAGAACTGATGATTTACAGGTGGCTTTGTGCTACTAAGAAAAGTTCCTAACTTTACTACAGATGATACCAACATTTTCAATCTACGAAAAGGCACATGCAGTGAAACGATGGAAAAACAAACATAGAGAATAGACATTTGGGCATTTGTGGGAATGAACAGTAGGTGGGAGGCATAAAAAAAGTATACTATACTATCATATGTAAAAAAAATAGCTGTTGTCTTTGCTGTGGGAAAATGGGATCCTGCAGGGGCACTATGTGATGGCCTGGAGGGGTGGGATGTAGGGGATACGCATATGACTAATCTAGGATCATATGGATCTATACACAACAAAACTCTGTAAAAGTAAAAAGTAAAATAAAAATTAAAAAAAAAAGAGAGAAGCATGATGCTCAGCTTTCTGCCTTCTGACCAGGATCCTTCACTCTATGTGGAAACTCAGAAACTTGTTTCATTCAAGTTTAGTCATGTGTGACTCTTTGCAACCTGACTGACTGACACCTGCTTGGCACCACCGTCTATGGGATTCTCCAATTACTAGAGTGAATTGTCATGCACTCCTCCAGGGGATGTTCCCAACCAGGGATCAAACCTACATCTCTTATGTCTTCTGCGTTGGCAGGAGGGTTCTTTACCACTTACATCACCTGGGAAGCCCCAATCCATGATTAGGTATTAGCAATTTTTTTCAAATATGCAGCGGCCAAAGTCTCCTGTGATCATATCACTTCTCTGGTCAAACTCTATATCTGCCATACCAAGTCTGTGATTCTATTCTGCTTGAAGGGAATGAGGGAATAAGTCAAAAAAAAAAAAAAAAAAAAAGGAAGATAAGAAGGAGTGTAGGGCAAAGGTGATGCTCTTTCCCATTAAGTCCTAGGCACTAATTCATCTCCTGACTCCAGTCCCTGGTCTGTCTTGGCATTAGACTCTCCCTTACCTCTGTGTTTCAAGTTGTATCTGACTTCCTTAGAGATGGGAATCTCTCCCCATTTGTTTAGATTGTGGGAAGTGGAAAGTAGAAAAAGCAGGGAATAAGAGATAAGAAGGGAGTAAGGATAAGCAGAAGCAACAAAGAAGAAACAACTCAAGCAGTGGAGGTAAATATAGTAATTTTCAACAAGGAAATGTCCAAATTATATGTTCCTGAGATGAACATAAACCCCTAGTAAATTTCTAGAACTGATGATTTACAGGTGGCTTTGTGCTACTAAGAAAAGTTCCTAACTTTACTACAGATGATACCAACATTTTCAATCTACTATATCTATCTGCAGCACCATGAAGGTTGTTTGGAACTGTAGTATGGAGGGAATTTGGGTGTAACAGAGAATGAGAATAAACATTATTCTCTAATGACAGCTAGTTATGGATCCCAAGCAGGTCACTCCATTGTAGGCAAAGACAAAATACACTCTAACCTCCTCCATACCACAGCAGAAGCAATGAGCTCTGTTAGTCAGTATTATTTGTGCTATATTAATATACATTAATTGGCCTTTTCCTGAAGAACTTGGGTCATTTCTGTTTCAAAGTCTAATTTTTTAAAATTTAATTTAATTTAAAAAAAAATTTTTTTTTTAAAATTTATTTATCTTTTTTTGGAGGGTGGGGTGGGGAGGGAGGGGGATGGGTGGGTCACTTCTATTGGTCTTTCATTTCTCTATTTTCATCTGTCTTTGTTCTTTGGCTCCTGTGGGCCTCCCATCGCGGTGGCCTCTGTCGTCGCAGAGCGCTGGCTCTGGGCGCATGCGCTCCAGAGCTCTGGCTCGGTAATTGGACACATCAGTCCAGCCGCTCCACTGCACGTGGGATCTTCCCAGGCCAGGGATCAAACCGGCGCCCCTTGCACTGCAAGGCGGTGTCTTTACCCACTGGACCACCAGGGTAAGCCCTATTTTTTAAATTTTAGAAATAAAATATTGCATAGATACTATGTGTTATATAATATATTAAGTCTGATTTTGGACAGTAACTCATAATCAAACATATTAATTTGCTTTATAGCAAAATATTTGCATATTCATACTATCAAAGCAAAATGAATAAGTTTCATAGTCTCTTTCCCATTAAGTCCTAGGCACTAATTCATCTCCTGACTCCAGTCCCTGGTCTGTCTTGGCATTAGACTCTCCCTTACCTCTGTGTTTCAAGTTGTATCTGACTTCCTTAGAGATGGGAATCTCTCCCCATTTGTTTAGATTGTGGGAAGTGGAAAGTAGAAAAAGCAGGGAATAAGAGATAAGAAGGGAGTAAGGATAAGCAGAAGCAACAAAGAAGAAACAACTCAAGCAGTGGAGGTAAATATAGTAATTTTCAACAAGGAAATGTCCAAATTATATGTTCCTGAGATGAACATAAACCCCTAGTAAATTTCTAGAACTGATGATTTACAGGTGGCTTTGTGCTACTAAGAAAAGTTCCTAACTTTACTACAGATGATACCAACATTTTCAATCTACTATATCTATCTGCAGCACCATGAAGGTTGTTTGGAACTGTAGTATGGAGGGAATTTGGGTGTAACAGAGAATGAGAATAAACATTATTCTCTAATGACAGCTAGTTATGGATCCCAAGCAGGTCACTCCATTGTAGGCAAAGACAAAATACACTCTAACCTCCTCCATACCACAGCAGAAGCAATGAGCTCTGTTAGTCAGTATTATTTGTGCTATATTAATATACATTAATTGGCCTTTTCCTGAAGAACTTGGGTCATTTCTGTTTCAAAGTCTAATTTTTTAAAATTTAATTTAATTTAAAAAAAAATTTTTTTTTTAAAATTTATTTATCTTTTTTTGGAGGGTGGGGTGGGAGGGAGGGGATGGGTGGGTCACTTCTATTGGTCTTTCATTTCTCTATTTTCATCCGTGTTTGTTCTTTGGCTCCTGTGGGCCTCCCATCGCAGTGGCCTCTGTTGTCACAGAGCACCGGCTCTGGGCGCATGCGCTCCAGAGCTCTGGCTTGGTGATTGGACACATCAGTCCAGCCGCTCCACTGCACGTGGGATCTTCCCAGGCCAGGGATCAAACCGGCGCCCCTTGCACTGCAAGGCGGTGTCTTTACCCACTGGACCACCAGGGTAAGCCCTATTTTTTAAATTTTAGAAATAAAATATTGCATAGATACTATGTGTTATATAATATATTAAGTCTGATTTTGGACAGTAACTCATAATCAAACATATTAATTTGCTTTATAGCAAAATATTTGCATATTCATACTATCAAAGCAATGAATAGTTTCATTCAGGCACAGTTCTGGTTGATCAAGCCATTTTGTTGTGTATTTAAGAAAACTTTTGAGTTGGGGAGTCTTAGATTTTAGCATCATGGATAAGAAATTATTGACCACATGTTTATTCTGCATATTCTTTGGAATAGATATTGAACAATAGGATAAATCAATACTATATTACAGTTTCTTTCAAGGTAGATTGCCCATCTTTAATTATGTTTTTCTTCAATGCTCCTATCTCTATTTTATTTTGATAATAAAAATTAAAAATAAAATACTACAATAAAATGATTTATTCTGGTTTACTCTAGGACTGAGAAGCAGATGGTGAAAAACATACACTGGGGCTACTTGGGTAAAGTCCTACTTCTGTTCCTTGTAAGTTCCACAACTTAAGGCTATTTAATCTATTCATTATTAAGTTTCACCTTCTGGAAAATGGGAATAAATATTTGTACCTATATCATGAAAATGTCTGGAAATTAAATAATTAAATAATAAACAATAATTAAATACAGAACAATGCCACATGATGAATGCTACAAAAATGTTGAGTACTGTCATTATTAAACTTACAGTGGTTCTCACCATAACATCAAAAATAGTGGTCATTAAGATTCAGTCTTCACATGGTATTGAGTACCCTGGAATAATTCAGGGAAACTAAGAAAGGCCTGCTACTCCTAAGGACATCTTCCCAACTGACTATTTTTTTTTTTTTTTAGATTTATTTATTTATTTTGAGGGGGTGGGGAGGGAGGGGAGCAGGCAGGCTACTTCTATTGGTCTTTCATTTGTCTATTTTCATCCATTTTTGTTCTTTGGCCCATGTGGGCCTCCTATCATGGTGGCCTCTGTTGTCGCAGAGCACAGGCTCTGGGCACATGTGCTCCAGAGCTCTGGCTTGGTAATTGGACACATCGGTCCAACTGCTCCGCGACACGTGGGATCCTCCCATGCCAGGGATCAAACCGGCTCCCCTTGCATTGCAAGGTGGTGTTCTTACCTACTGGACCACCAGGGAAGCCCCCCACTGACTATTAAACACTAAGCTCTTTCTTTACAAAAACGCTTGTTAAGATGCATAATCCTTAAAAGAAGTCAAATTTTGATGGAAATTAAAAGCTAGAACTAAAACTTTTTAAGAGAAAATAAAAACAGGAAGCTCTATGGGCCTTTAGGAGCATGTCATCATCAAGGAGGGAGAATGAGAAAGTCAACTTTCAATTTTTCTCTGGACAACTCTTCCAAATGCTAAGGGCTAAGCATACAAGAATCTCTGAACCTCATTTGTTCTCAAAAATAGAAACCTATACTATCATATATGAAAAGAGATAGCTATTGTCATTGAGTTATAGGAATAGGGGATCCTGTAGGGGCACTATGCAATGGCCTGGAGGGGTGGGATGGGGGCGGGTGGACTGGGAGGGGAGTGGAGGAGGGAGGGAGCCAGGGATATACATATGTCTAATCCAGGATTATACATATCTGTAAACAACAAAACTGTAAAAGTCAAAAGTAAAATAAAAATAATTAAAACAAAACAAAGCAAAACTAGCCTCACATTCAAAGTGATGGCACTGAAACTAAGGATGTAAATTTGCTTATCCAAACCACCTTGCTTTAAATCTGAAAGAAGCACCTGTACCCCAATGTTCATTGCAGCTCTCTAACAATAGCTAGAACATGGAAGCAACTAGATGCCCATCGATGAATGAATGGATACAAAAGTTCTGGTACATACATACAATGGAATACTACACAGCTGTAAAAAGAAATGCAGAAGCATCAGCCCTAATGAGGTGGCTGGATCTAGAACCTATCATCAAAAGTGAAGTCAGTCAAAAAGAGAAGGACAAATACAATATACTAACACATATATATGGAATCTAGTAGGATGGTGATGATGGCACATGCAGTGAAGTAATGGAGAGAAAGACATGGACAGTGGACATATGGCATTGTGGGGAAGGAACAGTGGGTGGGAGGCATAAAGGAAGCAGTGTCAAGGCCTGTACTGTCATATGTGAAGAAAATAGCTATAGTCATTGCTCTGTGAGAAAATGAGATCCTTCAGGGATGCTGTGTGACGGTCTGGAGGGGTGGGATGGGGGGGATATGCATATGACTATCTGTAAACAACAAAACTCTGTAAAAGTTAAAAAGAAATTACTGATCATCTTACATGCATCCATTGATCAGATTTATCTTGTTTTATTTGTTCAATGCCATATAGCTAATAAATGCCAGATCTAGAATTCCAGCCCAAGTCTTCTGATTCTAGGTCCCATCTGCTGCTCCCTAGAACTTGAATTTTTCCACCACAGAGCTGTCTGAGCAACTAGTAGGGAATCCCTCTACTTTAGACTGTGTGAAATATGAGCATAAGGATGGACGAATAGGTTAAGAGGAGCTTCACAGTCAAAAAGATCTGTGGGTGTAGGGTCATTGACAAAATATGCACTGTTTATTTGTCCATAATATTGAAATAAATAATAGCTATTACGAAGACTACATGACTTAACGTGATAAATGTTAGCAGAATATACAATCCATAGAAGATACCAAAAATATACTTTTCCCTCCTCCATTTACTTCTGGTTTAAAAATGGGATCCTTTTTTTTTTTTTTTTTTCCTCAGTCTTATCTATATTCCTTTGCTAGCACCACTCAAGAATCTGGACAATGTTGGGAATAGCTGCCAAGAAGAAAAAGTAAGAACAAAAACATCAAAATAAAATGTGGCTGCCATCCAGCAGAGAGAGATGAGGCCTTTCACAGATAATGAACACAAGAAAACAAACAACCGCTGTCAATTTTGGAGGGATGTGCCAAGGCTCATGGGGAAACAGCTGGGCCAAGGCTCTATTACATGGGTACATACATACAATGGAATACTACACAGCTGTAAAAAGAAATGCAGAAGCATCAGCCCTAATGAGGTGGCTGGATCTAGAACCTATCATCAAAAGTGAAGTCAGTCAAAAAGAGAAGGACAAATACAATATACTAACACATATATATGGAATCTAGTAGGATGGTGATGATGGCACATGCAGTGAAGTAATGGAGAGAAAGACATGGACAGTGGACATATGGCATTGTGGGGAAGGAACAGTGGGTGGGAGGCATAAAGGAAGCAGTGTCAAGGCCTGTACTGTCATATGTGAAGAAAATAGCTATAGTCATTGCTCTGTGAGAAAATGAGATCCTTCAGGGATGCTGTGTGACGGTCTGGAGGGGGGGGATGGGGGGGATATGCATATGACTATCTGTAAACAACAAAACTCTGTAAAAGTTAAAAAGAAATTACTGATCATCTTACATGCATCCATTGATCAGATTTATCTTGTTTTATTTGTTCAATGCCATATAGCTAATAAATGCCAGATCTAGAATTCCAGCCCAAGTCTTCTGATTCTAGGTCCCATCTGCTGCCCCCTAGAACTTGAATTTTTCCACCACAGAGCTGTCTGAGCAACTAGTAGGGAATCCCTCTACTTTAGACTGTGTGAAATATGAGCATAAGGATGGACGAATAGGTTAAGAGGAGCTTCACAGTCAAAAAGATCTGTGGGTGTAGGGTCATTGACAAAATATGCACTGTTTATTTGTCCATAATATTGAAATAAATAATAGCTATTACGAAGACTACATGACTTAACGTGATAAATGTTAGCAGAATATACAATCCATAGAAGATACCAAAAATATACTTTTCCCTCCTCCATTTACTTCTGGTTTAAAAATGGGATCCTTTTTTTTTTTTTTTTTCCTCAGTCTTTTCTATATTCCTTTTCTAGCACCACTCAAGAATCTGGACAATGTTGGGAATAGCTGCCAAGAAGAAAAAGTAAGAACAAAAACATCAAAATAAAATGTGGCTGCCATCCAGCAGAGAGAGATGAGGCCTTTCACAGATAATGAACACAAGAAAACAAACAACCGCTGTCAATTTTGGAGGGATGTGCCAAGGCTCATGGGGAAACAGCTGGGAACCTTCTGATAGTGTGCTTACTAATTAAGAAACCACAGTTCCAGGGCTCTTTATTTGTACAACAACAATGACAAGCAGTATTCCCTTACTCCCCTTGGCTCTGACCCTGTCAGGGATTTCTGTCCCTTCACAAGACTCTCTATGGACTCCAAAAAACTGCTGGGAAGAGGGAAGGAGATGTGAAGCTCAGAGAATCCATTGTTTTTCATGGCTAAGTCCTAAACTGCCAAGAAGATTTCTTGGGCCCTGACCACCCAAATGAGAGGATGTCCTTTCTCTTGACAGTCTGCAGAGCTGAATGAGCTGCTATTTAGTAGTCTAAAGACATAGCAGGGAAAAATATCTGGAAAGACACTGCCCAAATACATGGCAGGTGCCTCTGGTCACTTTTCTTTATTAAAACTGGTAACGGTGATTCAGTCTGACACTGATGTGTCATTTATCAGGCTGCCCTTTCCCTCATTCCATGCCACTGATAAACACATCCATACCCATACACCCATGCAGCCTTTTTTGAACTGAGAAAAAAAAAGCCCTGGATAGTAAAATAACACTGTCAATGTCGATACATCTGACTTATCTTTCTCCATTAACTCTCCAAATTATTACAAATGAGGGATGTTTAAGATAACACAGGTCATTAATTTAAAACTTTTGCAGACAAACTCTTTTTTTTCCTTTTTTTAGGAAAGGCTTAAGTATATTTTATATTGATAATCTATGTCTTTCTACCTTAATACATTATTACTGATTACATACAGGATGAGGTGAGGTATTTGTAAAATATCTCATAAAAATTATGAATATACAATATTCTATACGAGATGGAATTTTATGAACCTTTAGGTTTTCAAATTTGTCAAATTTATCATCTAAGTTAAAATGACCTGACTGGACTTACAGCTATTCCCTTAAACCATGATTAAAAAAAAAAATCTTATATTTTTCCAGAATTTGTGCATAAAAGAGAAACACATAATTGGCAATTTCTATTTCTCACATCCAAAGTAGTACATTCTCAGGACTTCCAAGTTAAGCATAAAAATAATAAAAAGAAAACAAAAGAGAAAAACAAAAGACTGGGTTAGAGATATATAATCTCTGAATAATAGGCTAATTTACCTATACCAAAGAAGTCCAAGTAGTCAACAGTCTTGAAAATGCTTTATTAAAATGTGTGACATATATACAGAAGATGTGTGTGAAAAGACCATAGCTTGAAAATTGGTTTTTGAAGCATCTCAACAACCAATTGAAATGTAAAAAAATAAAAAAAAGAAAAATCCCAGTAAACTGGACTTCTAGCATAACAAGAACCTGGTGTAAAAATTTCCTTTAAAATATTTTCCATCACAGAAACTAAAGAAAACAAAGCTAAGATATCTGAAATTGTTGTAACTTCAAGTTTCAGAGAAGGAGAAGCAACAGGTTTTTTGTCCTCCTGGAGAGCGTCTCACTCCTGAAAACTGAGATAAAAGCTTAGCTATAGGATCCATGGCTTCCCTATTGCTTGGAGAATATGAACTCTGAGAAGAAAGTCCACCAGTAGAACTGCTGGTAAAGTGCATGTTTGATCTGCCTGCATGAGGACCTCCCAGTCCCCAGCCAGAGGGAAACATTCTACACACATGCTGAACACCACTCCATTCACCTATATCCCTATCTGCTCTGTGTTCATGTGTAAGATGAGGGAGGAAATCATCGTGACATGATTAGGGTCGCCTCAGTTAATGCTGCACATATAGGACCAATCACTTCTGTTGATGTTTATGCACGTTCAGAAGTAATATGCTCTTGAAGATGTCCTCGGAAATTTCCCTTAATACATTATTACTGATTACATACAGGATGAGGTGAGGTATTTGTAAAATATCTCATAAAAATTATGAATATACAATATTCTATACGAGATGGAATTTTATGAACCTTTAGGTTTTCAAATTTGTCAAATTTATCATCTAAGTTAAAATGACCTGACTGGACTTACAGCTATTCCCTTAAACCATGATTAAAAAAAATCTTATATTTTTCCAGAATTTGTGCATAAAAGAGAAACACATAATTGGCAATTTCTATTTCTCACATCCAAAGTAGTACATTCTCAGGACTTCCAAGTTAAGCATAAAAATAATAAAAAGAAAACAAAAGAGAAAAACAAAAGACTGGGTTAGAGATATATAATCTCTGAATAATAGGCTAATTTACCTATACCAAAGAAGTCCAAGTAGTCAACAGTCTTGAAAATGCTTTATTAAAATGTGTGACATATATACAGAAGATGTGTGTGAAAAGACCATAGCTTGAAAATTGGTTTTTGAAGCATCTCAACAACCAATTGAAATGTAAAAAAATAAAAAAAAGAAAAATCCCAGTAAACTGGACTTCTAGCATAACAAGAACCTGGTGTAAAAATTTCCTTTAAAATATTTTCCATCACAGAAACTAAAGAAAACAAAGCTAAGATATCTGAAATTGTTGTAACTTCAAGTTTCAGAGAAGGAGAAGCAACAGGTTTTTTGTCCTCCTGGAGAGCGTCTCACTCCTGAAAACTGAGATAAAAGCTTAGCTATAGGATCCATGGCTTCCCTATTGCTTGGAGAATATGAACTCTGAGAAGAAAGTCCACCAGTAGAACTGCTGGTAAAGTGCATGTTTGATCTGCCTGCATGAGGACCTCCCAGTCCCCAGCCAGAGGGAAACATTCTACACACATGCTGAACACCACTCCATTCACCTATATCCCTATCTGCTCTGTGTTCATGTGTAAGATGAGGGAGGAAATCATCGTGACATGATTAGGGTCGCCTCCAGTTAATGCTGCACATATAGGACCAATCACTTCTGTTGATGTTTATGCACGTTCAGAAGTAATATGCTCTTGAAGAGATGTCCTCGGAAATTTCCCTTTAAACATGCATCACAGTTGACACCTTCATGTCTGGACATCCTAGTTTACACGGTGGGGCTGTGGCTCCTTCCAGACTCCAGCTGCAGTGTCCGCCGCTGGGTCATGGTGCTGCCCACGCTGCCTGGCCAACTCCCATTTGACTCCTGGGCTCCACCGCTGGGGCGGAGTGGGTAGGGGAGTGCTCCACAGTGAGGGCGGCCGTGGGGAGGTGGCAAGGGGGGGGAAATCTTTTGCTGACAAATTCTTACAAAGTATTATTAACTGGCAAGTCAGAGACTCACCAAACAGGGCTCTGTTTCTAAAGATCAACAATTTATGAACACAAGATACTACTTTTATACAGGCAAGATTGATAATAAGGGTGTATTAATAATTTTCAGATGCAAACAGAACAGTGATGAGAATAAAAAAATATAAATCCACAATGCTGGTAAATAAACTTTTGAGTACCACTCAACGGACAGAAAATGGTAAAGATCATATGAGAATTAGTTCTTTCTCATGAACAAGTATTCTATACTTGGATGGGTAATACCTACCCATCCAATGTCATTGGTAATGACTTAAAAGCATATTATGGTTTACCAGCATAATAAAGGGAACTTACTAAACCTACCTTAGCCCTACCTGACCTCTATTGAGTTACAATCAATGTACCTTCATGAATGATAAAGATGGGTAGAGCCCAAATGCTCTGTTGGTACACACTCTTATCCCACCTCCTTCATGGATGTGCTTCTTTCAAAAGTGACCTTCCTATTCCGCTGTGTATACTAGTTCATCAAATATAAGCTAGAACTAAAAATCTCAGAGATTATTCTTATGTATCTGAAAGTAGGTTATTGTTAAATCTCTCAGTTGTGTCTGACTCTTTGCAACCCCATGGACGGCAGCCAGCCAGACTTCCCTTTCTTTCACTATCTCCTGGAGCGATGCCATCCAACCAACTCTTCCACTGTTGTCCATTCTACTCTTCCACTCAAATCATATCCAGCATCAAGCTCTTTTCCAATGAGTTGGCTCTTGACATCAGGTAGCCAAAGTGTTGGAGCTTCAGCTTCAGTTTCAGTCCTTCCAATTATTATCCAGGGTTGATTTCCTTTAGGATTGACTGGTTTGATCTTGTTGCAGTCCAAGGGACTCTCAAGAGTCTTCTCCAGCAGCATAGTTTGAAAGCATCAATTCTTCTGTGCTCAGCCTCCTTTATGGCCCAACTCTCACATCCATACATGACACTGGAAAAGACCGCTGGGGCGGAGGGGTAGGGAGTGCTCCACAGTGAGGGCGGCCGTGGGAGGTGGCAAGGGAAATCTTTGCTGACAAATTCTTACAAAGTATTATTAACTGGCAAGTCAGAGACTCACCAAACAGGGCTCTGTTTCTAAAGATCAACAATTTATGAACACAAGATACTACTTTTATACAGGCAAGATTGATAATAAGGGTGTATTAATAATTTTCAGATGCAAACAGAACAGTGATGAGAATAAAAAAATATAAATCCACAATGCTGGTAAATAAACTTTTGAGTACCACTCAACGGACAGAAAATGGTAAAGATCATATGAGAATTAGTTCTTTCTCATGAACAAGTATTCTATACTTGGATGGGTAATACCTACCCATCCAATGTCATTGGTAATGACTTAAAAGCATATTATGGTTTACCAGCATAATAAAGGGAACTTACTAAACCTACCTTAGCCCTACCTGACCTCTATTGAGTTACAATCAATGTACCTTCATGAATGATAAAGATGGGTAGAGCCCAAATGCTCTGTTGGTACACACTCTTATCCCACCTCCTTCATGGATGTGCTTCTTTCAAAAGTGACCTTCCTATTCCGCTGTGTATACTAGTTCATCAAATATAAGCTAGAACTAAAAATCTCAGAGATTATTCTTATGTATCTGAAAGTAGGTTATTGTTAAATCTCTCAGTTGTGTCTGACTCTTTGCAACCCCATGGACGGCAGCCAGCCAGACTTCCCTTTCTTTCACTATCTCCTGGAGCGATGCCATCCAACCAACTCTTCCACTGTTGTCCATTCTACTCTTCCACTCAAATCATATCCAGCATCAAGCTCTTTTCCAATGAGTTGGCTCTTGACATCAGGTAGCCAAAGTGTTGGAGCTTCAGCTTCAGTTTCAGTCCTTCCAATTATTATCCAGGGTTGATTTCCTTTAGGATTGACTGGTTTGATCTTGTTGCAGTCCAAGGGACTCTCAAGAGTCTTCTCCAGCAGCATAGTTTGAAAGCATCAATTCTTCTGTGCTCAGTCTCCTTTATGGCCCAACTCTCACATCCATATATGACTACTGGAAAAGACATCGCTTTGGCTATTCAGACTTTTGTCAGTAAAATAATTCTCTGCTTTTTAATACAATGTCTAGATTTGTCATAGCTTTTATTCAAAGGAACAAGTGTCTTTTAATTTCATGGCTAAAGTCACAGTCCACAGTGTTTTTGGAGCCCTAGAAAATAAAGTCTGTTACTGTTTTCCCCCATTTATTTGCTATGAAGTGATGGGACTGAATGCTGAGATCTTATGATCTTTTGAATGTTAAGTTTTAAGAAAGCTTTTTCTCTCTCCTTTTTCAACTTCATCAAGAACCTCTTTAGTTCCTCTTCACTTTCTGCCATAAGGGTGGTGTCATCTGCACATCTGAGGTTATTGATATTTCTCCTGGCAATCTTAATTCCAGCTTGAGTTTCATCCATCCTGGCATTTCACATGATTTACTCCGCAGAGAACCTCAATAAGGAGGGTGACAATACACAACCTTGATGTACTCCTTTCCCAATTTGGAACCGGTCTGTTGTTCTATGTCTGGTTGCTTCTTAGCCTCATACAGGTTTCACAGGAGGTAGGTAAGGTGGTCTGGTGCTCCCATGTCTTTAAGAATTTCCCACAGTTTGTTGTGATTGTGCAATCAAAGGCTTTAGCATAGTCAAAAGCAGAGGTAGATGTATTTCTGGAATCCCCTTGTTTTTCCTATGATCCAGCAGATGTAAACAATTTGATTTCTGGTTTCTCTGCCTTTTCTAAATCCAGCTTGAGCATCTGGAAATTCTTGGTTTATGTACTGTTGAAGCCTAAAATTTCCAAATAGCAGAAATGGTAAATGCTATTCTACTCTTCCACTCAAATCATATCCAGCATCAAGCTCTTTTCCAATGAGTTGGCTCTTGACATCAGGTAGCCAAAGTGTTGGAGCTTCAGCTTCAGTTTCAGTCCTTCCAATTATTATCCAGGGTTGATTTCCTTTAGGATTGACTGGTTTGATCTTGTTGCAGTCCAAGGGACTCTCAAGAGTCTTCTCCAGCAGCATAGTTTGAAAGCATCAATTCTTCTGTGCTCAGTCTCCTTTATGGCCCAACTCTCACATCCATATATGACTACTGGAAAAGACATCGCTTTGGCTATTCAGACTTTTGTCAGTAAAATAATTCTCTGCTTTTTAATACAATGTCTAGATTTGTCATAGCTTTTATTCAAAGGAACAAGTGTCTTTTAATTTCATGGCTAAAGTCACAGTCCACAGTGTTTTTGGAGCCCTAGAAAATAAAGTCTGTTACTGTTTTCCCCCATTTATTTGCTATGAAGTGATGGGACTGAATGCTGAGATCTTATGATCTTTTGAATGTTAAGTTTTAAGAAAGCTTTTTCTCTCTCCTTTTTCAACTTCATCAAGAACCTCTTTAGTTCCTCTTCACTTTCTGCCATAAGGGTGGTGTCATCTGCACATCTGAGGTTATTGATATTTCTCCTGGCAATCTTAATTCCAGCTTGAGTTTCATCCATCCTGGCATTTCACATGATTTACTCCGCAGAGAACCTCAATAAGGAGGGTGACAATACACAACCTTGATGTACTCCTTTCCCAATTTGGAACCGGTCTGTTGTTCTATGTCTGGTTGCTTCTTAGCCTCATACAGGTTTCACAGGAGGTAGGTAAGGTGGTCTGGTGCTCCCATGTCTTTAAGAATTTCCCACAGTTTGTTGTGATTGTGCAATCAAAGGCTTTAGCATAGTCAAAAGCAGAGGTAGATGTATTTCTGGAATCCCCTTGTTTTTCCTATGATCCAGCAGATGTAAACAATTTGATTTCTGGTTTCTCTGCCTTTTCTAAATCCAGCTTGAGCATCTGGAAATTCTTGGTTTATGTACTGTTGAAGCCTAAAGTAACTCTTACGGCCAAGATGAGGGAGTATAGGCCTTGGTGAAGGAAACAAAACTTTAGTGAAGAATATCTAAGAGCATCACTATTGTCAAAATATGGCCCTTGGAGAAAGGCCAAACAGAAACACAAGCTATGTCCAGGGAGATAAGGGCAGAGTGCCTAGCAACAGTTACCTAGACGCAGAATAACAGATCCTGGCCATGGGAGAAAAAAATAATTGGCCTAAAGGAACAAGGTGTTACCAGATGATATACAATGACAGTGGTCAATTGTTCAAATCACTGTTCATGGTATTCATACTTCTCACGGAAAACCCTCATCTTCTCAGGACACTACATTGATTCATGCTCTAGCTTTGCTTCCAGGCCTGCTATGATGACTGCCTGCTCCTTCTGTCCTTGGAAAATAAATCCTGACTGTGGTTGGGACAAGTTCTGACATTTGGCCATCTGTCAAGATTAGGTTCTCTCAGAAAGTGACACAGAGCTAACAATTTAAGTAGGAGTTATTTATTAAGTAAGTATTCCCAGGAGAAAACAGTAAATGAGTGGGAGAATCAGGATAAGAAAGAGGAAGAAGTCAAGCATGTTTCACCCTCAGCCCGATCCTATGGGCACCTCATCCAAAAAGCATAATTCCATGAACATTTATTCACTAAAAACATCGTTATGAATATAAAATGGATAAAGTTTGAGATTGTCGTTGTTCAGTTGCCCAGTCATGTCCAATTCTCTGTTATGGACTGCAGCATGCCAGGCCTCCCTGTCCCTCACCATCTCCTGAAATTTGCTCAAGTTCATGTCCATTGCATTCATGTCCATTGCATCTAAACCAGCAAGTGATCTTTAAATCCCACCAAACCAATCACTAAAGCACATCTAATGCATATGAAATAATTAGGCTGAAAATCTCTAAGAGGAAATATTAAGAAAGAGGGATGAATTGTGTTTCAGATAGTATTATGGCATCTTCAAACCCTAAAGAAGACGCTAATACCACCCCTGGGATTTAGAGTATAGGGCCCTTGTTTTTCCTATGATCCAGCAGATGTAAACAATTTGATTTCTGGTTTCTCTGCCTTTTCTAAATCCAGCTTGAGCATCTGGAAATTCTTGGTTTATGTACTGTTGAAGCCTAAAGTAACTCTTACGGCCAAGATGAGGGAGTATAGGCCTTGGTGAAGGAAACAAAACTTTAGTGAAGAATATCTAAGAGCATCACTATTGTCAAAATATGGCCCTTGGAGAAAGGCCAAACAGAAACACAAGCTATGTCCAGGGAGATAAGGGCAGAGTGCCTAGCAACAGTTACCTAGACGCAGAATAACAGATCCTGGCCATGGGAGAAAAAAATAATTGGCCTAAAGGAACAAGGTGTTACCAGATGATATACAATGACAGTGGTCAATTGTTCAAATCACTGTTCATGGTATTCATACTTCTCACGGAAAACCCTCATCTTCTCAGGACACTACATTGATTCATGCTCTAGCTTTGCTTCCAGGCCTGCTATGATGACTGCCTGCTCCTTCTGTCCTTGGAAAATAAATCCTGACTGTGGTTGGGACAAGTTCTGACATTTGGCCATCTGTCAAGATTAGGTTCTCTCAGAAAGTGACACAGAGCTAACAATTTAAGTAGGAGTTATTTATTAAGTAAGTATTCCCAGGAGAAAACAGTAAATGAGTGGGAGAATCAGGATAAGAAAGAGGAAGAAGTCAAGCATGTTTCACCCTCAGCCCGATCCTATGGGCACCTCATCCAAAAAGCATAATTCCATGAACATTTATTCACTAAAAACATCGTTATGAATATAAAATGGATAAAGTTTGAGATTGTCGTTGTTCAGTTGCCCAGTCATGTCCAATTCTCTGTTATGGACTGCAGCATGCCAGGCCTCCCTGTCCCTCACCATCTCCTGAAATTTGCTCAAGTTCATGTCCATTGCATTCATGTCCATTGCATCTAAACCAGCAAGTGATCTTTAAATCCCACCAAACCAATCACTAAAGCACATCTAATGCATATGAAATAATTAGGCTGAAAATCTCTAAGAGGAAATATTAAGAAAGAGGGATGAATTGTGTTTTTCAGATAGTATTATGGCATCTTCAAACCCTAAAGAAGACGCTAATACCACCCCTATAAAGGAGGGGGATTTTAACCATTCCCATTGTCACAGATTTTAAAAGAGAACTCAAATGCTCCATAACCAGTGATAGACAATTGCTGAACTTGTTGATATAACCAAGAGATCTCTAAAAATATCACTAGAAAGAATTATATTCATAAATTTTGGCAATCATAGATTCACAAATTAGAATTTTTTTCACAAACTGCAATCTGGAATTTCATACCCAAAATTAAAGTTTCAGCATATCTTGGTATGGTAATCACAATAACAGCTCCCCAACTATGCCCACATTCTCATCCTCAGAAGTGGTGAATATGTTGCATTATAAAAGACTTTGAATGTATGATTACCTTAAGGGAATTTATTTATAGGGAATTTATTATGTATTATATGGGTGTGATCAATGCAAACACATTCCCTTATAAGAAAGATAATTATAGAAATGAGGCCGGAGGGTGTTTTGCCAAAAAATTGTATTAAAAAAATTATTGGCCTAAGCTGAAGAGAAAAACTTAAAACTTTAACTTTTGTCTCACGTTCAAAGGATTTGTCAACAAAATAAGCTACTTGTTATATATGAATAAATAATACCAATATTTGTTACAGAATTATCTAGTTTACTTTCAATATACTAACATTAAAAGAACAGGGAAACAGAAATAGTAGAGGATACATCAGAGAACTGGGTATTGAGCAACATCCAGACTTAAACAGGGAAAACAGAAATAGTAAGAGGCATACATTTATGATCCTAATAAAATGCCCGTTATAAAAAGTTTGAGATTGTCGTTGTTCAGTTGCCCAGTCATGTCCAATTCTCTGTTATGGACTGCAGCATGCCAGGCCTCCCTGTCCCTCACCATCTCCTGAAATTTGCTCAAGTTCATGTCCATTGCATTCATGTCCATTGCATCTAAACCAGCAAGTGATCTTTAAATCCCACCAAACCAATCACTAAAGCACATCTAATGCATATGAAATAATTAGGCTGAAAATCTCTAAGAGGAAATATTAAGAAAGAGGGATGAATTGTGTTTTTCAGATAGTATTATGGCATCTTCAAACCCTAAAGAAGACGCTAATACCACCCCTATAAAGGAGGGGGATTTTAACCATTCCCATTGTCACAGTTTTTAAAAAGAGAACTCAAATGCTCCATAACCAGTGATAGACAATTGCTGAACTTGTTGATATAACCAAGAGATCTCTAAAAATATCACTAGAAAGAATTATATTCATAAATTTTGGCAATCATAGATTCACAAATTAGAATTTTTTTCACAAACTGCAATCTGGAATTTCATACCCAAAATTAAAGTTTCAGCATATCTTGGTATGGTAATCACAATAACAGCTCCCCAACTATGCCCACATTCTCATCCTCAGAAGTGGTGAATATGTTGCATTATAAAAGACTTTGAATGTATGATTACCTTAAGGGAATTTATTTATAGGGAATTTATTATGTATTATATGGGTGTGATCAATGCAAACACATTCCCTTATAAGAAAGATAATTATAGAAATGAGGCCGGAGGGTGTTTTGCCAAAAAATTGTATTAAAAAAATTATTGGCCTAAGCTGAAGAGAAAAACTTAAAACTTTAACTTTTGTCTCACGTTCAAAGGATTTGTCAACAAAATAAGCTACTTGTTATATATGAATAAATAATACCAATATTTGTTACAGAATTATCTAGTTTACTTTCAATATACTAACATTAAAAGAACAGGGAAACAGAAATAGTAGAGGATACATCAGAGAACTGGGTATTGAGCAACATCCAGACTTAAACAGCACTGGGAAATCCAATGACACAGCACATTTGGAGTCCCAGTTTGGAAAAGATTCCAGGCAGTGCATCTGCTCTGAGGGGAGGCTGAGACTTAAGAAACTGTAGTTCAGAGCTCCAGTTTTTAATCCCAGGACAGGAACTGATATCGTCATTAGTCTGTTAAAAAATCGCAGCTCTGATTTTATGCTAATGTGCAAAACTTGAAATGTTGTGAAGCCAGAGGCTTGGATGACCAGAACCCATCCAGGGCCTCAAGAATCTCAAGATTCCTCCCTTATCTTATCTGTGGTGCAACAGGATGGCACTCATAGTCATTCTTTAAGGCAGTTTCTAAGCAGGTTAGAAGGAAGGTCAGAGGCCTTCTCTGCTTTGTCTCTGAAGCCTAAACAAGACTATCTAAATTCCCTAGAAAGGTCAGAATTAAAGATTAGGAAATGCTCTACTATTGGCTTTGAACATGGAAGTAGGGATCATCAAGTAATAGATTACTCCTCAAGTCTCCAGAAGTGAATGCAGCTCATCCACATTTATATTTTAAGCCAGTGAGGCCCCTCTTGGACGTCTGACCTCCAGAAATGTAAGATAACAAATTTATATTGTTTCAAACTGAATTGTTCTATGGTTATTTGTTAAGGCAACAATAAGAAATTAATATACCTGACCTATGTTCTTGTACTATTAAAATAATATCTGTAGACATAGAGAAAATACATTAACAGGTATTAAAAGCTAATTTATATTAAAAAATTATTGGCCCAAGCTGCACAGAAATTTAAAATTAATACCATGGTCCAGAAGTTCCTTAAACATACAGTCTAGAGCAAGGATTGAGGGCAGGTGGTTTATGTAGTAGATAATGGCAGGAAGAAAGAGTGAAAGAGCAGAGAAGAGTAAAACAGAAAAGAAGAGGAAGGAAAAATGGTACATTATCAATGTCTCTATTTAAGGACATGGTAGCCACTGGGACCTCAAAGAACTGGGTATTGAGCAACATCCAGACTTAAACAGCACTGGGAAATCCAATGACACAGCACATTTGGAGTCCCAGTTTGGAAAAGATTCCAGGCAGTGCATCTGCTCTGAGGGGAGGCTGAGACTTAAGAAACTGTAGTTCAGAGCTCCAGTTTTTAATCCCAGGACAGGAACTGATATCGTCATTAGTCTGTTAAAAAATCGCAGCTCTGATTTTATGCTAATGTGCAAAACTTGAAATGTTGTGAAGCCAGAGGCTTGGATGACCAGAACCCATCCAGGGCCTCAAGAATCTCAAGATTCCTCCCTTATCTTATCTGTGGTGCAACAGGATGGCACTCATAGTCATTCTTTAAGGCAGTTTCTAAGCAGGTTAGAAGGAAGGTCAGAGGCCTTCTCTGCTTTGTCTCTGAAGCCTAAACAAGACTATCTAAATTCCCTAGAAAGGTCAGAATTAAAGATTAGGAAATGCTCTACTATTGGCTTTGAACATGGAAGTAGGGATCATCAAGTAATAGATTACTCCCTCAAGTCTCCAGAAGTGAATGCAGCTCATCCACATTTATATTTTAAGCCAGTGAGGCCCCTCTTGGACGTCTGACCTCCAGAAATGTAAGATAACAAATTTATATTGTTTCAAACTGAATTGTTCTATGGTTATTTGTTAAGGCAACAATAAGAAATTAATATACCTGACCTATGTTCTTGTACTATTAAAATAATATCTGTAGACATAGAGAAAATACATTAACAGGTATTAAAAGCTAATTTATATTAAAAAATTATTGGCCCAAGCTGCACAGAAATTTAAAATTAATACCATGGTCCAGAAGTTCCTTAAACATACAGTCTAGAGCAAGGATTGAGGGCAGGTGGTTTATGTAGTAGATAATGGCAGGAAGAAAGAGTGAAAGAGCAGAGAAGAGTAAAACAGAAAAAGAAGAGGAAGGAAAAAATGGTACATTATCAATGTCTCTATTTAAGGACATGGTAGCCACTGGGACCTCAAAGAAGAATGCAACATGCTTCCCAGAATTAACCATTGAAGGCAAGTTAGAGCATTGCTCAACTGCCTCCAATTCCCTTTTGGATGAGGATTAACCCACATCATCTGAATAGGCTGCAAGACTGGAGAATTCTCTAAAATAGGAAGCAGATGGACATGATGAACATGTCAGAAAATCTGACCGTGCATAGAACTCTTATCCACAGTTATGGATAAATCACAGGTAGGTCAAGCCAAAACATCACTTTTCCAACAAAGGTCCATATAGTCAAGCCTATGGTCTTCCCAGTAGTCATGAGCGGTTGTGAGAGCTGGGTCATGAAGAAAGCAGAGCTGCAAAGAATTTGTGCCTTCAAACCATGATTCTGGAGAAGACTCTTGAGAGTCCCTGTACAGCAAGGAGATCAAACCAGTTAATCCTGAAGGAAATCAACTCTGAATATTTATTGGAAGGACTGATGCAGAAGATGAAACTTCAATACTTTGGCCACCGGATGTAGAGAGTCAATTCATTGGAAAAGACTCTGATGCCAGGAAAGATTGATGGCAGAAGAAGAGGGTGTCAGAGGGTGAGATAGCCGAATGGCATCACCAATGCAATAGACATGATCTTTGAAAAACTCTGGGAGGGGGTGAGGGACAGGGAGGCCTGGAGTCCTGCAGTCCATGTGGTCACAAAGAGTCAGATGTGACTGGGCAAATGAGCAATGAGCAACAGGTCAAGGGTACATGATGAAGGGCATCAAAATAATTTTTTACAGTTACTGTGTTATAAAAATAGTGACTCTTAAGAGATAAAAATATTACACACCCACCAAAAGGCAAAAGGGATAAAATACAGATAAGGAACGTATCAAAGAATTGATACAAAGTAACAATAGGCACATGAAAATTGTAGAGCTCATAAGTAATGGAATAAATGTAAATAAAAACAATGAATAACTTCTTGACTATCAAATTAATAGTTCTATACTCATGAAGATAGTGTAAATGATACCAGTTTCTCTGGGAGTTATTTTCATCTTATTATTAAAGGAATCAAAAATATGAATTTTCTTTTTGACCCATGATTTTCAGTCCTTGTAATAAGGAAATTAATAATATATTAAATAATGTAAACATCTTATAATAGGAGGCTGTTTAAATAAATCTTAGTGTAAACATGTAATGGGATACTAGCCTTTATTGTTGTAATTATGTTTATATATGATAATATATTCATGGCAATTTATTAAGTAGTAGACACTCATAGGGTGATTCAGTTTTCTATAAAGATATTTTATACCTGAAACTATACATTTTCATTTTTTAGAAGTAATTATCTTTGGAATTTGGTTTATTTGCCAATATTTTCTACAAAGGGTATGTATATCTTTTGTAATACATTTCAAATTAGGATTCCTCAAAAGAAACTCTGAACTATAATACTACTGGCCAATTCCATAAAATGATTCTTGAGAGCTTGTTTGGGGAGCACTGTTATTTCCTTGACCAAAAGTTACAGGAATCAACTCTGAATATTTATTGGAAGGACTGATGCAGAAGATGAAACTTCAATACTTTGGCCACCGGATGTAGAGAGTCAATTCATTGGAAAAGACTCTGATGCCAGGAAAGATTGATGGCAGAAGAAGAGGGTGTCAGAGGGTGAGATAGCCGAATGGCATCACCAATGCAATAGACATGATCTTTGAAAAACTCTGGGAGGGGGTGAGGGACAGGGAGGCCTGGAGTCCTGCAGTCCATGTGGTCACAAAGAGTCAGATGTGACTGGGCAAATGAGCAATGAGCAACAGGTCAAGGGTACATGATGAAGGGCATCAAAATAATTTTTTACAGTTACTGTGTTATAAAAATAGTGACTCTTAAGAGATAAAAATATTACACACCCACCAAAAGGCAAAAGGGATAAAATACAGATAAGGAACGTATCAAAGAATTGATACAAAGTAACAATAGGCACATGAAAATTGTAGAGCTCATAAGTAATGGAATAAATGTAAATAAAAACAATGAATAACTTCTTGACTATCAAATTAATAGTTCTATACTCATGAAGATAGTGTAAATGATACCAGTTTCTCTGGGAGTTATTTTCATCTTATTATTAAAGGAATCAAAAATATGAATTTTCTTTTTGACCCATGATTTTCAGTCCTTGTAATAAGGAAATTAATAATATATTAAATAATGTAAACATCTTATAATAGGAGGCTGTTTAAATAAATCTTAGTGTAAACATGTAATGGGATACTAGCCTTTATTGTTGTAATTATGTTTATATATGATAATATATTCATGGCAATTTATTAAGTAGTAGACACTCATAGGGTGATTCAGTTTTCTATAAAGATATTTTATACCTGAAACTATACATTTTCATTTTTTAGAAGTAATTATCTTTGGAATTTGGTTTATTTGCCAATATTTTCTACAAAGGGTATGTATATCTTTTGTAATACATTTCAAATTAGGATTCCTCAAAAGAAACTCTGAACTATAATACTACTGGCCAATTCCATAAAATGATTCTTGAGAGCTTGTTTGGGGAGCACTGTTACTTGTATACCCTTGACCAAAAACTGGTCCTCCTCTACCAGGAATGGTTGTCCTCTTTGACGGACCATGCAGCTTTGAGAGGGATGCCCATGGAGCGTTGAGGGAGGAAGCAGACAACTACCTAGCTAGCCAGATTGGCTGAATCAACCCTGGTGATCAATGAGGTGACAGACGTCACAACCAAATTGCCCTCCCATCCATGAAATGATTCTTAAAGTGAGTAGTAAAACTACATACAGTAGAATATAACTACTTGATAGTCTCAAAGGATGTGTCCTGAGACACTGGTGGATTCTTTTATTTATTTTTTTAAATAGCATCCTAGTCACTTGAATTTTCTAATACACTAGAGTATTACACAAAAATGATTCAGTCACTCTTTCAGATTTTTAATAATTCTATCAGAGTTTAAAATTAGTTCATGAAATTAATAAAATAAATTAATAAGATGTATCATGAGCAAAACAAGCCATATTGCATCAGCATTCCATTAGTCAAATTAAATGTGTATGATCAAAAAAAAATCAAGCTGAGGTAACTATACTACAAAACAACAGTCATCAAGACAGTATGGTACTGGCACAAAAACAGAACTATAGACCAATGGAACAAGATTGAGAACCCAGAGATAAACCACGCACCTATGGGTACCTTACTTTTGACAAAGGAGGAGAAACTCTAAAATGGGACAAAGACAGCCTCTTCAACAAGTGGTGCTGGGAGAATTGAACAGCTACATGCAAAAAAATGAAGTTGGAACATTCCCTGACACCATACACTAAGATCAATTCAAAATGGATTAAAGACCTAAATGGAAGACCAGAAACCATCAAACTCTTAGAGGAGAATATAGGCAAAACCCTCAAGGACATCAATCAAAGCGAGATCTTCTCTGACCCACTTACTAGAATAGCAGAACTAAAAAGAAAAATTAACAAGTGGGACCTAATGAAACTTAGAAGCTTTTGTACAGAAAATGATTCTTAAAAAAGAAAGCTCTGAACTATAATACTACTGGCCAATTCCATAAAATGATTCTTGAGAGCTTGTTTGGGGAGCACTGTTACTTGTATACCCTTGACCAAAAACTGGTCCTCCTCTACCAGGAATGGTTGTCCTCTTTGACGGACCATGCAGCTTTGAGAGGGATGCCCATGGAGCGTTGAGGGAGGAAGCAGACAACTACCTAGCTAGCCAGATTGGCTGAATCAACCCTGGTGATCAATGAGGTGACAGACGTCACAACCAAATTGCCCTCCCATCCATGAAATGATTCTTAAAGTGAGTAGTAAAACTACATACAGTAGAATATAACTACTTGATAGTCTCAAAGGATGTGTCCTGAGACACTGGTGGATTCTTTTATTTATTTTTTTAAATAGCATCCTAGTCACTTGAATTTTCTAATACACTAGAGTATTACACAAAAATGATTCAGTCACTCTTTCAGATTTTTAATAATTCTATCAGAGTTTAAAATTAGTTCATGAAATTAATAAAATAAATTAATAAGATGTATCATGAGCAAAACAAGCCATATTGCATCAGCATTCCATTAGTCAAATTAAATGTGTATGATCAAAAAAAAATCAAGCTGAGGTAACTATACTACAAAACAACAGTCATCAAGACAGTATGGTACTGGCACAAAAACAGAACTATAGACCAATGGAACAAGATTGAGAACCCAGAGATAAACCACGCACCTATGGGTACCTTACTTTTGACAAAGGAGGAGAAACTCTAAAATGGGACAAAGACAGCCTCTTCAACAAGTGGTGCTGGGAGAATTGAACAGCTACATGCAAAAAAATGAAGTTGGAACATTCCCTGACACCATACACTAAGATCAATTCAAAATGGATTAAAGACCTAAATGGAAGACCAGAAACCATCAAACTCTTAGAGGAGAATATAGGCAAAACCCTCAAGGACATCAATCAAAGCGAGATCTTCTCTGACCCACTTACTAGAATAGCAGAACTAAAAAGAAAAATTAACAAGTGGGACCTAATGAAACTTAGAAGCTTTTGTACAGAAAATGAAATTACAAAGAAGCTGAACAGACACCCCACAGAGTGGGAGAAAATCACAGCAAATGAAACAACAGACAAAGAATTAATCTCCAAATCTACAAGCAACTCAGACAGCTCAGCACCAGAAAAATGAACAACCCAATCAAAAAATGGGAAAAAAGATCTAAAGAGACACCTCTCCAAAGAGGACATACAGATGGCCCAAAAGCACATGAAAGGATGCTCAGCCTCGCTTATTACTAGAGAAATGCAAATCAAAACTACAATGAGATATCACTTCACACCCATCAGAATGACCATCATCAATAAATCGACAGACAATAAATGCTGGAGAGGATGTGGAGAAAAGGGAACCCTCTTGCATTGCTGGTGCGAATGTAAATTGATACAGCCACTGTGGAAGACAGTCTGGAGATTCCTTAAAAAACTAAAAATAGAAGCATCCTATGACCCAGCAATTCCACTACTAGGGCTATATCCTGATGAAATCAAAACTGAAAGAAGCACCTGTACCCTAATGTTCCTTGCAGCTCTCTATACAATAGCCAGAACATGGAAGTAACCTAGATGTCCCTCGACGAATGGATGGATACAAAAGCTCTGGTACATATATACGATGGAATATTACTCAACTCTTAAAAGAAATGCAGAAGATTCAGTCCTAATGATGTGGTTGGTGCTAGAACCTATCATAAAAAGTGAAGTAAGTCAAAAAGAGAAAGACAAGTACAGTGTACTAACACATATATATGGAATCTAGTAGGATGGTCATGATAACACACGCAGTGAACTCATGGAAAAACAGACAGAGCATAGACATAGGGACATTGTGGGGAAGAAACAGTGGGTGGGAGGCATGGAGGGAGTAACATGGAAACCTATACTGTCATGTGTGGAAAAGATAGCTATTGTCATTGTGCTAAGGGAATAGGAGTACTTACAATGGCTTGGTGCGATGGTCCGGAGGGGTGGGATGGGGGGACCTGGGGGTGAGGGGGACAAGGGATATGCATATGACTGATCTGGGAACATACATGTCTGTGAACAACAAAATTCTGTAAAACCTTTAAAATAAAGAATTAAAAAAAAATCAAGCTGAGATAACTTAGAGTGTGCCTAAGGATGAATTCGATTTCTGGAGTGTCTCTAAATCCATTCCACTGTATTGTATGCAAAGAAAAAGAGCCTCCCAGTTGTATTCAAATATGGTTCAGTGGGTGGTCAACTCTGCTTTCTTACATATATATACACACAAGACACACCATCCATTCTATAAATTGGTACAATCCATGCAAAAAACTAGGTTCTACTGTAGTGTTCATAGATTCAGTCATCCTCAACAAATGTTATCATTGTCATTTGATCCTAAAATAAATCACCTATCCTATATGTAGTGATCATGCTTTAAAAAAAAATGAATTAACTGCTTTACAATGTAGCATTAGTTTCTGCTATACAATGACATGAATCAGCTATATATATACATATATTCCCTCTTTCTTGAACCTCCTTCCATCACCAGCCCCATCCCTACCATCGAGGTCATCACAGAGCACTAATCTGAAGTCCCTATGCTATACAGCAGGTCCCCGTTAGCTATCTGTTCTACACATGGTAGTGTATATATATCAATCTTAACCTCCCAATTTGTCCAATCCTCCCCTTACCCCCATAGCTACATGTTCATTCTCTACATCTGTCTCTACTTCTGTTCTGCAAATAGGTTCATCTGTACCATTTTTTTCTACATTTTACATATATGCATTAATGTATGATATGTGCTGTTCTCTTTCTGACTTAACTGCACTGTGTATGACAGAATCTAGGTCTATTCACATCTATATAAATTACGCAGTTTCATTCCTTTTTATGCATTAATAGTATTTCATTGTACATATGTACCATATCTTATTTATCTACTCATCTGTTGATGGACATTTAGACTGCTTCCATACCCTAGCTATTGTAAATAGTAATGCAGTGAACATTGGGATACACATGCCTTTTTGTATTATGGTTTTCTCAAGGTATATGACTAGTAGTGGGATTGCTGAGTTATAGACAACACTCAGAATAAGAGAAAATATTTGCAAACAAAGCAATTTACAAGGGATTAATCTCCAAAATATACAAACAGCTCAAGTACCACAGTATCAAAGCAAAAAAAACCAAATCAAAAGATGGGAAGAATACCTAAAGAGACATTACTCCAAAGGAGGTATACAGATGGCCAAGAGACAGATGAAAAGATGCTCAACATCACTAATTATTAGAGGAATACAAATCAAAACTATAATTAGGTATCACCTCAGACCAATCAGAATGGTCATCACCAAAATATTAACAAACAGTAAATGCTGGAGAAGATATGGAGAAAAGGGAACCCTCTCGTATTATTGGTGGGAATGCAAATTGATATAGTCACTATGGAAAACAGTATGGGGGTTCCTTAAAATAAACCTAAAAATAATCCTGTTTATTTTTTGTTTGTTTGTTTTTTATGTATTTTCTGTTGCTTTGACATTTGCAGCCTGATGATTCTGCTTCTTCCAGGCCTAAGTAATCCCCAGAGGAATAAACTTACACTCAGAGCATACTTTTCTTATGTACCCAATCTGAAAGTCCCTATGCTATACAGCAGGTCCCGTTAGCTATCTGTTCTACACATGGTAGTGTATATATATCAATCTTAACCTCCCAATTTGTCCAATCCTCCCCTTACCCCCATAGCTACATGTTCATTCTCTACATCTGTCTCTACTTCTGTTCTGCAAATAGGTTCATCTGTACCATTTTTTTCTACATTTTACATATATGCATTAATGTATGATATGTGCTGTTCTCTTTCTGACTTAACTGCACTGTGTATGACAGAATCTAGGTCTATTCACATCTATATAAATTACGCAGTTTCATTCCTTTTTATGCATTAATAGTATTTCATTGTACATATGTACCATATCTTATTTATCTACTCATCTGTTGATGGACATTTAGACTGCTTCCATACCCTAGCTATTGTAAATAGTAATGCAGTGAACATTGGGATACACATGCCTTTTTGTATTATGGTTTTCTCAAGGTATATGACTAGTAGTGGGATTGCTGAGTTATAGACAACACTCAGAATAAGAGAAAATATTTGCAAACAAAGCAATTTACAAGGGATTAATCTCCAAAATATACAAACAGCTCAAGTACCACAGTATCAAAGCAAAAAAAACCAAATCAAAAGATGGGAAGAATACCTAAAGAGACATTACTCCAAAGGAGGTATACAGATGGCCAAGAGACAGATGAAAAGATGCTCAACATCACTAATTATTAGAGGAATACAAATCAAAACTATAATTAGGTATCACCTCAGACCAATCAGAATGGTCATCACCAAAATATTAACAAACAGTAAATGCTGGAGAAGATATGGAGAAAAGGGAACCCTCTCGTATTATTGGTGGGAATGCAAATTGATATAGTCACTATGGAAAACAGTATGGGGGTTCCTTAAAATAAACCTAAAAATAATCCTGTTTATTTTTTGTTTGTTTGTTTTTTATGTATTTTCTGTTGCTTTGACATTTGCAGCCTGATGATTCTGCTTCTTCCAGGCCTAAGTAATCCCCAGAGGGAATAAACGTACACTCAGAGCATACTTTTCTTATGTACCCTAATCAGCCTCTTATATGTTAGACCAATAGTCCCCTGCTTTAGTCACCCTAGTGTGAGGTATCAGACAATTAGAAGGATGTCCTATGTCCTAGAATCAGATGAAATCAGTATTCATTTAGTCAACCCTAAACAGTCAGGTTATCTTGTGTTCCTCATTCCTTCTGTCATAAACCACAATGAAGCTCTTATCTTAAAGACTGCTGCTGCCCTGTTTGTGCCAGCCTTTGATCATTTCCCATGATCTTACCCAGACTGTCCACAAAATGTAATACTTGTTCAAGCTAAAAGTACCTCCAAAATGTTAACTCTGCTTTCTGAAGAAAAGAGCCTGTTCTCTACCATAAGTCTACATAATTCCAGCCTCAAAGGAGAGAGAAAAGGGTAATTAATCAAATTGCTCTAGCTTTGCGTTTACATCTGTGTTCTCCTTGTAACAGTATCAATAGGTCCGATAGGTCATATAGATAATAGCAACTTCTTGATAATCTGTAGTCTTGTTAAATATTCCTTTGACTGGAAGATCCTTTACAACAGACCTGCTAACCTCTTCATTCCTGAGAAGCTTGGCTTTGGAATAAGGGCTTAAAATTAAAACTTTTAACCATGTTTTCTCTATCCCTAAGTGACACCCAGAGTGCCAGCTGTGTGTCTAGGGACTGAATTGTAATTCTTTTCTGTTTTTGACAAAAAATTTGTATAAACATCTTACTTTCCAGGACATTTATGAATTTTGTTTACATGTAATTCATCCATGTGCTTGTATGAATTGAGGTGCTCTTTTACCTTATTATTTAGAGAAAAAGTGGCTTAGGGTCTGGGGTAGATGCTGTGGCCTGGTATCTTGACTCTGATACTTACCAGCTGTGTGGCCTGGACAAGCTGCTTAGATTCCATATGCCTCAGTTTCCTTATCTGTCAAATAGAGATAATAACATTTTTTTAAGATAGGAAATGTATTAAATAATACTTTAAATCATTATAAACAGTCTCTAGAATTCAATAAATTTTAACTGCTATTATAACTCCAACCTGTCTTTAGAGGCCTACCTCATATTGATTCTATTATATTAACAATACTCAAGTTTTTCATATATAATAAACTCTTGAATACTCTGTTTTGGAGTCAGAATCACATGCCCCAGTTCCAAGAGAATGATTGAGTAGGGCTGGATGTGTATTATGAATCTACACTCTTTACAAGCATTCCAGGTGTTCTTATACAGGTGGCTTGCAGAAAAATAGAAGGCAACAGGAGAAAGGGACGACAGAGAACAAGATGGTTGAATGGTATCACTGAGTCAATGGACATGAGTTTGAGCAAACTCTGGGAGATGGTGAAAGGCAGGAAATCCTGACTTTCTTGGGTTCATGGGGTCACAAAGAATCGGACATTACTGAGCAACTGAACTAAACTACACTGTATAAGATAGCACTGTTCTAAGTCACCTCTATTTAGCACTTGTTCACTGATCAATATAATACAGCAGTTGCCACTTGGCATTTACTAACTTATGTTTCATGTTTAAGTTGTATCATAAAGTAAGATTATAAATTACTTAAGATAGGAATTTTATATTCTCCATAGCACAGAACAGTCTCTTTCTTAGATACCAATGTAAGATATAAATTAGTTTCTTAACATATTGATTATTGAATATTCCAGCCTCAAGCCCACAAACCAAGTCTTCTAACTGAATTCAGTTTCAAACAAGCATCACTAGACTCTCCCCCAAATACAGTCTCAGGATATCACTTCAGTTTTCCTACAAATATAGTTGTTCAATATGCTAATTTCCATTTTTATTTTTATGAGATGGTGGTGATTTAAAGTATCAATTTTATTAGGCTCCAAATACTTTTCAGAGAAATTTTAAGGCACTGAGAAGCTATATAATATTATGAAAATTATTTGGATAAATTTGGATATTCCAAGAAGAAACAATAACTTGAACTTGACCTTGGACAACCTTTGTTATCTGTGATCTAAATGCCATATTTCATTGCAGTATTTTGAGTTAATTATGTGAAATTACAAATTCTCAGTATTGACAAAAGAACATATCTTGACATTTTCCCAAACTTATCCCTAAACAGTAGTCATATAATTACTTCAGTATAGCTCAGTACCTGCAGAGTAGAATCTCCTCTACTAAAATTTAAAAGTACTGATACACATAAAAAATTCCAAATCAATGAAATGACACTCCGGGGAAAACTCTTGAATACTCTGTTTTGGAGTCAGAATCACATGCCCCAGTTCCAAGAGAATGATTGAGTAGGGCTGGATGTGTATTATGAATCTACACTCTTTACAAGCATTCCAGGTGTTCTTATACAGGTGGCTTGCAGAAAATAGAAGGCAACAGGAGAAAGGGACGACAGAGAACAAGATGGTTGAATGGTATCACTGAGTCAATGGACATGAGTTTGAGCAAACTCTGGGAGATGGTGAAAGGCAGGAAATCCTGACTTTCTTGGGTTCATGGGGTCACAAAGAATCGGACATTACTGAGCAACTGAACTAAACTACACTGTATAAGATAGCACTGTTCTAAGTCACCTCTATTTAGCACTTGTTCACTGATCAATATAATACAGCAGTTGCCACTTGGCATTTACTAACTTATGTTTCATGTTTAAGTTGTATCATAAAGTAAGATTATAAATTACTTAAGATAGGAATTTTATATTCTCCATAGCACAGAACAGTCTCTTTCTTAGATACCAATGTAAGATATAAATTAGTTTCTTAACATATTGATTATTGAATATTCCAGCCTCAAGCCCACAAACCAAGTCTTCTAACTGAATTCAGTTTCAAACAAGCATCACTAGACTCTCCCCCAAATACAGTCTCAGGATATCACTTCAGTTTTCCTACAAATATAGTTGTTCAATATGCTAATTTCCATTTTTATTTTTATGAGATGGTGGTGATTTAAAGTATCAATTTTATTAGGCTCCAAATACTTTTCAGAGAAATTTTAAGGCACTGAGAAGCTATATAATATTATGAAAATTATTTGGATAAATTTGGATATTCCAAGAAGAAACAATAACTTGAACTTGACCTTGGACAACCTTTGTTATCTGTGATCTAAATGCCATATTTCATTGCAGTATTTTGAGTTAATTATGTGAAATTACAAATTCTCAGTATTGACAAAAGAACATATCTTGACATTTTCCCAAACTTATCCCTAAACAGTAGTCATATAATTACTTCAGTATAGCTCAGTACCTGCAGAGTAGAATCTCCTCTACTAAAATTTAAAAGTACTGATACACATAAAAAATTCCAAATCAATGAAATGACACTCACCAGAGATGTGATTAAAGGATTCATATCTAGAAAGCTTCTCAGGTGACTGCAGTATGCACCAAGGTTGAGGACCACTGGAACCATTTGATGAGAATCCATTCAAGCTTAATAAGCATTAATACCCAGATCTCGGTCCTAATGATGTAAAAAGTGAGTGGAAAAGTGGAAAGATGCAAAAAGTCCCCAAGAAAAATGACTCATCTAATCATGTTCCCCATTTTATGAGAGAGCATTCAGTTTAGTCTAGTTGCTCAGTTGTGTCTGACTCTTTGTAACACCATGAGTTACAGCACATCAGTCTTCCCTGTCCTTCACCATCGCCCAGAGGTTGCTCAACTCATATCCATTAGCCTCAGCGATGCCATCCAACCATCTCGTCTTCTAATCATGTTCCCCATTTTATGAGAGAGCATTCAGTTTAGTCTAGTTGCTCAGTTGTGTATGACCCTTTGTAACACCATGAGTTATAGCATATCAGTCTTCCCTGTTCTTCACCATCACCCAGAGGTTGCTCAACTCATATCCATTAGCCTCAGTGATGCCATCCAACCATCTCATTCTCTACTGTCCCCTTCTCCTTTTGCCTTCTATTTTGCCCCCAGCATCAGGGTCTTTTCCAATGAATCATCTCTTCACATCAGAAGGCCAAAATATTGGAGATTCAGCTTCAGCTTCAGTATCAGTCCTTCCAATAAACATTCATGGTGGATTTCCTTTAGGATTGACTAGTTTGATCTTGTTACAGTCCGAGGGACTCTCAAGAGTCTTCTCCAACACTACAGTTCAAAGACATCAATTATTCAGTGCTCAGCCTTTTTTATGGTCCAACTCTCATATCCATACAGGACTACTGGGAAAACTACACCTTTGACTATATGGATTTTTGTCTGCAAAGTGATGTCTCTGTTACTTAATACTTTTTTAAGGTTTGCCATAGCTTTTCTTCCAAGCCACAGATGTCTTTTAATTTCATGTCTGCAGTTACCATCCACAGTGATTTTGGAGCCCAAGAAGATAAAGTCTGTCACTGTTTCCATTGTTTGCCTATGTATCTGCCATGAAGTGTGGGACCAGATGCCACAATTTTAGTTTTTGTGAATGCAGAGCTTTAGACCAGCTTTTTCATTAGGACAAAAAAAGATTGTTCCAGATCTCTCATTAGTGTAAAATTATGTCACAAGATACTGTTTTCTGATGCTATTACCACTAGATTAGAGAGGACCTGTGATATTCTAACAACAAGCTAAATTTGAAAGAAGAGGATAAAATAAGTGCACTGGAGTACTAAAGCAGCAGATGGAGGATTTTTGAGGAATCAGAGAGATTAGATGAGGGAATCTAACAAAATTGGACAAACTCCATGCTTCACTAAAGTATCACCAAATAAATATATATAGTGCACTTACAACTGTACCTGCATATAATATGGCTACTTCAGTATTTGTTCTTTTAGAATGAATATGGGAAGAATACCTCTATCTGTAATATGTTCTCCTCCAGGAAAAGTGTTATGCTGATAAAGTTGGATATGCTCTAACACACACATACACACATAATTAAAATATTCTTACAAAAGAGCAAGTTAAAATGGTCAAAATCTCAGACCATTGCTTTGTTTTATGAGACTCATATAAAAGTTTTAAACTATAAAAGTTTTAAAATTATGAAGTTACGAAAAATGATGTTTCTTTAAGGTTAAAATAAAAAGAATACGAGAGTATCCTTTTTAAGATTAATTAATTATTTAACACAGTTTTGTTGTTTACTGCCACACATGCACATGAATCAGCCATAGGTGTATATATATGTTTCCTTCCTCTTGAACTTCCCTCCCTTCTCCCTCCCCATTCCACCCCTCGAGGTTGTTTTAGAGACCCTGTTTGAGTTCCCTTAGTCTTACAGCAGATTCCCATTGGTTACACATTTAACATATGGTAATATAAGTTTCTATGCTACTTTTTCCATACATGTCACCCATTCCTCCCTCCCCCAAAGTCCATAGATCTGTCCTCTATGTCTGTTTCTCCATCGTTATCCCACATACATATTTATCAGTACTGTTTTTCTAGATTCCATATATATATGTTAGTATACAATATTTATCTTTTTCTTTCTGAATTACTTCACTCTGCATAATAGGCTCTAGGTTCACCCACCTCATTAGAACTGACTCAAATACATTCCTTTGCATGCTGAGTAATATTCCAAAGCTTATTTTTCCATTCAACTGTCAATAGTCATCAAGGTTGCTTCCATGTTCTAGCTATTGTAAATTGTCCTGCACATGTGTCTTTTTCAATGACACATATCCAATGAGAATATCCTTATGTTACAATGCGAAATGAAACAGTCAGAATTAAACAAAGTGTAAGGTATGATCACAGCTATGTAAAACAAACAAATGACACATTTTCACAGGCAATCTATAAAGAAAAGCACATCATATTTTACTGGCTTTGAGTGACAGAAACATGACTTTCTGCCTATTTTTTTATGTTGTAAACTATCATAAGCAGGCATTATTTTTATAATAAAATTTAACTTGACTTTTGAAATATGGGAAGAATACCTCTATCTGTAATATGTTCTCCTCCAGGAAAAGTGTTATGCTGATAAAGTTGGATATGCTCTAACACACACATACACACATAATTAAAATATTCTTACAAAAGAGCAAGTTAAAATGGTCAAAATCTCAGACCATTGCTTTGTTTTATGAGACTCATATAAAAGTTTTAAACTATAAAAGTTTTAAAATTATGAAGTTACGAAAAATGATGTTTCTTTAAGGTTAAAATAAAAAGAATACGAGAGTATCCTTTTTAAGATTAATTAATTATTTAACACAGTTTTGTTGTTTACTGCCACACATGCACATGAATCAGCCATAGGTGTATATATATGTTTCCTTCCTCTTGAACTTCCCTCCCTTCTCCTCCCCATTCCACCCCTCGAGGTTGTTTTAGAGACCCTGTTTGAGTTCCCTTAGTCTTACAGCAGATTCCCATTGGTTACACATTTAACATATGGTAATATAAGTTTCTATGCTACTTTTTCCATACATGTCACCCATTCCTCCCTCCCCCAAAGTCCATAGATCTGTCCTCTATGTCTGTTTCTCCATCGTTATCCCACATACATATTTATCAGTACTGTTTTTCTAGATTCCATATATATATGTTAGTATACAATATTTATCTTTTTCTTTCTGAATTACTTCACTCTGCATAATAGGCTCTAGGTTCACCCACCTCATTAGAACTGACTCAAATACATTCCTTTGCATGCTGAGTAATATTCCAAAGCTTATTTTTCCATTCAACTGTCAATAGTCATCAAGGTTGCTTCCATGTTCTAGCTATTGTAAATTGTCCTGCACATGTGTCTTTTTCAATGACACATATCCAATGAGAATATCCTTATGTTACAATGCGAAATGAAACAGTCAGAATTAAACAAAGTGTAAGGTATGATCACAGCTATGTAAAACAAACAAATGACACATTTTCACAGGCAATCTATAAAGAAAAGCACATCATATTTTACTGGCTTTGAGTGACAGAAACATGACTTTCTGCCTATTTTTTTATGTTGTAAACTATCATAAGCAGGCATTATTTTTATAATAAAATTTAACTTGACTTTTGAAATATGGAATATAATTGAATTCCATTTGTATTTGAGATTGATAATTGCTAGTACATATGTGTTAGACCAGGCACGTGTCCTCATAAACTAAGAGTACTACAACTACTAATGTGTTATATATATGTACAACTCTCTGATAATTACGATGGGTTTTTCAGATAATAGAGGAGTCAAGGCTGAAATCTGTGGGCCTTAAGTAGCCCCACCATGGAGGGTAAAAGCTGTGGCAGACCTTATCTTATTAGTTATTACTAAATAAAAAAAAAATTAAGGACCACAATTCACATAACTAGAATACAAATTCAGACCTTGTGGCAAATGTAGAGGATTCCAAAATTTCACCACAATTAACCTATCCATACTAACTTGTTTCTCCTTCTTGATATCATATAAAACCTAATGTATAGTTACTAAGGATGTTCATGTAGTTCCAGGGATACACAATAAGATGTAGGATGCATATGAAGTTTCTTAAATTCTGTTTGCTCATATTTCTTTAACAATGTATACCAACATTCCAAAATAATCCTTTAAGGCCCAATATGAATAGAAGTCACAGTTATGGCAAACTGGGCTACTGTATTCTCTAAATGCCCAAACTTCTTGAACTTTTGGTGGGGTTTAATGAGCCAATCGCACTTCAGAGGAGCTAACAAGAATCAATACACTAATGCATAGATTTCCCAAGCACTTGTTAGGCAATGTAATATGAATCAGCTCTTGCTCTTTAAACAGTATTTTTTTTTTAAGAGGTGAATTTTATCCTTCAAGTCCTACAAGTTTTCTTCGAGGTACCTCTCCTACCTCCCTGCCACAGTTACAGCCCTGGTTCATGGTCATCCTTGTTGCTCCAGGCAGTTAGTTTTCCCACCCACCACTCTCAAGAACTTTATTCTCAACTGCTGATAAAAAAGAGCTTCCTGTTTTACCCAAAAAGGATTTACCTCTATAGAGGGGCATTTCTAAATAATAATATCTCTTATCATGATCCCCCCAAAAAAACTCTCCTCCTGATATTTTAGTTTTGTAAAACATGATTTCCTTTTTTAAAAAGCAGGCATTATTTTTATAATAAAATTTAACTTGACTTTTGAAATATGGAATATAATTGAATTCCATTTGTATTTGAGATTGATAATTGCTAGTACATATGTGTTAGACCAGGCACGTGTCCTCATAAACTAAGAGTACTACAACTACTAATGTGTTATATATATGTACAACTCTCTGATAATTACGATGGGTTTTTCAGATAATAGAGGAGTCAAGGCTGAAATCTGTGGGCCTTAAGTAGCCCCACCATGGAGGGTAAAAGCTGTGGCAGACCTTATCTTATTAGTTATTACTAAATAAAAAAAAAATTAAGGACCACAATTCACATAACTAGAATACAAATTCAGACCTTGTGGCAAATGTAGAGGATTCCAAAATTTCACCACAATTAACCTATCCATACTAACTTGTTTCTCCTTCTTGATATCATATAAAACCTAATGTATAGTTACTAAGGATGTTCATGTAGTTCCAGGGATACACAATAAGATGTAGGATGCATATGAAGTTTCTTAAATTCTGTTTGCTCATATTTCTTTAACAATGTATACCAACATTCCAAAATAATCCTTTAAGGCCCAATATGAATAGAAGTCACAGTTATGGCAAACTGGGCTACTGTATTCTCTAAATGCCCAAACTTCTTGAACTTTTGGTGGGGTTTAATGAGCCAATCGCACTTCAGAGGAGCTAACAAGAATCAATACACTAATGCATAGATTTCCCAAGCACTTGTTAGGCAATGTAATATGAATCAGCTCTTGCTCTTTAAACAGTATTTTTTTTTTAAGAGGTGAATTTTATCCTTCAAGTCCTACAAGTTTTCTTCGAGGTACCTCTCCTACCTCCCTGCCACAGTTACAGCCCTGGTTCATGGTCATCCTTGTTGCTCCAGGCAGTTAGTTTTCCCACCCACCACTCTCAAGAACTTTATTCTCAACTGCTGATAAAAAAGAGCTTCCTGTTTTACCCAAAAAGGATTTACCTCTATAGAGGGGCATTTCTAAATAATAATATCTCTTATCATGATCTCAAAATTCATCTTTTTCTCTATTCAATTTCACCTCTTTACTTTATCTCTCCTCCATTTTCATAGCCAAAACTATATTACACCTCCTCAGGCATGTTATTCCTCAATTAAGCCCACCTATAACTCCTCCATTTCATTCTAGAGGCATCTTTTTCCCTCTTCAGCTAAAGGGAAATCCCCCTGTTCGCCACCCCATTGCCTTTAATTTTCATCACCGCAAAGAACCATTCAGTATTTACTGAATATTCTTAATTTTTCACATCTATGTGCTCTTTTCTTTTGGGGGGTCGGGGGTTGGGGGGTGGAGTTTTGCTAGGAGGGTTTGCTAATGTAAATGAAGGTTTTTTTTAAGAGTGTTCCCTTTTGTGGGGGGGGGGTTGGCGAGGGAGGGGGGTGGGCAGGCCACTTCTATTGGTCTTTCATTTATCTATTTTCATCCATCTTTGTTCTTTGGCCCATGTGGGCCTCCCATCACAGTGGCCTCTGTTGTTGCAGAGCACCGACTTGGTAATTGGACACATCGGTCCAGTTGCTCCGCGGCACATGGGATCTTCCCAGGCCAGGGATCGAACCGGCGCCTCTTTCACTGCAAGGTGGTGTCCTTACCCACTGGACCACCAGGGAAGCCCCTGTGTGCTCTTTTCTTGGTTAAGTCTTCCAAGGGAACTTTCTTCCCTTGAACCTCCCTGTCATCCTTTTCTGAGGAGTCTTCTAATCTCTCCTAGGGAAAGTGAACTTGTTCTTCCCCTGCTTGTGTGTGCTCAGTCTCTCAGTCTTGTCCCACTCTTTGCAACCACATGTACTATAGCCTACCAGGCTCCTCTGGCCAGGGGAATTTGCCAAGGAAGAATACTGGAGTGGATTGCCATTTCCTATTCCAAGGGATCTTCGTGACCCAGGGATAAAACATGTCTCATAGATTGTGTCTCCTACACTGGCAGGTGGATTCTTTACCACTGCACCACCTGAGAAGCCTAACTCTTCCTCATCACTACCATTATTATCATCACATAAGTCTATTATAAAACTCATTGCATTCTATGATAAATGGAAATCTGTGCTTCCATGATGCTATCTGATTGAGTTGCTTAATGTCAAGGTCTCTCTCGTATCCACATTGTATGCTATTCCACTCTCACTACATCAAATTCCTGGTAAAGAATTGAGCACATACAATGACAAAAATAATAATTTAATTACTATGAAAGAATAAAAAAATCATGATGATTAATGCTAATATTTCAGTTATCTTAAGAAGCAATGTAGGAGGGAATTTCTGGTTAGGCAACTGGAATTTCCTGGAAAATTATGACAATCAGTTGGCTTGCTAGGTAATCAAAGTGGCTGCAAGAGAAGTCAATTGAAAAATAAATATTTTCTCTCCTTTTAAAATTAAAATCAAACAAGCTTTCAGTTTGAATAGACAACTATAAAATTTAAGTGGTATAATTAAACAGACATTACAACCAAATAAATTTGAACTATACAGAATGCTTACTGGAATGTATTCATTTAGGTATTAATATTACTAACAGATTATGTAGAGAAAAAAGGCAGGAGTCTAAAACATTGTGATTTATCATATTTCAAGTTTACCCTCACCCAATCTATGAGAGAAATTATAAACATAGATAATTTAACATATAATTAAACAAGTGGAACATATTTTCTAAGCAGGAAAGATTTATGTCATAGTTAGGGGTATGATTTGACCAAGCTATAAAACTATGTGAATGTTTCTGACATTTGTGTCTCCACAGCAAACATAAATATAACTAAATCCTCTTTATTAGCTTATGGTCAGAAATTATCATGGGTACAAAGAAATGTGTGCTTGTTTGTGTGTATGTGTGTATTCTTGGACTCATAACACTTATCAAGTCTCTAAATAAAGTGAAGAGACAAGAGACATGTTCTCTGACAATTCCAGACTCTGATTAATGATGAAAACAGGTTCTCAGACTTAAGACTCATTTAATAACCTTTTCTGTTTGAAAATTTTAATATCACTGCATTTCAATAGCTTTTTCTTTTTTTCCCCAATTCAATCAAAGAAACAACTGAACCATGCATGATGAGGCAGGACAAGGAGACGGTAAACAACATCTCTATGGTTCTGTGGTTGCTAGGTTGCTAAAGGCTTTAAAGTGATAATTTTCTTTATTTTACAGAGATAAGTTACTAAATGGGTGTTATGGCAGTTGTTGATGCCTGTAGTGGTTGAAGTGACTTATTGGCATATTCACCTTCCATTTTCCTCCAAGAGCACTGTCTATTTCATTATTATCACTGCAGAATTTTTCAAGCACATTCAGATTTACTCATTTCAGCAACAATTTCATTATACTATTTATATGTTTAAGCAAATGTACAAAACTGTTCCCTACCACGTAAAAATAAAGCTCCCACTCCAAAATAAGCCTTTCAAGAAATAATACAATCTATTTACAATCACCTTTCCAGTATTATAGTAACACCTCTCCTAAAACAACCCTGTAGCCTGGACAAACTTGCTTCTGATCATAGTATCTGTGTTCACACTTCCATACTCAATCCACCTAATACTTTCCATTTCTCTTTTTCTTACCATTCATTCCTCCCCCGCCTCATTTCTATGACTCTTGTACCTGAAACGGAGAGACCACACGACAAGGTAGGGCCGAATTTAGGAGTCTTTATTCTAGCCGATCAGTGGCTGCCTGAGCTCAAGATGGCTCCTGGGTGCAGCCACGAACAAAGAAGCAGACAGCATTATAAAGGCAAAACCTGCTTCCGGGTTGGTTACAATCAGGCCTCTGGCATGTATTGCCTAAGCTCTCGTACAGAAACAAGAAAACAGCAGTTAAGCTACTTTAGACCTTATTTGGTAACGGCAGTCATTCCCGGGGGAAGGCTGGATGTGGAATTAGTTGCATACATTCTGACCCTACGCGGAGTCAGTCATGTCTGCTCATATTCCGTTGTGTTTTGCCCAAACTCATATCTCACCTGTTTCCTATACCATGCGCTGGGGTCAACTGGAGGCAAAAATGGAGTGTCTTGTATTAGGCTAGCGTGTAACATTCTTCCTGCTCTTTGATTTAACACGATTAGCTTTTTCTTTTTTTCCCCAATTCAATCAAAGAAACAACTGAACCATGCATGATGAGGCAGGACAAGGAGACGGTAAACAACATCTCTATGGTTCTGTGGTTGCTAGGTTGCTAAAGGCTTTAAAGTGATAATTTTCTTTATTTTACAGAGATAAGTTACTAAATGGGTGTTATGGCAGTTGTTGATGCCTGTAGTGGTTGAAGTGACTTATTGGCATATTCACCTTCCATTTTCCTCCAAGAGCACTGTCTATTTCATTATTATCACTGCAGAATTTTTCAAGCACATTCAGATTTACTCATTTCAGCAACAATTTCATTATACTATTTATATGTTTAAGCAAATGTACAAAACTGTTCCCTACCACGTAAAAATAAAGCTCCCACTCCAAAATAAGCCTTTCAAGAAATAATACAATCTATTTACAATCACCTTTCCAGTATTATAGTAACACCTCTCCTAAAACAACCCTGTAGCCTGGACAAACTTGCTTCTGATCATAGTATCTGTGTTCACACTTCCATACTCAATCCACCTAATACTTTCCATTTCTCTTTTTCTTACCATTCATTCCTCCCCCGCCTCATTTCTATGACTCTTGTACCTGAAACGGAGAGACCACACGACAAGGTAGGGCCGAATTTAGGAGTCTTTATTCTAGCCGATCAGTGGCTGCCTGAGCTCAAGATGGCTCCTGGGTGCAGCCACGAACAAAGAAGCAGACAGCATTATAAAGGCAAAACCTGCTTCCGGGTTGGTTACAATCAGGCCTCTGGCATGTATTGCCTAAGCTCTCGTACAGAAACAAGAAAACAGCAGTTAAGCTACTTTAGACCTTATTTGGTAACGGCAGTCATTCCCGGGGGAAGGCTGGATGTGGAATTAGTTGCATACATTCTGACCCTACGCGGAGTCAGTCATGTCTGCTCATATTCCGTTGTGTTTTGCCCAAACTCATATCTCACCTGTTTCCTATACCATGCGCTGGGGTCAACTGGAGGCAAAAATGGAGTGTCTTGTATTAGGCTAGCGTGTAACATTCTTCCTGCTCTTTGTAATTATCCCAACCACTAAATTATATATTATGCATTCTCCAAAAGGCATATCTTAAATATAGATGTTCATGTATAAAACCATTAAAAAACAAACATTTAGACTGCTAAATCATAGCATAAACATTTTAAGAAAGAAGGGCTATTGTACACTACTTTTTGAAATGCCACGTAATATATTGGAACACTTTACACAGTAGATTGTTAGTAATTACTTCTTTTAACAGCTAAGCTTTTAGGATGATATGTAAAAGGTATCTTTCCCTCAAAAGACATCTCTATTACTCTAACCATGCCAGGCATTTAATTTATAGGCTTTTATTTGAAACACTAAAACATTCTAACGTTGGCAATCCACTTGTTAAACTCATTTATATTAAGACAAATTCTGCTTTCCAGTACCTTCCAACTAAAGGCAGTAGTTCTGTTCTCTTAAGTAACACAAACTAAACCCAACTCGATTTAATTGACACCCCACCTGTCACATGAGAAACCGGATTGAATTCCACCATGGGGAAACAGAGCTTCCTGTTTACCAAATGGCTCATTTGGTAAAGAATCTGCCAGCAGTGCAGGAGCCCTGGGTTTGATCCCTGGGTCAGGAAGATCCTCTGGAGAAAGGAATGGCAAACCACTCAAGTATTCTTGCCTGGAGAATGCCATGGACAGAGGAGTCTGGTAGATTACAGTCCAGGGGGTCACAGAGAGTCAGACACGACTGAAAAACTAACACTTTCACTGCATTTTCTTGTAGGCAGTTTACCATGTCTCTCTCTTAAGGTGCTTTTCTTCCTAGTCAATATTTCTCATTCTACCCATTATAGATACCCTAGTCATTCTTTTGGCCTCTTTCTAGAGTCAGACATATTTTTGAAATTTTCTCTTTCCCCAGACCAAAGCATAAAACTCTAAATGTCATCTCATGGATGCATATTTCAATGGAAGTACTGATTAATTTTGACACTGCATTGCTAGTTACAGCTCTAAGTTAATGCTATTTATTTTGATATCACATAATAATCTTGGTTCAAATTAATGTCTATAAACATTTTACATGCAAATTGCCTTTTACTCAGGTCTTTGCATATTTAACTTGCATGCTTATTTGTTGCTATCAATCTCTTAATATTCTTCTAGTAAACTCTCAAGGGCAAGATAATGTTAGGTTAAATTTTTTTCTCCTTAGAGGAAACTTGTTAAAATATGGATACAAAAGTATGAATTTACCTGTCCTCATGTATATAAAAATCACACACTCAAGAATAAATTAACTCTCAGCAAATAAAAATGATAAATGCCACGTTATTAGGATGATATTTTTGCTAAGCTTTTAGGATGATATGTAAAGGTATCTTTCCCTCAAAAGACATCTCTATTACTCTAACCATGCCAGGCATTTAATTTATAGGCTTTTATTTGAAACACTAAAACATTCTAACGTTGGCAATCCACTTGTTAAACTCATTTATATTAAGACAAATTCTGCTTTCCAGTACCTTCCAACTAAAGGCAGTAGTTCTGTTCTCTTAAGTAACACAAACTAAACCCAACTCGATTTAATTGACACCCCACCTGTCACATGAGAAACCGGATTGAATTCCACCATGGGGAAACAGAGCTTCCTGTTTACCAAATGGCTCATTTGGTAAAGAATCTGCCAGCAGTGCAGGAGCCCTGGGTTTGATCCCTGGGTCAGGAAGATCCTCTGGAGAAAGGAATGGCAAACCACTCAAGTATTCTTGCCTGGAGAATGCCATGGACAGAGGAGTCTGGTAGATTACAGTCCAGGGGGTCACAGAGAGTCAGACACGACTGAAAAACTAACACTTTCACTGCATTTTCTTGTAGGCAGTTTACCATGTCTCTCTCTTAAGGTGCTTTTCTTCCTAGTCAATATTTCTCATTCTACCCATTATAGATACCCTAGTCATTCTTTTGGCCTCTTTCTAGAGTCAGACATATTTTTGAAATTTTCTCTTTCCCCAGACCAAAGCATAAAACTCTAAATGTCATCTCATGGATGCATATTTCAATGGAAGTACTGATTAATTTTGACACTGCATTGCTAGTTACAGCTCTAAGTTAATGCTATTTATTTTGATATCACATAATAATCTTGGTTCAAATTAATGTCTATAAACATTTTACATGCAAATTGCCTTTTACTCAGGTCTTTGCATATTTAACTTGCATGCTTATTTGTTGCTATCAATCTCTTAATATTCTTCTAGTAAACTCTCAAGGGCAAGATAATGTTAGGTTAAATTTTTTTTTCTCCTTAGAGGAAACTTGTTAAAAAAATATGGATACAAAAGTATGAATTTACCTGTCCTCATGTATATAAAACATCACACACTCAGAAAGAAATTAAATTAATCTCTGCAGCAAAGTAAGGAATGAGTTGGATTTAAATAGCAATGGTTTACTGTGAAGATAAATGACCTTTAACAAATAAAACTTCCCAATAAAATGGGTTGAACCCAAAGAGATTATCCTATCATTGATTGTGTTAAAGCCATCTCATATTTAGACTTTTTTAAACTAGAGGGAAAAAATATCAGGTGGAGAGAGTGGTCAATTGGAGTTCCCACAGTTCAGGATCCGAAAGTTCAAGAAGGTTTGAGAGTAATTTGGAATGATGTTCTCCACTCCATCAGACAAAAGGATGCTTACTCTGCAAACAGTGTTTGATAAGCATTGTAAATGGTCCACTCTAACTCCCTTGACCTTGCTGGATATATGGTTGTCTTGGGTTTAAAATAAGAAAGACTCACCTGAAGTGTTACTATAGCTCCTTTTGAATAGAAGACTTTACAGTCTTCCTGATACATTCATGTACTTCATTAAATAATTTGTTCTAAATATTGATGGATATCTGTGCTAAATAAATCAGTGTGTTAAATCATTCTAAGCCTTCCAACAGCCAAATTTTCCTTCATTTGGAAACTGGAGCAGATTTTCTCTTTTTCGTATGGTAAAGGTGATTAAACAATTAAATGACTTAAACAGCAGCTTCTATGACCAAAAAGAAAAGATAATTCTTGAGCAAATTAATGCTTAGCAAACCCATGAAAATCAGCTTTAGTGCACCTGTTAGGGGAAGCACATTGATTGAAACTGCCCATCCTGTCCGGGCACCATAGTAACCAGCTGAGTGAGTTATTTTATGACAGGAGGTCCTAACAAGGAACTTGGAACTACCAGAAGAATTTGGGGAAAGGTCAAAAGGAGACCATACATGTCCATCACCTCCCAGAATCCTTCTTTCTAGCATCCATCTTAGCTGAGCAATTTGTGCACCACCAGGAATGACTCTTAAGTTAGAATGATTGGCTAAAGACAACCCGGAAACAAATCCCATTATCATAAAGCCTGATACTGTAAGCAACAAAGCAGAGCAGTCCTCCTGGATTTCCTTATCCTACTGCTGTCTGCCTGGGTACTCCTTCCCAATAAAATCTCTTGCTTTCTCTGCACGTCTGTCTCCTTGGACAATTAATTTTTGAGTGTTAAACAAGAGCCCACTTTTGGGCCCTGGTAGGGGTCCTACTTCCTGCAACACATCTTTTCTTAGCCATTCTGACCTTATATTCCTGGACCAAATTGACTCCAGATCCCAGTCACTTGGAGAAAAAAGTATCTTGAAATCTGTGAGTATGTGTTTGCCAATGTGTGTGTTTGTCAATCACATTTAATCATCAGGAACCATGGTTTCACTTTCCTGTCCCCATCTCAGTTCAGATTTTGGACTTGTCAAGTGACTAAGTGTTAACAACTAACAGATGGACTAGTAGGGCAGATGTGGCCCTCAGGAAAGCAGCTAAAAAATGATTAAAATTATGAAGGACTGCACTCAGTATTCCTCCTTTCAAAGGATGCTGTATTTTTCTTACTGTTAAATCTGTTTCAAACAGCAAAGCAGACAATAGAAGTGAAGCAATCTCTGTTACTGTCTCTTTTTTAAAGAAGCCAAGGTAGTGGAAAATATTTCAAAATAGAATGTACAGAAGCCTCTTGTCAATGCAGGAGACTTAGGAGATGTGGGTTTGATCCCTGGCTTGGGAAGATTCCTTGGAGAAGGAAATGGCAACCAACACCAGTATTCTTGCCTGAACAATTCCATGTACAGAGGAACCTGGTGGGCTACAGTTCATAGGATTACTTGACACGGCTGAAAAGCATTAAAAAAAATTCTTGAGCAAATTAATGCTTAGCAAACCCATGAAAATCAGCTTTAGTGCACCTGTTAGGGAAGCACATTGATTGAAACTGCCCATCCTGTCCGGGCACCATAGTAACCAGCTGAGTGAGTTATTTTATGACAGGAGGTCCTAACAAGGAACTTGGAACTACCAGAAGAATTTGGGGAAAGGTCAAAAGGAGACCATACATGTCCATCACCTCCCAGAATCCTTCTTTCTAGCATCCATCTTAGCTGAGCAATTTGTGCACCACCAGGAATGACTCTTAAGTTAGAATGATTGGCTAAAGACAACCCGGAAACAAATCCCATTATCATAAAGCCTGATACTGTAAGCAACAAAGCAGAGCAGTCCTCCTGGATTTCCTTATCCTACTGCTGTCTGCCTGGGTACTCCTTCCCAATAAAATCTCTTGCTTTCTCTGCACGTCTGTCTCCTTGGACAATTAATTTTTGAGTGTTAAACAAGAGCCCACTTTTGGGCCCTGGTAGGGGTCCTACTTCCTGCAACACATCTTTTCTTAGCCATTCTGACCTTATATTCCTGGACCAAATTGACTCCAGATCCCAGTCACTTGGAGAAAAAAGTATCTTGAAATCTGTGAGTATGTGTTTGCCAATGTGTGTGTTTGTCAATCACATTTAATCATCAGGAACCATGGTTTCACTTTCCTGTCCCCATCTCAGTTCAGATTTTGGACTTGTCAAGTGACTAAGTGTTAACAACTAACAGATGGACTAGTAGGGCAGATGTGGCCCTCAGGAAAGCAGCTAAAAAGTGATTAAAATTATGAAGGACTGCACTCAGTATTCCTCCTTTCAAAGGATGCTGTATTTTTCTTACTGTTAAATCTGTTTCAAACAGCAAAGCAGACAATAGAAGTGAAGCAATCTCTGTTACTGTCTCTTTTTTAAAGAAGCCAAGGTAGTGGAAAATATTTCAAAATAGAATGTACAGAAGCCTCTTGTCAATGCAGGAGACTTAGGAGATGTGGGTTTGATCCCTGGCTTGGGAAGATTCCTTGGAGAAGGAAATGGCAACCAACACCAGTATTCTTGCCTGAACAATTCCATGTACAGAGGAACCTGGTGGGCTACAGTTCATAGGATTGTACAGAGTTGGACACGGCTAAAGTTAATTTGCATATCATGGCCTTCCCTAAGAAAGTAGGATATATATTAAGCTATTTTTCACTTTTTACAAAAATTTAGATCTGTCACCCATTTGGACATATAGTTGATTGTCTATACCATTATCTTGTGTATGCAATCATTTGACATTGTTGACTGAAAAATGAGTCACAAGCTGTAAGTAGAGAGTTAGTTTATTTGGTGGAAATTTTAAGGACTTTGAGTCCAGGAAGCAGCATCTAAGTATCCCTGAGAAAATTGCTCTGAGGAAGCAGGAGAGGGAGTGAGGCTATATACAAATTTCTAACAAAGGAGGCAGGCAATCTGAACATCAAAGGTTATTGTTAAGTAAGGAAAACCAGATATCAAACTATGGAATTTAACATTATTCAGTGTATGAGAAGATACAAGCCTCTGGGCTCACTGAATTCATTCTTTTCATTTGAACCTAACTTCAGCTATCTGGGGCCAAATCTTGTTTCTTGATTGTTTCCATCCTTAATTCCTTTTTCACTATGAGGAATGGCAGATATGGTGGATGGTTGCTTCTTGTATTCTCCTCAGTTCCTCAGCAATCTCTGTAAGGGTGGTGGTATCTGCTGGTTCAAAGGCATTGTGTTCGTTCCCATTTGTGAACTCTCAAAATTGAGGCTCAAAATCCCTGACATTTCTTGCCTACTTGGTTTTTTAGGGGTTGGGGTTGGTATCTTAGCAATATCTCCTAAGTGTTAACAACTAACAGATGGACTAGTAGGGCAGATGTGGCCCTCAGGAAAGCAGCTAAAAGTGATTAAAATTATGAAGGACTGCACTCAGTATTCCTCCTTTCAAAGGATGCTGTATTTTTCTTACTGTTAAATCTGTTTCAAACAGCAAAGCAGACAATAGAAGTGAAGCAATCTCTGTTACTGTCTCTTTTTTAAAGAAGCCAAGGTAGTGGAAAATATTTCAAAATAGAATGTACAGAAGCCTCTTGTCAATGCAGGAGACTTAGGAGATGTGGGTTTGATCCCTGGCTTGGGAAGATTCCTTGGAGAAGGAAATGGCAACCAACACCAGTATTCTTGCCTGAACAATTCCATGTACAGAGGAACCTGGTGGGCTACAGTTCATAGGATTGTACAGAGTTGGACACGGCTAAAGTTAATTTGCATATCATGGCCTTCCCTAAGAAAGTAGGATATATATTAAGCTATTTTTCACTTTTTACAAAAATTTAGATCTGTCACCCATTTGGACATATAGTTGATTGTCTATACCATTATCTTGTGTATGCAATCATTTGACATTGTTGACTGAAAAATGAGTCACAAGCTGTAAGTAGAGAGTTAGTTTATTTGGTGGAAATTTTAAGGACTTTGAGTCCAGGAAGCAGCATCTAAGTATCCCTGAGAAAATTGCTCTGAGGAAGCAGGAGAGGGAGTGAGGCTATATACAAATTTCTAACAAAGGAGGCAGGCAATCTGAACATCAAAGGTTATTGTTAAGTAAGGAAAACCAGATATCAAACTATGGAATTTAACATTATTCAGTGTATGAGAAGATACAAGCCTCTGGGCTCACTGAATTCATTCTTTTCATTTGAACCTAACTTCAGCTATCTGGGGCCAAATCTTGTTTCTTGATTGTTTCCATCCTTAATTCCTTTTTCACTATGAGGAATGGCAGATATGGTGGATGGTTGCTTCTTGTATTCTCCTCAGTTCCTCAGCAATCACTGTAAGGGGTGGTGGTATCTGCTGGTTCAAAGGCATTGTGTTCGTTCCCATTTGTGAACTCTCAAAATTGGAGGCTCAAAATCCCTGACATTTCTTGCCTACAGTTATGACAGGAAATATTCATTTCATATTATGTATGTAGGAATCAGGCATTGCGCTGGCACTACAGTGAATAGCAATATAATCTCCCTAAACCTGCACTTTGATTAGACTAATAACTATCACGTCCACATGACTATGCCATTCAGACCATCTATTTTGGAATTTATACACTTATCTTAATGGCACTTCTCCTTTCTGAATTTCTGGGTCATCCTCTTACCAGTCTTGCTAAATTTGTTGATACTATTATTAGTCACAATTCCTCTCGCCTTCTTTGCTCATTGGAAATACCCACATCCACTAAAATAGCGATAGGTAGTTTCTAAGCCTGGCAGCAGGGCTAGGGCATGCAACCCAATAAGATCTAAAACAAATTCTGCTGGGATGTCTCTTGGAAATCTATTCCACCCTAATAGAGACTGAAATATATGGAAGTCTTCCTCTGACCCTCCATTCTAAGACCTAGATTAAATCATGTCTTGCAAAAGCACTTACTACCCTGTTACATCCCTCTCTTCTTTGAATTTCTGTGCTATTGATGGACATTTAATCAATGATCTTCCTCTGCCTGTGTGTATGTGTTTGTGTGTAAGTATCTTCTTTCTAAATATTCCATTCTGGATAGGCAGAAACAATGAGTTATGAATATATAAAAATATACATATATATATGTAAGTGCTAAAGTATGAAATTTATATGTATAGAATGCAAGTGGTGTGCTTTGTTGGTACCATCACAAAATTTTCTAAATTAATTCGCTTGGCACAATTTGATCAAGAATGAAATTTTACCTTAGTGCCGGCAATACTCATCAAAGGATTGCTAAAACCTTGTTCCTTTGTTAGAGTTGGGGAGGGTAGTTTTATAAATGCCCATTCTAAGGCATGTGAGGTGTCCACACAAGAGATTCTGCACCACAGTAAGGCAGAATCGTGCTATGAAGTCAAGACTATTTCAAGTGTAACAAACCATATGCAAGCACAGGACAGCCAGACAGTTTCACCAGATGCTGAAGGTAGAAATTAGTCATGCTGAACAGGCTTCCATGAAGCTCTCTTGCTCCGGTGGTTCTTTCTCCAGCATACCTCAGTTTCTGTAAAGAGAAGTGTTGTGACTCCAGATTTATATGTTGAGGCTTCTAATATGATGACACTTAGACAAAGGGTCTTTGGAAAGTATTTCAACTGAAATGAAGCTGTGAAGATGAGGCACCCACAGAGGATTAGTGCCCTTATAAAAAGAGAACCAGAATAAAAAATGAAAATAAATAAATAAAGAGCCACCAGAAGGTGAGAGCATCTCAAACACAGATGCACAGAACTTAAAAGAAAAAAAGCTTTAGTTTGCTTACTTCTTGGATGTGGTAACTCTAATACACAACTTCCTGCATTGACTCATTAATTCCCCAGTAAGACTAAACTTTCAAGATATCTTGCTTGATCAGAGACTTTTGATTAGCAGTCTTCTTTCACTTTTTCACTCTTGGCAAGTTATTCTTGAGATCAACTCTCAAATAAATCACTTGCACTTGAATCCTTGCCTCAAGTCCTGCATATAGGAATTTCTAAACTTCAACAGACAAGATGACTAGTGACAGATAATGTCATAAACTTTTAAAGAGTGAAAAGGTACCTGAACACTGAGAGAATATATTTTTCACATATATATCTGAAGAAAGGTTCATATTCAGACAACAAAAAATATTGCTACAAATCAGTAAAAAAAATAGAAACAATAGAAAAATAGTCATGATAAATGACTAGGTTAAGCCTCTACGCCAATGGTCAATAAATGAATAAAAAAGGTGTTCAATCTGCTCCATAAGCAGAGAAATTTCAGTTAATACCATAGTGAAATTCAACTGCACACTCACCAGGATGATAAAATTTAAATATTAACACCGTTAGTATTAGCAAGGATTTGAAGCAAAGGAAATTATCTACTGGTGGTGGAAGGGTAAACTGGTATAACCACTTTGATGTAGTATTGGCAGTAACCACAGAAGCTCAACACATGAATAACCCATCACCACACAGTTCCATCTTAGTTATATGCTTAAGAAAATTGTGAAAAAATATATAATAACTTATAACAACTGTATTTTTAATAGTCAAAAATATACTGATTAATAGTAATGCATTGTCAGGACTAATCTCCAAGTATAACAGCTCATGTATCCCAATATCAGAAAAACAAAAATCCATTCAAAACTGGGCAGACACGAATGTTTTTTCTAAAGAAAACATTGTTGTTCAATCATTTAGTCATGTCTAATATTTTGCGAAACCCATGGACTGTAGTACTCCAGTCTTCAGGGAAAAATGGCTTCCCTGTCCTTCACTATCAACCAGCCATTGCTCAAACTTATGTACTTTGAGTCACTGATGCCATCCCACCATCTCATGCTCTGCTGTCCCCTTCTGCTTCTGAGCACACTCCAGGAGATAGTGAAGACCAGAGAAGCCTGGCATGCTGTAGTCCATGGAGTTGCAAACAGTCAGACATGACTAAGCAACTGAACAACAACCCCAATGTTCATTGCAGCACTATTTACAACAGAGGTCTTGGAAAGATATTCTTGAGATCAACTCTCAAATAAATCACTTGCACTTGAATCCTTGCCTCAAGTCCTGCATATAGGAATTTCAAAAAGACAAGATGACTAGTGACAGATAATGTCATAAACTTTTAAAGAGTGAAAAGGTACCTGAACACTGAGAGAATATATTTTTCACATATATATCTGAAGAAAGGTTCATATTCAGACAACAAAAAATATTGCTACAAATCAGAAAGAAATGAAAGAAACAATAGAAAAATAGTCATGATAAATGACTAGGTTAAGCCTCTACGCCAATGGTCAATAAATGAATAAAAAAGGTGTTCAATCTGCTCCATAAGCAGAGAAATTTCAGTTAATACCATAGTGAAATTCAACTGCACACTCACCAGGATGATAAAATTTAAATATTAACACCGTTAGTATTAGCAAGGATTTGAAGCAAAGGAAATTATCTACTGGTGGTGGAAGGGTAAACTGGTATAACCACTTTGATGTAGTATTGGCAGTAACCACAGAAGCTCAACACATGAATAACCCATCACCACACAGTTCCATCTTAGTTATATGCTTAAGAAAATTGTGAAAAAATATATAATAACTTATAACAACTGTATTTTTAATAGTCAAAAATATACTGATTAATAGTAATGCATTGTCAGGACTAATCTCCAAGTATAACAGCTCATGTATCCCAATATCAGAAAAACAAAAATCCATTCAAAACTGGGCAGACACGAATGTTTTTTCTAAAGAAAACATTGTTGTTCAATCATTTAGTCATGTCTAATATTTTGCGAAACCCATGGACTGTAGTACTCCAGTCTTCAGGGAAAAATGGCTTCCCTGTCCTTCACTATCAACCAGCCATTGCTCAAACTTATGTACTTTGAGTCACTGATGCCATCCCACCATCTCATGCTCTGCTGTCCCCTTCTGCTTCTGAGCACACTCCAGGAGATAGTGAAGACCAGAGAAGCCTGGCATGCTGTAGTCCATGGAGTTGCAAACAGTCAGACATGACTAAGCAACTGAACAACAACCCCAATGTTCATTGCAGCACTATTTACAACAGAGGTCTTGGAAAAGATATAGATGCCCATTAACAGATGAATGGATAAAGAAGTTGTGATACATATATACAGTGGAATATCACTCAACAGCCACAAAGAGGAAGAAATTTGAGTCAGTTAAACTGTGGATGACCCTAAAGTCTGTTACACAGAGTGAAGTCACAAAGATAAAAACAAATATCATATATTAATGCAAAAATATGCAATATAGTGCCGATGAACCTGTTTGCAGGGCAAGAATAGAGATGTAGATGTAGAGAACAGACAGTGATGGAAGGTGAAGGCGGGACAAATTGAGAGAATTATGCATTACCATGTATATTGAAAAATATACATTGCCATGTATAAAATAGGTAGCTAGTGGGAAGTTGATGTGTAGAACAAGGAGCTCAGCCTGATGCTCTGGGATGACCTAGAGAGGTGGAATGGGGGCAGAGTGGGAGGGAAGTTCATGAGAGAGGGCATTATGTGTACTTATGGCTAATTCACATTGTTGTGCAGCTGCAACCAAGACAACATTGCAAAGCAACTATAATCTATAAAGAAGCAATTTAAAAAGTAGTAATGTTTTACAAACATGGGTTTGAGAAATTTAGGGGTAGTTTGTGCAGTCAAATGAACATTATTTATTGAGAATATTGAGACCCATGAGTTGATCTCATTGAGACCACACCTGGTCTCAGTGTGGCGCCTGGAGTGCTCTGCTATTGGATATGATTGTATAGCAAGAGTACGCCTACACAATCAGCTGGTATAAGAAGCACTGATGAAACTCCATTTGGGGCTCTCAGATTCAAAATTTGTTGTTGCTCTTCAGTCACTAAATCATGTCCAATCTTTGTGACTCCATGGACTGCAGCATACTCTTCCGCGTCCTTCACTATCTTCTGAAGTTTGCTCAGACTCGTGTCCATTGAGTTGGTAGTGCTCTCCAAAAACCAATGCACATATTTATGGTTCAAAAGAGAATGTATGTCCAAAAAAGGCTCTGCATTGTTAAGACAACTGGATCACTCTGGGTGCCTTGCTGGGAGACAGACTTACTTTGATGCTGTTGTCATATTATATCTTCGTATTCCTCTGACTAACAAAATGTCTATTTGAACATTTGCAAGCATTGTCATTTTGGTATATCACATTAAAGCCAAAGATGAATGGATAAAGAAGTTGTGATACATATATACAGTGGAATATCACTCAACAGCCACAAAGAGGAAGAAATTTGAGTCAGTTAAACTGTGGATGACCCTAAAGTCTGTTACACAGAGTGAAGTCACAAAGATAAAAACAAATATCATATATTAATGCAAAAATATGCAATATAGTGCCGATGAACCTGTTTGCAGGGCAAGAATAGAGATGTAGATGTAGAGAACAGACAGTGATGGAAGGTGAAGGCGGGACAAATTGAGAGAATTATGCATTACCATGTATATTGAAAAATATACATTGCCATGTATAAAATAGGTAGCTAGTGGGAAGTTGATGTGTAGAACAAGGAGCTCAGCCTGATGCTCTGGGATGACCTAGAGAGGTGGAATGGGGGCAGAGTGGGAGGGAAGTTCATGAGAGAGGGCATTATGTGTACTTATGGCTAATTCACATTGTTGTGCAGCTGCAACCAAGACAACATTGCAAAGCAACTATAATCTATAAAGAAGCAATTTAAAAAGTAGTAATGTTTTACAAACATGGGTTTGAGAAATTTAGGGGTAGTTTGTGCAGTCAAATGAACATTATTTATTGAGAATATTGAGACCCATGAGTTGATCTCATTGAGACCACACCTGGTCTCAGTGTGGCGCCTGGAGTGCTCTGCTATTGGATATGATTGTATAGCAAGAGTACGCCTACACAATCAGCTGGTATAAGAAGCACTGATGAAACTCCATTTGGGGCTCTCAGATTCAAAATTTGTTGTTGCTCTTCAGTCACTAAATCATGTCCAATCTTTGTGACTCCATGGACTGCAGCATACTCTTCCGCGTCCTTCACTATCTTCTGAAGTTTGCTCAGACTCGTGTCCATTGAGTTGGTAGTGCTCTCCAAAAACCAATGCACATATTTATGGTTCAAAAGAGAATGTATGTCCAAAAAAGGCTCTGCATTGTTAAGACAACTGGATCACTCTGGGTGCCTTGCTGGGAGACAGACTTACTTTGATGCTGTTGTCATATTATATCTTCGTATTCCTCTGACTAACAAAATGTCTATTTGAACATTTGCAAGCATTGTCATTTTGGGTCCTATGACTTTTTTCAGTAATTGAACTCTAATTGCCAACATTAGTATTTGAATCCACATGAGATAAGTAGAGAATCTGAGAATAAACTTTCAGAATCTTTATTTGATCAGAAAATTGTTATAGTTTGTTAAAGGGGTTGAAAGGTTAAACTCCCAGTTATAATATAAATAGCCATGGGAATGCCATGGTGGCTATAGCTACTACTATATTATGTATCTGAAAATTACTGAGAGTAGATCCTAAAAGTTCTAATCACAAAAAAGAAACTATGTATGGTAACAGATGTTAACTAGACTTATTATAGTGATTGTTTCATAATATATATGCATGTTGAATCAATATTATATACCTTAAACTAACAATACTATATATGAATTATATATCAATAAAAATAAAAAGCAATCATAACAACAACAAAGCATTTAATTCCTTACTATCTAAGAAAAAAAATACAGTTGATATTTGAAGAATATGGGTTTGAACTGAATGGATCCACTAATGTTTAGACTTTTTTCAATAAATGCATGCTAAAGTACTACACCATTGAAAGTTGGTTGAATCCATTCATGAAGAACTTTGAGCGTTGAAGACTGACTCTAAAGTTATATTGGGATGTTTAACTATACAGGTATCAGTGCTCCTGGCTCCCACCCTTAATTATCCAAAGGGCAACTATAAATACAATTTTTAAAACTGCAAAGCAAAACTGATGAAACTCCATTTGGGGCTCTCAGATTCAAAATTTGTTGTTGCTCTTCAGTCACTAAATCATGTCCAATCTTTGTGACTCCATGGACTGCAGCATACTCTTCCGCGTCCTTCACTATCTTCTGAAGTTTGCTCAGACTCGTGTCCATTGAGTTGGTAGTGCTCTCCAAAAACCAATGCACATATTTATGGTTCAAAAGAGAATGTATGTCCAAAAAAGGCTCTGCATTGTTAAGACAACTGGATCACTCTGGGTGCCTTGCTGGGAGACAGACTTACTTTGATGCTGTTGTCATATTATATCTTCGTATTCCTCTGACTAACAAAATGTCTATTTGAACATTTGCAAGCATTGTCATTTTGGGTCCTATGACTTTTTTCAGTAATTGAACTCTAATTGCCAACATTAGTATTTGAATCCACATGAGATAAGTAGAGAATCTGAGAATAAACTTTCAGAATCTTTATTTGATCAGAAAATTGTTATAGTTTGTTAAAGGGGTTGAAAGGTTAAACTCCCAGTTATAATATAAATAGCCATGGGAATGCCATGGTGGCTATAGCTACTACTATATTATGTATCTGAAAATTACTGAGAGTAGATCCTAAAAGTTCTAATCACAAAAAAGAAACTATGTATGGTAACAGATGTTAACTAGACTTATTATAGTGATTGTTTCATAATATATATGCATGTTGAATCAATATTATATACCTTAAACTAACAATACTATATATGAATTATATATCAATAAAAATAAAAAGCAATCATAACAACAACAAAGCATTTAATTCCTTACTATCTAAGAAAAAAAATACAGTTGATATTTGAAGAATATGGGTTTGAACTGAATGGATCCACTAATGTTTAGACTTTTTTCAATAAATGCATGCTAAAGTACTACACCATTGAAAGTTGGTTGAATCCATTCATGAAGAACTTTGAGCGTTGAAGACTGACTCTAAAGTTATATTGGGATGTTTAACTATACAGGTATCAGTGCTCCTGGCTCCCACCCTTAATTATCCAAAGGGCAACTATAAATACAATTTTTAAAATGAATAGGAATTTCTTTTTTCTTTATTTTACTATTTTGATTATTCATTTTTACTGGCTTTCTAAAACTATGTATTTTTATAAATACATATTTTCATGTTTATTTTTAGCATTTTAAAGAAATTTTAATTTTTAAACTGATGAATAGAGAAGAAGAAAACAGTCCACCACAGATAATTTAAGAAGCACTGTTTTACACTGAATATTCAATTTGTGATTAATTATTATATGATCCACCTTTGTTCTACAGACTTTTAAGAGTATTACATTACAAAACCAAACAGTTTTATAATAAAAAGTAAACAATTCCAGGCAGCTTGTTTTGCTGCAAGTTTGAGAGCACTGTCTGTCTAGCCCAAGACTTCTAACCCCAACTTCAAGGACCTATGGTTCAACTACAAAATCAGAAGAAAGAACCCATATAGGATCAATCTCATGTCTGACACCAACCGCAGGTTCAGAGATTGCAGGGGAAGGTTCACCAAATACACTCAGGTCCAAAAATTTGCTTTCAGAGCTCATTGAAACCTATTATATTCCCAGTTATACTTTACTACATGGAAAGTATACAGATTATAACTAGCCAAAGGAGGAGATGCATAAGGCAAAGTCTATGAGGGCTCTAAAAGCACAGTTTCTATTATCTTTTAGTTGCATTACTATCCTGGTATCAACATGCACAAAGTATTACCTAGTTGAGAAGTTTACTCAAACTTTCAGTTCGGTTGAGTCACTCAGTCGTGTCTGACTCTTTGCGACCCCATTGACTGCAGTGAAGGTGTCTCTGTCCTTCAGCATCTTCTTGAGCTTGCTCAAACTCATCTCCATTGAGTCAGTGATGCCATCCAACCATCTCAACTTTAGTGTCCACAATTGTTATTGTATCTTTGATATGTAGGCACATGATCAGTTGATTGCCCTTGTGATTGTTGCAGATGGATTGATAATACCATGCAACCTGAAAATGCATCCTAAATTACATGGTAGATTTGTTTTAGAACACCCAACCTTAAACAAAAAGAGTCCTTTCAGGACTGGGTCTTAATATGACGCCCCAGTTGTCAAATATTCAGATTTTGCCAACTGTTCCAATGTCATTTTACAGCAACAGAAAATATGGTATTTTGCCTTATTCCAGTTGTCACATTTGCATTCACTTGTCATTTCTTTTTGGTAGGGAACAATACCTCGGTCTGTCTTAGGATTTCATGGCATTGACATTTCTCAAAAGCACAAGTCAGTTTATCTTGCAATGTGCCTTTATTTGGGTTTGTCTAGTATACCCATTGGGCTTCCTTGGTGGCTCAGATGTAAAGAATATGCCTGCAACTCAGAAGACACAAGTTAGATCCCTGGGGAGGGAAGATACCCTGAAGAAGGAAGTGGTAATCCACTCTAATATTCTTGCCTGGAGAATCCCATGGACAGAGGAGCCTGGCGGGCTACAGTTCATAGCGTTGCAAAGAGTCAGACATGACTGAAGTGGCTGAGCATGCACACACAAATATATAACTTGTTTCATGTCTTTCTCTGGGAAAAATAACCTAAACTAGAGTCTGTATATAACATGACTAGGAAACTAGATTAGAAAGTAATTTGACAAATCTTGGGTATCACCTTTATTAAAGCTCAGATGTGAAATGATGGTGCTACAGGTAGGGATCTAAGGGTTATAGAAACTACAAAAGGACTTGATCTTGAATTATACCCAATTTGTCTTTATCAACATGCACAAAGTATTACCTAGTTGAGAAGTTTACTCAAACTTTCAGTTCGGTTGAGTCACTCAGTCGTGTCTGACTCTTTGCGACCCCATTGACTGCAGTGAAGGTGTCTCTGTCCTTCAGCATCTTCTTGAGCTTGCTCAAACTCATCTCCATTGAGTCAGTGATGCCATCCAACCATCTCAACTTTAGTGTCCACAATTGTTATTGTATCTTTGATATGTAGGCACATGATCAGTTGATTGCCCTTGTGATTGTTGCAGATGGATTGATAATACCATGCAACCTGAAAATGCATCCTAAATTACATGGTAGATTTGTTTTAGAACACCCAACCTTAAACAAAAAGAGTCCTTTCAGGACTGGGTCTTAATATGACGCCCCAGTTGTCAAATATTCAGATTTTGCCAACTGTTCCAATGTCATTTTACAGCAACAGAAAATATGGTATTTTGCCTTATTCCAGTTGTCACATTTGCATTCACTTGTCATTTCTTTTTGGTAGGGAACAATACCTCGGTCTGTCTTAGGATTTCATGGCATTGACATTTCTCAAAAGCACAAGTCAGTTTATCTTGCAATGTGCCTTTATTTGGGTTTGTCTAGTATACCCATTGGGCTTCCTTGGTGGCTCAGATGTAAAGAATATGCCTGCAACTCAGAAGACACAAGTTAGATCCCTGGGGAGGGAAGATACCCTGAAGAAGGAAGTGGTAATCCACTCTAATATTCTTGCCTGGAGAATCCCATGGACAGAGGAGCCTGGCGGGCTACAGTTCATAGCGTTGCAAAGAGTCAGACATGACTGAAGTGGCTGAGCATGCACACACAAATATATAACTTGTTTCATGTCTTTCTCTGGGAAAAATAACCTAAACTAGAGTCTGTATATAACATGACTAGGAAACTAGATTAGAAAGTAATTTGACAAATCTTGGGTATCACCTTTATTAAAGCTCAGATGTGAAATGATGGTGCTACAGGTAGGGATCTAAGGGTTATAGAAACTACAAAAGGACTTGATCTTGAATTATACCCAATTTGTCTTTATCAACATCTTTAGTATGCAGGCCCTATGCCAGATAATGAGAATATGATGATACTGAGGCTAACAGTTTGATTGACTGACACCTCTGAAGAAGCCTTCCTCTCTCTCAGCAAAATCTTCTAAAACTCTTTTGTTTAAACAATACTGAAACCATGGAGTTTTGCTCTAATTCTCTATTTAAACACGAAGTCTCTGGTTTTCATAATCCAGCAGCATGTGTTATTTTGCTCCAAATACATAAAAACTCCACAAATTTGAAAAATCTTTCAGTTTAGGCTGCTTTTACTTCCAGCTCACATCCTGAACCTTCTATGTCTTCCAGAGACTTTCTTATTATGCACACTTGGTACCAGGGCATTATTGACAGTGCCGTATTAGTGTTAAATGTGATTCAGACCTGGTTCCTGATGGATTGAGGCTGAGAGAGAAAATAGAAGTCTGAAGTTCACCACATAAATCAAAACCTACTTCATGTTGTGACCATAATAAATAGATCTGGAAATATCTACCAGGAGAAGTTAGAAGAGTCCTGGGGCACTGCGTTATACCTGAACTAAAAAGCAGCTTTGTAAAAAATGAACTTTTCTCCAGGCTGGTGTGCTTGTAGTTTTATGCTTACAAATGAAATACAGCAAAAATTCTATAAAACATTAAAGAGAGCTTACAGTTCATACCCAGGATGCATTTTGCTAAGGGGTGGCCACAGTATTAGGCAGAGAGAATAGATGGGCTATTTTTCATAGAGATAATGGAGAAAGGCCCTGAATGATTGTCAATTCCTTGCTTTCAAAATTTTGCCAATTTTCTTTTATCTTTTAATATTTACCACTGTCCTTTCTTTGCCAGATTCCAATAATAATTCACTAAAGATAATTACTCAGTATTATACAATATCTGGAAAGCATACTATTCTTTAAGGGTATTATTTGTAAGTGCCAAGATTCCTGAAATAGTTGAAGACCTAAAATTACAGTGAAAAGAAAAGAGTCTGTATATAACATGACTAGGAAACTAGATTAAAAAACAAATCTTGGGTATCACCTTTATTAAAGCTCAGATGTGAAATGATGGTGCTACAGGTAGGGATCTAAGGGTTATAGAAACTACAAAAGGACTTGATCTTGAATTATACCCAATTTGTCTTTATCAACATCTTTAGTATGCAGGCCCTATGCCAGATAATGAGAATATGATGATACTGAGGCTAACAGTTTGATTGACTGACACCTCTGAAGAAGCCTTCCTCTCTCTCAGCAAAATCTTCTAAAACTCTTTTGTTTAAACAATACTGAAACCATGGAGTTTTGCTCTAATTCTCTATTTAAACACGAAGTCTCTGGTTTTCATAATCCAGCAGCATGTGTTATTTTGCTCCAAATACATAAAAACTCCACAAATTTGAAAAATCTTTCAGTTTAGGCTGCTTTTACTTCCAGCTCACATCCTGAACCTTCTATGTCTTCCAGAGACTTTCTTATTATGCACACTTGGTACCAGGGCATTATTGACAGTGCCGTATTAGTGTTAAATGTGATTCAGACCTGGTTCCTGATGGATTGAGGCTGAGAGAGAAAATAGAAGTCTGAAGTTCACCACATAAATCAAAACCTACTTCATGTTGTGACCATAATAAATAGATCTGGAAATATCTACCAGGAGAAGTTAGAAGAGTCCTGGGGCACTGCGTTATACCTGAACTAAAAAGCAGCTTTGTAAAAAATGAACTTTTCTCCAGGCTGGTGTGCTTGTAGTTTTATGCTTACAAATGAAATACAGCAAAAATTCTATAAAACATTAAAGAGAGCTTACAGTTCATACCCAGGATGCATTTTGCTAAGGGGTGGCCACAGTATTAGGCAGAGAGAATAGATGGGCTATTTTTCATAGAGATAATGGAGAAAGGCCCTGAATGATTGTCAATTCCTTGCTTTCAAAATTTTGCCAATTTTCTTTTATCTTTTAATATTTACCACTGTCCTTTCTTTGCCAGATTCCAATAATAATTCACTAAAGATAATTACTCAGTATTATACAATATCTGGAAAGCATACTATTCTTTAAGGGTATTATTTGTAAGTGCCAAGATTCCTGAAATAGGTTCTGAAGACCTAAAATTACAGTGAAAAGAAAAGGTTAACTTAAATGACATGATAGTTGGATTACACTGTCACAAGGTCACAAGATCATGGGTCTATTTTGGCATTGATATTGTTTTGAACTCATTTCATAGTTTGGCTTCAAATTTGTATTTTTCTAGAAAAGGTGAATTCATTTTTTTTCCTTCAAATTATTGACTTTAAGTTCATGGAAGGACCTGGTGGGTTAGGATGTCTCTGAAGAACAAAATGGTCCCTTCTGTAATAAAAGTCCAGAAGGCTGTTCAGTGTTAGAAACACACATATACTAGACTGGAAATATTACCTTACCAAACTTAAGGAGTATCTTTAACTCCCTTGTTTGTTAATAATAGCATAACAGTAATAAAAATAAAACAACACAGGATTTCAGACAGTGAAGCTATGTTCTTTTTATTTTTTTAACTTTTTTTTTGAGGGGGCACTTCTATTGGTCTTTCACTTATTTCCATCTTTGTTCTTTGGCCTGTCTGGGCCTCCCATCACAGTGGCCTCTCTCGCTGCAGAGCACCGGTTCTGGGTGCATGTGCTCCAGAGCTCCGGCTCAGTAGTTGGACACATAAGTCCAGCCTCTCCATTGCACCTGGGATCTTTCCAGGTCAGGGATTGAACTGGCAACCCCTGCACTACAAGGTAGTGTCCTTACCCACTGGACCACCAAGGAAGCCTGAAGCTATGTTCTTGACTATCATCCAATACTGATTCACCTTCCTATTAATTAAAGTGGACCAGTGTTATTTTGAATCCACTTAAAATAGTAACTCAATAAAAACTCTATCTACTTTATAGAAATATTACTAAGTGGCTAAAAGGTCCAGTTCTGGAGTCAATGTAATCAGACATAAGCTACTTCAACTTACTAACCCTCTCTCTTTTTTAGATAATATGCAAATAGGAACTTCCTCATATGGCTTTAAGAGTCAAATAATGTATATAAAATCATTTGAATTCTTTGGATAATATTAGAGCTCAAAAAGTGGCATATTACACTTACATTATTATTATTATAACTGGTATATGCTACAGCATGTAGAAAAAAGGGTAAAAGCATGACACAGAATGGTCACAGTGAATACTCAGTGGTGACATAATTGAAGAGGATCATTCATCCCTTTCAGTGCTAGCTCCTGAAGGCAACGACAGAATGTGCCATTCCATAGTTGGGAAAACACCAGAGCAAAACCCAGAAGAAGCAAAGAATCCTGCAGGTACAAGAAGGAAAAGTCTTCTGGCTCTCAGTTGTTGATTATAACACACATATATCACACACTGAGAAACATTTAACAAATTAAAAAAACCCAAATTGCTTAAATAATTTAGAGAATGCTAGTGTTTAGTTGTAACTTTGTTGAGGAGGTTGGGCACAGCAAGACAGAGAATCAAGGCAAGGAAATGTCCAAATTTGTGAGAAGACTTAACTTCAAGATGCACTGTTATAGAGGGTAAGCTGTATCTTGACTGAATGAATTAAAAAGTGCAAATTCGGTTCAAAATGACAGGAAGATTCAAGTAATATGAAGCAATAAATTAAATGAACTTGAAAAAGTGTTGAAAATTACAATGTTTCTGAAGCATAAGCACTTCAATGTTATTTAACTGTTCATTATGTACTTGGAGAAACTACCCTATCCTCTGCAATACCGCCACTATCACTACCTCACTATTTTCATTCTTATTGAACTTTGAAAAGAAAAGCCTCAAAAAATCATGCTGCTGATGGTTTGAGCTCTATTTTAATTGGTTAGTAACTGTCTTTGAAAAGTGATTTGACATCAGTCATGGAATAAAGAAGTGACTGTTTTGAGGAATAGATGTTAGTCTTTAGTGGAAAGCTCCAGAAATCTAGAAACCAATCCAGGAGGGTTCTCCTGGAATTAAAGCCTACAATCTGGCAAATGTCTGGACAGATAGACTGAGTAGATGTCACATATGAGGAGCATTATCTAAATACTCAGGGAAAGTATCAAATCGAAGACAACTTGCTAGTCAGTACTGTCATTCTCACTTAAGTGGGAATTAGTGCCTCCACCCACAAAATTCCCCAATCAGCCAAGAATCCTGTTTTGATTGGAAGAAAGGTAGTGCTAACTCTGACATGAATTGTTTTTTACCACCTTATTTTACCATGTAATGAAGCTATTGTTCACAAAGCCCCAAGTTTACCTGTTAAAAAGCTGGTGAAATCACTAATTAAAAACAGAAGTTTGACCCAATCCAAAAAAAAAAAAAAAAAAAAAACTATCCACAAAAGTTATTGAGAAAGAAAACAGTTTATTGAATAAGCATTAAGCCAGAATGCCAAAGCACATCACAGGCAGTCCTCTGAGGACGGCAAGATGGAAAGAAGTCTTTTTCATTTATAACCAGGTAGATAAAATTTACTACCTACGTGTTCTCCTAATAAACAATAATTAGCCCTCAAATAAGAGGATACAGTAGCACCATTTATTACACACATGCTTACACTAAATTGGAGTGACCGGCAAGGAAATGTCCAAATTTGTGAGAAGACTTAACTTCAAGATGCACTGTTATAGAGGGTAAGCTGTATCTTGACTGAATGAATTAAAAAGTGCAAATTCGGTTCAAAATGACAGGAAGATTCAAGTAATATGAAGCAATAAATTAAATGAACTTGAAAAAGTGTTGAAAATTACAATGTTTCTGAAGCATAAGCACTTCAATGTTATTTAACTGTTCATTATGTACTTGGAGAAACTACCCTATCCTCTGCAATACCGCCACTATCACTACCTCACTATTTTCATTCTTATTGAACTTTGAAAAGAAAAGCCTCAAAAAATCATGCTGCTGATGGTTTGAGCTCTATTTTAATTGGTTAGTAACTGTCTTTGAAAAGTGATTTGACATCAGTCATGGAATAAAGAAGTGACTGTTTTGAGGAATAGATGTTAGTCTTTAGTGGAAAGCTCCAGAAATCTAGAAACCAATCCAGGAGGGTTCTCCTGGAATTAAAGCCTACAATCTGGCAAATGTCTGGACAGATAGACTGAGTAGATGTCACATATGAGGAGCATTATCTAAATACTCAGGGAAAGTATCAAATCGAAGACAACTTGCTAGTCAGTACTGTCATTCTCACTTAAGTGGGAATTAGTGCCTCCACCCACAAAATTCCCCAATCAGCCAAGAATCCTGTTTTGATTGGAAGAAAGGTAGTGCTAACTCTGACATGAATTGTTTTTTACCACCTTATTTTACCATGTAATGAAGCTATTGTTCACAAAGCCCCAAGTTTACCTGTTAAAAAGCTGGTGAAATCACTAATTAAAAACAGAAGTTTGACCCAATCCAAAAAAAAAAAAAAAAAAAAAACTATCCACAAAAGTTATTGAGAAAGAAAACAGTTTATTGAATAAGCATTAAGCCAGAATGCCAAAGCACATCACAGGCAGTCCTCTGAGGACGGCAAGATGGAAAGAAGTCTTTTTCATTTATAACCAGGTAGATAAAATTTACTACCTACGTGTTCTCCTAATAAACAATAATTAGCCCTCAAATAAGAGGATACAGTAGCACCATTTATTACACACATGCTTACACTAAATTGGAGTGACCAGCCATGCTGTTTAATTGGTTTATACAAAGGAAAAACAAATTTTTCATATCCTTTTTTCTTTTTAATCTTTTCTTTTTTTTTTTTTTAACATTTATTTTGTTTATTTATCTTTTTAGGGGGTGGGGTGGGGAGGGAGGGATACAGGCGGGCCACTTCTATTGGTCTTTCATCTCTCCATTTTCATCCGTCTGTTCTTTGGCTCCTGTGGGCCTCCCATCGCTGTGGCCTCTGTAGTTGCAGAGCGCCAGCTCTGGGCGCATGCGTGCCAGAGCTCTGGCTCGGCAATTGGACACATCAGTCCAGCCGCTCCGCGGTGCAAGCCAGGGATCAAACCGGCGCTCCTTGCACTGCAAGGTGGTGTCCTTACCCACTGGACCACCAGGGGAAGCCCTCTCATATCTTTTTGACAAGAAGCACTTTTGCAACTTGGATCCAGGTACCCACTGAAGTTAGGCTCTTATTGTTCCACAGAAACTGCAAAATGGGGGTACTGTTTCAGTTGATGCTTACTTTTCAAAGAGGAAGCTCCCAGACTCCTTAGAAAAACATTCCTAGGTTATAAAGCTGGCAAGAGTCATATTTAGTTTCTAGAAAGAGTTACATGCATTTGAAAAAGACAGAGAAAGAACTTATATGTTTTCTAAAATAAATATTCTAATAAAAGAGAAAGATGAGAAGACTATTTTCTTATTTACAATAGGGATAATTAGCCCTCTTTAAAAAAGTATTTAAATGGGGACCTTGGACTCTGATGCAATGGTGGAAAGGCATTCCCACGATGGTGGCTATGAGTGGAATGAGCGTCTATCGTAGAACACTCCCACTTGGAAAAGCAATACAGATGGTGGCCATTTCAGTGAAGAGAATATTGACAGACATTGGTTTATTAAAGTGTTGTTGAAAATAGCAATATAAAGAAAACCTAACATGTAGCTTAAAGAAAAAGACATGTATAATGCATTTTAATGCCCACTATCATTATTCTGGGTCATTTAGAATGGTAGCAATGTGATTATTTCTCTCTGGGTAGCCAAAATGCCTTTTTCTCATCTGGTGGATTCTCAAACACTTGTTTGTTGGTTATACTGAGTTCAGAGAATTATTTTTTTGTTTATTTGTTTGTTTGACTTGTCACCAGTTCATGAGAATTATAACTGTATCCCACAGTACCTCAAGTTAATTTATTAAACCTAAAGAAAACAAGGATGGGAAAATGCTCCTAAAGTTAAAATAAATTATTATTATTGCTAGAAGTAAAGTGGCTTGTAATAATTCAAAGAGTGGTTACTCTGAAATACATAGTAGGCTTTTGAATACATTGTACAAAACAATGTATTTAAATGAACATCTGAATAAGTTCTCTGAAAATGTTGATTAAACTAACTTGTATGAGGCATATAGGAGGAAAGCAGAAGAAGCATTTCCTATTGTAAGTCATCTCTCTCTTCCTCATCAATAACATGCAAAACAGCAAAAATTATTTTCATTGTTGTCTGTCTTTGAAAAAAATTATGTTTATTATCTTTCATAAATAGTTGTGACTATCAGAGAATACAGTACCTCATATTTTGTAGTAGGGCCTCCAAATCACCTACATCTTAAGATAAAACTGAATTTTTCCCACACCGATATCTCTGCCCGGACTAGAGTTCCAATATTTGATTTTTTCTTTCTTGTATAACTTAAATGCTTTAAGGGAATAAGAAAATTTCCAGGATATGTCCTAAAATAAACAAATACAACCCAACTCCCATAACTTCCCTGTCTGTATCTAATATCTGTGTCATTAATCTCTAGAATGATCCTAAAGCTTTGGAAAGTCTTCAGAATGCTAATCATGTTGTTCATGATATCCCACAGCATTTTAATGAACATTGATTTCATTGTGCCTCTTTTCTTTGAAAACTGATCATCTAAGTATAAAATGCTTAATTTTGATTAAGCAGATTATACATGCAATTAGACTATTCTTTTTTGTAAGCACATTTCTGGGAAAATGAAGGCTGACTATTCATAAGATGTTTTTGTTAAAATAAGAAACTCTATTGGGGCTTCCCTAGTGGTCCAGTGGTAAGGACACCGCCTTGCAGTGCAAGGGGCACCGATTCGATCCCTGGCCTGGGAAGATCCACGTGCTGTGGAGGGGATGGACCGATGTGTCCAATTACTGAGCCGGAGCTCTGGAGCGCATACGCCCAGAGCCTGTGCTCTGGCAACAACAGAGGCCACTGCGATGGCCAAAAAACAAAGATGGATGAAAATAGACAAATAGACAAATGAAAGACCAATAGAAGTGGCCCAACTGCCCCCTCCCTCCCCAACCCACCCTCCCTCCAAAAAGAAAACGATCAAAATGATCACAATAAAAATGTAACAAAAAAAAAAGAAAGAAAAGAAACTGTATCAATGCAGATGGCTGATTAAACTGATGTCTGGGCAACATATAAGTGGATCCAAAAGGTCCTTAGTTTTAACATTGTTTTTTCATGTTCTCTGAAAATGTTGATTAAACTAACTTGTATGAGGCATATAGGAGGAAAGCAGAAGAAGCATTTCCTATTGTAAGTCATCTCTCTTCCTCATCAATAACATGCAAAACAGCAAAAATTATTTTCATTGTTGTCTGTCTTTGAAAAAAATTATGTTTATTATCTTTCATAAATAGTTGTGACTATCAGAGAATACAGTACCTCATATTTTGTAGTAGGGCCTCCAAATCACCTACATCTTAAGATAAAACTGAATTTTTCCCACACCGATATCTCTGCCCGGACTAGAGTTCCAATATTTGATTTTTTCTTTCTTGTATAACTTAAATGCTTTAAGGGAATAAGAAAATTTCCAGGATATGTCCTAAAATAAACAAATACAACCCAACTCCCATAACTTCCCTGTCTGTATCTAATATCTGTGTCATTAATCTCTAGAATGATCCTAAAGCTTTGGAAAGTCTTCAGAATGCTAATCATGTTGTTCATGATATCCCACAGCATTTTAATGAACATTGATTTCATTGTGCCTCTTTTCTTTGAAAACTGATCATCTAAGTATAAAATGCTTAATTTTGATTAAGCAGATTATACATGCAATTAGACTATTCTTTTTTGTAAGCACATTTCTGGGAAAATGAAGGCTGACTATTCATAAGATGTTTTTGTTAAAATAAGAAACTCTATTGGGGCTTCCCTAGTGGTCCAGTGGTAAGGACACCGCCTTGCAGTGCAAGGGGCACCGATTCGATCCCTGGCCTGGGAAGATCCACGTGCTGTGGAGGGGATGGACCGATGTGTCCAATTACTGAGCCGGAGCTCTGGAGCGCATACGCCCAGAGCCTGTGCTCTGGCAACAACAGAGGCCACTGCGATGGCCAAAAAACAAAGATGGATGAAAATAGACAAATAGACAAATGAAAGACCAATAGAAGTGGCCCAACTGCCCCCTCCCTCCCCAACCCACCCTCCCTCCAAAAAGAAAACTATCAAAATGATCACAATAAAAATTTAAAAAAAAAAAAAGAAAGAAAAGAAACTGTATCAATGCAGATGGCTGATTAAACTGATGTCTGGGCAACATATAAGTGGATCCAAAAGGTCCTTAGGGCACAAACACCGTACATAAATGCTAAAGTGCAGTGATTGTACTCAGTTTGGCTATTTCTTACAAATTGTAAAGATACTTATATATGAGTCACCAGAAACAGCTTAAATATTTTTTCCTATTGATTCTTTACATCAAATGTTGACCAAGCAGAATGGTATATTCTTACCCAATATGTTTAAAGTAAATAATCAAGAAAAGATATATCTATATTATTCCTAAAATATATGCTGGCGATAAAGAATGTATGAGGGTCATTTGTAAACAGATCATCAGTTATCCTTCTTATAACAGATGGTAAAAACTGGGCTGTATTTAGTTCCATTTTAATAATAAGCTCTTTGAAAACAGAAGGCTGACTTCAGAAATGAGCAGCTGGCAAAGACAAAAGACATAGAATGTATTCAAGGTTGGTCTAAATAGGATTTCCAAAGCAATACTGCATGAATAGCTTTGTGGATTTCCACTAGACCTTACCCCACAGACAAATTGTCATGTTTCACATGACGCACCGCATTCCTGAGATGAATACTCAGACAATGTTCTGGGAATACAAGTCCTCTTGTGACAATTTTTCCTTTCCAACTTGTGCTTTAAACATGAAGGGAAAAAATAAATGCATTCCATTGAATATTGCATTTATTCCTTATTAACAAAAATATGCTCGGAAGAGAAAAGCATTTGTCTTAATTCAAGAAAGTCTCCTATGGAGAAAGAATGATATTCAGGCTTATGACGATTTTTAAATAAGTTTATTGTATACCAGTTATCAACTTGCAACTTAAAAAAATATGTACAATGTAAGAGTTGTGAGCTAGTTTTATTTGGGAGCAAAATGAGGATTATTACCC